>JAVRXN010000010.1:126108268-127390768 GCA_033556935.1 Timema podura | reverse complement strand
ATAAATCAAATATTGTTCCGGTACAAACATATAGTTTAATTTTCTTCACAAGGTGACCTCAAAATTTCTTGAATATTTATCAAGGGTGTTCTGGAATTTAATGACAACTTTTTCTCTTGATTTAAAAAGTTTGTTAGATAGTGCCACCATACTCATGACAGATATTCAACAACTATTGATATCACCATGTGAAGAGAATTAAACTATATGTTTGTACTGGAGCAGTGTTTGATTTATTTTGTCAAAAAAAAAAAGTTACCATAAAAACTGCAAAAACACTGGTCTTGTTTCGCGTGCCCTTCAAACCCACGCGATTAATTTTATTTTTACTATCATGGTAGTATTAAGCTTTTACGGTTGTATTGTATGAAATAACAATGTTGAATAGATAGGATCAAATCGAACTACTGTTATTTAAAGTATTTCAATGGTGGGGTACATACACAATTTATTTATACCTGATTACTGAATGAAGCTGATGTTAGGGTCATAACTTTAAATTTAATATTTATAAGAATTAAAATACTCGTTTTATCCCTTTTCGTTGAGTTACCTAATGATTAGGATGATGTTACTCTGACACTAGCTTGAGATATTTTAATGAACTTCTTAAACTATAATTATGATATAGTCTACAATTAAAAGTACAAAATAAAAAAGATAGTTGTTGTTGTCATTATTATCATAACAATAAATGTTATGGCATATTTATGATGTACAACTCTTAATTTGGCATATTTATTATTAGAATATGGTAGATTGTGGTATATTTACATTCTTTGTTACTTGTATTGGTCATTTACTAAAAGCCAAAGTTACCAATCAAACGTATTTGTGAGGTAAAGTAATTTTTTGAGTAACTTTATATTTTTAAAAACTAAATGTATCCATTATAATGCATTTTATTTGATGTAATTAATATATTTCTAACCCGTTCAACTGGTCATAAAATATTTTGTTTATTGATAGTGATAATAATAGCTACAAATCTAATATGCTCTAATGATATTTTCGATATAAATAGTCTATTGTCATTGACAAAACAAATTGAATATTTCCGTTTGATAAGAACACTTCAATTAATGTTACACTGTTGAGCACGTATTAGATTTAAGTGAGATTTTAAAATCATTCCTATATTGTGACTGTTAGTTCAGTACAGGAAATTAACATTTTTACTTATAAAAAAGAATTATTATATGTAGCTATGCTCAATATTTTTTGGGAGGTAAAAAGTGTTGGTAACAAAAATATTCTATTGCCAGTGGAATAAGTTCTGAATTAATATAAAATGTCTTCCCCAGATGAAAAATTATATATTTTTTTAATATTTGGAAACAAATATGAAATGTTATAATGATCACATTTTATACAAAAAAAATGGTACGCAATATGGCATCCTTCTTTCTGTGAGTAGTGAAATGAGTACGTCATCTAAATTTTAAAATCGGTTTGCCATAGGAAGTGCCATATAAAGCATAATTATTACAAATAATATACAAATTTGCCAATATTGTTAACATTTTCAAAAGTGACTTTTTAAGGCTCTAGAATAGTCGATCAGATATTCCTAAACGCCATGAACTAAGTGGACTTATACCGTGACTGGGCAGAGAGCTTTCCAGCAGTAGGAGAATAAACGGGAGAAGAGGAAAATTTGTGTTTTGAAACCCCTATTAAATGGCATCATTCGACCATTTACCAAACATTTAGAACGTTATGTATGTTTTTTTTTGGACTTTCCAGAATATAATATTACAACTTTTAAACTATGATTAGGGTCATAGGACATAGATTTGTGTTAATTCCATTAAACACCTAACGTGTTTACTTTTAAAGGTTTTGTCAATAGGTAACTTAGGTGCAACAACCAGCATCTGATCAGCAATAATTCAGTTAATTAGGTGGCCCCCTTAACTCAAGCTATTAAAATTAACATTAAGTTATATGTCAAAGTTATAGTTTCAGGGCTTGATGTATACATACCTAAAAGTACATTTCATGTAGGTATATTCCTATGGTGCCCAGTTTCAGGTATTATTTCTAAGATACAACCTAGTATTTGACCTAATGATCTCTTTTGTTTGTATAAATGCTAAACAATCTTATTTCTTCTATTTAGCAGGCTATTATTATGAATTTTGCACAAGTCCTGGTAAGGTGTACCTAAAAATCTGATGTTGTTATTTATTGTTTCGGTTTTAAATGAAAGCATTCTATTTGATATGTTTAATATTTACATAAAGTGTGGTGTGTATAATTATGGCTATCGTTTGTTTGATGAAGGGGTTATTAACGAATTCAAATAATGCTATTTAGGTATTTTTACCCTTATTTAAATAATTCAGATACTAAACTATTCAAATCAGAGAATTACTTGATAGGGTATTTAATATAGATAGCTAGATTAATTACTTCAGTAAACTAGAACTGAAAGATGTTTCTTAGCGTCACTGTACACTGATAATAAAACAATCAATCATACTGTCAGAATAAACATTATTACTGTACGAACATAACCTATTGCTAGTATATTGATACAGCGAATTATGAGAACAATTATTTCAATCAAATAAACTCAGTGGTTTTTACTTCTGAACATGAAAGATGGAAGATGATGTATTTTAATTACTAAACTTATGCATTTTTTATAACATGAAATGAAAATGTTTCCATCATTTCAACAAAAATATATTTAATCTATATTGTGATGCATGTTTGATATTTTAGTAGCTAAATGATATTTGGTTATAATGTTCTTTTTTTTTCCTTAAGTGGCACTTGGTTCAAACATAAAGTAATTTAGATTTTAAAAAAAAAATACATATGGCTTAAATGTTCTTAAACGTGTCTTGCTAAATTAACATAAAAGCTGTTCAATAGTATATTTAATATTAATTTTCCAACTACCGTTATATTTTTATCAAGTATAAAATTTACTTCATACTTAACATCAGTTATTTAATAAACCCTTAAAATGTATAATATATGAAAAATTTCTGGAATTTAAATTTACGGAAACATCTGATTTGTATGACGCTATCCAAATATCGTACGCATACTAATGTGGATGTATTTTAAATTAAATTAAATTTTGTTTAGTTAAAATGAAAATTGAAATGGTTGGTGTGCCTAATGATGATTTGAGAGGATGGAGCTCAATCCCGACTGATTACTCTTAATTATTTTATTAACTTAGTGATTTTATAATCTAACTATAGAATAATATGTGTTCATTTTTTCTTTCTTATCCACATGACCATACGCCTTTCTAATAGAATAAGTCATTAGTATGTAATCATGTTATTGTATGCAAAAATTCACTTGTAGAGAAGTTTATTTGATATTTTTACAAAAATAAGCATTTGAACCCAACTCTTATAATTTGAAAACAAATTAAAATGATCTATTAAAACGTATTAAATGAACACAAAACTTATAGTTAATTAGTAAAATATTTATTGTAATAAAACAATAACATCGAGAAAATATTCCTTACTAAATAGTAATGTATAATGACAAGGATTAAAAATAATTTATTAATGTTAAGATAAGTTTATATATATTTATTGTCTTTGTTAAATGGGTTTTCTGATCAAAAAATTATATAATTTATTTTTGATAACAGATTCTTTTCAATTAGTTTTGCCTCAAAAATTGAATCAATTTATTAATTTGTATGATTAAAAGTTCTAAATACTTTGAGCTACCTTACCTACTTATTTAAATAGGAACATTCTCCATTATTCATTTGGCTACCTAGTTCAGTCATAGTAATAGTAAAAAGTAGTAATACAAAAATTAGGATGATATAATAAGAAAACCAAATGTATATTCGCTTCTAGGATGTCATTTGAGCTTTTTAAGCAAACACTTTCTGAGTAACAACTCTTTTACCTCTAACTTCGCAAATAACAACATTTATAATAAATAAATATTCTCAAAGTACCGGTAATGGTTTACTTATAAATTTATCAATTCATTATATCATGTGAATTAGGAATTACTAGAAATCTGAATGGCGTGTATTAAAAAGCGGGGCTATTATAGTTGTTAAGTACGATTATAGACGCATCAAAATATGTTATTTAAACAGAAAATGATACCAGTACATGGGAATCGAACTCCGGAATATTGACTTAGAGCACCAATACTAATAAAATATGAGTGAAGAATATCCCCGAACACGTGACGACTCATGGATACCTCAATGATAGGTGCAATGAAGCAAAGGTCCTGGGCTCGATTTCCCATGTACAGACTTTCTTCTTCAAAGTATATTCTAGGTCTATGTCAATTATCATACATAATCTTTTTTACAATTTAATTTGATAGGGAAATGTAATTTCATTCTGACTCGTATAGTTATAGCTAAATTTTACTGATAATGAAAATATAATTTGTACAAATTATTACACTCTTATACATAATTATGTAAGTTCAAATAATACTATATAGTTAATTTATAAAATAATAATTTAAGGTATTTTTGTTGTTTTAATTGGCATGTTTAGTACTACACCCTTTCTCTCAGCGATTTACTATGGATAACTCTCGATATGTAATTTAGAGCATGAGTTTTTCATTCATTAGGTTGATAATAATACGATAATGCAAAATTAGTTAGCACATTAATTGTATTAACATCGATCAAGATATTCACCAGTAATAACTAGGCAGACTCCACTCAAGTTTTATATTCTAATATACTTTTTAAAGGCGTATTCATTGTATTATTTAAACAAAATTGATAAATAGATAAGGTCGAATTTAATGTGTGTAAAATGATATTACAATTAAATATATATAGAGCTATTACAAAGAATGAAAAAAGGTAATTATATTAACTAAAAATCTGAAACTGTGGCCATGATTTGATAATCAATAATCATGAAGCACATAAGCATAGTGAAAATTTCAATAGTTAAAATCCAAAACCAGCCCACAACTATATTTTTAATGTTTGATAAAAATAGATGACTTAATATAAAAGAGCTAATGCGATATGTTTTTCTCAGAGTTAATGTAAGTTTATTAAAAAAAATCAACATTAGTCTTCAAATCTTGCATGTTTTTTTTTTAAAAAAAGAATAATATTTTGTTAAGGATGTGAAAGGTGAATACTAAACATTCAACCTGAGAATAAATACATATGGAAACCCATGCCCTAGACACCTAAACTGATCCAAACAGAGTCATGATCTTCCAGGTCAAAATTGAGCATGCCAGTCAAGCTTACTGTCGTTTACTCTGAAAATTTAAAAATGACACCTGGACACGGGAATCTAACCCGGGACCTTTGGCTTAGTATGCCAATGCTCTAACCACTGAGCTATCCAGGAATTGTGCCGTGCTTAGAGTCATTCTTCACTCATATTTTAAGGCAGAGTCTATGATGGACGTGCGGAAATCGTCGGCTACAAATGTGTAATCAATTAAGCTCACGAGCTATCAAATAACGCAGCCATCTTTGACTCGGTAGTTGGCTGTTATTTCGTTTAGTTAACTCTGCCAGTAACTATTTAATAAATAACTATTATACCTGAAAACATATTATATCTAAAGTGTTGGCACTTAATATAAAAATTGTGTCATTTGTAAAACTTCTGTCTGAACATGGCTATATAATACACAATATTGTAATCTTATGGTAACTTTAAAGACTCGGAGTTCACCTCAGTGGTCTTGGGGTAAAGTGCTTGCCTCAGGATTCGATGTCCATGGGTTTAAACCCTACCGGGGTCGACCGATTTTTCTTGAGTGATAAAAAATCCGTTGCACAACTTCCTTCGGAAGGAAAGTAAAGCCGTCGGTTCCATGTCGATTGTGGCATGTAAAAGAAGCCTGAAATATATGGGGAAAATAGCTATCCCATCAAAATTGGTAAGCTCTTTCGCTCTCGTCCATAGAAATTCTCGTGTGCTGATTTAATCAGTTGGTTCAAAAAGTGCACGTCGAATATCACAAATAAAATAAATACTCAAAAAATACATATTTCAGAGCCTTTGCATAGTAATATCTTAGTTATGGTTTGTAAAACTGACGTTTTAAGCTTAATAATACTTACACATTTTTTTGGTAAGTAAGTATATAGGTAATAGTAATTTTTTTTCTAAAAAGAAAAGTAACAATATAAATATAATCTATTTCTGTTTAATATCATATAGTTTTCGATCATTCCAAAATACACCCCTTAAAAAATGTGTTTAATTTATTTTTAAAGTTAAAAATAACAGAAAATATAAACTGTTTGTTTATCTGCCATTGAATGCCGATTTAATTAAATCCAAAATTGTTGAGATGTTAGCTTGTTTGTTTACTCAAAAAGTTGAAATGACATTCAAAGCTTTGTTACGTGTGATGTACACATCAATTGTATATAATGCTTGATGCCTTTGTGTTGATAATTTGGTACTTAGCTACGCTTAACCAGTATTACCTCACGGGCAGTGACGTAGAGGAAGAAATGGCGGGGTCTTGTTGAGATAGTGCCAACCCTCATTTTGTCTTCTTTTTTTTTAAATAAATACAGATTTTGAAAGTTTGATCAAACCCTCAAATCTTATGTTGCGGCAACGTTCAATTATGTAGCTACAAGCAACGTTTGACACTATATAGCAAAACCGAGTCAGCTAATCCCCCCCCCGCATTTTGGACACTATATAGCAGTATTAATTCATTTTTGATGAAAATGAGAGTTGGCAATATATCGTCCCGATTCCCCCTTTTTTAAGTTTCCTATGAAACTCTTCTATGCGAGTATTTATTTACAAATAATATGTTTATACCGATACAACAACGGTACTTATTTTCAAAGGAAGACAATCGGTAATGTGCAGATATGCCATCGCCACAAAAATATGTTACGTTAATTTTCATAAACGATACTTTAAATGGATATCACATCCCGTTCGCGATTACTTTAAGTTATAATTTGTATGATTAAACAAATCACAAAATTTGAGGATAAGTATAATTCACTCATATTAATATTATACATAACATTCACTCTAATATTTGTCATATTTCACGAATACAGGTTTTCATTAAATACTTACATACATATTCAAATTTCTTCAATCGAAAAGATTCAATTTTATTATTATACATTTAATTTTAGAAATGAGATAATCTGTTTCCAAACAAATAATTTTGACTATTATTTAAAATTGTGATTACTGCTCTAATGTTTGTCCAATGCTGTATCGTATTGGTGTTGATATTTAGGTAATTTAACTTTTTTAAATACAAATGAGTAACTAAGTATTGGGCAGATTTAGTTTATATTAGTTTTCTGCTTTCATTTAGTAGTATCTTTTAGTCAGTCAAACATGTCTACAAAGAATATTTGAAACATAGTCTAATTTTTTAACAAATTCTGATGACTTTAGTGATATTTCACTGATTTGACAATACACCTGTAAAATACGACATTTTAATTTACTTCTATTCCTTTTCACTGCACTATGTTTTGTATTATTTAGAGATAATTACTGCAGTAAACATAGAAGAGTTACATGTGAGACAAATTTCATCTAAACAATTTATATTCGTTAACATATTACTTAACATTTTACTATGTCAAGACTGCTGTCTAATTAAGTGACAATAATAGATAAATGTTGAAAGAACATTGCTCACTGTTTTCTAACTGATGTCACCCTGGTGATAAAAAAAATAATACTATCCTTGCACTAGTTAATTCTTTCACACAAAATAAAAAAAACAACATATTTTGTTTACTTCAAAGAAATGGAATAATCCAATAAATATATACACTATGTACGTACGATCAATGTATGGGCGAAAATGTAATTTTGTCTGTATAACTAACAATAGCGCTTCCAGTAATATTGTTATGTACCTCTATTTAGTATTTTTGTAATGGCAAAGAAAGTGTATATATTTGGTACATGTATTAATATACCTTAGGTAGTTAAGCTTTAAATGATATGCCCTACAATCTGTGCACTATATACTGCTGGGACTGCATTTCTTTCAAAGATACACGAATATTAACTATTTTCTATTCTCCAAAATTATAAATACCAAATATTAAGCTAATTTTGAGAGAGAAATACATTCAATTTGAGTGATACATCTATCATAACTGACTAAACAGGTATGAGAAATATTAACTAAGCTTGGTAGAACCTTGGTTCACAAGTCTGGTTAAGTTATATTGTTCACACTGTAGAGTACATAACTGCCGAAACTTTTCTTAGATAACACAAATTTACATTTTGTTACTAATCTAAGGTTAAAATCAAAGCATTGATAGGATTTAATTCAAACGTTTTGCCTATAAATGTATTGATTGCCTTGAACCAAATTGGATGTATATATTTTTTTATCTAAATATAATGGCAGATAGTAATTTTATGATATAATAGAACTTACATAATATTTTTAAGTTTTCTATAGTTTCATTGCACAAAATTAACACATATTTTATTTTAAATTAATAAATCAGAACGTTTATAAAATCTTTAAGAACGCGTTTTGCATGTGTGAGAGGAATGCTTTCCACAGTGTTTATGTTAATTATATGAATAATGTTTTTAACGGTCATAAGATGACTTTAGAAACCATCGAGTAATTTAAGACAAATCATTCAGCTTCAAGTTTCTAGTGTAAAACTAGTATAATTTAGCAATCGAATGAAGGGGATAAACGAATTTAATAATTAACATTTAAAAATTTATATAATATAAATGTGACAAACAAATTTATAAATATGAACTATATAGTAGGATATACATTAAAAAATAAATCAACTTGTTCTCCATTGTATGAAAAAAAAAAGGTTTAAATGCCACTTACTCAAAAATTACCTTTTAAAAAGTATTTTCTTTATTTATATGACATCTGTGTGATTTTTTTTTAAAATTTGTTTTTATTTTGTGGTGGTTTACAGTGCATTAAAACTAACATTTTGTTCAGATGTTCAGAATTAAATTAGCTAATTATATCTTGTCAGTTTTGTTGGATTTTACCAAAATCATTTGACGACAAACATGTCATGTAAAATATGATATTATATCCACTGTAAGATATACCATAATTTTGGTAGGAGGTTCAGTTTGCAAGGCCCTTTATTCCTACCAAAATATTACTATATAGTAGGATTCTGGTACTAAATAAGGACTTGCCTGCAAATTGAGGGTATAACTTACAAAGTTTGTATAGACCAGTTTATTACTGATGAAATAAATATTATATTGATACAATTTAATATTAATTAAAGAGGTCGGCCTAAATTTAATCGATAAGAATTTTGAGGATTTTTGGGGAAGATTTGTTATTCAGTCTATTATTCTGTTATTAAATGTTGGACGTGTTAATCGATATTCAAGTAACTTGACGCTGAATGACTATAGCTGATTGATAAATGTACTTTGAGCAAGTGCATCATTAATTATAATCATTAATGAGCCTTCTTTTAAGTATCGATTAAAAGTTTTGTGGCTAAGCATTGTTAATGTTTGCTGTTTTTTCATGTGCACAGGTGTAAAGTAGTCAATAAATAGTCAATTAATGTTATGTCATTTTGTTTTTATAAAAAGCTACATGATAAACAATTAAAGTAAGTAGTATATAAATCTAAATTTATTGACACAATTAATTAAAAAAATTATCAGCATTACATCCTTAGCTACTACCAACATAATTTAAGCTTTTTCAACTAAATTAAATCAAAAATTATTTAAGATATTGTGATTTTGTTGGCTTAGTAATGATGCTCTTAAATATCATCTAGAAACGATTCTCTATAGATTTATATAAGAAAAGATTTCTCATTTTATATATGGTTTATTGTTCATCCTCAACAATACACACATAAAAAACACGAATTATTGGCAAAAACCTTCATCCTGGTTACTTTAGTTTTCATCCCAAAGTCAGACGATAAAACCGGTGGGCTGGTAACTAGATACCAGTTTCCCCTCCAACCACGTCACTATTTCACCTTTAGTTCACGTTATTTCCGCATGGTTTGTCAACTAACTTAGCTGGATAGTAGCATTGCCTCCCACAATGAGGCGCTGCAGTCGGTGATCGGTCCAGTCCTCCCTGCAACACGTCACTTTTTAACTCTTAGTTCACGTTATTTCCGCATGGTATGTCAACTAACTTAGCTGGATAGTAGCATTGCCTCCCACAGTGAGGCGCTGCAGTCGATGAGCAGCTACGACCAGTTGCCCCTCTGACCCATAGCTCACATTATTTCCCCAAGTTATGTTAATTCAGCTGTAGTCAATGAGTTAGTGAGCACTAGTGTTTTATTTTACAAATATTTGGTGAGCCAAAAACAAGGTACACAAAAAACTAGCAGAATTATATTAGTAAGCCATGGTTAACCAAACTAAAGAAACCATAGCATATTGCACCGTGCAATTGATGGGGTTGGCCTGGATTAACTTTGGTAATGCCGGGATCACGATCAACTTAGCGTTAACTTAACGTAACTTAACGTAACGTTAACTTAAAGTTAACTTAACGTATGTGTGATCACGATTCACGTAACTTAACGTAACAACTCTAGCCAAACATCTTCATTCTCGAGTATTATCTGTGATTTGTACTAGTTTTACAGTGATGATCTGTGAATGTTTATAGTTTTCAATCGATATAATAAATATCTATTAAAATTCTTTTTTGATAAATTTAGCTTTCCTATTTTAGTGTAATTATTTTGTTTCAATGTCTGATCACTAGAACTTACGCTAAAGAGTAAACATGGGTCATAATACCAACAAATGAGTTACTAAATATCCCTGATGACGTCACTCGCATAATGATTGGCTAGCTAGATCACGTAATACCCTTCAAGTAACGTTCCCTTAAAGTAAAAGACCTCCCAGGACATCTCTTACGTTAAGTTAACTGCAAGTCAACGTTAAGTTAAGTGCATCGTGATCGCTTCCATTTAAACACACAAGGAGGTTCTATACGTTATGTTACGTTAGGTTACGTTAAGTTAAGTTTAAGTTGATCGTGATCCCGGCATAAGAATCTCTCTTACTTGTTTCTTGTTTCTTCTGAATGTTATTATTTAATGGATTCCTTCCCCCACCGTTATAAAAAAATTCTACCAAGAAAATACAAGGATGCAGAACATGACTTGCTTACTTAGCACCGTGTCTTACTATCCGTTCGGATTACATGCTTACTAATTACTCTAATGGGTTAGGCATTGGGAAGGTTGAATATAGATTAAGTTAACCCACATTTGCGTGGAGGGAAAGTGGAAAAACTTTTATGAAAAATAACCTCCAGCTCACTCGAGTGAGATTCGAACCTTTATCTCTCCATCCTTGGCAGTCTAGCTCAACACGAAACTTGCGCGTTAGCCAATTACGCCACCGAGGCGGGTCAGAACATGTCGTATTGAAAACATTTTATCTATCGCTTCAAGAATTTTTGAAACATGATTTGATTTGAGATCGTAATTATATGTTAATATACACCAATTAAATTTTTCTTGGTGACCTGGTGGTCTAGGGGTAAGGTGTCAGACTTCTGTTCTGAGGGTCCGGGGTTCAATCCTCGGTCCCGGCACAGATTTATCTGATTGCCAAACCCTTCCTTCACCTCTGACAAGATGTGTATTAATCACAACTTGTGAATGTGAGGAATTCCAGGCCTCCACCGTGGTTCGGATTCCACGTTAAACTGTAGGTCCTACATTTCATCTCACAATCACTCTACCATTGCACATTAGCGTAAGTGCGTATAACCCAAACGGGTAGTAAGACGCGGTGATAATAATAATAATAATAAATAGTCAAAGCTATTATTTATGCTTTTAGTGAAGATTACTCCATCTAGATATCATACACTGAAAATTGAAAATTGACACCTGGACACGGGAATCAAACCCGGGACCTTTGACTTAGTACGTCAATGCTCTAACCACTGAGCTATCCAGGTGTAATTTTTCAAATTTCAGAATATGATATCTAGATGGAGTAATCCTCACTAAAAGCATAAATAATAGCTTTGACTATTTAATTCTTAATATGCAATCCCGTACAATTCAATAATTGTACAAGTGGCAGCAATAAGCCAACTACCGAGTCGCAGATGGCTGCGTTATCTGATAGCTCGTGATATTAATATAATCACATACTTGTAGCCGACGATTTCCGCACGTCCATCATAGGCTCTGCCTTAAAATATGAGTGAATAATTACCCTGGGCCCGGGACGATTCCTGGATATCTCAGTGGTTAGAGCATTGGCGTAATAAGCCAAAGGTTCCGGGCTAGATTACCGTGTCCAGGTATCATTTTTCAATTTTCAGAAAGTGTGCTAAACCTATCGATAATAATAAAAATGTCAAAATGAGAAGTTTTCCTATCACTCAATGAACCAACATACAATAATATTGCCTAGCACCTGTAAACTAGACTGTACCGGGTCGAGCGCGCGTGCTTGAAAAATAGAACCCGTTCTATCTTTCAAGCGTGCGCGCTCAGTCGCTCGCTCACGCGCTCCAGTCTGGCCGCCCCCTATGGCGTCACTCTCACAAAAATTGGACTACCGGTGATGGGGAAGTTGGAGTTCAAATCCCAGTTGGTTATTCAGAAGGAAGATTTTCTAACCCACTTCGGTAGTCGCATGGTCTAAGGTGTTACTCTCACAGTAGACTAGATTGCCGATGATGGGGAGATCAAGGTTTGAATCTTGGTCGGGTGCATTGGTTTTTCCAAAATTATTTTTCACCCTCACTCCACGCAAATTAGTTTGTACTTCCTATAAATATAACCTTCCTTATCCCTAAAACCATCAGCTTAATTAGTACATATGCGTATAATATGAAGGGTAGTAAGACGCGGTGATAAAAAATATATAATTTTTTCTTAGTGGTTTCCCAATCTCCCTCGACGCCAATTTGGCTACATTTAATCTAAATTGTATATTCCTCGCCCTTACCCATTATTTTAAATATGTGTATAGCCAGAACGGGTTCCATGCACATTAAAAAATATAATTTTTGAGGATGGCAACCAATCCCTTACCTTGCCTCTAACTAGATTAACTGAGTAAGCAATTTACCCTTCACTTGCTTCTAACTAGATTAACTGAATAAGCAAGATTTACCCTTCCCTTGCCTCCAAATAGATTAACTGAATAATCAAGATTTACCCTTCACTTGCCTCGAACTAGATTAACTGAATAAGCAAGATTTACCCTTCACTTGCTTCTAACTAGATTAACTGAATAAGCAATATTTACCCTTCACTTGCCTCTAACTAGATTAACTGAATAAGCAAGATTTACCCTTCCCTTGCCTCCAAATAGATTAACTGAATAAGCATGATTTACCCTTCACTTGCCTCGAACTAGATTAACTGAATAAGCAAGATTTACCCTTCACTTGCCTCTAACTAGATTAACTGAATAAGCAAGATTTACCCTTCACTTACCTTGAACTAGATTAACTGAATAAGCAAGATTTACCCTTCCCTTGCCTCCAAATAGATTAACTGAATAAGCAAGATCTACCCTTCACTTGCCTCTAACTAGATTAACTGAATAAGCAAGATTTACCCTTCACTTACCTTGAACTAGATTAACTGAATAAGCAAGATTTACCCTTCACTTGCCTCTAACTAGATTAACTGAATAAGCAAGATTTACCCTTCACTTACCTTGAACTAGATTAACTGAATAAGCAAGATTTACCCTTCACTTGCCTCTAACTAGATTAACTGAATAAGCAAGATTTACCCTTTCCTTGCCTCCAAATAGATTAACTGAATAAGCATGATTTACCCTTCACTTGCCTCGAACTAGATTAACTGAATAAGCAAGATCTACCCTTCACTTGCCTCTAACTAGATTAACTGAATAAGCAAGATTTACCCTTCACTTACCTTGAACTAGATTAACTGAATAAGCAATATTTACCCTTCACTTGCCTCTAACTAGATTAACTGAATAAGCAAGATTTACCCTTCACTTACCTTGAACTAGATTAACTGAATAAGCAAGATTTACCCTTCACTTGCCTCTAACTAGATTAACTGAATAAGCAAGATTTACCCTTCCCTTGCCTCCAAATAGATTAACTGAATAAGCATGATTTACCCTTCACTTGCCTCGAACTAGATTAACTGAATAAGCAAGATTTACCCTTCACTTGCCTCTAACTAGATTAACTGAATAAGCAAGATCTACCCTTCACTTACCTTGAACTAGATTAACTGAATAAGCAAGATTTACCCTTCACTTGCCTCTAACTAGATTAACTGAATAAGCAAGATTTACCCTTCACTTGCCTCCAACTAAATTAACTGAATAAGCAAGATTTACTCTTCCCTTGGCTTCAGCTAGATAAACTAAATAAGCAAGAGCTACCCTTCCCTTGTCTCCAACTAGATTAACTAAATAAACAAAATTTACCCTTCCCTTGCCTCCAAATAGATTAACTGAATAAGCAAGATTTAGAATTTAAATTGATATTATTTTAAATACGAAAACAAAATATATGAAACTCTTTGTTTTTTTCATAATCGTTGAAGTATTTTGAAACTGGTTTTTGGATAGAACACTTCAATAATTCCAGTCCAACATTTGGACATTTAAACTGTCCATGGTTTGGTAACAATTTAGAACGAAAATGTTTTAGTATATCTAAAATAACTAAATGAGAAAAATGACATTATTGGAGTATTTCTCAATCCTTGTAATATTCAAGACCGATCACTGGTGAAAACAATCGAATTTTTATTCATATTTCCAAGGGAGGTAAGCTAAAGAATTACATATCATGCCTATAATAATGTTAAAACTAGGTCATTAATTAATTATTTCGCAGGATTTGTACCCGTACTTGTGGAATACAACATAATATTGGTTTATTTTTCAAATAAGAAGCCTAATATATCTAAAGTCTTGAAATAATATATTTTGATGAGAATTACAACCTTTTTTTGCCCAAGTCTAATAAATCAAACAATAAACTAAATAATTTAAAACATATTTTATTTTACTATCATATTTACCAAAGTGAATATACATAAATGTAGCCATTTTGTTTTTGTGTTGTACGTTGAAGAGTCTTGGAGGTATACGTTGATATTTCACCCTAAAAACAAATAAGAATAGTGTCAATATCATTATTTTATTTTTGGAATAAGAGAAAAATAATATTTAATAAAATAAGTCTATATCAAAATGTTGTGAATTCATTTCATTTCGCTGGAATAATGTAACAATTGTATTGCGTCATCATTCTATATTCCGTGATATATGAGGATTTTATAGCTATAAAATATAAAGATTTATATGTAAACATACAAGATACATTTTAGCCATTCACATAATTTCCTTTTTATAGAAAGAATTACGTTTTCTTAACTAGTGGAAAACCAGTAAAAAGAACTGAATTTATCTGTGCTATGGACTAGAGTGATTTCTATAGAATACAGTGGCGTTTATAGACTACAGCCCAGGGGTCGCTAACCCACGCCCGTGCACCCGTTGGCCATTTTCCATGAGACCACCAAGATATTTATACCAAAATTTAGTTCCCTTTGAAAATAGAAAATACACTAAATGAATCTACACATTTTTCAAACATTTCAGAATTGCAATAAATGGTTGTTTTGATAGCGAATTATATGGGGACACATAGAAAACTTGGGAAAGATATTCAAACAAAAATTTGAAAAATTACGTGAAATTGCGCTAATGATAATATTTGTTTGACATTTAATTTAATATAATGGAAATCAGTATCAATGCCAGATATATTATTAATACAACATACGAAATGAGTATTGAAGAATTGTAATCAGAGATTTCGGAACTACAAAATAACTAATCCTTCAAGACTTGCCAAACAAACAAAAATTTCTGGAAACCAGTGGACCATACAAAATTTCCTTTGTTAAATATCTTAGGAATGAAGATTGGATCATATTTTCAGTACGAATCAGCATTCTTCATAGTGAAAATAAAATTGTGAAAACGAAATTAAGATCTCGCTTTTCAGATGCTAGTTTAAAAAACTGTTTAAGAACTGCAATGCCAAATTATGATCCGGACTTTATAAAGTTAATCAGTGAAATGCAGTTCCTACCAATACATTAAAAGTCATATATTGACTTTTTTTTATGATTGTTTCATTAAATAATATAATCTTTGCAAGATACTGTGACTAAATGTATTTCCAAAATAAATTATTTACATTAACCTGCCTGTATGTAAAAATAACATTAATATATATGAATAATGTGCCCGCGAAATATTTCATTTGATAACATAAAGGTTGGCGAACACTAAGATCTTACCTTATGTCATGGACTCATAGATAATGATGGACTAAATTAGAACATTAATCTTCGTTTATGTATGAGTGGTTTCATGTCAAACAATTTTCAAACTTTTTTTTTTAATATGATGAAAATAAACATAGGAATCATTTATCTAGAAGAGCCAACTTTTGTAAAAGGTAATAAATGCTAGTTAAATTTGCAGCTGAACATTGGATACGCGTGGTAAGTGATCATACTCTAATTTATTAAAATTGCATTCTTATCAACTAAAATATCACGTTATTAATTAAAATTATGTTAAGAACTATTTTAATTGAACGTTTGCACAATGCAACTATAAAGTTTATCATTCATCAAGATCTTGGTCTAGTATAAATTCAAACCTTGCATAGATTGAAACATTTGCATTGCCGATGCTCCCATTTCTAAAATCTTTTTCGTTCCCCTTTCCATTGCTTCGTCTTCGGTACCACCTTCGTCTAATGTGTCTTGCATTTCCTTGGTCGTTCCTTGCACCATCTGTTCGATAAGCGCGGGAGCTATATCCTTTATCATATCCATATCCGGCATCTGACGCTTAGCCAACTGAAACATTGAGAGATCAACAAAAATATCAGGTGACCTGGTGGTCTAGGGGTAAGGTGTCGGACTTCTGTGCTGAGGATCCGGGGTTCAATCCTCGGTCACGGCACAGATTTATCTGATTGCCAAACCCTTCCTTCACCTCTGACAAGACGTGTATTAATCACAACTTGTGAATGTGAGGAATGCCAGGCCTCCACCGTAGTTCGAATCCCACGTTAAACTGTAGGTCCTCCATTTCATCTCACAATCACCCTACCATTACACATTAGCGTAAGTGCGTATAACCCGAACGGGTAGTAAGACGCGGTGCTAATAATAATAACAAAAATATCTTATCAGAGAAATTTAGATTTAATTAGTTTTGATAAGAAATGAGTCCAGATTTTTATATTTTAATGCAGTGTTATACTCATAAAGCAGCTAATGATAATAAATATAAATTGATAACGTAATCCTTTATATTAAATTCAATATTATAAAATATTTAACAAGTAGTTTCTCTCGCAGCTTACATCTACCATCCCAAGATATGAAAGGGATTCATATTTCATATCAGAAATGAACTATATCTCATAAATATTTAATTTCACAATATATTTAATTTAAAATACAATTCAACACAGCTTACCCAATTCAAAATATATAACTTCATTAATATTATTTTGTAACAGAATATTGAATCAGAAAGAGATTCCTTGTTTTATTTTTTAATGGAAAGTTTTTAATTTTTAATTTTCATTTTTATCTTCGTCTCACCTTGAACAAAGTTTGTTTTGTTTCTTTTTAAGGTCTATAAAATATTTTTATCATAACATATATTTTTAGACAGAATAAATACTTACGTGATGAATGAAGCTATCAACTGCCTGGATTGCCTCTTCCTCGGTTGGACTTTCTGTAATTTTAATTTTTAAGCAGATTTTTATCTTATAATTATGTAATATATCCTTAAATTATAAATACAATGTAGTTTTCCTCACCACTTCTTAGTAACCATTAAGGCTATACGCATAAACTAATTACAATAATGGTATAAAATAAATGTACCCACACTCGCGTGGAGAGAGGGTGGGGAACTATTTAGGGAGTAAGTAATCCAGTCAAACACGAAAATGAAGCGTTAGACTACGCGGTCACCGATGTAATTAATGGCGAGGAAAGTTAATTTTTCTAGCGTGGGTATGCCGGAAAATTTTATTAAGGCTTTAACCAATAAAGGTCTTTATACGTATTCATGTGTCCGGTCCACCCGAATTTCCTTTTTTACGTCCTTGAAATTTTTTTTAAACAATTAGTGTGGTTCGGACATGCTTTTTGTTATATTCATAAGTATCCGTTGGTTTTAAAAAAGACAAACACTTATAAAATGCAAATCAATTTTGATAAATATTCTACAATTTCATAGAGATCTACTCAGGGGTGAATAGAAAACACCTCTTTGTAGAATTTATTATGTTATCTGTGTCACCGCATTAATAGGTGATATGATTGATTTCATGAACTCACTACAAGGATTATATCAACTTTAGAAAACATTTAGATCAGGGGTTCTTAGCCTGTACCCCGCTAGGGGATCGTGGATTTAATTCAAGGGGTTCGTGAACATGGATGGAAATACAAATTGTATCTTTATTTTCACTGACCTCAAACTGAAATATGGTATTTCCTTAAGCTATTACTTGGTTATTAAATGTGATAATGATTGTGTTTTTTACTTCTTTTTTTATTTTGATAACTGTAGGCCTATTTCAATATAATTATTTAACGCATTTAAAAACACTATTCTGAGAAAAGGGTCCAAAGGCTACACCAGACTATCAAAAGGGTCTATAGCACAAAAAATACAAAAACATTATTGGACAAAAACAAAAAAAAAGTCATCTACACCTCATTAATATATAAAAATGATTTACTGTTCATAAACTAATTAGTCCACCCATTCAAAATGTTTATAAACGTGTGAATTGTCAGCTTTGGCTCAGTCATTAGCACGTCTGTTTAGTGAGTTGAAGGTTATTAACATACATGGTGAAACTGGGGATTCCCCTTTCACAGTGATACATTAACAGTTGTTGGATTTTTTTTTCATATGGTACATATGACCGGGAGGGACTTTGACATCCTGATTAGGTCGCCTTAAGTATAGGCTAATAGCCTCTCTGGTGACAGAACGTTGTTCAGGGTACAACATAGGAGGTTGTCTGTATGTAGACTATTAGCCTCTCTGGTGACAGAACGTTGTTCAGGGTACAACATAGGAGGTTGTCTGTATGTAGACTATTAGCCTTTCTGGTGACAGAACGTTGTCCAGGGTACAACATAGGAGGTTGTCTGTATGTAGACTATTAGCCTCTCTGGTGACAGAACGTTGTCCAGGGTACAACATAGGAGGTTGTCTGTATGTAGACTATTAGCCTCTCTGGTGACAGAACGTTGTCCAGAGTACAACATAGGAGGTTGTATGTATGTAGACTACTAGCCTCTCTGGTGACAGAACGTTGTCCAGGGTACAACATAGGAGGTTGTCTGTATGTAGACTAATAGCCTCTCTGGTGACAGAACGTTGTCCAGGGTACAACATAGGAGGTTGTCTGTATGTAGACTATTAGCCTCTCTGGTGACAGAACGTTGTCCAGGGTACAACATAGGAGGTTGTCTGTATGTAGACTAATAGCCTCTCTGGTGACAGAACGTTGTCCAGGGTACAACATAGGAGGTTGTCTGTATGTAGACTATTAGCCTCTCTGGTGAATGAACGTTGTCCAGGGTACAACATAGGAGGTTGTCTGTATGTAGACTATTAGCCTCTCTGGTGACAGAATGTTGTCCAGGGTACAACACAGGAGGTTGTCTGTATGTAGACTATTAGCCTCTCTGGTGACAGAACGTTGTCCAGGGTACAACATAGGAGGTTGTCTGTATGTAGACTATTAGCCTCTCTGGTGACAGAACGTTGTCCAGGGTACAACACAGGAGGTTGTCTGTATGTAGACTATTAGCCTCTCTGGTGACAGAACGTTGTCCAGGGTACAACATAGGAAGTTTTCTACACGTACCCATAATGAGATGATGTGATGAAAGTGAATATGGAGGTGTGTGTCTTAACCTAACTTGAGACTAATTTACCAAACCCTGGTGGCCGTTGGGATCATTCCCATTTTGGGAGAAATATCTAAGGTACCAGACGGTAATCGAACCAGGAATCCAAGGCTCGTAGCCAGGTGCATTAACCACTGCATTACTGGGCCGGCTAACGATTATTGTGATTAATATGAAAGTAGGCTAGTTTGTAAGTTGTATCCTGATACAATCAATTGATTCACAAAGTGTATGTTAAATACCTCTTTCTCACAATTATTTATTTTATATATTAATATTGTGAAAGTTGTTAACCTGAATTTATCCGTGAAGTAACTGGGACGGCTGTTACGACCACCTGGAACAAAGGAATATCGTAGTACTAGGATCACTATCAACTTAACGTTCACTTAACTCTCACGTAACGTAACTTGAAGGAACTCCTCGTGTTTTAAATGGAAGCCATCATTATGCAGTTAACTTAACGTTCACTTAATATAAGAGTTTTCCATCGGAGAACTTTCACGTTAAGTGAACGTTAAGTGAAGAGTACCATGTGTTTCTGACAACCAATCACGTTGCGCGTGATGTCAACAGGGCTATTTAATACTTCACTTGTTTTTTCATGGAATGCGTGCACATTTTTTGGTACATATTTTTTTCGTATCTCCCGAACTCTAAACAATGTACCCTCTTGTTACACTATTTTTTGTACAACCAGTAAAGCTTCTAGAGCAAGTACTTACAGCCTAATGAGCCATACATGATTGGGTTTCATTTTAGTGAACAATTGTTTTTCAAACAGTTAAAATCTATGGTCTGTGTTTTGCTTTGGTTGTTAAGTTACGTTACGTGAATCCGAATCATACACTATGTTCTGTGCGTTAAGTGAATATTAAGTGAACCTTGATGCCGGGATCACGATCAACCTAACGTTCACTTAAGGTTAACTTAACGTAACTTAACGTAAAGTTTCTCCTCGTGTTTTTAAATGGAAGCAATCACGATGTAGTTAACTTAACGTTCACTTGGAGAAAACTTAGCATAATAGATATCCTGGGAGGTCTTTAACGTTAAGTGAACGTTACATGAAGGGTATTACGTGATCTATCCAGCCAATCATCATGCGAGTGACGTCTACACATTTGTTGGTTTTATGACCAAGGCTTATGCCGGGATCACGATCAACTTAACGTTAACTTAAAGTTAACTTAACGTAACTTAATGTAAAGGACCTCGTCGTGTGTTTAAATGGAGGCGATCACGATGCCGTTAACTTAACGTTGACTTACAGTTAACTTAACGTAAGAGATGTCCTGGGAGGTCTTTTACTTTAAGTGAACGTTACTTGAAGGGTATCACGTGATCTAGCCAGCCAATCATTATGCGAGTGACGTCAACAGGGCTATTTAGTAACTCATTTGTTGGTATTATGACCAATGTTTACTCTTTAGCGTAAGTTCTAGTGATCAGACATTGAAACATAATAACTAAACTAAAATAGGAAAGGTAAATTTATCAAAAAGGTTTGTAATAGATATTTATTATATCGATTGAAAACTGTAATCACTCACAGATCATCACTGTACAAATAGTACAAATCACAGATCATACTCTAGAATGAAGATGTTTGGCTCGAGTTGTTACGTTAAGTTATGTGAATCGTGATCACACATCTGTTTTCTTGATCGCGATTCCGGCATAAGTGTACGTTACGTTACGTGAACGTTAAGTTGATCAAGATCCCAACATTACCAAATTAAAATAATTATAATAATGGGTTATCAAGAACAGAATATTTTACTGAATTAAATTAGAACCATTATGAGAAACATATTTGGATCAATATATTTTGAGAAGATGATCAACAAACATAGGTCCTCAACAAATGAGACTTCCTGAGCGACATGACTCAGGTGAGACTGCAGTGAACGTCTGAAATACTTCAAGGCTACTAGCTATTGGGACTTACTGATATATTACTGTGGAGTATTAGTTTGAAGAAAACATTTAAATTACATTCATTTTATTCTATTTTCACCCTTACAAGCTGTTCGCATTTAACTACGCAAATGGATTAGGAAGGAGTTAAGTAATTTTGAAAAAATATACACCCATTTGCTTGGAAAGAGATAGGGAGAAACCATTTATTACAACAAAAAAAATGCGCTCAGTACACCCCAGCCGAAATTCTAACCCCAATCTACCCTTCACCGTCAAACAAGACTAGATGAGTTTGACATTTAATACGCGTGTGGATTTTTGTTTTGTTTTAAATTATCCTTATAATACTTAATCTTCTTTGTCCAGAAATTTCTGAATTAAATTGTAATATAAAGAGTTGGGAGATATTCTGAATCATTGGAATAAAATACGTCACTTTACCCTGCTCGATCACTTATTATTGGTGGGAGCTGAAAAAGGAACAATGTGTAGAAAAGAGTGTACATCAAATTTAGAAGGCACAGAACAGTTCTAGAAGCTATCTGAAGGTTTTTTTTATGGTAACATAACACCCTAACTGCCGAAGACTAGGAAAAATCTACATATTTAAACACCTCTTGAAGCTACCTGAAGTTTTTTTATGGCAACATAACACTATAATTGCTGGAGGCTGTAAAAACATATAAATATTAAACACCTCTAGAATCTCTCTGAAGTTCTTTTTATGGTAACACAGCCCCATAATTTGAACTTGTACATTAATTTTGATATTGTTTGAACCATAAAATTAATTAAGTCATATATATTTTGTTCATAAAATTTTGGGGTGGAGGGGGGTTGAATCTCCAAGCCCCCCCCCCCCTCCCCTGACTACGGCCTTGCATTCAGGAATAAACTGGCTGAGTAGCAGTTCATTTGTGTCCGGTAGGTACTTCATTAAAGGATGAAGTCAAAAATAGAACCTCAGAATGTTCTAGGAATATTTTAGAGATAGGGTATTTTACCCTTAAACAGTTAGCCAACTATGTAAATTATTAACCTTTGTAAATACACTAGAGTCGCTATCATCCGGCCTAAAAGTGGCAGCATCGCGGCTCGGATAACGGAAAAGCCGGATAATACGGAATCAAAGTGTGAATAATTTTCAGTATGGGTTTACCTACTTTTTTAATTTTCACAGAATATTTAACTTTGTTTTAATAAAATATGCCCATTTTTTTATTGCGATGTGTAATAAGAATACCTTAATAACTGTATGGAGACAGTAAAAATTTAACGAGAAATAAATTTTAGAAATTTAAACTCTACAGTACTTTATTTTGTAAATGGAACATCGGCTAAAAGAAAGAACAAGTGAAAATAGAGCGTCAAATAGATTACAATATAAATTCAGTAAATGTTTTGTAGTGGATATGTACCGGGTTGTTTATTTTAAAACGCACCTTGTTGACACCGGGCCGGATAATACGGAGGGCCGGATAATCGCAGGCTGGATGATTGCGACTTTAATGGGGGTTTTTAGCACCGTGTCCTACTATATGTTCAGGCTATACGCTTTTGTATTAACTACGGTAATGGTTTTAAGGATAAGGAAGGTTATATTTAAAGGAAGTGTACCCGCATATGAGTTCAAAGAGAGAGAGATAGAGAGAGAGTGGAAAACTATTTTGGAAAAACCATCCTCAGTACACCCGACTGAGATTCGAACCTTGATCTCCCATCAGTCTAGTCTACTGCGATAGTAGCACCTTAGACCATGCGGCCACCGAAGTGGGTGTGGAAAATAATTGTATATTTTATTATTTTCATTAAATTAGCACGTTATATAATAGTACAGCTCTCGTGTTTATTTAAATGTATACGTGCCCCATCCCCAATGAACTGGTGACCAATCATACCATTATTATTATTATTATTATTATTATTACTCTTACTCTTCTGTGCTGGGGGTTAGGGGTTCAATCCTCGGTCCCGGCACAGATTTATCTGATTGCCAAACCCTTCCTTCACCTCTGACAAGACGTGTATTAATCACAACTTGTGAATGTGTGGAATGCCAGGCCTACACCGTGGTTCGGATCCCACGTTAAACTGTAGGTCCTCCATTTCATCTCACAATCATCCTACCATTACACATTAGCGTAAGTGTGTACAACCCGAACGGGTAGTAAGACGCGGTGCTAATAATAATAATACTCTTACTATTATTACTATTATTATTATTGTTATTATTATGTTCAAAGAAAATTTGTCGCTGCGTGCTATGATAAATTCTTTAGTAACCGGATTTATAATGATTATGACAGAATTCGAAACCTCTTAGGGCTCCAAACTCTCTTCTCGCGTAGACTTTATTGTGATGCCTTTTTTGTTTTTAATATTTTCAATAATAAAATTTCTTGCAAATTTGCCCTTGATCATGTAGGTGTATTTGTTATTGATGCTATTTTTTATTCTTATCATTATTAATTACTACTTTTTTCATAACTATTCATCAGTATATAGCATTATAGCCATTTTTGTTTATCTTATTTTCTCGTGTAAATATATGTATTTGAAAGGTACTTGTGTACTTTTCAGTGCTGGCCTGTTATAGGTCTTACGACTGTTGGCCAGCACTAGAATAAAAGAAATTGAAATTGAATTGAAATTATTTTTAACCACATCACACTGATCTTCTCACTTTTTTTTTAAAGTGCTACCACTTCCCAACAAGCGTATTCCCAATAGGAGAATCAATTAAAAACTTCTTAAAATCTGGGTCTGGCCAATGATATGTTAAGCCAGCGTATATGCCATTTGTATAAATATTATTGTTATCCTTTGTCTAATGTGACGACCGTGTGTAAATGTGTGTGTGTTGGTCTCCCTGTGTTGTTTCACAATAAATAAATCAACGAGGGAAATTTAAATAAATGATAAGGTGCACCACACACGCTCTCTCCCTCTCTCTCTCTGTAATCTTAAATTAAAGACATTTACTAAAATCTAGTAAGATTTGTCATACGAAATAATATACACTGTTCCAGAAACACTCCATCAAATAGCATAAATGAAATAACATACCATGTCAAAAAAACATTAATTAAAGAAAATCTGTATCCATCAAAGATCATAAAAATCAATTTCATTTTCTAAGATTTAAAATAAAATTTATTTATATTGGCTTATAGCTCAGAAACTATTGATTTCATAAAAAACATATTTCAAGCCAAAGACTTTTATATTGTGTAGTAGTACAACATCATTAAAACGGTAAATTATTTCGTATCTCAAATATTTGTGAAGATATTATTAAAATGGCAAATTTCTGCGATACGTCAAGGTCATTTACATGGAAAGATTAAAATTTCCAATTTGTTTGTAATGCTAAACAGTGTCTATATATAACATTTAATAAAAATCGATGGAGTAGATTTTAAGAAAATTGATTTTTTTTTTCCCTTCAGTACACTACACTTGATTTTAGAGTTATATATTTAATTAAAAAACTCTTTGGAGGGGCCTTATGAAAACCCTAGATAGAGAGTTTTAGCCCAATCGGTAGAATGGTTTAGGTTCCGGCCAAATACAGACAGACAAATGGCATCGCAAAAACAAAAATCTGTTTCAGGGGGTCGACATTTATCAAAATCTGGAATTAGATTTTTTGACGATCTCTCTCTCTCCAAAAGGTCGAGAAAAAGTAAAAATATAAGATTTAGCATTAAAAAATAATATAGCTATATAACCTTTAAAGATATTTTCACTGGTATACTTTACCATGGATAAAATTCCTGTGAAGGCGAAAATTAAAAACGAGTTCATTTTGATGTTGAAGCTTGTAACTTGAAGGCTGAAACTAAAGTGAGCATAATATAATAAAATACATCACCATTTAATACCAATCCAAACAATAGATAATTGTTTAGAAAAAAAAACCTCTTTATCCCTCTACAATCTGGGGTTTATAAAAGGGAGAAGAAAAAAATTCCCATGTGTGCAGTGATGCGTTCTACACTTTTATTCATAACAGTAAACTCTTTACTCATTAAACTCCATATGTCTATAAATCAAAACAAAACCAATTTTTTTAGTGGTTTTTAAAACAAAAATATGGTACTATAAAATAATTAAAACCAAAAGAAAAAAATTCGAAACAACATTTGTCAGTGATTGAAGGAAATCCTTTATTCGTTTGCTTTAATTATTTCCTTTATTAAATATTGCTGGGAGCCCAGCATACAGGGGTGTCAATTAGTAAAGTTACTACACATCAGTTAAAAATATTCTTTTGATCTAATTAATTTATAAAAAGAAAAAATTAATGCTAAAACTACATTGATAAATGCTTCAATTGAATCTTGCCTATATATCCATTCCAAATATATTTTGGCTGTGCTACATTTTGATGCAGCATAAACTTTTTTTTAGTAGTCGTATACTCACTCTATGGCATTAATAACTCAAAAGTTAATTGCTACACTTATAAATGTACACCACCTATCCCTATCTTGAGATAGCTCCATCCAGTCCACCTCATTACACCTTATCTCTATTTTGAGCTAGCTCCATCCAGCCCACTTCATTACACCCTATCCCTATCTTGAGCTAGTTCTATCCAGTCCACCTCATTATACCCTATCCTTATCTTGAGCTAGTTCTATCCAGTCCACCTCATTATACCCTGTCCCTATCTTGAGCTAGTTCTATCCAGTCCACCTCATTATACCCTATCCCAATCTTGAGCTAGTTCTATCCAGTCCACCTCATTACACCCTACCTCTTTCAGGTCCATTCTAATATTATCCTCCCATCTGCATCTAGGTCCCCCAATGGTCTCTTCCCATTGGGATTAACAATCACTGCCCTGACCACGGCTCTAGATTTACCTATATAAAGTGTATGTCTTACCCACCGTAATCTACGAAACTTGATTACCCTGACAATGTCTTTGATGAGTACAGGGTATGTAACTCATCATTATGTAACCTCCTCCACTCCCCGGTATCCTCATCCCTTTATTGACAAAATATTTTCTTAAGAACCTTGTTTTCGAACACTCTAAATTTGTTTTCGTCACGTTTCACACCCCTAAAGAACGACCGGCAAAAATTATTTTTTTGTATATTCTGAGCTTTACATTCCTGGACAGCAGGAGAGATAACAACAACTTACTGACGTTGCTTTCCCCTTAAGAACCTACATTTTAAAATCATTTTGAAAGAAGTACTAATCTATCTAGAAAACAAAAAATCTTCAACTATCGTTTGTCAAGAGCTCTTCGCATAGTTGAAAATGCATTTGACATTTTGGTTTCTAGATTCAGAGTCTTTAAGCGAACTATAGTGGTTGGAATTATTAAAGCCGCTTTAGTGTTACATAATTGGTTAAAAGTGAGTTCGAGTGAAAGATATACACCAGCAGGCGTTGTGGATACTGAAGATCTGAATACCAGGCGCACTATACCGGTTTCTTGAAGGGCACAGAATACTCAAGTGAATGGTTTACTTAATTTGCAAGTTAATTTGGGAAGTCGTAGCTACACAAGATCAGCGTCTAATGTGCGTGATGAATATGCCGAATATTTTTCCGGACAAGGAGCTGTGCCTTGGCAACTGGATATGATACACGACGATTAATAATTACAAATCAATGCAAAATTAATTTAAAGGATAAAAAGTATACTTACTAAATTTGATGAGGTATATCTTGTATTTGTAACACCATTTATAAATAGATCCGCTCTTTTGTACCAAAACAGTTTCGGCACGTATACTTACTGTGTTCCCATTCCACTTTTTTTTATTTGCAAACAAATGTATGTTCTTTTTTTTTATGCATCGTTCTAATCGTCTTAATGTTGTTCTTCAGATCAGCAATTGTAAGCCCAGAAATTTCCATTTCTTTGACAATAGAACCCAAAGCATTTTCTCTTGCATCTTTATTTTTATATTTATCCAGCCGGTGGTTCCAAAGACAATCATGCTTATTATACAGCTCTTTAGAAGAATTTTAGCATCACACTTTCAGACTACTTGAGGCTCATTTTTTTAAAACTAAAAACAAAACACATGCACGAGTGGTGTGACCAGTTGAAAGCGCACTCGACAATCAACTGAAGTTCCCACATTTCAAGACAGGTTTCAACTTGAAAGCAAATGAAGGATGACTCATCACTCGAACGATAAAGTTTGACTGGTTCAAACTTTTCCTGATCCACTAAAAAGTTGATCAACTCTATTGAAACAAAGGTTCTCACTACATATATCATTCAACTTTTGTTGATCAACTATAATTGGTAAATTAAACTCGATTCGTGAGAACGTGCCTTAAACAACAGCTCACAGATCATGTTCTGACGTAGGTCACAAATAATTCATCGCACCGCCGGATTTTCTGTAGTGCCCTAGTGGATGAGGTAGGCAATGTTGACGTCCAAGCATCACTGGAAGTATCAGACTATTGTGGGCATGCTACCACAATAGGTAAATCTACCTTTAGCGGGCAAGGCTAAATATCTGAAGAGTTCCATGTGACGGGAAACGTTAAAACCCAGTATGACCACCATTTCTAAAAAATATCAATAATGCTTTCTCAATTTCAGTTTTAATGGAAAAGATAGTTAAAAGTTTGTTTCCATAGGATAGTTTAAATATGGTAATCATATCAAGGGGTTAGTTTAATCTGGGCGTTATTGATTTAAATACTAAGATCTCAATTTATTCAACAGTTCAAGTTCGTATTATCATCAGAGCTAAAATAGTAATTAATTGAACAGACTATTATTTAGAAATCTGTTTTTAATTTTGTCGAAATATTAATGAATAATTACTTTTTTTGATGGTCTGTAACGTATTTTTTTAGTTCTATTACCTCATTTCTTTGCTCTACACATATGTAAATAAACATTAATTAATTTATGTATATATGTATAAGGGGTGTAAGAAATCCTCACACATATACAGTAGAATCTCGATTATCCAAAACCCGACTATCAGAGATTCCATAATATCCAAGGTTCCGTACTATCCGAGGTTCCGTACTATCCTAGGTTCCGTACTATCCGAGGTGGTTGCATGTTTATGTTTTTTGAGAGCTGTCTATGAAATGATCATCATTAAACTGGTCCAGTCATTTAGTATGAGTAGCGGAGTGAATAATCGGGTGACTTATCAATCACACTGTACTGTGGCGCCGTTAATATTATTGTCCAGATTTTGACTTGGTCTAGTCATTTGTCTGACACTGGGCGTTACGGTAGCAGCTTAATGATTGGTCGGGATTTATTTTGAAAGCTATGAGAGTTTAGTGCTTTAAAATGTAGAATAGTGTATTTTTTCTTTGTTTATAATCATTGGTCTAAGTAACATAAATAATGTTGCAGTAAGTATCGAAAAATATCTACTCCGTACAATCCGAGCTTTGTTAATTCGAGGCCACCTCAGTCCCGTTAACCGGGAATAGTCGGGACTCTATTATGTGTGTGTGTGGGGGGGGGGGGAGAGAGAGAGAGAGAGAGAGAGAGAGGCATATATATCTGTGTATTTATGTGTGTGAGATCCACATAGGTATTAGGGGTGTACGAAATCTACCTTTTCAATTTGAAATGACCCTGATACGATGGGCAAAGGATTTTTAAAAAAAGGGTTTTTTTTGGCAAAAATATTGTAACGTGCTAACTATCCGTTAGCACTTACACTCAATATACTTTATAAATGATTATCACTATAAAGCCAAGAACTAATAAACTCTAATAATGTATGGCAGATTTAAACTCACTGTGAAATCGTGTTGCTGGAAACGCCCAGACTTGAGGAAAGTTGGTCCCAGCTGACTGTTCCACAATTCCTGGAGGAAGTTCAACACAGTGACATCCCGAACGCTTGCAAGACTTAACCGTAATGACGGTCCGCTCCCCAATGTTGTCATCAGCGGCCTTCTTCAAGCGCTGGTTGGCGTTATGCTTAGTTCTAGAAAATCATCCCCTTCACCCTTGTTGATTCCCCTTTTACTAATACGTCAGTGCATTTTGTATAAAACCGCCACCCCTCGCTTCATATTTTGTATTCTATTGTAATGATTCGTTAGAGGAACTTCCTAGAAGTTATCAAGAACCAGTGAACTAGCAAGGGGTGATCACGATGTTTGACACGTTGGTCTCACCTCCTCGCTGCAGATGAAGTAAAGTCTGATTTGTTTTTTATAAGTCCATAATACATAGTTGTGAGTGGTAGAGATTCTGAACTGTTTTTCTATGTCTATAAGACATAGTCTTAAATATCTGGGCAATTAACAGGCGCCCTATACTGTATGTCCATGTTCCGGCTAGTCCAACCCTTTAGATCGAAAAATGGTGGAAACCAGGTTATATATAACTTGGGTCCATGACCTAGTTGGATCCTTGACTGATACCAGTCTCTAATTTCCTATTGTTGTACCTTTGTACGGTGCTCAACTCGTGGGTATGCTACTGGTCTAGAGTAGTGGCCCGCGTGGTGTTGTTTATTTTGTCAGGCCCCTTCAGGCACCACTTGAATTATTTAATCTTTAACTGTTTTCAGTTGTTATAGTCTGTGTCCAGACTTATGTTGAAATTTAAATATACTATTTAAAGACCAGCCAGTGCTAATGAGGAACAGACTGGCCATAGTATCTTTATAGCCTAGATTCCTAGTAGCTCGCCATTAACTATTTGTGAACTTATTGCTCCTCTTCTAGGGACTTAACCTTTGTATCTCGTAATTCAATATTGAGTTAACTCATGATAGCTAGCCCGTTTAACTACCAACGTTGTAACTCTTTATACTAGGACTTTCTAGAATTAAATATTGTTAACTATTATTCTTTTATATGTTTATTAGGTTAAAGTCTAGTAGCCACAAGGCTGGAGTGGGGCTATGTACTCTCACTTAACCTTAAATCAATAATTGCTTCCAATTTAAATCGCCATTGTGCAGAGGCAGACACAACTTCGTTTTAGAATGTGTGTTTGTTCTACTTTAACGAGCTAAACCCTATTCTAATAAAGACACAGCCATACTTGTCATGGTTGCAGGTCAAACCAAGGTGCTTCTCACCTAATGCTCCCGATTGGGACAGCAATGTCTAAAGTAACAGATATACTTACCATCAATAAACAATGGAATGTTTTATATATGATCTCGTCTAACCATTTGTAATACTTTCGACTTGTTTGAATTTAAATAAACTGATTTGTTAAACTTGTATATTTCTTCTATGTTTCTTCCATCCCATCCTTCTTTGTATATCTTTGTTACTGTATTTGTCACTTATTCTATCAGATAGGAAAAGCGGCGATACAATATTACTGTGCAAATTTATGATAGATTTGACACTACGGTATTTATTATTATTTTTCAAAGTGTTAATCCAATAAATGTCTAGCGGTGCTTGTAGATTATCGGCGGCTAGAGGTCGGGGTGACGGTGTGTTGGCTGCAACGTAATTGCAGGCTTGGAGTTCGACAAGAGTGGGTATGCCCTCCTCCTCGGATCCCCATGCAGGTGACCGTCTGGTTGACTCGGCCGGGTTCCATTCCTCCACAATGATTTGCTCGTACTGCGGCTCGATTTTCTGAAATCACGGGTCCTCTTCCAGTTCTTTCCAGATATCTGGTGATAAGGGCGGCAGAAGACCTGCCTCCTGGTAAACTCTGTTGATACTTTCTTGATCAAATGATTCCTGGTTCCCTGTAGTTAATAGTTGGTGTATATTTAAATATTTACTGGCCCTAATCCCACCGATCCCTTATGGGATTCACAAGAAACTGTACATATGGCTCATAAAACAACAACTCCATACTTAATCCGTCCTCACTAACTTTCTCCACACTTCCCTATCCTTGCATACTCCCTTCTATTCAATCCGTCCTCACTAACTTTCTCCACACTTCCCTATCCTTGCATACTCCCTTCACTTCAACAACATCCATTTACCGAGTCATGGATGCTCTTTTATTCTTAAAACTCTTAATGTTTCTCTTTTTCACATATTCACCTACCTACAACATTTAGCCACGTCTTAAATGGCCTACTCCTTATTTTGATCCACACACTCTACCTTCATATATTTGCTTCGTCACTCGATCCACACTCATCCTCTCAACATGTCAAAACCAATGTAAGACACTTATTTCACATTGACCTATTGTATTCCCTTTCAAAACTCACTCCTTCAGCTCCCATTAACTACTGACTCTGTCCATACGATATTTCCCCCATATTTCTTAGATTTGGTAGGAAAAGGTATTTATTATAATATAATAAATATAATATATTGTATTATAAATATATTCAAAAATCGCCGGTAAAAAAATGTTTCATACATTTTTGAAAATACATTTAATTACCATTTTATAAAGAGCATTACATCCAACCAAATGCGAATATATTTTATCCTTTTATTGTTGAAGTTTATTATTTTTAAACTATAAGACATTTCTGAAATTTAAAAAATGACTCCTGGACACGGGAATTGAACCCAGGACCTTTGGCTTAGTAAGCCAATGCGTATGCGATCCCTTACAATCATCTGATTACAATTATCTGATAGCTCGTGAATAAAGTCGACTATTTCCGCACGTCCATCATGGGCTCTGCCTTAAAATATGAGTGCAAAATGACCCTGGGCACGGGACAATTCCAGGATATCTCAGCGGTTAGAGCATTGGCGTACTAAGCCGAAGGTCCTAGGTTCGATTCCCATGTTCAGGTATCATTTTTCAATTTTCAGAATATGAAATCTAGATGCGTGTAAATCCTCACTAAAAAATATATATAATAGCTTTGGCTATTTTATTCTTAAAATACATTTTATAGCATCCAGTTTAAAGTTCTTTAATTAAAAATATTGAATGTATCTGAGAAAGAAAAATTAAGATTAATTCTGAAGAACGCCAAATATATTGTTGAAATAAATGAAGCAAAACGCATGCAGTTGTGGTGTTTTAAAGTTCACCATTAAATATTATGTAAATAATAATTTTAGAAGATCTATGGCGTCAGCTGGCAAGCAAGTTATACCGACCTAGCGGTCGCCGCAAGTTGAGCGATATTGTGCCAAATCTGCGTATAGAGGGTATCATGTGGTCAGCACAACGAAACTTCTGGCAATTATTCTCAGTTTTATAGTCTCACTGTTTGACAGAAAGTCTGTAAGAGCCAGGGATCGAACCCATCTCTGAATCTGTAGCTAAGTATTAGACCAGGGATATTATTAATTCATTTATTGTAAAAAAAACTTTCGTTTATAACAAACTTTCATTACGTTCAATCATCAGGTTACCAAACTAAAGGAGTAGTTAGTTATCCATGCCATAAATAATTTCTTTCAATTGTTTGATCATTTAATATAATTTAATTCATATAGATAATTTTTTCAAAAACTGTATTATTAATGTAAAAGAGATATTTTTATTGTTGAAAGGCTGATCAAAACCAAATGACTGTTATTAATCTTTCTCAAACAGCATAACGACCAACGATCTTAGATTCAATGACAAGACATTCTGTTCCTTAGAGCATCGGTCGGGATTAACAACTTGGGATCATTTTGGAACGATGTTCATCCTAATATTGACAAAGGTAATATTTTGGTACATCAGTTTTATTAAAACGTAGAAGAATGTTAATCATATAAAATACATTGAACTGTATGCATTCGATAGCAATGCTATTTAAAAAAAAATTTGGAAAATGGATGCAAAGCATAATTCAGTGGTAAAGAAAATTTTAGAACAACCAGAAAAAAAGAAAAAAACCAACGTGAAGAAACAAAACAGGGTTTCCCAGTAAAAGACATAAATGATTTTGAAATATTATTTATTTTTTTGTATTAATAACTTGCATTAGAGTTAGAGGACATCAACAAATCAAGATCAAAGAGAATACATTTAAATTTAGATTTTTTTTCTCTAAACAAATTAACAATTTTGGTATTTCACATGTTTTATTGAATGGGTGAATTGTTCAAAATATGTTTTATTTTAAATTGTTCTAACCCCATGCTGAAAACTTTTGTTGCTATAACCCATTGAGAATAATCACACGATACTAATTATTTTTCAAATAAACTTTGAAATAGTTTAATTATTTTAAATTTTTAAGACAAAGACGTGCAAAATGTTGCTTTAATCAAATTAGTCACAATGATCACTTAAGTATTAATCACTTCCTCTTTATTATAGCTATCAACTAATGTAGTTTTGCATTCCATGTAGAATTCTGAAGAGAAGAGAAATGTTATCCCTCTGATGTTTCAACCTGGAAACAAATAAAACACCAAATTATTTTTTTTAATTAAAGCAAATGCAATCAGTGAGATTAATTTAGCTCTATGGTCAGAGCTATGTTCATAATCTATTTAATTTGCTATTAATGTGAGCTGAACGATTAATTCTTGTACATTTTCATGATTTCTCTTTTCAATGCAAACAGTTTTGAACACACACAATTTTTCAATTTACCATAGAAAAAGTTTATTCAGGAACTATCATATTTTATACTTTAGTGGCCCTGTATCCCACAGTCAGATACGGAGATTATTTATTTACAAAGGCAAACACACGAATTCTCTGACCTTGAGGAACTGGAATGTTCATGGCAACCAGAACGTAATATTGTCATTCAACCTTATCCTGAGACAACCATCAGGTTGTGGCCCCGTAGAGCACGGGTACAAAACAGCTCAGGTACATAACAGCGCAACCTAGTGGTCCCAAAATAGAGCAGGTACATAACAGCGCAACCTAGTTGTCCCAAAATAGAGCAGGTACATAACAGCGCAACCTAGTGGTCCCAAAACAGCTCAGGTACATAACAGCGCAACCTAGTGGTCCCAAAACAGCTCAGGTACATAACAGCGCAATCTAGTGGTCCCAAAACAGCTCAGGTACATAACAGCGCAACCTAGTGGTCCCAAAATAGAGCAGGTACATAACAGCGCAACCTAGTTGTTCCAAAACAGCTCAGGTACATAACCGCTCAGGTACATAACAGCTCAACCTAGTTGTCCCAAAATAGAGCAGGTACATAACAGCGCAACCTAGTTGTCCCAAAACAGCTCAGGTACATAACAGCGCAACCTAGTTGTCCCAAAACAGCTCAGGTACATAACAAAGCAACCTAGTTGTCCCAAAATAGAGCAGGTACATAACAGCGCAACCTAGTTTTCCCAAAATAGAGAAGGTACAAAACAGCGCAAGTGTACAGTTGTACAGATAGCGCAATCAGCCTCAACTTTCAAGTTACTGGCATGGAATTTTTAGGTTAGGTTAGGTTAGGTCAGGTGAGGTTAGAGGACAGTCATATTTTAAACATTATCAAGGACAGAGCTGGAAAGCTGTTAATTCCAGTAGCCTACGCATTCCTTCCAAACAGAAGAAAGGAAACGTAAACTCGACCTTTTTACGGCAATTAAAGATTGCGCTCTTATGTGGCTGCGCTCTTTTGTACCCCGATGGTTTGCGCTGTTTTGTACCCACTTTTCGCTTGCGCTATTATGTACCCACGCTCTTCAGTAGCATATTCCTCCATCTAATCCCTAATCTGACACACAACCTCCTTCAAATATATTATGTTCGCACTATCCTTCCTTCGACGTATTTACCTACTTCAGGTTTCCCAGCAAAACTGTTGTGTACACACACCTGTCATCAATCATACGCGTCATATGACCACCCCACCTAATCCAGCGTACCTTATCACTAATATGTTTGGAGATGTATACAAATTACAAACCATGTATCGTTCTCCATTCTCCTGTTTGTTCATCCCTCTTACTGTAGATCGAAATATATTTTCTATCCCTTTCTTCTCAAAAACAATAACAATTAATAAACTGTATGTTGGATTAATGAAAATAAAAAAGTTTGATTGTGCTCTAACTAAGTTGCTTTTGATTTGGGCAAGACATTTAGCGTGAAAGAAAGATCCTAGAACCTTGTCCAAGGTAGTGACTGGCAAACCCAATGGGAAGAGACTGTTGGGAAGACCTAGACGGAGATGGGAGGATAACATTAGAATGGACCTGTAAGAGATAAGGTGTAGTGAGGTGGACTGGATAATACTAGCTCAAGATAGGGAAAGGGTGTAATCAAGTGGACTGGATAGAATTAGCTCAAGATAAGGATAGGGTGTAATGAGGTGGACTGGATACAACAAGCTCAAGATAGGGATAGGATGTAATGAGGGAGACTGGATAGAACTAGCTCAAGATAGGGATAGGGTGTAATGAGGTGGACTGGATAGAACTAGCTCAAGATAGGGATAGGGTGTAATGAGGTGGACTGGATAGAACTAGCTCAAGATAGGGATAGGGTGTATTGAGGTGGACTGGATAGAACTAGCTCAAGATAGGGATAGGGTGTATTGAGGTGTACTGGATAGAACTAGCTCTAGATATGGATAGGGTGTATTGAGGTGGACTGGATAGAACTAGCTCAAGATAGGGATAGGGTGTATTGAGGTGTACTGGATAGAACTAGCTCTAGATAGGGATAGGGTGCATTGAGGTGGACTGGATAGAGCTATCTCAAGATAGGAATAGGGTGTAGTGAGGTGGACTGGTTATAACTAGCTTTAGATAGGGATAGGGTGTAATGAAGTGGACTGGAAAGAACTAGTTCAAGATAGGGATAGGGTGTAATGAGGTGGACTGGATAGAACTAACTCAAGATAGGGATAGGGTGTATTGTGGTGGACTGTATATAACTAGCTCTAGATATGGATAGGGTGTAATGAGGTGGACTGGAAAGAACTAGTTCAAGATAGGGATAGGTAAAGTACTTTTGAAAATGTTGAAATGAACTTTGGAGTTCCTAGTGCAGTAGAGGAAGTAAGTAATTAAGTAAATTAATATTTTCCAGAGTTTAACACCCAATCAAACTATAAGTAACTCTGCACAGCTAATGTGATATCCAACCTTGCATATTTTTAAACATATCCATCGCTGACGTTCCCATTTTCATAAATTTTTTGGCCCCATTGGACATTTCCTCTGGTTGAACACCTGCTTCTACCATTGCACTCATCTGCTGGCTCATTTTAGGAGCCAAATCCTTCATCATCCCCATGTCTGGCATTTGACGCTTCTCCAACTGGAATAGTACCAATTAAATAATAGTCCTTTTTGTATTAAAAAATGTTTGTGTATATTAAATCACGTTAACTTAAGCTTATCTTACGAGTCACCCCATCATCCAAGAAAGATAAGTGAAAAATATCTAAAAATTATTTTGTGAACGCTTGCTGCAACAAAATTACTACCACAAAACTGATCATTTTTCTAATAGAATGACGCTCAACTCTATCTGATATTAACTATCTTCTTCAACGTCAAATAATTTATTTATCTGTAGGATGTCAAAGTTGTCAATGCTATATAATATTGTGATACACTTGTGACAGATCAAATATCTACACATTATTAGGAGAAGTTTTAGAAGTGACATTTAAATTATTTTGGGAATTACTTCCGACCTCACTGAACCTTTAATTTAGAGTGAGTGAGATTTTTTTTATTCTGAGCACGTTGACACAAGCCTATTAGTCGTGTGGTTAAAAAAAATACACTTTAGGATTATAATTTGAGATTAATTTATGGACACTCCTGGAGTGCTACAATATATTACATTTTTGAGCAAGTCTAATGCTCTGGCCTAGTCATAAGCGTCTCAAAAAACAATCTTCATGATGTCAACCTTTAGGGAGCTATCTACCAACCGAGTGGCCGCAGATGTTTGCGAATATAGTGCCAACATTTGTGGATAGAGGGTGTCATATGTTCAGCACAACGAACCCTTCTGAGGTTAATCTCTGTTTTCTTGATCGGAGTTGCTACTTCTTTATTCAAGTAGCTCCTCATTATTTGTGGATCTTCGATTTTCTGAATTTTCTCTTACGGCACTAAGAGGGTTCCATTGGAGCAGATTATTGGGGGGGGGGATGTGTACCCCCTGTACGCCCCTCTAACGACACTTGTGGACCAGGGTGTCAACTCTTTAGGAAAACGCTCTTAAAGGTGATGTTGTTAACTAAGGATGTCATTAAATTACATTAGCCTTAATATTCGATTCCATAGAACATGTTGGTAATATTTAAAGACACCGGCCTTAAAATATTTGTCAGGAGCGTTTCATCGCAGGCCCAATGTTCAACATGCCATTCAGTCTAGATCGCAAACGGACATTATATCTCAGATAACTGTGCTTTAATACACGGATAAACGGATCTTGATTGGTCGTGATGCTTAAAATACTCTGTACTGTACCAAATGTTTATAATATTACATAATCTTATTTCAATCTGTTCATATATGATTTTATAGTTTACGGACATTGAGAAAAGTTTGTTGAAACGCGTGAAAAGCACGACACAAACGCGATTCAAAATATTGCTTGATTTTATGAATCTATATAAAAAAAACTTTTAAATAAGAAAGTGTTATCATTATTATTATTGTTATTAGATGTTATATCTTAAGACAGGTCCATTCCTTTTGTCATTGAACTTAGACCTCCAATGCACCCAGTCTTCTGACTCCTCCGCCAACTCCCAGATTTTCCCTTCTTTCTTTCACGTCATCCCATATTTAAATCTATTTAAATCTTCCTTCTTCCTAAGCTCCTCTTTCCCTCAACCTTTCCTTCGATGACGTCAAGCAGAAGACAGTTCCTCCCAAGGATGTACCCGATGCAGTTTGATTTGTGTTGAAGGATCACATCCAAAATGGTTATCTTCTCATCCACTCTTCTTAGTACTTGTTCATTTGTCTCCCTGTCTGTCCACTTGATCTTCTCATCCACTCTTCTTAGGACTTGTTCATTTATCATCCTGTCTGTCCACCTGATCTTCTCAAGTCTTCTCCAGCACCACATTTCAAAGCTCAACAAGTATTTCTTTTCCAAGTTTCTGCTCCATACAGTGCGATGCTCCAAATGTATCATTTCATCAGTTTATTCCTCAGTTCCAAACTCAACTTGCTGGTCAGCAGTAATCTCTTCTTGTTGAAAGCCTCCTTGTCAATGGCGAAACTCGACCTAATTTTCTTGGTCCATTAGGCAGTCTTTGTCAACAGACTTCCTGGGTACTTGGACTGTTCTATGCTTTCCAATTACTGGTTTCCAATTTTGATTTTCAGTGGCTCTTCATTTTTGAAATCCCGATCACTTTTGACTTCTTAATGTTGGTCTCCATGCCATATATTCTCCCTATCTCTACCAGCCGGTCTATCATTTCCTGCGATTCTTCATCATTTTTGTCCAGTAAGTGAGTACACACCTTACAAATAATTAAGAAGAAAGTATTTGGGTGATTGGAGCCTAAGTAATGCATTTGAACAAGAAAAATCTATCCAGCAATTCTTAGCTTGGCAGTATACACATATCTAGGAAAAATAATCAATGAACATGGAAAGGATCAACAATGTCCCTAATTTGTTTTCCCCGAGTTATTAAAACTGTCTTTGTTGATTTCTCTTCCATTTGTTCAAATGCCTTCTAATCAATAGAGTCACCGTTAAAGCATAGCGTTTTAGGGTTTTAACGATACCAAATAATCTTAGGCCAAGTAGTGAAGATGTCTTTAGCTTGATAACACTAAGTGACCTTTTAAGGTGAAATGCACTTTTAGTGAATCGCACAAACAACGATTAACAAAATTAGCACTTAAAGTGCTCTTAAGAACACTCATGTTTCCTTACGGAATAAGCACACTAGTCACAAATTGGATGGTCTGACCACTCTCTTAATCTTAAAGTGCGATACAATTTGAGCTATGTTAGGTATAGTATCATATACAATTTTGTCAATTGGTAGAAGTATTTCCAACTGAGCCAATGGGTGGTAAAATAAAGATAGGGGTGACCTGGTGGTCAAGAGGTAAGGTGTCAGACTTCTGTTCTGGGGTCCGGGGTTCGATCCCCGGTCCCGGCATAGATTTATCTGATTGCGAAACCTTTCCTTCACCTCTGACAAGACGTGTATTAATCACAACTTGTGAATGTGAAGAATGCCTGGCCTCCACCGTGGTTCGGATCCCACGTTAAACTGTAGGTCCTCCATTCCATCTCACAATCACCCTACCATTACACATTAGCTTAAGTGCGTATAACCCGAACGGGTAGTATATATTTAGCACCGCGTCTTACTACCCGTTCGGGTTATACGCCTAAGTACTAATTACGCTAATGGATTAGGAATTGGGAAGGTTGAATTTATAGGAAGTGAACCCGCATTTGCGTGGAGGGAGAGTGGAAAACCATTTAGGAAAAACCACCCCCAGTTCACCCGACCGAGATTCGAACCTCGATCTCCCCGTCCTCGGCGGTAGAGCTCAACACGACTGGCGCGTTAGCCAACTACGCCACCGAGGCGGGTGAACGGGTAGTAAGACGCGGTGATGATAATAATAATAATAATAATAATAGTAATAATAGTAATAATAATAAAGATAGAATAAAATGTCAGAGTACTCACATGATGTATGACGTCATTAACTTCTTCGATTGCCTTTTTTTCAGTTGGTGTTACTGAAAAATAATGTTACAAAAATTATGGTTTATTTTGTGGTTATATTGGAAAATTTTCATAATCAAATCTTGAAGTATGAAGGAATACACTTCTTCAAATGCTGGCACAAATTTTAACAACTAGTTTTTCATTAGTTGTAATGAGAAATGTTACATATCATACTACACTTCAGTTAAAAGAAACGGATTATTTAACATTTTAGTTTTGTATGTTTTAGCATCGCGTCTTACTAACCGTTCGGGTTATACGCCTATTTACTAGTTACTTTAATGGTTTTAGGGCTTAGGAAGGTTATATTTTAGAGAAAGTGTACCCGCACTTGAGTGTAGGAAGAGTGGAGAACCATTTTGGCGAACCACTCTCAGTACACCCGACTGATATTAGAGCCTCGATCTCCCTGACATTGGCATTCTAATCCTACACGAGGGTAGCGCGTTAGACCATGTGGCCACCGAAGCGGGTGACCTTTTATTACTATAAAGTAAGTAATCCATACTACATTATTTGTACGGCCATCAAGGCCGTAGTCAGGGGGGTTTTGGGGGTTAAAACCCCCTCACCCCCGAAATTTAATGTACAAAATATATATAGCTTTATCCATGGTTCAAACAATATCAAAATAAGGCACAAGTACAAATTGGGGTTTGTGTTACCATAAAAAGCACTTCAGAGAGCTTCTAAAGGTGTTTAATGTCTAGAATTTGTCCTTGCCTCCAGCAGTTAGGGGGGTTATGTTGCTATAAAAAACACTTCAGAGAACTGTTTATCATTTAAGAATTTTTCTAGTCTCCAGTAATTAGGTGATGTACCCACCAAACCCCCTACCCCCCTGAAATTATTGGCTGGCTACGACCTTGACGGACATATTTGTGAGTAAGTATATGATCACATGGAAACTCTCTAGAGTGGTTTCACTTTTATTTTATAAAAGTTATTTGAAGAAATATTATGTAACTTTGACAACACATCAAATATATTCTACGAACATTTTATGAAAGATTTACTTGATAGGCCATGCTCTAATGCAGTGGCTCTTTAACTTTTATTAGATTGTATACCTTGGTCATGATTAAAAGTCTAATATACCCCTACGATCAAATTTCCCCAAATGAAAAATGTCAGTTAATTAAAGGTGAAAATTTCCCTCAGTAACATCGAAAATTTTCCACCACGTTTGGTCCTTCGTTACGTTTTCTCTTGTCATTTTGACAATTTTCCCTTGAGAGTTGCTCGCGTACCTACAGGAGTACGCGTACCACCGTTTGAGATTCAGTACTCTAAGGTTTTATAAAAGAAAACTCGCTTTGCTAATGTAGTTCCAGCATTGTTTTGAACGTAACAACTTAAAGTTACCGGTATTGTATTGTATATACCGCACTGATTTAAAAGTTGCTCCGCAATTTTGAATTTTTTTCGGGGGTTAAAAATTAAAATGTTCAACTTTTTTGGAATTTTTCTGTCTGTTACAGGCTATAAGCTATAAATTTGCCAAATTTCAAGTTTCTAACTCATCTGGAAGTGGGTAAACATTAATATCAGTGAGTGAATTAGTGAGTGAGTCAGCCATGTGTCTTTATAGTAGTGTAATGGCCAAATTTTAATGTTTGACCTATACATACAAAGACGTTAAAAATGTTATGGTCCAATATTAAGACAAACTCCACTATTTTTTCTCTCAATTACCTAATAGAGACAAATTTGTAAATCCTTCATGGTTCCCTCGTAAATATTTTTGACATGATTGGCGTCCATTTTTGTTCTCACACATATTTGATAAAACTTAGACAAAAAATGTGATGTGATGTGATGACACACATTTTTATCAAATATGGTGTAAACTATTTTATCATATATTTTGTACGATAGTTATTTTGAATTCGTAAAATAAATATGACTATGCAACACACAGGGGCTATCATAGCTCGCAGTGCACAATTGTATGACATGTTTTGCTTAATATATCTCGGGGCGTTAATATTTATTTAGGTATTTAATTATTAATTTAATTTTTTCCTTCCATTATTGTTTCCAGCCTGTGGTCAGTTTTTTATTCAAGTCATATATTCTCCACTACCGGCTTGCTATGCCTGTCTTAGCTTCGTATGCCTTATAATATAATTAAACACTATGACAGGCACAACATCCAGTCCTCAGCCATAAATTTATCAATGTGAAAGTATGAGCCCAGAGTTAATTTTCCGGCCTTGCTTGGAATCGAACTCAGGACCATTAATTCAGTAGGTAGACACTCTACCAACTGAGCTTATATGTTGGATTTTTAATTTAAACTATAAAATTAAAATTTTTTAAACCTCGTCCTCAGAGGCGCACATTCTCGTTCACGGGGGCTACTTATTTCTAAAATTCAGCGGTAGACCCCACGCAATGCTAATGACAGACACACACAAACTCTTCATTTTACTTTTACATGTATGGATTTAATTGATTTCCAACTTGAACTGTACTTTCAAAAATGGTATCGGCTGAGTCATAAACTAGAGTCGCAACTATCCGTCCCTATTATCCGGCTCGGTGCTAGCAAGTGCATTTTAAAATAAACAAACCAGTACATATCCACTGTAAAACGTTTACTGAATTTATAATGTAATCTATTTGATGCTCTATTTTCACTTGTTCTTACTTTACAGCCGATGTTACATTTACAAAATAAAGTAACTGTAGTAAGGATTTCTAACATTTCTTTCTCGTTAGATCTTACTGTCTCCCTACAATTACTGTATTCTGATTTTACATTGAAAGAAGAAAATTAGCAGATTATATTAAAATAATGTTAAGTGTTCTGTGAAAATTTAAAAAAATAGGAAAACCCATGTTGAAAATTATTTACACTTAGATTCCGTACTATCCGATTTTTCCGTTACGTGGCTAGGAATGCCGCCACTTTGGGCCGGATAATCGCGACTCTAGTGTATTTGTTTACCTGCAACATGTTGTGAAGGAAGAGGAACAGCTAGCATGGCCCCCTAAAACAAAAATAATATCGGTTAGAATAACAAATTGCTTACATTCATTCTTGAAATAACGTTTCACAAGTGACAGATAAATATATTGGTGGCCCACGTTTTGACAAACAACTTCATTATATGCAATTAAAATTCCAATCAATTTTAAATCAACTAAATGATAAGCCTATGTTTAATAGGGATGACTTGGCTAACGCGCTAGTCGTGTTGAGCCCGACTGACGAGGACGGGGAGATCGAGGTTCAAATCTCGGTCGGGTGAACTGGGGGGGGGGTTTCCTAAATGGTTTTCCGCTCTCCCTCCACGCAAATGCGGGTTCACTTCCTCTAAGTTCAACCTTCCCAATTCCTAATCCATTAGCGTAATTAGTAATTAAGCGTATAACCCGAAAGGGTAGTAAGACGCGGTGCTAAGAAAAAAAAACAGTGACTTATCTAATTAGCTAAAGTCAAGAGGTTGTACATAAAATATCCCGCTAGTCTATGATTCATGGACCTATTGCTCCGTTATTGGGGTCATGTGAGGCAATGCTTCTATATTAATAATATATATGTATATAATTATTTAAATAAATACACCTTATTTAATACTACCTGTATTATATTTGTATCAATCTATAGTTCTAATACAAGCTATACATAAATGCCTAATCACGCCGTTCCCTTACGGGGTAGGCAAAACACTGTGTACATGGCTAAAAAAAACACAACTTCGTTGTTAATCCAGCCACACACATACACATAAACAAAGAAGTTAGTAATCCGTCAGATAAGATGGTTAGTTATATCAAAGCATACAATCTATAATATTAAATAAATGGTACAGAGCACCACAAAGACTTTCTCCCACTTTTATCTTAAAATAGACATTTACTAAAAACTCGTAAGATTTGTGAAACGAAATAAAAGGTCTATACATTGTTGTAGGAACAGCACACCAAAGATCGTAAATGAAATAATATACACCGTTACTTACTTACTTTCTCAATGGCATTAGGAACAAGGAACACTGTTACACAAAAAATGAGAAAAGAGAAACATCTTTGTCCACCAAAGAGTATAAGAACCAAATTCATTTTCAAAGACCTGAATTAAAAAGTATATATATATATTTGCTTATAGCTAAAAAAGTATTAGTTTTATAAAAATATATTTCAAATAAAAGATTTGTATTTTTAATAATACTACAACTTTACAATGATAAGATATTTCATATTTCAAATAGTTGTGAAGAAATTATCAAAATTGGAAAATTTCCTTCTTATAAAATACTTTCAAAGTAATTTTCAAGAGATAATGAGAATTGCCATTTTATTTATAATAATAAACAGTTTAGATATAAGATGTAATCAAAATCGTTAGAGCAAATTTCGAAAAAAATCTATATTTTCTCTTTTTGCCCTTCAGTTAACTACCCTTAAATTTAGGGTTGGACATTTAATTCCAAAAACCCTTATGAACACCCAAGATACCAAGTTTGGTCCCATCTGTTAAATAGTTTCTGCTCCATCCTGAGGTACAGACAACATCGCGAAAACCACTTTTTTTTTGTTTCAGGTTCGACATCTATCAAAATCATGAGTTCGAATTTTTTGACGATCACAATACTTTCTCTCCAAGGTGTCGAGAGGGAGTAAAAAACAGAGTATGCATTAAGGCCCTTGGCCCTGTTGAGTGCAAGTCTAAAACCTATATTGTGGGGTGGTGGGAGGGAGGGTGAAAGGCGTGGCGTGGCTTCACAGACGATGAAAGTATCCTTCCACGCCAACAAGAACAAATGAATCACGAGAACCGTAGATGTCGCTCGCTACTGGGCAGATCTTGAGGAAAAATCAAACGTTTTGAAATAACAGTTTTTTTCGAGAACGAGTGAAATGTTTATGTTAATATTTTCACCACCTCTTATAAGATAATGTATCAATGTTTATTACGTGTTAAATTTTCTTATTTTTTGTTACAAAGCGGGCAGTTTTCTATTTAAAAATATCAACATTTTTGATATTTGAACACGGTTAAAATTATAGAGGAGGTGTGTATATAAAAAATATAAGACAATCAACATGCTTCTATTCTTGAACAAACAGTTTCCGAAAAGAAAATTGCAAAACAATAAAAATTCTTGAAAATAACCGTTTGTTCCCATGGATCTGCATTTCCACGCCAAATGAAAAGGGCCAGTCGCCTTAATAATAATATTTTAGCTCTAAATCTATTATAATATACTTGAATCGTGTATCCTCCATTTAACCCTTAAGGGTAGCTAGAAGACCTTGCTTGGTTCCACAATGGAGCAGCTTATAAGACAAGTCCATAGTTTAATCACTCAAGGTAAGACTTCTAACGTTCAGGATAAATTTAGTGTGTAAATTACCATGGCCGATATTAAAATAATGGTGAAAATGAGTAGAAAGTTCATCTTGAAGTTAAATAATTATATTGACGTTAAAATATAAGCTCAACTACTAATAATACTCAACAGAAGTTCAACCATTTTATACCATTCTGAATTAATTTAAAATATATTTGAAAAATATTTAAATGAAATGGATCATACAATAAAATATTTAACAAAAGCACACGAAACAAATTATAATTCAAAGCGAAAGAAATTTAATTTTTATTTTGAAATGACGCTGTTATTCATAGAGTGCAAGGTTTCTATTCATAATACTTGACCCATTTTGTATTGATAGTTGATGAACAAAAATATACTATTATCATTTCAATGCAGAACATAAATATACGTTTATAATAACAATATCTACTTATTTAAAAGCGGAAATAAATAATTATCTAGTTTCCATAATTATCTTTAAAAAGAACATCTGGAAACCAAGGACATGAATAGCGTCACACCACGCCAGTAAAAATATCACAAAAAAAATATTTGACCGAACACAGCGAGGTACTGTTTTAACTTGACAATTTGGCATTTCGTCTATCTGTAGGTCCGAATTTTGTTCCGAAATAACTGTCAAATGCGTTGACAAATTTTTACGAAATTTAGCAGTGACTTTCTTTAAACCTCCACCGAGCGATGTATGCACTGTTCATAATTTTTCAATCTGGCTATCCCTTTAAATATGGCAGCTGCTCAAAAGGTGTTTCATTGAATAACTCATTCCAACTGATTTTGATTTAAAGTTCTAAGCAATCAATTGATTATTTAAGTTTTAATTTTTAGATTTTGACATATAGGCATATTGCGAGACTGAAGACGTAAACTAAGTGAACAACGGCTATTATCTAAACATAAAATGCACTATTGAATAAAATTTTGATATGTTTTATCTCTAACTGGATCATAAAGTAGCAATATCAACTTCAAACTCTACGAGACACTATAAGAAACATTTCATCTTGAAATACAAAGATAAAAGTTAAGATTGTAGTAGCGATAATAACATGGAGGGAGTGAGGTCTACTGTTCACAGAACTACTAGTAAGACTGTAGTAACGATAATAACACGGATGGAGGTCTACTGTTCACAGAACTACTAGTAAGACTGTAGTAACGATGATAACACGGAGGGAGGGAGGTCTACTCTTCACAGAACTACTAGTAAGACTGTAGTAACGATAATAACATGGAGGGAGGTCTACTGTTCACAGAACTACTAGTAAGACTGTAGTAACGATAATAACATGGAGGGAGGTCTACTGTTCACAGAACTACTAGTAAGACTGTAGTAATGATAATAACACGGATGGAGGTCTACTGTTCACAGAACTACTAGTAAGACTGTAGTAACGATAATAACACGGAGGGAGGGAGGTCTACTCTTCACAGAACTACTAGTAAGACTGTAGTAACGATAATAACATGGAGCGAGGTCTACTGTTCACAGAACTACTAGTAAGACTGTAGTAACAATAATAACATGGAGGGGGTCTACTGTTCACAGAACTACTAGTAAGACTGTAGTAACGATAATAACATGGAGGGAGGTCTACTGTTCACAGAACTACTAGTAAGACTGTAGTAACGATAATAACATGGAGAGAGTTCTACTGTTCACAGAACCACTAGTAAGACTGTAGTAACGATAATAACATGGAGAGAGTTCTACTGTTCACAGAACTACTAGTAAGACTGTAGTAACGATAATAAAATGGAGGGAGGTCTACTGTTCACAGAACTACTAGTAAGACTGTAGTGATGATAATAACATGGAGGGAGGTCTACTGTTCACAGAACTACTAGTAAGACTGTAGTAACGATAACAACATGGAGAGAGGTCTACTGTTCACAGAACTACTAGTTAGACTGTAGTAACGATAATAACATGGAGAGAGTTCTACTGTTCACAGAACTACTAGTAAGACTGTAGTAACGATAATAAAATGGAGGGAGGTCTACTGTTCACAGAACTACTAGTAAGACTGTAGTAACGATAATAACATGGAGAGAGGTCTACTGTTCACAGAACTACTAGTAAGACTGTAGTAACGATAATAAAATGGAGGGAGGTCTACTGTTCACAGAACTACTAGTAAGACTATAGTAACGATAATAACATGGAGGGAGGTCTACTGTTCACAGAACTACTAGTAAGACTGTAGTGATGATAATAACATGGAGGGAGGTCTACTGTTCACAGAACTACTAGTAAGACTGTAGTAACGATAATAAAATGGAGGGAGGTCTACTGTTCACAGAACTACTAGTAAGACTATAGTAACGATAATAACATGGAGGGAGGTCTACTGTTCACAGAACTACTAGTAAGACTGTAGTAACGATAATAACATGGAGGGAGGTCTACTGTTCACAGAACTACTAGTAAGACTGTAGTAACGATAATAACATGGAGGGAGTGAGGTCTACTCTTCACAGAACTACTAGTAAGACTGTAGTAACGATAATAACATGGAGGGAGGTCTACTGTTCACAAAACTACTAGTAAGACTGTAGTAACGATAATAACATGAAGGTAGAAAAGTCTACTGTTCACAGAACTACTAGTTAGACTGTAGTAACGATAATAACATGGAGGGAGGTCTACTGTTCACAGAACTACTAGTAAGACTGTAGTAACGATAATAACATGGAGGGAGGTCTACTGTTCACAGAACTACTAGTAAGACTGTAGTAACGATAATAACATGGAGGGAGGTCTACTGTTCACAGAACTACTACTACTTATAGACTACATGTTTGTGCAATGTTGAAAAATGTTCACACCTAATTTTATTTATACATCAATACATACTTTACTGTGAAATTCAATACTTCCTTTAGTTATGTAAACATTAATAACGTTCAGTCCTGTGATTTATCGTTTCACCCTGGGTGTGAGCTAGATAATCCTATGTTGGCATCTAGTATCTGGTTACAAGATTATATAAGAAAATATCCGCAAGGTGATCATGAGGTTTAAGCAGTTGTACACCAGAATACACTTGGTCACTATTGGTGGGGAGGTTAATGCTCGTATTTATACTGAATGCCCTGAGGGAGGTTTTCCAAATATAATTTATTATTGTAGTTTCCCCATTTTATCTCAACGTTACCCCGTGGTGTTTTCTCCCTCTAAATTACCTCCCTTCTCTTTATCTCCTAAATTAGATCGTTGATAGTCATTTGTGTCAAACGAATTAATTTTATGTATGAAAGGCTTGAGGAATTATAATGCTATGCCACAAAATAATAATTCTAATATATTAAATAATTCATGAGCCTGAATAATTGTTATTTTGTTCTAATTGTATCTAAATGTTGTACTTAGATCAACAAAAATACGTTTGCAGCATTAAATTTAAAAGATAGCTCTCTTTAAGGATGTATAAAAAATGAAATCTAGAACTAATTAGGATCACAACTCTAAGATTTGAATTTTTTTCTTCTTACAGTCAATTTAATATCACTTAAAATGTAGATAAAGCCAACAGAACCATATTATTATTTTCCAAAACTTTTTTTTTAATATGAAGAAAGTCGTTCAAACGAGTTGAACAAATTCCGGACGTAAAAGTGTTTAGTTTATTTGAAGAGAATATGTGTACCCTTCACGGTGATAGACTATAATAATCTCATAACACATTCTCATGCAGGAAACTTAGTTCTATGTTTTTATTGGAGAATTTTATTTGATTTACTTTGCCAAAAAAAGTGTTTGCTAAGAAGACTGTCAAAGTACTGACCTTTTCTCACGTCGTTTTACATGTCACTATAAACTCTTGATTTGAGTCCCAATATTGATCCAACAATGGTTCAATACTTGAAGAATTGAGACAGCATAGCTTTATATACGTACCTAATAGCGCCGTTCCCTGGTGGGGTAGGCAAGAAACTGTGCACATAGCTAAAAAATAGCTTCGTACTTAATCCATACTCACTACCTTTCTCCACACTTCCCTATTCTTGCTTACTCTCTTCACTTCAACAACATCCATACACTGAGTCATACATGCTTTTTATTCTTAAAACTCTTAATGTTTCACTTTTTCACACATTCATCTACATTATACAGCATTTAACTACGTCTTATAGGGCCTACCCCTTCCTTTTGACCCATACACTCTACCTTCATATATTTGTTTCGTCACTCGATCCATACTCATCCTCTCAACAAGGTCCAAACCAACATAAGAAGCTTCTTTCGCATTTACCTATTGGATTCCTTTCAAACCGCACTCCTACAGCACCCATTCGTTACTGACTCTGGCTATACGAGTTTTTCCAAGTACAGTTCTTAGATATCTCATTCCAACACTATTCATCCTACTCTTGTGATTCTCCTGACAAACCCAGGCTTCACATCAGTAAAACAACATTGGCGTTAACACATCTTTAGATACAGTACTACCATCTTTACAACTTTCGATACGCCTTCATTCTTTGCAATAGTCCACATACATCCAACTATTCTCCAAGATTCATAGCTTTATTAGAGGTTAAAATGATCCAACTTCAAGCCTGAACTCCAAGAGGTGTATCATCGATATTATTATAAGTAGAAGTATTCCACATACTACTGGAGAAGTCTAAGATCTTCCACCAGTATTCAACAATATTTTAATTATTTTTGCATAAATTAATATTTTATTGTATTCTTGTTTTTCTCAAAAAGGTAATGGTCGTTTTGAAAATAAACACTACATCATTTTTATTTCAGTAAATAATAAGATTTATTTAAAAGTTACAAATTGTTATATAAAGTTCAATAATTAAATTAAATCAAACAACATGTTTGAATCCAAAAACTATTAAAATCATAAAATAAATTTAATAAAGCAAGATTTTTTTTTAAAATTATTGAGTTATGCAGCTACTGGATATGAAATCGCACCCATATATCACCCTAGAAACAAATAATATCATAACAGAATTAGTAAATGTAGGTACTAGTTTGAACGCAAGCTTTATAATGTCACAAAAAAACAAATATATAAACAATTTTTAAAATCAAATATAAACTTAAATCTTATTATGGATGAAGTAAATAGGCTTGAATTAGATACAGTGGCTATACAAGAGGTTAGATGGTCAGGAGATGTTCAGGAGATGGTCGGGAACAAATTACAATCAGTGAATTCCCCTTTTTTTTAATGGAGGAAAGGACAAAGCTTGGACACAGGATTTCTAATCCGCAAAAATAGTATGCCAACAGTTAAGGAGATAACTTTCATTAACAATAGGATGCCAAGTTTAGTAGTAGCAGGAATGTGGTATAATATGGTCATCAATGTGTATTGCCCTATAGAAGACAAAGATTGTTTCTATGAGGAGCTAAACACCTGTATGACCAGTTCCCAACTTATCACATGAAAATTGTGATAGGTGAATTTAATACAAAGATAGGGAAGGAAGAATTGTTTATACTCACAATAGAAAAGGAATGTCAGTAATGATAATGGAATAAGAATGATAAATTTTGCCACAACAAAGAACCTTATCGTGAAACGTACTTGCTTCAAGCATAAGGATATTCATTAATATGCTTGTACCTCCCCAGATGGGAATACACTTAATCAAATATATAATTTGCTGATAGATAAGAGACGTTATATCAGCTTAGTGGATGTCATACAGATTGTGATTCAGACCACAGCTTGGTAGCAGCAAAACTTAGGGAAAGTCTGCCAGTAACATAGATTGGAAATCTGTTGGACAAGTTAGAAAGATATAAATTAGGGAAACAGAAAGATGGTGAGGAGTAGGAATGGATATACAATTGAAATTTTAAATAGGTTTGCCGCCCTATAGTGCTCACAGAATATGGAGGATAAAGCACATATAGAGAAACAGTGGGATATTGTCAGGAATAATATAATAAATTCAGCAAAGAGTAAAGTAGGTCATTGCAAAAAGATTAGGAAGAAGCCATGGTTTGGCAAGGAACGAATGTTCAGAATTAATAGAGCAGAGAAGGAAATCAAAATCACATTGGTTAGAAAGTCCTAGTGTATTGTGATTAAACACATTTAGCAATGAAAAAAGGAAGGCTCGTGCCATATTCAGAAATAAAAACAGAGAGTATATAAAGGGTTTAGTTAGTGAGATAGAACAAATTAGCAAAAATTATAATATCAGGGAATTTATTTGTATATCAATGAACACAGGAAAAGTTATCAGGCTAGGGCCAATTTAGTGAAAGATGGGAATGTAAATCTGATGGCAGATACAAGCGAATATTTTATTAAATGAAACGACCACTTCAATCGTATTTTGAATGTTCGTGAAAGATCCGAATTGGTTGAAGTTGTCTAAACACATACTGATGAGCCACTTGTCCCATATTCAAGTATTAGTGGAGTCAAAGAAGTTATTAAGAAGTTAAAGAATCATAAAGATCCAGGTATATATTCAATTCCAGCAGAGTTAATAAAGGGAGGTGGTTAAATGTTAGTAAGAGAAATTCATAAACAGCTATGTTCCATATGGAACCACGAGGTTTTACCACAATACTGGAAGGAAGGTATTATAATACCCATTTTCAAAAGGGGGGACAAATCGAGTGTAATGACTATAGGGGTATTTCACGACTACCAACCTGCCACACCATTTCATCTAACATTATTTTAATAAGATTGACTCAATATGCAGAGGAAATAGTTGAGGAACATCAATGTGGATTTCTCCGAAATAGATAAACAATGGATCAGAATGTTATAATTCGGCAAATATTAGCAGAAAGTGAGAATACACCATGACGGTACATCAACAATACATAGATTTTAAAAAAGGCCTGAGATTCAGATAAAATGAGCAAATAGATAACATTTTAGTTAAGTTTGGGATAGCCAAAAAACTTGTAAAGCTATTTGAGATGTTTGACTGATACTTGTGGCAGGATTCGGTCTGGATGTCACTTATCAGACTTTGAAATATACAATGAGTTGAAACAAGGAGATGTACTTTCTCCATTACTTTTTAATCTAGCCTTAGAGTATGTTATTAGAGTAATGCTATAGATTAGGGAAAGAACACATAACTACGTCTTAAATATATTTACATAACATTTATAAAGTTTCAAGTGTTTTTAATACGCAATTTAACTTTAACGAAGAATCTACCAAAGGGATGTTTATTAAATGTCAATGAAATCATATTTTAAATGATAAATTGACATTCATTTGGTGCCTTTCGTATTTGTGTAAAAAAAATTTGTTTTAATGAAAAAGATAATAGATATTTGTTTATTAAGAGGAATCAATATAAACTAGGATTTTTGCATCATTATCTACAAATCATCTCTAGCTAATAATAATTAGAAGCATTTTATTGGACATATTTTGCCCGCCATGCTCCTCCTTGGGCAGGAGTAATGGGGGTGACTTCACTATCCATGACTTGGGTCCAAGTCCAGGCATAGGTAGATGTGGTCCTGACCTTACGCTATCTAAAAGAACGAACTTTAGACGATATTTTTAGTAAATTGAATACAAGTTAGAAAGAAAAATATTTTTATCCCGATGTCTGAGCTTGATATGTGTAAACTGAGCCATTTCCCATCTTCCTAGGACTTTCCCCAAGTTCCATTTACAACTGATCACTAAAACAAACATCTGGTCCTAGGCGAGCACTTTACCCCAAGACCACCGAGGTAAATGATTTAACAGTTAAAATTTGTCTTTCTTACCTCCCATCGATCCCATGAACGAACTTGCCATTCCAGCCATGCTACCGGCTTCTTCAGCCATTGCTTCCATTGGATTGCTACCATTTTGCATAGCTCCCATAACGTTGTCTTTAGCCTGCATAGCCACCCCCATCATCATCTGCGGGGCCGCGGCAAAGTCCATTTGACGCTTCACCATCTGCAACAACAAATGTATTATTCTATTATTATTATTATTATTATTATTATGCTATTAAAATGCTATAAAAATTGAGTTCTAGATGTGCCGAGACAGATGGAATTCAAAGTTTTATTGTTAAAGGTTGTACCAGCATTTTCAGCCCTTTGTTAGCCTATATCTTTAACATTAGCCTGTCAAATGAAACTTTTCCTTTTGAATGGAAACAATCTGTTGTCATACCTATTTATAAAAAAGGGGTAAAAACAAATGTTTGTAATTATAGACCAATTTCTCTCTTAAACACTTTCTCCAAAGTATTCGAGAAAATCATGCATGAGCATACTTTTCACCACCTTAAAAATAAATTTCAGATAATCAACATGGCTTTATAAAAAATAAATCTGTCACTAATTTAGTAGAATTTTTTGGGCATGTTGCCCCTCAAGTCTCTGCCCAAGGTCAGGTTGATGCTATTTATTTTGACCAAAGTAAGGCATTTGACTTATGCCAGCATAGTATTATTCTCTCTAAGCTTGGTAATTTTAGAGTTTCTCACTCATATGTAAATTGGTTCAGCAGTTATTTGCATGAAAGATCATTCTCTATTAAAATTGATTCACACACCTCGAATACATTTATAGCACCCTGTGGCATACCACAGGGGTCTAATTTAGGTCCTCTTCTCTTTAATGTGTTTATTGATGATATTGGTAAATATGTGAACTCATCTAGTTATTTACTCTTTGCTGATGATGTAAAACTATTTAAAATTATCAAATCTATTGCAGATTATATGGAGTTACAAAATGATGTAAATGGTATTCTACAAAGGTTTTTTGAAAATGGAATGTCTATTAATAAATCTAAGACCAAATCAATATCTTTTACCAGGAAAACAAATCCTTTCTTTTTTACTTATAAATTGGGCAGTGGAAATATAGATCGCACCCTTTATATTAATGATCTTGGTGTTCTCCTGGATAACAAACTTTATTTCCACTATCATGATGACCATGTAATTTTCCAATCATTGAAATTATTTGGACTTATTAAGTTTATTACTTCATCATTTAAGAAGGTTGACTGTTTTTTATGTCTGTACTACACCCTGATTAGATCTAAGATAGAATATGTTACTGTTGCTTGGAATTCCATTGCCTTAACTGACTCTCTTAGGTTGGAAAACGTTCAAAGAAAATGTGTCACTTTAGTAACCGGATTTATTATGATTATGACAGAATTCGAAACCTCCCAGGGCTCCAAACTCTCTTCTCGCGTGGACTTTATTGCGATGCCCTTTTTGTTTTTAATATTTTCAATAATAAAATTTCTTGCAAATTTGCCCTTGATCATGTAGGCGTTCATATCCCTTCTCGGGCTTCTCGTAATCCAAAATTATTTTTTCTCAATAGCTCTTATAAGGTAAGCCCTATAGGTCGTTGTATCCATAGCGCCAATTCTAGATTTGTTGAATTAAACTGCTATCATAAAAGGAAAGCTAAGCTCAGAGAGTTATTTAAGGAAATCCTATATCAATAATTTATCATGTAGATGTTCTGCCTATAATATTTAAATTTACAATATTCTGATTTATTTTTTGGATATTTTACTGCTTTTATCCACTATTTAGTTATTTGTCATTATTGCTATTTTTTATTCTTATCATTATTAATTACTATTTTTTTCGTAACTATTCATCAGTATATAACATTATTTAGCTATTATTGTTTTTCTTATTTTCTCAGGTAAATATATGTATTTGTATTGTACTTGTGTACTTTTCAGTGCTGGCCTGTCATAGGTCTTACGACTGTAGGCCAGCACTAGAATAAAGGAAATTGAAATTATTATTATTAATATGTTTAATCACTGCGTCTTACTAGCCGTTCAGGTTATACGCTTAAGTACTATTACACTAATGGATTAGGAATTTGGAAGGTTGAATTTAGAGGAAATGAACCCATATTTGCGTGGAGGGAGAGAGGAAAACTATTTAGGAAAAAACCACCCCAGTTCACCCGACCGAGATTCGAACCTTGATCTCCCCGTCCTCGGCAGTCATGCTCAACACGAAACTAGCGCATTAGCCAACTACGCCACCGAGTCGGGTGGGTGCATATGTACTAATTACGATAAAGAGTTAGTGATTAGTAGGGTTGAACTTAAAGGAAATGTATTCACATTTGTGTGGAGGTAGAGTGGGAAACTATTTAGGGGAAACCACACTCAGTAAACTGGACCGGGATACGAACCCCGATCTCCTTGTCATCAGCAGTCCAGTTTACTGTGAGAGTGACGCCCTATACCATGCGGACACCAAAGGTCAAGGTTTATTGATTTGTATTTAGGGTTTTGTAACCCGAACATTTTTACTAATGTGCTACCTCATCCATCCAGTACAGCGCACGCACGCAACCCTCCAACTGGTTAGTGCCACCCGCCCGCTCCATCTGAGAGCTATCTCATGTACTAGACATGTGAATAGGTGTGGCAGTTTCCCATTACTTTCCACGCACTTTGTATGAGCGAGTAAGAAAGAGTTTACTAACTCTGCTGGAAAGATAAATCGTATCATATCTTTCAGGAATATTTTACATGCATCGATTGATATGGGAAGATCCATATACTTACAGTATGTGAGGGATCTTCTTTTTGTTCATATGGGTCACTTGGTATATTGTCTTTGTCCGCGGATTTGGCTTCATCAAATGCTTCATCAAATGCTTCTTCATTGTTTTTTCCTGTAAATATATATACATATATATATATATATATTATGTTCCATGGTACAACTAAAAGTAAATACATTTAAATGGTTTCATGCCTCTTATTCTTTATTTATCACTGCGTCTGAATACCCATCCGGTTTATGCGGCTATGTACTAACTACTTTAACGTGTTAGGAATGAGTAAGATTAAATTTTTAAGGAATATACCAATATTTATGTGCATAAAGAGAGAGATAGAGAAAGTGTAAACCCAATCATGAAAAATCACCATCAGTACACCTGACCGGAGATCGAAGTCCGATCTCCACGTCATTGGCTCTCTAGCTCAACACGAAACTAGCACGTTAGCTAACTACGCCACCGAGGCGGGTGAAATAAGATAAAATATTCGATCATCTATAAATATGGCAAACTTTGATAAACATAGTATTATTTTATCCTTAGACATGACTTTTCCATAAAGGCATTATTGTTATTATTTCTTTTTGTTAATGTCTTCTAAATATCTCTCCTCTACTTTTTTCTAAAATAATGTAATCAACAAATATTTATATTTTAATAATTAATACTTAAGGGGGAAATGTCTAATTAGGGGTAAGATAAGTCATTTCCATTATAGCAAGCAAAATCTATCAAATTTGATTACAAAATTATAGTTAATTTAGAAATATCTCTAAGGACTTAAAAACAAATATTTTTTTCGTGTATCAATGGGGTAGGAATTTGGAAGGTAGAATTTACGAGAAATACACATGTATTTGCTTAGTTTTAAACCAGATTAAGGACAGATTACTGGGATTCAAACTCAAATCGCTCCATCACTGGCAATCCAGATTTATATGAGAGTGACGCGTTAGGTTAGAGTTAGACAAAGTACCATCGATGCGTGGTAAATTGAAATTGGAAGATTTTTACCTGATTCCGACGAAGAACTTGGGGCAGCCTTTATGGTCACCTGGAACAAATGGTTATGTATTACAATTACAATCTTTTTGGAATTCCCAAACAATTTGCTTGTAAAATATATCACTTTCTTGACATTAATGATATTTTACTATTAGATTATTGGTATTATTTTATCACTTACTAGCTCATCACCACACTTACGAAAGTACGTCACCTATCTTAAGCTAGTTCTATCCAGTCCAGATCATTACACCCTATCTCTATCTTGAGCTAGTTCTATCCTGTCCACCTCATTACACCCTATCCCTATCTTAAGCTAGTTATATCCAGTCCACCTCATTACACCCTATCTCTATCTTGAGCTAGTTCTATCCAGTCCACCTCATTACACCCTATCTCTATCTTAAGCTAGTTATATCCAGTCCACCTCATTACACCCTATCTCTATATTGAGCTAGTTCTATCCAGTCCACCTCATTACACCCTATCTCTATATTGAGCTAGTTATATCCAGTCCACCTCATTACACCCTATCTCTATCTTGAGCTAGTTCTATCCAGTCCACCTCATTACACCCTATCTCTATCTTGAGCTAGTTATATCCTGTCCACCTCATTACACTCTATCCCTGTCTTGTGCTAGTTCTATCCAGTCCACCTCATTACACCCTGTCCCTATCTTGAGCTAGTTCTATCCAGTCCACCTCATTACAACCTATCCCTATCTTGAGCCAGTTCTATCCAGTCCACCTCATTACACCCTATCCCTATCTTGAGCTAGTTCTATCCAGTCCACCTCATTACACCCTATCTCTATCTTGAGCTAGTCCTATCAAGTCAAATGTTTTGACCAATATTAACGAAATTTGGCAGTGACATTCTTTGAACCCATACCTAACAAATTAATTGCCTAGTTTTTAGATCTGGTTATCCGTTTAAAGATGACTGCTACTCAAATGGTTTTTCATTTACTATCTCATCTCAAGTGATTTTAATCAAAACTTCTAAGCAATCAATCGAGTATTTAGAGCACTTTTTTTAATGTTGACATATATTGTAAGCCTGACGTCCTAAACCACGTGAACAATGGCTATTTTCTATGAATATAATGCACTATTGGAATAATAGTATTAATATATTTTCTGTCTAACTTGGATCACCAAGAAAGAATATCAAATTAAAACCAAGGATAAATTAACTATAGGAGGTATTTCAACTTGAAATCCAAATAGAAACGTTAAGAAAACGTTAAGACTATTAACGGTAAGAACATGATTTCTTAGTTCAATGTACTTAGCATTATTTTAATGGAAAGAGTGAGGTCTACTGTTCACCGAACTACTAGTAAAAAGCTTTTGATAACCACTGTGTTCAACGCAACCATATATTTTTACCATCGTTCGTACAGAGTGAGGAAGAAATATATGACGGTTTTGCAAGTGTAATGACTTTTATATTTTCGAACAAAAAATTGTTTACATTTTGTCATTAAATTCAGCATATTTTGCCATTGTTATTTACACCATGAAACCATTTTTAGAACACAAGTTAGTTATGGAAAAACGTCTTGCAAATGTCCTCCATTTTCATTCACACATTGCTGAAGTCTTGCTCTGAAATTAATCATGACATTGCGAAACATCTTTATCGGTATTGCCCTAATTTCACGTTCGATAGCAACCTTGAGTTCTTCCAAAGTTCTTGGTTTATCAATGAAAACTTTCGACTTCAGATAACCCCACAAAAAGTAGTCACACGCCGAAAGATCGTGTGACCGCGCTGGCCATGGGATATCTCCACGAAGTGAAATTAGGCGGTGTGGCAACATGTCTCGAAGCAATGCCATGCTCCCATACATCACGGGTTTCCATGGAAGTGTTTAAACAAATTCCAGTTATTTCCCACAGTAGGTATATTCATTATAACGTTTGTATTAAACCCCTTAACATATATTATTTATTATTATACCTGTATAAATATATGTATAATTTGTTATTTATTTTGCAAATATTTTATTTGTGTTTTAGCCTGTAATAGTATTTGTACAGTCTACTATAACCTTTATATAAATAATCTCTAGCCTATCATCTGACTTTAATAGATATTTAGATAGTTGTATATTTTCTATTTATATGTATAAATGACGTATTAGAAAATAAACAAAACATTTTGACTAAAATATATTTGTTATTTTAAAAATAGTTACTATAACGCTTTAGTTATAATATTAGAATATAATCCTCTTAGAAGAAATTTACTTACATGTTTGTACAAAGATATTTTGGACCACTTATTTAAATAATGTAGTCTCATTTTTTGTAAAACAAAATATTTTCCTAGGGACCTTTTTAATGACTCAGGTTATGTTATTCATTTCCAAGGTCCCCATTTTATTTATTTTACGTTAAACCTATTAAAAAATAATTGTTTAGTGAATTTTTACCAGTAAGGTAAGGTGACTAGTGATTCTAGTTTACCTTATTCATTATATAAGGGTTGAAAACACGTCCAAAATACATTGAGGGCAACAGTGGGTTAGAGAGGTGGACAAACAGGGAAATTTCAACCCACCACCCCACTCCAAGATACCAAATAATTTGAATATAAACATAAATCACACTAAATGTTATTAAAATTCAGAGCTCAGACGAATGTGTCGAATATATAGGCTACAGTTTAAGGTCAGTTTTAGGTGTTTATATTCTAAAGCTGTACCGTTACAAACATTAAAAATACCTCTAACACTACCAGATTAAAACTTACATTAATAATATTTTAAATAAATGGCCGTAACCATAATTAATGTTTAAATAATACTTCCTTGCTTATTGTTTGAAAAAAGTTAAATAAAATCTCTTTAGCTAGACGTCACTATTCTGATATTTGAGTATATTATCAATTTTAAAGATCTTAACACAAGTTAAAGGTTATCACAATTAAACCTCACTTAGAGAGACTTCAGAATTCCGTGTATCAGAACTAATTTTGCATGAAGTTTAGATTAATTACCCGCCCCAGTGGCGTATATAGCTAACGCGCTAGTATTGTGTTGAGCTATACTACCGATGACGGGGATATCGAGGTTCGAATCTCACTCGGGTGAACTGGGGGTGGTTTTTTATAAATTGTTTTCCATTCTCCCTCCATGCAAATGTGGTTTTACTTTCTCTATATTCAACCTTAATTCCTAACCCATTAGCGTAATTAGTACTTAAGCGTACAACCCAAATGGGTAGTAAGACGCGGTGCTAAGTATTATTATTTAGACTAACTAACTTCGACCTGACTGGGCTGTGAACTTAATAATCCAGTGGATCCACTTATTCAAAGGTCTTAGGGAACTGTTGGCGGCCAATTTTGATATCGCGTGCCCAATGTTTTGATGATAATGATAGGAAATAATTTTTTGCATGCCTATGGTAAGTTTGAGAATAAAAATTGAGTAGTAGTATTTTTGTAATTACTATAATTAAGGATTAAATTGCCAAGCTATTATATTTGTTAGTTATGTTTATAGCAACATCTAAATATCATATTCTTTAAATTTAAAAAATAACACCTAGACACGGTAAATGAACCCGGAACCTTTGGCCAATTTTCTAACCACTGAGCTATCCAGGAGTCATCCAGTGCTCAGGGTCATTATTCACTCATATTTTAAGGCAGGATAGCTCAGTGGTTAGAGCACTGGCGTAATAAACCGAAGGTCTCAGGTTTGATTATTGTGTCCAGGTGTCACTTTTCAATTTAAAGAATATTATTATAGTTATTAAATTATGTAATATATGTTGTATGTTGATAAACTTTATTTTTGAAATTATTGAACAGATTATGAACAAATATTTTATTTAAGGTTATATTCATCCTTTATTTGTGTACCGTGGCAGCTGGAATAAAGAATAAAAGCATTAAGACCAAATATGGCCAAAGAAAACAAAAAAAATTAAGGCTTAAATGGTAAAAATTAGTGTCCTATGTGTGTTAGTTTATTGTTCATTATCCAAATAATATCTTAAAACCCCCATGTAAATATACAGTGTAGTTCCCTTGAACTTGTTTTTCAAGTAAGCAATAAAAACAAAATTTAAGACAAAGATGGACATTAAAAAAACAAAGGGTTGAGGGAGATATATTTTAAATATTAATAAACACCCTTTACATTGGTCAAGCAGCTGAAAGCGTTAAGGTGGCACGATAAAATAAGGTGGGTTTTTTTTCAGTTTTTATATCAAACCTTTTTTTAGCCGAATTATATCATATATTGCTCCAGTACAAACATGTAGTTTAATTTTCTTCACATGGTGATATCAACAGTTGTTGAATATCTGTCGAGGTTGTTCTGGAATTTAATGACTACTTTTCCTCTTCGTTTAAAAAGTTTCTCGTCTAATGCCGCTATGCTCATGACGGATATTCAATAATTGTTGACATCACCGGTGTGAAGAAGATTAAAATCTATGTTTGTACTGGAGAAATATTTGATTTATTTTGACCGAAAAATGTTTTAATATAAAAACTGCAATAAAACTGCCTTTTTATCAAGTCCCCTAAATACCCACCTTAATCTCGCATTGGTTTTAGTAGTCATTAATAGGGAGGTAAGGGTTTAAATTCAATTTGCGAGTAGTTTCCAAAAATTGATACCCTTCCTGTCTCGCACTATGATATTAAAAATACCTTTAATAAACGTCACTGCACTTCATCAACAGAGTGATACATACGCTGAATGTAATACTTTATGTTACATTTAAAATAATGTAGCTCTAATAACTTAAAAATCAATTTAAAGATTGTACATTACCATGGCTAAAATACCGGTGAAGGTGAAAATCAAAATGAAGTTCATGCTGCGGTTAAAGGTTGTAACAAAATGTAACCAGAACTACTACTCTATCCAGGCACAGTCCTTACAATTTATACCAATCCAGAAAATAAAAAAATAAATACATACAAACACTAATCACCTATTTACTATGTAGGTTAAAAAAAAGCGATAATCATTTGTGTGATGCCTTTCAAGCTTTTTTTTTTTGTTACCAATTTGAATACGTCTGTTATTAGGTAAGTTTCACGCCTACATTCATCCATGCCAATTGAGTTGAAAGTCAATATAAACCAAATTTTGAATGTATCAAAAGCAAATATCCATATAAAAAATGTTTTCATAATGGCAAAGCTAATTAGTAAAAAAAAAAAAGTGTAAATACTCACACTGTCCTTTTTTTTATAAAATATTACATTGAAATAGCAATTTTTAAAGACGTAATTTGTACTATTGAAATGCGTTATTTGCACAAATATTATTATTAGGATACTTTGGTGGAAACTATTCTAAAGGTGTATAAATTATATTTTTCAATTAACATCCATACGATGCCTAAAAATAATATAGAAAGATAATTAAAGGAAATATTTTAGAATAGCGGTTGAAGAAGAACTCATTTATTTAATTGCAAAGAAATTTAAAAATTCCTCAAATTTATATCGTACTAAAAAAAATCTTCTTTATTACTTTGACATTTTTTGCTGGGCTATTAAATTGTTACATAAGGTACTTAATATGTTTAGCATAAAATCTAAACCTATTGAATATGCATTTTATAAAGGGAGTCTTTTCCTTTCTAAGGGTTTGCATATCACTGATTTAATTCGTTCTTTCTGGTTCAGGTACCTGCCCTCTCAGGATATGTATGTGTACATGTAGATGACATGTTGTGTACGGTTGTGTTCTAGATGGCCTGCATAGTAACGTTAACATGTCCCTTGGTTGAGGTCCACCGAGGTTACTTCAGTTACTACAGTTGTTCTCGTCCCTGATTCCTATCAACATGTTATGGGGCAGTCACTGAGGTTAGCGAATATAGACTATAAATATAGGCCAAGCCTGTTTGTATCTAAAACATTTATAATCCCAACAATATTTATAGTTTATAGCTACAGGTATTAACTTTCTCGTTGCCTCTGGGAGCATCTTGATGATATAAATGATGAAGTCATCATTATCTGATTCCCGGACCCGTTGATTTTGTCATTTGTAGTCAGTTGCTGCAGTCCATAAACCAAAGTATTACCCTCATATCTTCTTTGTTTCATTCTTACGTTCGCCGAAAAACAAGAGCAGAACAGCAACTTGGTACCGTGAAGAGTTCTAAGCCGATCCCAATGTTTCCGTCTCATTAGCACGAGCTGTTCTGCTAAATTTCAACTTATCTCTACTTCGTCCGCTCTTCTTGAGATCTAAGGCACGGGAGAACCAGTCAAATCTCAAATCAGTGCGCATGCGTTGTAGAGCTAGAAGCGAGCAGACAGTTTCTAATGGCTTAGTGAGGAGATTTGAAATAACCCGTTAATGTCAAGCGTGTGTATCGATATATTATATTGTGCCATGACACAACGTTAAAATTTGAAAACATCCATCGAGTAAAATATAAAAATATGTTTATCCACTAGAAGATAAAATATATTGATAATCAACTGATTTAAGTTTGCATTCGGGTCTGCTAGTGTGTGAATTACTATGACACTCAAGCATATTCTGCTCTTTAAAAAATATGTATATTTTCACCCTATAGGCCTAAATAACCTATTTTAAACAAGCCTAAAAAAATCATCCTATTCTATCAAACCCAAACTTTTACTAGACCATAGTAGGCCTACTAATAAAAGTGTCAGCGAATAAGAAATTCTCTACCCAAGCTACTTAACATTACCTTCTGTTAATATAATGTGTAGCTAACACGAATTAGGCCTACATACCAAAGCAAACCAATGTTAATGTGAAAATACATCTACTTGTGACAACCTCTTTAAATTCCCACCTCATGAAGAAAATAGATTTTAGACCTGGTATAATCTATAGTTGCTTGTCACTGTTTTTAAAATAAAGATCTCTTATATAGTCTAACTAGTCAGTTTTATTTTGTGTTGGCCTATAGCTGTGAAACCATAAATATCAGGTAGGCCATAGAGAAAACCCTTTCAGGGATGATGCACAAAAAGATAACCTATATAACCAAATTAATTTTAAAATAGTTTGTCTTTTTAAACCCACAACAAGATATCTATGGATTGATTCAAAATAAGTTTAAGATCATTTTTAAAATGAAATGCTATAGTGAATTTTTTTTAATCACCGCATCTTATTACCTGTTAATGAGTTATACGCATATATGACAATAACTCTTATTGGGCTAAGATTGTGGAAGGAAGCATTTTGGAGGTAACCTACCCGGATTTGCCTGGAAGGAGAATGTAAAACCACTTAGGAAGAGCCAACCTCAGTAGACTCGACTAGGATTCAAACCCCGATATCCCCATCAGCAGTCCAGTCTAACACGAGAGAGAATCCTTAGACCGTTTATCCACTGAAGCAGGTAAGTATTTAATACAATCTGGTAAGTTAATGATGGTGTCTTGTGACCATCAGATGCCATGTGTAAACAATATTAGTATCCATACAATAATATCTCTTTTCTATAAATATTACATTGCCAAATAGCATATATTATGTTTGATTAATTTTAAAAAATCTATGTAATCCCAATGTGAGTTTCTATACTCTGGATCAGAAAATAGTAATTAAAAAAATTATTAATGGAAAAATCTGAGAATGGAGCTATTATTCACAAAAATAAAAATAGAGGAGGTATTGTTTTAAATACAAAAAGAATTACATTTCAGCCTGAACAAGTGAGTTTTTTGTTTGATAAAGTTTGCCTACCTCTTAAGAATAATAATTTTAAAAAAATTAAAAATACTCCTGATAAAATAGAACATGGCAGAAAAAATCTCAATGGCACAGAATGTCATCATCATACTTTTGCTGCTGCCTAAGCTGGTGGAGGGCCAAATCATGTTTGAGGTTTGGCGTTCTCAGGTGCACTTCATTCAGAGCAATCTGATGCTGAAGTGCAACACGGTGAAGATCTACGTAACTCTCATGACGCTCACGCTCATTGGCCAGACGCAGTTCTTGAAATTCCTGCTCTTTCTCCAACTTGAGCTTTAAAACCTTACTGAGATTATCCATTTTCAGGTGCTCAATCTTTTTTTGATGGTCCATTCCTCCCCTTGGATATCTGCGCAGAGTTAGAGGTACGTCTCCTCTCAGCAAACACATTTGTCCAAGGAACTCGCGATCCAACATCACGGATTGAAATATTGACCAAATCTAAAAATAAAAAAAGGTACATTTTATTTATACAATTAAAAACTGTGTGGATACTGCATAATGTGCTACATTAGGGTTGTGTTAAGTCCACTTTTTCATTTCGAAGTGAATTCAAATTGAATAGATAAAATATTCTGGAAAACGAATAAAAGCTAATTTTGGGGGAATGTTTAATGCTTCACGGCAGGTAATTCAATTTTAGTCATTTGAATATCAATTTATAAAACAAATTAACAGTTCAGAAATAATAATAATAAAATAAAATAATTAACATAAATTGAGTATTCTTGCTTGAAATTTTTTTTGGGAGCAAAGTGGAAGTTTATATTTTGTTTCAAATTCATGACAAAGTTTCGCACACTCCTATGCTACATGTATTACTACTCATTACATTATCAGGGATTGTAAACTATTTTAAAAATAGCAGGAGGATTAATTTTAAGGTAATGCACCTTAATTGGCTTGCAAATATGATGGATTCATAGAAAGAAGAAAAAATCAGCAAAAAAAACACCTCAAACCAGTAAATATTTGATTAATTATATACCCCGTTATGTAGATAGACACTTTTTCTTAATTAGTAATTATGATGATTCCACAACAATTACTGGTACATCAATAAAACAAGAGACTAAATAGTTATTTTTTCTATTACTTTGTGGTTAGTTCAATTCGTTGTCTACAGAAGAAAGCACTTGAACAAATGAAGCTGGATCATCAGCTAGAGTTTTTTCAGCTGAAGCAGAGTTGCCCTCAGGGAGCTTGAGCTACATGGTACTGGTTCAAATTCTTGGGAAATAAGGTGAAAATAGAAGTGTTAGGGTTAGGAGCAGCACTAGGGATAGGAGCATCATTAGGATTAGAAGTAAGAAGACCACTTTCAAGATTGGCTCGCTGTAAGTGAATGAAGTCGCTGTCCCGGCAAGTCACCTCAACATCTAACGCTGGCTGGATGGTCAGAACCTGGGCAAGAACTTCATCAAGTACATAGCACGCGTAAAAGCAAACTACAAAAGACTTCTAGATTTATTCTACTTTCAAAAATTTGCAGTAGTAGACCCCTTCAAATAATTACTAGACTAGATGCTTCTAACTGGCAGAAAACGTCAGGGAAGGGAAGCTTTATATAGGTTCCAAGGTCATCCAAATTTCAAAAATATCTTGGGGAGGACCACTCCAAACAGCTTCTAGTTGCATGCCATTTTGAAGAATTTTCAAGTGAGGACCACCCCAAATAGCCTAGTTTCTGAAATAACTATATTTTCAAAATTTTGTCAGTGAAAGACCACTTCAAAGATTATCTTCTAGAGGTATCTAACTATCGTAAAACTTTAAGGTGGGTATCATTCTAAATACCTTCGAGGGGCACCCAAATTTCAAAAATGTCTAGGGGAGGAACACTTTTAATGGATTATAAAAGAATCTATTATTTTTAATATCAAGGCGTAGACTACTCATAGCTTCTAGAGTGACCCATTTTTTCAAAAAATTGCTGAAGGAGGGCCACTCCAAATAGTTTATAAAAACTATCTGATTTTAAAAATTGGGAAGAATGACCATGGTTTAAAACATACATAAGATCAAATATGAATAAAAAACTATTAAATGACTTTAAACAGAAATCTAACATTGTAAAAAAACTATGTTTTTTGTAATTATGACCCTCCCCCTTGTGAAATTGATCTGGATCTGCCCCTGCCTAGCCGGTATTCCAGGCGTCCTGGTTCATCAGCGATATTCATCACTGGTATCCCTGAGACGTCTTTCCTCGGCTAGAGCTCTAGATATATCCAGAGTCCACCAAAATCTAGTCTACCCTCCCTTTAATTACACTTCCTGTGTTTTGTTTCACCAGTCTCGTCTAAGTCTGATGTTACTTCTCCTTCTTCATCGTCTTCACTCATCACTTCTTCCTCAGTTGTTTCTTCCTGTCTGTTTTGTCTAAAGTCTTGGTCCTGTCTTTGTCTTCTTTCTTTTAGTTCGTCCATATGTCTGTCCCTTTCTGCTTGTGATACCCTGTCCGCTATCCCACCATCGAGGTAGCTCCTCCAGTCCACATCCCTCAATATATGGTATCTGGCATTGGAATGTATAGGCTTTAGTAGCTCTTCTCTTTCCCTTTCCGTAAATATACATTCCAAGATCACGTGTTCCGGTGTCGCCTCTCCTCCGCAACAGTTAAGACTGGTTTCACTCAAGTTCAACCTAAAGAGGGACCCTCGATATGGGTCGTGCCCTGTGATATAGTGGACAAGTCTCTGGGAAGGTTGAAGATACTTCATTCTCAGTCTTTCTTGTACGTTCGGAAATAACTGGAATATCCTTCTACCTGTGGTACTCTCTTACCAGTCTGCTTGCCACTCCCTTAGGAGGGTCTCGCTTATATCATCCTTAGTACTTACACTGTTAGTTGTTAATTATATTACTTTGTCTAACTTTCCTTTTCCAAGCCAATATCTAGTGGCCCTCTTTCATACCTCTAGGTCTAGGGGCCAGGCACCTAGGGTGACACACAACGCATTTGTTGGTACAGTTTTGTAGGCCCCAGAAAGTCTCATGAGAGTTCTCCTCTGAAGGCCTCTGAGTTTCCTTTTAGCTCTGTCCCCTCTCAGTTGTTATGCCCACACTCCTGCTCCACATCCAACTATTGGAACAATCAACGCCTAATGGTATAGTCTAATTAGTTTTAAGGGCAGATGGAACTTAAGCTGCCCTATACTGACTATCCCATTCATAATCCGCAAGGCTCTCCCGCATACGTTGTCCATGTGAGCTAGGAAGCTACGCTTCTCGTCAAACGTCACCCCAAGGTATCTAGCCATTATGCTCCTTCTAATGGTTTAATTGTTTGTTCTGCTATCTTAATTATAGGATATCTCTTAAGCACTCCCCTGAGCAGCATGTAGGTTATCTTTGCCGGCGCCATTCTAAGTCTTACTTTCCTACACAATTTATTCAAGCCGCTCAGTACCTTATTACTTTTCTCTTTCAGGTTCCTCCTTGAACTTGCCTCCACCACTATCAGCAAGTCGTCAGCAAAAGCAACCACCCCCACCACTTCAGGGAATGCCTCAATCTCAAGCAACCCAGGCTCGAGACCAACTTCCCAAAATATCAGACCACAAACCGATCCTTATGGGCATCCTTTTGTTAATTTTTTGCTTATTGTTATTCCCGGGAATCTCAGGTTTGCATACCTGTCCCTACAATAGTCATTAAAACTTCTGTAGAAAATCCCCGGACAGTTTAGTTCTCTTATTCTCTTTAATAAGGCTGGCCATCAAAGGTTATCAAATGCACCTGAGATTTCCATAGATATTCCTATAAGATATTTTGCCCTAGATTTTTCTACCAGGCTAACAGCAGCACAGATAGCATCCTCTATAGACCTGCCCTTCCTAAAGCCATACTGTTGAGGGTGCGTTTCCACCTCCTCTCTATGTTTTTGCAGTCTCTTGCATACAATTTTCTCCTGCAGTTTTGCACATACATTCATCAAACATATCGGTCTGTACGACTTTCGGAGTTGCGGGTCTTTGTTCTCCCCTTTACTCAGAAGTACCACTTCGCTCCGCCTCCACACATTTGGGACTCTGCCCTGAGCCAAGCACTCATTCATGAGCTGGGCTATAAAGGGTTCTATCTGTTCACTGGCTTCCTGAATCACCTCTACCCTGATTCCATCAGGTCCAGGTGCCTTCTTTCTTTTAATTCCTGCTATTAGCCTTTTAATCTCGTCCTGTGTTATTGGTTTCACTATTACTTTTTCATTATTATATGCCATTTTCATATCCTGCCTAACTCTTTTATTCCCCTCATCCCCCTCCACCGGATTATCATCAGGGAGCAACAAATCCATTAGTAGCCGAGCCGATTCCTCCCAGCAGGTAGTCATTCCTCCTTCTGGTTTCTTGAATGTTAAAAATGACAGCTGAGGGTCTAATTTTCCCTGCTGTGATCTGAAAGGGTACACCCCATGCATTCTTCCTCAATTATTTTTGAACAAATCTTTCCCAGCTATCATTTTTAACAGTCTTCATTGTATTTTCAAATTCTTCCTTCCTTTGCCGGTATATATTCAATAGTAGGAGTCTTCCTGCTGGTTCTAGGCATCTTTGGTATTCTCGTCTTGCTCTCCTTGCATACCCACATAGCTTTTGCAGCTGCTCATTCTATGGTCGGTTTCCTACACATCTCGTGACTTCCTTCATAACCGGTATTGCTTTCCTCACAGCTGTCTGCAAGGCCCACGTGAGTTCCTTCGCTTTTAGGTTTATGTTGTCTCCCTGTGACACAGGTTGTGGTAGTACCAGCTCTCTTCTTAACTTTTCCCAATCTGCCTTTTTTAGGTTTTAGAGGAGTCACGTGCCTACATTTTCCCTGTCTACTTCTTTACCCAGTTCAAAAGTTATCAGATTGTGATCACTGGATATCTCACAATCATGCACTTGCCAATTCCCTATTAGTTCTCTTGCTTCCACATTAAACAAGGTGACATCAATGCTATAGCTGGTTCCTGCCATTCCTACATACGTTGCAGTATTTCCTGGCTGGTTTACCACCTCCAGATGTCTTGTTGTTATTGTATCCTCTAGTAGTTTTCCTCTTTAATACGCCCTATACCCTCTTATTTTATCATCTTCCCTTCTTATGTCATTGCTATGCCAAAATGGAGACCATGGCATTTGCATCCATCATGTATACAACTGGTATATTATGGAATGCCTCATCTATCTTTGCTAGTTGTTCTATATAAGGTTATATTTCCTCTCGGAACTGAAAATACATGTTAATTAGTAAACATCCACCGATACCAGTTCGAATTCCCACACATATGACCTTCTCATTGCAAAATTTATTAATCCTTGTTACTGTTATGTGCCTGTTGAGCACTATAACGACACTCATTGGTGCCTTACCATTTGATATAATTCTGGCATATTTTGGCATGTGCGGGATAATTCCATTTCTGGTGCTGTAGGACTCCTGTAGGCATATAGCATCCAACGCATTTTCTTCCGCTACCTTCCTCACTTTTTCCATCACGATCGCACTTCGAATTGCATTCATTTGTCCTATTTTAATGACTATTTTTTTGTTTTCTTCCATCACGGAGGGTACGTGTTGATGTAACATCTTGGTCATTTATCTTTTGCATCGAACGCAGTGTGATCGTGTGCTTGAACGACGTGCTTATAAACCCCTTCCAAATCCCACTCTTCCTACCTTTTTTTAAAGATTTGTTTACAATTTCCCTTCATTTGGATATATCTGTGGGTAAATTTGCCGCTTTTAACTGTATTCTATCCTGTGCCTCCGGTGTTGGAAACGTTATCGTGTTACATTTCTCATGGCTCTTCCTTACTAAGCGACGAATAGCCAGGTTAGGGTTGTGATGTTCTTCCAATCTTGATAGCTGAAGGTTTTCCTCTGATTTGGGATAGAAATGCGGCACTACGGATGTAAACAAATGTAATTCCAGCGTTTTTTTGAATGTAACAACTTAAAGTTACCGGTATTGTATTGTATATACCGCACCGGCTTTAAAGTGGCTCCACCATTTTGAATTTTTTTTGGGGGTTAAAAATTAATTTTTTTAACTTATTGGAATTTTCCCGTCGGTTACAGGCTAGAAACTATAATTTTGCCAAATTTCAATTTTCTAGATAATTTGGAAGTGGGTAAACATTAATGTCAGTGAGTGAGTGAGTCAGCCATGTGGTTTTATATATTAGTATAATATATTTTAAAATGGGTACGTGTTTAATACCACCGCTTTGAGATATTCATTTGTTTGGGTGTGTTCAGGGAGCCAATTTTTTGTGGTGAGACGTCTGCTGCTGTCGTTCGGCTAGCAACTTTATACTACTACTATTTTGCCTTCCCCACTCCATAACTTTGTAGAGACGCGTTGGATATGGTTTATTACTATGGTGTGCTAGCTAAATGGTAGCTTTGGCTAGGTGCGCGCAAGTGAGATGAAGCTTGGGTAAGGCTAACGTGGATGTCTATTTCTACCGGTGTTACTGAGTTTAGGTGAATTCACACGTACGCTGAAATATGAAAGCAGTACAGTAAGTCAGCACCGCTTAGTGGTGCAGCTGTTCACACGCTCGCGGAACGTTGTAAATCTCTGTTTACTCATGATGTATTGAAACGTGAAACATAAAAACGAAAATATAACAATCAGTGCAAGTTACTGTATTTAAAATAAAGTTAGATGTTTTACTTACTGATCTTGTCATCGATAAACCTCATGGCTTCCAATAAAAGGTCGTTTTTCATCATCACTTTGATATACGCCATCTTGATAATGTTTTGTGTTTATAAATAGCGCATTTTTGAAAATTTGCGCATTCGCTGATTAGGTCTTCTTGGCCGGTTTTCTGTAGAAGCTCTGGAAAAGTTGAAATTATCTTTACAATAGCAGAACGGGCTAAGCTGGCCACGGGGATTTGTGATTGAATTAGAGCTGTCACTTGACCAAATCTCAGCACTGCTCTCATTTTACAACGAACGTGTGTATCCACAGTTAAACACACAGTTCACTAAGTTGACTCTCAGCTGTTGACATGGTTACTAAACTTTAAAAAAAAAGAGGCCCTCCTCACATTTATTGAAGCTTACCGGTCGCTTCCCGAACTCTGAGATAGCTAAAGCACTTATTATTAAAACAGTGTAAAAAAAGTTGCTGCATACGAGATATTGACCGAGAAATTGAAAGCTATTGGGCCTGAAGCTTCGCGTGACAGTGTTATAAAAAAATTAATAACCTGAGATCCACTTTTAGAAAATAGTGTAAAAAATATAATGATTAAAAAAATCGGGGTTTCAAGTGACGACGTTTGTGTTCCGACCCTTTGGTATTTCAAAGAATTATGTTTTTGGTGGACCAATAAACTCCCGATCCAAGTGAATCCGCGATGGGTGAAGGCATTGAAAGCAGTCAGCATTTGTTAATTAAGTGTGTAACTTTATTAGTATTTTAATCTTGACTAAGTCTTATTGTTATTATGTAATTAGTTATAAAAAGTAAAGATTTAGTTGAGGATTCAAAAAACAAAAGATTTGATTTGAAAATTTAAACGGAAAGTTTATTAATTTTATTTGGATGTTTCAAAAAATCAATTTACTTTCAAATATATATATATATATATATATATATATATATATATATATATATATATATATATTGGTATTCAATATTGATATAGCAGTTGTAAACATTATTAAATGCAACTGCGTATGAAACACTCAATACTTATTCACATTTCATTCTTATTCAAACCCTAAATAGCCTGCCACTCAACTTTTCCTTCATTGTTGAAGTAAGTGTAGTAAGTGTCGCGTATATCTTTGGCCGATTTAGTAGAAGCCGCACAGATTCTCATTAAAGGAATAACGGAGCCACTGTTTGAAGCTGTTGAAGGAGCAGGTACTTGATCGATGGAAATTGGGTCAAAAATCGACAGTTGATGGTATCCATACCCACTTGAATGTCTTCTTAAGTAATTGTGTAAAGATCAGCACGCTAGAACTATGATCTTGAACTTCTCAGGTGGTAGGTTGATGGGTTTTTGGAAAATTGTAAACCTTGAAGTTAAAATTCCGGAAAAAATGTCAACGAATTTCCTTGCTCTAGAATGTCGATAGTTGTAAACGTGTCTTTCGTCATTGAGGACGGAAAAAGAATTGGGTTTCATAAAATTACTCAGCAACTGGAATGCCTCGTCCCCGAAAAAAAACCCGTAAGGAACAGTCTTGTTGGTTCCTGGAAGTTGAGAGGGAGCTGGAATATTCAGTTCACCTTTGTTGAGAAGATAATAGAAAGCTGTGTTTCTAATCACACCTCCATCAGAAATCTTTCCGTTTGTTCCGACATCACCTGACAGAACTTCGTAATTAGCATTAACAATAGCAAGTAAAATGACGCTAAATGTTCCTTTATAGTTGTAATAACTAGACCCGGAATTTGATGGTTTTTTTATTTGCACGTGTTTTACATCGACAGCGCCAAGGCACAGCGGACATTGCCATTTCATTTCGAGGTCATGAGCGACTTGTTTCCACTCCCCTTCGCTTTGAGGAATCTGAAAGCAAAAATGAAAGTAACCCACAACTACTTTCCTAGGATGTTATAATAAAAATGTCAATTATTTATTTTATAATTATGAGCAAATATTTATCTATCTTTACAGGTTACACCACCTACTATTCCAGCTAGTTCAACACCTACTGCCACTTCGTTTTCAGCACTTATTAAAAAAGAAATTCCAACCCTTTGCTACAGCACAAGATCTCCTCGTGACAGCCACGCGGTTTTTAGAAACAGAAGACTACAAATGCTTGACGTTAGCAGAGGGATACGCAACTAAACGGCGAAAATTGACACCACATCAGTTAATGTTTGTTTACAAAGTAGTCAATGATGCAGTGCTTGCTCAAATGGTCCTCTTGACGAAGAGCAGATATCTAGTCCACCCAGTGACATCATCAGATCTATCACTGTCCCCTACTTGGGGAAGTTCACAGTCAATGTCTTCTTCTCTCACTCCTTCAGAACCTACATCTGCAAGAAATTTGTTTGAAACATTTTCATATGATGATGATATGGATCCTCCTGATGCCAATTGTTGCTAAACATATTCATTCTGAATTTTATTTTTTATTTATATTTGGTTTACCATTTCGTGAATTAACTTAACTTACTTTATTAAAAATAAAGTTCCTGTGATTTTATGTAATGTTTAACTTGTATCTGTTTTTTTAATTAATTAAAGCAGACAACTGTTATTTTCTGTTAATTTCTACTTCTAATACTCATGTTCTTTGAAAATAGGAAAAGTACACTTACTTGAATATAATTTCGCAGTCCTTTCTGTATTGCCACGCACGTTTCTATTATTATCTGCCCGAGTGCTTGAAGTGATACCCTAATAGATAATTTCAAATCTTGAAAACTTCTCCAATTTGCTAGGAACCGCAACGAAACAATTGCCCTTGCTCGAGGTGATATTGTCTCTCTAATGTGTGTGTTCTTTTTTTCGATTGGAGGAGCAATTTTGTTTGGCAGCAGTTGAAATGTACTTTCGTCCATTTTTAGGTAATTCCCGTACTCATTCACTTCTGCTGTTTCGTGCAGCTCATTAAACAAATGGTACTCATATGATGAAATGCTTCTTTGAAGATATCATTCTTTACTCCAACGTTCACGCTGTCTTTTCCTCTCGGGTTCTTCGGCTAGCAGTGAAGCCGCAATCAGGCAACAAACAGCTGCGTTCCTTTATTTGTCACCCATTGTCATTGCACATTCAACGGAACTCATGAGACTGAGTAAAAAACTTAAGAAAAATACTGAGGGAAAAACCTTCCCCACACACTTTCAGTTTAGTTCATCATATAGTTTTTACACAGTTATTGAGGCAGTACAACTGCGCAGTTAAACTGAGAGTGTGTGGGCCGCTTTATAGGAATAAGTTTGTGAGATAGATGTTAATTATGTCCACATAAAAATTATACAATTAACAATTGGCAAAAAGGATGCTTTGGAAGAATCCTGTCTAAAGATGTATGAGCTATATTTTTCAATTTAAATAATTAATAGAAATATTTTAGAATAATGGTGGAGTAAAGAACCTTGTAATTTCATTACAAAGGAAGTTTTAAAATTCCTCCAAATTTATATCGTACTCAAAAACCATTTATTGTCGATTACTTTGACATGTTTTGCTCTGTTATTAAAGTAGCATCTCGATAGTATAAATGACGTCATCATTATCTGTTTCTCGGACACGTTTATCTTGCCATTTGTAATCAGTTGCTGCAGTCATTGTATTACCAGTTATTTTTTTTCCTCTCATGAAATGTTAACGTATCTCTAACTAGTACTTGTGTATAGCTATTTTAGTGTAGGCCTACACTAATGATTAAAAAATCACCAACTTAACGGTCTTGTAATCCTGCCAGCATTGGGATTTAGGAACGCTTTGATATGGATGGTATCATGATAGAAGCTAGTCTAATACTTTAGTTTTGTATTTCCTTACTAAGATCTTGTAAAAATATTTTCAACCGATTATACAGAAAAAAGAAAAATAAGAGCTAAAAATTAACATAAAATACTAATACAAGCGAAAAGAGAGTGAATAGAAAAGTATTTGCGTCCATTTTTTACTCACCAAAATACAGAGAAGAGCACATTACCCAGAAGGGACTTGTCTGACAGTTATAAATGTTAATATATCTACTTTAATGTATTTATACGTCAGTTTATGTTACCAGCAGCTGTCACTTTTAAAATACATTATCAATACCTATAGAATAATGTTAATGATATAGTTAAATGTTATCAGTGTTGGCTGCAAATAATACGTTTGTATTTTCCAAATGATTCTTATTGTTAAAATTGAACTTAAAATTTTGTTGAAGTGTTATTTGGCTACATTTATAGCTAATCACCACATTTAATGATGCATTTATCCTAATGTTTATCAATTTGTTTATTTCAGCCATATATAACTTTGCTGACTGGTAAAATACTTATTGATTAACCTAGCCCTTCAGATCTCTATCTGAGTTGAAACGTCTACTATGAAGAAACTTCTTCAGTCGTTCTAATATATGGAATTCAGTGGGAGCAAGATTAGATCTGTGGGAAGGATGCTGCAACATTTTCCAACCCCGGGTTGTGATTTTACTAACGGAACATTTTATAATACGTGGTAGCAGCTTTGTTGTGTAAAAATATCACGTCATCTTCAATAGCACTAACAAATAGATTTTGCTGAATGCTAACACGCAGACTAGAAAGAGTATACAGCAGAAATAATCGGGAAATCGCAGGTGATGAAATCCATCAAAATAGGTTTTCAGCCATCCTAAAAGTCTCTTAGCAATATTTTCAATAATGATTGGACAACTTTTATGTCTTAACTCCCTGACGTGTTCGTCCTGCACTCACGGAAGGAGTATCCATCTCCTCCCGTTAATTGAAGCTGTCCAAGGGGTAATCCAGCTGTCTGGTGACGACAGGGATCGATGGCAGACAAATAGGTCATTGGTTCTAAAATTGCCTGCTATGCACGTATGTCTCAGAGAATTTTGAACCCACCTGACCAGATCCCAACATGATCGCCCTCAAAAATTGGGTGTACTATTTATTTAACGTCACAACATAAAGTTAAACTCAGAAGCATTTTAAAAACTCAACCAAACAAACCAAACACTTTATTAAAAATTTCTAGTTTATTGTAGAGGAAAAGTAAGTTTAAATAAGAGATGCTCAAAACATTTCTTTATTTTTTGACAGTAAAACACCAATAGTTTTTTTTAAATATTCAGGAGTACCAGGGTGTTTATTTTGTAAGAAAGCGGTGTTTCAGGTTGGTATTGTGAACTAAAGCTGTTATGTAGTAAATACAGTAGTTTTAATATCCGATTCTCAATACATGTGGTGAATCATTTGAGTAAACCTACTTATTATGGCAGCAACACTTCACTGCAATACAAATGCTCAACATGCAAATAATAATAATAATAGCACCGCGCCTTACTGCCCGTTCGGTTTATACGCTTAAGTACTAATTACTCTAATGGGCTAGGAATTGGGAAGGTTGAATTTAGAGGAAGTGAACCCATATTTGTGTGGAGGGAGAGTGAAAAACCATTCAAGAAAAGGCACTCCCAGTTCACCCGACCGAGATTCAAACCTTGATCTCCCTGTCCTCAGCAGTCTGGCTCAACAACAACCAGCTCGTTAGCCAAATACGCCAACGAGGCGGGTAATATGCAAATACATCGATGTCTGACCAATACATTTGGTTCTAGCTTTCTTTGGCCATGCACATATACAAACATTTTAAAAACAATGTGTGTTGATAAAAAAATATATTCTATGTCTCCACACTACGTTTTTCTTATTCTTTACATCTGTCATTGTATAGGTTATGTTGTAATAGAAATATTTGTTGAAATCTCTCAAATGCACAACACAAATACAATTCAAATGGTGCATTATTTAATGAATCAACAAACACAAAAGTTTTAAATGGGAAAGTAAGAATACATTCTACAAATTTTGAAGAAGAAAATGTTTTGGGACAAATTACGTCCAAGCTGAGTTGAAAAGCACTTGGGCAGTCAAAATACAGACAGAAATTATTAAATTTAATGTCTTAACATTAATTATAAAGTTATAATTTAGAGAAAATGAACATCGATTCTCTTGGAGGAATAGTGAAAACCCCATGAAGGAAAACCACCACATTGATTAAAATTAAATTAGATTGGTCTAACATTTAGCCCAACTGCCCACCGATGCGGGAAATTTCATTTTTGGATTTGATTTATATACCATTCATCCATCATATACCATTCATCCATCAACCATCACAATTATTACTATCCCATTTAACGTTTTTCATTTATATATGAGGTATGTGCCGATATATATATATATGGTCTGTGCCGATATAATATATATATATATATATATATATATATAAGGTCTGTGGCGATTCCAATACTCGATTCCTCAATACCCATGGTATTGACTAGTATCGCAATAATCGATACTATACGCTAAAAATCTAGATACAACTCTTCAGTATTCAATATGGTTAACTTCTCAAACGGTTGATTTTGAATATCAGTGGCTAGACATTAGTTACTTGTAGTTTTGCTTTGCCCTATTATTCTGTTCGCTCATCTCTATACTCAATATAAACAAGCCATTCCTTTGCAGCTTATAAACATGATCACGGTCGACACAAGGTCGATTTTCATTTATCTAATGGAACTATATTTTGAAAATGAACCTAGGGAGAACACTTATTTTGTATTGAAATAGTCGAGTAAATATTCACTTCATAAGGTCGATTTTCCTCAGCGCTTTGGCAAGGGAGCGGTGAGCAAATGAATCGGCCAGCTCATAGCTTCGTTTTTCATAGATACATTAATTATTATTTGAATGATATTAAAATAATCCTAATTGACTAGATTCCATATCTTGACACATGAAAATAAATTAAATATTTATTTTGACCTAGTCTCTATACTTACAAAATGAGGATTTATCTAATTTCATGGTATCGAATAGGATATCGAGTATTGAGGAGATGAATTGATAGTATAGAAGAAGGTATCGGAATCGAGAAAAGTAGGTATCGGCCCACCACTGGTTATGTATATATACTCGCTTTGTTCGTTGGGGGCTCAGCCCCCAAACCCCCAGTGAGTTTTCTTTGCCAGTGAATGTAAACTAATGTAATTCCAGCGTTGTTTTGAACGTAACAACTTAAAGTTACTGGTATTGTATTGTATAGTATTGTATTTTTCACACATTATTTTAGTTTCTCCATACTTATAGGGCAGCTAGAATCATCATATTTGGCACGCTTATGGCAAATGGGTGACCTGGTGGTCTAGGGGTAAGGTGTCAGACTTCTGTGCTGAGGGTCCGGGGTTCAAACCTTGGTCCCGGCACAGATTTATCTGATTGCCGAACCCTTCCTTCACCTCTGACAAGACGTGTATTAATCACAACTTGTGAATGTGAGGAATGCCAGGCCTCCACCGTGGTTCGGATTCCACGTTAAACTGTAGGTCCTCCATTTCATCTCGCAATCACCCTACCATTACACATTAGCGTAAGTGCGTATAACCCGAACGGGTAGTAAGACGCGGTGCTAATAATAATAATAATAATAATAATATGGCAAATGGATGTGACAATATGCCTGCCAAATTTTATGATTATAGGTGTCCCAAAAGTGTGTCAGAAAATTTTAAAATGTGTGTAAAATGTGCAAAATTTCTAAAATAAAAAAATCTAGCTCTATCTCGCCAAATACGTAGCTGCTGGTGCAATCCGTTTTTTGATAGGTCTTACCGTTTAGCCACAAGAGACCTCTAAAGAAAGCTCCACACCGACTTTAAAGTTGCTCAGCTATTTATAATTTTTTTCGGGAGTTAAAACTTAAAATTTTTAACTTTTTGGAATTTTCCCATCGGTTACAGGCTAGAAGCTATAAGTTTGCCAAATTTCAAGTTTCTAGCTCATCTGGAAGTGGGTAAACATTAATGTCAGGGAATGAATGAGTCAGCCATGTGGCTTTATAGTAGTATAATATATATAATTGACAGGATTGAGCAAAAGGCTTAGAGTATTACGATAACTGTACCTGTGATGATGATGATGTTGTTGAATATGATTATTGTGTTGTCAATCAAAAAATAATTTCAGGGAATTTTCAACGCTATAAATCAAAACATAGTAATATTTCATAATAATTTTAATAACTACATACACTTAGGTACAGAAATTAATTATTCGGGTTAAATAAAAACAAAATTATTTTTAACAATAAAAATAATTGTACATAATTAAAATGGTTCATGTATTTCTGGCCGAATACTGTAGACACTGGAATTCTCATAGCGCCCAGGTTAACCTATCAACAATGATAAAATTGAATTAGTACACAACATTTCACTAAGAATAAAATCCGAATAAGAGATCAATATTTAAATACACACAATGTACTATTTTGTAGAGCATCTTTTTTTTCTTGGCTAAACTTTTAAATTCCTTAAAAGTTGTCAACATACAATAATTTAAAAGACAAAAACTATCAGTCGAAGCATTTAGATATTAGTAAAATCAAATTAAACATTAATATAACCATCAGTAGTTAAAATTAATTAAAATTAAAAAGGTATGTCTTATAATACTAGTATAGGTTAAATTTTTCTGTAAAGCGAAGTTAAAATTGATTAAAAAGACTGTTACGGCAGCATCACCAAAACATAAATCTTTTTCAACGTTTTACTATGCATGGGTAGAAATAAATTTTGGAAAGCGATGTAAGAGGCCAAAAAGGAAAGAGGAGTTGTAATGAAAGTGAAAAGCATGTATAACAGGAGTTATGCTAAGATAGAGAATGGGAGAACGGAATGGTACCAAATAAAAAATGGAGTGAAGCAGTGGAGAGCCCTCTCACCATTCCTATTTGTAATGGTAATGGAAATAATCATAGATAAAGTGGCAAGAAAACTTAGGGAGGAAAGAATGAACGCCAAGGGCGTAGGGATTAGGAAAGGTAGAATTTTAAACACTTATTTGGGTGGACTGAGAGTGGTAAACCATTATGAGATGCAATCATCGAACACACCAGCACCAGAAACCAATATAAGCAGGGGGCCCTTGTCCACATCTTTCCCTGCGACTTATTTGGTCATCAGTTGTATTATTATTATTATTATTATTATTATTATTATTATTATTATTATTATTATTATTATTATTATTATTATTATGTGTTCTGTCTTATGACAGGTCCATTCCTTATGTTAGTGAACTTAGACCTCCAGTGCGCCCTGTCCTCTGCCTTCTCCTTCAGCTCCCAGAATTTTCTTCTTTCCTTCAAGTCATCCAATATTTGAATCCTCCTTCTTCCTAAGCTCCTCTTTCCCTCAACCTTTCCTTCTATTACGCCATTTAGAAGACAGTTCCTGCTAAGGATGTGTGCGATCCAGTTTGCTTGATACCGAAGAATCACATCCAAAATGGTTCTCTTCTCACCCACTCTTCTTAGGACTTGTTCATTTGTCCCCCTGTCTGTCCACCTGATCTTCTCACCCACTCTTCTTAGGACTTGTTCATTTGTCACCCTGTCTGTCCACCTGATCTTCTCACCCACTCTTCTTAGGACTTGTTCATTTGTCCCCCTGTCTGTCCACCTGATCTTCTCACCCACTCTTCTTAGGACTTGTTCATTTGTCACCCTGTCTGTCCACCTGATCTTCTCACCCACTCTTCTTAGGACTTGTTCATTTGTCCCCCTGTCTGTCCACCTGATCTTCTCACCCACTCTTCTTAGGACTTGTTCATTTGTCCCCCTGTCTGTCCACCTGATCTTCTCACCCACTCTTCTTAGGACTTGTTCATTTGTCCCCCTGTCTGTCCACCTGATCTTCTCACCCACTCTTCTTAGGACTTGTTCATTTGTCCCCCTGTCTGTCCACCTGATCTTCTCACCACTCTTCTTAGGACTTGTTCATTTGTCCCCCTGTCTGTCCACCTGATCTTCTCACCCACTCTTCTTAGGACTTGTTCATTTGTCACCCTGTCTGTCCACCTGATCTTCTCACCCACTCTTCTTAGGACTTGTTCATTTGTCCCCCTGTCTGTCCACCTGATCTTCTCACCCACTCTTCTTAGGACTTGTTCATTTGTCCCTCTGTCTGTCCATATGATATTATCAAGTCTTCTCCAGCACCACATTTCAAAGCTCTCCAAGTATTTCTTTTCCATCTTCCCGAGAGTCCAAGTTTCTGTTTCAAACAGCGTGATGTTCCAAATGTAGCATTTCATCAGTTTCTTCCTCAGTTCCAAACTCAACTTGATGGTCAGTTTTATACGTGAATAAAATATCCTTTTATTTATTTATTTAGAGTTTCATTTTTAAAAGATTAGTGTAAAAATATATTTGTTAAAAATTATGCATGTATTTAAAAATATTAATTCATTATTTTCACTACTTATAAGTTAACTAAACTCAAAGCTGACCGCTTGTAACACCACTGGTTCACAATTTGTGATATCACTGACTTGTAGTTTGTGATACCATTTGTTTTAAATACGAGATGAGTCTACTTGGCATCTATGTGTCGGATGAAGGATAGTTGGGCTTCCTTTTCTATGAATAATACAAAGTTGTTTAAAATAAACTACCTGAATGAATTATAATATATTTATTAGAGGGGTCTAAACTAGGCCATGTTCTAATACCACCTACACGGAGATAATATTGCACCCTCACATTCTATAAACAAAACCATCATCGTGCTTGTGGTATCTCGCACCACTGAGCTATATCATTAAATAACGAGTCTAGTGTCCCAGTCTGGAGTCATGGATCAAAGGGAAGGATTCACCAATCGGGTTTCAGATCGGCACAGTTTCTCTATACAATATATAAAAATAGCTATGTGCCTAGTCTAGTTCTACTTTAACTATGATAAAAAAAATCGTCAACAATAGGCAATACATGACCGGGGGTAGTTCTTGAAAATAAACACACACAAAAAACCTTGTTTTTTTTAGAAAGATCCTAAAATAAACATTGTTACCCTTGCTTACAATCATAGTTGTATTTTAAAGGCAAATACCAAGATCGAAACATTCTACTCGGGGACCGTAATCCATATTAATTTGAATATTTTATAAGTTAATAATTAGATAAATATTTCACGGCCCATGAGACTCTTAGCTTAACCTTTCTGTCAATAATAATATGATACGGTTTATTGTAAGCTTGACGCCTTAAACCACGCAAACATGGTATAAGTAGTTACAGAAATTATACAGACATACAAAGATTCAAACACCCATAAAACCACTTTTTTGAAAACATGTGGGGGCATAAAATGAAGAGTACATCTTTGTTATTTTTTGTTATGATTATGATTATGTTTACAAGAATATTACACTAGACTAGTACACACTAGAACTTATTAAATAATATAAATGTATCTAGCATTTAAGATATTATGTTGCTGTAAATTATTAAATCTCACTAAAACAGTTATTTTAGTGCGTTAAAATAATCAAACTTCACTCTCAACTGTAATTGAATATTACAAGTGCATCAGTAACCAAATGACTCACCAGACATGCCCTTCGCCATTTCAAAAGCTGAGTTTGCCATAGACATGGCTTGTTCACTTCCTGAAGCCATTGCTGCTGCTGGATCACCACCACTTTCTTCCATTGTTTTCTTGGCCATATCCGCCATTTGCTTGGCCATCTCTGGGCCAGCTTTCGTAAACATGCTCATATCCATCTGACGCTTCATCAACTGCAAGAGCGAATTCTCATTTGTTATTATTTCATACACAAACACAAATTGTATGATAAAAAAACTTGTTGATGATAATACTTCCAGTTACATAAACACACACATATTTATTTATATATATTAGTAGGGTTATCTAAACTAGGATAATGTTAATAAAATATTATACAAACAAACAAATAATTCTAACTCCAAAATATCACCAAATTTAAAACTAGCTCAACTTAGGACAAGGCGCCTAACACTGCACATTTGACCATACATATTAGTCTGAGTTTTTTAAATTTTAAAATAAATCATCTCGAAATAAGGGGGTTCATAATTTGAAAAACTACTAATGTAAGTTACCATTTGTTTCTATATTATAAAATTTAATATTTGCTGGTAGGTAGAAATAATAAAAACATTAACATTTTAAAATTTTAAATGTAAAAATGGTGTTCCGATAAAGGAGGAGTGAGTGTATTTTAAAATATCCAAACCTTACACAGTAAAAACACTTCCTTTTGTGGTTAAAACTTGAAATTTTACATGCAGATAGAATGACCAGAACAGTTTATCCTAAAAATTTGAACATTTTTAAATAACAAAATTAATTACCGTTAATGGGGGTGATGGAAGAATAAACTTATAGGGAAAAAAAAACATTATTTTGTGTGATAGAGGGATTATCCCAGAAAATCTGGAACAATTGAAAAATTAAAATTTTAAAATGAGGATCTAAGAATGGGGAGGGTCAAAATTTCTAAAATTAATAGTATAAAAACCTTTTTAACTTGGTAGAAATTTAGCAAGAAGGTAGAAAGACAACTACAGATAACTGAAGTAGATTGGGGGTTTACACACGAAGCAACAGAGTTGTCCGCCACGTCAACAGTCGCTCATAAGTTGCCCACTATTGGCAATTTGTGGAAAAGTTGCCCGTCAGGACAACTATCGCCAACCCGGCGGATGCTTGGTTAATAGGCAACAATCGCCGGCCAGTATTCCAAGTGGTGCCAACCTCCAAGCACCGGTTGAAATTTATTATTGGTACGGTAGATTATTTGGTTATCTATCGTCGGTTTATTTTTGACTGCATGGTCAAATCTTGTGCACTGATTTTGAGATGAATTTACCGGGATTTTTAAACATCGATTATTTTATATATGAAGTGGAACAGTGATAGGATATTTGGAATTTATCAGCGGATGATTACTCAAACAGGATAGTAAACAGGGTGGCCTAGGAAGACATAATCAGAAGACGTTTTCAGGGCTTTGACGAAAAGACGTAGGATAAAAAGAATTTCTTCTCTCACATTTCCGAGAAGTTCATCAAAAAACGTCAATGGCATCCAAAAATACTTTTCTTCATAACTTGTATATAAGAAACCCTTTCCCAACCGTTCACTAGTATACGGATGCTCTTGTGATTTTACCTCGCCTTCTCCTAAGGAGTCACAAAAAATAATCTCGTCCTCAAAAATGTATCATAATGGACCTATTTTTTGTGTACTCTGGTTAGGTACTGGTTTTACTGTCACAGAGCGATAGTTGACCGGCGATTGTTGCCGGACGATAATTGCCTCGTGTGAAACGGTTCTTACAAAATTAAAAAAAAAAACCACAGCACTTGAGTGTAGTAGAAAACCGAAGTTTTGCATATAGATAGAGTGACCACCCCATAGAGCCAGAAAAATCGGAAATATGTTATTTAAAAAAAAGAAAATCCAAGAAAATAGGTGAAATAATATTTCAAAAATTAATAGAAAACCAACTTCTTAGCATGGTATGAAATTTGTATGTGCACAAGAATAAAACCTAAAAATAAATGAACACAAATATAATTATAAATAATCGAAAAGGGAATCCATTAGCAGTTTGAATAGTTAGTTTAAAAAATATATGGCAAAACTAGCGCCAGCCTAGTGGTGACAGTCAGAACAATTAAAATAATATTAGTTATGTCTCCTTTTTTCATGCCATGTTTCTGCAATAGCGTTTATTATTTTTTTTCTTTTTCTTTGGGGGAATGTAATGGCTATTTATCCATTGTGTTTCTGTAACAATATCTATTGATTAATTTCGCTTAGACTAAGGTAGTGATGTCTATGTATTGCGTTCATTTGTGCACAAAATTTATTGCAATACAACTCAGCTGTGTACTGATTATTTTCAAATATTTAGTGTATTTTAGTTAATAGTTGATTACTATAGTTGGTTTGGGATCGCTATAGTTAATTTGATTTGGCGCAAGGAGGCGTTATAAAAAAACTGGCAGGTGGATTTTGAACATTCAAATTTAATTTAATTTAGATGAGTCTCACCCTTATGTAGAAAGGGTTCACTGCTAGTACATCTGTACAATATATTTCTTCAAATTTATTTTAAAAAATTAAGCTTTGATATTAAATAAAAGGAAATATCTGTTCAATTTGCTAATGTAAGCCAGCCTGTATCTCTTCCGCGTTTGTACCTAAATATTGCTTAGAAATGAGATTATGATATTATAATTACTTATTTTGCTAATAGTTGCCATGATAACTGATCATATATATGATAATAGTTAACTTGTACTTGATTCAGTGTTGAATTAATCACGTAATCATCGCTCAAGTTTAAAAGCATTAGAGACCTCCCCAGTCAGCAGAAACTTGTGGAAAACAATAAATAGAACACTAAAATGATGATAATACATTGAAATCCTACTTAACGGACACCTCTGAATAACGGATTCTCCTTTATAAAGGACAGTTTAAATTTTCCCGCACAATAACATTGGCTCTTACCGTGAAACAACTTCCCAATAACGGACGCTGATACTGCTAGAGACGCATATTTAAACATAAAACTCTCCAAACAGTGGACAAGAATTGAAATCACCAGTCCATATAAAGTATTTGACTGTAGGAATGTCAGAAATGTCATTGTCTCGCACGTAATTGTGAGCAGTACCAACTACTCCTTCTATGGAAAGTTTCTAAAATAGTACAGCCTCGTTGACACGACCCAAATAAACTTGGACAAAGCAAGCTTGGACGCTGCGCGCGCATCACTTGGATCGTGTCAACAATTCATCCCAGATCACTTCGGAGAGGAGGTTATATCCAAGTTGAGTAGGACGGTGGCCAACTTACTTGGATCCAAGTCGAACCTTGACGGGATTCAAAATGGCGCCGTCTCAAAAACTGGAGAGTGAACCCCGTAAAAGGAATGTTATAAAAATAATCAAATGGACGGATAGGTAAAATGTAAGGTCCATGGAAGTGAATGAGGTAAAGGTCTCGTGTTAGTATCAAGTTTTATTTTTGCACTGCGTCTTAGTAACTATTCAGGTTATACGCCTTCAAGTTCTTGAACTATTGGTTCTAATAGATCCTAGCAACTTGCACAGTAGTTAATAGTAGATGAAAGTGTCTTCATCTTCAACCGCAACTTCGCGAAATAAATTTGAGAAAGCATCAAGAGCCTCAAATATCCAGTTCCAGGTCTAAACTTTATTTTTTCTGTTTTCTGAACTTTTTTTTTATGGATTTCAACTTCCTGTATGAGAATATCAGCGACCTCTCCGATACCCTCCAAAACCAAATCCACCATATTTTTGATGTCAACATGATTGTCCAAGTGACTAACCGTGGCAACTAACTTGGACCAAGTGCACTTGTACAAGAACACTTGGTCCAAGTTGTAATCCAAGTATACTTGGACCGTGTCAACGTGCCTTAAACGTAGTCTTTACTATGGTAAGTAAATACAGTAACTAATATTTCCTTTTTGGCAATAAATGAGGAGTACTGTATTTACTTGTATTTTCAAAACGTTAAAAATGAATATATTTAACATAATTGGGCTAAATGCGTACATCAATGTATAGACTCAATGAAGAGCATATGAGGGGGATGAGTACTTACATGATGTATTGCATTCCTTAATGCCTCTACTGCTTCTTCATCGGTTGGCGTTCCTGAAAATATTGTGTGTTTTTTGTTAGCAATACAAAATATACGAGGAGGTTAGATTGAAACGTTTATTTTATATTCACCAAAATACAACGTGTAACAAATGTTTATATAAAACATTTTGTTGGAATGTTAGTTGGTCTCTTTTCTCACTTATTTAAGCATTCATCACACCATATTATAGGATGGTTTATTTATAGGGAGAATAAATATAAATAGAGAATTTGGAAACAGAAGGATGTGATTTCCTGGACCATTCTCCCAGTATATTGCTCATTGACATAACCTTTGATCCCTATTTTTTAAACCACTTCCATATGTATATATAATCATCGAATAAATCATGGACTATGGATAAACAAGGAACGATTGAGACTTAAATGTCCATACGATGTTTACACATCCAGTAAGTCCACCATTTTGGAATAAGTATTCACACAAATACCCAGCATCCACCCTTACACCACCTCTTGGGGAAATAGGAAAATATTTGCTAGCGGGTTTTGATTTTAGTATTTTGGTTAGTAGAAAATAGACGCAAGAACTTTTAGATCTACCCTCGTAATAAATATAACATAGTAAAATTATAGAATAATCATCTACATGCCATATTTACTCAATACACAACTTAACAAGGCTTTATTAAAGAAGCAAACGTAATTCAGTTATCTAAGAAATTGCCCTTTCAGGATATTGTTTTGAATTCTGAAAATTGAATTTAGTTGAATTAATTTAGAGAATAATTTAGTATCGAGGCAAGTAAATGATCTTTGAACAAGTGAAAAATTCAACTAATAAACACATGTATAGAATTACTGCCATTATAGAAAAGTTGTCTCTTTTTGTGAATTGGCATAGCAAAAATATTGTAATTTTTCTTTCATTTATTGGATTAAATGTGTATTGTAAATTTGATGTAAGTGTAAATTGTAAACTCTCTTTACCTAGAAAAACATATCCGATTCAAACCAAATGTGTTAAAAAATTAAGCAGTTTGCGAGATAGTAATAAAAAGTGATAATGATCATGATAAAAACTATCATTGTTTAGGGTTTTACATGACAATGCCAGCTAACCACTTCGGTGACCGCATCTTCAAAGGCGTCATTCTCGCAGTAGACTAGACTGCCAGATACTGGAGTTGGGGCTCGAATCTCAGTCGGGTGTAATGAGGGTGGATTTTCCTACATAGTTTTCTATTCTTTCTCCGTACAAATGCAGATACACCTCTCTAAATTGAACCTTACTCATCCCTAACATATTAGCATATATTAGGGTTCGGCCAGACTGACAAGCGAGCGAGCGTGCAAGCGACTGGGTGGCCACTGGAACGTGGCGAGCGTGTGAATTAGCAGATAGCTCTCGATAGTTGTTGACGAGGAGGCTCCGAATCTTGGCTCAGTGAACTGAGGGTGGTTTTAACAATGATTTATTGTTGTGGTTTTCTCATCATCTCTCCACGCTAATGTGATTCTTATTGTAAAGGCCTACTTTGATAATATTGAAGTATTTTAACATATCAGTTTTACATATATATATAAGTATGGTTTTGATATTACCAATTAAATTAGGCCGTTAGTAGCAAGTGTGCTAAACCTATCGATATTAATAAAAATGTCAAAATGAGAAGTTTTCCTAGCACTCAATGAACCAACATACAATAATATTGCTAGCGCCTGTAAACTAGACTGTACCGGGTCGAGCGCGCGCGCTTGAAAAATAGAACCAGTTCTATCTTTCAAGCGTGCGCGCTCAGTCGCTCGCTCCAGTCTGGCCACCTCTCATTACAACTCATGTGTTCTATTTTAAATTTTAGTCGCTCGCTCAGTCTGGACCGCCCCCTAATGCATGTTCTTATAGCCTGAAAAATAATTTTTTAAAATTTGTAGCTATCCATAAAAGTAGGCACGTGGACAAAGGTATTCATATCGTTTTGTCTGGCTTGCCGGTGGTAAGAGATCGGAGCTTCAATCCCAGCAGTGTGTATTGAGTTTTTTTTTCTCTCCTTCCATACAAATGCGATTTAATTTATTTTAAATTCTACCTGCCACAGTCTTATTACATTAATGTGAGCATTCGGATGGTCCGAGCCTGTAGAAAGACTTGAAAGCCGGATGATAAATATAATAGGGTTTCTAACTATACAACTAAATATCACTTCGTCCAAAGAAACATAAAACAAAACCGTTCACTTTATGCTCACATCAGGCTGATGTTTACTAGATCTTTTACACTTTTACATTTGTGATTACCTTCATTCATCTGAGAAGAAATAGGAACAGCAGTTACAGCCACCTAAAACAAAATAGAATATTATGTAAGTAGATTAAAAAAATATTTATTAATTAAACTAAATGGTACGGTGCAATGTGCAAACATTCTTTCGTCATAAATTAGAGGCATTTTTCAAAAATCCTGTTGTGATTTGTGAAACGAAATCATATACATTGTTGCAGAGAAACTCCACCAAAGAGCATACATGAAATAATATAAACTGTTACAGAAACATTGAGAAAATAGGAACTATTCTGTCCACCAAAGAGCATAAGAATCAATTTCAATTGTCAAAGAGCTTATATTTATATTTGCTTATAGCTAATAAAATTACATTTCAAATAAAAATATTTTTATTTTTAATAGTACTACAACTTTTTAATGATAAGTTATTTTAAATCTCAAATAGTTGTGGAGATGTGATCCAAATTGGAAATTTCTGCTTATGTAAATTACCCTTAAAGCCATTTTCACGGGAAAATCAGACATGACGTTTTGTTTGTAATGTTAAACAATACTTGGATACAAAATTTAAACAAAATTGTTATAGTTATTGTGATAAAAAAATTATTTTCTTTTTGCCTCTCAGTAGTTTTAGTGTTAGATCTCTAATTCCAAAGACACCTCGGAAGAACTTTACGTAATTTAAGGATGGCCCCAAATGTTTTAACTGTAGGCTATTAACTTAATGAAAAAAATATATAATTTTGTTTGATGGATTATATTCATATTTGTGATGATTCAATTTGAGAGATTAAATTTTTTAATTTAACTAAGTAGTTTGTTTGGTTTCTGACATGTTATATAACATAGTCTGATCAATTTACTCTTAGGATGGGGTGGTAGGTAACGCAAATTAAAGTCCATGGGCCTATATTTACAGTTTTTAAAACAAAACATATTTTGAGGATATTATAAATAATATACTGCATTGTTAGATATGTTTAGTTTTATTTTCTACAAATAGTAAACTGAACAGTTTATAAATATTGTCACGTGCATCGTTTAATTTTACCGGGACTTTCTCTCTTCGTTTAAAAGGTTTCGGTTCGAATTACACCACGTCCCTGACAAATATTTAACCATTGTTGAGATCACTATGTGTAGAAAATTGAACTAAAAGTATAGTATGATTTTGATAGGAAGAACAGTAGAAGTTAGTTATTAAAATAATGTTAATAAATTCATACGTCAAGTCATGTTCTCTGCAGATGTTACTTTTGATAGATATTATCTATTAAATAACACAGATAATATAAGAAAATGTTATCCGCAAAAAAATATGTTTTGATTCTCTCTCCTGTTCTTCCAACCAGAATTAAGGTAACAAAGTTTTTATTTTTGTCCAAAGTGAAAGGTCTATTTACACGGGAGGTAACATTGTTGAAAACACGTTTTATCACCAATGTTGTTTTAACAAATTTTAAAAATCAGCCTGAAAAATATTATTCACTTTCGTTATCAACATTGTTGATAGAATTTTCTACTAACATTGTCAAAAGTCACTAGAAATATTAATAGCAGTTTGCTATTAAATCTGTTAATAACATTCGCTTTCAGCATTTGTTACTTTTTCGATTAATATGTCGATAATATTGTTGCTAACTTTGTTAATAGCATAAATTTTGCGACCTCTCTGGAAGCGGTCCTAATCAAAGGATGTTGATAGCAAAATGTTGCAAGTTATTTTCTGTTAGCAACAATATTTGGGTTATCTTGATGAACAATACTCCCAATTTTTTTCGAAGTGGAAAATGGAATGGTCCAGAGAATAAACATTAAACTTTATTGAAGAGTATCAAAAACATGAATTTTTATAAAATCAAACGATCACGTAATACAAATACAGACTGTCAATATTGTTAAATCACCAATTTCCAGTTTTCTTTTGTCTCTCTTCAAGTTGCTATGATATAATGTTCACTCTGCCTTCCCTACTTTGAAGGCATGGACGAACTCACATCCTTTCTGTCTTGCCGCGTCAATAATCACTAAACAAGCTGCAGCAGCTGTGAAGCCATGACTTGTACTGGAGGAGCTGCCAACTGGCATAATTATGTTATAACTTAAAATCTTTTCAGCTGTTAGCTTGTTGATTTAAATGTTTCAATAAATTTGCTATCAACTTTTAATTTTTTCTTTCCAAATTGTTCATGTATGCTACCAGCATTTTTGATCAAAAATTATTTATTATTATTATTATTATTATTATCATCATCATCATAATCACTTTGTTATCGACATTTACCAAAACGGCAATAAAATAGATGAATAACATATTAGTTACTAACATTTTGATACTAACAAAGCTTTGGCTCTTACTTCGGTGTAAATCAGCCTTCAGCCATCTAATGTTAGGCCTACTGTCGAACGGCATACCCACCGTTATTCGAGTACTCCTCATATTAAATCAATGTCACACGTGGGCTGGACACTACCTTAATAACTTCTGCACATCCGTGTAATTGTGATGACTACAATTAGCCAAACCAAGGCCAATCACGAACAGGAATTACACTCCGATGCTAGTTTGTCGATTCAAGTCCTGGTCAGGAAATATTGGAAGGATGTAGGACATTAGGTTACGCTAACGTTGTAGATTGATAAAAGTGTGATGATAATAATTGATATATATGTAGTGTAGTGCATCTATACGCTTATCCACCTAGGCTAAGAAAATTAAATCAGTTGTGCTCTATATATTTGTAACATATTGATGTTCCCAGAAATGTGACGAACAGAGGCTTCGGAAGCTCTTTGGAACTTGGGGGTGAGGGGGAGGATTTCAATTTTATGGATGGTCTGGGGTCGTTCTTTTGTAAAATAGTAAACCCTGGATGACTTGTAAAGCTATTTTATGGAAGTTTATTTTTCATGGGTAATACTTTTTGGATTCTTTTGTTTGTCATAATATATAGTAAGGTAGGTAAGAAGGGTGAATAAGATAAAAAAATAATAATTATAATAATATATATTATTATTATTATAATTATTAATATGCGAATTTTGACACCCCTAGAAAGCCTGAAATATTTTTTTTTAATTATATGCCTCTAAAAGCTAACTGTAGTAGGTCTCTACAAGCAAATTTTGTACAAAAAAAATTATAGAATTTAAAAGGTTTTTGAGTGGTTTTCACTTGGAATATTCATACAGATTTACTTCAAATATACGATGTAAATATTTGGGGAGGGGGGAGCACTATGATATTCGTAGCACCACCGAAATAGAAATAAGAGGGGTCTGAGCACCCCGGGACCACCCAGTTTTGGAGCCCCTGGTGATCAGTGATTTTTAGGCATCGCACACAACAACAAATAAATGAACCAAAATCCGGGTGTATAGCACGTAGGACTATAAACAAGAGGGTGAAATTATCTCATACCTTAACAACTAAGAAAAAAATTGGTTCCCATGAGAAAACGATAGCAGATTTTTTTTAATACACACCCGCAATGGTGAACACGCGGGTTAAACGTCAAGCTCATTCAGTCTGGATTTGACGGTGATGGTGGGTTTATAATCGTGGCTGGGTGTATTGAAAGTTAATCAGGCCATAAAATTGGGGCTGTATGCGTAATAAAATAAATGGTACGGTGCACAGCAAAGGCTTTCTCTCTTTTATATTAACATAAAGACATTTATTAAAAACTCGTAAGATATGTGAGATGAAATAATATACATTGTTGCCGAAACACTCCACCAAAGAGAATAAATGAAATAATATACATTGTTACAGAAACCTTGAGTAAAAAGGAACATCCCTGTCCACCAAATAGCAAAAAAATCAATTTCATATTTCATATTGCACCATATATATTGCTTATAGATGATAAAATATTGTTTTTTTATAAAAATATATTTCAAATAAAATATTCTTAATAGTACTTACTACAAATTTACAATGACAAGCTATTTCGTATCTTAAATAGTTAGGGATATATGATCAAAATTGAAATTTTCTGTCAATGTTAAGTACCTCAAAGTAATTTATATAAGAAAGTTTCAATTTTATTTATGATATTAAACAGTGTCTAGATACAACATTTCAACAACATTAATCAAAATCGTTAGAGGGGATTTCAAGAAAATCGATATTTTTCTCTTTTTGTCCTTCAGTAGACTACCCTTAATTTTAATGTTGGATATCTAATTCCAAAAACCCCTTGGGGGACCTTATAGAAACCCTAAATACCAAGTTTTATCCCAATCGGTGAAATGGCTTCGCCTCTAGTCCGAGGTACAGACAGACAGACAGACAGACGGCATCTTGAAAACAACCTTTTAGTTTTCAGGGGGGTCATGAAACATCGACATTTATCAAAATCTCGAATTAAATTTTTACTTTCTCGCTATCAAACAGGTATAGAAAGTAATGTGATCGTCAAAAAAATTTAACTCGAGATTTTGATGAATTTCTACGTTTCATGACCCCCCGAATCCGAAAAATTTGTTCTTGGATTTCCGTCTGTCTGTTTTCCTGTCCGTCCATCTGTCTTTCTGTACCTCAGAGTAGAGACTAAACTATGTTATCGATTGGGCTAAAACTTGGTATCTAGGGTGTTCATAGGGTTGCCCCAGGGGGGTTTTAGAATTAGATATCTAACCCTAAAATTAAGGGTAGTTTACTGCAGGGTGAAAAGAGAAAAAAATCGATTTGTTCAAATTCGGCTCTAGAGATTTTGATTAAATTTTATTTCTAAGAATTTATCAATATTACAAACAAAATGGCTACTCTCAATTTTTCGTCAAAATAACTTTAAGGGCTCCGGTCTGATGCGTAAATTCTAATTCTTTATCATATCTCCGTACCTCTTAGGGATATAAAATTACTTATCGTTGCAAATATGTAGGTCTATTAATAATAAAAAACCTTTTATCTTAAACCAATTTTTATAAAACCAATCATTTTCAGACTATATGCAAATATATATAAACTTTTCGAACACTTAAGGTAAAGTATTGCGACCGTCAAAATAATCTAACCCGAAATGTTGATGAATCTCGACGTTTCATTACCACCGAACCCTAAAAATTGGTTTTTGCAATTCCGTCTGTTTGTATTTCTGTATAACCCTAAATTTAAGTGTAGTTTAATAAGGGGTGAAAAGAATAAGAAAATAAATAAATTAGCTATCATTAATAAATTAGAGCCCTCATGTCAGAAAAAGTAATTCAGGTATGCAGTAGTAGCTAGCTAGGCCCTCTATTTTTTCCATTTCTTTGTATATATGTATATACAACATACCTGAATTACTTTTACTGACATGAGTGGATATGGAAAAGTAGTATCTAGAAAGGTTTTTGATCACGTTGGTTCATGTATAATTAAAATGACTTATTTAAAGCTACTCCATAGTAGAACCAGCTAAAGTAAGACTGGTCTAACACTCAGCAGGGGGCTGCCTCGGTAAGCGAGAAATTTCCGCGTAGACGTTCTGCTCTAATGCAATATTTAATTATACGATGCGTTATTTCAAAATATGGTTCACGCCAAAATAAAGTAGAAAGATTCCAACAAGGATCTTCTTCCTTAAAACCCCTATATTTTTTAGTTTTATTATTATAAAAATAATTATGCGAAAAAGTGATATTAGCACATTTTCAACTACTTTACAAGAATATTTGCGGAGTTACTCCACTTGGAATGTACAACTTATGTTTGATTGACGTTTAAGTTAATATTATATTCGAAAGAAAGACTGATTTTGTTATGTATTATTAAAAAATGTATAAGTTTACCAAGTTTGCAACTCGTAACAAAATATGTATAAGGGTTCGGCCAGACTGACAAGCGAGCGAGCGAGCGCGTAAGCGACTGGGTGGCCAGACTGGCGAGCGTGTGAATGGCAGATAGCTCTCGATAGTTGTTGACTAGGAGGCTCCGAATTTTGGCTCAGTGAACTGAGGGTGGGTTTTAACAATTGATTTATTGTTGTGGTTTTCTCATCCTCTCTCCACGCTAGTGGTGATTCTTACTTGTAAAGGCCTTCTTTGATAATATTGAAGTATTTTAACATACCAGTTTTTTTAATATATATATATATAGGTATAGTTTATGATCTTACCAATTAAATTAGGCCGTTAGTAGCAAGTGTGCTAAACCTATCTATAATAATAAAAATGTCAAAATGAGAAGTTTTCCAAGAACTCAATGAACCAACATACAATAATATTGCCTAGCGCCTGTAAACTAGACTGTACCAGGTCGAGCGTGCGCGCTTGTAAAATAGAACCAGTTCTATCTTTCAAGCGTGCGCGCTCAGTCGCTCGCTAGCTCACTCCAGTCTGGCCACCTCTAATTACAACCAATGTTTTATATTTTAGTCGCTAGCGCGCTCGCTCTGGCCAGTCTGGCCGTCCCCTTATTTGTAAGAAGATTAATTTGCTTAAACACAATTTTAAGGCTAGACCAAACGAGAAAGTTGTGATATCTCGTTTGGTACTCGAGTCTATCTCTCTTAATCGAAAGATCTAAAACGTTGATGAAATATTTTTTTAATTCTTGAATGAAAACAAGTCGTATTCGAGAGAATTACGATTCGAGTTAGCTTTATGTTGTAATGTACATACTAATTTTTCATACTGGAAACCAGCTTCCTGTAAGATCAACCAATCTTAAGATCAGGAAAAAAATTTAGACCTTGTAAGGCTCTCAACTTAGTGATTCATTCTCAACATGTTTTATATCTATTGTAAGTTCAACTATCACCGGTCAGCTAATAATTGTAGGGTCAAGTATCAGAAATGTGAGGAATTTCCTGTCCAATCCGCACGTAGGCCAATAACTGCTGACTCCATTGGGAGATCATTATATCTGTGAGAAGCGATGTTCAAGCATCGCGTGGTTTTAGATGAAATGGATCTAGGCCCGTTGATGGGTGCTTAATGCCATCATTGGAATCTCCTGGTTGGCAGATACTAGTTAGTGTGTATCCTAGAGCAGAGCTCTGGGCAGTAAGTTTCACACAGTTCCAAACAGTTGGTGTATACAGTTGGTTCTAGATGATGACTAAGACATTGGTTAGACAATAGTTATAAAGTAGTTAAAGATTTGTAATCCCACTGTTGCCCATGTAAGTTAGGGATTTCAAACGATACGTTGACCGGGGATTGGTGAAAAACTCAACAGAATCTGTCAGAAGTTTGACGGCAATGTATGTGAGCAAATTGCTTTGGGGAATAAACCGACAGTAGTGTATGTGATTGATTGTATTTTCTTGAGTCTCTCGCTTAGAACCCTCACCTACAAATGAGAACTCACGCCACCTTACATTTAAGTGTCAGAATGTAGTGATAATATATAATAAGCGCGCCCCAGTATCTTTACATATTGGTGTCAGATAGTTGGATAAGCTCGCCCCGACCTTACATATTGGTGTCAGATAATATATAATAAGCGCGCCCCAGTATCTTTACATATTGGTGTCAGATAGTTGGATAAGCGCGCCCCGACCTTACATATTGGTGTCAGATAATATATAATAAGCGTGCCCCAGTATCTTTACATATTGGTGTCAGATAATATATAATAAGCGCGCCCCAGTATCTTTACATATTGGTGTCAGATAGTTGGATAAGCGCGCCCCGACCTTACATATTGGTGTCAGATAATATATAATAAGCGTGCCCCAGTATCTTTACATATTGGTGTCAGATAATATATAATAAGCGCGCCCCAGTATCTTTACATATTGGTGTCAGATAATATATAATAAGCGCGCCCCAGTATCTTTACATATTGGTGTCAGATAATATATAATAAGCGCGCCCCAGTATCTTTACATATTGGTGTCAGATAATATATAATAAGCGCGCCCCAGTATCTTTACATATTGGTGTCAGATAATATATAATAAGCGCGCCCCAGTATCTTTACATATTGGTGTCAGATAATATATAATAAGCGCGCCCCAGTATCTTTACATATTGGTGTCAGATAATATATAATAAGCGCGCCCCAGTATCTTTACATATTGGTGTCAGATAATATATAATAAGCGCGCCCCAGTATCTTTACATATTGGTGTCAGATATATTAATAAGCGCGCCCCAGTATCTTTACATATTGGTGTCAGATAATATATAAAAAGCGCGCCCCAGTATCTTTACATATTGGTGTCAGATAATATATAATAAGCGCGCCCCAGTATCTTTACATATTGGTGTCAGATAATATATAATAAGCGCGCCCCAGTATCTTTACATATTGGTGTCAGATAATATATAATAAGCGCGCCCCAGTATCTTTACATATTGGTGTCAGATAATATATAATAAGCGTGCCCCAGTATCTTTACATATTGGTGTCAGATAATATAATAAGCGCGCCCCAGTATCTTTACATATTGGTGTCAGATAATATATAATAAGCGCGCCCCAGTATCTTTACATATTGGTGTCAGATAATATATAATAAGCGCGCCCCAGTATCTTTACATATTGGTGTCAGATAGTGGGATAAGCTCAGCCAGCCTTATTATATTTGATTTATGAGAAGTGGGATCGTTATACATCGTGATTAGAATTCAGACATTGGCAGCCCTACTATCTTTGCTTCTCCCGTGTGAAACATAATCCTATTACCGATTCTTTGAAGTAGTATCGTCAATTTTTTTTACACAATTGTTAAAAAGCTTTAGTTTAATTTATGTTGACCATGTCAAAAAATATATTTTGAGAAAGAGGTGCATTTATTGAAGAAAATTTTAATTTATTCCATATATTATTATTTATTGTCTTGATTAATATGGAATGAAGGCAACTTAATTGTGTACAATATTAGTCAATAATTGCATTAAAACCACAATTTTACCATCGATAATTAAAATCACTGTATGCTAGAGTCTTCTGAATTATTAATTTATCTGTCCACGCTGTTGGCAATTTGTCGTGCATATCAAATAAATAAAATGAACGGAACAATAAATGTATCGAGTTTGTTTGCCTAATACTACAAGACGGTTAATAGCAAAACAAAACAGTTATCTTTAGTTAAACAAATATATAGGAAATACATAACTGTCCGTTTGAATATATCTTAAGTATAATACTTTACCAGGGCCAAGATTGCAGTGAACGTCAAAATCCAAAGAGAGTTCATTTTGCAGCTTCAGTAAGGAAGTACCGTGACAGTAGGTATTTAACAAAATTATATTTATATTTTCCGATCCAACCTTTTTATACCTGGACAAACTAAAAAAAAATCCTAGAAACGATATAAATGGACAACAGATTCACCCAGTACAATAAAAGGTATAGAACTTAGTAGTATGATACAATCTACTTTGTATTCAAACGCGTGATTTCTATTCAACAAAACGATCCACGAACAGTGATTAGCATGATTATTTTTCACTAACGAACGTAATATAGTAAAAATTTCAACGTCACGGACAAAAAGACTTTCAACAATATTATGAACTATAAAAAAAAGGAAATAGAAATTGTTAAGCTTATTCATTTGAATGAAATAATTACTAAAACAAACAATTGTTGTGGTCGCCACTAAAATGTATGTATGTTGCGAAATTGTGAAAGCTTTTAAAAGTTACAATGTTGGCTTAACGTTGGGAATATACCGATCATGCAGGGTCTATCAAAGCTGATTTTTTTTTTATTTTATATATTTTTGTCTAGTCATTTCTCAAATACACCCGCTATTGGCAGCACATTCTACTGCGAGAGTGACGCGCTGGACAATTAGACCAACGAATCCGTAACACCGCTGTTAATTTGAAGATTTATCATAAATTAAATCAATTTTTGTCTAGTTTTCATGCTTAGTTTTGCAACCATTGCCCATCACAGTTAGCTTGTTCGTTACAATTCATATAAATTGTTGCAAAACTATTAAAAACAACTTCATCATGAGGGGACGTAGAGCAGTCAGTTTCTATATAAGATAAATTTAAAAAAAAATAGGCTACTTATAGATCGCTCGTAGAATTCTGTATGTTAAGCGACGGGAAACTACTGTACTTGACAACTTCCCTAATGCATGTGTTTACTACCAGATGGAGTGGGCGGGCGTCACTAACCGGCTGAAGAACCAAATGTCCGCGCTGCCCCAGGTGGATGATGTAACCCATCAGGACCAACCTTAAGGTTAAATTCTCTTAATAAGGAAAAGGATAATATTTACAACTCTTTGAAGGCCTACTTTGCATTGGAAATGTAAACAGAATATTTATTGGCATTACAATTCTTGCAATAAATTTAATTTGATGCCTTACCAATTTTATAACTTTATTTTGTAAACACAAGGGTATTTGCTTTAAGATTGTGAGCACCAAAGGAATTTTATAATTGTTAAAAATAGTTGTACCTAACTATTATTTTTATGTTTTATTAAATAATGGTTTGCTCTAATACTTCACTAGTATGATAAAGTATCAACTAGCATAATATTTATGTTAAGCATAGATGTATTTTCTGTTATCTTGTTTGGTTTTGTAATATTTAGCACTTTATTCTCAGACCATTAATATTAAAAGAGTTTCGTTTAATCTTTCTTTCCTTTTTTTTAAGCACCATGTCTTAATACCCGTTAGGGTACTAATTATGCTAATGGTTTTAGGGATTAAGAAGGTTATATTTAGAGGAATGTACCAAATTTTGCGTTGAGGTAGAGTAAAATACCATTTAGGAAAAACCACCATTAGTACATCCAACCAAGATTATAACCTCGATCTCCCTGTCATCGGCAGTCTAATCTGACATGAAAATGACGTCTTAAACCATGCGGTCACCGAAGTGGGTCAGTGTTTAAGTTTACGTGCTTATAATTCATAAATCAAAGGTTTTGAATCAGCTTCGAATAGATATTTTTTAACGTGTTTTGATGCAAATATATTAATTATAGCTGATTTATTTATTTTCATATCAATTATAAAACAAATTAATCCATTTGTGTTCTAGTGATAAAGAGTTCCTGGCTACAGATCCAGAGGTCCTGGGTTCGATCCCGGGACTTTCAGATTTTCTGCGAAGCTGTGGGTCTGGAACAGGTTCGACTCAGCTTTGTGAGGAAAAATGAGGAGCTATTTGAACGAAAAAAATAATGGATCAGGTCTAGAAAACTGAGATTAACGGCCGGAAGGCTCGTTATGCTGACCACATGACACCCTCTATCCGCAAATGTTGGCACTATCCTCGCCTTCAGGTGGCGGCGGTTCAATGACAGGCTGATGCCATGGAATATTATTATATAACAAATACAGTTATGAGTAAAATTACAACCTAGAGGGAATTTAATCTGGGAGCTTTACCTCAAGGCATCCTGGTTCGTTTCGTAACCAGGGATATCTTTCAATAGTTATTGTAGTCATTCAAGTCCATGTAGTGGATCGCTCAAGCCCGATAACCTTCGCAGAAGTGAATACAAGTAGGTACATCAAGTTTTTTTAAATGCAATTTTTATACATTTACTTTTTGAGGTACTTGTGTTATAGCACTGACCTTTCAATGGTCTGGCCCTCTATTCCCAAGGATATCTCGTTTTTTAGTCGAATCTCTCTTACTTTAACGCTATAAAAAAGTCGATGAAATATACTTTGTATCCCTGAGTAAAAATAAGTCGTATTCGAGATTAGTCTTCGAGACAATTACCATTCGAGTTGGTTTTATGTTGAGCATACTAATTTCTCATACTGGAGAATAACTTCCTGAAAGATCAAATCTTTCTATAATCGAAAAAAAAACAATAATTTTGCTTCTACCGTGGGAAACATAACCTTATTGTCAATTCTTTGAAATAGTATCGTCAGTATTTTACATTATTGTATACGGATTTAATTTGTGGCGGACAAAAATATATTTTGAGAAAAGGTGCATGTATCGAAGATATGTTTTATTTACTCCGTACATTATTATTTTTTGACTTAATTACCATGAAAAAAAGGCAAATTAACTTTGTACAAAATTAGTTAATATTTTGCATTAAAAAGAATTTTAACAATCGATACTACTAGATTATTACGTTAATAGTAATTTTTGTGTTTTTGTACATAATCAACATGTAAGGGTTGGTTTATATTCATGCATAATTCATAACTAATAGCAAATAGTGTATAGTGTATAGTGCGCAAGAAGTTGAAATACATTATTTTAAATGATGGTGTCTATAATCGATTTATAGTGAATAGTGAAATAGTTCACAGTGCATAAAGTTGATTTAACTTTAACTTTTATTATACGTTATGCACGAGTTCTGAAACGATATTCTTGCGAGAAAAATCTGGCCAATAGGATTTATGGAAAACATAATTCGATATTTTTCAAATATGATTTTAGAAGTTAGAAGTTGGTCGCCATATTGGGCTTTAATTATCGTTAAATAGTTTTATATTGTGATTTGAACTTGAAAATGAGTGAAAATGAAAGTGACAATGAATATTCGGTTGAATTTACAGAAGATGGTTTTGTGTCTGTTGCTTGGGGAGGAACCCCGCACCTCCTATTAATGTAGTTTTTGTACTTGCCTTGGTCACTTGGGAATTTTTATGGTTTAAAACACCAGGAGTTGGAAAATTCATTGTATAAACCCACATAACCTCCCTCCAAAAAATACATTTCGTGCAACGCCCCTGTACTCTAGCCTCATTTCATTCAACCACTAAACCAGATTGTCCTCAAAGGAAGATAAATAATGCAAACATACTATTAAATATAGAAGGATGGGTTTTTATAAAATTCATTTACCCGTGATGATAAAAAGCCAGAAATGCAATTCTATATGGTCTGCCATTAAATGCTAAATATATAAATTCAGATTAATACTATTTAGTAAACAGTACCAATATTTATCTCTCAGATTATAATACAGCTAGTAAAATTGGCGTTTTAAAGGGAACAAGGATATTATATTTGTAAGTATGTAAATTATTTTGAAGACCAATGATTGACATATCCATAGAGGTAGTATCCTTAAAATACCACGTGGGCAAGGAGATCTCTCAAACAAATGACAATCGTTATGAATGGCTTATTCACTACGTTGCATTATAAACCTTAGTAATTTTCTTATGAATTGTGCACTATACACTATGCGCTATTCACTATTACTTATGAGTTATGCATGAATATAAACTAAGCCTAACGTTTTATTTGGCTGACCAATTTGGACTTTATATTTAGCGATGATTATGGGTTTTGTGTTACTTTCCGTTGCCGTTTGGAGGAGTTGTTTTATGCTAGTTCGTTCATTCAAACTGGTTGCCTGTACATGGGTTTCTTTTCGGGATGGTTGTATGAGGGACTTTTTTGTTCGAGAGGATGAATAGTTTTTTGGGGTTTTTTTTCGGTTGATTGGGAATAGCCGTGGAGGGCTGCTAGAGAATGGAGGGTAAATAGTTTGATCTCCTTAAACAGCCCAAGAATACAGGGGGTAGCACTGGGTTGGGATTGGAAATACATTGCCCTCGTCACCTTCGTGGAAACTGTCCTGAATCGGACGGGACAAGGGGCTTACCCTTTCTGCCTGGGGGATACTCCTCGTCCGGCAATCCTGGCAGAGTACCTTCTCATGGCGGCCCCCTGGCAACGTCCGGAGAGTTTCCCTGAAGGGCTGCTAAATTTCTTTTGAAGTCTGTGTGTGGAAGTAAATGAGGGGTATGTGGCGCCCTACTCGCCACACACTAAACGGTTGGTAGAGAGTACCTTCCAGGAAAGCTGGTCAGGCCACCTCCACGAGGTCCCCGCTGGGAAACTTAGGCTGAAAGTCTTCTTCAGGCTGATTCCTGAGGCTAGGCACCTAACCTCCTCTGAGAGCCCAAAGAGGGCGAATAGGTTAAAACCTTCTTCAGGGTGCTTCCTTGGTTGTGTCTTAACTCCCTGGCGTGTGTGCTGGACACACATGGACGGAGGAGCTAACGTCTCCCATCAATGGAAGTCAGGCCAAGGGGGTTCCCAGTTGTCCGGTGATGACAGGGATGGACGGCAGGCACTGGGTTGTCAGTCCTTAAATTGCCCACTGCGCATGTAATGTGCGTGGCTACACTCGAAGGACACAGCCGCGATTGGTGAGAGGAGCCTTGAGGGAAGTGTTTGTTACCCAGTAATTAACTACCGTACCCTATAATACAGGTGAAATCCACTTTGAAAAGTTCGATGACATATATAAGGTGTCAAACTAGAGACGTGGCAGAGTACTTTAATGCCCAAGAACAAAAAATATATTTAAGTTTCACCTTGAGAAGAGGTGTCCAAATTTTTTTTAAATAACTGTTGTTTTCATTTTTTTTTAATTAACAAGATTTCTTTGTTTTATCGTCTGTGACTACTATTGTCAACATTATTGAAAATTAAGCTAAAATATCACATTTTTGATTAGGTTATTGAGCTATAGGTCCACTATAATTTTGAAGGTAATAATAAAATCAGATTAAGATAAGTATCAAATTGAATTCAGTGGTACTGGCCCCACTTAAATAACTACGTTGATTTTATGTTTCAAAAAAGACAGTTTAAATAATATTTTAGTTTCCGAGTTAACCCTTTATTGAAGTATTTTTAAAGACCTTAGCTAGAAGAGTAAAGAGGCTAAGTTAACTTTTATGAACCAAATTCCATCGATTTGATTAATACTTGAAATGCTGTTTTTCTAAATATTATTACGTATTCGTATTTTATCATGAATAATTGTACACTGTGTGCTATGCACTATTCGCTATTGGTTATACTTTTTGTATTAATATAAACCTAGTATTGCATAAGACAAAATAATAAGTTTAAGAATATTAGAACAATTTTATTATAAATTAATAAAACTTGGCAGCGCATTTATTTAAATTCGCACTTTTTATAGGTTTAAATACAGGTGATAATTATTATTTTTATATTCACCTAGCATATTTTTGTCATATTATTTTGTATAACTATACAGCTACTCTACGAGAAAAGGTTATCCAAATTGAAAACCTAATACAAAAATAATTATATTTAGTAACTTACATTTTGCGCCCAACAACATTACTCCTAAGCGGTTCCTAGACAAACAATAATATTGCACAATATTATTGATCGTCTAGACTCTAGAGGATATGTTGAACGATTGTACAATACATTGTATCAGTCAACAACTGTTTTAAAAATCTTGTACAGTGGTGAAATATTGGTCAGCGTGTAGAATATTGCACAATATCGCTTCAGTTAAATACAAGATTTCAAGATGGGAACACGTCAGCCTCAACAAGTGTGTGCAAGTTAAAAAATTAATATTAGTGCCAAATCTAATAAAACTAAGGATAGGGCATTTATTATTTTATAAATTGAAGTGTATACGTCTTTTGATGTACCATTTATTTATTAACCTTCTTCTCTTCTTTTCTCTTTTACAAAAAAAACCAAAGCAATAACAACACAAGTCACAATTATATCACTTATTATTTTGAATTAACTGAATTATTGCACAATTCGATTTTTGATTTATTGAATTGTCAAGAGTGAGCTTCAATAATGTTGCACAGTATTATTGATCGTCTAGGGCAGGCCCTTTAAAACTGTGGGTAGTGATCCATAATAAGGTTGCGTAATTGAATGTGGGGGTCGCGAAATATTTGACAACAGTAAAAGGTTTCTGAACGTGCAACTACCAAAAATAATTCATAATCAAACGCGTAATGAATCCAAGGTGTTTCTGGCTTTACTCGCTTATGTTGCATCGCGTGACTTCATTGCAACCTTGGTTTTGAATACACAACAAACTGTAACATTTTATGTTAAAATATAAAATTGAAAGTTTTACTAAAAAGTCAACATATGGAAGAATAGGGTGGAAAACGGTTCCTTAGAAATTTTTACAACAATCGATGATTTTATAATTGAAAATAACCTTCTCAAAGATTCAGCTGTAATAGTTGTTTTTATTATCATCTAAAGTGCCTGAAAACACAGTTTCAGAATTACTTTGCCTAAAATTTTGATTAAGAAACCAGTTTGGGTTCATAAACCATACTCAATTGAAATCAAAATGTCAGTCATCCGCCACTAAAAGTTCAAGAAGAATTTAACGAGTTACCAAGCGACACAGTATTAAAACTTGAGTTCCTTAAAAAAAATCGTTAAATGAATTTTGGCCTGGGATTAGGACAGTGTTTCCAACAATTTCTGAAATGACTCTAAACATACTTCTGCCATTTTGTACTACGTATACATGGGAAACGACGTTCTCAGCATTTACGATTATAAATTCAAATATTATTCAAATCTGAAAAACGTTGAAGATGTTCTACGTCTTGCGGTATCTAATATTCAGCCAAGATTTAATTATTTATGTAAAAATAAACAATTTTCATTAGTATGCAAGTTTTCTTTCGTCTTTAATAGATGGTAAAATAATCTGTATACCAAATACATGTTTTAAATTTTTTTTAATGACTTATTATCAGTAAATGTTTGATTTGTATAAGTATTAATATATATATATATATATATATATATATATATATATATATACACACGGGGTCACGTAAAAAAATCAGGAGAAAAGGGGCCGGGAGTGGAAAAAGTTTAAAAAGCCCTGGACTGGGGTCGCTTAAAGTGCAAAACATAAATAATTTGTATCATCTGTGACAATGACTAGACTTTAGACTGCAGTGCGGCAAGCGGAATAATATTTTCTAAAATAAACTTCTCAAGCCCATTTTTACCTATACCATCTCCTTATTTATAGATCGTGATATGTAACGGATTTGAATGCATCCTTATTTTCGTGTTGAGTTTCTTAACCTCTCTATTACCGATTCATAACTTAATACTATTCAAATTGCCGTATTACCGGCATAAATAACTGTTACATAAATACCGGTATTTCGTATAGTATACCGTGTTCATCGCTTTTATTTGAAAAGTAAAATTAGTATAACTCGTTAAAAATTTAATTGAATTCAATAAATAAAAGCCGTTGAGTAGGGCTATGATTAATTACATATTATTTTAAAATCAAATGTTTAACATTTAACGGGTGGAGGTCTCAAGGTTAATCTAGCAGTGTTATCTCTTATGACTACATTATTTTACAGTTCAATATATTCTGGGAGGGTTTCAAGGTATAATCGCAATAGGAATATTTGAACAAGATATCGCAACGCATATGAAAACTATCTAATCTTGTTAAGTAAGTGTTACATAGCACTTTTAAATATGTGTTTAAATGTATTTAATTCTGTTTTTTATAGTTAGGCCTAGTGTCCAAACAAAATCAATAGTAGGTTTGAAAAAATGGTAGCATAATTGAACAAATAGGCTATTAGGAAGCCATTATATATAATACATTTTACACTTTAAAACATTATGTTTACCATACTGGTAAATTGCATACACCAACATGTGATAGGGGACATCTTTCCGGGATTACCAAAGTTTGACTTAAAATAAAACCTAGGCCTAGCCTGTTTCTACATTTATTGCATTGGGATTTCATAAAAGCAATTTCTACTGTTATTTTTTTTTTTAGTAACTACCTTTGTAAAAGTTCATTTATGAAAGATCAAATTCATATAATTTACAAGAACTGTTTTTACTTTTTTTTTTTTTTACTTAACTAGAATTGGTGATGGAACCGAAGAACCGTATCTGTTATGCCAATTGTTTTCTTTAAAAAAATAAGGTAATCTCTACATTTTTAACGAGCTTACAGTTGCACTCACTATAATGTGGAAAAGCCAATGATAGGCCTATTCACTTCTAGATTATTAAAAAACTTTTTTATAGTGAACAATCCAAACTCACCTACAGTACCGGTAAGTGACAAAGGAACAAAACATTGTTGAAAAAATCTATAAAATTGCATGAACAAAGCCTTACATAAATTATAGTAAATTAATGCTGAATAATTGTCAACAGTGAACACACATCACACTGTTGCAACAGATGAATTTCTTGTAGATGGCTAGCTAGGCTCTATACTTTCTTATCTAATAAAAAAAAACTTTCAAATCTTCTAACTATTTTACATCCAGCACACTCAAACAAAGCTCCATTAGAACTAACCACCGTCAAGTAAACGAATCTGTGTTGAACAAACTGAACATCCGACCAGATACACCCACTGGAAGTCAAATATTAATTAACGCATATACTACTATATATTTTAAGACTAACTAATGTGTAAATCTAAGTAGGTAGGGCCCTACTTATCCAATTAAGCTTAACTTGACCTTCCTTTCGGTAATTACATAGCTGACTTGGTCTAACCTTGCTACCGTTCCATTTGCTTAATAAATATAATTTCTCTTAATAGTCCCAAAATAAACGATTTGACTTTTGTAGTTTTAAGATGGCATATCGTAAGGGATCATGGATCAAATGACATGTTGTTCTGGTATGTTTACATTTGTAGGTTTTAATGAGTTGCCTAAATGCTTTAAAAATAAAATAATTTAAAATCAATATAATAAGTATTTGATTCATTGTGGCCTTGTGAGTATAATGATTGTGTTGTATTTTTTATTGAGTTGCTATCGCAAGTAAATAATTATAGTGTATAATATGATAAGGTGTTAAGCAACATTCCCAAAATATTTTGTTTCTTATGTAACTAGGCTTACTGGTATTAGTCTATGGACATGTTGCGGCCAAAAAACTTTACTAGCTTTATTTAAAAAATCTTTATTATTTGTTAGTCCTACTCATATAAACAACCAATAATCTCCTAGGCCTACAATTACCATTTCAATTCTTTATGGTTTTAAACCCACTTCAAGCTCAGTTAGAAGCACGACTAAGTTATTGTGTTTAGTAGGTTAGCTATTTGTTCTTGACTAACTCACTAATCATTTAAAGACTTGATATTAGCTCAATGTAATCCGGCCCCATGGTGCAGTGGTCAGTACACCTGTCTACAAACCTAGGGGTCCCGGGTTCGATTCCTGGCTGGTACCTTGGGTAATGATACCATGGTCATGAGGGTTTGGTTAGTTAGGTTAAGACTCACACCTGATCCACAACTTCATATTTAATATCATCACATCATCTCATTGCTGGTACGACGTGTAGACAATCTCCTCGTATTACTCTGGGTAACGCTCTGTGTCGGTAGCGTGGCTAATAGTCTACATACAGGCAACCAAACTGGATGTCATGTCCCTTCTGGTCAGTACGTCATACACATGTCGAGAGGATTAGTGCGGATCAAGTGAGGAAGTAAATATATGAAGGTAGAGTGTGTTGATCTAAAGGAAGAGGTAGGTTATGTAAGACGTGGCTAAATGTTGTAGACAAGTGTGTGAAAAAGAGAAACATTAATAGTTTTAATAATAAAAGCGCAATGTATGACTCGATGTATGTATGTTGTTGAAGAGAAGGGAGTATGCAAGGATAGGGAAGTGTGGAGAAAGTTAGTGAGGATGGATTAAATACGGGGTTGTTGTTTTTTGGGCTAAATGTACAGTTTCTTGCCTACCCTGTAAGGGAACAGCGGGATCATGTAGGTATGTTAGAAGATTTAAGCTATTTATAGCTTATAGCATTAAAGTGTATCAATAAAAATGCAATTTGTTGTGTTTTAACTTCATTTTACTGTTTCGATCTTTTAAAGGGACTCCAATTTGAAGGATGCTTTACTGTCCACCAAATATAACATTGAGTGAGTTTTGGGTCAATCATGGAATCTCACAGTGTTTCCTGGAAACAGTGTCCACATCTGTCATTGCTGGAATTTTGTTCCTATTTGGCAGTATCCAGTTATGGATGTACAAGAAGTATTCCACACCAGTCACCCGGGAATCTTTGCCTTATTCCAAACTTTACATCGTTCAACTGTCCGTCATTGGCTTTTTATCTTTTTTGGCCATAGCAAGGTTTATCTTACAAGCCACTCTTTTAAATAATGGAGTTTTGTATGGCTATATGGTAAGTATTGCTGATTATTGGTAGCTACTTTAGAATATGCTTTACCCACCTCGGTGATAAAAGAATCTAACGTGTCACGCTCATTGATTATCGGTGACGGAGATATCGGCATTCGAATCCTGGTCGAGTGTACTGAGGGTGGTTTTTCCAAAATTGTTTTTCTACTATCCCTTCACACAAATGCAAATACACTTCCTCTAAATTCAACCTTCCTCATCCCTAACTCGTTAGAATAATTTGTAAATATGTGTCTTACCTGAACATGTAGTAAGCTGCTGTCTAAAAAAATATATAAAATAAATTCAAAAGTAAAAATTTCAATTATTTAGTTTAATTTGTTTGTCCGAGCCTTAGCTCAGTTGGAGCATGTCTGCTTACTGAGCTAATAATAATAAAATACCTATCACCACATCTTACTACCTGTTTGGGTTATACGCTTAAGTACCAATTACGTTAATGGGTTAGGAATTGGGAAGGTTGAATGTAGAGGAAGTGAACCCACAGTTGCGGGGAGGGATCATTGAAAACCATTTAGGAAAAACCACCCCCAGTTCACCCGAGCGAGATTCGAACCTCGATCTCCCCGTCCTCGGAAGTCTAGCTCAACACGAAACTAGCGCATTAGCTATAGTATGATTTTGGCAGGAAGAACAGTAAAGTTAGTTACTAAAGTTACTAAAACCATTTTAATGTATTTATACATAAAAGTGATGTTATATACATTTGTTTCTTTTTATAAATGTTATCAATATCTATAAAATAACAATAGTACTATAGTAAAATGTTATCAATGTTGACCGCAAAGAAATCTGCTTGAATTTTCTCTACTGTTCTTTCAACCAAAATCAGGATGTAACTATGCCACTTAGGTGTATCTTACTGAGCTAAGGGTCCCCGGTTCAATTCCCGGCATGGCCGAAAATTTATCATTGATGAAAATATGGGTTTACCCTTTCACATTGATGAAATTAATGGCTGGGGACTGGATGTTGTGCTTGTCCTAGTTTTAAGTTATATTATAAGGCATATAAGCTATGACAGGCCTAGCAAGCCGGTAGTGGGAAATATATGGCTTGAATACAAAACTGACCACAGGCTGGAAGCAGTAATGGATGTAAAGTAAAGTTTGATTTGTTTTTAGCATCAGGAATGATCCTTTTGAACAACCATACATGTCAGTTTGTAGATTACATATAGAATATAATGATTATATAACACACACATATTAAAACACAACTTTGTTGGTAGATTTGTAGGTTCACTCATCTTACTTTTAAACTAGCCATCGTCCAATTATAGTATAGCTACACCAAAGTGTAACCTATCAAGGTAAGCTTACTATCTTTCAGGGTAAACGATGATTAGAAAATTACAAAGTAATATCTTCACATCATTTTATTGAAATAATAAACAGCTATAAATGTGTGCAGTCAAAATAATACATTTTGAGCATAGATGGCATATCTACTACTATACTATGAAGTAATACCTCTGTCCATGTGCTATGTGCACCAAAACTACTTTTTTTCTTTCAATCAAAAACCACTAAACTAATTGAGCTGAGATTTTGATTAAGTATAACTCAGACATTTGGTTAACATATAGGCTCAATAAAATCACTTATACCACTTAACCTAAAACACCAAAACTTCCCCCCCTCCCCTCCACCATAGCACCCTTATACATATCTCCAGGACCACTTGAACTAGGGTGACCTGGTGGTCTAGGGGTAAGGTGTCGGACTTCTGTGTTAGGGTTTCGGGGTTCAATCCTTGGTCCCGGCACAGATTTATCTGATTGCCAAACCCTTCCTTCACCTCTGACAAGAGTGTATTATTCACAAACTTGTGAATGTGGGAATCCAGGCCTCCACCGTGGTTCGGATCCCACGTTAAACTGTAGGTCCTCTCATTTCATCTCACAATCACCCTACCATTACATATTAGCGTAAGTGCGTATAAACCCGAACGGGTAGTAAGACGCGGTGATATAATAATAATAATAATAAAATGATAACACTTGAACTAGGGAGTCACCCTTCTGGTGGGGGATACCCCACAGGTGCTAGATTTCGAAGAGCCCCACTCACCTCTCTGCCCCTGGACATATCTCCGAACCACTGGAAAGAGATGGTCACCTAAATTTAACAATATACTGTCAATATATAACCACCCATAGAAAATTGTATCCATTTTTCAATCAAGAAACGGATACATACTAATTACCAATACACAACACATCAGGCCACTTTAGCTAAAGCTGCCTGATGAACACTTGTACTTACAATGGATTACACAGACAATTTCTGCTTAACCAGAATCTGTGGAACTTTATGAATTTTTTAATGTGATAAATGTGTATGTTCATTATTCATCAGCTACCCACTATTTCCAAAATTAAGCTTGTTTTAGAGCTCTCAGAATATCTAGTTTTTTTTTTATAAGAAAATAAAGGTTTGTGTCCAGAATGCCTTAAGCTTGATATTTACACTTCATTTTGTATACCATCAGTTTATAATACACATCCCAGCCACTACCATTCAATATACTGAATGTTATCAACCCAGCTATTTGATCAAGGGGAAGATTTGGTCCTCATGGTCTCGTAACGGTTTATGTATTACTTGTTTCTGAAGAAGAGAATATTTCTATTTCCATTTTTTGACACGGGTATGAATCATTGAAGTCTCTTATTTTCTTAAATAGGTTTTACTTTAGTGAATCTTCATGTTATAACATAGACATAACTTAATGCTTAGGTGTTGTTCTTTTCTTAATTGAATAACTGCCCAAAAGTCTTAATATATTCATAAAAATATTTCTCATGACTTGCTTTTCTATCAAATCTGGCAATGCCTCTTCCATCCCACACATCTTTACCATGGATATTGATATAAAAATGCTACTCGGCATCAATTCCAAAGTTTTTCTTATGGTTACAAAGATTGCTCGAGAGTTTCATATTCTTATGTAAGCTTAAAAGTTAGTTCTTTTGAGGGAATCCAGCAAGTTTGTATAAAAAACTTTATTTTTTAAGAATAACTACCCATTTGATACATTTCACAACCAAATTTCCCAAAATTATCACTCTTTTCTAACATGAATTCTAGAAGCATTTGTTTTTTACTTTTTTGCTGCCTTACAGTTAGAGAAAGTATTTTGATCGTCAAAAAAATCGAGCTCGAGATTTTGATGAATGTCGACGTTTCATGACTCTCTGATTCTGAAAAAGTGGTTTTCGCAATGCTCTCTGGGTCTCTCTGTACCTTGGGCTAGAGCCTAAACTATTTTACCGATTGGGCTAAAACTTTGTATCTAGGGTTTTCATAGGGTTGCTCCGAGGGGTATTTGGAATTGGATATCCAACCCTAAAATTAAGGGTAGTTTCCTTAAGGGCGAAAAGAGGAAAAATCGATTTTATCAAAATCGGCTCTAACGATTTTGATTAGATTTAATTTCTAAGCTTTGATCAATACTTAAAAAAAAAGAACTACTCTCAATTTTTGGTCAAAGTGACTTTAAGGTAGAGATGTGTCGTTCGTGAACGAATGGTTTAAATTGAACGGCTCTTCAAGGTGAACGAGTTGAACTAGTTCACCTTATTAATGTGAACTAGTTCAAATTGAACGACACAAGACAATCACCTCTTGTAGGCTTTATCCTAAACTCTAAGGACTACCCCTACCTGTGAGGACAATGTTGCTTATTGTTTGGTTTTATTGACCAGAGGGGAGATACATAGACGGTAGATTTGCTGAACAAGGAGGTAAAAAACTTCTTGTCCCGTTATTTTTGCGACCAATGTTGGTCGTAGAGTCTCCTGATTCAATTTAAACCACAAATGACACAACTCTACCAGCATGCTCTAAGGCAGCGCACCGCAACATACGGCCTGCGGGCTAAATCCAAGGCGCTGACTGAGAGGCCTGGTTTGACGTAGACGCTTGGTTGTCTGAATCATTTCTATATCTATAATATCGACATCTTCGACAGTTTGCTAACTAACAAGGGGAGGCCACAACGTTCGGATCACGAATTATCTTCAAACTTTGTACACTTTTAGTAGTCCATTAGGACAACATAATGTGCAAGTAGTAAGGCGTACTACTTGGCGTTTTCGAGAAAATCGCAAGAGAAGTTTTACTTGTTGAATATGTACCGGTGCGTTGCGTCTATGAGCACGAGATGGTGGCGGTCGAGTGGTTAGCGTTTCAGCTTCTTAATCGCTGTATCGAGTCCCGCTCATCTTTTTTTTTTTCAACACTGGTCATATTCTTTCATATATATTACAATTCAAAGGTAATATAATGAAAAAATACGTGTATTTGCATGAACTTTTATTGAATTTCCAATGTTATTTGGCTGTTTATTAATTTTTATTACTACAAGAAATATTATATTTATAATTATCGACAAGTAAACGACCAAACGCATAAAGCGTGTCGTCTGCAGGTCGAAGCGTCGACAACAGTTCTGGATACCTTACCCGATTGCAGGTATAAGGGATTCGCAAATCACGACAGGCATACATTTTCAGGAAAACTTTATGCGTTTGATCGTTTACTTGTCGATAGTTATAAATATAATATTTATTGTATTAATAAAAATTAGTAAACAGCCAAATAACATTGAAAATTCAATAAAAGTTCATGCAAATACACGTATTTTTTCATTATATTACCTTTGAATTGTAATATATATGAAAGAATATGACCAGTGTTGAAAAAAAAAAGATGAGCGGGACTCGATACAGCGATTAAGAAGCTGAAACGCTAACCACTCGACCGCCGTCATCTCGTGCTCAAAGTCGCAACGCACCAGTACATATTCGACACGTAAAACTTCTCTTGCGATTTTCTCAAAAAGCCTAAGTAGTACGCTTTACTACTTGCACATTATGTTGTCCTAATGGACTACTAAAAGTGTACAAAGTTTGAAGATAATCCGTGATCCGAACGTCGTGGCCTCCCCTTGTAAGTTTAATGTGGCTTGATCAACTGATGGTACTGACTTATGAGGAAACTCACTTCTAAAAGTTGGGAAAGTAGGGTGTTTTGCTTTAAAGTGTCTCATTAAGTTCTCGGTAGAACCACAAGCTAAAGTGACAAATTGTGAACAATACCCACACTTTGCTTTTTTGTCTTAAATGTCAGAAAAGTGATCCCAAAGTTTAATTTTTCTTTGTGGCACTTTATTTTTTAAAACAAATAAATTTTCATTTAAATACAATACTACTGAATAAACTACGTAATTAATCAGAATAAATAAAGTGCTACTTTTAATAAGTTTTATATTTGATTAACAGTCATAAATAATACAATAATTAATTTAATAAACTTTAAAAACTTCTCCCTGAAAGCAGGCCTTTGATGCGAAGGGAATAGCTCATTTACACTGTGTGTACCAATTGGTACTGTTAATAGACTAAATGAAAGTCGTAGGTTGGTCACGAACGATGAGCCACTAGCCAGTATCAGGTCGGTCTATTGATCTCTATAATATAACTGGATGAACATTTGTGGCTGAACTCTTCGAGCTGTCGTCTGCATACCATTGTGTAAGAGAGAAGGAAACCTTTAGGTATCTCTTTCTCTCACACCCATACAAGGAAATGTGGCGTTTTGACATCGTTAATTAATTTGATGCAATATATGAGATACATAATTTCTGATTAGTTAAATGAAATAAATGTGTTAGTAAAAGCTTTGAAGAGCATAACAAAGTTCAAAACTGATGAGTTTTTCTTTAAATAAGATTATGTAGGCTAATATATAGATGATTTTTGAAAGAAGCTCATTTGTAAGGCTTATCTCGTACCAGAAGCCTTCCCTATATAGTATTTAAGTAGGATAAAAAACCTTCCAGAAAGGAATTTCTATGTCCATTCTAATGGCCGTTTATCCTACCAAAATACTAATATATGATAGTATTTTGGTACGGAATAAATCCTTACAGATTGGGATTCTTACTAAAATCATGGTTTAGTAGATACCTTAATTCCTACAAGCCTATAACTAAATTATCATTTGAACGTAAGACTTCTACACAAAGTATGTCATTCAAACAGATGTAATACAGTTTTTAGCTAACTTGTTTCATTATAGTTATCGAACTTTTAACATAATATGGTTTCTGGAGGCAATATACAATAGAAACAACTTTTTAAATGGTACATAAAATTCTTTACAAGCTATAACTAATGTCGTTTGAATGTAGGTAACCCACAAAGTTTGTCATTCAACAAATTATCAGCTTAAGATACCTTATTCTTATTTATGAACTTTAACATAATATGGTTTCTGAACCAATACAAGTAATAGCCACTTTAATATAAGTGAGTCTTGGCAGACTATAAACTACAATGACATAACTACATATTTAAATATATTAAAGATTGTATTCGTATTTGTGCAGTATAACCTGTAAAACTGAATTGTATAGCTTTAATGTAAATGATTCTTCAGGCAAGTGTGATATAATACCTCACTATTTTCAAAAAATAACACTTTTATTCATCAGGGACATGTTTTCGCATAAGCACATTGAAAGAAACCATTAAATCTTCCCCCCACAATGTAGCAGACGATAAACTTGAGACGTCATGCTTTGGACCTTGGCAATGTGTATGTTTATGTCCATCCAGTATAATATAGAGATCACTGGGTCGGTAGCGAATGAAGATCCACTAGCTGAAGTTCGGTCAGTCGCAAACGATGAGCTGCAAAACAAGTATTTGTTCACAACGACTGAACGATAAAAATGGATGGCTCATTTCACTGAACTGAATTATTTTTGCCGTTCCCGAAAGTGAGCCGTTCTGCCCATCTCTACTTTAAGGGTTCTGTACTGATGCGTAAATTCTAATTTTTTATCACATCTCTGTAACAATTGAGATATGAAATTACTTATTACAAATATGTAGGTAAATTTATAATAAAAATATTACATTTGAAATGTTATTTTATAAACCAATAATTTTTAATCTACACCCAAATATGTATATTTTTTAACTTTTCAAACACTTAAGTTTAAGTATTGTGACTGTCAAGAAAATCTAGCTGAAATGTTGATGGATGTCAACGTTTCATGACCCCCGAAACACTAAAAATTGGTTTTTGCAATGTAGTCTGTCTGTATCTGTTTAACCCTAAAATTAAGAGTGGTTTAGTAAAGGGCGAAAAGAGAAAAAATTGATTTTTTTCAAAATTGGCTCAAATGATTTTGATTAAAATTTGTATCAGGCGTTTATTAAGATTATAAACAAAATGACTATTTTAATTTTCCCGTGAAAATGACTTTTAGGGTGGAAATGTCCATATCTCCGCAACTATATGAGATACTAAATAACTTATCATTGCAAAATTGTAGTATTATTAAAAATAAAAAACTTTTTTTGAAATATATTTTATAAAATCAATATTTTCTGAGATATTGTCATATATGTTAATACAATTTTGTGAGCCTTAGTTGTAAACAGATAGACTAGTTAAGTTTTAACGCAATAATTCTCTAATTCATAGAGTAAGTAGATAAGTAAGTCTCTCAAAAAGTTTGTTCTTTTTCCTTTACCCTCTTAGGGGAAATATTTGTGCAGCAATAATTATCTCTATCATTTAATACTCTAAAGTCAATATTTACTCTTTTTATTAGTCTAAATTTATAAATGAGGAATTTAATAGCAATGTGATAACCTTAAGATGTTCAACCTCTAATAAAATGTTGAAAATGTTAACTGGAAGTCGAAATTTTAATACAAAGTGTTGACCCTTGTGGACGAAATATTGATTTTTTTTTTTGTCAAAATATACAAATGAGGACTTCAATTCATTGAAAATAAAATTATAAAATTTAAAACTTGAGTCAAAAAATGTTTTACGTAAGTATAACACAATTTTTTGCTCGGGTTTGCAAGTGTATATTATTTTGTTTCACATATATTCACGAGTTTTTGAGTAAAATTAGTCTCCATTTTTTAATCAAAATGGATTGAGAAAGTTCTTGTGGATTAAGACAAACTTAAAAAGAAGAAAATATGGTCAGTCAAAAAGGAAAAATTTTATCACTTGGAACTTTAAATCATATTAGCAGCTTATTATGCATATAACCTGAACAATTAGTAAAAGTCAGTGAAAAATGAATAACAAAATAAAGTAGCTTATTGGTGTAATTTTACAATTTTCGAGATTTGAAATGATATATGTGTAATAAACCCTATAAATAAAGATCTCACTAAATGCACCTGAAAATATCAGCAACATATCAATAAAGAGAAAAAATATTTCAGCATTGATTCAAAACAGCACTTCCTTACAGCCTAAAACAAAAGTAAGCACTAAAACTAAGAATCTACAGGCTGAGTTAAGACAAATATGAGTCAGCAAGCACACAGATGGCATGGTGGTGAGATAGATTAAGAAGAAATCACCACTTAGTAATTAATAAGTATTGTAATTGATGCTCATCATGTACTTATTATGACTATACACATTTATAAATTATTATTTCAGTGTGATACAATGAAGATACCTTCTTGTAATTTTGTGTAAAATGTTTACCCTGAAAGCAGGTAACTTATCTGTTCAAAATCTTATTTTATATTATTTAAAATTACACCTAACCCAAATCCATAGCTTAAGCACGGGTATTTCTTTAAGCTCAATAACCGATTTCTTGGGAGTACTTTTACTTTGTTTTAAATGTGCAACTTAAAAACCAGGAGTCCAGAAAATTTAAAAAAACAATTTCTTGCCTCACTGGAACCAAACCAAGTCCAAACTAAATTTGTAATGTTAAGGTTGACACAAAACTTTGAATTGGCTTATTCAGGCACACGCTTAACTTTTTGAATTGGCCAATGAATGAGTACTTTGTATTTAGTGTTTTGTCACATCACAGCTCATCAGGTTAACACACTTTATATTTCATTTGCCAAGTTGTGTCAACTCACCTCAACACACTTGACAGAGCTATTACATTAAAATGATCTTTGTCTATTTAAAATGTATGCTAGCCATGAAAATGCCATTAAATTGATGTCATTTTTTGTGTTGCACCCAAATCGGAAGTATTTCTTTTACTGTGACAAATTGGGTCAAAATATATTTGGGCCCAGAAAGGCAAGAATCACTTGGCAGTGAGGTTGGGTGGGGCCTTTGACTTGCTTCTAAGATGCATATTAACGACATATTGTTAGTGGAAAGTGCTCATTTTCCAGTATATGTTAAAATAGTAAAAACTTGCCCTTGAATAAACAAGCATATTTTCCTATCTAGTTGCTAAATAATGAACTATATAATTCTAATACTTGTATAACTCTTGTTTTGTTCTAGATCATGTCCATGCTGTATGCACTCGCTGTGTTTCCATTTTCAATACTTCTTATAATTGTGGAACGCCACTATTTATTACCATCCACCCCCACTAGAGGGCATGGTCTTTTGCTTCTACTCTTCTGGGCTCTTTTGCTCACAACAGAGAACCTAGCATTTCTCAATCTAAGGAAGGATGACTGGTGGTTTCATTTAAATACGTTAGTACCATAAATGTTTCAATATATCTTATGGCCAAACTTTGTAATCATTTACTTCGTTGCAACTTACTCTGTTTGCAAAATAGTATTTTAGATGTATCTCATTCAAATGTATTTATTTAGAATTTTATACATTTTCTAAACCGGCCCCATGGTATAGTGGTCATGGCACCTGGCTATGAACCTAGAGGTCTCGGGTTCATTTCCCAGCTGGTACCATGTTTAATTTTCCTGAAAGGTAAATTATCCCAACGGTCACCAGGGTTTGATTATGATTAATAAGTTCCACACCTCATACTTACAATCACCATCACCTCATCTCATCGGGACATGTAAAGAGCCTCCACGGAAAGGATGTACTATAGTACATTTGAGCGTACCTTGGACAAAGGTATATTAGTACTGGATAATCTTTCTGCAAACTTGGCTACATATTGATGTAGCACAGACATGCAAATATATATTTATTATCATAAAAGAATACATCAAAATTAATAATTTAAACTTTCTTCTATAAAAACTTCATCTTCAAATTAAAAGAGCCCTTAACAAGCTTAAAAATTAATTTCACCTTCATATTAAGACTTATAGTAGGAACAGATAGGAGCAAGTGTGCAAGTGAGAGGAGAGTGGAAGAGAGTGCAGGAGTAAGAATGGTGGAAGGACAGAGGGAGATGGAGGCATTTTACTAAACAGACCTGGCCACGGCATGGGAACAGTTCATGATGATGATTAAGATTTATAGCCTCTATAAATGGAGATTATTAAGCTGTGTATCATTTTATAACTGAGCACACACACTTTAGTCTAAATTTAAATAATACCTAGTTCACTAAATTTAAATAATTACTAACATTAATGAACTGCAAAATATCAAGCACAGAAAGTGTTATTTGGCCTGTGTTTTGATCATTTGATGTTTCTATTTAGTTATTTATATTATAAGTAAAGATAAACAAAAAACAATTTTCCACTTAAACTTTGCATCTAATTGTGTGGAAAAGTTACTAAAATTTATATGTTTAATATATCACAATTTATTAATTTATAGATCCAAGGAAACCCCCTAAAACATAAATTTAAGTTGGTTTACTCGAGGCTATCTTCTTAAACCCTGTTACAATTTTTTTTTCACTGCGTCTTATACAAATTTTAATCTTTATTGACATCCTATATAACTTGCCCTCTCTGATTGGTAGTAAATTATTCTACTTTCACAAAAATCAAATATTCTAAATTAGGGTAAACTTAATTTTGAATTATATTCAAAAGGGTGCATTTTTTCTCATAAGCTATTATCGGGACTGATAATTGCTGATTGTGTTGTCAGATATAGTTTTGTATTAAGAGTTAGAAATATTTGTATATTGCGCCAATATTGTTTACAATCTCCATATCTTATTTCCACAACATGGTTGATGAGCAACAGAAGACATAACATAATAACATTTACTCGAAACACCACATAGTCACAAAAGTCACTTAGAACTCAAACCCAAAAAATATGACAGGCAATTACTTTGGGATTGACCACCAACCAAGTCGAGTAATGAATCAATCATTGTTCCTTAACATGGTTACACAATAACTATTGTTATACTTGGTTTATCAGCAAAGGATTTTGCAAAATAGGCAGTTTGTGACTTTTTTATTGTTACATCAACTAGGAAAGAAGCCAATTAATGTGTTTATCTTGCTGGCAAATTTAAGTCATTTTTATTGAGTTGAATCCAAACCATTCGACACCATAGCTCAGTCGGTAGCATGTCTGCCTACTGAGCTAAGGGTCTCTGGTTCGATTTCCAGCCAGTAGTGGAAAATATATGGCTTGAATAAAAAACTGACCCAGACCACAGGCTGGAAACATTAATGAATGTAAAATCGTAACCAGTTCAACTAACATAGTCATTATAGGCTGACTTACATTGTGAACGTTTATTAAGGGAAATACAAGTAAATAACATATTTCAATACTCAGTTGTTGGATAAGCTGAAATGAACAATCTAGCAAATTGAACAAACTTTATTAAATTTGCTAGTTCCAAAAAGGATGTAGCTTACTATATATAATTAAATAAAGAATAATTAATACTCATAATTGTTTGAAATAATGTTACCTACAATGACGTTTATATTTAAAGAAAATATTGAGGATTATATGTCATAAGAAAATAAATCCCCCATAAAATGTTTTATTATATCAAAGATTGGGGTGATTTATTTCAATGTCACTTTCCAAACATTATACTATTCTACTTTTTAATAAAGTCAATTTTTAGAATTGGTTCTAAATATATGTTGGAATAAATGAATTTAAAATGAAGCTCATCTGCTGAAGCCCACTCCTAACAATCCAGTATTTCAGTTTTTAAGTTGTTTTTATTAATTTAATTCTTCACCTCTAAGAACTCCAGCCCCACTACCTCCTCTCCGTGTGGCATATAATGTCTTCTGTTATGCGGGTCCAATTACAATTCGAGATCCAGCATGATTTGAGGGATATATTATCTGGTGATGTAATGTATGCATGGAACGAGATGCAGCTCTTAAACAACCATCAAATACGACCACATCTTTGTTACATAACACACTATGGACTAGATTCTGCAATGCTTAGTTCAACATGTCTTTACTCAATATTATTATGTAAGCCACCTGATGTACATATATAAAACATACATTAAATAAAAAAAGCTATATTTAATGTCGATGTTGAGCTGAAACAAGTAGACACAAGATAGGCCTGTATGTGAATATGAATGACAAAGTCAGATGTCACTAATATAGTGTTGGCTACTGTGTACTGGCAGATGTCCATTCCTTTCATGTATTTTTAACTGAGTCTCCCTACCCATTGCAGGTGAAGGACACTTGAGGAAAGAGGAAGTATTATTTAATAGAGATTCTTTGGGGGTGCAATAACTTCTATCCTGTCCCTTCTCTCAAATGCAAAGATGGGAGATATTTGTGACAGTGGAAATTCCTCTTAGCCTTAGACCATTAGGAGCTCTAGAGAGTCCTGTGTTTGAGTGCTTGAGTATGTTTTATGCTCTCACATCACCCAAGACTATGATAAAACAGGGTGTTAGAAAAGATCCTCCTCAGCAGCTTCCCACACCGCACTATCGAACGGCTGACTCACATCCTGTTAACCCCACTCTGGCTAATTCTCCACATGGGCATCTAGTCGTAAACAGGACATGGTGAGAAGTGGATGTGTAAGTTTCTTCATTTATCATGTACACCATCAAACAATGGACACTTTTAGTTGAAAATATGTTTGGCGAGTACACAGGAGTTTTGAAAGCTAGATTTTGTGAATGTTTCCTTGAAACAAGAATCCCTCACCGGGATACCGTGTGTGATTTAATAAAGAAATGTTTTGAGACTGGTTCAGTGTGTGATGCTGAGAAAGGACTGGAAGACCATCTTAAAAAATAAATTAAATGACATGTTGAGAAGTCCCACAAAATCTTTTAAGTAGGTTGGCACAGGAATTGCATGTTTTTGTTTTTTCAGCCCATAGGTTTGTGAAGAAAAGGTTGAACATGTACTTGTTCAACGTTACCTTTATACTTGAGTTGAAACCGGCAAATAATGGGGAAAAATCCTGTACTGCCACTGGTTTCAGAATTTTGTACATCATCAAAGGAATTGGAATTCTGGTTAAGACTTTTTAATCAGACGAAGTGAGATTTCATTTATCGAGATACATTAATTCCCTAAACAAGCATTTCTGGTCTTCAGAAAATTCGCACCTGATGTACGAACAGTCCTGCACACAGAAAAGACTGGGGACTGGGGTCTGGGGGTCAACATCTCAATCGCAGATTATCAGACCCATTTTTTTTCAGCAAGAATGTTATCTCAGAAGTGTACTGGTCTCCGATAATATACCCATTAATACACAGCAGAATGAGGTTGAACTCTTTACAACATTCTTTCAACAGAATGCCGCCATCACTCGTACAGCTAACACATCCATACAACTTTTGTAGGAATTTTTTGGAGAGAAAAATTTCAAGAGGACTTTGGCCTCCACAATCACAAGATCTCACACCACCAGATTTATTTTTTGGGGTGCTGCAAAGTCATTTGTTTATGTGAATAACCTGAAGACTATTTCTGAACTGAAGGTTGAAGTAAGGTGTTTTGAGATAAAGTGTTGGCGCGTCAATCTTGTCCTTCAAATGGGCGGTCATCATTTCCAGTTTCTTCTGTATAATCTCCAAGTAGGCCTTCTCATTTAAATGTTTCAATGAGTCCTTTGTTCAATAATCATTTATTACACAATGGTTATTCTCAATATACACAAAAGAGTAAATTATTCTATTCTATTCAATGACGGGTATAGCAAGTGCGTCGATAGCGACTGTACTTGAGTGGGGAGCCACTGTGGAGGGTCTTTTCTAACGCACTGTACTTAACCGACTGATGTATTACCATTGCTTGATACTATTAAAGTCCTGGACATGGCTTGTATGTGGTGATAAACAATGTTACACATTTAAAAAGCTTTTTTCAACTTATACTCATCTAATGCTCATATATCTTCTTTTTGACATCCACATAATATTTCTTTGTTGCCTTTCCATTGCCTGCTTCGAGTTATATTAGTTAATAATTATCACAGTAATTTGTCTAGTAGAAGTAATTCATATTAAAGTGCTGGTAGTGTACCAAGTTTGTTTTAAAAATACTCCATAGTTCACTCACTCAAAATTATCTTTTTTAGGCTTCTTATCTCTTAACAAGTTAAATTACTATAAAGTTGACTCTAAACTACTATGATGAAGTCTTGAAGCCTTTAAAACATAGAGTAAATACAATATAAAAACATATATATGCATTTGAATTATTAGGAAGAAAGTAACTTTGTCCCGAGTATCATGTTCAAAATTAAGGTATATTTTAATCTTTGTTATCTTTTTTTTTTAGGCTATCAGACAAGATTGAGATGACATTATTTGTATTGCGTTATGTGTCCTGTTTGGCTATCTTCATCTTTGGATTACGGGCCCCTGGGATTATGAGCACACGGGACTATTTCAACTTGAATCATTCTTTCTCATCACATCACATTCAATCAGATGTAAATATTATTTGTATTGCTTTTACTACAAACAAATGAAAAATAGCAGTTATTTTTAGACGTTTTTACAGTTAACTTTATAAGTTCACTTTACTTAGACACTATACTATTCCATTAGATGATGGGTATCATTAATTGAAAAGGGTATTAATAAAACCATTACCTTTACTTTGTTATTTTGAAAACATAATACTTTAGCTATAACTACAATCTATATCAATTGTCTCATACACCCACTTCGATGACCGCATGGTTTAAGGTGCTACTCTTGAAATAAACTAAACTGCCAATAACAGTGAGATCATAGTTTGATCCTGGTCGGGTCTAAATGGTTTTCCACTCTCCCTCCAATCAAATATGGGTCCACTGCCTCTAAATTCAACCTTAATTATCCCTAACCCATTAGCATAATTAGAACACAAGCATATAACCTGAATAGATATTAAGGCACGGTGCTTAAAAAAATATTCTCCCTAACTTGGCTTGTTTCTATAGACATATCTGGTTTGGTGTTTACCATCATGATCAAACTTTATAAACCTGTACACTAAAGATTGTTTTTAAAAACGTTGGGAAAAATATGCTAAGTCAACAAATAATAATAACTTTTTTTATGACCAAACCCACTTGAATGGAAAGTAGCTTTCCAATTGCTGTGATACACAATGAATAAGCTTCTCTTTGTAACATGTCTAAGATAAAAAAATATGAATGAAATAAAGTGCATTGAGCAAAATTAATTGGTAATAAATAAAATGATAGAATATTAGGAAAATGGTAGCGCACAAATAAAAGTAAAAACGCTAACACATATTTACATACACTTCAATATTTCGATGCTATTATAGCATCTTCCTCAGAAAGTAGTAGTAATTAGACTAAACAGGATGTTGTCTTCAGTGATGCCAACATGATTGTATGGATGAAAACTTCTCTGGTGGAGTTGAAATTCTCTGAATGTTTCTCTATTACTCTATGGATGGTAGATGGTGCTGGTGTAGCCTCTGGGTTGAAATTAGCGAATATTTAGGTTGAGTGGTTTTCTAGACTTTGTGATCCATTGATGTGCCAGTTCTCATCTTCTTAACTGAGACATATTACATTGTGTCTTTTTAACTGATTTTAACACCTTGACATTGTAGCAGTCCTCAAAGTTGAAATTATGAGTGAAGGCGTTTGCTGAAAAAAATTTTTCTGTATTATTGATTTTTGTGTCATGGCGGTGTCCATTCATTTGTTTACTGAGAGTTTCAGTGGTGAGGCCAACATATTGTGCACTACATTGTTGGCATTCTAGTTGGTAAATAAGGTTACTGGAGTCACATATGTGACTGCCTTTGATGGTATAGATTGAGTTACCGGACTACCATCCCACATCAAAGACACCAACCATTTCCTTCAAAACTCATTAGCCTTCCACAACCTTTACCTCAAAGCACCATACTTGTCACCATTGATGTTGTGTCATTGTATACCAACATTCCTCATGTTCATGGCCTGGCTGTATTGGAACATTTTCTCAACAAGCGTCCCATCAATACCACACCTACAACATCATTTATTCTGGATCTCACTAAATTTATACTAGAAAAGAACAACTTTCAATTCATGGACCAGAACTTCATTCAAACCAAAGGCACAGCGATGGGTACAAGGATGGCACCTTCATATGCCAATCTGTTCATGGGCAAACTGGAAAAAAGATTTCTTGACCTTCAAATCAACAAATACTTTGCTGGCTTCGCTTGATCGATGACATATTCATCGTGTGAACAGCTGGCCAAGACAATCTAACCCTATTTTTAAACAACCTTAACTCCTTTTCTGCTCTGAAGTTCACCTCAAATCAATCCCATGACCAGCAACATTTCTTGATGTGGACATTAGGCTGTCAGATGGTCACTTTAAAACCTCGGTACATCTTAAACCCACTAATAGACAACAATATCTGCATTTTGATAGCTCCCACCCATTCGACACTAAAAGATCTATCCCAGTCTTGCCATACGGGCTCACCGCATCTCCTCCGATCCAGAAAGTCCTCAAAACCAACTTGAAAACTTTTAATAAGCCTTTGCAGAGAGAGGATACCCTAAACCTCTCATTAATAACATACTTCGACAAGCTGAAATTCCACAATCACCCAAACCTGAAAAACCAGATACTTTACCTCTAGTGACTAAGTACTACCCAGACCTATGAAAGATAAACAAAATATTAGTGTCAGGTTTTCACATATTGGAAGCATCCAGCAGTACCAACAATGTTCTCAAAAAACCACCAGTCCATGTGTATAAACAGCCTCCATCACTTAGAAATCTTCTGGTACACCCTAAACTCAAAACTGAAATTGACACAACCTTCATTCAACCACAACAAGGCTCTCAGCCCTGTAACAAAACAGATTGCAAAACCTGCCAAATACATCATCCAGCAGCCACTTTCTCTAGCAACATCACCAACTCCATCTTACCTCAAAGGCAGTCACACATGTAAGTCCAGTAATCTTATTTACCAACTAGAACAAAAATGTGGAAACACTACCTTTAAATTCTACCTTAATTCATCCTCATCATACCCGCTTCAGTGACTGCATGGTCTAAGACGGCACTCATTTGTCTAAGCTGCTAATGACAGGAAGATCGGGGTTTGAATCATGGCCCGGGTCCACAGAGTGTTTTTTTTCTAAATGATATCTTTCCTTCAACGCAAATGCAGGTATATTACCTTTAAATGCTTCCTTCCTCATCTCTAGCCCATTATCACAACTTTCACATATGAGTATAGCCTCCATAGTTAGTAAGATGCAGTTATAAAAAAAACCTTCCTCATTCTCAACATATTTGCGAAATTTGTTCATATGAGTATAACTAGAATGGGTAGTGAGATGTGGTTTCAAAAGTCATATGAAAAATTATCATTCACAGGAATCAAACGCGAGGCTTTTTGCTTCGTGTACCACTGCTCTATTACCTGGCTATCCTGGCTTGTCTCCTATTCAGGACCATCTTTACAAGTTGATGTTGCGTTGAGTCTAATAAAGTTAGGGTAGCTGATAAAAGTAATATTGGTTATTCATTGTTACATCAACGTGAGTTCAGTAATATATGGTAATATATTGGTTAATCCAATGATAAAAAGAAATGTGTCATTTTGTTTCAAATAAAAAATTTAATTTTTTCGTTTTTAATAGGAAAAAGAACTGACGTGAAGAATGTTTATTTCTGTGTCTCACACATAACTTCCCAACTAATTTGTAGATTTCAACCAAAAATTTAATCACCCATATATCTGCCGGTCCCAGAATTTTCTTCTTTTCTTCAACCTTTCCTTCTATGACATCGTGCAGAAGACAGTTCCTCCTAAGGATGTGTCCGATCCAGTTAGCTTTGTTCCGAAGAATCACGTCCAAAATGGTTCTCTTCTCGCCCACTCTTCTTAGGACTTCATTGGTACCCTGTTCTGTCCACCTGATTCAAGCAATATCTCATACCAGATTTTAAATATCTTCAAGTATTTCTTTTCCATCTTCTTGAGTGTCCAAGTTTCTACTCCCTAAATTAAACTAAACAATAAAAAGTTAAATATATTTATTTAAGTACACTAAGGCCACACAGTTCTTGAACATAGTGTTAGGTGAACAAGATTTGAACTAGGAACCTTGATAAAAATCTACATTTTTTTTAACTCACTCTAATTGAGAAGATAATCTGTATGGCACAAATATATTTTTTTTGAAAATCACATATTTTAGAAATTGACTGTTTTATACAGCATACTATAATGTTTTACTCACTTATTTTTACTCCCCCCCTTAAGTGTGTCGATGTTACCTCCACTAGCGATAGAACAACTATGTCCGTCCCTCACCAGGACAAGTTTAAGTTTACCCCCAGCAAGTCAAGAAAAACACCATTATTTCTCTCAACCACCATCATGCAGAACAACCCTTATGACACCTTTGCACCAGAGCTGTAGAGTTGGGAGTCGTGGAGTCAATGTTGGAAGAAAGTTTGGGTGAAGTTGGAGTCTGTAAAAATGTACCGATTCTGGCTTCAAAATAAAAACTTATGTTTCACAAAAGCCAAGGAAGCTTTCTATGAAGTAATCTGTATTGAAGCATTTCACTTCAGTAAATTGTTTACTACTAATTAATATATATTAGCCATTTATAAAAGAGTTAGACACAAGAAAAATAGAGGAGTGGAAGTCTTGGCATACTTACTCCATACACACCCTGCTTTGCACGAACGACATTTACAACGAATGGAATATTTATTATAAATTCTGATAGCATTCTTTAAAATGTGTCTAGGAAAGCCACTTTTGTTTATTCTAAATTATTTTGAAGGGCTAAACACTGAAACCAGGTTTTAATAAATAAAGCAGAAAATATTTTCTACATAAAAGATGAAGCGTTTATTTTCACTTAAAAATTCCATCTCATCCTATGTTATTTTTAAATTATGTTTCTCTTATACTATTTTATTTGTCCTGACCTACACATTAATTTAGATCATACTAATAATCAATGCAGAGCACGTGCTTAAATAACCACTGGAAGTCACTGTAAGTTAAATTCGGGCCATGTCTATGACCAATTTGCATTAACATTTTGTTGGTTATTTTCATAGCTGAGGCAATTTCATATAAGATTTAAATTAAATAAATTTACTTTTATGATAGTGTACAACATTGTTTAGTAAATTTACATTTATGATTAGTGTACCAAGTTGTTTAATAAATTTACATTTATGATTAGTGTACCATGTTGTTTAATGGATTTTAAAAACTTGTTTCAAAATAGAAGATAATTCATCCACATGACTTACAAGATTTTTTTTATTGATTTTTTTTCAGGAAAGAGAGACAAGAAATCAGGGTTCAACATTTAGAAACGCTTGGGCAAAAATCAAAACACTGGCTCCATTTTTGTGGCCAAAGAAAGATTGTTTGCTGCAACTTCGAGTGATGTTCTGCTTTTTTCTCCTTGCCTGTGGAAGAGTCGTAAACCTTTATGTACCGATTTACAACAAATTGATAGGTGAGATGTTAACGGTTTGGTGCTCTCCATAGTGTACTCTATTAATATACAATAAACATTATTTCTCTGATCATGAATCCTATATACTGTTAAATATAGAACGCTAGCATCCAACGGATCTAGGTGACTGAAACCAAGTCTTGACCAATAGCAACAAGGACGTAGAAAGGTGGGGGTTAGTGGGGATCTATACATATGCATAGCAACTATTATTGGCTAAAGGTATAACTTTTTTTGAGGACCCCCTTAGAAAAATAAGCTTTCTACACACTTGAGTAGTAATTAAATGGATTTACATAGTTTTAGACCTTATGTTAATTTTCTCTCAAATGTACTCAATGACATTAAAGAAGCAAAGTTATTGTGCTATTTAAACTTAAATCATAACCCCTAATCTTATTGTGAATGAAAAATTTTAATAGCAATAAAATTTAATGTTTTTACAAAATATTATTTCCATCTAGTAATAAAGTTTCTTACTAGAAAAAAAATACAATCAAAAGTATATTTTTATAAGTATTTGAATATGTTTGAAATAAAGTGCAAGCTTTCATATATTTTTAAATTAATATGATTGAATTGTAGGAAAAATAATTTAAGGAAGACCCCACTTTGTTGGCCATTTGGGTAAGGCTTCACTCTCGCAATAGACTAGATTTATAACGGAGTATATCTTGGTTTGATCCTGCTCGAATGTGCTGAGGGTGGTTTTCCCTAAATGGTTTCCCACTTTTGCTGCCCAAATGTGGGTACACTTTCTTTAAATTCAACCTTCCTATCCCTAACCCATTATCTGTAATTAGTATATAGGTGTATAACCTAAACAGATAGTAAGATGCATTGCTAAGATAAACAAAATTAAGTGAGTTGCTAGGATAGTAATAAGTAATTTGAACAATACCATCACACTCCCTTGTGTTTTATTTAAAGGAGTCACTAAAAATTAACACCTTTAATTCCTGAATGACCTCATAGACTTAAAGAATTAATATGATTGATCAGTGGTCACCCTAAATACAAAAATCTATAATAACTACTGGAAATCTTAAAGTTACCTACATGCTTACCTAATCCCACCATGCCCTTCACATTCTTAAAACAGTGTTGACGCTAGCACACTTTTATATACTGCCATATTTGCCTCTTTCAATACTACTACATTCTTTGCAATAGTCAACATACATCCAAATATTCCCCAAGATGCATTCACCCGTCTGTCGATTTCACCATTTATCTTTCCAATTTTACAGGACTTTCTGCCCAGATACACAAAATTATTCACTTGTTCTAACAGTTTCCCATTTATACTAAGCTGACAATCATATCCTTATCAAAACCTATCACCTTAGTTTTGGAGTCAATTATACGGTGATCCATTCTGCCTGTTGGCAGATTCAAACGATTTAATACAGTCTTCAAGTGGCATTCATTCTCAGCCATAAATACGGCATCATCAACATATAACAGCAATCTCACATTCACATTGTCCATTTGTAAACTAACCACGTCCTCACAAGCATTCCTCATACTCATCTGTGAATACATTAAACAACCATGGAGACATAACACAACCTTGTCTAACACCCTCTTCAATTTCAAACCATTCGCTCAAAGCTCCATCCATGTTATCACATGCTTTATTTCCATCTTACAACGCCATAATTGCATGTACTAACCATGCATTCACACCATACTCTCAATGAACAATCCACCCATTTCACCCAATCATACGCTTTCTCCATAACAACTAATGCATAAATAACCTTCTTCCTTACTGACATCATTTCTAAATCACTTGTTGCAATACAAATATCTGGTGTATGAAACCTCTACCTGGTGATTTAATGTTTCATGAATGAAAGCCATTATTTATTTCTTGTACTACAAAATTCCTCTAACATGACAAGTTTTGCTATCACTCAAATATGCTTATAAAGTCGTGTGTCTGTGTTTATTGTTTGTTTGGGTCTCTTAGAAGTAAAGGGTTATTATGACCTGAGACTACACCAGTCATGAATTCTGAATCCCTCTTATACCACTTGCATTTTTTTTTTCTTCACTTAAGGGCTAAGAATCTAAGCCCTGACTGAGATATAAACTCTCAAACCAACAGAGGTGTCCGAGCAGAACATTAAGCACAACTCCTAAGTGGTCTTGCCCACGATACAGTTCCTTTAAATTGTGTATGTTTATGTTTGTAATTATTAGTTTTTATAATATTTTATATGTGTATGGATATAAAATAATTGTAATGTCCTATAAAAGTAGTTTGTTTTGTTCTTGGTTATATGAAGTGAACAGCTTGGCAGACACACCTCCAAAGTTTTGTTGGGACTTGATTCTAACATATGTTGCATTCAAGTTTCTGCAGGGAGGTGGTACAGGAGGAATGGGTCTACTTAATAACTTACGTTCATTCCTATGGATACGTATCACTCAGTACACTACTAGAGAAGTTGAGGTATATTACTTAATAATAGTTGTAATAAAACTACAAAATTATGTCATTGTTGACACTTGCAAATAGTAAATTTATTAATCAATAAAATATATTATTTAAATTGAAAAAGGAAACAAAAGTCGATCTCGTGTCCAGATGACATTTTTCAATATAAATAATATGATATTTAGATGTGGATATAGCCATAAATTAAAAATATAATAACTTTATTTTTCACAAATATAATAACTTTTTTTTTTCACAAATATAATAACTTTTTTTTTTCACAAATAAAACAGTAAAATCCAATCTGCCTTACTTAAACAATTACTAAAACGTTGATAATTCAAAAAAGACTATCATTTGGCATCCACAATTTTGTTATGGATGTTCATGTTTATGCACACATGTGAAGTATGTTAAAATTAATGCATTTTTTTCACTATTGATCTCTTAATATAGTTTTGAAGTTTAGTGTAAGTTTGATTTGTAATTTTTGGTTAGAATTTTCACTATCAAATAATTATTAAACAGTTCAATAATTGTTGGCAATCTGCATTTATTGATTTTAATTACTGAGTATTTTCACTACAGGGGTTATTAATTAATATCTTAATATAGCCAGTAGGAATGACTAAAATTACTTAGGGCCGATCTTATAACTATCGGATAAATATTGCTTTCGGGAGGTTAAATTTAGCGACCAGATAAAAGTGATCAGCCACGTTAACATTTTACGCCTATTATGAGCTGAATTTATCTGCTGGATAGCTATCTGAAGAATAAATATATGTTTATGCAGAAAACTCAAGGTTGGTACTGTGTTTACTGGTGCGCGCATGCGTATAAACCCTATTGCTACCGCTACTACCTGGCAAGTGACTACAATGCTCAACATTTTGTTAAATAATGGCGGTCTAAATGAGTGCGAGGAAACAGATGGCGTCATGTGGGCGCAGAAGCTAAGATGTCTTGCAAGTACTAATTTCGTTGTCTGCCAAAATGTGGTCAATAGTTGGGTACAACGTTTACAAAATGTAATTTATTGTACTCACATTTTTATAATTTGTTCTTATATAGCTCTACATATAGCTTGTCAGTTTATTTAAAAGTGTGAATTAAATGTTCTAACTTTTTATATAATTAGAGCCTGGGCTTGTCCCTACTAAACACGTGGACCAAGATTTTAACCTAAAAACAGATTCTGATAGGTGAAACCTCATGAAAAATAACGCACGCTATGGCAACAACCATTTTAACTTTCAGATAAAAGTTGTCAGGTACTTAAACCTCCCGATAAAAATTTTATGGATAAATACATTTTATCTGACAGATAAATACTATCTGGCAGTCATAAGGCACACTTATAACTTATCAACCAGATATAAATATTTATCTGGCAGATTAATATTTATCCAGCAGTCATAAGACCGGCCCTTAGAGGAATTACAACTGCATTAGCGTTGAGTACTGATGAACACTCTCGCAATGATAAATCAGATGTGAGAAATCATTGCTAGTTTGCTTAGTCTGCATTCAATAATCGACTTTCCCACCAACAACAGCCAAGTGTGATGAAAGTTTAACACCTTAGACCGCACAGCAATTGACGTATGGTTTCATTAAGAAATGTGACCAAATTGAAAATTCAATGTTCATTATTAATTTTGCCCAATTGTATTAAAAGCGTTAGCTAATATTCCCTATGATTTCAGGTGGAACTGTTCCGCCATCTTCATAGTTTAAGTCTACGTTGGCACCTTAGTCGTAAGACAGGAGAAGTGCTACGTGTTATGGACCGAGGAACTGATAGTATAAACAACCTACTTAACTATATATTGTTCAGTATTGTTCCAACTATTGTTGATATCCTTATAGCCGTGATCTATTTTGTTTCATCGTTCAATGGCTGGTTCGGGCTCATCGTGTTTACAACAATGCTTCTTTATATTGGTAATAATCTAATATATTTTTTGCTATGCCTTAATCTTTAGTAAAAAGAATAAAAGTACTGCTAAGCTGTGAAGTTTCAAAGAATTTTCAAAAATAGCAAAAATTTGGTCTACCCAGGATTCAGATGCCACAATTTTGCTTGGTGGTCATTCTTAATTCATTTTCTCTCTCCTTAATATAATGAATCATTTAAAAATATATTTTAAACATGATTATTTACAATTTTTGTATATCTACAATTTAGATTAAATCTTTGGTTTTCAGCTCATTTATGCTTGTAACATATTCAATTTAGACTGAGTTCATGAGAATTGAAAAATAAAAAAGTTTGTATTTTTGTGTTTTACATATTTTTTAAATATAGTGAAAACTTTATTCCTATTAACAACCTAAACTTAGAATACAAAATGCCCTACCATCACATCTTTGAAACTAATTGCTTGGATCAGCTACCATGCAATTAAAGCTTTTAATGCAGAGAACATACACATTGACACCCGCTTACTGCCATATTTTTCTTTTTGTATCACATCTGTTTAGTAAATTAAATATTTTGGAGTCCATTCCGCAGGTATTTAGCAAGAGCATTAAAATCGAACACAATTCTCAAAATTCTTTTATTTGCGAATATTTCAGTTAAACCATTCTTTAAACATGTAAATTTTGAGGAATTAATCATTTTACCACCAAGTTGAATGACATAGAACCTGTTTTTCCCTTGCCTGGCCACATTATCCATGATTGAAAATACTCAAGATTTAAATACTCTATTAGAGAAATATAATCCCTATTATTAATTTGGATATTTATGCTAATAAAAAGGTGAATATGTATTTTTTGGTTCAGTCATTTAGGCCCTACCTAAAAAATCTAAAACTATTATATATTATTTTATTTAACTGGTTAATCTTTCTGTAGTATTTTCAAAAAAGAAATGATTTTTACCTTTCTCAAGCATGCTTTATTAGTTAATAAAATAAGACAATTAACTTATATTATATTAATTTATTTTGTACACAAAAAAATACATGTATAGTTTTTTTTAATATCCCTTACTTTTTTAATCTAGAAAACACTAATATTAATAAATAATGGACTATTTGTGTTTTTGTAGCGGCAACCATTATGATAACAGAATGGAGGACAAAATTTCAGCGGAGCATGAATCTTGCTGACAATGCACAAAAAGCCCGAAGTGTAGATTCTCTTCTCAATTTTGAAACAGTCAAGTACTATGGAGCTGAAGATTATGAAGTTGAATGTTATAGAGAAGCCATCTTAAATTATCAGGTATTTTTTACAAATAATTGATGTTGTTTGTTATGGTGTGTATTTTCATACTGACTTGATCTTAAAAAATCAAGTAATTTGGTCACTACGCAGAGAAATTTTAACATTTGGCAAAATTTTATAAATCTAATATATATAGTGAAGTATTCCTTTGGCAATATTTGTTTTGGATATTAGCATTATGAACAACCAAATTTCTTGATAAATTATTAGTGACACTGAATATAGATTTCTTTATTTATGTTTCAATTTATTAGTTAAAAAGAACCATCCAACACCTTAGCTCAGTTGGTAGCCTGTCTCTCTACTGAGATAAGGTCCTCGAGTTCGATTCCCGGCATGGTCGAAAAATTTGTCATTGGTGAAATGTGGGTTTACCCTATCACATTGATAATTTAATGGCCGGGGACTGAATGTTGTGCCTGTCCTAGTCTTAAGCTAGATTATAAGGCATATGAAGCTACAACAGGCCTAGAAAGCCACTAGTGGAAAATATATGGCTTCAATAAAAAAACTGACACAGATCATAGGCTAGAAACAGTAATGGATTTAAAGTTAAAGTTATAAATTTAATACTTAGCACCACGTCTTACCGTTTGGGCTATACACTTAAGTACTAATTACTCTAATGGATTAGGAATTGGGAAGGTTGAATATAGAGAAAATGAACCCGCATTTGCGTGTAGGGTGGAAACCATTTAGGAACACCCCCCTCCAGTTCACCCGAGCGAGATTCAAACTTCAATCTCCCTGTCCTTGGCAGTTTAGCTCAACCATAAACTAGCGCGTAAGCTAACTACGCCACCGAGGTTCACTTTTTTAAGTTAATTCTATTGATTATATTTTTATTATATTTTACTTATTTTTTGATTTTGTTATTTAGTTTTCTTAATTAAAAGAAACGAAAATAATTTATTTTCTCAATGACAAAAATCCATTGAGTCTACCAAATCTATAAAATTGTGATATCAAGTTCCTTCAAATTTAACAATAAAATTTTGTATATTCTTTTGAATCTTGTTTACTATAGAATTAATTTAATAAATTAATTATACGAGTGTCCTTTTAGGAAAATGTAATATAATATATAGTAAAGCAGTGATATATCATTAATTTTTTTAAATTTAAACTAATTATAATTACAGACTGAGGAATGGAAGGCATTAATCACACTCAATATATTGAATACACTTCAAAATATTATTGTGTGTGGTGGTCTTCTGGCTGGCTCCTTGCTTTGTGTCCATATGGTAGCATCGCATCAAGGATTGACAGTGGGAGACTATGTCCTCTTTTCATCCTACATCATACAGCTTTATGTACCACTAAACTGGTTTGGAACCTATTATAGGTATAGTTATTAATTTAGTACTCAGAATCATTTAATCTTATATTAGTGTATCTAATATGCATATGCATCAAATTTGTTACTAACAAAAGACTTCAAGGAGATAACAAAAAATTACAAAAAAAGCAAAATACCAATTTAATGATCATTTTCTGTGTATCTCAAGGAATTAATTATCTTGTCAAATAATTTCAACAAAATTGTAGTACTAACAAGTCCCACCAGGGCACATTCGATTTAGCCAAGAACATTTGCATGGAGTGCTAATGCTCTATAACTAAACTATCTAGGTCAGTTCTATGCCCATTCATTAATTTCATGTATACTACGGTGATTGATTGATACCACTAGCTTTATTTTTATAATTATCAGAAACATGACCACAAGGTGACTTGCGGTTTTGCAATTCCTAACTGTACAAGTTTAGTTCCACACTATATATGTACCAAATGAGAATTTCAATACAGCTCAAACCTGCACTGGTGGTCAAACATACAGAGGTGTCAGTCTGGTTTCCATTTGTAGAAAAGGTGAAATTCGAATCTAGTTTTTGTTTGTTGAGATGGTTTTTCCTACATAATTTCCCACTTTCCCTTCACATAAATGGGGGTACATCTTTAAATTCCACCTTCCTCATCACTAACGCTTTGGTATAAATATGTGGATTGCATGGACAGGTAATCTGGTGTGGTCAACAACAAAAAAAAAACGTTAAAATACTTCAGTTCAAATAATAATTATTTATAATACTAGACTTGGACCCAGGCCTTTTGGTTTGATAAATCTTTATAAAAATATTCAGAAAAAGTTAAACCAAAACTTAATAAATCATATAAAAACCATATAAACAAATATAGTTAAAATGTTCATAAAACTGCTTAGGTAGCAATACATCTTTAACAGATTAGCTTGAGTGTAAACCAAATCTACTTTAAGGAAAGAAAAGGATAATAGATTTAATGGGCATCTATAATTACACTTATGTTATTAGTTTTCTACAGAGTATAAACTTGTTTTAAATTATTAAAATTTAAAACTAACAACTTTTATTGGTTCATCCTTATCTATCTTTACTTTTTAAATTTAAATTTTAAACTATAAAATAAAAATACTTTTATTTAAATATTAGCAGTTACATTTAATATCTGCTATCATGTGTTTCAGAGCAATTCAAAAAAACTTTGTTGATATGGAAAACATGTTTGACCTGTTAAAAGAAGAAAAAGAAGTGGTTGATGTTCCTGAAGCAGGCCAGCTTGTATTGAAAAAAGGCAATATTGAAGTCCACAATGTCAGCTTTAGTTATATCCCTGAAAGAATTGTTTTACGCAACATTAGTTTTAGTGTTCCTCCAGGAAAAACGGTTGCTTTGGTAAGACTTCTATCAACTAGGTTATTAGTTTCCATGTTTTAAAAAAAATTCGGACTTATTTTATTTTGAGATTTTTTATATAACAAAATTGTTTGATTTAACTTGTTTTAAATATGAGTCACCCAAATTTAAAAAAAAAAATCATGCTATATATTAGAAGGTTTTATATTCATGCTAAAAATTAGTCTGATCAAATTGATTATTTTGCGAATCTGAATCTCCAATTTAACTTTGAATCCGATTCTTGGAAAAATTATGAACAGTTGAAAACATAAATATAATAGAATAATATAAAATACAAATAATAACCAAATGTTAACATACTTTTTTTATAATCCATTCATTATAACATTCATACATTCATATAAGTGTTAAATTACTGGTCTGGCTCTGGGACCTGGTTGATAAATTCATCCAATAACTATTATAACCGGTTCTGAACCACCAACAGCTCTAAAACAAATTGAAATTGAAATATTGAAAAAAAAAAGTATTTAAGTCTCAAATATTCTTAAGAATTTGAGGGTCCCGTCCCTTCTAAAAATGTAATTTTCACTGCTCCCTATAAAGCCTTATGTGGAAACATATGCACAGGATCAGTTGCATGCCTAATGGGATCCACTCTTGCCTAAGACTCCAGGAAGAACCTCATTCCAACTTGTTTATTTCTTATAGGGATTGTTGAATCCTCTCCTTTAAGGTTAATGGAGTTTTATTTCTTGCTTTCCCATTTGAAATAAGCTTGTTGTGACATTTTGTAGCTTAACATTTTAAAGTTGCCCAGCATTAAATATACTTTAATATACATAATTTATCTGGATAATATGGTTAAATATCAAACAAAATTAAAAGCCATATTTAACGGTTCAATACAATCAAATATATTTGAATATATCGTTTTAAAGTATCTTATTTAATTATATAATCAAAGGAAAATTTCACCAAACGGCTTTATTAAATTAATTTCAATGTTAAATTTATTTAATTAAATGTAATTATTAACTTTTCGTTAACCCTACATTAGAAAATCAAGCTTAGTTTTATGAAAAATTTGCAGGTGGGTCCGTCTGGAAGTGGCAAAAGCACTATAATTCGACTCTTGTTTCGTTTCTATGATGTGGACACTGGCACTATTATTGTGGATGGTCAGAATATTAAAACAGTCAAACAAGCTTCTCTAAGAAAAGCCATTGGTGTTGTTCCACAAGACACAGTACTTTTCAACAATACCATCAAGTAAGACATTTCAACAAAATTGTAAGAGAACTTTATATTATAACATACTATTCAGATCTAAAAATAGCATGGTAAAGAGTCCTGAATTAAATCAATATAAGTCACAAAAACCTTTAAACTGATCATCAACATAATGGGGGGAAAGCTTTATTGGAACTAGAGATTAACCATCAATTGTAGACATTTAGTTTTAAAATCTTTAAGAACTAAACTAGTATGTTTTCATTATATATACACACTAGTAATCATTGCCTATGTTCTTATGACTTTGCTTGGAAAATAATTTTTGGAAATAAACTATATTGCAAGTTTAAACTACTGCAATTTTGAATATCTATTCCTCTTTTTCATTTTATGCGTGGCCAAATATACTTCATAGGCCGGAGCATAAGATGTGCGGACTAGTGGTCATACCTTCACAATCGTATAAACAATAACCTCTTTGTGAATAGATTTGGTATTTGAAACTTCTTCCCATTGTAGTTTTCTATCATACTGTCATAGTGAATCAAATTGTTCATTTTTTTAGCATTTAAATCATAAATAATAAGCAATTGTATTGGAGTGTATATTCTATATATTATGTTTATCTGAATTTTGTTTAAATATTTTGCCGTATAAACATAACTAATATTTGAAATTATTTTGAATATAATCTTAATATCATCATCATCAACAACTTTTCAGACTGGCTGGGTCACTTTAGTAAAATGCCTTCATATTCTTCTATCGTTTCACCATTCTTCCTCCTTTGATTGATTCCATTCTTCTTCTCTCACACAGTTTCTTTTATCTGCTCCACCATTCTCATTCTTGGCCTCCATTATTGTGTTTTCCCTACATAATTAATTTTCATAATTCTCTTTGGCATCCTCTCTCCTTTTCCAAGCTCATTACTTGACCATACCGTCTCAGATTTGCTTCCTCTACTATCTTCTGTACCCCAACTCTTTCCTGGATAATTTTATTCATAATCCTGTTTTTTCCTCATGACAGCTAACATAACATTCTCCTAACAAACTTCATTCCCATGGCCTCCACTTTCCTAGTCTCTTTAAATTCAATGCCCATTTTCTGCTGCATATGTAACTATGGATACAAGGTACTCCTTGTATAGAAATTCCTTACACTTCAAGGGCACTTCTCTTATCTATAGCAGGTCTCTTACACACACACCCTATTGCCTTCTTCCTATTAGATCCGCTCTACTCCCACCCTTCACCTCAATCACGCCTCCAAGATATTTTACATTCTGTACCTTTCTTTACTCTGTCCAACTCTATAGCTTTAATAGGCCTTATTCTCTTCCTTGTCATTACAATCACTTCACACTTTTCTGTGTTAAATTTCACTCTCTACTCTTTCTCTCCTTCATTCCATTCCTTTAGTTGTTCCTGTACTTCCTTTTCCCCCATGCTATTAAGTCATCGACAAAAATCATGGCTTTCATTCCTACCTTCCCGAGCTTCCTTACCACTTTATCCATGATCATTTCCATTACCATTACAAATAGTAGTGGTAAGAGAGCATTCCCCTCCCCTGCTTCACTCCATATTTTATTTTCAACCCCTCCATCCTTCCTCTCTCCGTCTTAACACAACTCCTGTTATCCTCATACATGCTCTTCACTCTAATTACAACTCCTCCTTTCACTTTGTCCTCCATCACTTTCCAAACTTTATTTCTATACACGCTATGGTATGCCTTCTCCACATCCATAAATACCATTACCGAGTTCTTCCCAAATTTATACCTTCTTTCCATCAGGTATTGTATAGCAAAGATAAATTCTCTTGTAGACGTCCTTTCCCTAAATCTGTTCTGTTCCTCTCTCCACCCTCTTTTCCAGTATATTCTCATATAATTGTGTATCGTGGCACATCAGTGTTATTCTCCCATAATTCATACACCTCTTCCTGTCTTCTTTTTGACCTAGTAATTTTTTTAAATATATTGACATTTGAGTGTCAGTATTAAAGTAACCACTTTAAGTAAATTTTGTATTGATATAAAATTTCAAAATTATTAAATTAACTTTCATAAAAACTTTTTCAGATACAATATTCAGTATGGAAGAATCTCTGCACCTGATGCAGACATTGTGACTGCTGCAAGAAATGCTGACATTCATGACAAAATATTGACTTTTCCAGATGCTTATGAGACAAAGGTAAAATGCCCTAACATCAAAAATACTGTCCCGCACACTAATGATCTAAATAAAAGAATAAATTTTTATATAGTTATGTTTTAGGCTATTTCTAGCAATTATTTAAATTATAAATGTGAAAAGTATTCATAATTGTTCTGAAATTAGTTTAATTTGTTTTAAGGTAGGTGAGAGGGGACTGAAGCTGAGTGGTGGTGAAAAACAGAGAGTAGCTATTGCTCGAACACTCCTCAAAGCTCCGACTATAGTACTCTTGGATGAAGCAACAAGTGCATTGGACACCCAAACTGAACGTAATATTCAAGCAGCACTAAATAAAGTATGCAGCAATAGAACTACAATAATAGTGGCTCACCGACTTTCTACCATCATTCATGCTGATGAAATTTTAGTTCTCAAAGATGGTGAAATAGTGGAAAGAGGAGAGTATGTATATTTTTTCCTATTTTATATGCTTAACACTATTTTTAGTAGTATTAACAACATATTGTTAAGGTTCTAATCTAATTCTTGGCTTATTTAAACATATTAAAATGGTAAAATCTTTCAGGATATGGTCAACTCATTAAGCTAAAAATATATTATTTTAAATAAATAGACTATTTAAATTACAGATGTCTTTCAAATATCGAATGTTATAGTGAATAGAGACAAATAAAAATATCTCATATTTGGTGGGGAAAAAATTTAATTTACGAAAAAATATTTACTTTTTTTCATTCATATGCTAATGCAATTAAAACATTTTCTATCACTATAAGCCACTGTTATCCATTAAACAAAACAATTTCTGAACAATATTCTTGTACTTGGACTGATTTGATTCTCCCCATTATAATTTTCTTCCCGTTTTCTACACGTAAGAATTTTTATCACTTTGTTTTTATATTTATTGCCATTTAAAACCCCATTTCCATTTAAAACCATTGTCATACTATTTTGTCTTCGATAAACTTAAGATTTTCATCGGTTAAATACAAACACAAACTGATCATATTAGAATAACCTAATTACACAAGAGAGGAATGTAAGTCCTCGCGCCCCTACTTTTTCTGTGGTAAAAATTTAATACAAAATATCTAGCAACATAGAGTCAAGGTGGTATATATTTATTTGTGATTAAGGTCTTTAAAAATATCGGATTTGAACAACTAAAATATTTTTTTAAATAAGAAAAAGTATCTTAATGTATCTAAAGATCAGGAAATGACAAATTTCATTCCTTTCTACCAAACTTGATCCACACCTAATGTACTTATGATTTCATTCCAAAGACCCAGATTATCCTCATCGAAAAAGTTGTCAATTTTGATTAAGTTTTGAGCTTAGAGTTTATAAGGAAAAAGATTTCTATGTGGTTTTCCAATTCTGAATCTGACCTGAAAGTCTGGTGTTCAAGCTTGACAGTGTAAGCTATGGTAGTTTTTCCACTTTAGAGTTTCTCATTCACTACACAGGCTAATGCTTGAGAACTTCCTTAAATTTTACCTTCCTACAAACTTAAATTTTGAATATATTTTTACTTTTTTCCTAATTGATAATAATCCATATCATTGCTAAAGTCCTAGATTCAGACTTGAAACCCAATCTTCTGGGTCAAAGTTATGCACATAAATAAATTAAAGTTATTCTATTATTTAATGTTATTAATGACATATTTATTTCACAGGCATAAAGATTTAATTTCATTAAATGGAGTATATGCAATGATGTGGCAACAGCAACTTAAAAATGAAGACATAAAAAAAGATGAAAGTGGCAATTTAGATGAAAAGGAAAGAATTCCTAGATAGTAAAATAGAAGAGTTTGGCTGAAATCTTAATTTTAATGCTATTATAACTACTATGACAAACCCTACAATGTTTTAAAAGCATGTTGACAAACAAAATCACCAAGTCACATATTTTCTCCAACTCCATGTTGTGAGCCCGCAAGCGAGCTATGCCAACAGAGCAGCCACTGCCGTGAGTTATGATAGTACCAACATTTGTGGATAGAGGGTGTCATGTGGTCAGCACAACATAGCCTGATCTTGACCGTGTTACAGCTACACAGATAAATTTTGGAAACACAGGGGATCGAGCTCGAGACATCTGTAGCCAGGAACTGACCGCTAGACCACAGAGGTATTCTCTCCTTTGCCATCCTCTTTCCATGACCATACTATCTCATGTACTCCCTGTACCCCCACTCTTTCCCGGATAACTTCATTCCTAATCCTTTTTCTCCTCATGACAACAATTTTCTTTTGTATAAAGGTATGGATTTAGTTTGTTTTATCTGTGATTACAGATATGTTATGTATTTGTTATAAATAAAGAACATAATACATGTGGTTTTAAAAAGTATGTTTGATTATTTTCAATTACTGAGTAAAAGAAAATTGTGACCTAAGATCTAAGATTTTAATAATGCTTTAAATATATTTTCTAAATCATCTTCCTTATTGAAGTGACAAAGAATAAAAATAGATTGCAGGATTGGTTTACGTTTGATCGATTCTGTAGAGATGGATAATTGCACTAGTTTTTTTTACAAGTAAAATGTCAGTCTCACATCATTCAAAACCTTAAATGATAATACAGTAAACTCCCGACCATCCGCAGGTGGATTATCCGCTTTGCGGCTTAACTGCGGAATCGCCAAAAGGTGGAGATACATTTTGAAAAACGCCGCGTTTATGGTAAATATAGGGCTAACGATTGTTTTACTCAGTAAATCCCTAGTAAAGATATAATGGCCAGAGAGATAAAAAGTTTATGCAAGAGGGGAGGAGGCCTTTTGGGGTCGTACCTGCTTAATTATCTGGAACAGGAAGATGACATGGTCCTATCTGACAAGTATATGTTACGGAAAATACATATATAAAGAAAAAGGTAGCAGCTGCAATGAAGCAGAATATTAATACAGTCAACTCTCGATTCTATGACCATTCACAGTTCCCTGGAAAAGTCGTTATTTCTAAAGTGTCGTTATTGGAATTTTAACTGATTTTGTTTCACCCCCGACCCTCAAACGCAAAAATTGCATTTTTTAGACAAACACATTAAAAAATACCTATTTCTTGAAGAAGTTCATTATGAAGGCCTGTTTCTTCTTAGCGCCAGTTTGCTCGACGAAGTCTTTCACATTATAGAACTGGAACCACAGCTCTTCGCTAGCGGCCTGGCGCTTAAAGTGCTCTTAAGTAGACGTCCCCGGCTTTCAAAACATCTTTTGTTGTGGGGATGTCATAAGGCTATTCTTCCATTTCTTCCTCCCCTTCTTCATCGCTGGACTCCTGCTTCTCCCTGATTATATTGGCGTTGTCGAGAGTGCCCCAAACTGTGATGTCATTGTTGGCTGCTACGTTTCCTAGTCACACGGCTGAGTGAAAGTCAGGGGGTCAGACGACGGTGCTGTTGATGAGCCAGGCTGAGGTTCCGTGTATAGGGCCTGGCTGAGAATTGGCATCCACTAGCGTTGGGACGCCTGGTTCTTCGGCGCTGACAGTGGATAGCACATTGACTGCAGTCCCTTCGTTGATTGGTATGACAAAGCGGGCGTGTCTGAAGCAGTTGGCGATTACCACCGGTCTCACGGCCCTCCAACTGGCGACGATTCCCTCCATGGCCCTGAACACGTCTCACTTTTTGACCTCCTTGCCCATGTCTAGATTCCACATCATACTCCAAACAAGCATCTCGCGGAACTTCACCTTCACTTGCTGAATTATCCCCTGGTCCAGGGGCTGAAGCATACTGGTGGTGTTCTTTGGCAGAAAACCCAGCTTGATGTTCCTGAGTTTGTCGAGAGCAGGATGAGCGGGGAAATTGTCGACGAAGAGCACGACTTTTCTATTTGCGGCGTGCATCTGCGATTGAAGCCTTGAAGCCACCGCGTGAACACCCCCGAGGTCATCCATGCCTTCTTATTAAAATCATAGTCACAAGGCAGGATGTTGCCCTTGAAACCCGGGGTTTCTTGAACTTACCGATCACGAGGGGCTTCATCTAATAAGGATGATGAGGCGCTCCTTGCTCCTCTCCTCACCCTTGCAACCATCCCCTTTCACAGCAAGAGTGTGATCTGGCATGAGGTTGTAGAACATCCCCAGCTCATCAGCGCTGTATACATTTTGAGGCTGATAGCGCCTAAGAATGTTTTGGAGCAAGGTCATCCACTCCCTCACCTGTGTTGGGTCGACCAGTGCTCTTTCATCGACAACCTTGTGGCTGGATATTCTGTGACGAACTTAGAAACTGTATAGCCACCCACTTGAACACCTAAAGTTTTCTATACCCAACCTCAGAGCAAAATCATCGGTTCATTTATGGGCACTTTTGCGCTCTATGCTCGCTGAACTACTCCAGAATAGCCTGCTCCAGATTTGCGTGTTTCGCGCACTTCAAATTTTTTGTCTTTACATTGTGGAATTCCTACATTCACAATTTCTTCTCTAATTTTGAGAATCGTGAAAAGTGTTGACTTCGGAATGCCATGCCACCGCGCAATCTCCATCTTTGTAATCTTCTTCTCATCCACTTCCTGGATTATCTCTTACTTCTTTATGAGCGTCAAGAAGGTCCTCTTTCCATTCATTTCGTCGAAATTATAAGTTCGTATCAAATAAAAAAAAAATAGCAGGGGGTCGTCCAAAATCGTTCAGAAAATCAAACCGAGAATTTAAATAACAATGGCAACAACAAGCCTGATGCGTGATGTAGCGGCAGTCGCGCGCGGGTAAACATTGTCTTACTTGGGGGAGGGGGTGGACAGATGCAAGTGCTATTGGCTGGCATTGATAGGGTGGTGTCTATTTTTTTACCTGACCTACCCCAGTTACTAGTAATACAGCGCTGGCAAAATAATCGCAAGTGCAACAAACACATTTTACGGCAGATTTCCTTAAAATTTTCTACCTTTTTTTTTTCAAATTTTTCACGGCTCTCCAAAAAAGAGTCGTTACTTCGATAAATAAAATTACAAGTCACAGATGTGCGCCCCAAACATAATGGGCATGACTTGACTGTCTTGTCTGCCAAAGATGTGGTGCGCATGCGCACGCTTAAAGATGGCTTCACTAAACAACTGTAACGAGCCATAAAAGAATTCCAACATTTCCCCTCGAGTTGGTTGTCAAAAGAAAGTCACTATTGCGAATCACCCAGTCTGGTTGATTCCATGCATTAAATATGTTTAACTTTGGGCAGTCCTTTTGTTAAGAAGTCTGCAACTTTATCATCCGTTGAGATGTAAAGTACACGAAGTTCCTTGCGTTTGAGTACGTCCCTCACGAAGTGATGACGGATGCCGATGTGCTTGCTCCTAGCATGAAATATCGGATTCTCTGCCAACTTCAATGAGCTTTTGTTGTCGCAGAAAATAATGATTCCGCCAGAGTCGCCAAAGCCCATCTTGACGAGGAATCGATTCAAATAGACGGCTTCCTTAATGCTCTCTGACAGAGCCATGTATTCTTCATCTGTCGTCGACAGTTCGCGGTTTTTTAGATTCCCAGGATATCGGTTCTCCATGTAGCATGAATATGTACCCGGTGTAAGACCTCTTGTCTTCGGGACAACTTCCCCAGTCTGCATCTACAAATCCTTTGACTGATCCTGGATCTGAGCCATAGGTCAACCCCACATTGGTGGAACCCTTTAGATAGCGTAATACACGCTTGGCGGACTTCCATTGATCGGTACCATAGTAATTGTTTAACTGCCCCTGATTGCTTACAGCAAATGATATGTCGAACCTTGTAGTTGATGCCAAGTACGTAAGTGCCCCGACCAGCTCGCGTTATGAAAGCCTTAGATCGTCTTCCGACTGCTATTCGTTTCTCCTCAGTTTCAAGCTTGTATCCACAGGGGTGGATACAGGTTTGCATTCGGACATACCTAATCGTGAAAGCAGCTCGCATATGAGGCTATGCTAGTGCATCATCACCTGCCCTTCTGTCTGGTTGAACTCTATTCCCAGGCAAGATTTTGAATAGCCTAGATCTTTGACTAAGAAGTGGTTGGCCATTCTCCTTTCAAGTTCAGCAATCCCCCTCCTGTCAGGGGAGGCGATTAGGATATCATCAACCTACGTCGCAATTAGTATAACGTCGTCCCCTGGACCAATATGGAATAAACAAGAGACTGAGACTGAAGGCGTCGCACCCAGATCTCTCAAGGTTTCATCCTGCTTGAAGTACCAGCTCTGTCCAGCTTGTCGCAAACTATAAAGCGATTTCTTCAGGAGGCAAACCTTGTCCCCCTACTAAATTCTCAAGCATGTCTTTGCCTTCATCCCGACCTGACTCTGGCCCTCAGAATCAAATACACCCTGAAATATTTCTCGTAAATTCTTCGGTGGTTCCATATAAACCTCTTCCTCTAGGTATCCATTCAAGTATGCAGTTTCCACACCAAACTGCATAATCTTAATTCCGTATTGACTTCACCTTCCTTGGCCGGCCACGGCCTCTTGTGATCAATTTCCTGACGCACGTCTATACCAGTAGTCGTGTCATCGGGGGTGGAAGAGATGTCCCTATCTTCGCCCGATCCATCAGATAGTGATGCATACGCTTCGACGGTGTTGTCAAAGCCGAGGAATACCTCATCTTCGTCGTCTTCATAGTTTGCGGCTGATCATCTTCAGTGTGGCACCTTGGAGGGAATTAGATGTCCACAAATCGTCGAGATTGTGTAGCGTCTTCGCCCTTCGTGTCTCCTTCCCGGTCCATTTGCGTGTTGGCTATCAAACGAGGCTTGACATCCTCCATGAATTTGACATCACGGCTTATCACCACTCGACACTTCTTGGGTGACCACACGCGGTAACCCTTGGACTCATCCGCATAGCCAAGGAAGATCCCTTCCTGTCCACGAGAGTCAAACTTTCCTCTTCCGGGTTCTCTGTCCAGGTAGAGCACTTCACTTCCTAACACCCTGAAGGAAGACACGTCCGGCATTCCACCTATCCATTTCTCGTACGGTGTTCGTCCATCCAAGCTCTTTGTTGGTAGGCAATTTCGGAGGTAATTTGCGGTACTAACCGCCTCAGCCCAAAGGGAATTGGGAAAATTTGCTTCTATCAGAAGGCACCTAGCAACGTCAAGAAGAGAGCGATTCTTTCTTTCCCCGTGCCATTTTGCTCCGGGTTATATAGGACAGTCAACCTCCTAGTGATTCCTCGCCTTTTCAAGTAGTAGTCAAACTCCTTGTTAGTGTATTCTCCACCATTGTCTGACCGCAAGCACTCTACAGTTTTACCCTTTTGGTTCTCAACGAGGGTTATGTACTCAATAGTAGCTATGAGTACTTCAGACTTTGACCTTAAGAATCGAATCTCGCACCGTCTGGTGTTGTCGTCGATAAATTCGAAAAAATACTTCGATCCTACCGTGGACGTTGTCCTCATGTGTCTGCATACATCTGAGTGTATCACATCCAAGACGTCTGTATGACGGTTTGATTTGCTGGGAAATGGGGCCCTTGTAATTTTCCCCCGTATACAAATGTCCCAATTCAACTTGCTGAATTCGCCAGCACAACTCCCTTCACGACACCTTTACGAACAGCGTCCGAGATGTCCTTCGCATTAGTGTGACCCAGGAGTCTGTGTAACAATCCAAACGGAACTTTGTTTTCTTTCGAAACTGAAGTGACAATGCACACGTCCTGTTTGAACTCACGCACGTAGTACAAATCGTTGACTCTGACAGCACTTAGTACAGTATTCCCATTTGAGTCTTGTATAATGGCACAGTCTTTTTGAAACCAAACATCGAATCTACGATCCGTTATCTTACTGACCAACAACAGGTTGGTTCTCAAGTCGGGTACATAAATTGCGTTGTCTAACGTTACGTTCCTCTTGTCACCAAATATGTTCGCTACAAACTGCGCTTTGTCTATCGATGCCGTGTCAGCGGTCACGCTGTTCGCGAGGTTTAGCGCACCATGCCCAGAATCATACAATTCACGAAAAAGTTCTGTCTCATTGCACAAGTGCGTTGTCGCGCCACTGTCCAGACACCACTTTCGGTTTGGATCGTTCGACTTGCATGCCGAAACATTTAAACAGACGTTATCCACACATTTCATTTTTTCCTTTTTTCATTGCTTCGACACTTGTTTGCCTTATGCCCAGGTTTTCTGCATTTAAAACATCGTATCACGTGCGCGCCTCTCTGTTTTTCGCAATCACTTTTGTTCACTTAGGGTTTGTCTTTCCGATTATGCCAGCCGCCATTTTTCTTTGAAAACATGGCACCTAACGACGCGTTTCGCCCATCACTCTTACTCTTCTATGATTTTAATGCGAAGCGCATCTGGCGTCGGCAATTCGTCACGCGATTCAATTGCGCATCGAAAGTTCTCAAAACCAGCGGGTAAGCTATAGAGTAATAAAATCGTCAACAAGTCTGGTTTGATCGCAACTTCCATGTCGTTCAACTTGTCCGCAGAGTCTAAAAAACTGTTAAGATGCGCGCGTACATCACTATTGTCCGCCATTTTCTGTAGCGTTAACCTCTTCAAAAGGGCTGCCTTTCTCGCCGGGCCTTTGGATTGATATAACTCTTCTCTTCCTATTTCCACCCCATTTCACTCGATGTCTCACAATTCTTCACTTGCTTGAGCTCGCTTGAAGATATAGATAAATTTATGTCTGACCGCGCCTTCATATCATTTCGCACCCATTCTCGCACGTTGGCGCGATCATTCGTCAACTCTGGTTTTAACGCGACAGCGTTCACGAACTCCCATAAATCGGCTTTACAGTTTCAACGTATCATAATTGTCTTTGCCTAGAAGTTCAATCCTTGATACGTTTGCTGTGTTCATCGCGTCGATCTCGGAACTCTCGCACGTCCGTTTATCTCTTTTATGTTAAACTTTATCTTTTAAACGACACTCAAGAACCTGGGCCCATAACCTGTTAGAGAAAGATCGCCGCGGGTCAAGTGAACCGTAAACAAACAAGATAGCACAAGAAAACATACATTAGTCAGTACCAGGGTGCCCGCCATCCCCACAAACCCCCAGTTTCTTTTGAAGTTATTATTCACACTCTCACGACAATTTTATCTTGCCATAATAGTTTCAAGAAAAATATGTTTTCGGTTTAAGTAATAGCAGGCCATGTTTTTTAAATGACATAGTAAGGTGAGCGGTGGTCAGTGCCATGCATTGTGAAACCAAACCTTCCCTCCCCTTCACCTATTGTCACCATCCTGTTACGGCAAGCTAGCCCTGCCTATTCTTCGTGTGAAGGCGCACTCCCGTACATGCAAGGCCGGTGACAGACTGACGTTTTGGTCGCTGTGACAGATTGACGTTTTGGTCTTTGCGACACAGACGCCACGACCAGGTAGCTCTAATATATTGCATTGTTTCAAATAAGAGGGTCAGACTAGCGACACGAACGCCGCGACAGATTTGAAAACGTCGATGTGAGCCTTTCTTGAGCGTAGCGACCTCTCTCATATGAAACAATGCAATATACTAGTCTGACTTGGTTACAGCGTTTGTGTCGCAGCGACCAAAACGCAACCAAAATGTCAGTCTGTCACCGGCCTAAGGTTGAAATCTTGTGAAATAACGTGTATAATGTGAACCAGCAATAATTGTCAGTAATTCTGCGCGTTCCTGCATCTTGAGGCTGTGTGTGGCGTGTGTGCTTATAATAATATTGTGCAGGGTTATTTAAGGATAGTGTTTTAGTTATATGTTTTAATATTTTTCGTAAATAGGCCAAATATGAATAGTTCAATTCAGGCGCTCAAGACAACAAATGTTGCAAGATTAACTCTCTATCAAAAAAGAGAATTGAAATCATTAGGTATGCCATGTCCTAATATCTGTATGGAACAAAGTGAAACGAAGAAGAATTAAAATATTTTTTTTTAAAGGCAGCTCAAGTCTAAAAATGCATTTAAAAAAATTACTGGATTTTAGGCTGTGATGTGGACAAATCTTTGTACTCTTTCCCATGTATTTTGTTTTCTCTAAGAAAAAGTGATGAATGCTTGTGGATAGTAGAAGGCGTCGATGATATAAAACATTTAATATAAAAAATTAAGAAACACGTATCTGTGAATCACATGAATAGTGTCGCTGGTCTTTCTTTGCTAGGTAAAGTAAACATATCGTCTAGCCTAGACTCACAATACAGAGAAAACGTTAAAAAAAAACATACTCACGTTGACAAAAATAGGCACATATTAAAAAGGTTGATTTCATGTGTTAAATTCTGTGGTGTTTTTGAATTACCTCTCGGAGGTCATGACGAATCAACATCATCTACAAATCCTGGTGTCTACAGAGGTCTAATTAATTATGCTGCTGAGCTGGATTCTGCAATGAAAGACCATTTAGAATCGGCCACTGTATTCAAAGGAACATCGAAAATAATACAAAATGCCCTATCGGACTTCATACTTAATGTTTGTAGGGAGGAAATAGAAAAGCAGATAGGAGATTCTCAATTTGTAGCCATCGAATGTAAAGAGACAACAGATGTAATGAACCATTGTCAGATGGTATTAGTTTTTAGGTATGTGTTTGAGGGGTTGGCTTGTGAGAGGTTTTGGGGGTTTCTTATTCCTGAAGGAAGATTTGCAGAAACCTTAGCAAAATGCATAATGGACCACATCAAACCACTTCTAGACACTTCACAAGGAAGATTAATAGCACAGACGTATGACGGTGCTAGTAGTAGCTCTGTTGGGGGTGTACAGGCCAAGATTAGAGAAACATGTCCATTTGCCTATTTTGTACATTGTTACGCTCATCAGCTAAATTTGATATTGGAAAAAGCAACCAGTGCAAACAGCAAAGTTCGATTTTTTTTCTCAAACCTTTCTGCCATTCCCGCATTTTTTTTTCGCACTCATCTCCGTGATCTGACGTTTTGGTGCAAGTAGTACAAGTCAGACTACCAGAGTTGCTACAACAATATGGAACTACAACATTCGAACTGTTAACGTTGTGTACGAAAATAGAGATAAGTTGGAGGAGTGCTTCGAAGTTCTTGAGGAAAAGTGTACAAACAAACTTACAGTTAACGAGGCGATTAGCCACAGAAGGAATTTTCAGGACCCAAATTTCATGTTCTGGTTAGCTATTTTCCACAAAATTTTACCTCATGTGGATATATTGTACCAACAATTACAATCCAGGAACAGAGACAGTGTAATGTGGCAAACTGACATTTGCATTTTTGTAAATGAGATGCAGAAAGAGGGGGCGGGGGGAGTAAATGAAATAGAGAAGCAAAAAAAACTATAAAGAGTACCCTGAGCAACCAAGGAACAGTAATGTTGAATGAAGCACCAGAGTGGGGGATGCTAAAGAAGTGTGTGATGTTATTACAACTAATGTAAAAGACAGATTCGCTTTTACTGGTCATTTGGAGGCAGCTTCTTTGTTATGTAATGAGTCATTTCCACAATTTTCTACTTGCTATCCGGAAGAAAAACTCACGCGAGTAATCCAACACTACCCTTTCTTAGAAAAAGAAAAATTCTCGTCTGAATTGGGACTATTATACAGACGACAGGACTTTATAACTTTACTAGTAGTCTATGGCACTTCAACAAAAAAAAAAAAAAGGCGTAACCCAGACAAAATTATTAACAAAATTATATCTTTTGGGATGTGTATTTATAATTAAATTATTGACACCACGGTTGGTCAAATGGAGCTGAGGTTTCAAGATCTTAATGAGCTGCAATTTAATGAGCTACTAAATTCAAAAAAATTTCAGAACTTTAGATCTCGATTTTTTTTATTTAGTTTATTTTTGTCACTTAAGTCAAGCTACGGTAGTCTTTTCAATTTTGACAGTTTTCGGAGTGAGTTAATATTTATTTACAGATTATCTGACTTTTCAGACAAGACTGTGTCTGACATTATGAAGTTCCTGGAATAGACAGACTTAGCAAAAGAAGCGTTCCAAGAAACATATAAATTGTGTTGTTTGGTATCAACAGTACCAGTGAGCACATCTACAGCTGAGCGCACCTTATCTTGTTTGAAACGTATTAAGACGACTGTGCTTAACACCCAGTGTGATGATAGGCTCTCCATACTTTCCCTGTTGTCAGTTGACAAAGGCATGCTAGGTGAACTGCAGAGTCTATGACGCTGTTATCGAAAACTTCATTCAGAAAGGTGACAGAAAGATTGCACTAATATACTAATAAAGGTAAGATCCTACTATTATTTTTTTATTTACTTGTTTATTTATTTATTTTTATTCATGTTTTTGTTTAATTTATATCTTTATGTATTTTTTGTCTATTCCAGGTCTAAATATTGTGAATCGGTTGAAGGGAGCAAAATTGCGTAGCCCATGACCTGTAAAAGTGTATTTGCTACGCTAAATATTGTACATCAAATGGAGAGTATTCCTCTTTAGCCCCATAATGAAAGGTGTCTTCGAACCTAGTCCTCTTTGAGAAAAGTCACCGCACGCCACTGATTACATCTATTCACTAGATATTGTTTATGAACACCATTGTTGAAAATATTGGGCTACAATTTCTTGCGCACTACGTATTATTTTTAGTTAGATAAAAGTTTTACATTGGGGGACCATTCGTTTAGTTTTTTGCAACACAGTACTGTTTTTGATAGTTTTGTTCTATTCTCATACAAAACAGGTGCTAGTACGTTCATCCGTAAATACTGTTTTTTTTATCAAGTATCGGTACTTCCAGAAGTAATTATTTTTGTGGTTAGAGAAAATAATACTATTTAATTGAACACCGTTAGTGCAAGTAACTTCACGTGGAATGACAATAAAAGCTTTTATATAATATCTGATCCATTTAAATTCCCATTAAAATGGAAAAAAGTAAAGTACCTTTTTGTTTTTTTTGCTATACATGTCTCCCAAATATTTATATTAAGTACCTATCATTTGTTCCAAATGTTGCTTTGCTTTAAATTGTTAAATATTATAACTTTTGCATTGACGTAATAATTTGAAGGGATTGGCATATTATATTCTTCGTAAATTTATTTTATAATCAATAATGAAAGGAAAAAAAAAATAATTATTTCTGTGTGAACAGAATTTTTCTTTTTTCACAGTATACCATAGAATATATTCGTCTTTGTGATTTTTTTTTGTTTGTTATGCTTTTTCTAAAATAAAATATGGTCACCATAGTTATGCATAAATATAATTACATCCTATTAATCATTAATTCTCTATTCGCCTAAAATAATATAATTATAATTAAAACTTTATTTTCATTCAAATAATACTCAGGTAAAAAGTTTTCTTTTATAAAAATGAAATTAACAATATAATCTAAATGTAATAAAGAATGGAAATAATGTTTAATAATTTTTTGTTAAGTTTTTTCCATTAGTTGATTTTCCTTACAACATTTTATTATTTGAATTTTGATTCGTTGAATTAAGTATTTCCTTAATTGTTCACCTAAAAAGTGTTACAATTCTTCTTCTAAAATTCAAATAGTTTAGGGAAATATTTTAAATATAGCGGGAATTTGGTATCGTATGTTGGCTGTTCTTTCTTTGCCTGATTATAAAAGTATATGATTGTTACCGGTAGTTTATATTAATACGATTTAAAATTATTGTGTTTTGAAGACTTATTTTTCTCATTTGTCAAATAATCTTCCTAAAGATGGGTAACGTACTAGCTGCAAGTCCATCTCAAAACAAAACTCCAACAGTGGTTGTCCCGCCACCACCGCCGACTCTTGATTATTCGTCAAATCCAGCAATAAATAATGATCTTGCTTCAGACACTGAAGATGTTAATTCTGTGCAACAAAACGGAAAAATGAATCCAGGAACTCTAGAAGATCTTCACAAGAAATGTAAAGGTAAGCTATGCTGTGATCACATAACCCTCAAAACATGGTTATCCCAGAAATTCAGGTCAATTGGGGTGGGTACCCATTACCAAACCCATAAGTAGAAATAGGGTAAAATAGCATTAATTTTCAGTTTTTTTTAGCATTAATTATTGGAAATTTAGCGTTTTGTGGCATAATCTAGCATTTTTTAGCAAAATAGGTAAAAATGTCTTTCGTCAATGTTTTTAGGGCCTATACAAAGGATTTATGATAAAATTTATGTATGCATTAATACGAAGGGTATTTTAACCTTCGTCTTTAATTATTTTCATGTGAGAGATTATAATTATAAATAATTACGATTAAGTTAATAAGGAAGGAAACTGGAAGATTGTGTCAAACACAAACAGAAGAACGCAGAATGACTTCAATTGGCATAATTTATTTTACACCAATGTGTAACGTCAACAAATCATTGTAGCTTACAGTACAAAAATTAAAATAGTTTAGTAAATAGCTGGTATCGTAGATAGTTGGTGTCGTTGAATCAGTTCAAACAAATGTGCAAGTCAAAGATAGTAAATATTAGCAAATAAAATAGTGTGGTAACAAAAATGACATAAGTGTGCATATTTTAAATACAAGTGTATCAGTTCACACAAACGTGAAAGTCAAAAATAGTTAATATATACACAAAAAATAGTTTGGTTAACAAGGCTTCCAAAAACGAAATCAGTCGTCATATTTTAAATAAATAGTTGGAGTTAAGCAGACTAACAAATACAAGAAACAATTAACAGAAATGGAAACTGGCACTCTACTGATTAAACGAAAGCATTGCGCAAGTTTATATTGTAGCCTCTTTCATTCTGGTTTGCCTGTCAGTCAGTACCAAATTATACTGACTGAAAAAACGTTCGGCGTCAACACTATTAACAGGGGCCCAAATTGTTTGTAGGGCTGGCCCAGCAAAGGCCGAGTTGGTAACTTTCATGGTCGTCAACATCTGAATGATGTCACACACTTTACCTTCACGCACTGTGGTTCCCATCACTTTGTGAAGGTAAAGATATCCTTCAACACACTTGTCGCTGGTCAGCTTGGAAAATAGCGGTAGCACTTCAAACTGTTTTCTGACCGACTTCTCGTCTGGTGCCAGCGATTGTGCAGCAATCGCAGGGTTGCAGAGCTCTCCGGCTGCCTTGAAAAAGTTGTTGGTGGTGCATGGTGCCATGTGTTTGGCCGACTTCATGGCGCTCTTCTGTGCACACCCGCACAACAACTGCTTCAACTCCTCCCGCTTGGCTACACTGGTGATGCTGCCCAGGAGAGATCGAGTTCTTTCCGAGAAGTTTCCATTGGACAATCGCTTCAGGACTGACATCAGAGCTTCCAGCTCGTGCCAGACCAGATGGGCAAATGGGAATTTGGAGCCTTCAAGCTTATTGATCAGCTCAACGAACATTTTGCATGAGTCCGCACTGATTTTTTAATCACTTATTTCCGCTGAAAAACATTGTTTTATAGAAATTCTCAACATTTTATTTAAATGCACAGCATTTTCAGGGAATTCACGTCTATTTCGCTAAATAGAATAATTTAGCTAAAATACTCTCAAAATCACGTTTTTCGCGTTAATTTGCGAAATAAAAATCGCTTTAAACACTTTCAAATGTCATGAAAAACAAAGAAAACTTATAAATACCCTATTTTCAACCCCCTTTTTTTTCAGTGTTTTTCGCAAAAGCAAATTTACCCTATATCTCTCTACCCATAAGTTAATGATTTTTATATAACCAAAATAATATTCTGCGATTAATTTTATGAACTAAATAATATGGCGAATCTATCAATAGCCAATTATAAAAGTAGATTACGGTGGGCTGGGCATGCAGCATGAATGGGAGAATCTAGAACCATGTTCAGAGTATTGACCGAGTGACCCAATGTGAAGAGACATATGCAGATCGGAGGATAATATTATAATGGACCCGAAAGAAATGGGGTGTAATGAGGTGGACTGGATAAAACTAGCTCAAGAAAAGAAAAGAAAAGGGAGTAATGAGGTGGACTGGATAGAACTAAGGATAGGGGGCATACCTTTGTAGTGTGGCAATGAACGTTCGAGTTATTAATGCCATACAGTAAGTAATAGCTGCCTCTTGAAGAAAATCGATTGTTACCACCCATTCCCCCCCGAACTAGGTTTCATTCTAACGAAACTCGTCAGAGTAGTGTGAAACGGGCAACGCAACCCCCTAAAAGAGGAAACCAAAAAACACAAAAGGGAGACAAAGGAAATTTGTAAAGAATGATAAGACACACAGATAGGAACATGTAAAAGGAATAACACTAGGACAAACATAGGAATTGAGATCTGTGTTCTTCTTTTCATTTTAAAAGTCATATTGTGTGTGTTCCTATTCCATATATTTCTATCCACCTTTGCTGTACCTTCTCACAAATATTATAAAATTAGCCTACCTCATAAAGCCAAAAGAGGCTTTCCTTATATAGACATACAGTAAGTAAGAAAGTAAACAAGCAATAGTCGTCTAACAATGAGCACATTTCCCCCTTTTCCATAGCATATCCCTCTCTTGCATATGAGATGCATTTATCTTGTTTGAATAACTCTTCAACATCTACAAATTGTACTAGCCTACACGTTATGACATACATCTGGCACAAGTACTGATAAGACTAAACCGTAAACCAATTGGCATCAACTGACATGCTCATAAGATGATGTCATAGATATAAACACCCAAATTAATGTTTAAAATAATTTAATACAAACCTAACAGTCCTACTTAACTTTTAAACCTTCTATAATTTATATGGATGATTCTCAAATTGAGGGACAATTTATGTCTCCTGCCTATTAAATATTTTATTATTTTTAAAACAAGCATAAAAAAAAATGTTTAGAAGTAGAAAGTGTATAAAACTTGATAGAAACATTTAAATATGGTAATATTAAAAACAAACTAGACCAAATCATTATTAAAAGTCCCTTTCATCACATCGCTAACTGTCACCACCTCTGAATTTGGAAGTTTGAAGATCCATAAAAAAATAAAAAAAGGTAAAAAATCTATAACAACGGTAAAATATTCCCGTAGTAGGCCTACTGTTATTTTTGTTTGAAGAATCCATTTCTTAATAATTATTCATGAATTTTGACATTTTAATCGATGTTTGTTTGTCCCCAAGTAATACACTGGACAAACACAATATTTTGAGTTTGGCACTAAAACCTTCCAGAATGCTCATATGTTCCCTATTACCCATAGTGTGTTGTTGTCATGTACTTCTTGTTATTTCATTAGTTAAAAAGTTTATTTAATATTACTCGGTCAACGTATGAAAATTCAGGTAGAGTATTTTAATTGAAAATCACTTCGCTAAAGTTAATATCATTCAAATGGAGTATTTGAAATAACTAAGCCAGTACCAGTTCAGTTGAACATAATTGGAGGCAGAAACTAACCTCAATGTTTGTTTGCCTCTTTATACTTATATTAGGGTTATGAAACAGTCTCAAAAATATCACTTTGCTAACGTTGCTTGGTAATGAAAATAGTGTTATCACTTCACTAACGTTGCTTGGTGAAGAAAATTGTGTCATCACCTCGCTTACGTCATTTAGTTGACGAAACTACTGATAGTCACTTAGCTCACGTTAGTAAAGTGAAATGTTCACTGTAAAGGCCGTTTTCCCAAATATCACCTCGCTAATGTCCGCATCACTTCACTAACGACAATAAAATCACTTATTTCTTATTAACAGCCTTATTAAAAAAGTAAATATTAACTATTATAAACATTTGAGATATTAAAACATAAATAAAAAATGAGAAATGTAAAACTTAATTTTCTCTGGATTTTGGAAAATTTAACATCACTAACACATGAATTTTGTATGATTCTTCACCTACAAAATCCTAATTCCAATAAATGTAGGCTATCTTATTTTATATTAATGTTAAGAAAAATATGGTAGAATACATATTTTATTTGGATTTTTGAGATTATAATATATTTATGTGCATCTGAAACAGCGTAATGGATTATGGGTAGTTACTTTGGTATAACTAGAAAAAAACACGAGAAAAATGTAAAATCAAGCTCTGCTGGTTATTACTTAATTCTTTAATAAATTTTGTTCAATCAGGCAAAAAATTATAATTTTCCTTAAATTTTATTTTTTATTTTTGGATTTCCTATTTGTCCCTCAATTTGACAATGACCCATATAATGGTATATAATTATGGTTCTTATCCGACCTAACTAAACCTTTCCTTTCATGCATTAACAAATTAAAATCTCAAAGATTATTGATCAAATAAACAATTTAATTTCAATACAAATTGATTAGGTATCCTACTTCACACAATGCAATAAATCATTAGCCAACCATTATAAAGCAAAGAACATATCTAAGTCAACACAAAAGATAGTAAATATTTATGTTTCTCTTGCGATTTTATTGAATCTTGTTTTCATTGTATAAGTTAACCTGGTATTATTCAATTTGCCATGTTATTACATAATTGACATATATTATAACAAAACAAAGAAACAATGTCTTATACGATTATGATATAGGACAGTGGTTTTCAATAGGTGGGCCAGATGCGGCCCACAAAGGATTTTCTGACCCGCGGCACAAAACTTTCTGTTCTTAATGACTGATAGGGGATTCTTAATAAAGCTTGCAGTTTCAAGTGATATGTTTGATCACTTGAATAAATTAAACCTTCAGTTGCAGGGGAAAGAGAAAACTGTCATTGATATTATTGAAGCAATTTAGAATTTCAAGACTAAACTGTTGCTGATGGACGATTTTACCCAACAGAAGTTTATTCATGTTTAAGGGCCAGTTTCATAGTCAGATTTAGTACGCCTCAAGTGCGGCGCTATACTAAATACAAGACGTCACCTACCTGAAATTGAACGGAATGGGCCAGTTTCGCATATGAAACTGGCCCACTCCATTTTGGTCTAGGTAGGTGTCGTCCTGTATTTAGTATCGACTCGCACTTTAGGTGTACTAAATCTGACTATGAAACTGGCCCTAAGTGTTTGTGGAATACTTGGAAATGGAAGAAGAACCTGAAGGGAAAGAGTGTTTGTTTGAATCTGTGGAATTAGCCCTAACACTTTTTTTTACAAAGTTAGTAGAAAACTTTGAGTGAAGGTTTGCAGAGTTTACACTGCCCAAAGTAATGCAGGTATTCATAAAAAATCCCTTTGCTGTGACCCCTGCCCAGATATGCGAGATCTCTGAAAGTGCTAAAGGACTGTTATCTAATATGGACCAAATTGATTTACAGTTTGAATTAATTGATGTTCAAGGTTCAGAAGAACTGAAAAGTAACTTTACGGGCAATATGTCATTTTTGGGCTAAATTTATGACTATTTATCCAAATTGTAAGAAACTTACCATTCTAATTTTAACTATGTTTGGGTCTACCTACAAATGTGAATTAAGATTCACTGACATGAACAATATAAAAAATTGTTACAGGAACAAATTAACAGATGTTCATGTTGAAAACTCCCGAAGATTAGTGCTATACTCCAGATTTTAAACAGATTGTTTAAGGAAATCGCCCAAATTTTTCTCATTAGTTTCTTGATAACTAAAGTAAAGTTTGTTTTGTAATTTAAATTTTTAAATCCTAAAATAAAAATAGTGTTCATAATATTATGAGGTACTTAGTTTTCATTTTGAGTAAATTATGTAACTTTTTCAAATTAAGTTTTCACGCTCTCTGGCCCGATCCATTAAAGAAAATATAACTGTGGCCCGCGCTGAGAAGTAATTGAAAACCAATGATATAGGGTATTATTCCTAGCAGATTTACTAACCTTAGCAGGAATTTTTATTATTTCTATATAAATCTATCATTTATGGGATGTTTAGTGAATAGGTTATGCAATTTACAAGTGTTTAAAGATTTATTTGGTAATATTAGGTCTAGACCTTCATTTTATATGGAGCATATAAAAATTATTTTCTTCCTTTTATTACAATATAAATTAGGCTATGTCTATTTTCTTATCATTAGTACACACTTAAGAATACATACCTTAACTTATAATTGAATATAATATAAAAAGTTTCCAAAGTTTGTATAGCTATACAATTTAAATATAACTCACTAAAATCACATAGGATCGGTAAATATTTACTACAAAACTCGCCATTCTACCCTTTGCCCCATAAGTTACTGTAGGGCATCATTAAAATACTATCACTGTGCAAGTCATATATATATATATATATATGATATAAAAAAATAAGTGAGATTTTAAATTTTAGAGGTGGATCACTAATTCCAAAAATACCACTGGGTAACCTTATGAAAACCAGGCCAGATACTAGGCTTAAGCCCAATTGGTAAATTAATTTCAGCTCTAGGACAGACAGATGGCTTTGCCAAAACCACATTTTTGGATTCAACGGGTCATGAAATATCGACAACCTTGGAAATCTTTTAATCTTTTTGATGATTACAATACTTATTTCCCCCTAGGGGTTGTGATAAAGTAAAAAAAGTATGGAGGATTAAAAACCAAACAAGGAGATAGGTATCTTGGTTGTTTATCTGTATATCAAATACTGTCAAAATCCATCCTTTAGTTCAAGAGTTAAGAAGGGGAACAGTCAGACATGGTCTTCTTAAGTCAAAAACCCGAAGGTTGGTATGATGTGATTTCTATACATCTACTGCTGGGCATGTACTCAGCCATTTGGCTGTTTAGTGCTGCTCGCATCATCTGGTAGAAATCCCATGAACTAGGAGGGGCTCAAGAAGAGTGTTGGTTCTTCGTTGTCTTCCATATTAAATTTCTATGAGTGTGCGTGAAAGGGCTTACCAATTTTGCCGGGAAATGTTTTTACCATAGGCCTACAAGCTGTGGATAGGTTAAGTTGGCAGGAGAATGTGTAAGTGAAGGACTTCAGCACTAAAACTAATAATAATAATAATAATGATGATAATGATAGTAATAACAAAACAGTGTGTCTACCATATGGGAAAATCAGGGATAACTGGAATTAGCCGGGAATTTGAAGTGGTCGGGGAAAACGGGAATAAGTCGGGAATTTGGTAATTTACAACAAAAAATCTGGGAAAATGTTATTTTAATCAAAATATGAAATATAATAATCATTAAATCAGTAAATTACAATATGATTCAAACTGTCTATTTTTTGTAGCTGTGTAATATATTTTATACTTTCCTAATTCCTAGTAGACTATGTTAATACAAATAAAAAAAATGTTTATTTACATATTAAAATGTATTATGAATAGATTAATGAAAAAGGATCGGGGTCAGGGGGTAAGAAGGGTGTGATATACTGTTGAGTCAGAAATTTTAAGAAATGATCAGGGAAAAAGTTAGGAATTTCATTGGTCAAGTTGAATAGACACCATGAATAATAACAATAATAGCAATTACAACAATAACAACAGTAATCAATAACAATAATAACAACAATAACAAATCATAATCATCTACTCACTGAAAAGGTGAAATCATTTTACCTTTTCTCATTTTTTACAAACTTAATCGAATTTTGAAATAAAGAAATATTTCAAGTTATTTCAACAAAATCATGGCATTTGTATTTCTTTGTATTTATGAATATATATTTGGATACAGGAAAGGTGCGTGGAAAACACTTCAAAAAGCGAAAAAAGGCTTTCCTTAAAGAGATATTTGGATTTATAAAGAAATTGCCAAAGCAATAACTTTTGCATAAAATAGAAGAAAAAGTATTTCCAAGTCTTTTCGCAGTTCCCCAAGTCAATTAGATGAGTTTTATCTCAAGGAAAACTAAACTACAGTAGTATATCACCATACAATTTTCAATTCTAAGTAGGAAAAAACAATTTTTAAGAAGTTTTCAAAATACACATAAGGATCGAATTCTTAAAAAATCTAGCTTAGTAGGTAGCTAATAAGACATAGCTAAAATAGATAAGTTATAGAAAAAAAAGTTCCATTTTACACATAGAAATTACTTTTTTTATAAATATAAAAAAGCAAAAGAAAAAACCACCAGCTTAGGTAGTTTAAATTTAAAAGACAAGTCTGTAAAAGGGAAACATTTATTGAGAAACATTACATAAAATAATTTCTTAGTCCACTAATAAGAATGTATTTTACATGCTAGAATTCAATTTTCTCTCTCTTTATTTTCAGATGTGTTCCCAATTGTTTTTGAAGGTGCAAAATTGATGGTCAACAAGGGCTTAAGTAATCACTTCCAAGTTTCTCACACATTAAACATGAGCTCAGTGACACAATCTGGCTACAGATTTGGCGCAACCTTCGTTGGGACAAAGCAGTATACTCCAAGTGAAGCTTTTCCTGTCCTTCTCGGAGACATTGACCCAAGTGGTAATCTGAATGCCAACATAATTAACCAGTATGGTCCAAGAACCAGAGTCAAGGCTGCAGTACAAGTTCAAAATGGCCACTATTCTGCAGCTCAGTTGACAGTCGATTATAAAGGAGATAACTATACATCTTCTCTAACTCTTGGGAATCCAGACATAATTAATGAATCAGGTTAGTAAAAATAATTGTTAAGATATTATCATATTTTAATAAGTTATTTAAAATCATTCTTTTATTAATCTTTCTAATAGGTTATTGAAAAACATTCTTTAATTGATTTTTAATTAATAAGTTATTGAAAATTAAACTTTGATTGATATTTTTAATAAGTTATTGAAAAGTATTCTTTGATTTTCTTATAAGTTATTGAAAGAGATTATTTGACATATTTTTAAAAATAATTTATTGAAAAAGTTTCTTTAATTTCTTTAATAGGTTATTTAAAAACATTTTTTAAGTTGTATTTTATACGCTAAGTATTAAAAAGCATTCTTTGATTAATTTTTTATAAGTTATTGAAAAACATTCTTTGATTTTTTTTCCTAAGTTATTGAAAAACATTCTTTTGGTTTTTCTTATAAGTTCGTCCATGTTGGATCTTGAGGACCAATGAGAGTGTTTTCCTGATATTTAAAAAAATATCAATTTGAGTCGATTAGGAGACTCGTAACTCTTGTCTCGATGGGCTTGCGCCATGGACGCTCCCGGGTCTAATCTTAGGAGTCAAGTTTTGTGAATCCTTAATCAACACCTCGCGTTAGCTAATTGGGTATTCGCAGCAGGCCGAATTAGTGGAATAGAAAAACGGGCGTGATAATCATTAGTAATTAGATTACATCACGGCTAAAGCAATTGATATTGTGAATTTATCATAAATCTGTTGATGGCCACTCTCACACTAACCAAGACGCGTGACATGTATCAAGTGAAATACTGGAAGCCAACCAATATAATAAATAGTAATTTAAATATATGATTTTGTTAAATAATTTAACACACTAGCTAAAGAATTGGTGCAAGTGAATCATAAATAAGAATTTAAACAAATGGAGTTTTATTATTTTAACCAACAACGCAGCCACTATACGATTATTACAAAACTATAGAGTGGACAAATATACATTCATTGCATGTTGACCTCATTTCATTTGCAAAGCCATTACGATCATCTGCAGGATGGCCACGAAAGCGAGTGTGTTAGCTGATGTGCGTTTACACACATAGCATGTTAAGCTCCTCAAATATGAGTAAGAAGTTAACCTGTTTTATATTTTTTAATTTTAATATAAATATATTTGGCCTAGATCACATAACTTGAGAAAGTGCCACAACAACTTTATTATAATTTTATCTAGTTATACAAATAAAAAAGTAAATGCGAAATCCTATTCATCTCCTTATTAGGGAATCAATTAAATAAAAAGACAATATTTTAACAATGTTTTTACTTTTTATGTATTTTTTATTCCTTTTTTATAATGTGCAAATGATTTAAGACAGCATTGTTCTGTCAAAGCAGGACGAGTAGGAGTATAAAACGGATTACACACATGAAAAATATGAGAGATGCGGGCTAATTTGAACACTTTTAATAGCATATTAACTAAGGTACACAACTTTATTTGTCTTATGAGAAAAGTGATATTTTGTAATTTGTTTAAACTTGCAGGAGTCTTAGTGGCACACTACCTTCAGTCAGTGACTTCCAAATTGGCTCTTGGGGCAGAGCTAGCTTACCAGTATGGCCCCACTGTTCCTGGTGGTGAAATTGCTGTTATATCTGCAGCTGCTCGATACACAGGTAGTCAGTCATTGTTTGAAACTGTATTTGAGTAGATGCATACATTTAAATAGGACAAACATTAGACATAGTCAGTAGGTGGTGTTAAGGCACTAATACCGCTTTACATCCCTGTTGGGATATATATTAATTTTCATGTGGTACATGGGCATTCTAGTCATAAAAAATTTGGGTTTCACCATAAGTTTGCTCCAAACCCTATTAGGCGAGTTTGCATCACATTGCCTCTAATAATAATGTTAATGATAATATGATATGATGATGATGATAATGATATTAATAATAATGTTAGTGATAATGAGGATGAGGAGGAAGATGTTAATGAGAATGATGATAGTAATAATAATAATAATAATAATAATAATAATAATAATAATAATAATGATTAATAATAGTCTGCTTGGGTAGCCGAATGATTTAAGGTGTCACTCTCACAATAGACTGGACTGCTGATGACGAGGAGATCGGGGTTGGAATTTCGGTTGGGTGTAAAGTATGGATTTTCATAAATGAATTTACACTCTCTCCTCCTTTCCCTCCCCCAATGCAAATTTAGGTACACTTCCTCTAAATTCAACATTCCTCATCCTTAACACTTCAGTATAATTAGTTCATATGCAAACTACCTTAATGGGCACAAATAAACAAACAATAATACATTCCAAGTTGTGTATAACCTGAACAGGTAGTAAGACGCTGTGCTAAAAAAATATTCCAATCTGCCCTGGGACTACATCTATTCAAATGATACTGGACTTTATTATATTTTTTATACATTAGAAATTATATTTAGTTTACCACTGACATTATTAATATAAAGCCTTAATTTCATAACCACTTTACTCAAGTGACCTAATATACAGGATGACCATAAAGTCCCGATACATAAAGTCCCGATACCAGTCATCACACTTGGCTGGAAGTGCGAATGGCCCACATACACACTTTATTGGCATTTCTTATGTAGTCCCAATTCCTTGCAACTGCCATCACACTAGCTTCAACCAGTCATGCCTTAAACCAGAGGCCCACAACTTTTTTGTTATTGCGGGCCTTATGTATGGGCCTAGACAACATTTTGGTGGGCTTGTATGAATAAAATAACGAGCAAAAAATTTCAATTTTATATTTCTCATATGAGGTTTTCCTTATATATACATGTATCCTATATCCATTTTCTGTGTTTGTCCTTTATGTTATTTGTTCCTTTTTTATGTTCCTATCTAAGTGTCCTATCAATCTTTACCGATTTTCTTTTACTCCCTTTTGTGTTTTTTGGTTTCCTCTTTTAGGAAGTTGTGTTGCGCGTTTCACACTCCTCCCTGATGAGTTTCAATAGAATGAAACCTAGGTCGACGATTGGGCGGTAACGATCAAATTTCTTCAAGAGGCATCTATTACCTCTTTGTCCATTAGCAACAGTGTAAATTGTGACCTGTGTTCTTTTCATTGTGAAAGCCATATTGTGTTCGTCCCCTTTTATATGCTTCTATCCACCTTTCCTATACCTTCTTCCAAATATATATTACAAATATTTCTCATATATTAATTAATTAATAGTATAATTCTTTGAACACAATTGTTTGTTTGCTAAACTTCTGCAGGCCAGATAAAATCAATCAGAGTACCAGATCCAGCACACGGGCTGTAGGTTGCCAATCTCTGCCTTAAACAGTAAACAGCTTTTTTGATTTCAAGTGTATTGTTGTGATAAGGGTGTTGATTGGGTTCTGAGTGTTTTGATAAAACTTGTATTTTTTTGGGGAGATAAAATATATACAGAAGAGTTCAAACAAAAATTATGTAAATGTATTCTGTGACACAATATGGAGGTTTATTATAAAGTTTTAAGAGTTTAGAGTTTTACTTGAGTTCATACCTTGTCTTTCTCATGTTTAGAAGTTTCTTGTTAATAATCCATTCTTACATTTAAAAACACAATTTTTGTTTCTTGAGGACAGTAATTCTGGCACTAATGGTGTATAAACTAAAAAACAAAATTTTCTTAATTTTAAAATAAAAATATTTATTGAAAAAAATATTCGACATCATTATATCTATTTTACTAAATTAATGTATAATATGTCAAACTTGGTTCCTTGATACCTCAATATTCTCAATTCTTACTTGTATAAAAAATATTGAGGATTGATTTTCTTATTTTTTTAACTACACATTTGGGTTATATACTTGGGTGGTAATTATGCTAGGCGTTTTAGGGATGGGGAAGGCTTTATTTTTAGGAAGTGTACTCACATTTGCGTGGGGGCAAAGTGGAAAACCATTTTTGGAAAAAAATCTCAATACACCTGACCGAGATTCAAACCTTGATCTCCTCATCGACAGTCTAGTCTACTTTGAAAGTAGTGCCTTAGACCATGCAGCCTCAGCAGGTTGAGCATCTATATTAATATTATGATTTTGATACAGTAGAGTCTCGAAAACTCAACCTAATGTGGACTGAGATGGTGTTGAGTTATTGAAATGTCGAGTTTTACGAATGAACTTGCATAAGATGCATGTTTACTATGTCATATTTACTTAACAAGGATGAATCACAGTATAGTATAGAATATTATTGGTACATTTATACTGTAATTTAGTATTGTACAGTACAGTAATCGTAATATATGTACAGTACAATATATTATGTGTTAATATAATGGTGTGTGTACATATGTGTAATATACAGAATTGCAGTACAATACTGTACATATACTATTGTATTGATTCGAATAACACATTACTGAATTGGAAAACTAACCAACACATAACTTGTAAAAAAACACCACTGCATGACTGTTACACAAACAAACTGAGAGGTTATACATTTGAATGACCTTGGATTGTGATGACTGGCGCCAACAACTGTGTGCACATGCACGTGTCGAGTTACACAGAATGTCGAGTTTCTGAGACTCCACTGTACCTTGATTTTTAGCTCTTAAATCCTAGTGAAAGTAAAAGTTTTGGTGTTTAAACAAAATTACAATATTCAGAATTCGGTAATTTTTCGTTGTGATGACTGTTAACTAGATTTTTTTTTTTCCACTTTGGTAGGATTCTGACAAATTGTAAATGTACACAGCATGAAATTTGTGTTCTAGTAATTTTGCATAGTTCAAACATGATCGTTTTGCTTAAGAATCTTTTTTACTATTTACACTTATTAGAGTTTTTTTTGTCACTAAATTACAGTACAATAGATAAATAACATGTTTTTTATTTGAAGTTGGAAACTTAGAGAAAGATTGAAATAATGAATGTTATGGAATCAAAATAATGGCTAAAATTTAAGACTTACAATTGAGGAAATCTAGATTTGGGACATATATAAGTTAAGTTAATTTGTGTATATGTGAGCAGGTGCTGACGCTATTGTTAGTGGCACCTTAGGAGGTGCTGGCTTGCATCTCTGCTACTACCAAAAAGCAAGTGATCAATTGCAACTTGGAGTGGAACTGGAGACTAATTTCAGGATGCAAGAGTCAATAACATCAGTTGGCTATCAAGTGGACCTTCCCAAAGGAGACTTATGCTTTCGAGGTTAGTTGTATTTATTTCAAAATTTACTTTTGTACACTGGCGCAGCAAGGATTCGTTTGAGGGGGGGGAGGGGGTTAGTTTCACTTACCAACTAAGCGGGGTCCATTGGTTTTTCCCGCGGGGGAAGATTTGAAAATTTAAGTACTGCAAAATGTAAACACATCAAAAGAAATACAATAATATTTAAAATAATTTAAAATCTATAAAAATGGTCATAATTCTCTAATTATTATGAATATTAAGTTTTTATGAACAAATTTTTATTTATGCATACTGATAAAATATACAAACATGCATGTTTCAATAAATTGTATTTTGGAAATTTGATTTATAAAATTATTTTATGAGTTAAAATATGAACATTCAAATAAGCAACTTGCACTAACTCTTAACTCACAAAATCACTTTTGAAATAATTCACTTTAGTCTTGTGTTAATTTTCCTTGGCTTCATAGAAAGTTCATTGAGGACTTAACCCTCCCCATGTGGAAAGATCATATCTGGCCAGAACTGGTCCAGATCTGGGTTTTTTCCACATGGGTCTGTAACTGACACCTTTGGATGTATGTACATGAAGGTAATTAAGTCTGTTTTCATTTGTATAGTTCCTCATGTATGATTTCAACAGCTTTAGGGATCAAAATAGGAAGGTGGGTAGCAAGGTCTGGGGGAGGGGGGCTGTTCAACAATGAACCCCCCCTCCCCTAGGCTGCGCCAGTGATTTTGTATAATCAGCACCTGTTACCAAGCTGTTTTAAGGCATGAGACTTGCATTGCCCTTGGTCCCTGTTGACAAGGAGATCAAGGTTTGAAGCCAAACCAGATGTCTTGGAAGAAGTTTTCCTTATCTGATTTATCACTTTATTTCTCTCATACTCACTCCATACTAATGTAATAATACTTAACACCGCGTCTTACTACCCGTTCGGGTTATACGCTTAAGTACTAATTACACTAATGGATCAGGAATTGGGAAGGTTGAATTTAGAGGAAGTGAACCCGCATTTGCGTGGAGGGAGAGTGGAAAACCATTTAGGGAAAACTACCCTCAGTTCACCCGACCGAGATTCGAACCTCGATCTCCCCGTCCTCGGTGGTCTGGCTCAACACGACTGGCGCCATACTAATGTAGATGCACTCCCCCTACTCCATAGATGTTGTTGTTAAAACCCTTGCATTGAATGTAATAATTTAAATAAAAAAGGCATATATTCATGTTTGACTTCCATAAAATTCTCTTCTAAGTGATCTGGTATGATAGGTTGAGTTTCAATAACCTCCCCTCCCTCCTAGGGTGAATGACCCCAGTGCTTTAAACATCCTCTCCTGCAGTGATGACTTTTTTTAATATTATTACAATAGCTCTTCATAAGATGAATACAATGTTTAACTTTTTCAGCGGTCATGCAATATTAATACATTGGTAGATACATGGTGTTTAAAGTTAGCACATTGGGGTGTATTGACGATCCTCCAGGAGACACAGTTTACTAGCCACCCATCTTATACTTTATTCCTGCCTTGTTTCTTTGCCAGAATGTTAAAATGTTATGACATTTAGTTTACAGCTCTCAAAATTGACACCATCTATCAAAAGGGGGAGCTGCCGAACATAAATCTAACTATTTTAACTGGCAGATCGGCTTTTGCTATTACCTCTTATTGTGAGTCCTGAGGGAGTTATATATGGCCTGTAGGGCACAAAGGTCTCACTTCTCCCAACCCTTTACAACCTTTTATTATGGTTGATACTTTGAGACTGTTGAATTTGTTAACAGAGAAAGAGTGTTATATAAATGCATTGCTTTTGAAAAATATGTTACATTTTCTGACAATATTTTTAAAATCAACCTTGTTATTATATAGGTAAGCCACATTATGAATGCCCATTTTGAAACCTCAATATATGCTGCTTAACATATCAACCAAACCATTTTACCTAATGTGTACTGTGAATTAAAAGTTAGCTTCTTTCTTGCAATAGACTACACTGCCGATAACAGGGAGATTGGGGTTTGAATCCTGTTTGGGTGTACTTAGGGTGGTTCTTCCAAAATAGTGTTCCACTTTCCCTCCACACAGATACGGGTACACTTCCTCTAAATTCAACCTTTGTCACCCTTAACTCATTAGCCTAGTTAGTGCATATGTGTAAAACCTGAACAGGTAATAAAACTTAATAAAACACTGTTTAATTTTTTTTAATTATCTTGTTTATCTAATTAGAATAGTTTATTAGGAAAAACCATTTAATCAACAATTTGTTTAAATCTCCAAATAGTCTTAAACACCCTTAAAGGTTGAACTTCACCATCAGGGTTTGTACGGTCCTTGAAAGACCTGAAATTTAATGTGTCTCTGTTCAAGGCCTGGAATTTCCAGGGTTTGATATTTATTTTTGAAATAGTTGGGAAGAATGGCTCTAATGACTGTGATTCAAGATGCACTGGGGTGTGAAATATCTAGAGCATCCTCTTTGATCAAGCGTTATAGCTGTTGTCTGCTGTTGACTCTACTATCCGCTGCTCTTCCCACTTCTTTTGTTTTATTTGTTATCGGGTCATCAGTTTAGAGATAGTCACGCCCATGGATTTGGATCTCAATAGGGGCAAGGGGATACAGTGTTAATTTCTCTTACAAACGCATTAGCACTACTGTCGATGAAATATGATGTTTTCTTTAATTTCCTATATTAAGGGGATGGATCACCATGAGAGATGAGCGCGGCCGGTTTCTAAGACGATTTCTCTGTACATGATTACTAAGAAAACTATTATACATATTTTAATCAGATTTTTACTACTGTAAAGATCAATTCATTTACATGGTTTATAGTTTATTCCTATCCACCCAGCCAATTCAAATTTAAGTTTTAAAAAATAATTTAAAGATCACTGCATGAAACAAACTGGGCTTGTCATTGAAATGTGGGAAGACTTAGGCTAAAACTGTTTTCATTGTATTACAATAAACACATTTCTCTATCATTTAGTATAATTTAACGCCAGTTAAAAGTTAAATATTTGTAAGCAGCTTTGTTTAAATAATTTTTGCATGATCGTATTTTCTTGGGTTAGTGTTGTTTTTTTTTAAATCTGCAGACAAAGTATAAACCGAGTAAATATGATTGAGAATAATTATCATTTCATTTTTCAGCATACATATTGTTCTAAAATAAAATAAAGGGGTACAGTTTTATTTTGATTCAAAAAAGTGTTGTGGTGCAGTAGCCTGTGACCTAGCGGTGTAAGGTTGAACAAAATGAACCTCTCGATAAAACTCATGGCAGTGTTGCCAAGCGTTGCACGGTGACGAGCAGATGTTCTCAGGAAAAATATCAACTCGACTGCGTTCATTTATTAAATCAGTTGTGTGAATACCACGTGTTTTGCAATGGAAGCCGTTTCTGTAAAAAGATATCGAAGAAAATAAAATAAAAAACTACTTTATCTCTCAACCAGACGAAAGAAAAATAAATGTTTTACTCTTGTGAATTGGATGAAAAAAGTATCATGAATTTATTATCATTTCTGCTTGAAAAATACAATTTTAATACTGTAGTTTAAAATTCATCCATTAATTTCAAACCATGTGCGTAGAATACCTAATTAATATAATTACAGGACCCGCTTTGGTGACCTCATGATTTAAGGCACTACTCTTGCAAAAAACTGGACTGCCGAGGACGGGGATTGGTGTTCGATCCCAGTTTGGTGCTATGAGGTTATTATTCCTAAAATGTTTTCCACTCACCCTCCACGCAAATGTGAGTGTAAGTCATCTAAAAGCAACCTTACCCTTCTCTGACACATTAGCTTAATTATTACATCGGCGTAAAACCCACACGGGCTCGGTTCACTTTGGTGTACCAATCAAACACTTTGGCCCTACCTTTGGTAATCTGATCTGTAAACAGAGTCAATAATTTGGTATTGATAATACGGGGCTAACTAAATCATTTTGGACCATTGGTAATTTGAACAAGAAATACACTTGTCACAATAGATAAATGTCTTGAAACTATTTTGCTATTGGGACTATTGAACATGCCTTGACCACCACTCTTTTAAAATTAATAACATTGACACAGATCCATATTTAATTTTGACAATTATTATTTAACAAAATAGTTTTATCACAAATATCATTTTTACTTTCTCGCACCCCTCGCGTGCCATAGTCAAAGATTTGGAAATAACGTAAGATTTAGAGAGGAAGGGAAGGGGGGAACACAAATACTAAGAGGAGGATCTTACTCAACACATATAAGAGAGTGCAGTGTAAAGATTATTTCCATGTCTTTTTTTTTTTTGTTCTTGTGATATTAGAAATGCTTCACTTCTTAATATTCTTCGATGTTATTCGTAAATTTACAATAATAAAGTAGGGTAGATAATAAATACGGTAATTAAGAGAAAGTGTTCCCACATTTGCGTTGAGGAAATGAGCAATCACGAGGAAAAAACACCTCAATTCACGTGGTAGGGATTCAACCAAAAATTGTAGCACAGGTCCCTAATAAAATTAAAATTAAAAACGTAATATTAAGTGTGTTCATTGCAGAAGTTTTGATGAAGGACTTTGAATGTATAAAGTTGTAGAATGGATGTATTATTATATACTGTGTGTAGCATAAATTATAAAATAGCTAGTGATGTGTATATATATTATGAACGTCCCTGACACAAAAGTGATTGATAAGGGAGAAATAGATTATAAAATGATCATGCTTCAATGTAAAACTTGTGTTTAAGCCTATCAAATTTGGTCAAAATCGATAGATTGATATTTTCTATACAATTGGGTGAAAAACCTTTTCTTGCAGTATATTTCTTTATGTTTATTGTAATTTCAAATACTTATTTTTAGAGTTAGTGTTTATAATTTTTGAAGTACAGGCAATAAGTGTAATATTTATTCTATAAAAAATATACATTTTTAAAAATAAAATATTTATTTTTGCAGAAAATAGTTCTATATGCTATCTTCAAATTTGAATATATATATTTATATATATAATATTTATTTAATTATATTATATTTTTGTTTACATTATAATATAATATTATATTATATTTTGATTTACATTATATTATATATAAATATATATGTACAGCCCGAACGGGTAGTAAGACGCGGCGATATAAATAAATAATAGTAGCGTGTTTGGAACCGTTTTATAAAACACCCTCAGTATACACTACTGGGATGTGAACCCCAAAATATTTTCTTTCAGTTCCTGATGTAAATTGTCAGATTAATTTATTTATTTTCAAATAAACAGAGAATTTGTGAATAGATTTTGTTTTTCAAAAATTGCTTTAGTGGTTTTAGGGATCAGGAAGGTTATATTCATAGAAAGTGTACCCGCATTTACGTGGAGGGAGCGTGGAATACCAGTTTGGAGAAACTAACTTTAGTACACCCGACCGAGATTAGAACCTTGATCTCCCCATCATTGGCAGTCTAGTCTACTGCAAGATTAGCGCGTTAGACCATGAGGCCACCATGTTAAAATATGTATAAACGTATTTGACTATCGAATATAATTAATAAGAAATAGGTTAATAAAGTTTGAAATTCTTGATAGTTACAAGTTCATTGGTGTAACTATAGGGTAGTGGCAAAATGCCACAGGCCCACACCCAAAATAGGGCCCACCACGCAGGTCCACCCACCCAAAATTAATTTGGTAATAGATGAAAGAGTTGTCTTTCAGGCCTATCATTGTTTCATAAAGATCTCACTAATCAATCAAAAATTACTCAATAGTCATTTTATTGCGCATAATTTATGCTGTACAAAAATGTATGTACATATTTTTCTGTAAAATCAATAGAAACAGCTGACAGGTCATTTTCAAAACTTTACTAAAAATTATTTAAGAAGCATATGAATCAATAAAGGCTAAAGGGATTAGCTATGTTGTCTGTTGAGCTACTACCCGTAGCTTGTCCTTGGAGGAAATTGTAGACAATTTCAGAGAGACGTATGTTTGTTTAGCCTCTATAGGTGTTAATATTGATGATTGACTATTGATTTGTTTAATATTTATTAATATTGTTTTATTCAATTCAGATTAAGTTTTTTACATTATATTGAAATTTTTCAGCAACAATTTTATCAAATATTATGGCTGTATGGTAATGCACTTAGAGTGGTTTTTCCTCAATGGGTTTACACTCTTATCTTTCCACGCAAATGTGGGTACACTTCCTCTAAATTTAACCTACCTACTCTATATTAATACGTATTATAAAATAATTCCAATAATAAATGTCTAAATATTTTTTTATAATCTACAATTATTCATAAGATTTGGGGACGGTGGTGTATTTTTTCCTTGTGGGCACCCACCGTGGGTCCATCACTGCATAGTTACGCCTTTGTACATGTTACAAGCTAATGTAGGTCAAGCTAGTTTTACAATAGGAAATTTTAGTGCATCTTTAAGTTTATATTAAAATAATAATAATTATTTGTATCTGGGTGATGTAATATAAGAAACCCCTCATAACTTGGGTTATGTCAGATGCTGAGGAAATGATCTACATTCTACGATGTGTCTGTCGATAGTTGTATATCCAATGTTACTCATTGAGGGTGGACTGGTAAGGGGGGAGGTTTGATAGGGCGGGGTATTACCACCAATGTCTTCTCCACCCTTCCCCCCATCAAAATGTGTCTTCCTCCAGTTTGTTTAGTTCCCTCTGATATACTCTAGTTTGAAGATGAAAGATGGTTTACATCAAATTTCAAATAGGTTCTATAACAATCTATTATTATTTTTAAATGCTTAAGGGCCACCCCTAATAGCTTTTAGTGGCATTCCATTTTCAAACATTTCCCATTGGCTTGGAGTCGTTCCCCTAAAAACTCCTCAAAAATATATATTTTTTCATTGCGACTTACTTCCAGTTTGAGTTATACACATACATGAACTAGGAACGAGAAAGGTAACATTTTAGATTTAATGTACCCACATTTGCGTAGAGTGAGAGTGGGGAACCATTTTAGTGAAAATACCCTTATTGCACACAACTGGGATTTGAATTTCAATCTCCCCACCACCAGCAATCCAGTCCAATAGTGTGTGCTACCCACCGTGTTCAACTGACATGCTGAAGACGGGGAGATCACGGTTCAATTCCAGTTGAGTGCACTTAGGTGGATTTTCCTAAATAGTTTTCTGCTCTCACTCCACGAAAATATGGATGCATCTCCTCTTAATTTAACCTTCCTGATGCCTAACACATTAGAGTAATTAGTACATAAGTGTACAGCCCGAACGGGTAGTAAGACGCAGTGATATAAATAAATAATAGTAGCGTGTTTGAAACCGTTTTAAAAAACACCCTCAATATACACTACTGGGATGTGAACTCCAATCTCGTCACCAGCAAACCAGTCTAATACGAGAAAGTCAAATGAAAAATGTTTTCTTCCTCAAGGTAAGAAATATTAAGAAAACCATATTACTGATTATATTAGTTCAACCTAAAAATAAAGCAGCAGATTTCTGTATAGTGTGGTCTTTGATAAAAGCCGCACTCTAGCCTTTCCCTTCCAAGAAACTTGACCCATGTAAACAACAGATTAGCTCGCTCCCCCTTCACTCTTTTAGATCAAACTTAGCAGATATTTGACAACATCGCAGCTCTAGTTCGGTGTCGGCTAAACAGTCCAAATAGTTCAATATATGGACGTTTCTTAGGAGTTGCGCTGATAGCGCTTCTCAAATTTTACAAGGTAGTCCTTCCACTTAAAAATCTTAATTCATGTGCATTCACAATTTTTTTATAAGTTTCTTCAAAATCGTCATTTTTAATAATTCCTTTAAGATTTTTGACAATCTCTTAACACTTTAAGCACTTATAATTACAGTTTTGCACTAAAAGGCTCGCTGATAGCTATTAGTTCATCTCCCATCCACCTTAGCGCTTAAATTCCTGTTCTAGCCAAACTACAATATATTGAATCTAGAATGACTGAAATAACCAATAAAACAAGAAGAATGAAGTGACAACAAAGATAAATTACTACTTTTATAGTCCTATCTGTTCATTAAATTTAGAGAAAAGTTATTATTTTCCATCTATTTAAAATTTGGTATTTGTTTATAATTTCTCTTTCATTGACGTGCTTAGCTTTTGGCAGTACAAGAAATAACAGTTTTAGTCCTTAAAAATTCCTTAAATTTATGTTTCATATGTCTGTAAGAACCCTGCACTATATTTTATACCCCAATTCACTCCATGCCTAGGATTCAAACATGCTAACCATGAATTGAAACACATGTATGCTGAATTAATTCTTCAATTGGTAGTCAAGTACTCTTTGTTTATCCTGAAAGGTAGTAATTTTTCTTTGCTTGTTTCCACTGTGGTAGAGTTAATAATATTGATGATCAGTCAAAATATGACTACTACCTTAGAGGATAAACACAGTAGGTTAATTTATAATTATTATATTTACTTGTTTTTTTTATCAAATGCATTGCTTTTTATCATTTCAGGAATGATTGATTCCAACTGGAACGTTAGAGCAGTGCTGGAAAAGAAGTTACTCCCTCTACCATTTTCTTTTGCCCTTAGTGGAGCATTGAATCATAATAAAAACCAGTTCCGTCTTGGCTGTGGATTAATAATTGGATAGAATGCATTTTAGCTGTGTTAAAAGTAATTTTTGTTACAGCTAGGTTTACATTTGTAATATGGCATGTGCATTTGTGTTAAATTTTGTTTGTGTTAAAAATATTTATTAAATTGGCTTCATACTGCTTATTTTTACCATAGCTAACTCAGTGCTAGTTATTTATTTTGACTTGTACCTGAATTAAATACAGGGGCGGCTTAAGGACCGTGCAAACCGGGCGGCTGCCCGAGGCGCCAAACAGCTAAACCTAACCTAACATAGCCTGGACATGATATGAAAATAATCCCCAAAACTAACATAACCTAGGTGAAATTTAGTGGAGTTGCTAAGCACAAAAATCGTTCACTTTTTGATACTAACATGAAATTTTACATATTAGTATAATTTTGTGGTAGTAAATTAGAATTTAGTGCCTTTCTCAAAAGGTTATTTTACATTTTCTATCTTGAAAGAATGGCGCCCTAAAACTTTTTTTTCCAATTATAACATAAACCGTTCATTTTGTCAAAGTGTTTGTTAAACTTATAAAAAAAAAGATAACATTGTCTACAAAATAGGTTTCTATAGTTTTATTTATAATCCTAATCGTTTTTGTATAATCTCGATGTGAAACGTTTAGTTAACATTTGTGGATCATGCCCAGGCTACGTTAGATTAGGGGATTATTTTTTTCAGTTAACACCACTCCTGGGGTGAATGGATCATACTATCCACCGGTTATTTAGGGGGGGCGCCACAAAGTAATCCCGCCCGGGCACGAAATTTACCTCGGGCCATCCCTGATTAAAAATGCTGCATTTTCATATGCATCATATTGTTCAAAACTTATTTTTTAATTTGTCTCCTAAGTTTTATTTTGAAATGTCATGGAACTAATCCTATTAATTCTAACTATCCTTTCATTAGAAGTATAACTGAGAACAAGCAAGTGTTACAGATCTCAGAATGAAAAAAAAATAAACCTTTAAGATCTTGATTGGAATTAATTTTAAATTTTTAGCTGTTATAAATTCATTTCAATTAAATAAATTATATTCATTCATAATCATATTCCTGAGAATAGTATTATTATATAATTGTAATTATTTCAGTTAATATTTTAATATAACAATATTAAATACCACCAGCACACTTTATTTAAACTACATAAACTACTGTACTCTATTTTAGCTCCACAATCAAATATAAGATAACTTTGATTTCACCTTTAAAAGTATCACAAATATAAATCTTTTGATTATGACTTAGAAATCTATTCCACATAAATGTTGTGATATTAAATTAGACACCTTAAATATATATATATATATATATATATTATTTCAAATTGAATCATATTTATTTATACTTATGATGTTAAAAATTACATCTCAAGTTAAAATCTCAGGAAAACATTTATAAAATATGTGTTTTATTCCAAAGAAAGGTGTGTAAGTAAACTTTTGTTTCATGGAATTTGAATATAGGTATAATTTATCTATCAATTACCATCTAGCAATTTTTGTTTTTCTTCAATTTATTTGCTATCTAAACAAATAGTTATAAGTGAATTATATCCATACACTTTATAATTAAGTTTTACAGCATAACTAGTACTGTTTAGCAAAGTAGAATATTGCAAGACTGACCACTTTTAGCTCAATTGTTAAGACATTAAATATGTAGGTTTAAGTTTAGTGAAAACCTTAATAGTAACTGTTAATTAAAAAAAAATGTTTTTATTTGTTGCCTGTTTTGAATAATAAGTATATATTCTTGTTGATAAACATTTTCATTAAATGAAGATTGTAAGAAAATAAAATATATCACACTAGCAGTGGTCGGGAATTTTTTTCGATATAAACATGAGATAAATTTCATGTATTCATTTTGTTTACTGGTTCTGAAAAATTAATTTATTTCCGCTCTTTGCATATTATTAACTCTGATGTAATAACCAATTATACTAAATTACCAACAAGTTACAGGAAAGGTGGATAGAAACATATAAGCCATTGGCCAACGACAGCAATGTAATGTGTGAACTGTGTTCCTATTTTCATTGTAAAAGCCATGTTCTGTTTGTCCCTTTTTATGTTTCTAGCCACCTTTACTGGCAACATTGTAACGTGTGAACTGTGTTCTTATTTTCATTGTAAAAGCCATATTGTGTTCGTCCCTTTTATATGTTTCTATCCATCTTTCCTATACATTCTACCAAATATAATACAATTACCCCATAAAGCGAAAAGAGGTTTTCCTTATAAAGATAGATTATCAACAAGACAATCATAAAACTCATCTCTTGTCAATTTAATTGTTGATTCTTTTTAACTTAAAATTTGAAACCATGGTTTGAATATTTTACTTTACTGTCCATAAAATTAATTCTTTCTTTGTAAACATATCTTAAACATCAAAATCACTAAACATAATTGGAACATTAACATTAATTGTTCATGCTCAAAATTATAACTGTTTCCAGTCTGTGGCCGAGACAGTTAAGTAAAGTGATTCTTTCTTCCTCCTTTAATCTCTTATATTCTTTTCTCACTTGCACAGTTTTGGTTATCTTCTCCAATCTCTTTCTTGGTCTCCCTTATGGTCTTTTTCCTAGATACTTCATCTCCATCAGTTTCATTGATGTTTTCTCCTTTTACATTCTCATTACATGACCATACCACCTCAGGCTTTCTTCCTATACTCTCTCAATTCTTTCATGATAGCCCACCCAACAAATATATCTCGTTCCTATTTCATTATATTTTGGTAAAGCGATTGTAATAAAATCTCTTATTAAAAACTAAATCAAAAATATATGTTCATATGCAGGAGCTTAACCCGACCACCCCATATTAAATACCTTATAATATTCACTTTTACTCCTTTCACTTTAAATTTAGTATTTAAGTTGCTGTTAGTCAGTATTTGTACTTAAGCACACTAATAAAAGTACATTAGTGACTAGTCTTGAACCAAAACACCTAGAAAAATAAATATATTTTTAGCGCCTACAAATATCCTTATGGTTATTAATTTATATCTTGCTGCATCAGGTGGTGTTCTTGGACAGAAATAAATAAAAATTTGGAAAAATATTTTTCGCAATTGTTGTACTAAATTATTTCAGAGGAACATACTTGATATGCCATATCATACATATGAACATGAAAAAATCAGCTGATTGGATTCCACTTCACCGAAAACCTTGACCAAAGAACCAAATATATTAGCACTTCAGATCATTTGGCAAAGTTCTCAAATTTGTTATAGTTTTAATTTTTTTGCATTATTTCTAACAAATTAAAATCAATTTAAGGCAATTATATTTTCACACATTTTTTTGGTTCTCATGATTATTGTTATTCACATTAAGTATCCATCACAAGAATTTTTTTATGTTGAAAAAATTTTGTTATTTACATTCATAGATTTGTTACATCACAAGGCATTCACCAAATAAAATGGCCTTTACAAACTTTCTGATTTAAATTGCCCAGTAATATAAGTCAAAATTTCAAAGGCACTTTAAACAAATTAGCTACAAGCTAATTTTTGGCCTAAAATGTCAAATAGGTATTTCTATCTAGCATGCAAAAGTCTCTAAAGATCATACTGGAGCTTCACCTATTTCCAGGCAAAAGGGCCTATGTGACAATGTTTTTAATATTCCAAAGTTGTCTGATGTTTCTTTTTAGCGTTAAAGTGTATTATTCTTGTCTGTACCATTTTAAATATTACGGATTCAGGTGTGAATTTATGTGCGTCTCAAGCTCTAGAATAGCAAATTAACAATTGTACAGATAAATTATCTAAAGTGTTTTAATTATATTTTCTGCAATGTTAATTTTATAAAAACAATTCGAGATATGACTTGATGGTAGGAAGAAGATTCTATTGATTGTATGTATTTCTTTATAAAAATTGTATGTTATTTGAGTTATCCTTGTTTACTTTTCAATATTCAGGTATGATATTAATACCTCTCTTTTGTTTTCTTTGCTTATTACATTTATTTGTTTTTTCGTGCATACCTCTAAATGTTTAAGTGTATTTCTGAACCTTGAATTAAAGTGAATAAAACTTTGTGTTTGCCCACTTTATTTTTGTATTGCTTTGCTGTGCTACAAATTATAAAAGCTAGTTGCGTGATGTGTTAGTATCCAATGCTACCACTGGTAATAGTTTAAAATGAAAAGAAATACATACTTACATCCATCACTTTGCAGGCTGTGGCCTGGGTCAATTTTTTATTAAAGCCATATATTTTCCACTACTGGCTGGCTAGGCCTGTCGTAGCTTCATATGTCTTATAATCTAACTTAGGACTAGGACAGGCACAACATCCAGTTCCCGGTCGTTAAATTATCACTATGAAAGGGAACCCACATTTCCCCAATGATTAATATTACAGCCATGCCGGAAACGCTACTGTCTATGCTAAAGAAGAAATAAATATATTTTTTAAATGAGCCAGTACAATGGGAATGCACTCATACACAATCTTGTTAATTTAAAAATAAACCTCGGAAGATCAAGTGTTTCTAGACTGAATTTAAAACATAATAGCCATTTCCTCCACTTCTCGATATCACTTCACTATGTGACCAAGGCAGAAGGCTTTTTTTTGGCTATTAATACTTATCAATTTTAATATATCTGATTTTTTTGTATGTATGAATTCTTATTAATCTTGAGCTATACGAAGGAAACCAATAGATTATATGGAAATAAGAAATTAAATTTATATAAAGCTTGAGGAAGGAGGCGCTTTACAGTGCTTTAACTGCACCACTAAGAACATGGTCGATTGAACAAAACCAATCAATATAAGCTATTGGTTATTAATGTTGGCAAATATTTCATTGCTTAAAAATCCTTGCAAGGCTTATAAACTATGATAAGTCTTGTTTTAGAATTTTTACAACCATTACCATTTCCAGCTTTTGGCCTGGCTCAGTTTTTTTATTCAATCCATATATTTCCCACTACTGGCTTGCTAGGTCTGTTGTAGCTTCGTATGCTTTATAATCTATCTTAGGACTAGGACAGGAACAACATCCAGTCCCCAACTCTCAATTTATCAATGTGAAAGGGTAAACCCATATTTTCAGCCATGCCAGGAATCGAACCTAGGACCCTTAGCTCAGTATGCAGACAGGCTATCGACTGATCCAAGGTGTTGGGCGGTTTTAGAATATTCCTTAAAATGTAATTGAATTATTTGTGTGGTTCAATAAATATAGTAAATACACACACTGGTTTGCATACAAACGGGTTCTGACGTTCATTACACTGGAGAGAAATATCCAGTGACATTGCTAATGCCACCATGACTCCTACTAATAATAAGTATACATTCATCGAATGTGGAAATTTTTACTTGTTTACTATAAATGGACATAGTTGGTTTAATACATACACAGGTCTTATCTTAAAAGCTACATACAACATACAAAGCTATATTCACTTACAACCTTGCAACTTATATTTAAACACAAAGTACATGGAACTATTTATAGCGATTCTCAATAAGAGATAATATTAAGGCTATTAAGGTAGGATTCATCAAATAGCTTTGTCACATTAAAAATATTTTTACTGCAGATATATCTTGCAAGGTAGTCATAAATTTTTTTTTATTCTGTTATTTGGGCAAATTTTATTGTGGGGGTAAATGGGACTTTTTGCTATGACCAAGCTGTACATTTTAAAGCTTTGTACAGACATGAACATTGCGCTGAATGACAAAAAAACACCAGTTTGGATGGGGCAGCGAACGTGTTTGCAAACAAATTTGCAAATCCTACACACTCGCATTCATGCGCGTAGTCGATCCATCAGTTGTTGATTTTTTGTATACATCAAAGGGAAAGCGCGTGAATGTGTTTGCAGGTTTGGACGGGACCACAATCAAAACGGTGAATGTGCGGAGAATGCAGTAAAAAAGGTTATTCCTTGTTTTTATTGTAATTTTGTTTATTATTATTATTATTTATTATTAATGTAATTATATGGTAGACATAAGTTCTTGAAACAGCAGCAATGGAGCGGTCAGAAGAGAAATGTTTTCAATTGATTAGTGTGTACCCATGAACCCAGATGAACAGATGAACCCAGGTCAAGATTAAATACAGTAAGTTTTAATCAACTTTTTTCCCTTAGTAATTATTATGTACTTGTAACAACAATTTCATGCATATTCATTTTGCCATTCAACTCGACCTTCTTCTTTAATAAAAAAATTCTGCCAATTCCAATCAAATTCTTGAGCTGTGTGAGTTGATCTACGTGGAGTGTTTTGGAGAGGAAGGAATGAAGCTGCATTTTTGTAAACCATTGTTCTCCAGTTCCCTTCTATTAAATTTCCTTGTTCCGTCTCTTGATCAAAGGTTCCTGGTGGTGTGTAAAATGGTAGAGATGTTCTATCTCTTCGCAAAAAGTTGTGTAGGTGCGCTACTGTTAATACAATCAGCTACGCTTTTTCGAGCTCAAGAAGTAATGGTTTTCTCAAAACTCGAAAAACAGCTGACATAATTTTGAAAACGTTCTCACTACCCTACAAGCTTGACAGATACGATAATTTTAAATTCTCTGCAAATATTGTCTAGGAAAATACCCTGAAAATGGCTTCATCACATTTACACATAGTGCAAAGGCGTCATCACCAATAAAAAAAATGGAATTGCCTTTTGTCTTGTTCTTAAAGCAATCGGTTGAGGAAACTTTTAACCTGTCTGCCCCATTTTTTTATATAATATACTATCCTTAAAGACACTACCATCCGAAATCCTTCCCTGGCAACCAGCATCAACAACGAATATGTTGTAATCAGAATCCACTAAGGCAAAAAGTAATATTTAAGAATCAAAAAGCCAAAGCTATTATATATGCTTTTAGTGAGAATTTACTCCATCTAGATATTATAATTTGAAAATTGAAAAATGACACCTGGACACGGGAATTGATATCTAGATGGAGTAAATCCTCACTAAAAGCATATATAGTAGCTTTGTCTATTTGATTCGTAAATATTCAATCCCTTAAAATTATAATAATTGTAAAAGTGGCAGCACTAAGCCAATTACTGAGTCAAAGGTGGTTGCGTTATCTGATAGCTCATGATCTTAATAAAATCACACATTTGTAGCTGACGATTTCCGCACGTCCATCATAGACTCTGCCTTAAAAATTTGAATGAAGAATGAGCCTGGGCAGGCACGGGACGATTCCTGGATAGCTCAGTGGTTAGAGCATTGGCGTACTAAGTCAAAGGTCCCCAGGTTCAATTCCCGTGTCCAGGTTTCATTTTTCAATTTTCAAAATAAAAAGTTCTATGCTGAACGTGGTTTTATAGTTCATAAATTCAGAACCACTCAACATTGTTTTCTGAATCACGATATGTTTCTCGTCTAGGGCTCCTAGACAATACAGGAAATTCCAGTTTCTTTCATATTGCCTTGAAACATCAGTCCATTCCATTGCGATTTTAGGCATCTGTAAACAATAAATAGACACTATTATGCTTGAACCATTGAAATAAACATAGTCATATTATTATAACAACTTAATCAATAGCATATACCGTCTCCTCTGTATTAGACGACCCTATGTAGTAAGTATTATATTGTGTTTAATAATAGGTATGGTTTATTTTTAGTTATTGGGGAACAACAATTCTGTATTAGATGACCCTATGTAGTAAGTATTATATTGTGTTTAATAATAGGTATGGTTTATTTTTAGTTATTGGGGAACAACAATTCTGACTCAACTGAAGAAAGAGGAGTGCCACCGGCAGATACAGTTTTGCAGTTTGCAGGATACGAGAGAAAATTGAAACCAAACGCCGCCACCCTTAGTAGAAAATTTGGACCGAATGCTACCACCCTCAAAACATCCACCTCAGAAAAGTATAAAAAGAATGAATGATGAAAGGTTGGATAAGGCTTTCATTATGTTGAATGCATCAGTATTGGTGGCATCATTGCTATCGCGAAATGAAGAAAGTGAACACGACATATTTGACAAGTTAGTAGCTAAGAAATTACAAGGCTATAGTCCTGATGTGAGCGGAATTGTACAGGAAGAGGTAATGAAAATATTTAAAGCTTATAGAGGCTGGTACAACATTAACAATTCCCTCCTATACAGTATCCTTCACAAACCTTTTCTCATTCAAATCCACAGACTTATCACCAACCACAACCATGTAATTACATTTACAATCCCAATTCAAATAATTCCCATCTGAAACCCCCAAATCCCAATATACCTTTATCTGTAACTCCTGCTACTACACCAACTCCTCACTCTTCCCCAATAGGCCAGTACTACTCGAGCTTTTCCCCAAATACTCCAGATACTTCAAATTAGATTGATAGTGTTAATAATGAAAGATACGAAGAAATGTAGGATGTAGGTTCCTGATTATATTTATATGTATTTATATGTATTGTGAAGGTAACATTTTGTGTTGTATTTTTGTTTTGATGTACTTTGAGTATTTTGATACAGCATAATAAATATTTATTTTTGCAACAAATGTGTGCCATGTTTGGTTTTTGACTTTTTTAAATTTTGTTTATGAATAAAAATTTAAAAAAATTTGTATTAACTTTGATATTTCCCTTTAAAACATCTGCGAGTGCCTGACAAACCTCTGGGATGATGCTGCTTATCGACTGTTTTGATATTCTAAATAAATATTGAAGACTGCTGTATGAATCTCCTGTTGCTAAGAAGCGGAGGATTAATGCTAACCTATCTTGACCTGATATTGCTTTTCTTAGTACAGTATCCTGTTTTTATATGTTTTTAGCAATTTTGTTTAATAAATACTCAAAATCAGGTGTCATCCTTGTGAAATTTTTGTAATGTCCACGTACAGCTTGAAACTTTAATTCACTTACTAAACTGCCAAAATTTCCTGCATTTCTTTGTGTATATAAATGTGTTTGCCACCATCTTCTTGATTTTATTCGTTTTTTCTTCGCAGCTAACGAATAATGAATACAAATAAATGGCGCTGCAGCTTCCATAGTTGTTTGCAAGAAACTCTGGGAACAGCACAAACCCGTTCCGTTCATTGTTCAGTTTGGCAAAATTAATGTCCATTCTCCGTTCTGTTTGATAATCTGTTTGTTGTTCGGTGTAATGTTCAGGTTTGTATGAAGCTTTAAATAAAGTTTTAGAACCACTCATTTAAGGTATCACTCAGATTAGACTGGAATGCCGATAACGGGGAGATCTGGGTTCAAATCTCAATCGGGTGTACTGAGGGTGATTTTTCCTAAATGGTTTTACACTACTTCCACACAAATGTGGGTATAATTCCTCTAAAATTCAACTTTTATCCTTTCTAACACAAGGAGATGGCAGCATTAGCAAGGTGAAGTGTAAAAAGTCAGAAATAGAAAGTAATTTATCTCATTTACAACATTCGGATAGTATCAACACTAGCCAGCAGGACTTGGATAACGTGGAATAGTATTTGTAAAACTAAGCGCGCTTAGTACAAATTTTATTTTGAAACTATATTTCGAAATTGGAAAGTAAATTGGATCTTAAATGTGCATTAACATTCGAAATGCCTAATTTTATGCTTTATCTTCCATTAACCTAACCTAACCCAATTGCAAGGTGAATTTTTATAATGCTAAGAAAAAATAGACATTTGTGCTATAAACCAAGAAGTGTATTTATATTTTATTTCCCCCTCAGTATTTACATGCAATAAAATTTACCATAGCAATTTTTTTTAAATATTTTATAGAAACAAAAAGGTACTAAGTCTCAAAACTAATGTGAAGTCATTTAATCAACCTGGAAATATTTTAATTTAAGTGATATTTTACTGTTACTGTTAAGGCAATAACTCCTGTCACTGCATAATTTCACCATTTAACTACATAAATTTATTTTTTCAAACAAAAATAAATAAATTGTCCTAATTTTTGGAACAATTCTATAGTATTTTTTTAATGAGATATTTATAATAGTTTATAATAATCAATATTTATAATTTTTTTCAAACTTTAATAAATGTTGTACTAATATTAAATGTAAATCTTTAACGTCATAAATAATGATAGATAGCTAGCAGGGGCAGATCCAGAGAGGGACGAGGGGGGAATGTGCCCCCCTCCTGTCAATAACTTTTTCAGTTAGTATTAGCGATAATAATTAAATTTAATCACTGTTATAGTAACTATTAGCTGTAATCTCACTAGACAGTTGCTTAGCATGTCAATCACTGTTAATAATTGATTTAAATTTTTAACACAATTTAACTAACAAAATATATGAATAAACAAAGAGCTTGCATATGTGTATGTGATAGGTTTTTTTTCCTTTTTTTTTTTCTCTCAAACTTACCCTCAAATTTTTAAGTATTTCTGTCAGAATTTTATGAGGGGGAACCTCCCCTCACCTGCCTCCTTCAAAATAATCAAACATGTCAATGCTATTCACTGGCCATCATGGACATAATACCAGATAGATCAAATTGATTTTTTTATTTTTACACCAAACTTTAGATTCTTTGTTTGAGTTTTCTGCAAATTACAATAGTTAAATTAAATTAATGACTCAAGTTGAGGAATACGAATTTAAATTATTAAATTCTGCAGCATTGCCTTTAAGGAGGATTCAAAACAAAAAAATAATAAATCTCTACCGATCTGGGATCGGACTTTTGTCCAGTCTCTTGGTTCAGAGTCTTGCGTTCATTAAGTTAATTAAAGCCTTTACCATACATGAATGTGATTTTTTTTTTTTTTTTACTATTGCTCAACTCGCGCCGGATGGCAGGCGGACAGCGGCGTCAGCGTCACCAAGACTAGTTTGCTGATGACCGGAAGGTTAGGGTTTAAATTCCAGCTGGTTGTACTTGTTTATTTTTAGCACCACGTCTTACTACCCGTTTGGGTTATGCGCTTAAATACTAATTACGCTAATGGATTAGGAATTGGGAAGGTTGAATTGAAAGGAAGTGAACCCGCATTTGCGTGGAGGGGGAGTGGTAAACCATTTAGGAAAATCATCTTCAGTTCACCCGACTGAGATTCAGAACCTCGATCTTCCTGTCTTCGGCAGTTGAGCTCAACACGACTAGCGCGTTAGCCAACTACGCCACCGAGGCGGGTACATTTCCTCCTAATTCTAGCCTTCTCATCCTTATTAGCATAAATATGAGGAAGCCCAGACACGGCGCACAAGAACCAAACAATTGATTTTTTTTTTTTTAAATTTCAATTTAATTTTCAGCAAGTATCACCACAATTATTTTTACACAAGTTATTAGGTTAAGTGTTCATAGAATATTCTGCAAAAATAATCAACTTTTTTTTACGGGTTTCACTTAATATCTACTGTTCATGTCATGAAATATGTTTGAATGTTAAAATCATTAAACTGGTCTTTGTTATCTTAGAAATCCATCCTATACCCTCACTATTCAAGTTAATTACTGGATTAACTTCCTGCAAGAACGTAACAAGTGTCGTTTATTCACCGCCTTGTTTGCCATGTTCTTCAGGGAAGTCATTCAGTTTTTGTTGCGTAGGATAAAAGGAGCCTTTTAAAACCAAACCACTTATATACCAGTTTAGTGGACTTGAGAAAATGAAAAAAAAAAAAAAAGTTATATCTAGTTTTTTTTCCATGTAAATATTTTGTGCGTGTTGGTGTAGATGTTATTGAACTAGTCCAGCGTATGGTCTATCGAAATGTTTCCTTACCAGTGATCCATGGACCAGCACTGGTCCACACTCTCATTACTGACTGAACTTTGTAATTATGATAAAATGTTTACCATTTCTTTTTTTTTTGCTCCATGTCTAACTGTTCAGGTTATACACGTGTGTACTAAATTACACTAGTTATTTTAGGAAATAGGAAGGTTATATTTATAGGAAGTGTACCCGCATTTGCGTGGCGAGTGGAAAACTATTCTGTGAAAACTACTCTCAGTACACCGACCAAGATTCGAACCTTGATCTACCCTTCATTGGCAGTCTAGTCTAATACGAGAGTAGATTCTTAGACCATGTGGCCATCGAAGTGAGTCATGCCTTTTATTAAATTTCTAATTATTTAATTTTAATTTCATTTTCCTTTGCCTGACACTTTAAATCAGTCGGTAGTATGTCTGTCTACTGAGCTAAAGGTCCCAAGTTTGATTCCCGGCATTGCCGAAAAATTTATCATTGGTAAAATGTGAGTTTCCTCTTTCACGGTGATGAATTAACAACTGGGGACTGGATGTTGTATTTGTTCTAGATTTAAGTCATGTGCTGATGTAATCAGCCGGTTCGAAAGTGCACGTTAAATAGGTACTAAAAAAAAAAAGAAAAAATCTTTTGTTAAAGTGCTAGCCTACAGTCAAAATTTCTAAAAGGTTAGCACTGATAGAATGCAATACACACACACATAGCTCACAAAATAAATACATTATATTTGTTTACGAGAGATACCATAAAACCAATTTGATAACTAGATAATAATAATAATAATAATAATTATAGGCCTAATAATGCGTACATAAACAAGAAGAAAGATGATTCAATAATAATAATTATTTAGTGAAGATTCCACAATAATTAAACGTAAAGAAATTAGTGATAAGGTAGTGCCTTAAATAACTCTTTTAATTTTGGTTCTTCTTTCAAGATATCATGGTGACCTGGCGGTCTAGGGGTAAGGTGTCAGACTTTTGTGCTAAGGGTCCGGGGTTTAATCCTCGGTCCCGGCACAGATTTATCTGATTGCCAAACCATTCCTTAACCTCTGTCAAGACGTGTATTAATCACAACTTGTGAATGTGTGGAGTGCCAGGCCTCCACCGTGGTTCGGATCTCGCGTTAAACTGTAGGTCCTCCATTTCATCTCACAATCACCCTACCATTACACACTAGCGTAAGTGCGTATAACCTGAAAGGTTAGTAAGACGCGGTGCTAATAGTAATAATAATAATAATGACGTAGGATGGCAATACCGAGCGTAACATATTTTAGGACTTTAAGAAACACGAGAGGGTAAAAGGAATGCCCATACATTCAAAAGGACATAATTTATGTACATGAAATTTTGGAGTTAAAAGTAATAGTAATGAAAATAAGGGCCTTTTAGCTCATTTTTTAATGAAGTAGCAGGCATTTCTAATCAGGCTCTGAAAGTGTGTGCATTTATACAACTTGCACTACAATATATTTATATATTTTAGTGCAAGTTATATAAATGCGCACACACACACACACACACACACACACACACACACACACACACACACACACATATATATATATATATATTATTTCAATACCGATGTAATACCGTGTATGAGTAAAACTATCAGATTGAAAATATCATCATTAGTAAAGTAACGATATTTTATCCACAACCATAGCTGATCAATTATGGTGGTTGCATGGTCTTTAACGTCATTCTTAAAATTTTCCAGTTTACTGGTGAAAGGAAGATTGGGGTTATAATCTCGATGAAGTTAACTGTAGGTGTTTAATTTCTTAATTACTTCCCACTTTTCCTCTACTACAATTCTGGTTTATTTCCCATGAATGCTACCTTCCTCATCTCTACCACATTAGTGTAAATATGAGGATATCCTGGACGGGTAGTAAGACTTATCACGGTACTATCTCCTTCCATCTACCACTGTGTAAATGGATTCTGACGGTAGTAAATTAGCACGTACTATCTACCTTCCTCATCTCTACCACATTAGTGTAAATATGTGGATATCTGGACGGGTAGTAAGACATGGAGCACGGTTATTCTACTTCATATCTTACACATATGTAAGTGGATATACTGGAGGTAGTAAGCGTAGCACGTCTATTCTACCTTCCTCACTACCACATTAGTGTAAATATGTGGATATACTGGACGGGTAGTAAGACATGGAGCACAAACTAAAAAAAAAAAAAAAGAAGTCGTGGGTTTGAGTTATGAACGACAGGTTGGGCAACCTTATTGGACACTAGAAGAGCTGAAGGGAACATGTGGCAACAAGAGGACCATGATGACATGGTGGAGGGAGAAAGTAGTAGGTTGTCGTAGGTGTGCGGCAGTGAAGCGAAGCGAGGTGAATAACCGAGCAGTTTGTTGGCAGTGTCAAGGTTTGCTCGGCCCCCGCAACAAGGGCTTATCACCAAAATGGCGCATGTGTCGTGGTTAGCTTGGGTTTATATTTATGCATAACTAATAGTGAAATAGTACATAACACATAATGCGCAGAAAGTTGGAACACAATGATTGCAACATTAACGTTCATAATCGATAAAATGTGAATAAACTTGTTTTAGCTTTTTTTATGTATTATCCATGGACTAGAACATAGACAACCCTTGGACTTGAGACGTATCAGCCAATGAGAATGTGAGGGGAGGCTCTGGCCAATTATTATTGTTTGAAATGCCTTAGCCTTGTTGTAGCCAGATTTGTTTGTTATTGATGAATTTTATTTGTCTTAACGTCAATAACAATGATTGTAATTATAATGGAAAACTAAGAGAAAGTGTTATATTTTTAATTATGTTATTGATAAGTAGGTCTAGTACCCTAATATTCATAATAATAAAATCAGGGTCAAATTAAAATCAAATCTGATTTAATAGTTGAGGATACACTTAAATTAGATTAGATTTATGTTACAAAATATACATTTTAATGATAATTATTTTCCCGGTAAACACTTAAAAAAAAGTTTTTTAGTATTTTATCTATTAGAGCAAAGATGTTAGGCCAACTTTTACAAGAAAAAAAAACACGTTTTGAGTAAGACTTTAATCCTTACGTTATATTGTGAATGTTTGTATATTTGAACTACACGCTGTTAGTTATGCATGAATAATTCCCCAGACTTATTTTCACCACGACCAAACAGAGGGGCAAGAAACAAAAGAAGAGATTGGGCAAGAATCACGTAACGGTGCCGAAACCAATCACCGTCCGTACCATGTGATGGAAGATTTTTCTATTTAGGTTCCTATCTAAAAACATCAAGAGGATTTTGTTTGTTTCCTCATGCTTGCACGGGCTCCCGTACATGGAGGGGGCCTACACCCCCCGGGCCCATAAATCGAAATACAGAGACTTTAACACCTCTTAACTGTCGTGAAATATCTTAAAAATACAATTTAAAATCGCACTTAAGCATTAAAAAAAACCTATGAAAAATATTTTTACCCGCATCGGTGGTCGCGTGGGTCTAATGGGCGTGTTGGAAACTTTTTGACATCGCTGGCTACATGGGTTAGAAAAAAATAAATCGGTAAGCTGGTTTGTAAGAAATTCGAGGAAAAAATCTCAACTTTATATTTTATGGTCTATTCTTATGAACTAAACGGTTTGTTTGATAAATCTTTTGCGGGCCAGATAAAATAAGTCATTGTGGCCTTAGGTTGCCGACCGCTGGTCTAATGCATCACTCTCGTGTTGGACTGGATTGCCGGTGATGGGGATATTTTGGTTCAAATCCCGATAGGTGTACTAATGGTGTTTGATTTTTTCCTATAAATAATTTCTCATTCTTCCTCTACACAATTTTTTTAGCACCGCATCTTACTACCCATTAGGTTTATACACTTTTCACACAAATGATGGTACAATAAGATAAATCCATAAATTGTTAAGGTAACTTTTATTAAATTACTTATAATTATAATTTCATCATATTATTCGTGTTATTCTTCTGGTAAGAAATATTTTTTGTTTTCTGATTTAAAGTGAAATCGGGTCCGTTCCATCCCCTTTCAATAATCAAGATCGAGTGGTCACATGGTCTAAGTCGTCACTCTCGAAATAGACTAGACTACCGATGAAGGAGAGATCCGTGGTTCGAATCCCGATAGGTGTACTGAGGATGCCTTCCCCTAAATGTTTTTTACACTCTGACTCCACGCAGATTCGGGTACAATTCCTCTAAATTCAACTTTGCTCATACCAAGTGAATTAGCGAGATTAATACATGCATGTAACCTGAACTGTGAAAAAAAAGTGTTTTTTTTTAAATATTTCAAAACAATTGGTTATTTGTTTTTATATTATCTAAACATCTACTCATATTGTTTACAATATTAGTGGCGAGAAAAATGTGATGTGCCTGGAATGCTAAGGAGGCAGGCTAACTCTAACGGGACGGCCAAAATGGGCGAGCGAGCGACTAAAATATAAAATAGAACACATTGGTTGTAATGAGAGGTGGCCAGACTGGAGCGAGCGACTAAAATATAAAATAGAACACATTGGTTGTAATGAGAGGTGGCCAGACTGGAGCGCGCTCGACCCGGTAAGTCTAGTTTACAGGCGCTAGGCAATATTATTGTATGTTGGTTCATTGAGTGCTAGGAAAACTTCTCATTTTGACATTTTTATTACTATCGATAGGTTTAGCTCACTTGCTACTAACGGCCTATTTAATTGGTAAGATCATAAACCATACCTATATATATATATATATTAGTATTTAAAATATATATATATATATATATATATATATATATACATGATATTATTTAAAATATTCAAAATTTTAACAAGATTATGTTGGACCTATGATTATAAAGATATATTAGTATTTAACATATCAGTTTATGATACGAATGTAAAATACTTCAATATTATCAAAGTAGGCCTTTAAAATAAGAATCACCCATTAGCGTGATGAGAAACCCACAAATCACTGTTAAAAATCACCCTCATCTCACTGAGCCAGTTCGACTCCTCGCACAACTAACGAGAGCTATCTGCTAATCGCACGCTCGCCAGTCTGGCCGAACCCTTAGCCGGGTATGCATTTGTAGCGTATCAGTGGAGGCGGGAAATGGTTACAAAGTGGCCGGTCAAATGTGATACAAAGATACACAAAGGGCCCGATAAGTCGAGGACCCCCAGCGGAAACCTTGTGTAGAGATTTGGATTTTGTTGTACGGGTTTTATTCGTTTATTGTTGTTATAGATATATTTTTGGCCCAATGGAGTGGAGTAAACAGGAGACCATACGATTTATAGAAATATACAGTAAAAGTTACTTAATTTGGGACCCAAAACATCCTGATCATTTCAATAAAGTGCCCAAACAAGATGCATAGGTGGACAGATGTGCTCATTGTAGCAGAATAACTAGAACTGAACACTCAAGTTGAATACTATCGTAGTCCCGTGTCCTCCGTTCTGATACGGACACGCAACGATGATACGAAAAAAATAATCAGACAGTGTTGCACCGTACTACTAGATAATACACAACGATAACACGATAAGCATTAGTGGATACCCACCTTAACCTGTCATTTCGGTAGTCTTACCTTGATGTACTACACAATAGTCATATCTTAAGCTACACCATAGTGGAACCAAGCAAGGTAAGACTGCTACATTTCAGGTTAAATGATGGGTACGTACACATACAACGGCAAGAATAAAAAAAGGTCGGTTTGATTATTTTAATTTTGTCTGCAATATTTCCATTATAATTAGTATCATTTGTCCGATGAAGAAAACCCACGCCCATTGCCAATTCTGTCTCCAATACATGTACCACAACGCTCATATGTGATCCAACTTATTGCGCTCACATAAACCGGTATTTTCCAAATGAACAAGGTCGTTGACATTCTACGGATTAAAACTCATCCGCTAGATAAAGCTGAGTAACATCAACCACTAAAAGAAACGCAAGGTCTAGAGAAATTACATTACCGTTAAATTGGCCTGCTAAGTCACTTCACAGATTGGAGTGGAGCTTTTCCAAGGCGGGTTGGCCTCTGAATGATTTATCTTATGTTCTACCTCACTCAACGTTGTATATTGGTAAATCCATTTAATATTTCAACTAACAAACGGAACACGCCCATGTTGATGGTTTACTGGAGTGGTCCGGACGTCCAGTAAACATTTTTTTCTTCTCTCTCTTGTTAATGACAGATGCTTTGCTGTGTACCTGCCTATTATATGTTACCAGCCTCTAGCATAAATACTCCTCACATATAATGGAAATAATATAATGGACTTTAAGTCTTCTCCTATTTGTAGCAGTCTAATCCCAGATTAATGACTTTGCCCATTTGGAGATCTCGAAGCTATTTTGCTAAGCAGGTTGCATCTTAACTCGACACACCTAAGCAGTGTAAGCACTATCACACTTAGACACCAATGTATGAAATATAAATAGATGGAGGAAATTGAGCAGTTCACCCTGTGAGGCCTCTTGTTTGTATACTGAAAACAGTTCCCATCTTCCTATGACGAGTTTACACACTCACTATACTATTTGCGCCTTGAAAACATTGACTTGATTTTTAAATTTACCTTTTACTGGTTTCCTATTCTAGATATACTTATGTTACCACGGACATTTTTTAATCTACATCCTGGCAGGAGGACTCCTAAAGGACATTTTCGTAAATAAGCCAAATAGACTAATAGATTATTTATAAAAACAATTTGAAATTTAATTTTCTCAAGATGAAAATAATAATCATGTGACACTGTAGAACTATTCTTTGAATTATTTAAGAATTAATGGTTTTTTTTTCAACGTTATAGGCTATATTTAAAACTCGTTGAATAAAACGTAAATTAATTAACAAGGGAAATTCTATCTTGACACGCTAATGACGTCACAGGTAGGCAACGTCCTTAAATGTGTGCCACAAGAGACAGTCTTCATTGTCATTCAACGTTAATCTATTATTATTATTATTATTCACCGCGTATTACCTACCCGTTCGGGTTATACGCACTTACGATAATGTGCAATGGTAGGGTGATTGTGAGATGAAATGGAGGACCTACAGTTTAACGGGATCCGAACCACGGTGGAGGTCCTGGCATTCCCACATTCACAAGTTGTGATTAATACACGTCTTGTCAGAGGTGAAGGAAGGGTTTGACAATCAGATAAATCTGTGCCGGTACCGAGGATTGAACCCCGGACCTCCAGCAAAGAAGTCTGACACCTTCACCCTAGACCACCAGGTGACCGACAACGCTAAACTAGTTTACATGAAGTAGTGTAGTTATGGTCCGTGTAAGATACTAGTCCAACTTCAACTCGTGGTAGATGTGTGAATTGTTAAAAATAGCTTAATACATATTGTTATTTTTTGAGCTTAGAAAAAGTATTAAGTAAACAAATATATACATAATCCTATCTAAATAGATATATCATTTTATTTTTAAATCTGTAAGGGTGAATCTGAACACTATTTTTCTAGGTTTTGAAATGTTTGTGTTCATTTGATAGGTTGGGTTCTGGCTGTTAAATATTTTTGAAGATTTTAGAAGCCTATGGCGAATTTAAGCTTCACACTAGGGATATGGTATCGAAAGAAAAGTATCGTTACCGTACGCATTAAAAGTATCGTAAGAAAAATATTGATACTGTACTAGTATCGAAAGAAAAGTATCGATAACCGTAAGTCTCGGTATCGAAATTTTAATCTGGAAGAATATTTTCTCTTATCTAGTAATAATAATTCCAACTTTTGCATCATAATTATATTTTCTTATTTATTTAAACACTGAAAATTATCATGGTTTCTAATAATCCAAAACAAATTTTATAAGCTTTTTCGATATCCAACTTTTTAAAAAAACTTCCATAAGTTCACTTCTGGGAGGTTCCATTTTTAACCACACTCATCGTTACTAACTCTTTCAAGATGGATTATTAATTATTGACAAACAATAGAAGAATGGACGTCTTGCCCTGCTTCATATGCTTAAACTACGCACATAAACTTTTCTGCTTCGTCTGCTTGGGGCACCCTTTATTTGACTTGAGTTCATTGAGTTCTACAAAATATTATTTTGTTTAGTTTGTGATGGCTGTGCTCATTGATAAAGGAAGGGGTAGTAAGACTGGTTGCCAGTCGCCCTGTCAGGTACCAGACAGACTGTATTGATAAACAAAGATGAAAGAACAGGTATGAATTATGATAAGCTAAAAGAGATTGAATGCTAGAGTTTCTTCTTGCTTGTCATGCAGAAAATAGTGAGAATTGAGAAATATTGTCATTTGTTCTTTCTCCACGGTTCACCATAGTAAACATTTAATCCCATCACGAGTGAAGATAACAAAAAAAGTTGTTTCTTTCGATACCAATCCTATACCGAAGTGTGAGTACTAATAAAAGTAAAAGTATCGAGTAAAAAAAATACTAGTATCGAAAGGAAAATATCGAATTTAATAAAGTATTGATACTTTTTTCACATCCATACTTCACTCATAAGAAAAATATGTTATTTTATACTAATGATGCCTGAATGGTGACCTACAAGAGAATAAAAGTAATATGATTAAATGTCTCGCTGTATTCTTTGGAATGTCCCAATTTGGAACTATATACCCTATTTATTGAAACACTCTAGTCCATTTTATAGCTCAAAATGATTATTTGGGACAAACAGAGGAATACACACAAAGGTACAGTTCCATTGCAAAAATCTTCGTTTTATATTGAATAAGAAACAATTTTAAAGCAACATGTTCCCTTCATTAGAATGCCAATTTTAGGAAAAAAAAAAATATTTAAAGTTTTATAAAATGATCGAATAATTGTTACAATTTGTAAGCTTAAATGGGAGAACGTATCGTTATTTTGGTGTGGAGGTTACACACGATCCCAACTACTGCATCCTGGTCACATTCTATTGTCAATGTCAACGACTTCTATTGTTAAATCGCATGTGAAATTACCAATCGAATTAAAACGTTTTGAGGAAAACATCATTAAAGGATGGTAAGGTTGATACACTCACACACGCAGATGGCAATTGAACGGAACGGATATTGCGATAGGAGCTTGTTGTGAAACCGGTTCCCGTGCTCTTGGGAACATTCCATCCCTAAGTTCTCACGTGCATTAAACGACAATGGTCTGCAAACAAGTTGGTGAACGTTTCATTTTCAATATATGAACCTCTTAGGGGAGGATATATTTAACTTGAAACAAATAAACATAATTATCACTTAAAATATAATCGGCCACGTGGTGTAGTGGTCAGTGCACCTGACTGAGAGCCTAGGGATCCCGGGGTTAGTTCCCGGCTGGTACCTTGGGTATTTTTTCCGAAAGTGGAACCCCCCCAACGGTCACCAGGGTTTAGTTAATTAGGCTTAAGTTATATTTAAGAGTTTCCACTGGTCCCACACTCTCATACTATCACCATCATACTCACTATCACCATCATACTATCACTATCACCATCACCTCATCTCATCAGGACATGTAAAGATCCTCCACGGAAAGGATGTACTATTAGTACATTCAGACGTCCCGTGGACAACGGTACATTAGTACTGGATAATATTTACACAAACTGGGCTATTAGTGATGTAGCCCATCCACACATTAATTTTTAAAAAATCCTTGTAATCTAAGATGAACATGATTGTGAATAAAATCTATTGGCCAATATTTAAGCACCCTTCACACAGGTACTAGCCACGCGTGCTGTTCGTCCAGAGATGTCCACAGATGTGGTGGCAACTATCCAGGGAGTGAAGTATTGTGAGGTTAGCTAATTCCTGTATAGTAAACACGTTTAAAACAAGACTTATATAAGACTATTTATTTGAAACTAATTGTAAAAATAGACCATTAAGATGTGATAAACTCCTTTGTCATCCAACGGTCACAAGTTCGAAGCGAACTGCCGGAAGTTCACACGTATATGGGATGAGGAGGTGACAACTTGAACCTTCTGCGGTTACATTGTTTACGACTCTGGCTCCAACATTGGTATTGCAGAGAAACCAATGAATTTCTACAATGGCCGTTGACCCTTTAAGATGTATGGCCACTTCTTCGTCTCCTCTCGGTCAATCCTAGTCGAACCAAACTAGTACTTGGTCCGTTCTTTGCGGATCCTTTCCTCGTGAGAGTAAGAGAGGAGAGGAGAGAGATAGAGAGGACCAGTCTGGGATCAGCGTCCTCTAGCGCTCCTAGGGTGATCAGCGAGCAGGAGATGAAGAGGAAAATGACAAAACACTGTAAAGATCATATCATCTGGAAACTGGTGTGGCCATCAAGGCGCTAGAATAGTTGAGCAGAGATTACTAAACGCCAAAAACCAGGTGGATCTATAACGTTATTGGGTGGAGCTGTCCGGCAATAGGAGAGCAAACAGGGGATGAGGAAAAAAATTAACAATACAATTTGTGTTGTAACTCCCCCCCCCCCCTTTTTTTAGCCCCGCGTATTACTTTCCGTTTTTGGACTATACGCTTATGTACTAACTGCGCTAATGGTTTGGGGATTAAGAAGGCTATATTTGGAGGAAGTGTACCCGCATTTACGTGGAGGAAGAGTGGAAAACCATTTTGGAAAAAACCATCCTCAATACAAACGACCGAGATTTGAACCTCGATCTCCCCGTCATCGGCAATCTAGTCTGTATATTGTTTGAATAGCGCTTTAGACAACGTGGCCACCGAAGTGGGTGACTCCCATATTGATCGAAATTATTAGATTCACAAATATCCATTCTACACTCCTATAACAGTTACATTTCGTTGCCTGGGCATTTAGTTCTTAATGTGTGGATTTTTGAACTTTTCAGAGTGGAAAATGTCATCTTTCAAATTATGTTTACAAGTTTATATATGCATAGAATCATAAAAAATGGTTTTATGTTCATTCCTGTACACACAAAATTCTTGTGCTTTTAAATGTTTTGACAATATTCATCCTAAGCGCAACATCTGAATGGCAATATATCAGCTACCTAGGCAGCCCTCTTAAAAGTATTTCTTATGGCTGATATGGGCTCTTAAGATGTCTGGTTTGAGCTGTAATACCTACCTAAGTTAGGTGTTATCTGGGGGTGAGACGGGCTCTTAAGACGTATAGTTCTAGCTGTATTACCTACCTAAGTTAGGTGTTATCTGTGGGGTGAGACGGGCTCTTAAGACGTATAGTTCTAGCTGTATTACCTACCTAAGTTAGGTGTTATTTGTGGGGTGAGACAGGCTCTTAAGACGTCTGGTTCTAGCTGTATTACCTACCTAAGCTAGGTGTTATTGGTGGGGTGAGACAGGCTCTTAAGACGTCTGGTTCTAGTTGTATTACCTACCTAAGTTAGGTGTTATCTGTGGGGTGAGACGGGCTCTTAAGACGTCTGGTTCTAGCTGTATTACCTACCTAAGTTAGGTGTTATCTGTCGGGTGAGACGGGCTCTTAAGACGTCTGGTTCTAGCTGTATTACCTACCTAAGCTAGGTGTTATCTTTGGGGTGATATGGGCTCTTAAGACGTCTGGTTCTAGCTGTATTACCTACCTAAGTTAGGTGTTATCTGTGGGGTGAGACGGGCTCTTAAGACGTCTGGTTCTAGCTGTATTACCTACCTAAGTTAGGTGTTATCTGTGGGGTGATACGGGCTCTTAAGACGTCTGGTTCTAGCTGTATTACCTACCTAAGCTAGGTGTTATCTTTGGGGTGATATGGGCTCTTAAGACGTCTGGTTCTAGCTGTATTACCTACCTAAGTTAGGTGTTATCTGTGGGTGAGACGGGCTCTTAAGACGTCTGGTTCTAGCTGTATTACCTACCTAAGTTAGGTGTTATCTGTGGGGTGAGACGGGCTCTTAAGACGTCTGGTTCTAGCTGTATTACCTACCTAAGCTAGGTGTTATCTTTGGGGTGATATGGGCTCTTAAGACGTCTGGTTCTAGCTGTATTACCTACCTAAGTTAGGTGTTATCTGTGGGGTGAGACGGGCTCTTAAGACGTCTGGTTCTAGCTGTATTACCTACCTAAGTTAGGTGTTATCTGTGGGGTGATACGGGCTCTTAAGACGTCTGGTTCTAGCTGTATTACCTACCTAAGCTAGGTGTTATCTTTGGGGTGATATGGGCTCTTAAGACGTCTGGTTCTAGCTGTATTACCTACCTAAGTTAGGTGTTATCTGTGGGGTGAGACGGGCTCTTAAGACGTCTGGTTCTAGCTGTATTACTTACTTTAGCTACGCGTTATTCGTGGTATAAGACGGTCGCTTGAGATTATATCATATACACTGCAAGGGAAAAGGGTTAAGTCCCATTATACAAATTTTCCAGATCAACATATATAACTCAAACCCCATAAATCCCCCAGAAAATACTTTTAATTTAATTAATTTAGATGTGACAGACTTCTTTTAACCATAATCTAAAGTACACTAGAAATGTGTCATGATTGTCTAACACATAGTTGACAAACTCGCGGCCCACGAGACATAATTGACCGGCCCGCTTGTCCACAATACTTTTAAATTAGGCCTACTATCCGGCTGGCAGTCATATACACACACACAAATAAGAGTTTAATTTGAGTGTGTACGTAATTTTGAATAATTAAAAACACTTATAATTATTTCGAACTGTGCTATGTATTTTTTTTTCCAATTTAAATACTTTATTGTGTTTATTGTGTGTTGTGGGGATAGTAGAGGAAGCAATAAGGAGGTGGTATGGCATGTAATGAAGATGGAGAAGAAGAGGTTGCCAAAGAAAATAATGTAGGAAAAATACCGCAAGGGAGGCCAGGCAAGAGATGGGAGGAACAGATAACAGAAAGTGCGGAAGTGAGAGGAGAAGAACAGAAAGAATTAAAGGAGAAAGACTGGAGGAAGTATAGAGGAAAATGGAGGCATATACTAAACTGACCCGGCCACAGGCTGAAAACATTTGATGATGATGATGATTGTGGTTATTTACTTAATTTAATAAATACTGCCTCTAGTTTTTTTTATTATTTTAAATATGCATGAATAATTTTTAAATACATAACATTAAATAGCTAGTCTAGACCTGTATCGGTGGTCATTCAGATTTAAACGTTGGGCTCTTCTGGTCTAGTTTACCAGTGATTGGGGAGGTCAGGGTTCGAACTCCAGCTAGATGTACAGAAGGAGGTTTTCTCTAGATGTTTTACCCCATTATTTTCACTCGAAGGCGGTCACATTTCCTCTAAATTTTATAGTCATCGTCCCTTACACCCCAGCTTGATTAAAATCTGCAGAATCCGGGTGGGTAGTAAGGCGTGCTGTTAAACAAAAGTATAGAATATAACTAAGCAGGATCTTTATATATCTTAATATATATAATTCTTCTGTGCGTGTGTATGTCACTGAACTCCTAAACGGCTGGACCGATTTTGATGAAATTTTTATGTGTGTTTGAGTGGGTCCGTGGATGGTTTAGATTCGCAATTGGACCCGGTAGGTGGCGCCGCAATCTGGTTCTAGGAATTTTTAAATTTTGGGGGGGGGGGGGTTAATAATTTTTTTCTTGCATATCAGAACATGTAACCTCAAAATTTCACCCCCTCAACCCAACACCCCCCCCAATATTTATAATAATTAATATAATATTAATAATTGACCGTTATAAAAATCATAAGTTCATCAATAATTGACCGTTAAAATCTTCTGAAAAGTTCATGAATAATTGAACTTCTGAGAATAATTCATAGTTATGTTTATTTTTCGATACAAGTTATATGTTGTTACATTGGTTTGGACATGTTGAGAGGATAAGTGTGGATCGAGCGAAGAAGCAAATATATGAAGGTAGAGTGTGTGGATCAAAAGGAAAGGGTAAGCTATGTAAGACGTGGCTAAATGTTGTAGATGAATGTGTGAAAGAACAACATGAATAGTTTTAAGAATAAAAGAGCATGTATGACTTGGTGTATGGATGTTGTTGAAGAAAAGGGAGTATGAAAGAATAGGGAAGTGTGGAGAAAGTTAGTGAGGATGGATTAAACAAGGAGTTGTTTTTTGAACTATATGCACAGCGTCTTGCCTACCCGTAAGGGAATGGCGTGATTAGGTGTGTATGTTTATGCAGACTGTCTGTGTCTGGCAGAACGCGCTGAGTTTGTGAATCTGGCTCTTCAGATAATTTGAGTAAAAATTACTCTTTTCCCCGTTTGATAAACATGAAAGGTTTGAAAGAAAGGGCAGGGTTGAGGGGTCCGGACCCCCCTAGAATCTAATAGCTGACCCACCCTAAAAAATGAGCTTTCTACGTCCTTGGTCAACACAATGTGATTTCCTGTAACTACAAATAATTGCAGTATATACCACGTGTTATACATCAGTTAAATAAATTAGAATTTAATTAAACTCATTCAACTGTAATTTAAAATTCATTAAAATACTGTATTCCTGTCTTCTCCCGGTTAATCCGAACAAGCTTCGGTCCCGATTAGTTCAGATTAACCAGGTTCTAGTGTACACAAGAATTGAAATAACAATTGTGTCTAAGAGCTGCTGTCGTTCGAATGGGCTTTACACCTCCTTCGGTGTCGGCATGGTCTAAGGCGTCACTCTCGTGTTATTCTATACTAATGATGACAAGGAGATCGAGGTTTGAATCTCGGTCGTGTGTACTGAGGGTGGTTTTTCCAAAATGGTTTTCCACTCTCCTTTAACACAAATGCTTGTACACTTCCTCTTATATAACCTTCCAAATCCCTAAAAACGTTAGTGTAATTAGTAGATAAGCGTATAACCTGGATGGGTAGTAAGACGTGGTGCTAAAAAAAATAATATAATAATTCCATTTCTGAGCCCCAATAACTTGTTTTATTCCAAGAATCGTCCATTGTTCCCCGATACCATATTATATGTACCAGAAACCATTTGGTATTTGAAATATTGATAAAGATAGTTTTATGATAGGAAGTTATAGCGAGGACTTCTTGAAAGTGAAGATTTAAATAATTATTAATTATTAATTGGCTAGTGATATATTATTATTAGCACCGCGTCTTACTACCCGTTCGGGTTATACGCACTAGCTAGTGATATATAAAATGTAAAAAAAAAAAACTCAATAGCGTCAGCTCACCAGCGTTTTTATACGTATATTTGGACTGCCTATGCAGTGGGAAGGTTTCCGACACCTCGAAAAGCTACTTGAACTAATTTCACGTTTTCATACGTCAAGCCATGTTATATTTAGCTGTCACTTTTGATATATACATTAGGATCTGGTTAATTTGACATTGGTTAATTCGAAAAATTGGATAATTCGAACACAACATGCTTCCCCATGAAATTACTATTTAAATCAATGATAAAAAAATAAGCATTTAATTCAAATTTCAGAAGGAAATATTTGGATAGTTTGAATAATATATTTTTTTTAGTTTGTACTTATTTCAAACCTAACTTAACAATATTCATTAAATCACCCAAAATACCAATAATGTCAAATAAAGCTAGAGTTATTGACGTATACTAAAAAGAAAAGATTCACTTAATCCTAACCAGACAAAAAATACAACATTTTTAACGCAATCCGTGAACTTGAAGATTTTGTTTATTACGTCAAGATAAAGCAAACTATGACAAAATTAGATCATTAATTGTTTTCAAAGTGATGTCATTTAAGTGCAAAAACTGATTTAAGTCTGTATTTCCTTACGTTAAATTTTCCAAGTTTTTATGGTTTGTATTTAAATTTTTCTTGTTTTCCCATGTACGTATATACTGTGTCTGTCACAATATGTTCACAAAAAACAGATATTATTTTAAGGATGTTTGTCTTTTGCGTTCTTTATATATATATATACTTGTAATTTTGGTGAATTATTACGTTTACCTTCTACCTTCTACAAGATCGATCCTTGCTTAAAACTAAGGGCCGTATTTATAATCGAGGTTCGGAGGTAAAATCACCCATTTGACCTGAAATGCTTGTTATTTCGTAGGCCAATACTAGGAAATTAGTTGACTCCCGAGACTAGACTATAAATACGACCCTTAGTATACTGCGAGATTGATTTGGTTGACTCATGATACCAGACTATAAAAACACACTTTCTCAAGGTTTAGATTTTGTTGAGAAAACTCATGTTTACATTTAATTTAATTAAAAATTAATTTGTTATTGATTTGAAAAACCGACAACGCACATTATTACAACTATTGCAACATTATAACAATATTGTTAGTTAATAATAATATTTAGCACCGCGTCTTACTACCCGTTCGGGTTATACGCCTAAGTACTAATTACGCTAATGGATTAGGAATTGGGAAAGTTGAATTCAGAGGAAGTGAACCCGCATTTGCGTGGAAGGAGAGTGGAAAGCCATTTAGGAAAAACCACCCCCAGTTCACCCGACCGAGATTCGAACCTCGATCTCCCCGTCCTCGGCGGTAGAGCTCAGCACGACTGGCGCGTTAGCCAACTACGCCACCGAGGCGGGTTATTGTTAGTTGAATGACGTTGAAATATATTATCTCAAACATGAAAACTAGAAGATATTAACCAATTAAATATTTTCTTTAAAACAGTGAAATTCAAGCATAGACAAATTCCTGTCATCTATCTGCCACAGTGTTTACGTGGACGTCTAACCTAGTTTTCCAACAAAGGGGGAGAGGGTTTGAAACCAGGCAATGTTTTATGAAAAAAAAATCCTAAATGTTTTCCCATTCTCTATCCACGGGAATTTGGGTGCATTTGTCCAAATGCTTTCTTATTTATTACTAAGGTTGAATGGAAGGTAATGTGATTACAAAAAATACTTTAGGATTTTTATAACACAAATATTTTTATTAGACATTATAAATTAAATGTTGCTTCATTAGAACTTTTTAGCTAGAAATATTCAATATTTCTTGAATATCTGCTAGCTAAAAATAAAAAAGAGTTGCAGTAAAAGCTGGACAGTTTGGTTGAGCGAGGGAGAAGTTATGGCATGGAGGTCAACATTGAGAAATCAAAAGTGATGGAGATTTCAAAAAATTAAGAGCCGCAAGAAATTAAATTGGAAACTAGGAGTTGGAAAACATAGAGCAGTTCAAGAACCTGGGAAGTCTACTGACAAAGGATTCCTACAGCACTGAAGAAATTAGGTTGATGATATCCATGGCCAAAGAAGCTTTTAACAAGAAGAGGTTACTGCTGACCAGAAAGTTGAGTTTGGAACTGAGGAAGAAACTGACTAAATGATACTTTTGCCTTGTATGGAGCAGAAACTTGGACTCTTAAGAAAGATGGAAAAGAAACAATTGGAGAGCTTGGAAATGTGGTGCTGGAGAAGACTTAAGAAGATCAGGTGGACAGACAGGGAGACAAATTAACAAGTCCTAAGAAGAGTGGGTGAGAAGATCAGGTGGACAGACAGGGAGACAAATTAACAAGTCCTAAGAAGAGTGGTGAGAAGATCAGGTGGACAGACAGGGTGACAAATGAACAAGTCCTAAGAAGAGTGGTGAGAAGATCAGGTGGACAGACAGGGGACAAATGAAGAAGTCCTAAGAAGAGTGGGTGAGAAGATCAGGTGGACAGACAGGGGGACAAATGAACAAGTCCTAAGAAGAGTGGTGAGAAGATCAGGTGGACAGACAGGGTGAAAATGAACAAGTCCTAAGAAGAGTGGGTGAGAAGAGAACCATTTTGGATGTGATTCTTCGGTACAAAACAAACTGAATTGGACACATCCTTAGGTGGAACTTCTGCATGACGTCATAGAAGGAAAGGTTGAGGAAAAGAGGAGTTAAGGAAGGAGGAGGATTGAAATATTGAATTACTTGAAGGAAAGAAGAAAATTCTGGGAGCTGAAGGAGGAGGCAGATGACAGGGCACTGACAAAAGGAATGTACTTGTCGTAAGACAGAACACATAATGATAATAATCTGTAATGAACATTTGTACATTTGATAACAAATTTTTCTCTTCATTTAAAATGTTTCTCATCAAATGTTAATACGCTCATGACAGATATTCAACCACAGTTGAGAAAACTATGTGCAGAAAATTAAACCAAATAATAACAACCAAAGTACTGTTTTATTGATTTTGCCAACGAGATTATATTGCTAATTGCTATAAAAACTGCAAAAACTACTTGTGTATCCTTCCGCCCAACTTTAAACGTTTAACTTAAATACACTAATTACTTGGAGGGGTAGTAAGTCACAGTGCGCACTCAAAAAAACACAACAAGTAACAAATAATTGGCTAGATATCAGCTCTAAGTACCTAACAACAGTTCACATCTGATCACCAAAACTCCCACGTAACAAGTCAGGTATTACACACAACTATTTAATGCATTCATAGCTCATCACGACACTACTGCCCATGTGACGAAAATGTCAACAGTATTAAACCAATACACGTAACTAAAACCAACAATAGACTGTTATATTTAAGTAGGACATCCATATCGTCGAAGCTGAAAGTCATAGGCAAGTGAAATTTAATTTTTTTTAAAGTCGAACTCATTTTTTTAAGCACCGCGTCTTGCTACCCGTTTCGAGTTATACGCATATGTATTAATTACGATGATGGTGATATGCATGGGGAAGGTTGAATTTAGAGTAATGTACCCACAATAGCGTGGAGCGAGAGGGGAAAACCATTTGTAGCAAACACTATCAGTACACACGGCTAGGATTCGAACCCCAACTTACCCATCATTGGCAGTTCAGTTTAATGCGAGAGTTACGCCTTTGAGCATTTGGTTAACAGAGCGGGCTATGTAAATATAGTTTTTATATAATGTATGTATGTAGATGTATGTATGTATGTATGTATATGTATGTAGTATGTATGTATGTATGTATTAGTATGTATGTATGTATGTTATGTATGTATGTATGTATGTATGTATGTATGTAATGTATGTATGTATGTATGTATGTATGTATGTATGTATGAGTATGTATGTATATGTATGTAGTATGTATATGTATGTATGTATGTATGTATTTAGTATGTATGTAGATGTATGTATGTATGTAGTATGTATGTATGTATAGTATTGTATGTATGTATGTAGTATGTATGTATGTTTTGTATTATGTATGTATGTATGTATGTATGTATGTAATGTATGTATGTATGTATGTATGTATGTATGTATGTATGTATGTATGTATGTATGTATGTATGTATGTATATGTATGTATTAGTATGTATGTATGTATGTATGTATGTAATTATTGTATGTTATGTATGTAATGTATGTATGTATGTTATGTATGTATGATGTATGTTATGTTATGTATTAGATGTATGTATGTATGTATGTATGTATGTTATGTATGATGTATGTATGTATGATGTATGTATGTATGTATGTATGTATGTATGTATAGTATGTATGTATGTATGTATGTATGTAGTATGTAGTATGTATGTTATGTATGTATGTATGTATGTATGTATGTATGTATGTATGTATGTATGTATGTATGTATGTATGTATGTATGTATGTATGTATGTATGTATGTATGTATGTATGTATGTATGTATGTATGTATGTATGTTGTATGTTGTATGTATGTATGTTATGTATGTATGTTATGTATGTATGTATGTATGTATGTATGTATGTATGTATGTATGATTATGTATGTATGTATGTATGTATGTATGTATTGTATGTTATGTATGTATGTATGTATGTATGTATGTATGTAGTTGTATGTATGTATGTATGTATGTATGTATGTATGTATGTATGTATGTTGTATGTATGTTATGTATGTATGTATATGTATGTATGTATGTATGTATTGTTGTATGTATGTATGTAGTTTTTTATGGTATGTATGTATGTATGTATGTTGTATGTTGTATGTATGTATGTATGTATGTGTATGGTGATGTATGTATGTATGTATGTATGTATGTATGTATGTTGTATGTATGTATGTATGTATGTATGTATGGTATGTATGTATGTTATGTATGTATGTATGTATGTATGTATGTTGTATGTATGTATGTATGTATGTTATGTATGTATGTAGTGTATGTGAGTGTATGTATGTTGTATGTATGTATGTGTTGTATGTTGTATGTAGTATGTGATGTTGTATGTATGTATGTATGTTGTAGATGTAGTTGATGTTATGTATGTATTGTATGTATGTATGTATGGTATGTATGTATGTATGTATGTATGTATGTATGTTATGATGTATGTATGTTGTATGTATGATGTATGTATGTATTGTATGGTGTATGTATGTATGTATGTATGTATTGTATGTATGTATGTATGTGATGTTGTATGTAGTATGTATGTATATGTATGTATGTATGTATGTATTTGTATGTATGTATGTATGTATGTATGTATGTATGTGTATGTTGATGTATGTATGTATGTATTGTATGTATGTATGTATGTATGTATGTATGTATGTAGTGTATGTATGTAGTAGTATGTTGTATGTATGTATGTATGTATGTAGTGTTGTAGTATGTATGTATGGTATGTATGTATGTATGTATATGTATGTATGTATGTTTATGTATGTATGTATGTATTGTATGTGATGTATGTAGTATGTTGTATGTATGTATGTATGTATGTATATGTATGTATGTATGTAGTATGTATGGTATGATGTATGTATGTATGTATGTATGTATGTATGTATGTATGTATGTATGTATGTATGTACGTAGTATGTACGTACGTACGTATGTATGTATGTATGTATGTATGTACGTACGTATGTATGTATGTATGTATGTATGTAAGGTTGGGTGGGTTGCATTTTATGTTAAATGCATCAAATTAAACTCTATATTTGAATATTAAATGTAATAAAGATGAATAGAATTTGGCATTCTTGATATACTACACACTCTATTAGAATTTCCAACCAAAGTTGTGTGTGTTTGAATGTTTAATAATAATTTAATAGCCATACCATATCAAGTTTTAATACGTCTTATGTAGATCCCCAACTCTGAGTAACCCATCAATAATTCTAAGTGGGAGTTAAATATTTGTTTGGGGGGACAAGGTTTTTTTTTAGAACCCTTTCCCCCCTTCTCAACCGCAACCTTTATATGCACATGACACAAAACCATACATGATTTAAATGTTGTTAGCCTTAAATAAGAGGTAATTCAGCATCACTTTGATTTAATACCTCAAAATAGACAATTATTATGTTGACTACATTTACCTAAAAAAAAACCTAATATTTGTGTTTGCGTGTAACCTACCATTTCGAGACAGAGAATAGCTCTTAAAGCTGTTAAACAAGGTCTGGTTTCTTAAAAGTCATGAGTTCACTACATGTATTCTATAAGTGCTGTCTTAAGAAAAGGTCTCATCAATGTTTGGCAGCACGTTATTAATAAATTACAGTTGAAATAAAAAAAATATTATCCTAGTTATTATTGTCTCCCACCTCTATTATTCACTATCCCTAGTAGTGTTATGAGAAGGGTTTGTATAGTCCAATTTACATAGAAATATCCTTTTCAGATTGCTATAAAAGTTACTAAATATTTTTTTTTACGTCAAATAAAGTGATATGAAGTCATAACTTTTTTAAAATAGATATTATAAATATCTAAACAATAATGCTAATAGTATAATAAAATGAATTTAATTTTAGCTGGACGCAAAAAATATGTTATTTTTTCCTAAAAAAAAAAACACTTCCTATGAAAATTGGGCTGAATAATAATGGTATATTAGGATTTTGTGAGGAGGGAAATTTTAGTTAATATAAATATGTTTTTTATTTTGCTGTCAACATTGATAATATTCCTACTTTAATACTATTGTTATTTTAATCACGTGATGACGTATATATATATATATACACCGTTTACATATACTGTATGTATAGAAACATAAAGGAATATATACAAATTACTCGCTTTGTTTACAGTGAGTTTTCTTCGCAAGTGGATGTAAACTAATGTATTTCCAGCGTTGTTTTGAACGTAGCAACTTAAAGTTACCGGTATTGTATTGTATATACAGCACCGATTTTAAAGCTGCTCCACCATTTTGATTTTTTTGGGGGGTTAGAAATTAAATTTTTTAACTTTTTGGAATTTTCCCGTTGGTTACAGACTAGAAGATATAAGTTTGCCAAATTTCAAGTTTCTAGCTCATCTGTAAGTGGGTAAACATTAATGTCAGTGAGTGAGTCAGCCATGTGGCTACATAGTAGTATAATTTTAGTAACTTATATAACGTCAAAAAAGGTTCCTTCCTATCTAAATGAGACCACAGTCAAGTGGGTAAATGGGGCCTGGGATCTTGCAGAGGGGGTACAAATGGCGTGTGGTCATATTGGGTAGGAGGGGTGGTAGGTTGGAGAAGGGGTAAAGGGAGGGGGGGGGGTTTGGCCTGACCTCACCAACACTAGCAACAGGAGTAGCACGTCTTATAAGGCGGCACCCAACAGATCGCTCAGCTCTTGTACCGCTAGACTTCCTCCGAATTCATTCCAGCTCACCGTTCTGACCACACCACCCGGTCTTTCTCTCTCTCTCTTGGGTACAAAGATCTGCAAGAAGAGACTTTTGGTCTGAACAGACCTTCTTACCTGCTGCTGAGCCAGATATTGGTCTTATTCCTGTCATCATGAGAAGAGTTAATCAGGTCAGTGTAAGCTTGATTCATGGACATTTGAGTTCATTCCATTCCCATTAGTATTTATCTGATTGCCAAACCCTTCCTTCACCTCTGACAAGACGTGTATTAATAACAATTTGTGAATGTGAGGAATGCCAGGCCTCCACCGTGGTTCGGATCCCACGTTAAACTGTAGGTCCTCCATTTCATCTCACAATCACTCTACCATTACACATTAGCGTAAGTGCGCATAACCCGAACGGGTAGTAAGACGCGGTGCTAATAGTAATAATATTTCCATTAGTGGTGGTTAAGGTGTGGATGTAGAGGATGCCAGAAGAGGTCACTGTTTTTTGCAGTTCTTATAGCAATACTTTTTTTTTGCAAAAAATAAATAAAAATACTGCTTCAGTAAGAACATGAACCGACCCCGTGATATAGGAGTCAATAAACCTGACTATAAGTGTAGGGGTCCCGGGTTCGATTCCCGGCTAGCACCTTGTGTATTTTTACAGAAAGAGGAACTACCTCAACTGTAACCAGAGTTTGGTTAGTTAGGCTGAAGTTATATTTAAGAGTTTCCACTGGTCCCACACTCTCATACTATCACCATCATACTCACTATCACCATCATACTCACTATCACCATCACCTCATCTCATCAGGACATGTAAAGATCCTCCACAGAAAGGATGTACTGTTAGTACATTCAGACAACGGTACATTAGTACTGGATAGTATTTCCACTACTGGACTACGAGTGATGTAGTACAGACGCGAAATATTATTATAATAGTACCAACCTGAAGTTTAATTTTCTTCACATGATGATAACAAAAGTTGTTGAATATCCATCTTGAGCATGGCGGCATCAGATGACAAACTTTTTAAATGAAGATAAAAAGTTGTCATTACATTTTGGAACACCCTTGACAGATATTCAACAACTGTTGATATCACCATGTGAAGAAAATTAAACTCTGTTTCTACTGGAGAAATGTTTTATTTATTTGACAAAAAACACTGACCTTTTCTCGCGTCCCCTACATCCCCACCTTAAAATTGGTGTGTGAAGTTTCGAAATGTCCGAGTCGAGGTCGGAGGTCAAAACGCCCTCACTGGAACTTTGACCGCCACAATAACCTTCACAACTTCTCAACATTTTCACCCACTTGGATGGCCGCATTGTCTAAGTCTGCACTCTAGCAATAGATTTGACTGCCGATAACGGATAGATCGTAGTGGTTCGACCCCGGTCGGGTGAACTGAGGGTGGTTTCCCACTCTCTCTCTCCACGCAAATGCGGGTACACTTCCTCTAAACTCAACCTTCCTCTTTCCTAACCTATTATAGTAATTAGTACATAAGCGTATAACCTGAATAGGTAGTAAGATGTGGTGCTATAAATATTTACAAGGAACAATAACACTTTTAGAGTGATAAACATGTTTGGAGGGTACAAGGAAAAAGGAGGAAAGTTACATTACACTCATTTTCCAGGATGACTTTAATATATCTCAAACCCACAAGGACCCCAGTAAATACGTTTGTTTAATCTATCTAAATATGACAGAGACCGCTTTTAGCCATAATCTAAAGTTTAAAATGAAAAGGTCTCATGATTGTCTAACAGATGGCAGCACTAGCTCAATTTAAATATGACAGATACCTCTTTTAACCATAATCCAAAGTGTATTAGAAAGGTCTCATGATTGTCTAACAGATGGCAGCACTAACTCAATTTAAATATAACAGAGACCTCTTTTAACCATAATATAAAGTACATTGTAAAGGTCTCATGATTGTCTAACAGATGGCAGCACTAGCTCAATTTGAGATAAAATTGGACTTTCCTCCATTTCCCCCTGTACTTTTCAATTGAAATATCCCACTAATTCAACATGGTTTTTATAACGACTACTAAACTGTATTTAATCATTGACTAGGGATTAAATGACATCCATAACGTAAGCAAAGATAATTTCAGACATGTCAGCAAAAAATAATATTAGGCTTTGTTTTCTCTCTAAATCGTTATCTTTACCTAGATGCACTTAATTTTTCCATCCATGACTGTTTCAGTGTATGTGGTCATTTTTTATTCAAGTCATATATGTTCCACTGCCGGCTTGCTAGGCCTGTCGTAACTTCATATGCCTTATAATATAACTTAAGACTAGGACAGGCACAACATCCAGTCCCCAACCGTTAATTTATCTATGTGAAAGGCTAAACGAATATTTTCATTAATTATAACATTTTCTGCCATGCCAGGAATCAAACTCGGGGACCTTAGTTCAGTAGGTAGACACTCTACGGACTGAGCTAAGGGATTGGACAGATGCACTTAATGAATAGTTTAAAAATTAAAAGTAGTGCTATATGACATCAAACAAAACCTAATCTTATATCGGCTTCAACTTTACTTTGCACGTTTCAAGATTTGCATTTATAAAATGACCTTCACACAGTTCTAGCAATAGTATATTTTTAGTTATAGGTTTCTCAGGGATATCGGAATTGAGGGTCGGGGGGGGGGAGATATTAGGGTGGTTGAGTCCCCCTGTTTTTATTTTTGGGAGGTGTTGGGAGTATCTTAAGCCTGCCCCAATATTTCCAATGAATATTCGAAACATGGGTATTATTTAATACTATATAATACACTAGAAACTCGTCGATCCGAATTTGTATGAGTCCAGTGCGTATAATATAAATTACGTATACTCCTTAATTTTGGGAATATTTAATTATTAGGGGATGTAAAAAAAATTGTACAAGCGTGTTATGGCATAGAATTAAGACATTTATTTTTATTACGTCACCGAATGAGGAATTGATTATTTTGTTACAAACACAGAATAAGGCTTAAAATTTGTAAAAAAAAAAAAATCAAAAATATTTATTTTTGTTTGAGATTTGATGAACTCTTGCGATATACCTTTTAGCATCAACTATAGCGCTAATGTACTATATATAGCAGGACATCATTTTAATTGAAGCTTCTCAATTGATGTCAATATGGTTTTGTTTTAGTAAAAAATATGTTACGGATACATTGAAACCTCGGATAGCAGTGATTCGGATGAACGGGTTTCTATTAGCCTATATATTTGCCATAATTTGCCACTGCTGTCACAACAATAAATATGATATATTTGTTTAGAGTCAAGAAAATGTCCTAAAATAATTATTTCTTTACCGCATTACTACTATAGTAATAACACAGTTGGAAGCGTTACTAAAACGACTCTCATATATTCACTTGTTAAGTCATGTACTCTGCAGCTGTCACTATTAATTATTATTATTAGGGGTTCTTTCTTACGACAGGTCCATTGCTTTTGTCAGTGAACTTAGACCACCAATACACCCTGTCTTCTGCCTCCTCCTTCAGCTCCCAGAATTTTCTTATTTCCTTCAAGTCATCCAATATTTGAATCCTCCTTCTTCCTAAGCTCCTCTTTCCCTCAACCTTTCCTTCTATGACGTCATGCAGAAGACAGTTCCTGCTAAGGATGAGTCCGATCCAGTTTGCTTTGCAAAGAAGAATCACATCCAAAATGGTTCTCTTCTCACCCACTCTTCTTAAGACGTCATTTGTCACCCTTTCTTTCCACCTGATCTTCTCAAATCTTCTCCAGCCCTACATTTCCAAGCTTTCCAAGTATTTACTTTCCATCTTCCTAGGAGTCCAAGTTTCTGCTTCAAATGTAGCATTTCATCAGTTTCTTCCTCAGTTCCAAACGCAACTTGCTGGTCAGCAGTAACCTCTTCTTGTTGAAAGATTCCTTGTCCATGGCTATTCTCGATCTAATTTCATTGGTGTTGTAAGCATACTTTGTCAGCAGACTTCCTGGGTACTTGAACTGATAGATAGATATAAAACCACAATAATAATATAGTAATATTTTTCAAAAAAAATATATTAGTTCATATTTTCCAAACCACCATTCCTACCATGTAGAAAAAAAATGGCGTCAATAAAACTGCTACAGAGAGATAATACCCCCCACCCCCACCCCTTAAAATATATTCTAGAGTCATCCAAGGGTTAAAATGTTCCTACAGGAGAGTCCCAAGACCCTTTTTTTCAGTTGAGATCTTCTCCCCCCCCTCTCCCCAATTCAAAATAGTTTCCAGAGGCCCTGGGCTATTTTTTCTTATAAAATAAATGACACCCGTTTCTGTGGTCACATGGTATAAAGAGTCACGCTCGCAATATACTAGACTGACAATGACTGGGAGATCGGGGTTCAATTACCGGTAGGGTGTACTCAGGGTGGCATTTCCTAAATGGTTTTCCACTCTCCCTCCATGCAAATTCAAGAACACTTGCTCTCATTCCTATCTTTATCATACTCACACAACCAACGTAATTGAAATACATGTACCCCGGACGGGTAGTAAGATGTAATGAATATGTTTTTTATGGTACTAGTTCAAATTTCATGTAGGCCCTACTTATTTTAAATCACATATGTAGGGATGTGAAAAAAGTATCGTTACTTTACTAATATCGATATTTTCTTTTCGATACTAGTATTTTTTTACTCGATACTTTTTTCCCGATACTTTTACTGATATTAGTACTCACACTCAGGTATCGGATCGGTATCTAAAGAAACAACTTTGTTACCTTCACTCGTGATGGACATTAAATGTTTACCATGGTGGACTGTGGAGGAAGAACAAATGACACTGTGATTGACGACCAGTCTACTACCCCTTCCTTTATCACCGAGCACGGTCATCACAAACTAACAAAATAAGCTTTTGTAGAGTTCAATGAACTCAAGTCAAATAAAGGGTGCCCCAAGCAAACGAAGCATAAAAGGGCGTCCATTATTCTATTGGTTGTCAATAGTTAATCTATCTTGATAGATTATATAATCAAAGATTGTAGTTAATAAATGGTAACTCCCAGAAGTGAATTATGGAAGTTTTTTTTTTTTAAAGTTGGATAGCGAAAAAGCATCTTGTAAAATTTGTTTTATAGTATTAAAAACCATTGTTATTTTCAGTGTTTAACTAAATATGGAAATACAATTATGATATAAAAGTTGAAATTATTATTACTGGATTAAAAAAAACTTTTTTTTGATTAAAGTTTCGATACCGATACTTAGTTTTATAGATACTTTTCTTTCGATACTAGAACGGTATTGATATTTTTCTTCCGATATTTTTAATGAGTACAGTATCGATACTTTTCTTTCGATACCACATCCCTACACATATGTGCTACTAGTACTATATATAGAACATACATATTTATATATTTGTAAATGGTATGGTAGTATATATATATGTACACTAGAGTCGTGACTATCCGGCTCGGTGTTAACAAGTGTATTTTAAAATAAACAAACCAGTAAATATCCACTATAAAACATTTACTGAATTTATATTGTAATCTATTTGAAGCTCAATTTTCAGCTCTATTTTCACTGGTTCTTTCTTTTAGCCGATGTTCCATTTACAAAATAAGCTACTGTATAGATAACATATTCTGAAAATTGAAAAATGACACCTGGACACGGGAATCGAACCCGGGACCTCTGGCTTAGTACGCCAATGCTCTACCACTGAGCTATCCAGGATTCGTCTCGTGCCCTGGGTCATTCTTCACTCATATTTTAAGGCAGAGTCTATGATGGACTTAGCAGAAATCGTCGGCTACAAATATGTGATTATATTAATATCACAAGCCATCGGATAACGTAGCCATCTGCGACTCGGTAGTTGGCATTACGCTGCCATTTGCACAATTATTAAATTGTACGGGATCGCACATATTAAGAATTAATAGCCAGAGCTATTATTTATGCTTATTAGTGGTAGAGCATTGGCGTACTAAGCCAGAGGTCCCGGGTTCGATTCCCGTGTCCAGGTGTCATTTTTCAATTTTCAGAATATGATATCTAGGTGGAGTAATCCCCACTAATAAGCATAAATAATAGCTCTGGCTATTAATTCTTACTGTATAGATAAGATTTCTAAAATTTCTTTATCATCTAATTTTTAATGTCCCCCTACAATGATTGTATTCCTATTTTACATCGCAATCAGAAAATGGGCAGATTCTATTAAAACAAAGTTAAATGTTCTGTGAAAATTAAAAAAAAAAAGTAGGCAAACCCATACTAAAAATTATCCACACACATATTCCGTATTATTCGGCTTTTCAGTTATCCGGACCGGAATGCCGCCACTTTAAGCCGGATAGTCGCGACTCTAGTGTATATGAATTGCACTAGCTCTATTTTGTTTATTGTATCTTACTAACCGTTCGGGATACATGCATTTTAATAATGCTGATTGGGTATAGAGGAGCTATGTATATAATTACTAGGTGTTCTGTCTTTCGACAAGTCCGTTGCTTTGTCCAAATTGAGTCCACTCCCCTATATCTTATCAGCAGCTTCCTTTTTTTTTATTCTAAAATTTAACTTGTGCCCTTGTTTGAGGTCATACATCGGTTGCATTTGCCGTCTTCTTGGTCCATTCCACTTTCCTTTTATGACGTCACTCAAAAATACATTTATTCTTATGATGTGACCTTCGTAGAATTACATGCAGAATGGTTCCTTTTTCATTTAATTTGCTTAGAATTTCTTTACTAGTCACCTGATCTGTCCAATTAATCCTCTCTATTCCTCTCCAGGATTCTCAAAGGATTGCAAATCAAGGCGACAACAGTTTAAAGCCCTTGGTAACATCCCACACATGAACCAAGACCTGATTATGTTTATATAATCAGTTGTTTCTGAATAGACCAGTTTAAATACAGCTTATAAATAAAACAAATATGTTAAACTGTCAAAACAGGTTCTTACCATGGCGCTTCAACTCTAGGCCAAATCAAGGGTGAGGTTAGGTTGAATAATCACTGTTATTTGACGTAGCGGTCATAGGATGCTGACAAGAGCGAGTTATTAATGAGGTAGACAAGCAGATATATACAGTTAGCTATACAGCCACTCCACTCTTTCTCTAGTAGATACATCATAAGGTAGACAAGCAGATATATACAGTTAGCTATACAGCCACTCCACTCTTTCTCTAGTAGAGTACATCATAAGGTAGACAAGCAGATATATACAGTTAGCTATACAGCCACTCCACTCTTTCTCTAGTAGAGTACATCATAAGGTAGACAAGCAGATATATACAGTTAGCTATACAGCCACTTCACTCTTTCTCTAGTAGATCCATCATAAGGTAGACAAGCAGATATATACAGTTAGCTATACAGCCACTTCACTCTTTCTCTAGTAGATCCATCATAAGGTAGACAAGCAGATATATACAGTTAGCTATACAGCCACTCCACTCTTTCTCTAGTAGAGTACATCATAAGGTAGACAAGCAGATATATACAGTTAGCTATACAGCCACTCCACTCTTTCTCTAGTAGAGTACATCATAAGGTAGACAAGCAGATATATACAGTTAGCTATACAGCCACTCCACTCTTTCTCTAGTAGAGTACATCATAAGGTAGACAAGCAGATATATACAGTTAGCTATACAGCCACTCCACTCTTTCTCTAGTAGAGTACATCATAAGGTAGACAAGCAGATATATACAGTTAGCTATACAGCCACTCCACTCTTTCTCTAGTAGATCCATCATAAGGTAGACCAGCAGATATATACAGTTAGCTATACAGCCACTCCACTCTTTCTCTAGTAGAGTACATCATAAGGTAGACAAGCAGATATATACAGTTAGCTATACAGCCACTCCACTCTTTCTCTAGTAGATCCATCATAAGGTAGACCAGCAGATATATACAGTTAGCTATACAGCCACTCCACTCTTTCTCTAGTAGATCCATCATAAGGTAGACCAGCAGATATATACAGTTAGCTATACAGCCACTCCACTCTTTCTCTAGTAGAGTACATCATAAGGTAGACAAGCAGATATATACAGTTAGCTATACAGCCACTCCACTCTTTCTCTAGTAGATCCATCATAAGGTAGACCAGCAGATATATACAGTTAGCTATACAGCCACTTCACTCTTTCTCTAGTAGAGTACATCATAAGGTAGACAAGCAGATATATACAGCTAGCTATACAGACACTCCACTCTTTCTCTAGTAGAGTACATCATAAGGTAGACTAGCAGATTATATACAGCTAGCTATACAGTCACTTCACTCTTTCTCTAGTAGAGTACATCATAAGGTAGACTAGCAGATATATACAGCTAGCTATACAGACACTCCACTCTTTCTCTAGTAGAGTACATCATAAGGTAGACTAGCAGATATATACAGCTAGCTATACAGTCACTTCACTATTCGTCTAGTTGAGACATTCTTATATTAAATTTAGCTAGAAATCTGAATAAAAATATCATAATTTGCTTTCACATGAAAGTTACGACCCACAGCACAGCTCTATTATAGAAGATTAACTTTAAATATTTGCACAAATATTCCTTTGTGTTCCTCCAACTCAAATTAAGCTTAATGTTTTTCATTCAAGTTAGATTAAAAGTAAAAAAAATCCTTCTAGCACACTCCTAATTTTTAGTATTTTGTTATGTAAATATCAAAAGTGATTTTTGCGCCATATGTGGGTGAAACTTTAGAATCAATTATTATTCTATTTTAACTTAGAATTAATATCACGTCTAGGGCTTCTTACTCAAACAAGCCATCGGGAGTAAACTACAATTACAAAAGTTATAAATTGCAAAGTGGAAGTTTTAAATAAAACGAAAGGGTTTCTCAATTGATAAAAGCTTGGGATTTAAAAAAAAAATTATGTGTCAGAAGAAGCATTTTATTTATGAAATTGATTAAGGTTTAAATTTATAATTTTTTCAAACTCAGTGGAAATAATTTAATACAAGTTGAAATGTTTCCATAATTACCAAAAAATATATATATTCGCTTTGGTGGCCGTATGGTCTAACGCGCTACTCTCACAGTAGGCTAGACTGTTGATTACAGGGATATTGAGGCTCTAATCTCGGTCGGGTGTACTGAGGGTAGTTTTTCCAAAATGGTTTACCGCTCTCCCTACACGCAAATGTGGGTACACTTCCTTTTATTATACTTTTCCTAATCTCTAAAACCATTAGCGTTATAAGTACCTAAGCGTATAACCCGAACGGTTAGTAAGCCGCGGTGCTAAAAAAAAAATGCAAGACACACATACACATTTAAAATATATATATATATATATAAATATTTAAATCTTGTTTCAGTTTATTTTTTTATTAAAAAATATCGTGGCATCCAGGAACTAGTTATTTTGTAATTAATAGTTATCATTAGGTACTATAAATAATATGACTATTGGAAGTGAAATTGTTGTGTTAGAATGGTCACTTCCGATGTCTATTAGTAATTGAATAGTTGAATTGACAGGTTGACGATTCAATGTATATGCCGATAGCTCAGCACTAAAATGGATATTTATTTTATTAATTTATGAGATTTGTGTTGATGTCCTATCATCCAACATGAATATTCCTGAAGCTAAGACCAATTGGTTAAATAAATGCTCCTTAAACTTTAACCTTAAACTCATTTAGTTTGAAGATAACATTTTTCTGCATATTTAATCGTGAATCTCAAAATTAAGACTACTTTGAAATAGACCTCAAACAAAAAAACTTAGGGATAAAGCGATTTTTTTCATCATTCACTGATTAATAAGATCTTGATTCCTGATTACTTAATTATACCACCACACAAGTAAAATGCCCCATATAAATTGCAAAATAATTTTATCTTCTAGAAAATCTTTCTTGTCGGCACGTACACCACTTTAGCACGTAGCTTAATAATATACTTAGCACCGCGTCTTACTACCCTTTCGGAATATACGCTTAAGTACTAATTACGCTAATGGACTAGGAATGTGTAAAGTTGAATATAAAGGAAGTGAACCCGCATTTGCTTGGAGGTAGAATTAACAAACATTTAGGAAAAACCACCCTCAGTTCACCCAAGCGAGACTCAACTTCATCTCCCGTTCTCGGCAGTCTAGCTCAACACGAAAATAGCGCGTATGCTAATTACGCCACCGAGGTGGGTGTAGCTTAATTTATAGTCAGTTAATTTCATATTTAGAGTTTACAAAATATTAGATTTAAAGAAACTGGCCAATGAAATACAAACAAAAATATAAATCGTAGATATTTTAAAAAAAACAGCATAAATAATTTTCTTCTGATATAGGCCTAGATGATTTTTATGTCCTGAATTTTACTACCCGTCTGGAATATCCATTTTTAACTAAACCAACGGATTAGGACTGAAACCAGTAGAGTTTTATAATAAATGTACCCACGTTTGAGTAGAACGATAATAGGAAAGTCTGAGACCTTAGCTCAGTCAATAGCGTGTCTGTTGCCTGAGCTAAAAGTTCCTGGTTCAAATCCTGATATGGCAAAAAAAAAAAATCATTTATAAAATGTAGGTTTCCCATTTCACAGTGATGAATTAATGGCTGGGGGCTGGATATTGTGCCTGTTCTAGATTTAAGTTAGTTTATAATTTCGTGTGCTGATATAATCAGTAGGTTCAGAAAGTGATCGTTAAATATCTCAAATAAATGAAATTGAGGTAGGAAATAAATACCCATAGTAAATGCAGCTGGGATTTGACCCCTGAACTATCCATCATTGGCAAACCAGATAGGTGAGCTTGACGTATAGACTAATATTTTCCTGAAGTAATTCAAGAGCTCCAAGATCAAAGGTTGATGTTCTCTTTCTGTGCCCGGTTCTTTAACATTTGGAAAATTTTTTCAAACTGTCTAGTAATTTGTGTAAACCATACATCTATCATCGAACGAAAACTTGATTTATTCTGATGTATTACAAAATATTAATAAGTAATAAATGCAGACGACGCATAGCTGCCACTCACACCAACTTAATTCGCGTTCTTAATGAACAGCGAGGTATGTGGGCGTTGCAAAATGCCACGCATGCGCAGTCCAGAGTTTCCTGCATGTCTTGTATCCAACCTCGTTTATAGTAGCGCGTGAATATATGCGCCTCATTTTGAAATTGACAAGAGTGAGTCCAAGTGTAAATTTCCATTGTTTTAATTAATCGTGTCAGTTTTTTTAAATAACATTTAGTTTTAATTGTTACCGGTAGTAACACTGGATTATATAACACACCTAGCCACAAGTAGTTTTTACACCATAGATATTTATCGTGTTAATCAGTGAAATTGTTAGAGCATGAGCGTGTATTGTATTGTCTGTACAAATACACTACAAATGTGTATTGTTTTGGTTGATCTATGAAGTTATTAAAGAACGAGAGCTAATTATTTGTTAAAATACGAAGCTGTATTCTGTATACCTCTGTATTACTAGTCTGAATTGTGATCATTTAAATGGTTTTTAAATCGCTAGTTCTTCGTTTGATTATTATTATTTTTTTCCAGGTGGTTTTATTTGTGGCCGTTGTGTTGATTGCTGTAACGGGAGCTTTAGCCCGCTCCGCCAGGAGCGCTAGAAGTCCCTCTGGATTCTACACTGCTCACCAAGATAGTGGCTTTGCCAAGTGAGTAAATAAATGATTAATATTATGGCCAAGCTAACAAAATTAACATCGCTTCACTAATAAACTAACAACTAATAATTTAGTTTGTCATAAAATTCACTAATAATATAATCATTTAATATCATAAACATAATATATTTTTTGCACGTTCTACTGAGTTCATATTTTTATAGACAATAATTGAGTCATGAGGTTTATTAATTCATGAGATTAATTTGAATTTTTTGTATTTTTTAAAATATTATATTACATATTTTGAAATAACAACAACTTAAGAATTTAAAAAAAAAAAGTGTTTGGTTACTAAATTATCTCAGCTTCATATTTTGTGATTAAAATAAGACACAATAAAACATATTTTTTATTAGCTGACTAATTTGAAATTATAATTACTACTATATAGCACTAGAAAGATTATTTTTTTCCCGATTTTTTGACAGAGTCAACTCAAAAGCCTATTTTTTTACTTACTACATTAATCCTCTGAGGGTGCGTATCTGTATTGGTGATTTATAAGTTAGTGATGCAGTTGATCCTTCTACAGGGGAAGATAATTTTTTGTGTAATTTTTGTTTTTAAAACAACATTTTGTACCAGCTCATGATAATAAATATCAAAACTGTGAATACATATTTGTGAAAGAAGGTACTATTTTTCCAAAAGATTGTCTTCTTGGGACTGCTTGAGAGAATATAATGAAATAATATATTGAATGCCTTTATTAAAACTCACCAAATTTTGGCAACTTACTAACCTGCTAACAAATAGCGCCAAATATGAGTCAAGCTTTTTTAAAAAAAAGATAATGCTTAAATAGTTACCAACAACTTTGAGCCTTGAATTTTCTTGTTTTATTAAATAGTAATTTGAGTTTTAAATATAATTCTGGACAAGAAAGTGTCTGGTATGTATAGTGCTTCATTGCCACACAATATGATTAACAATGTGTGATAATCTTTAATAAATTATATTTATGGTGCTAATATTTAAATATGGATAGCAATATTGTCTTACATCGCTATTGACGCAATGTTATTTAATATACTGGGCCATTTAGAGCTCCAGGCAAAAAAGTATACGTGCTGTAAGGGGTTACAAGACAAGTTTCCACTTCAGAATCTTGCGGTCAGCGACGCCAAACGGACGAGCTACGAAACGTTAAATTTGGCACCGTATGCCCCTGTGAGGGTAGGCAACTCATCAAACTTCAACACACAAGTGGATTGTTGGGTAAATAATGATGACTATTAACAGCTAACAGCAATGCCGCTCTGTTACTCTGGTACTATCGGTGTGTCAGTGGTGGGGATGCATGTGTTGCCTACCCTCCCAGGGGCATTCAGCGCCAACTTTGACGTCTCATAACTTCACCATTTAGAGTCGCCAACCCCAGGTTAATTGTGTGTAAATACACATCTTGTCCTCCCCCCCCCTCACCGCCTAAACATGGATCATTTTTAACCTGGATTTATAAATAATCCTGTATACAGCCAAGTATTTTAATTATTATTAAAATATTTTTTTCTTTAGCGTCTTACTACCCGTTAGGGTTGTACGCTTATGTACTAATTACTATGATGAGTTAGGGATTTGTAAGGTTGAATTTATAGGAAGTGTACCTGCATTTGCTTGGAGGGACAGTGTAAAACCTTTTAGAAAAACCACCCTCAGGACACCTGACTGGGATCAAACCCCGATCTTTCCATCATCGGTGGTCTAAACTATTGTGAGAGTGACGCCTTAGACCATCCAATCACCGAAGTGGGTTATTGGATTTTCTTGATTTGAGATCACTATTGTTTATTTAAAATGAAAAGTTTTATATTGCATCAGAAACTATAATAATAAATATATAATACAAACCTTTTAAGAAATAAAACATAATAATAATTAATAACAATCTTAGTTATTATGTTTTACATCAAATATTGTTACCAAACTTCAGCAAGGAAAGAACGATTTTAATTTTGTTAGCTTTTGCTTGGTTGACAGTTTTTTTTCACTCACATTGCAGCTGGATCGGATAGGCTTTGAATCCAGACATCGAAAATTTGCAATTTTGCGGGCTTAATAATACAATCAATCTCAGACACTGTCAAGATTACCGCACCTCATGAGTTACATAATTAATGATTAATTACATACAGTGTACTGATCACAAAACATTGTCAGGTTAATCAAATCTCGTGGGTTAGGTGAGCAGGACATAAAGCGCGAACGGAAGAATCTAGAAGCTCAAACAGAATGGGAAGAGACCAACGGGAAGACTTAGACCCATATTGGAGGATAACATTAGAATGGAACTGAGAGAGATAGGGTGTAATGAGGTGGACTGGATAGAACTAGCTCAAGATAGTGATAGGGTGTAATGAGGTGGACTGGATAGAACAAGCTCAAGATAGGGATAGGGTGTAATGAGGTGGACTGGATAGAACAAGCTCAAGAGAGGAATAGTGTGTAATGAGGCGGACTGGATACAACTAGCTCAAGATAGGGATAGGGTGTAATGAGGTTGACTGGCTGGAACTAGCTCAAGATAGGGATAGGGTGTATTGAGGTGGACTGGATAGAACTAGCTCAAGATAGGGATAGGGTATAATGAGGTGGACTGGATAGAACTAGCTCAAGATAGTGATAGGGTGTAATGAGGGGGACTGGATATAACTAGCTCAAGATAGTGATAGGGTGTAATGAGGTGGACTGGATAGAACAAGCTCAAGATAGGGATAGGGTGTAATGAGGTGGACTGGATAGAACTAGCTAAAGAGAGGAATAGTGTGTAATGAGGCGGACTGGATACAACTAGCTCAAGATAGGGATAGGGTGTAATGAGGGGGACTGGATATAACTAGCTCAAGATAGAGATAGGGTGTAATGAGGTGGACTGGATGGAACTAGCTCAAGACAGTGATGGGGTGTAATGAGGTGGACTGGATAGAACTAGCTCAAGATAGTGATAGGGTGTAATGAGGGGGACTGGATATAACTAGCTCAAGATAGAGATAGGGTGTAATGAGGTGGACTGGATAGAACTAGCTCAAGACAGTGATGGGTGTAATGTGGCGTACTAAGTCTGACTATGAAACTGGCACTTAGTCGAAGGGAAACGTATTCATCTACAATCATGGGTATTATTAATAAAAGCTCATGCACAATGGCTTACAGGCTTTGTTGAAGGCACTGATAGTGGCTACTTGTACGGTAGTTAAAATAGTCGGAATGACTGTCAACTATCTGATAATACAGTATTAGAAGGATACAACTTATTGAAATCAAATAGAATTTGCATGGAGTTAGGTGAGTTGTAAGAATACCTAGCACTGGAGTCAGATTTTGATCCCAAACTTCTGCAATTCTGGTCGTTTTAACAAAGTGGGGCTTTACATCCTCTTTTAATAAAATTAATCCTCTTTATTTTGATGAAAACACACATTGTCATCATAGAGTACACAAACAAAATCACTTTACTGCTATCTTAGCAAAAATCACGAAATAATCAGTTCTCAAGAAATACATCAAAAGGAATCAATTCGAAGGTGATACTGTTTTCACTGGATTTTAATGAATTATTTTAAATTATGATTTCAGGTACTTGCACTGTCTTAGCTATTATCAGCCAAGATATTCTTTATGTACTACGAAACACTCGTAATTTCCCAGCTTTCGATTGACATCTAAAACAGGAATTTGAGCTCGATATTCGATATTCCATTTCTCATGTCAATATAATATATGATAAGTTTTGAATCTGTTCACAATTGAATTTAAAATATTCCTTAAGACGTTAATATAAATATTTTCTATTCAAACTAATATTACGTATCAAATTGGTCTCATATTTCTGAGCTATTTCGTTTACAGGCTTTCTTAAAGAACTTCTAAACAATTATCAAAAAAACAAAAGGTGAGTTAAAGAGTAATATAGTATATCAAGTTTACTTCTTCACTAACACATCTTAATGACTAACAATTTTTTAGAACTGCTTGCAAACGTAACCTTTCTACTAACGATACTATTAAATTTACTACATATTCTTTTAAATTAAATTTATTTTAGTTGTTCTTTGGCAATTAAAATTAAAATAAAGTTTGTATTTTAATATGGATTGCTCAAAGCATACATTATATATAAATTGACATTAGGTCTATCAATCTCTTATTGACGTATATTGTTTGCTTTATTGAAACGTAGCATGACATCACTTATTCTAATATATAGTTCACAATAAATTATTTTAAACCAAAGATAAAGCAAATATATAATTGGCTGGTTTATATTTCAGACTTGAAGACATCTCCAGCAAGGGAAATCAATTTGTTGAAAGACATCCTAGGAATGAAGGATATGATAGTAATGTACCACAACTTGAAGAACAGAAGATTCCCGTACACGTAGTTTATTATTACCCGGAAGAAGTTATTTCTCAAGTGGTTCAAAACACAACTGTTGCCTCAATATCTAATTTATCAAGGAACGATCAACCTAAAGAAGACGCACATTCTAGCACTGAGAAAAGGGTAGATCCCAATATTACTGGCCAAGAAAATGTCACAACACTTGGAGTTAGTTTTTTTAACCCCACACCAAATATAAATATAAGTGCTCCAGAAAACTCTACAAGTTTTATGAATGAAAATATTAACAAAGAACAAAGCGTTCAAGAACATTTACAAACCAGTAACAGAACGACGAATTCAAAATCAATCAAATTCGGATCAGATATTCCATCAACTAGTAATACCCTACAAAATGTTCCTTTAGATAGCAGATCAACTGGATTCATAACAAAACCTTTAGAAAGTATTGGAAATATGGCTTTACCACAGCAGGACCAAAGCAATGAAAATGGAGAAAAACCTGTAGCGACATTTAATAATGATAATTTAGGTTATTCAACTGCTATAACCCCTTTTAATGATAGTAAATTGAACCCTATAACTGCAGAAAACGGTAAAAATGAGCAAAACAATTTGAGATCACCACAAATCCAACGTCAAATCATTCATCAACAAACAATACTAGGCCCTTCTTCTTTTCGCCATCAAGTCTCTCCTCCGACCAGCAACAACCAATATCAAGGATATTATGGTCAAACTCCTCCTTTATTACAACAAATTCAAAATCAAAACTTTTACCAGTACAAAACTACAGGCATGGAATCACGTAATCCATATAATATTGGCGCGTACTATTTTAGTGGTAATGATTATGGACATCAATTTACTCCAAAAAGTTCCTTTTCCCCAGAGAAAAGCCATGAGTTCATTCAAGCCCCACCTTCTCAAAATATTAATGAATATTCTCCTTTGATGAACATCGTTTCTTCTCTTGGTCCCACGAATCCTCAGGCGATCCATCCACCCCAAAAATCCTCTTATGCAATACCACCAATGTATTACCCAAACAGTCAGGTACCATTGAGTTCACATACCACAACAAACGTGTTTTTATCACCAACAACACAACCCTCATGTAGGTAGTTCAACTAGTTATTCAGGTTCATTACCTAGCCGTGCAGAAGCAATGAATATCAACACTAATTCACCCTATAGATTTTCTTCGACCTCTATGTTGAGCCATGGTTTTGTGAACCCTTCCTTTATCGGCATTCCTGGAAACCAACAGCCGTCGGATCAACGTGATCTTATGATGTCATCGCGTATATCATGGCCATTCGCCGATTACTTCCCGATTGTTATTAATGATCCTCTTTTAGCAATGTTTAGTGCATTCACCAATATGGTTGAATATGGTCCAGCGGCAGACGTATGTAGAAAGTTGGATGACACTACCGCTAGACAATCAAAACATATGAGAGAGTTTGATGAAGTATCTCAAAGCGATAGAAGTGGTAGAGGTGGTGTTATCACTTTTGAAAAAAGCAGGCCAACATGGACATTCTTAGGAAATGCTAGAGACAACAGTGGCAACCTCCGAACGATTCCCGAAATTGAAACGGAATTGGACAGTATAAAAGATCTAGATAAGATCAGTGCAAGCTCTAACAAGTCTAAATTGGAAACTGAAGAAGAGATTGAAGAGTTAAGAAAGAATAAAGATGATGAAAAAGAAACAGAAATAGTAATGTCTTCTGGAAATAGAAAGGTGGTGGGCCTTTCATTACGAGGCTTGTGGTGAGACGAGGTGGCGTGTCCATCGCAGGCCCAGGAGGGGTTGCTACAGCTGGTTCTGGAGGCACTGCTATTGTAGGTCCTGGAGGTGTTGTATACACGAGCCCGAATGGACTAGCGGTAGTAGGTCCGGGTGGGAAGGTTGTGAGTCTACCAAGTGGTCTGGATGTTGTCTTCACTCAAGACAATTCCACCAGTAATGACTATGATGGATCTCAACCAAGAGTAGCCAAAATACCACCAGGTGGAAGGCTTTTAGCAACGGGTCCGATAGTGTACTACCACCAACCAGAATGAATTTTAGTTTGGCCCAGTTTATCTACAAATTTAGTTTGGATTATTTGACACGCTATCTACAAATATATAAAAGTTATTTTTTAAATAACAACTTATCATTTCATGGTTATTGCTTAACACAAAGAAAAACTATCGTTTATAGGTTTAGCATGTTTATAAAAATAAATTGTATTTTAATGTTAGTGTTTCAATCATTGAAATGCCTCAGATACCATGATTTTTTCTTTAATTTATTTAATATTTATTGATAATTTATTGGGTATAGTTTTATCTATGAATAATGAATGATGTATTAGGGTACGTAAGATAAATACTTTTAATTTAGTGTTTTTAACAAATGATTAAATTAATGTAATGTGCTTAAGTATTTATCTTTGAAAGACAGTATTAAAACTATTCTTCACATAGTCTTGAAAATAAGCTAAACTTTAATTGATTATAAATTCATATATATTTGAAATTTTTCTTTTTAAATATTATATGACAATCACACTAAAATCTATTTTGATTTTGTGCAAACAAATAAGCAAGTTATTTTTTATTATTGCAAATTGCAGGTTATGTAAAATTGTTAGTTTTATGTTTTTAAACAAAACTAATCCATGTAGTGAGATATGACCAATGGAAATTAAGTTATTTTAAATTTACCAAACATTCAATCAGTTGGTTATCTAATTAACTAAAAACGATGTAGCCTATATTCATACAGATTAATTGACTATTGTAAAGCTATTATTTATGAGTGGTATGGTTAGTTTTTTTTTACAGTTTCAAAATGTATGGGCATTTCGAAATTTGGTGATAGGTTTCTACTTTTGCATAGGTTAGCCAACTTGCAGTATGGATGGCCTTTCATGAGTTCAGTGCTGGTTCACTGGTACAATGAAAATACACCAGCACTGTATCAACCCCACAACCCACCACCGTCCCTCTTACAACACGTGGTCTACCCCTCATCGGATCCTCTCAGCAAGGTGATGTACGGGGAGCTAGTGCCGACCTCTGGCGGGATAATCCTCCGACAGCTTGGACATTCAATCGACTCACCGACTCACAAGCTGGAATCTAAGCTCACGCACACAAACGAGGCCACCATTTTGCCCGAACGAGCTTCCAACTTCAATATTCGAACTGGGATTGCTTCCCATATTGAAGGAAAATTTCCGTTCCTACGACGATTCCATTTGAGTCTGAACGGAGACGTGTCATCATCAGTAGATATCGCCACGCAAAAAGAAACTTCAACCAAGTTCCCGTTGATACAAACGAAACTAAGAAAAACGTGACACTGTTGATTCTGAAGCCATATGCTGAAGCAGTGTCCGGTGAGAATGGAATATCTCTAGCAGTGCCTGTTTCCCATGCTGTTGTGAGCAAAGGTCAAGACGTCAACATTCAGTTCGATCCGTCCACAGTGGCTATCGCAGGTCCTGGGGGAGTGGCTGACGCACATGCTGATCTATTACTTACTGTAGTCGAGCCTGACGAAAAATCATAGTGCTATACTCCCCTGCACTATCAGTGCAATTCTCACAAATAAACTACAAGACAAAAAGTGCTTCAATTACCAGTAAGGTCTTTAACGAGGCGTTAAAAAAATACACACAGATAGATAGCAAAATCCCCATATTGAAAGGAGAAAGAAAAAATTTCTAATAACATTTTCATGAAGTGTTTATATAGTATATTGAGCACTTTCATGTAAAATGAGCAGAAAGGAACAACAATAGTTTATAAATTTACCTTTATGAGGTTTCTTATTCAACTTAATGGATTTATATTTAACAAAAATCACTATTGCTGCAGTTTGATATTAGAGAACGATGGTTATAATAACTTTTATAATGTCATTGATCTCTGAATGTGGTACGTAATTTTATGAAATATATAATATATATATATATTCCAAATGGTTTATTTTAAGTGTGGAAATAATTGGAAAGAGAGAGAAGTAACAGGACCCCCTTGGCCAGTTTTATAACTAAGCGGTCTTTTAAAAACTCTGCGATTTCTTAAAAACGAGTTCTTGCGTATTGTTAAATGTTTATATTAATATACACTAAGAGTTGAATCCTTGAGATGAAAATGCAAAGAACTAGAGCATTAACGTTTAAAATAATTACGGTAAGGAATTTTTAATCTCTTAAAAGCAACATACACACCATATACACATGAGGACTATTTCAGGAAAATTATCGAAAGCTTTTTGCATACGCAGTAACACTGCTAGAATTTAGAATTACCAAACGTTAATACTGCAGAAAGAAATCAAGTGTTAAATTTGTATTATCAAATATACAAAATGTGGTGTATAAGTGTGAAAAAAACTTTAAATTGGAAGAGAGTATAATGAAATATGTATAACATTGCGGCACCATGTGCAAAACAATCCTCAGGTCATTTATAAAATGAAATATTTTAAATGGATTTGAAAAATGGGGCTGGTAAAATTTTCACTATTGCAACTACTCGTATTTGACTAATGCCCAGTTATTGAAATCAATAAAACATTAATCACTGCCACATTTGGTAGAGAATGTTAATGAAAACATTTAAAAACTCGTACATTAGAATAATAAGGGGTGAGAATAGTGCGTTTTTTACTTACTCTATGCAAAATTCACAATTTTACGAATTTTTATAAATTTAACTGTTTTAAAAGAAATCAAGTCGAAAATACTATCTGAATCTTTGGATAAGAATAGCAACTTTATGGCACTAAATTAATCATTAGTAAATAGTTAAACAATATAGTGTAGTTTTTTTTATAAAATGTACAAAATCGTAATTTGTGTTCTAGAGTTGTGGTTTTTTGACAATCAGCAGATATTTAAAATATTTATTAAAATGAAGCTTCTAATAAAAACGTTGTGCAAGTGAGACGCTACATGTTAACAAAAAAAAGTGGTAAATTATTAAATTTTGATTCATTAAATTTTAATGAACGTGATTATTTAAACAAAACTATATATTTTTAGAATACTCCCAGTAATTACAGGAAATTTAATTTAGAAATTTGGCCATATTGATTTGGTGAGTTTTTAAAATTTTATTCAAAACCATAATATTTTATTTTTTACCACTTGATGACGGAAAAAGCAAAATTTCCAATCTTACCATTTCTTCATTACTCTGTGAAATAAATACATAACCTAAACCTCAACACGGTCTAAGCAACTACATCTATAATTTTGGTATTGTTTCCAAATTCATATATTAAATTGGCATTTAATTTAGAAAATAGACAATTTTTAGGCTATAATTATTGTAATGTGTGACACAACTTTGATTGGGATTGAGTTTTTCATTTGGACTCTGGATGCTGGAGAGCATTCGTTGGATACGTAACATGTTAGAAAAGGATATGTGTTGAACATATGTTAAAACATCAACTGGACGCGTGGTATGTGAGTCTATCCTCAGATAATATCAAGACCATACTCGTGGAACTAGTTCTTGAACGTTCACCACTCTTTAGAAATACATTATTCTTAGATTGTCCCAAGGCATTCTACCTTTTGTATTAAAACTCTATTCAATTAAGTAGATGCATTTGTCTTTCAGTATTATTTGAAATTCGTTAAATTTACGAATGTTTTAGTTACCTTAACATAGCCAAGAAGGTGTATATATATTTTGTTGGTAGTCGTGAGTATAATAAAGTGCGAAACGTAGACAACTACGATAAGAGATGCGTTATTATGAAAAAGATGGGGAGAGGTTGAGGATATATTCACTCCACTGCTGAAAGATTTTATGTTATTTATTTTATTAAAGGCTAAATTATATAGTAATCAACTGTAAATTTAGCATATTGTAAAAGTTGGTACCGTGATATCGATATTTATTGCATGTAATGTTTGTACATAATGATAGTAATAAAATAACTTCAACATACAACATAGTTCTTTGTTTACGAATTTTTTACATCAACAAAAGTCACACATTCCACTTGTCTTTAGCCCTCTGAGTTAAATCAATTGAGCATTAATCGTACTTAAATGAGAAACGAACCAGAAAACATCATAATCACTTAAATCTATTTGACGTTAGGTACCTCTTTTCTTCAGATTCAAGTTGTGAATATATTATTACAACAAATTAACCTGGTAATGAATTTTCTTTGTCAAAACACGCCGTCTTGAAATATAGCTCTAGTAGTTTCAATAATTATTACTAGATCGCAGCACTAGCCATTTTTACCGTTCTTATATCCACAAACTAATTCAACATGACTTGAAAAATGAAAAACAATAAAAAAAATTATTGCTAGGAGACAGTGTAAAATTGGTGTGTACTAATCTAAAAAATAGAAAGTAATGAAAAACTTGTTTGAATATTATTTTTGTGTTTAACATATAAAAGGCAGTTTTTCCTACTGGTCATTCCTATTTAAAAACCTTTACGATTTTGTACAAATTTAAATTCTGGAAGTAATTCACAATTCAAATAACAAAGTTTACTTTTTTTTTTTTTAAAGAAAAATACAATAGAGAGTAGTTAACTGATTTTTTAAAATTTGAAACACATGAATGAAAAGGTACTTACGAATATGTCACACCATACATTCCCTTGTTCAACAAAGCGATTACTCATATTCGTTTAGAAAATTACTCTCTTCTTTCAAAACCAAAGATTATATAATGATATTGTAACAAAAAGGTATGTGAGCCAAATCACGTTATTTCCTGGCAGCCCAGGTGTTGGTACTACTGGCATTGTGCCATACCGTGCGTTCAACCTAACATAACAGTACACACTAATACTTTCAATGGACTATTACAAGACAGTTGACTTCCATTTACCTGTCATTCATAAATTAAATGATGATATTGAAAGTTCATTACACATTTTGATCACGCTATCATAGTATTCAGAATATCACAAGAGGACAAGTCTTATAACGCCCAGTCGCACCCGTTTGTCGGAATCTCAGTCGTAAGCGCACCCGTAAGACGTGTCGTAATTGGTTTCTTCTAACAAAATTTACTGTTTACAATGAAACATCCTAGCACGCAATTACAACCAATAGGAATTAAGAAAACATATGCATTCAAATAAAAATAAATACATCTGACTTTTAATTAATGTATCTGATTGCCAAACCCTTCCTTCACCTCTGACAAGACGTGTATTAATCACAACTTGTGAATGTGAGGAATGCCAGGCCTCCACCGTGGTTCGGATTCCACGTTAAACTGTAGGTCCTCCATTTCATCTCACAATCACCCATCCATTGCACATTAGCGTAAGTGCGTATAACCCGAACGGGTAGTAAGACGTGGTGTTAATAATAATAATAATAATTAATGTAACGATAGGTGGCACTAATGTATTAATTACGCTAATGGTTTTAGGGGTTAGGAAGGCATTGTTTAGAGGAAGTGTACTCGCACTTGCGTGGAGAGAGATTGGAAAATTATTTAGAAAAAATAGCCTCAGAACACCCGACCGAAACTCGAATCTTAATTTTCCCGCCATCGGCATTCTAACCTAACACGAGAGTAGCGCATTAGACCATGCGGCCACCAAAGTGGTTTGCGGAAGTATGAAACTAAACACAAAATTAAATATATATTCAGACGGCCGTCTGAGTTTAGTTATATGAAATAGCTCGTCCAATCTTAGCCTAACCATAATGTTGACAAACTTAAGATTTCGTTAAGATCTACTTATTTTGATAATAACATTATAATGCGCATGAAAGTTTACTGGCTTTAAATGTATTTCATATTTAATGGATGTTCGTCAACAATTAATCTTGAATCGTGTTACACAAATAAACTATTTATCTGTTTGAATGGCAAATAAATCATAATACAACACTGGTGGCATATTATGGTAGACATGTTAGAAAATACGTGAACATACAATACTTATCTTAAAAATTAAAAGTACCAGTATATGAAATAATAATATTAAATAATATCCATGTTTTGAAAATGTATAGTGGATATTAAAAGAGGGTGGGGTGAGGAAAAGCTAAGATAGTTCCAGCTTCCTAAAAATCCAAAAAACCTCAGATCCAAGATCCGGAGTCCCTCTGTCTGGTACTGTATACTGTATAAATCAAAACATCAAAACAACGGCACTATGTGTGGAAAATTACTTACTCTATGGCATTAGGAGCTCTAAAGTTCATTGCTACACTTGAAAAAGTACGACACTTATTCCTATATTAGGCTAGTTCTATCCAGTCCACCTCATTACACCCCACCCCTATCTTGAGCTAGTTTCAACCAGTCCACCTCATTACACCCTATCCCTATCTTGAGCTAGTCCTTTCCTGTCCATTTCATTTCACCCTGTCCCTATCTTGAACTAGTTTGATCCAGTACACCTCATTAAAACCTATCAATATATTGAGCTAGTTTTATCCAGTCCACCTCATTACACCCCACCTCTATCTTGAGCTAGTTTCAACCAGTCCACCTCATTACACCCTATCCCTATCTTGAGCTAGTCCTTTCCTGTCCATTTCATTTCACCCTGTCCCTATCTTGAACTAGTTTGATCCAGTACACCTCATTAAAACCTATCAATATATTGAGCTAGTTTTATCCAGTCCACCTCATTACACCCCACCCCTATCTTGAGCTAGTTTCAACCAGTCCACCTCATTACACCCTATCCCTATCTTGAGCTAGTTCTATCTAGTCCACCTCATTGCACCATATCTCTTTCAGGTCTATTCTAATTGTATCCTCCCATCTGAGTCTAGGTTTCCCACTGGTCTCTTCCCATAATTAGTTAATTTAAAAAAAATCCATTCTTATCGTCACTCATAGCAAAGCTTTGAAGTGAGGTATGTAACCATATGTTACTCCCTATATGGAGACAGACCATTAAGACAATCATATTTTTAGTACCAACCACGTGGATGATAAATCTCTGGTCTAGCCTTGATTTGAGCTGAAGAATCTCGTATGGCGGTTGGACATCGTGTAAATTACAACGCCTCAATGACGAGACCCATGGATGATACCAATAGTTGGTGTCGTTGAAACAAATAACTTTATATTCTTCTCTTATTGTGGTGGTAAAGGGTAAGAATTAGAGCCTTGTTTTTAAACAAGACATGCGGTTCATGTTCCGATATATTTGCTTATGGTGGTAGAAAGCACAAATAAAACAAATGAATAACGCTGTGTTTAAAAAGCGATCTGCACTAAAACTTAAATTATAGTTAACATTTTGGATAGCATATTATTTAGGTAAAGGGATTTTGTGATAGAAATTTATATATCCATATGCGTAGGCCTAATTGATAAAACTTGTTTTTTAATGTTAAATGATTTTGACAAGCTTAAAAAATATATAAATAAAAAAAATCATAAGATGCAATTTTAATTTAGCAAAATTGCAAAATTACTATACATATATAATTTAATTATCAACCTCGCTATTTAACAACCTAACTTATTATCAAGTCCATCCCGAATCAATAGACCCAATTTGGATTTGTTTAACATTATCATCACTTATAGTCATAATTGGGAAGAAACACATTTTATATCCTAAACATGTTCCTATGGTTATCAAAAATTAAAGAGTTTCAACACGTAAATTATTTAAAACCATTTAATTTTAATTTGTACCCAAGATTTTATTCAAATTTACTAATTTCTAGAAATGTATTTAAATCAAATTACAAATTGATATTTACTTTGATTCATTTTAAATAAATTAGGCTATGAAGGTTGAAGTCATTGGTGGAAGGTTAAAAGGGAGGGAAGACAGTCGTTAGAGCAGTAGCGTCACCTCTATATGAACCATGGTTGTTAAAGTCAGTGGTGGAAGGTTAAAAGGGAGGGAAGACAGTCGTTAGAGCAGTAGCGTCACCTCTATATGAACCATGATTGTTAAAGTCAGTGGTGGAAGGTTAAAAGGGAGGGAAGACAGTCGTTAGAGCAGTAGCGTCACCTCTATATGAACCATGGTTGTTAAAGTCAGTGGTGGAAGGTTAAAAGGGAGGGAAGACAGTCGTTAGAGCAGTAGCGTCACCTCTTATGAACCATGATTGTTAAAGTCAGTGGTGGAAGGTTAAAAGGGAGGGAAGACAGTCGTTAGAGCAGTAGCGTCACCTCTATATGAACCATGATTGTTAAAGTCAGTGGTGGAAGGTTAAAAGGGAGGGAAGACAGTCGTTAGAGCAGTAGCGTCACCTCTATATGAACCATGGTTGTTAAAGTCAGTGGTGGAAGGTTAAAAGGGAGGGAAGACAGTCGTTAGAGCAGTAGCGTCACCTCTATATGAACCATGGTTGTTAAAGTCAGTGGTGAATGGCTAGTAGGACGTTGTAGTAATTGGAAAAGTAGCGTCACCTCTCTCAGCTCGACCATCAATCTGACAAAACGTCCCATGGTGTCATATGACAAAATGTCATTTGACAAATTGACCAGTGAGCGACGATGACGTGACAAAGGCCGGACAAAGTTCAAGCCCAGTTACTGTCATGGCGTCATGTGAAGATGATATAGATCTTTTACTTTGAAGTAGTTGCTCTTTACTGATATTGGAGGATGAGGAGCCCAGATAAAGAAAGTGTTGTATGCCTCCTCTGTACCAAGAAAGATAAATTTTAGTGTTTTTAAATAAATCGAGAAAAAGATGAAAAGAAATTCAAAAATTTCACCCGCATGAGTGTATAAACTTTTGGTTTTCTTCGTTTGATAATTGAAGACAAGATTAGGAAGTTTCACAAAAACTATAGGCAAAGCATCACAGCAAACGAGAGATTGTTCATAAGATTAATGTAAGCAAAAAACAAATAATAATAATAATAATAATAATAATTTTACTTAGTAATAATAGGATGACCTGCTTCAGGGAAGGTTTTGTCAGACGAGCAAAACCCATCGGACAGAAGTGCACGGACCTTCGTCGGACATATGTTTGATGTCATATGGATGTCAAATGATGTCATATGACAAAGTCAGTTTGGTGTGTGGTAACTGATTCAACAACGTGTAGAGTTCTTCGTTGGACCTTCATATGACAAAATATCTTGTCATATGAATGTTTTTGTCAGATTGGTGGGCGACCGGCCTTAAGAATCATGGTAGTTGACGCCAGAGTTTAAAAAAGACCGTGTTATTTCAGGCTGGAACATAAAGCCTCAGAGGACCTGCAGTTCTACGGTGGAGCCAAGGGCCAGCAGCTGTTGTTCCACCCGGTTCTGGGACTGACCGCGATAGGACAGCAACCACCCCGACCTGGTAAAGAGAAGAAAGCTGATGAGGACGAGGACTCAGAAGGAGATGGAGACGGAGCAGAAGAGTCGGAGACTGTAGAGATCCAGCCTCCTCCTAAAGGTAGATGAAAAGTTGAACGCCTTCATTGTTTTATCCCTTCCATCGTGTCCAACTGTTTGTCCAGGTATTAAAATTTTTCTACATTAGTAGACTTGAGATATATAATTTAGCAGTTTCGTGTCGTGGAGTGTCTCCAGGGAAAGCAAACCCTCATAGTCAGACTTAGTACGCCTCAAGTGTGGCACTATACTAAATACAATATGACACCTACCTAGACCAGAATGGAGTGGACCAGCTTCATTTGTGAGATTCGCCCATTCCACTATTGTATAGGTAGGTGTCATCAGGTTACCTTTCAGGATAAATAAAGTGTACTTAATACATTTTACAACAACGACTGACGCTTAAAACCATTTCACCCGAAATGCAGGTTGTTACTCGTGAGACCTCCTGGTTCTGATGAAGCCGAGTAACAAAGATCCACATCAGCTTCCTTGGTTGTCTCCACTATTATAACTAACTATTTTCACTATTGATTATCCTAGGATGACTAGCATTTTACAGTAATTCATCGCTTATCTAAAGAGCAGTTGATGACGTTTGTTTCAGGAGCTTCAGTGGCTGAAGCCAAGCCAGTAGGTCTTGCCATAGCAGGAGTTGGTGGTGTTGCGGCCAGTAAACCTGTAGCAACGGCTGTCGTCGGCCCCGGTGGTCTTGCCATAGCCAGACCTGTAGCTACAGCCATAGCTGGAGTTCAGGTATGTACAGTACTACATATAACCTCCCACAAACACTCCAAAAATACAATGTCAACAATGGAGATTATGAACTAATTCGCGCCCTTCTTTAGTACTTTCCCTTAAGTGTCACGCCTATAATACTGCAGATTCGTGTGTGAAGAGTGTCACTTCTATTTCATCATGTATGTAAGGTTGTATAAGAAAAATCGCCAAACATTTACATATAAAGATTTTTTTCATATTGTTTGATTATTTTTATCTGCGTGTAACTGTTCTATAATAGAGAGAATTATTCGTGTTCTAGTGAATAAATACAATCCTACCATAAGTATTGGGTAACACCATAACTAGCGCAAATTTGTAAGTCGAGTTCATCGTCTTTGACTTTTTGGACGGTATAGAAGATGGAGTGGTCAGATCGGCTCTTGGTACTTTTAACGGTAGAAGGTGGAGTCAGAGATCGGGTGGAGTCCATGAGATCGGCTCCTAGTGCTTTTACGGTAGAAGGTGGAACCAAACAGATTGGCTATTGGCACCAAAAGGGCTATTACTTATTACTATCTCCCACATCTTTTGGATGTTAGTTTTTATTTCCTTCTACATTAGAGGCTCTCATAATTAAACATTCCATATCTAAAAAAAACTATGTAAGATGAATTAAATTATTGGCTTTTTTTATTAATCTTTTAGTTATTTAGAAGCTATAAGATGGTTAAAATTTTATTACAATCAGCCAATATTTTACGTTTCCATACTTAAGTGACATAAATGGTCACTAAGCGTCTTATAACTAGAAGTCTATTTAATTAATTTACGTAGTGTAATTGATTTGCCCTAAATTGGGATGTTTGTTTATTTTAACACTGTAATGTTGTGAATTGCGAGTGACAAAACAGCCTAGCACTTGTTATGATGAGTGAGTAAACAATAGGACGCAAGTGCTGACGGCCAGAATGTCTTAGCAGCATTCCTTTCGGCAATAAGGTCAAGTTGTAGTATAAATAGTATGAGTTTTCGAGCTAACAGGGCTGACAATTCACCATCATTTCTAAGGGGGTCACTCTGCCCGTATAAACATTATACAAACCTTGGTTTACTGTAAAATTTATCAAGCTTACCTTGCTTGGTTCCACTCACTATGCTGTAGCTTATAAGATAGGGCCATAATGTAATCAGTTAAAGTAAGACTGAAAAACAAAAGTAGAACTGAAATGTGGTCACGTGACGAGTTCTAAGCCAATCACAAGGAATCAGCGTGAACCGTGTAGCTCGTTCTGCACTAGTAGAAACAATCTCAGCTTTGTCCGCACTTCTCCATTAGATCTGCGTGGAAGAACCAATCAACTTATAATAATCAACAGACTTAATCAGTACCTACAAAGTGAGATACAAGCGGACAGTTGCGTCTTCTATTGATAAATAATTTGAAATAATTTCTTATACAAAAGCTGTTTTGTTCTTGCTCCGTTTAGATTTGTATCACTACACGACACGATAATTAGAAACATCCATCGTGAAAATAATATCAAATAGCTGTTTATTAATCAGATAATTAAATATATTGATAATCAGCTGTTTATAGTTTGTGTTGCAAAGCATTATGGTAAGACATGTGACTGTGTGTGTGTGTGGAATGATTGTGTGCCTTCATGTTCTTTTTTCCTTCTCTCTCTCTCTCTCTCTCCCTTTATATAGTTATACTTTCCTCATTTGATTTATTTTAATATGTTTATAAATCTACAATATTGTATGTGGTCAATATTATTTTGACTATCCTTATTTTTGTACAGATATAAATTAGTTTTTGGCACATAAGGATTAAATGTACTGTACATTTTTTATTATTAAGTTTGAGCTATGTGTAAGAAAAGGCCCTGGCCTTAATTTCGCCCAAATAAAGACTATATTATTATTATTATTATTATTATTATTATTATTATATATTACATTAATATTATGTATATTATTATCATTATTTTTTTCATATTTCATATTATTCCATACCATATGACTCTCTAGTTGGAAAACGTTCAAAGAAAATTTGTCGGTGCATGCTTTGATAAATTCCTTACTAACCAGTCAATGTATTATGATTATGACAGAATTCGAAACCTATTTGGGCTCAAACTTTCTACTCGCCTGGACGTTATTGTGATGCCCTTTTGTTTTTTTAATATTTACAATATAGCGAAATTTTTATAAATCTACCCTAGATCATGTAGGTACACATGTCCATTCTTCTCGGGCCTCTCGTAATCCAAAATTATTTTCCCTCGACAACAATTTCAAGGTGAGACCTATAGGTTACAGCGCTGATTTCAGATTTGTTGAGTTCTACTTTTATCACAAAAGAAAAGCCAAACTCCGAGAGCTATTTAAGAAACTCCCTACTAACTAATTTACCCTGTAGAGGCTCTGCCTCGAATATTTAAATTTACATTATTTTGTTCTACTTGTTTGCTTATTGTTATACTTTTTAAATACTTATTTTTTATTACTCTCAATTTATTTATTGATTTCTTTTATCATCTATCATTATCCTATTTTTGTAATTATTCACCAGTATGTAATCATTATTTAGCTATTATTGTTTATTTTATTTTGTTATTATACGTATTTGTAAAGTACTTGTGTACTTTTCAGTGCTGGCCTGTCATAGGTCTCAAGACTGTTGGCCAGCACTATAATAAAGGAAATTGAAATTGAAACTTTATTATTATAACGTATATTATTATTATTATTATTATTTATATTATTATTATTATACGTACAACATAAAACTAGGTTGTTTCCTTTTGCTAACATATTGGTTTTCTCGTAAAAAAAATGTTTTCGCTTGATTTCTGATGAACAAAGGTGTGTTTGTGTGCAGGTGAACGAGGCAATTTTGGGACCGTTAGGGGGCAGCGTTGGCAGTGGTGGTGGGGGAAGTGCAGACAAGCCCCAACTGAAAAGACCAGCTCTGGGTGGCTTTGCAGGCAAACCAGCCATTCAGATGCCAGCCCTTGTAGGACCTTCAAGGATGGCTGGCACTAAGTACGGTTTGGCACCACAGTACCAATACCAGTACCAGCCTTATCCTACACATTCCAATACTGGGAATGGGGTAGTTCTTTATCCTCTGGCTTACTACTGATAGTAACAAATTTCTCAGACAGTGGAACAAGTAAAGGCCAACTTTAGCTTATGCTATGATAATTTAACCACCGTCGTGCTAAAACATAAACAGTTTGGATTTATATAAACACATATTTATTATAGAAAAATCATTTGAAAGGAAAATTGTATCAAACGCTAACTTATTATTTGAGATCTGCTAAGCTGTCTTGTTGAACTCTTGTCTTCCTTGATAACTTTATAACAATTCTAGTGCCATCTAAAAACATACATTCCAAGGAAAAATGATAAAAAATATATATTTTTTTTACATTTCAAATATTCATTAAAAAAATAAAAACTGACTGGATGTTTATTAAATGTTAATATTTTTATTTTTATTACAATCATTGTGCCAAGTGATATTTAATTTTTTTGAATTTATTTTACAGACAAATAATGTATTCAAGAAGTGCCATTCTATTAAATGTTTCTACAAAACAATATGTATTTTATTTGTTAATAAATTATTTAAATGAATGTTTGAAAAAAAAGTAAATATGAATTGTTATTCGTTTCCTTCCATTAAGTAGATACAAGTATTTATTATATTGAATATTTTCCCCCTTACTAAACTTGTATATTGGTTTAGAAAGTAATATTTTCCTGAAAAGTATTTAGCTCCCTAAAATGGTAAAAATCAGATGTGTTGTATGATAGGGAAATGGACAACTGAAAACTAAAAACGCTACTTAATTGCTTTATTTCTATTACAGTGAGATATTGTCCTCAAAATCCTCATTATTTGAAGACACGATATTGAAGTCTTGTTTATTTTAGTTTCTGAACTTGAACACAATAACGAATATTATACTAACTCTATGGAATTAGGAACTATGTTAATTGCAGCACTTAAAAAAGTACGGCACCTATCCCTATCTTGAGCTAGTTATATCCATTCTATTTTCTATTAGATCCCTTTCTCTATCTGAGCTAGTTCTATTCAGTACACCTCATTACACCATATCTCTATATTGAGCTAGTTCTATCCAGTCCACTTCATTACAGCTATATCATGAAATGAATATTTATGTTCATCTTTTATTTAAATACATTTTGCAGATATTTATTTTTTCAGTTGTTTCATTATTTAAATAAAGCTGTAAAAAAAACACAAAAATTTCTTTATGTATATTTTAATATTTTTTTTTCTATAAATAAAGAGAAGTGACTAACTAACATATAAAAATATAGGTTTGTATTTTAAAAGAGTGTATTCATTTTACAAGTTATAATTATCAAAATCGGGTAAAAATTCAACAGTTATTAGCTATCGTGACACTCATAGCCTTACCTAGAAGGGGGGAGGAGGAATTTCTTGGTTAAATCAACCCCTCTTCCCCTGAAAGTAATATGTATTGTAAATAATTTGGAAGCGGATTCTTAGCCACTAAAAATGTTTAAAATAGGTGGGTAAATAGGCAATAAAAATATGGGATCCAGGCACCAGAATAGGTACTTAAGGGAAAAAAAAATCCCGCAATAGGTAGTGTGAAATTTATTTTACTTACAGATAATTCACACTAAGCTGTTTTATTTCAATACCATGTATTACTTCTCGTTCAGGTTATACATATATAGTATATTAATTACGCTATTAGGCTAGAGATTAGGAAGCACTTGTGTGGAGGGAGAGTGTAAAACCATCTAGTAAAATACACTTTAAGTAAACAGTAGGGAAATGGGTTATAATTTTAGCTAGAATGTTTTTTATAATTTGAAAAGCTGAGTTCTACTTCCCACCATATCAAGGTAAAAAATTTCAAATTTGCCATTTCCGAAGAAGTTGAACTTTTCTCCTGCCATGGCATGCTATTTCATCCCAAGATGTCTGCCAGTGCTACCATTGTCCTCCTATGATGTCTGCCACTGCTACCATTGTCCTCCAAGATGTCTGCCACAGCTACCATTGTCCTCACAAGATGTCTGTCACTGCTACCATTGTCCTCCCAAGATGTCTGTCACTGCTACCATTGTCCTCCCAAGATGTCTTTCACTGCTATCATTGCCCTTCCAAGATGTCTTCCACTGCTACCATTGTCCTCACAAGATGTCTGTCACTGCTACCATTGTCCTCCCAAGATGTCTGTCACTGCTACCATTGTCCTCCCAAGATGTCTTCCACTGCTATCATTGCCCTCCCAAGATGTCTGCCACTGCTACCATTGTCCTCCCAAGATGTCTGCCACTGCTACCATTGTCCTCCCAAGATGTCTGTCACTGCTATCATTGCCCTTCCAAGATGTCTGCCACTGCTACCATTGTCCTCACAAGATGTCTGCCACTGCTCCCATTGTCCTCCCAAGATGTCTGTCACTGCTACCATTGTCCTCCCAAGATGTCTTCCACTGCTATCATTGCCCTCCCAAGATGTCTGCCACTGCTACCATTGTCCTCCTATGATGTCTGTCACTGCTACCATTATCCTCCCAAGATGTCTGCCACTGCTATCATTGTCCTCCCAAGATGTCTGTCACTGCTACCATTATCCTCCCAAGATGTCTTCCACTGCTATCATTGTTCTCCACTCAATTTACTCTCATTGGAAGATATTCAACCATTACTGTGTTTTCACACGTTCGCCGAAAAACTAGCGCAGAACAAAAACGTAGTCACGTGACGAGCTCTAAGCCAATCACAAGATTTCCGCCTTATCGGCGCGAGCTGTTCCACTAAAGTTCAACTCATCTCTACTTAATCCGCTCTGCCTGAGATGTTCGGTACGGGAGAACCAATCAAATCTCAGCACCAACCATCTCAAATCAGTGCGCGTGTGCATTTGACAACGCTTGTGCTGTACAGGCAGAACCGAGCAGACAGCTTCGTTGGCCGTTGTAAGGAGATTGTATGTATGTATCGGTGTATTGGATTGTGCCACGACACAGCTTTATAGTTTGGAAATTTGAAAATATCTGGCGTGACAATGATCCAAAATATATGTCTAGCTACTAGAAAGTAAAATATGTTGATAATCAGCTGTTTTAAGTTAGCGTTGCAATGCATCATGGGTCAACTAAAAGTGTGTGAATTACTTCGCAGACTATTCTTTCTATTTCTAGGCGAGCGTGTGAATCAAGCTTTAGTGTCTATTATCAAACCTACTCCAGACAAGTATGCAGCAGCTTACAATTTCTAAGAAACTGGACTCCCTCTTTAAGCGAAAAATTCATACCGTGTGAAAAAAGTTAGAGGCCAAAGCCAAGACAGGCATTTTAAGGCGCTTATTCATAAAATAAGGCAAAAACAAACAGAATATGCAATTAAATGCATTATGAAATTAACATATTGTGCTGTAATAACATGAAATGCAAAGATATCTCAGGTGGCTATTTTCTTACGATCAAGGAAAAGAAAAAGCAAATAGGCAAAATCCGGTCCCTATTGATAATTTATTTTATTTACCTTCTCAATGCACAGACTAGTAGACTGTACCTTCAAATACATATATGGGCACACCCTGGGGGCGATGTGGAAAAAGTATCGCTTGGTTACTTTACTAATGTCGATATATATATATACAGTGGAGCGTCGTTAATCCGGATCGATCGGGACCGGGACCCATCCGGATTACTGAATTGTCCGAATTTTCAAATGTGCTTTCAATAACTGTATACATACGTAATGTATTGACCAGAGGATACATGACGCTCGGGAGTCTACTGTATTGCAAAATAGAGGCTGAAGGGTTCGAAAAATATTTTAATAAAGTATATTGAATAAGAACATGTACATTATGTAATTTAGATTAGTAACTCTACAATACTTTTTAGAAAAAAAACCACAAGAATCTACTGTAATTAATGGAAACTTACTGGGTTAAAAAGTCCTTAATTGTTTTTTGTAGAAGACTTGACCTGCTCTCACCGCCGATCCGGATTTGCGACACTCCGGATTTTTGACGTCCGGATTTCCGACGCTCTACTGTATATATATATATATATTTAATAACCACGTCTTACTAGCTTTTCAGGTTATATGCATATATAATAATTACTCTAATAGGGTAGGGATAAGGAAGGAAGAATTATAGAGGTAATCTACCCGCATTTGCGTGGAAAGTGAGGGGGTGGGGGGATAATGAAAAAACCACCCTAAATTGACCCGGCCGGGACTCAAACCCGGATTCCCTCGTCATCAGTAGGCTGGTCTAACACGAGAGTGACGCCTTAGACCATTTGGCCACTGAAGCGGGTGGTATTTTCCCTTCATGATCAATACTCCTCCCCGTCAATGACGTGAATATAATTATAATCACTCGTAAATCAATCAATATATAATAAATATTATTAACTGATTGATTGACCTTAGAGTTACCTAAGTTATTCAACACATCACTTAAAGTGGGACGGAAGAAACTCAAGTTAGGTCAGTATTTTTTGCAATTTGTTTTTTCATTAAAAACTCTTTTGGTCAAAATTAATGAAATATTTTTCAGTAGATATGTTAAGTTTAATTTTCTGTACTTGGTAATATCAACATTTCTTGAATAACTATCATGAGCATATCACCATTTGATGATGCACTTTTTAAACGAAGATAAAAGTTTTCATAAAATTCCGCGATGCTTATGACAAAGAACTGTTGAGAATAATATGTATACAATTAAACTAAACGCATCTACAGGAACCTTATTTTATTTGTTTTGACCAAAAAAGAATTTGTTGTAAAAACTCACAAAACACTGACTTCAAATTACATATATTCTTCCTTCCTTACATTCCAACTTATGGATGTTCAAGCTAGCGTAGTCTTTTTGGGGAACCCTTTTTTTCTACTTTCTTGATTAAGAAACTTTTCTTCTAAAATAAATAAGTAATTGTTGAGAAGCGTCTTCTGTATTTTCATTGCAATATAAAGCATACTTTCACTTTTATTTAAATATTAATTATTGATAAATAAAATCTTAATAAACTTAGATATATTAAAGTATTTTTTCTGTAGACCTAATCAAAATAATAAGGAATCCCCCCCCCCCAGTCAATTATTATTTTAAGCCAAAAGTTTATTTTTAGCAAGAGAATATATATATTTATTAGTATTATGTTTTACCATAAAAATAATTAAAAATAGTAAAAAACTTATTTTAACACAACCATAGAAGTATTTTTTAAATAAATAAATAAAATGGTTTGGACTAGCGACAGAGACAATATTGACGGACATGACATGACGAGGAGGAAAGGAGATTGAAAGTGGGAGTAAGGAGTAAAAAAAAAGTAAGTGTAGTGAGTAAGTAAAGTAAATAATAAATAAAGTAGAATGAACTTCGCCAGCCACACGCCATGGTGACCGAAACAACAACGCAGAAACTATCTCTCCTGTTACCAGGCTTACAGGACTCGCAAGGAGGTATCATTCAATCATGTGAAGAAGAGATGGGTTAAACAAGAAGGCGCGGAATTTAAAGTATGGCAGGAAATAGGATCAACCACATCTGTGACTTTCACATTAAAGGTTAAGGTTTGACTTGAATGACGTTGTCTAGAGTCACGGCGTGTCAATATATTATTTCCCATGTCAATGAATTTACGTTTTATTCAGCAAGTTATAAAGATATTAAGTTGAAACAAAAACTATAAATGCTTTAATAATTCTAAAAATAGTCCAACAGTGTCAAAAAATTACTATTTTTTTTATCTTGAAGTATTTTTTTTAAACGTTTTTAATAAATCCTCTACAACTCAGGTTATTTGGTTTATTAACGAAAATGTCCTGTAGGAGTCTTCCTGCCAGGATGAAGACTTAGAAAGTCTGTGGTAGTCTACAATAAGAAACAGGAGAAAGGTAATTTTAAAATGCATGTCGATGTTTTCATGACGCAAATGGTAAATTGAGTGTGTAAACTCGTCATAGGAAGAAGAGAAGTGTTATCAGTAGATCAGTGGCTCACAAACTTTCTAGACTCACGAATCCCTTTCACAAACATCTGAGTTGCACGAACCCCCTGATAAATATCCATAGTCCCGCAATAAATTTTATACCTAATTTTTATAAAATGTATATATTAATTGCAATCAAAAGGTTTAATACAGTTAAATTAACCTACTACAGAACTGTGGGATACACCACCAAAGATAATGCAAGAATATTGAAACTACGTGAGTACAAATTCAAACAATTATACATTTATCTAAAAAAATTAAAACTGAAATTAAAAAATCAAAATAGTAACATTTTCTTATCTTTATTGTCACAATATATCATATTTCTCATGTTTTTTAAGTGGTACTGAAAATTTCTGCTTTGACAAAACTGAAATCCCTTCCTGTAGTCACACAATTCCATGCCGATTTAAGTTTCAAAAAGTATTTATGAATTTTAACAGCAGCGCACCTCTTCACGTAACTTAATGAAAAGAATGCGCTTGCTTTGGATGGCACAAAGTTTTAAAGTCATGAACCACAGACGATTAATAAAGTTTCAAGTCACTTTCAGCATTGAGCCTGTTTCTGTCGTGGAGAGTGAAACAAATTATTGGTGGGGATGCAGAAAAAGTAAGGGTAGTTTTCTGAAGAGATAATGGACAGAAACCTCATTAAGTTTATGTAATATAATATAATAAATGTGCCTCATAAAATTTCACTAATTGTTCGTTAAAAATCCGCTATTATGGAAATATTTTGGTGGACCCCTTGAAAGATTCCGTGACACCCTTGGGGGTTCACGAGCCACAGTTTGGGAACCAATACAGTAGATAAACAAGAGGCCTCACAGGGTGAACTGCTCCTGTATTCTCTCTCTTTCTATTACGTACATTGGTGTCAAAGTGTGATAGTACTTGGAGTGCAAGATAAAATGCAACCCGATTGACAAAATAGCTTCGAAATCTCCAAGTAGGCACGTCTATGTTGGATACATAAAATCAAAGTGTACTAGAGCATCATAGCTGCATATAAACCTTCTTTAATCTTGTATTAGGTGTTCTGTCTTGCGGCATGTCCAATCTTTTTGTCAGAGAACCTAGACCACCAATGCTCCCTGTCCTCTGCCTCCTCCTTCAGCTTCCAGAATTTTCTTCTTTCCTTCAAGTCATCCAATATCTGAATCCACCTTCTTACTAAGCTCCACTTTCCCTTAATCTTTCCTTCTACGACGTTGTATAGAAGACAGTTCCTCCTAAGGATATGTTTGATCCAGTTTGCTTTGTACCGAAGAATCCCATCCAAAATGGTTCTCTTCTCACCCACTCTTCTTAGGACTTATTCATTTGTCACCCTGTCTGTTTGTCTAATCTTCTCAAGTCTTCTCTAGCATCACATTTTAAAGCTCTCCAAGTATTTATTTTCCATCTTCCTGAAATTTCAAGATTCTGCTCCATACAGCACGATATCTCAAATGTAGCATTCCACCAGTTTCTTCCTGAGTTCCAAACTCAACTTACTGGTCAGCAGTAACCTCTTCTTGTTGAAAGCTTCCTTGGCCTCGAACTTATTATTATTTTTTTATTTAGCACTGCGTCTTACTACCCGTTCGGGTTATACTCTTAAGTACTAACTACACTAATGGACTAGGAATTGGGAAGGTTGAATTTAGAGGAAGTGAACCCGCATTTGCGTGGAGGGAGAGTGGAAAACCATTTAGGAATACCACCCCCAGTTCACCCGACCGAGATTCGAACCTCGATCTCCCCGTCCTCGGAGGTCTGGCTCAACACGACTGGCGCGTTAGCCAACTACGCCATCGAGGCGGGTTCGAACTTATTTCCTTGGTTCAGTAATCATCCTTTGTAAACAGACTTTTCAGGTACTTGAACTGCTCTATGTTTTCCAAACCTCTTTAGATGAAGGAAATAAATAAATTCTAAACTTTCCCAAACCAAAGTATACTATAACCAACAAGTAACGATGCTCTTTTTACAGTACATATTGACAAGTCTTGAAAAATCTTTGTTGCTAGATTTAAAAAGACTCATTATAACCTTCATATAGTTTTAACTCTGAACATAAGCTAGTATTATTTATATATCATTTAATTTGTTATTTCGTGATAAGAGGGGATTTTACCCCTAATTCGCCCAAATTCCCCTTTTGGATACAGCCATAGCAGCTTAGATGATCCACTTTGGTACTTCTTCAGATAATCATACTAACATAGACCTTTGATTTTGAAGTGTATGCTAGACACCAAAAATAAAACAATAAGGTAGGCCTATTGTTCAAATCAATAACTCTAATAACTAAACACAAAAGGTTTACTTTGACAAACTCGAATATTAGCACAATACTATCTATGACTTAACAAAATGTAAAAGCTCAGCCAAGTGAAAATTTAGTATTGATAAAATACAATGGTCACATGTAGTTGTGTATTTTGCACAAAGTTAAGTATTTTACTTCTATATTTCTATTATATAATAGTTATTTATTAATTCGATCAAATTCTCCACAGCAATCATATTTCTTGCAGAATCATGTTCTATTTTCAAATAGTATAAACCGATGAAAAGAAAGCTGATGACAGTTTATCTTCCAGCTATAGCAGACTATAAACACTCGCAAGAAAATAATTCTTCCAGGTTATCTATTAAAAAAAACCTTTGATTTTGTCATAGCATTGACACCAGTTTTTATATCCCCTCATTATATAAAACCTCTGCCTGTCCATTAAATCAGTCTGTGACTCTTTTTCGCTTCTTCATCAGTCTCTATGCGTTTGCCCCCAAAAAGTTTATTCAGAGGCAAAATAAGTGAAACAGACAACTGGACCGACTGACCTTTAAATTAGTCTGAGTCTTCATATACACAGACACTATGCACAAACGTTCCTTACTTTCTGGATGACCGTAGTATCTTACCTAAACTGATAATATTGGTGGATTGGATCATCTCATTTATTCAGAGAGAAATACATAGACTGAATCTGTAATTTAGAAAAGGCCATATTTACAATTTTATCAAAACTAGTTTTTAAAATTTTTGAAAACAACTATAGAAAGCGAATATTACATGAAAAAATTGCCACTTTCATGAGACTTCTATACATTATATATGTAAACATCCTTTTTTAAGAAGTCACAATAGTTTTAACCTTTTCCAATATACTTTTTGTCTCTCGTTTAAACTTTACATTTGTGAAAATATGGCCTTTTAGAAATGATATATTCAACTGAAATGTAGTCTGGATTCTCAGATCATGGTTGTATCTAAACTAAAATGACTGTATTGGTGCATTTGATGGCCTCATATATTCATTCACCGATTCATACATTGAGTGAACTATAGTTTGGCTAGTTCCCATCTTATTGAAACGTATGACAACAGAAGTGATGGAGTCACGAATGATGGCCTTCATCGGAGGAACTGTGCGCTGAATAGTAACAAGCTATCAATGCGCTAACTATGCAATATCGGCATGAGTCAAGCGATGTCAAACATTGATATGTTCATCAGTAGGACGAAGGAATATGGCCGTCATATCAAGATAAGTTATCTCTGGAGTGGGATTTAAAACGACTGACTGTGTTCTATTCCTTTCTTATGGCCTATAAACCATTTTGTAAGCCATAAATACCATCGCTACGGTGTTCATATGGTATAAGGCGTCAGTATAACAACAGATGGCGCTGCCAGACAATGGTGGAGCTTGGTTTGGTTGCAACCCCCTCCCTTGGTACTCAAAACATCCTAGTTCTATCCAGGCCACCTCATTACACACAATGCTTATCTTGAGCTATGAATGGTCGGACTCTTGCTCTTGTGGTCCCGGGTTCGATTCCCACTGATACCGTAAGTATTTTTCTCAAGGGGGAGTTGTTAATTAGGCTTAAACCAGCTTTGGTGACCGCATAGTCTAAGGCGCTACTCTCACAGTAGACTAGACTGCTGATAACAGAGGAATAGAAGTTTGAATCTCGGTCGGGTATTCTGAGGGTGGTTTTTCCATAATGGTTTTAAAATATTCCTCCATGTAAATGTGGGTACACTTCCTCTAAATATAATCTTCCTTATCTCTAAAATCATTAGCGTAATTATTAGTACATAAGCGTATAGCAAGAACGGGATGCGGTGCTAAAAAAGATTAGTCTTAAGTTAGGTTTAAGACTCCTACTGGCAACACATAATCACCATCATCATCTCATCGGGACAAAGTAACCGCACCTAGTGTTGCCCCAGCCTCATAAGCCGGTTACATGTCCGCCCCTGTCAGTAGAAGACAAGGAATGTCTAGCAGACAAACCCCGGGGGGCATGGCCTACGTTGAATAAAACATGTTTCATAATAAAATAAATCACTGTTTCTATAACCGTGTTAAGAATGTCCCATCTGACGCCCATGTCTAAACGTAAGGTCACAATTCTCTACAACCAATAGATAGTTTATCCAATCATAAGACGCCTCCAACCAAAATAAATGTGTTTATAATATTTTCAGCAACTCAACAATAAATTGGAACTGGCCATTGATCGATTAGAAGTAATTACATGTGTAAGCTGTCAACCTATGGTTAGGTTAGTTTAGGTTAGGTTAGTTTAACCAGAACAGCACAAAATGCCTTGAAATCTTACATTACATCCGTTGTTTTTCTCAACACTTTTCCCAAAACCTACCCGGTGATTCTTACAATATTTAGTTAAAAAAATTACATTTGGACACGAGACTCCAAACCCCACCCCCCCCCCCAAATCCAAAATTTTAAATTATTAAGCTTAAGTATGACCTTGTATCAAACTTAAAATAACTTATAGAGGCATTTATTTGGTCTTAACAAATGAGTTATGGATTAAAAACTACTCTTAGTAATCAGCGAATCCTGGATAGCTCAGTGGTAGAGCATAGGCGAGCTAATCCAAAGTTCGCTGGTTCAATTCCCGTGTCCAAATGTCATTTTTCAACTAAATCCATACTTATATATTGCAGGCATTATCGGGTAGGACTTGGGCAAAGTATTGATAAAACTAACAAATGTACTTTAAGATTTCGAGGCATTTTGTGCAGTGTGCGCAGGTGTCATTTTTCAACTTTTTTTTTTTTAATTTGTACACTTTCTTAATTGACTGATTATATCAGCACACGAGGGTTTCTATGAGCGAGAACGAAAGCCCCTACCAATTTTACCTTCCAGGGGGGTCTCTTACATACCACAATCGACATGGGACCAACGCGACCTTTTAACTTCCTCTCTGAAGGAAGTTTTGCTACGGATTTTTATTGTTCAAGAAAAATCCGTTGACCTTGGTTTGGTTTGAACCCACGAGCATCGGGTCATTAGGTGACTTAACAGATGTGTTTAAATTTCATTCAAAATTTCGACATACGTGATCACGTGTCTGATATGAAAATGTTTGAAATAAGGAAATGGGAAGAGTCCTGGCGAGGTGATAAACAAAATCTTGATGTTAAACGGGTTTCTTGGTAACAAACCACTTATTGACTTGAGGAAAGCGAATAAAACGGGTGTTTAGTCTCTTACAATATGAACTTTATCTTAATGTGATCGCTAGAAAAGATTGTAGAAGTAGTTCCGTATTCATAAAATTAGCTGTGTATTCATGTGTTATTAACAGTTTGGATTGAAAACCGTACTGTGTCTTTTAAAGATTGAATTGTTCTGTATCTTCTAAAGATTGAATTGTTCTGTATCATCTAAAGATTGAATTGTTCTGTATCTTCTAAAGATTGAATTGTTCTGTTTCTTCTAAAGATTGAATTGTTCTGTATCTTCTAAAGATTGAATTGTTCTGTATCTTCTAAAGATTGAATTGTTTTGTATCTTCTAAATATTTGATTGTTCTGTTTCTTCTAAAGATTGAATTGTTTTGTATCTTCTAAAGATTTAATTGTTTTGTATTTTCTAAAGTTTGAATTGTTATTTTTCTTCTAAAGATTGAATTGTTCTGCATTTTCTAAAAATGGAATTGTTCTTTGTCTTCTAAAGATTGAATGGTTCTATATATTCTAAAGAATGAATTGTTCTGTATCTTCTAAGGATCGAATTGTTCTGTATCTTCTAAAGATTGAATGGTTCTATATATTCTAAGAATGAATTGTTCTGTATTTTCTAAGGATTGAATTGTTTTGTATCTTCTAAAGATTGAATTGTTCTGTATCTTCTAAAGATTGAATTGTTTTGTATCTTCTAAAGATTGAATTGTTCTGTATCTTCTAAAGATTGAATTGTTCTGTATCTTCTAAAGATTGAATTGTTTTGTATCTTCTAAAGATTGAATCGTTGTTTCCTCAGAAACCGTGACGATGGTGAACCTTGGTTTTAGCCAAGCCTGCTTAAGTAATCCGTAACCAGGGGTGCTGAGGGTGCTTGAGACCCCCTGTTATTATTTTAGGGGGCCTTAACTGTCAGGTTTTTTTTGTATATAATCCGAAACTACTAAGCTTGATATTTTAACAATTCTAATTGATTTGAAAATTTCAAATCCAAATAGATCTTATATTCGGATTTGACAGAATTTAATTCATAAATCTAATCTTAAATTAAGACTAGGGAATTATTTCAATTTTTATCGATACTAACCTTTATCCACCATTAAAGATAACCTAAGACATCATCATAGTTCTTCAGGTAATTCACGTGGCTATTTTTATATTTAAGTTTATGGGGTCAACATACATTATTTTACTTGATCATAGAAAATTGCCAGCTTCGTCAAATTAATACATTTATACCCGCTTCGGTGGCCGCATGATCTAAGGTTCTACTCTCGCAATAGACTAGACTGCCGATGGTGGCAGATCGGGTTCGATACCAGTCGGGTGTATTGGAGAGGGCTTTTCCTAAATTGTTTACCACTTTCTTTCTTTCCATGCAAATGCGAGTACACGTCCTCTAAATTAAACCCTCCTTATCCCTAATCCATTAGCGTAATTATTAAATAAGCGTAGTATAAGCCGAATGGGTAGTAAGACGCGGTGATAAAAAATATATATTCTCATTATTTTATCACTATTTGTATGGCTTAAACATTTATATTGGACTCACTTCAATATATTTATAATATTTATTCTAATATACAATTTTATTTTGATTGTAAAATTGTATTAAAACATTTAATTTCTATTATAAATATTTCAATTATAAAAACTATTAGGTTTGGATGCGATTAGAACATTTTCTAAACACTATGTTCGTTTCGGAATTTATTTGAGCAAATAAACCAAGATTCAGATTAGATTAGACATGGAAACTCTTGGATTAGAAGAAACATAATTTTATTTGCTTTCGAAAATTTAAATACCACTGTTGAAATCTTTTACTGTCCCCATTCACTTACATTACAAATTTAACAAAAATAACCAATTTAAAATATAACTGCAATTATACAAATACGTATCTACAGTAAACTTATTATTGAGGTTTCTCAAAATCAATACTATATTGAAGACTACACCAAAAGAGCTCTAATCGCCAGATTACCCTGTCACTTAAATGATTTCGCAAAATTAAGTTTCACTGAAGAAAAAAAATTCGCGGGAATAAAAATCAGAGTAGACTGTTTTTAAATAAATAAATTAGGCTATTATTATTATTATTATTATCATCATCATCATTATTACTCTTACTATTATTATTAGTCAGGTCCATTCCTTTTGTCAGTGAACTTAGACCACCCAATGCCCTGTCCTCTGCCTCCTCCTTCAGCTCCCAGGACTTTCTTATTTCCTTTATGTTATCTAGTATTTGAATCCTCCTCCATCGTAAGCTCCTCTTTCCCTCAACCTTTCCTTCTATGACGTCGTGCAGAAGACAGTTCCTCCTCTTTATACCGAAGAATCACATCGAAAATGGTTCTCTTCTCACCCACTCTTCTCAGGACTTGTTCATTTGTCACCCTGTCTGTCCACCTGATCTTCTCACCCACTCTTCTTAGGACTTGTTCATTTGTCCCTCTGTCTGTCCACCTGATCTTCTCACCCACTCTTCTTAGTACTTTTACATTTGTCCCCCTGTCTGTCCACCTGATCTTCTCACCCACTCTTCTTAGGACTTGTTCATTTGTCCCCCTGTCTGTCCACCTGATCTTCTCACCCACTCTTCTTAAGACTTGTTCATTTGTCACCTTGTCTGTCCACCTGATCTTCTCACCAACTCTTCTTAAGACTTGTTCATTTGTCACCTTTTCTGTCCACCTGATCTTCTCACCCACTCTTCTTAGGACTTGTTCATTTGTCCCTCTGTCTGTCCACCTGATCTTCTCACCCACTCTTCTTAGTACTTGTACATTTGTCCCCCTGTCTGTCCACCTGATCTTCTCACCCACTCTTCTTAGGACTTGTTCATTTGTCCCCCTGTCTGTCCACCTGATCTTCTCACCCACTCTTCTTAGGACTTGTTCATTTGTCCCCCTGTCTGTCCACCTGATCTTCTCAAGTCTTCTCCAGCACCACATTTCAAAGCTCTCCAAGTATTTATTTTCCATCTTCCTAGGAGTCCAAGTTCCTGCTCCAAATGTAGCAGTTTATCAGTTTCTTCCTTAGTTAAAAGCTCAACTTGCTGGTCAGCAGTCACCTCTTCTTGTTGAAAGTTTCCTTAGCAATGGCGATGCTTGAACTGATTTCCTTAGTGTTGTAGGCATCCTTTGTCAGCAGACCCCTCAGGTACTTGAACAGCTCTATGTTTTACAACTCCTGGTTTCCAATTTTTATTTTCAGTTGCTCTTCATTTTTCCTTATAATCCATTTAAACTAATTAATTTGATTTTTTTTTTTAAATATTACTAAACAAAATATTTCCATCCATGCCAACAACATCGCTAGAATTAAGTTCAGTTTATATTCAAGCTCAATATGATTAAAGTAATAGTCAAACTATACAGTTAATGATTTTATAAAATTCTCGAAATTTGTGAAATAAGATCTTCTTATATTCCTCAGTTGGTAGATTGGTCAGCAGAATTTTACTCCTCCATTTATCCCTGCCCACTAAAATTCTTTTCAAGTCGAACAAAGCACTTAGAATTAGATCTTGAATTATCTTGTTGATGTACTGAAGTTTTGGTTTGTCCTCTTGCAGTTCTTTCAGACATTTTCCTTTCTATCTATTCAATATGGAGGGAGAATGCCTGTACTGATCCCCAAACCATCGATATCTTCGTTTTTAGATTGCTCTCCACAAGAGTCTGCTCCCTTCGATTATATTAAAGACTTGTTTATATGTCATTCTGTCTGTCCGTGGGATCTTTAGGACTTTACTCCAGCACCATGCTTCAAATGGTTACAGATTTTTCTTCTCTAGTTCTCCTATCGTCCAAGTCTCTCGGTCATAAAGTGCAAGGCTCCAAACAAAACATTTTACATATTGTTTACTGACTTTCAAACTAATACTGTTTGATGTTAGCAAATATATATTAGCATCGCGTCTTACTACCTGTTCAGGCTATACACATATGTACTAATTACTCTAATTAATTAGGAATGAGGAAGGTTTAATTTAGAGGAAGTGTACCCTTACTTGCGTGGAAGGAGAGTAGAAAACATTTTATGGAAAAATCTACCATAAGTACACCCAACCGGGATTTGAGCCCCGATCTCCCTGTTAACGGCAGTCTGATCTAACACGAGATTGACGCCTTAGACCATGCGGCCACCGAAGCAGTTAATATTATATATAATTATAAATATTTACTTTGCCCTGATGACCTAATTTAAATTTTTCTAATAGCTCATAAATGCTTTTGATTCATTATATTATTAGATAACAGCTCATACAAATCTTGTTTAGATTATGACAGGCTTGTATTAAATTATATTAATAGAGCTATCCTTCACACCTAAGAATGATAGTCCCCAATAATTGGTAACACGTGACCATTTATGTAGTTTATTAATGGCCCCGTGGGTCTGCTGGTGGAACTTGCGGCCTTATTATTCTAACATATGACAAGGTTCATTCACATTGCTTTTTTTACATCTCGTTTAAGTAGATCCAAAAAAGTGGCTTCGAACCTGTTTTAGCTATGTCGACATGTTAAAATAGTTAATTATATTTGTAACATCCTTTTAAGCGTGTTGTGAAATTGGTTTATTTGAAACTCTCCACACAGCTTGTTATTAAACCCTTTATAGAGTCATGTTACTCTATAGCCGTAGCCCCAACAGGATGTGTTAAAATTAATAACTTTCCTAAACAAGATATGTTTATCACCTAGTGAAGCGATAAATTATTTAAAACAACTTGACAAAAGCTCCTCTAGTGGTTCCTTATGAAGGTTCTTAACCCTAATAACAGAATTACTTTTCTTGGAATCCAGTTAAGTCTTATATCCCCAAAAGGTTAGCACCCATTTATGACCTTGCTGGGACTAGGGGGCGAAAATAGGGCCAGGGGCGTCGTTCTGTGGATGTTAAGGGGTGTTCACCCCCTTCCAATCACCAAATATTGTGGAAAAGCTTGACATTTGGGAATTTTGTGGATAGTCGAGATCTTGAGTTGGAAAATTATAGAATTATTCTGTACTACGTTACTTTGGATTATGAAAGTTCTTCACCTCAGACTTGATCAGATAAACTTTAAATTTCTCAAGAGTCGATCCCTTTCTTCAAAAGTTCCTAACTTCATAACTCATCATACATTGAAATGAGATATCTTCTGTAGTGGATTGTATATAAAGCTTGGTTAATCAATTTGGCTAGTAGCACCATTGTCATTGCCTACTACTACTACTACTACCACTACTACTACTACTACTACTACTACCACTACTACTACCACTACTACTACCACTACTACTACCACTACTACTACCACTACTACTACTACTGCTATTACTACAACTACTACTACCACTACTACTACTGCTACTACTACTACTACCACTACTACTACTACTACTACTACCACTACTACTACTATTACTACTACTACTACTACCATTACTACCACTACTACTACTACTACTACTACTACTACTACTACTACTACCACTACTACTACTACTACTACTACTACTACTACTACTACTACCACTACTACTACCACTACTACTACTACTGCTATTACTACAACTACTACTACCACTACTACTACTGCTACTACTACTACTACCACTACTACTACTACTACTACCACTACTACTACTACTACTACTACCACTACTACTACTACTACTACCACTACTACTACTACTATTACTACTACTACTACTACCATTACTACCACTACTACTACTACTACTACTACTACTACTACTACCACTACTACTACTACTACTACTACTACTACTACTACTACCACTACTACTACCACTACTACTACTACTATTACTACTACTACTACCACTACTACTACTACTATTACTACTAACTACTACTACTACTATTCTACTATAATACTACTACCATTACTACCACTACTACTACTGCTACTCAACTACTACCACTACTACTACTACTACTAACTACCACTACTTACTACTACTGCTATACTACAACTACTACTACTACTATATCTACTACTACTACTACTACTACACTACTACTACTACTACTACTACCCACTACTACTACTATACTACTACTACTACTACCTATACTACCACTACTACTACTACTACTACTACTACTACTACACTACTACTACTACTACTACTACTACTACTACTACACACTACTACTACTACTACTACTACTACTACTACTACTACTACTACTACTACTACTACCACTACTACCTACTACTACACTACTACTACTACTACTACTACTACTACTACTAGACACCAGTGGCCTTAAGAAGGCTAGGTAATGTTTTAAGATGATCACTTGATAAAACCTGGAGTCTTTACGAGCCGAAAATTGTTAGTTCTCCTGCATGCAATGATGGTGAATTTCTAAACAAAATTAATAATACTTTTAATTTGAAAAATCCATCACTAACAAATAACTTTAAAAATATATTTTCCTGAAACCTCGATTGAAGGTCTGATTTTCACCTCAAATTTTACCATTTTCCCAGGGAGAAACCCCCTGGCCCCACTGTAAGCTTCACAACGTTGCTCTTGTACTATCTCTGGTCCCTTAGGGATTTTCTAGTTTCAGAAATCACTATTATTATTCTTACTATTATTGTTATTATTACTAGGTGTTCTGTCTTATGACAGGTCCATGCCTTTTGTCAATGAACTTAGACCGCCAATTCTCCCTGTCCTTTGCCTCCTCCTTCAGTTCCCAGAATGTTCTTATTTCCTTCAAGTAATACAATATTAAATCCTCCTTCTTCCTAAGCTCCTCTTTCCCTCAACCTTTCCTTCTATTACGTCATTTAGAAGACAGTTCCTCCTAAGGATATGTCCGATCCAGTTTGCTTTGCAAAGAAGAATCACATCCAAAATGGTTCTCTTCTCACCCACTCTTCTTAGGACTTCTTAATTTGTCACCCAGTTTGTCCACATGATCTTCTCAAGTCTTCTCCAGCATCACATTTCAAGACTCTCCAAGTATTTTTTTTTCCTCTTCCTGAGAGTCCAAGTTTCTGTTCCATAAAGCGTGATGCTCCAACTGTAGCTTTTCATCAGTTTCTTCCTCAGTTCCAAACTCTACTTGCTGGTCAGCAGTTACTTCTTCTTGTTGAAAGCTTCCTTGTTCATGGTGGTATTCAACCCAATTTATTTGGTGCAATAGGCATCCTTTGTTAGCAGAATTCCCAGATAGATGAACTGCTCTGTTTTCCAACTCCTGGTTTCCAATTTTAAATATCAGCGGCTCTTCATTTTTTGAAATTACCATAACTTTTGACTAAAGTTGGGAAATTCATTGTTTCATCCTCCACTCCATATTGATTTTGTGTGACACCCCTGAATAAGGATTCAATAAGAAACTATAAACAAACCGTGCAAACTGTTCTAGCAGATATCGCCTCCACCATCTTGACTAAGACAGTTATTTTTCTCTTTTTTGGAACAAAATAGATGCAGCTCCAGGAGTTGTACTCTTCTTGTGCCAAATTAAGAGGGGGTTCGGATTCTTCCCCCCTATATATATATATTTTTTTATAACTTCCTATTTACTGCTTGGAGCTAAATTTCATTTGCAGTAATATATCCGTAATTTAATTCTTTTTAATGATCAACATTAAAGCTTGAAAATGTCAAGAAATATGGCTGAACCCTCTTTGCTGCAAGGTCTTCAATTGGGGAACTATTGCTTTTAGAGAAATCTATGTATCCATACTTTTATTATTGAGTGCACGGAATGACTACATCTAGTAGACATTCTAGAGAACACTAAACGTAAATGAAACTGATTACAAATTGACCTACGACTAAAAATATAGTATTAATTTTTGGACACGTGGTCTAAAATCTAAATGTCATGCTCATGTAGTTTGTCTTTGTTTGAATGTCGATGGTGAGATCGGGGTTTGGATTCCGGACTAGCGTACTGAGCATAAGTGCCGGTACTAGAGGGGGAAGGGGGGCATTGGTACATTCCCCTACGGATCTTTATCTAGGGGGGAGGGAGAGCAGGTTTTAGTTAAAATTGTGCAACGATTTAATCATGATTCTCGTGACCAGTAATATTCAAAAAAGCTTGATAAGTTTCCTTTTTTTTCCATTTTAGCACCGTATCTTACTAACCGTTCGGGTTATACGCTTTTTATAACATCCATGGAAGAACATGTTTGTCCACATTTGGAGCCAAACCTACACACAAATCTTAAAGCAAGATCGTGAAGCTCAGTAAAAGCCCTACGTATTTTTCAAAATTCAATTAGATTAGAAGCACTGGGTTATCTATAATGTTCTTTAAACTAAGCACAAATTCCAGAGAGATATTGGATTTCTAATATTTATATTTGTTGTTATGGAAAATATTTACGGATTTTTAAACCCTGAAAGAAAAAATGTATTTATAAATAAGTTTATTTTACTCTTTTTAGATGCAAAAGGGAAAAAAAATCGAATTAATAATGACTCAAACAAAGATGTAAATTCTTTTTTTTTGTAATTTATATGATCCAAGGTAAAATTATTGTATTTACTTACTAATTACTGAATTGTTGTAAAATAATACATAATAATTTTGGCTTTAATGTAAAACAATTGACTTCATTAAACATTATTGGAAATACCTAAGAGAGACAGCTTGCGGGCCATTCAAAATGTCTTGGCTAGCCACTGTTTTATCCAGTGGGCCATGGGTTGGTGTCCCTGCTTTTAGCGTGGTTATCAGTGCATGGGTGTTGCCCAAATGAGAACTATAAAAAAATACAATAAAACTACAACATGACTTAAATTGATTTAGTTGAGGATTTTAAAGTGCACATCCTGAACCGACTGATTATATCAGCACACAAGAATTTCTATGAGCGAGAGCGAAAGGGCCTGCCAATTTTGCCGATAAAGGTATATTCACATACCTTCCAGGGTTCTTTTACATGCCATAATCGACGTAGGACCAACAGCTTTACTTCCCCTCCGAAGGAAGTTATGCTACTGATTTTTAACGCTCAATAAAAATCTGTCGACTTCGATTAGGTTTGAACCCACTACTATCGAGTCCTGAAGTGAGTGCTTTAGCCCAACACCACCGATAGACTTCATCACAAATCAAGTCAAACTTTTTTTTTTCCATACAGAAATGTGGTGGTATAGTCCAAGTATCTGTCACTGGAAATGAGTTGATGATGATGATGATATTGCAATAGCCCTGAGTGATACTTTGAAACCAATGTTTTTTTCTTTGTTTGTTTGTACCCCCCTTCCATCCTTGAAAACGGGTGTGTGAGCTGAGGGGAGGTAGAGAGGGAGTGGTGTCAATGCCATGAGACGGCCTACATAACAGCTTCTAGGACTTGGAAGTCCAGTGCGTGCAGAAAAGGCTAGATGTTTGTTAACTCGTCGAGGTGAGCACAGGTTTATAAAACAGTAGGGTCACACGACGGTTGATACCAGTGTTGTTTCGACTATTGGAGCGCTCATAAGCATGACGCGGCAGGTGAGTGCACTACAAACAAAACAATGGGGTGTTCTTATCATTAGTTTACTATCTGAATTCCAATCCATGGCAAGTTCAAATTTCATTTTACCTTTTAAATACAGGGGTGTGGCATAAGCAATTATACGATTAGTTACTTGAAATATAACAATTTAATTATTATTATTAGCTCCGCGTCTTACTACCCGTTCGGATTATACGCACTTACGCTAATGTGTAATGGTAGGGTGATTGTGAGATGAAATGGAGGATCTACAGTTTAACGTGGGATCCGAACCACGGTGGAGGCCTGGCATTACACACATTCACAAGTTGTGATTAATACACGTCTTGTCAGAGGTGAAGGAAGGGTTTGGCAATCAGATAAATCTGTGCCGGGACCGAGGGTTGAACCACGGACCCCCAACACAGAAGTCTGACACCTTACACCTAGACCACCAGGTCACCTAACACTAGTTGAAAAAGTTAATATACACTAGCTAAATAAAAGCAAATTACACATTACAATTTTACACTTTTTGAAGATAACGTCATTTAGGTGAGCTCCCCCAGACATCAGGCAAACCTCAACACGTTGCCCATTAAAGTCTATTCAGCGTAGAAATTGTTTTCTGAAAGGCCTTTTTTCCTACCAGAAATCTACTATATAGTATGATATTGGTAGGAAAAAAGACCTTTCAGAGAGTAACTCCTACCGTGAATGGAGTATACTTTCCTCAACATGGATCGTAATTGTTTCCGACCCACTCTGTATGTTGTTGTTTTAGCACCGCTTCTTACTACCCGTTCGGTTTATACGCTTATGTACTAATTATGCTAGCGGTTTTAAGGATTAGGGAGGCTATAAATATGTAGTATACCCGCATTTGCGTGGAGGGAGTGTGGAAAACCATTTTGAAAAAACACTCAGTACACCTGACCGAGATTTGAACCTCATTCTTCCAATCATCGGCAGTCTAGTCTACTGCGACAGTAGTGCCTCAGACCATGCAGCCACCGAAGCGAGTCCCTGTATTCTGTTTATTTCATTCGTTCAAAGTTTACATTACTCTCTAGCGGAATAGATGAGAAAGATATAATATTTAGGAAATGCACGCGCATTGGCGTGGAGGGAGAGGGAGAAACCATTTAGGAAATAAACAACTTACGGTAATATGACTACCTATGCTATTTTTTTAATTGCTAACGTTATTATTTTATAATAATGATTTCATTGATAGGATACTTAAGCACTTAATTGTCCTCTAATCAGTTCATTACTAATTAAAATTTAATTCTGTATTTTATAATGCCACATAAATTATAAAATAGGAATTTAATAATTTAATTTTAGAATAGATTTCAAAATAATGTATTGCAAGATTTTGTCTCCTGAGATTTGGTAACATTGACTTAGAGCCAGGAGATGAGATTGCGTTTTGCATTATTAATATGATATAGTAATAAATGCTGAAATATTTAGTGAGTGGTATTATTATTGAGATAAAGTGCCTCACAAAATGAAAAGGGTGAGATTAAATGCACCTCCATTCAATTATAGGAAATATGCGAAAACAGTTAAGAATGTTTAGTATATTTATCGTATTGCAAGTCGATTAGAGATATGAGTAAGACTGTAGTAACGATAATAACATGGAGGGAGGTCTACTGTTCACAGAACTACTAGTAAGACTGTAGTAACGATAATAACATGGAGGGAGGTCTACTGTTCACAGAACTACCAGTAAGACTGTAGTAACGATAATAACATGAAGGGAGGTCTACTGTTCACAGAACTACTAGTAAGATTGTAGTAACGATAATAACATGGAGGGAGTGAGGTCTACTGTTCACAGAACTACTAGTAAGACTGTAGTAACGATAATAACATGGAGGGAGGTCCACTGTTCACAGAACTACTAGTAAGACTGTAGTAACGATAATAACATGGAGGGAGGTCTACTGTTCACAGAACTACTAGTAAGACTGTAGTAACGATAATAACATGGAGGGAGGTCTACTGTTCACAGAACTACTAGTAAGACTGTAGTAACGATAATAACATGGAGGGAGGTCTACTGTTCACAGAACTACTAGTAAGACTGTAGTAACGATAATAACATGGAGGGAGGTCTACTGTTCACAGAACTACTAGTAAGACTGTAGTAACGATAATAACATGGAGGGAGGTCTACTGTTCACAGAACTACTAGTAAGACTGTAGTAACGATAATAACATGGAGGGAGGTCTACTGTTCACAGAACTACTAGTAAGACTGTAGTAACAATAATAACATGGAGGGAGGTCTACTGTTCACAGAACTACTAGTAAGACTGTAGTAACGATAATAACATGGAGGGAGGTACGCTGTTCACAGAACTACTAGTAACACTGTAGTAACGATAATAACATGAAGGGAGGTCTACTGTTCACAGAACTACTAGTAAGACTGTAATAACGATAATAACATGGAGGGAGGTCTACTGTTCACAGAACTACTAGTAAGACTGTAGTAACGATAGTAACATGGAGGGAGGTCTACTGTTCACAGAACTACTAGTAAGACTGTAGTAACGATAGTAACATGGAGGGAGGTCTACTATTCACAGAACTACTAGTAAGACTGTAGTAACGATAATAACATGGAGGGAGGTTTACTGTTCACAGAACTACTAGTAAGACTGTAGTAACGATAATAACATGGAGCGAGGTCTACGTTCACATGTACTTGTGATATGTTCTTATCACTCAGTATATAAAATGCAGTGGTAAAGTTACTCCTTATGTGAGGTATGTAGAGCATAATCTGTGTATGATTGGTCAAATAGGGACAGTGTGGGCTGAGAACATATCATAGGCCCGGATCGGCCGGAACAGTCCCGGAATTTAACTTACCATACCGTGTCCTGGGTGAGCCCCATCAGGGACAAAAAAAAGTCCCAGGGATCTAGAAATGTCTTTTGGCGCCGTTCTACGCTAACATACACTGCACGTGTAGATATGAGTGTATATTGATAGTTTAAATAAACACGACTATATTGTAGATAGTGTATTTCCAAACGTTGTTGTTTTTTATTCAATTTTATTGAAAACACATGGAATCTGAGTATGTTTTACTTATTGGTAAATTCTGAGTATAAATGGCATATATTGATGACAACACCAAAGATAAAAAATAAAAACATACATGCCATTTTTGAGGTTAAGGGGACAAGAGAAAATGTCGGTAGTGTAGATTATTTTTGAATTTTTGCTCCCTCTTAGTAAATAATGGAGATATTGTCTAACGCGCTAACCTAGTATTGGACTATACTGCTGAAGAAGGAGATATCGGGGTTCGATTCCGGTCGGGTGCACTGAGGTTGGGTTTTCCTAACCGGGTTTCCACTCTCCTCCCACAAAAATACAGGTGCATTTCTTCTAAATTAATCCTTCATAATCCCTAACCTATTAGTGTAATGAGTAAATATGCGTAAAACCCGAACAAGTAGTGAGACGTGGTGATAAAAACAAACAAGCTCTGCTTACACTGGCAACACTCCACAACACGACACTGAAGGGAATAATTTTCTAGACTATTACAGTCGCGTCAATCGGAGCTATCCTCTCCAACCACCCATGAGTTGACACTGTCATGGATAGACTTAACCTAAAATTATTGTTAGTGTATAAGGTAATTGCTTAGAATAAAGTGTTCTGTCTTACGACAGGTTCATTCCTTTCTCAGTGAACTTAGACCACCAATGCGCCCTGTCCTCTGCCTCCTCCTTCAGCTCCAGAATTTTCTTATTTCCTTCAAGTAATCCAATATTTGACTCTTCCTTCTTCCTTAAGCTCCTGTTTCCCTCAACCTTTCCTTCTGTGAATTCGAGCATAAGGAAGTTCCTCTAAGGATGTGTCCTTATCCAGTTTGCTTTGGGCCAAAGAATGTTTCTCTTCTCACCAACTCTTCTTAGGACTTCATTTGTCACCGTGTATGTCCACCTGATATTCTCAGGTCTTCTCCAACTACACATTTCAAAGTTCAACAAGTTTTATAATTAAAAATAAACAATGGAACCCTGAAATAAATTTTTAGTTCTTTCACCTCATGGCCATACACATACATTAATTACGCTGGTGGAACATGATGTAAGTATAGTTAATAAAATGTATCTTCATTTGCTTAGATGTAATATAATTATTATATATTATATTATTAACGCGTCTTACTACCGTAGGGTTTACGCTCTTACGCTAATGGGAATGGTAGGTGATGTGGTAAAGGAGCCACAGTTTAAGTGGGATCCGAACACGGTGAGCCTGTACCACACTTCACAAGTTTGTTAATACACTCTTGTCATGGGAAGGAGGGTTGTAATCAATAACTGTCGACGAGGGTTGACCCGACCCAACAGAAGTCTGCACCTACCTATACCACCAGGAAAAACTTCAGTGCACCCCACTGCTAATCCGACTCCCCGTCATGCAATCAAGTTAAAAACACCAGATTGACTTATTAGACCATGCCACCACCAATATGGGCTAGACTCTTATTCATGTGAATTTGATTTGTTTGGTTAAATGTTTAATTTTATGTTAATAGCTGATTGATAACTGGAAATAGTTGTGGTCTTCTTTATGAATGGTGTGTTGACTTCAACTATATTAAGCCTAATATTCAACACCCTAGCTCAGTCTATAGCGTGTCTACCTACTGAGCTATGTGTCCTGGGTTCGATTCCCTGTATGGCTAAAATAATATAATTGGTGAAATGTGGGTTCTCCTCCACAATAATGAATTAACGGTCGGGATGGATGTGTGTCCGTTCTAGATTTAGTTGTTATAAGTCGTGTTCTGATTATCAGTCGGTTCAGAAAGACACGTTAAAAATCGAATTATTATAAAGTGCAACTACGGCTAAAATCAAATTTTAATTAGAATTGACTTATACGACAGCAAGAAAATTACTAGATTTACTTTCAAGTATTCATACGTCAAGTCATGTGATCTGCAGCTTTCACCTTTGATAGATAATATCAATACCAATAGAAAATAGCTATATATATATATAATACATATATATATAAAATACTTCAAATTGAAAAATGATACCTGGACACGGGAATCGAACCGGGACTTTGGGCTTAGTTCGCTAATAACTTAACCACTGAGCTATCCAGGAATCATCTTGTGCTCAGGATAATTCTTCACTCATATTTTTGTACAGAATCTGTAATGGACATGTGGAAATGGTCGGCTACATATGAGATCACGAGTTATCAGATAACGCAACCTTCTTTGACTTGGAAGAGCTTTATGTAGCCAATAGTACCGCGACAACTGTACGAATGCACATATGATATTTAGATGCGGCTATAACCGCAACTAACAAATTAATAATGTAAAAACCCGCTTGCATGGTCTAAGGTGCTACCCTCACAGTAGATTAGACTGCTAATGAATGAGAGATCGAGGTTAGAATCTAGGTCGGTTGTACTGAGGGTTCCCACAGGCAAATGTGGGTACACATCCTCTAAATATAAACCTCCAAATCCCTAAAACTATTAGTGTAATTAGTGCATTAGAGTATATCCCGAATGGCTAGTAAGACGGTGTTAAATAAATAAAGCTTGGTTATTTACTTCATCATAATATTAATAAAGTGAAACACTATCAAAACTATCTGAAAAAAAGTTTGTATTTTCTTAAAAACCTTTCCCAAGAAAATTGGAGTGCAGACACTATTGTGCCTTCTCCTTTAATGAACTTAAGAGGCCAGTGCACTAGCGGATCGTGTTGTTGACCTGGGCGTGGCCTAGCTCTACCACGGTCATCAGCACCTAGGTGTGGTAACTAATGTTGTCTCTGTTGCAGGTGACCTTGACAGTGTTCCTAGTGACTTGGCTGGCGGCCAGTCAGAGCGCGCCCTTGCAGCAGCCGCTCGTTTATTACACCCAGCCCGAAAAGTAAGGAGATGACACATACAGATTTTTTATTTAACCAGCGTAATAAAATGAAATTAAACGTGGAATTGGTTCTATAGATAAATGTATTACAAACACAGTAGAACATGTAATACTATACTAGAGATCTTAGTGACACTAAGAATATTTTCCAAAGCTAGGGGTTTAATAATTAGTATGCGATGCATACCTTTCACGTCAACCTTTTTTTGCGAATCCTCCGATTCATATTTGAAACTTAACATGATTAGTCTTGTAATATATATAGGTAGCAGATTCCTTTACTATAAAAACAACAAGTCATTTTAATAAGGATATTAAAATATTTAAATCAAATTAATTTATATAAATTAAAAATATTAGAAAACGAAAGATCAAATAAAAAACACTATTTAAAGTAATACAATTTACTTCTTATGAGATGAAATAACCAGCCCCATGGTATAATAGTCAGTGCACCTGGCTATGAGCCTAGGGGTCCCGGGTTTGACTACCCTCATACCCACTATCTCTAGCTTAAGTAACTGTTATGCCATTCGTCTCTTCATACATAAGGTGTGAAACAATACATAATATAGCATTGATTGTATTAGTAATGCTATTTTTAAAGCTTTAGCTAACTTTTAATTGCTATATCATGAACCAATATATAATATATAGTATATTATACTTACATTTTGAAGCTACAATTTTACCTCACGGAGACTAGATTCTCGCACTAATTTTAAACACTTTTCAATATTTAATATTTTTTAAAAGTTTAAAAAAAACCGTATGGGTTACCGAATAATACGAACTTTCAGCGTGACTATATTTTTAAAACAAATAAGTTATTATAGCATATCCATGCTAGAAATAAATATTTCTTACAATAATTAATTCCTCGATTTACCCTATGTTTTATTTTATTGAACCATTCAGTTCTTGTCATATGTAAGTTTTCACAGCGTCTATGAAAGTGTTAAGTTTGGTTAATATTTTGAAGATTAAAAATGCACCTTGTTCCTCCATTGTGCGACTTTTTGGATGACCACATTTATGCAATCCAATCTCTGAACAAATCCAAACCCGCATCGGTGGCCACACGGTCTAAGGCACTGCTCTCCCAATTGACTAGACTGCTGATGACGGGAAGATCTTGGTTTGATTCTGGTCGGGTGTACTAAGGTAGTTTTTTCCTAAATGATTCCCCACTCACTCACCACACAAATACGGGTACACTTCCTCTATATTAAATCTTCCTCATCCCTAACCCATTAGCATAATTAGTACATAACGGTAAACTGAATGGGTAGTAATACATGGTGCTAAATGATATATTAATGTAGGTGAGTTTGTAGAGCACAGAACTATTATGTTTATTTATCTGTGACTTGTAGGCTTATGCAGTATGGCCCAGTGGCGCCACTGCCTGCGGGTGGTCAGTACCTCATTTACACGCCTGGAGTCGCAGATAATCCAGACGAGGGCGGGTCAACGTTCGGTGGTATCTACAATTTCTTCGTCGGCATTTTCGGCGGGAACCCCGAAGATAAGCCTACCGTGTCTTCGCCACCACCTAATACCGGTGCTGTAATGGAGACGTCTACAAACAGTGACGTCACGGTATGCAGGCTAACATTTGTTACTTGGATTCAAACACCTTCCCACGCCTATCTTGCTCAATGCTGTGAGCGTTTTATAGAGCTTTTCCTCCATACACTCTCGTGATTAGACATTTCCAATAGGGTGGGTAGGGGAACTGATATTTTACCAAGCTGGTGATCTGGCGGTCTAGGGGTAAGGGTCGGACTTCCGTGCTTGGGGTCCGGGATCAATCCTCGGTTCAGCACAGATTTATCTGATTGCCAAACCCTTCCTTCACCTCTGACAAGACGTGTATTAATCACAACTTGTGAATGTGTGGAATGCCAGGCCTCCACCATGGTTCGGATTCCACGTTAAACTGTAGGTCCTCCATTTCATCTCACAATCACCCTATCATTACACATTAGCGTAAGTGCGTATAACCGAACGGGTAGTAAGACGCGGTGCTAATAATAATAATTTACCAAGCTCCTTTCCTCCATCTTACTTTATTTCAGCAAGCTTATATTAAATATTTTTTTTCGTCAGAATCTTCAGTTCTTAAATTTATTATTAATTCTTCCTAAATACCGTTGTTAACAACAATTTTTGGTCAATTAAATATTTTATTTAAAATAGCTAATTAAGTATCAGTAGAAATATAACTCTTTGGAAATTTGTAATGAAATACACAAAACATTAACACAAATATAAACACCAATTATTAACACTGATACTGTTCACATACACAAATGACATTCAATTTGGCACTATGTTTTGAACTCTTCAATCATTAGAGTGACGCCTTGAAAATTTTCGTTCGATGCACGGAAGCATCAGATTATCCAAGCGTCCCTGAATAGTTTTGATCTAACTTTACTGTTGACGTGATTTGGTTTATAAAACGCTCTTTCAAAAGAGGAATTGGTGATGTAAATCACGTAAAGTCTTTAGTAACTTACCTAAATTGGGTTAAAACCTTCTCAACACCATTAGTCCAATATCAGTCCAGGCACTCTTTATATACTTGAGTAACAAATTTATCACTGTATACATCTTTATCCCCTAATTTTAGAAGTATTTATTTCTCCTCATAATTCTCTAAAAGAAAGGCCATAAAATCTTGTAAAAACAAAAAATCAACTTTGCCAATATCAAGTCTAAACATTTTCCTCACCAGTGTAAGAATTTATGTAGTTTCTTGACTAAAACAAGACAGTAGCCAGACCAACATTTCAAAGGGAGGGGGGGGGGGAATGAGCCCCCAAATTTTCCAGGCAAAGAAAAATTCAGAAATTTAAATGTCTCTTAGAAGCTATCTGATCAGTTTATTTCTATGGTAACTAAGGGCAGGGATTTAAGTTCTAAAATTTAGTTAACATCCATAAACTAACAAAGCAGCTACTCTATCCAAGTCAAAATATTTACATTAAGCACTTCTTAAATAAATGTACAATTGGTGGTACATGGGGAGAGAGGGTCTCCGATTTTTTTTCAGCTCTTCCCATCCAAAAGAATTTTTCACCCGGAATAAATTGACCTTATAGACTTAATTCAAGTAAATCAGGTGAAGAAAGTTTTAAATATATTCTAGGGGCCTCAATTTTTTTTTAATCTAAGGAAATACTACTTCAAATATATTACGGAGGAGTATAATTTTCAATTTAATTTCCATGTGAGGACCACTCCAATAGCTTGAAGGCATCCAATCGTCAAACTTTTGCCGGGAGATGAAACCGGAAATATTTAAGCCTAGAGGAGAGAAATAAATTCCACAAAACCCCTTTTTGGTTAGTTAACCCCTCCCTCTACAAAAATAAGGTTCCCCCACCAATGACCCAACCTGAATAACTTCAGAGGTAATTTTGTCTTTTTGGAGGTTTAAATATTTGTGTTTGGAGAAAAGGTTGACTCCGTCTACTTAGCCCAATATTATATTCAAATAAAGGCAATCTCAACTTGATCAATGAAACATTTATATACTTTGTCCATTTTACTATTTTATAATAAAGAAATCCACAAGAAAATACCATTGGAAGCATTTGATAACTTTTAAATTAATAAATCTAGTAAAACATATCCATAAAATGGCTAACTTTAGGGACCTTCAATCAATGTTGATGGTTGAAAGTGAGCTTCTTGTGAAAATCAGGGTCTAGTCAACACGATCTTCCGGATACCATGTCTACAGTCAGATTCAGATAGGAGGAAACATTGTTCAAAGCTACAAAAGTTACTTACAACAATTTTTATAGAGTTATTCATACGTTAAGTCATGTGTTCTGCAGTTTTCATATTTGATATATATTATTAATATACAAGAAATTACTAATAATATAGTAAAAGGTTGCCAATGTTGACACAAAAAAAAAGTATGTATTTTCTAAAAAAAACTCCTACTTAAAACGAAAGATTATAGAGGTATTTTTTCATTTACTGAAATTAAAAGTGTTAACTTATAAACAAATATAGCATTCATTTGGAATAAGTATACTAGTTTTACCTATAAAAGAACTAGCACTACACTACACTACACACTAAACTTGCAAAACTAAAAGCATTCTACCCACCACAGTATTTACAGCATTTACTTATATCCAGGTGTGCCGTTAACAAACTGTTGCTGTTTATATTTTCGCAAACTGCAAGCAGTTGTGGTTGACATTTGGATGTTCCCCCTCCCCACAACTTGTCTTATTCTATGCAAACTCAGATTCATTTGTGACTTGCTCTTGGTACTACCATTCTAATAGTTTTCATTTGAAAGTTTTTGTTTCCAAATCTCAAAGACTTACCCACCTTCACACTTTTCTTAACACTCAATAATACTTCCTATTTACTTTGTCAATATTTTGTCTTTGTCTTACACAACTTTGTTGCCTCACTAAGGAACACAATATATATATATATATATATATATATATATATATATATATATATATATATTTAAATACTTGGACATTAGATTGGTGGCAGAAAACTAACTTTTATTTTATTTTCTTGTTCAAACTCACTAAACAAGTTTAAAGACTATTTTGTATTAGCACAAAAACATTTGGGTTCACATTTACATGAATAAAATATATTTATTACATTTTGATATAGGTATATATAAATTACAAAACGTGCCAGCCCCGTGGTGTAATGGTCAGTGTAACTTACTACAACCTAGGGGTCCCGGTTTCGATTATAGACTGGTTGCTTGGGTATTTTTCCTAACGGTCACCAGAGTTTGGTTAGTTAGGCTTAAATTAAGTTAATCTAATCTGGTTGTCTGCTGACGGGAAGGCCAGGGTATCGAACGAGGGTGGTTTTACCCAAAGGATTTTCAACTCTACCTCCACGCGAATGTAGGGATAATTTTTTCTAAACTTCCTCCTCTCAGGCTGCTGTGAACTTGCTTCAGTCTCCCTGATTATCACCCTCATGACTGGCTGTGTACTTATTTCAGATTCCACAGAAGCTGGTGGCGGGCCAAGGTGAAGCGGCTGCAAACCTCGAGAAGTTCGACGAAGATGAACCCACGTCCTCCACTCTGCCTCCCGTTAGTCCAGGAAAGAAACTATACCTGATTGGGCAACCCCAGTTCTTCGGCAACTACGACGCCCTCAAGACCCGGGGTGGTGTCTCTAGCTTCCTGTTGCTCAACCAGCAACAGCAGCAACATCAGCAATATCCCTCAGCCCTTTACGGCGACAGGGACGCCATAGTTGTGGACGCAGTCAGGGCAGCGCCGGCGTCAGAGGAGACAGAGGAATCCGAGGAGGTGGCCTCCGATCCTGCGGGGCCCTCAGTGGCCCAGGTGAAACCCCAGGCCATCGCTTTAGCTGGTCCCGGGGGTGTGGCCGCAGCTGCCCCTGTGGGTACGGCTCTGGTGGGCCCTGGAGGTCTGGCAGTGGCAGCCCCGTCGGCCACCGCAGTGGCAGGGCCCTCAGGAGGGGCGCCACCCATTGCGCCGGCCAGCCTACTGGCGCACTGACCCTCCAACATTCAACACTAACTATCAAACTCTTAAGGGTGCCGCCTACTTTAAGTTAAATATCTTCACACTGTTATATTTCTTATGGTAATGTCAGTTCTGAAGCTTCCAAGCCACTAAGACTATCAAGTGATCTTGTTAAAAATGACTGTATTTGTTCAAGGAAGTCTGGATCTATATTTATTAACATTTACTTTGATCCCAGAATTGAGACATTTAGCGCTAAACGTTCTTGAAAATGAGTTGATTTCCCTTTTTTCACGTTTTTTTTAAAAATCATTTAACCTTCAATGTAAGGTTTATAGTCCTACATGGATATGTTGATACCTTTCTTCTTAATTTAGGTTTGAACCAAATTTTTTAATCAAAAACTTATTTATTAACTCGTTCTGGTAGGCGGCCCATTTAACCCTTCTTCAAATCGCTACTCCACATCCTGGAGCCGTCTAACATTTGCTGTAATATCAATATTAGCAATAAATAAATCTACTTCCATTCTTGGGTGTGTACACTTTATATTTAGTAGGTGTCGAAATAATTTTAAGTTCTGCTCAAAGTATAGTCTTAATATAGATCATGGTCTTAAATTAACTTTCATTAACTTCAATGAATACTTATTTACATATACTACGGAAAAACTTTTACATTTTCGGTAATGTATAGTTTTTAAAAATCTGAAAACGTTTGATAATCATTATCATCATCATCATCATCATCTACTGTATTTAGTATCTTTCCGGTTCAGTCCTTCCACCTTTCTTCTTCCTTTATTAGCTTCCCTTCTTCTCCTCTCCTTCACCCACTTGCAGATATCTTCTCCTTCCATCTCAACCTTGGTCTCCCTTGCGATCTTTTCCTCATGGTGTTGCGAAGGTTCCGCTTGGCGAAATATCAGCTCAGTGAAATATCCGCCCACAACTTCCATTTGATCAAAGGTATTTCTAAGTTAGCGTTTTAATATATAGGGTGTTCCGGTTAGGTTAGGTTAGGTTAGGCTAGCCCTTGGTCGTTGTAAGAAACTCCATAGTTCACCCTACAAAAGTCATAGCAGAAATGAAATGAAATAAATAGTTGGTGGTGAAGGGGTGAGTTTGGAATTTGGGGGCATTGCTCTCAGTGGTGATTCATATGCAGGTGTGCTACAGTAGCCCCATGGCTTCTTTGGTGCTGACTGACAGTTCACAGCTGACAGCTGACGGCTTTGAAAATCTACCAGACCAAATTATGTATCCCTACGCCGAACCATATGATCTGCAAAAAACATGTGTTTAGCAGCTGTCACTTCTGACAGTCAACATTTAGGTATATACCTAACTGTTGACTGTCAGAAGTCAGCTGTGAACTGTCAGTCAGCACCAAAGAAGCCATGGGGCTACTGTACTTGACCGAGGTCTTCCAGGTATTTGGGAAAGCCGAGCCGGTTGAGCCCAAATTTCACAACATTCCATTTGAGCGGAAATTTCACTGAGCCCATTTTTAATGCATTCTTTCCCCACATACTTCATCTACATTATTTTCTTTGGGAGTCTTTCCTTTTCCATCGTAATTACATGACTATACCATCTCAACCTTTCGCCCTCTATTATTTCATGTAATCAGTCCAAATCTCGCCTGGCCAGCTTAATTCCTAATCCTGTTTCTCCTGGTGACAGCTATAGTCCATCCATGGTAGGAGAGGTGGGTATCTGACAGAAAACAGAAGGATCTTTATTTCAAAACCTTGGTCGAAGGTAGATAAGGTCAACCTATTCAGAAATAGTTATTATTTGCTTAGTAATATTCTGTTATCATGAGTTATTTCTGAATATGTTAATATAAGTTACTTTCAGCCAATGTTTGCAATAAAGCACCTTCTGCTAGCTGTCACCTCTCCTACCGTAGATGAAGTATAGTGTATTTTCCATCACCTCTACTTTAATTGTCTCTCCTACACACAATGTTCATGTTTTAGTGAATGGTTCAAATTATAATATATATATATATTATATATATATATTATATATATATAATATATATATATATTATAATTTGAACCATTCATATATATATATATATATATTATATATATATATATTATATATATATATTATATAATATATATAATATATATATTATATATATATATTATATATAATATATATATATTATATATATAATATATATATTATATATATATATTATATATATAATATATATATATATTATATATATAATATATATATATAATATATAATATATATATAATATATTATATATATAATATATATATATATATATATTATAATTTGAACCATTCACTATATATATAATATATATATAATATATATATATAATATATATATATATATAATATATATATATATAATATATATATATATAATATATATATATATATTATATATATATAATATATATATAATATATAGTGAATGGTTCAAATTATAATATATATAATATATATATATATATATATTATAATTTGAACCATTCACTATATATAATATATATATATATATATTTTGTACCCAACAAGAAATCAAACTTCTATATTCCCGCCTCCAGTCTACATATTTATCTATATTCTAGTATATTCTTAACTTTAATTAGCTTTATGCCACTAATAGTTTTGACTAGTTTCTTCTTCACTAAACTGTTGTTAGCATTGTGCTATTACGCTCTACACTTGTCTGACTAGTTTTGACTAGTTTCTTCTTCACTATATATATATATATATATATATATATATATATAATATATATATATATATATATAATACAGCGCTTTACTGCCCGTTCGGGATGCACTCATTCGATTATACCAATTAAATAGAGATTGTAATTAAAATAAATGTACCAAAGTTGGCTTGCAGAGAAAAAAAGAGAGAGGGAGAGTATTTAAAAAAAAACTCTATACACTTCCGGGATTTAAACCCCAACCTGCTTGTCACTGACAATCCAGTACATTGCAAGATCGTGCGTGATAAAAAAAACGGACTTGCTGTAAATATTCAACGTTGAAAAACAAAGAGTAATTTTGAACACTTCAGAAAACTACGGATCGTTATGGAGGGGTATGTATAGTAGGATTTTGGTAGGAAGTCACTTTTAGAAGAAAAAAAACCTATTTTTTGCTGGTCATTATTCATAATATTTTATTATATTAATATTTATGAGTATTATTTCACAGGTAATGATACTACGTATCAAAAGTTAAAATTGAAGATCACAAGTTTTGACTTATAAATTGAAGATTTCAATTTCGATTCCTCGACACTTTGATACTTCAATTCTTACTGGCATTGAAAGAATCTAGTATCTATATTAGTATCAATTATTGATAGCTACATTCTTAGCTCTAAAATAATATTTGAAAAAAAGAAAATGAAAAACCATGAAATTTCTAGTTTATATATAAATATGTATATTATATATAAAATATATATATAATCTATATTACATGTAACTTAGATAACTAAAGCTAATGAAACGTTTTTCATCATGTATATATGTACTGTACATATAAGTATGTATATATATATATAATAGTAAATATTTACTCGATAATCAAGTATCGCAGATAACGTTAGGCAGGACATGCAGAGCAAATGGGACAATCTATAACCGTGTTCAGTGTATTGACTGGTAAACCCAATGGGAAGAGACTATTGGGAAGACCTAGACAGAGATGGGAGGATAACAATAGAATGGAGGTGAAAGAGATAGAGTGTAATGAGGTGGACTGGATAGAACTAGCACAAGATAGGGATAGGGTGTAATGAGGTGGACTGAATAGAACTAGCACAAGATAGGGATAGGGTGTAATGAGGTGGACTGGATAGAACTAGCTCAAGATAGTGATAGATGGCGTACTTTTGAAAGTACTGAACTTTTGATTTACCAATGCCATAGAGTAAGTAAGTGTGTGTATATATATATATATATATATATATATATATATATATAAGCTAAATACTAAATTATATATATATAATAAATAATACATATCATACAAATATACATAAATATATTACATATAATATATAGCTAATATAATATAATCATGTATTGTATAATATATATTATACTTGGTAAGTATAATGTATATGTATATATAAATGGATTATTTTTAAAATACGTATATATTTTACATACAATATATATTATATATATAATATCCATAACATATAATATATTTTTATATATAATATACATACATACAATATATGTGGAGATAATATAATTATATATTGATATTATATATTTCATAAATACTAAAATAGTTTTGGTAGGTTTTAACCCCCAAAAATGTTCCTTTATATTTAAATAGGACTGTAATTAATTAGTACTAATAAATACACTTTATTTTAGATTACTATTTATATATTTAATAAAGCTACTACGGAAGTCTTAGGGCTGATGTCCACAGTTCAACAAATTTGGCTCAAAAACATTCTGTAAAGTACTGAGAAGTCTTAAAGTTCTCTTATATATTATATACTGTCGAGGAAGAGTGGAAACTATTTAAGAAAAAACACCCTAAGTACACCCAACAAGAAATCAAACTTCTATATTCCCGCCTCCAGTCTACATATTTAGCTATATTCTAGTATATTCTTAACTTTAATTAGCTTTATGCCACTACACTCCACTTGTTTTGACATGTTTCTGTCTTTATTAAACTGTTGTTAGCATTGTGCTATTACGCTCTCCACTTGTCTGACTAGTTATGACTGGTTTCTTCTTCACTAAACTGTTGTTAGCATTGTGCTAATACGCTATCTACTTGTCTGACTAGTTTTGACTGGTTTCTTCTTCACGTGTCTGACTAGTTTTGACTAGTTTCTTCTTCACTAAACTGTTGTTAGCATTGTGCTATTACACTCTCCACTTGTCTGACTAGTTTTGACTGGTTTCTTCTTCACTAAACTGTTGTTAGCATTGTGCTATTACACTCTCCACTTGTCTGACTAGTTTTGACTGGTTTCTTCTTCACTAAACTGTTGTTAGCATTGTGCTAATACGCTCTCTACTTGTCTGATTAGTTTTGACTGGTTTCTTCTTCACTAAACTGTTGTTAGCATTGTGCTAATACGCTCTCCACTTGTCTGACTAGTTTTGACTGGTTTCTTCTCCACTAAACTGTTGTTAGCATTGTGCTATTACACTGTGTCCTTGTCAGTACCGATGTTAATGTTGGCTAGAGACTCAGGGGTTGTATGAGATGTACCCTGATGAGCCCGGAACTTGGCATCTGTTGGGGAAAGTCTGGGTAACGCCCACATCACCACATGAATATTTCAAACGGTGAATCACTTTCGTCGATTGTTCGAAGTGCTGTTGGCAAACAGTGCTCCAATAGATCTACATATTCTTTCGAAACATATATTACTTTCAGGTGTCGGATTTTCTTTAGTTCCATTGACGGTCACCAATAGGAAATCAGTTCACTTAAATGAAAAAAAAGTATTAATTAATACTACGTATTATTTTAGCACCGTTCGGATTATACGTCTAATTACTCTGATCTGTTAGGGATGAGGAAAGTTGAATTTAGATTAAGTGTACCAGAATTTGCGTGAAGTGAGAGTGGAAAAACATTTATGAAAAGCACCCTCAGTACATCTGATAGGGATCGAATCCCGAGCTACCCATCATCGGAAATCTAGTCTAACACGTGAGTGACGATTTAGACCATGCAGCCACCGAAGAAGGTAATTATAGCTAGTAATGAAAATGAAATAACAAATGGGTATTACTTATTTTAATAAAAAATTTAATTTACAAGTAAATATTTTTTTATTTGATTTAATCACATGAAATTATTTTTAAATAGCAAAAAAAATATATAAAATAAATACCCTAACAATGCTTATAATAGAAAAAAAATTCTAATTAAGAGAGCACAAATAGTTATCGAAGAAAAAATTATTCAAATATTAGAATTAACTTGACACTCGATTGAATACCCTTAGTTGACTTTAACTGGCCACATGATAATAAACTAATCAATGGTATTTAAATAAAAAACTCAATATATGGTCAATATACTTCCCCACACAAAACAAGTATAGCCTATATATAATCTAAAATTATATTAATATCATACACCTATTGAAATCATTTGATTTTGTAATATATAAAAATTTGTATTGTATTTGTATTGAACTAAAAATGAACTCCCATATGAAATGGAATGCAGAAATGAATAATAATAAGTTATCAGTTAAGAACAGATAAGATTCACACTCAGATATTAAAACAAGATATCAAACCTGAATCCAAATTCTGTCAAATAATTTCATATAGAAAAACAAGTGGCATACAAACAACATTAGAATTATCCAAAAATACAAATTTATTAAATATTATATACAATTTTTTTTATTTAGCACCGAGTCTTAACACCCGTTTGGGTTATACGCTTTATTATATACAAGCAGTACAATAATTCAGACTTGTTTAAGGCATATAAATTCTAGCTGACTTATGTTTTTGGTAATACAAATAAGGGAAACAAATATCTGTTAGTTTGTAAAATTTAAACTTTTTTGTTTTCCCAAATTTTTAATTAAGATTTAGTGGTTAGTTACTTAGAGCATCGCACTGTATGGAGCAGAAACTTGGACTCTTAGGAAGATGGGAAATAAATACTAGGATAGCTTTGAAATGTGGAGCTGTAGAAAACTTGAGAAGATCAGGTGGACAGACAGGGTGATAAATTAACTAGTCCTAAGAAGAGTGGGTGAGAAGATCAGGTGGACAGACAGGGGACAAATGGACAAGTACTAAGAAGAGGGTGAGAAGATCAGGTGGACAGACAAGGTGACAAATGAACTAGTCCTAAGAAGAGTGGGTGAGAAGATCAGGTGGACACACAGGGTGATAAATGAACAAGTACTAAGAAGAATGGTTGAGAAGATCAGGTGGACACACAGGGTGATAAATGAACAAGTACTAAGAAGAGTGGGTGAGAAGATCAGGTGGACAGACAGGGAGACAAATGAACAAGTCCTAAGAAGAGTGGGTGAGAAGAAAACCATTTTGGATGGGATTCTTCGGTACAAAGAAAACCGTATCGGACACATCCTTAGGAGGAACTGTCTTCTGCACGACGTTATAGAAGGAAAGGTTGAGGGAAAGAGGAGATTAGGAAGGAGGAGGATTAAAATATTGGATGACTTAAAGGAAAGAAAAATATTCTGGGATCTGAAGGGGGATTTAGAGGACATGGCACATTGGAAGTCTAAGTTCACTGACAAAAGGGATGGACCTGTCGTAAGACAGAACATCCAATATTAATAAAGTGCTAAGTCAAACGAAGCCGTGACAAAGTTAAAAAAAGTCTTAAACATGTGAATGTCTTCACGTTAAAATTTGTGTTAGACTTATTCTTATTAAAATGTGTTTTATGATTAATAAAACTCAGTGGTACATCGCATACCTCCTGAAATCTTTATCCTGGGCCTGGGGGTACACGTACCCTGATTTCTAACAATTCTTGTCAATCATTCTAACCTCCCGGGCACAGACAGGGAAACATTAGATACACAGCCTCCATTATGTATTTATGTGGTGTCAAAAAAAAAGCCATATACTATTTTATTATGACATAGTAAAACTATTTTAATTTAAAGCGGTTACACTGTTAGTAACAAGTTGATGGAACAATTATTTGTCTAGTTCACGTCCTGATTTGGCAGTGACCGTAAGAAACGTAGCCCAGTAAGCGGATACCTGGAATGGAGGGGAAGAGAAGGGGGCCGGGGGGGACAGGAAGTGGAAGTGAAATGAGTGCCAGGAACTAGGCTTATAAGAACGAGACTGCAGGAGACTGCTGACCCACACTCAATCGACGGCTCGTCTTCTGATCACCAGGTGCTCGTGCATTTCTCATCTGTTATTTGTGTATTGCTCCTCTTGCATTGCTCATATTCCGCTTTTGAAGTGCTCATCTTCCGCTTGTGTATTGCTCACCTTCCGCTTGTGTATTAATCATCTGCCAATAGTGTAAAGCTCATCTGTTGCTTTTGAATTGATCATCTACTGCTCGCTGTGCTCTACTATGGACCTCACACAGGTGAGTCACTGGCTACCACTCACAGCAGGGTTAATATACTTTATAGCATGAAGGTGACAAGGTCCACGTATAAACTACCTTAGTACTGTTGGACTACAAACATATTAATTACTATAGTATAGTCATAAACCTGTATAATAATTCCTAAGCATTTGATAAATTTGCCAAAATGAGTTAGATACCACTATTTAAAATATATTTTAAACTAACATTTGAAAGTGAATCAATTACTATAAAATCACAGAATACAGATCAGTTCACCCACACATATGTCATAGAATCAATGTCTTACCGCATCTCAAAACGTCAAACCCGTTTATTAAGATATAATATTTTTAGTGAGAAGTTCAAAACAAGAGTTATTGTTAACTTAATCCAAGGGGTTGAGATGAGAATACTAATTTAATAGTAAATGAACCAGGATTCACCTGAAGACAAGGCTTCATATACTTGTTCCCCATTCGACCAATAATACATAGGCATTGTTCTACACAGCTCACAAGGAAATACATTCCCGTTTACACCTGACTAATGAATGTTCTAGCGAGGGAGTCGAACCTTTCACAGGTACAGTTTATACAAGCTCTACTCACCCTGGCAATACTTCATGACCCGCCACTGTCCCAAAGTTAAGGGGACCCTGGTTTTACTGCCAGAGGTACCGTCGTAGATATACCCTATTCTTTTTATAAACGTGTTCGTCCTACTAATTATTATTATTAGCACCGCGTCTTACTACCCGTTCGGGTCGTACGCACTTACGCTAATGTGCAATGGTAGGGTGATTGTGAGATGAAATGGAGGACCTAAAGTTTAACGTGGGATCCGAACCACGGTGGAGGCCTGGTATTCCACACATTCACAAGTTGTGATTAATACACGTCTTGTCAGAGGTGAAGGAAGGGTTTGGCAATCAGATAAATCTGTGCTGTAACCGAGGATTGAACCCTGGGCACCTTACCCCTAGACCGCCAGGTCACCTCCCTACTAACTAAACAATAAATAATTATCTTCTTGTTAGTTCTGGGAGTGTGACTTCAGGCTTACTGGCCTAGAATAAATTAGTTTATAAGTAGTTTATAATGATAACACTTACCCTATTCCTCTGACGAGTTTACACACTCACTATACTATTTGCTCCTTGAAAACATCGACTTTTTTAAAAATTAGATTTTTTTGTTTCCTACTTTAGATAGACATTTGTTACCACGGACTTTTTTAATCTACATCCTGGCAGGAAGACTCCTACAGGACATTTTCGTGACCAAGTCAAATACATTAATATATAAATACTTTATAAAAAACACATCTACAAAAAACCAATTTTAAGATGAAAATAATAATTTTGTGACACTGTAGGCCTATTTTTAGAATTATTTAAGAATTCATATTTCTTGTTTCAACTTTATATATTTAAAACTCGCTGAGTAAAACGTAAATTCATAAATATTGAAAATCTTATTTATGACGTCACAGGTAGGCATCGTCCTTAAGTGTAAACACTAGCGGTGTAGCTATGGAGGGAAGGAGTATTTATCTGCCCCCTTCAACCCACACCCAAACAAAAGTGGTCGTAACGTCTGTAAAATAGGTGGTACATTTTAAATTTGAGGGGGGTAAGGGGCCAACTTAAGGAATATATTCTTGGTTCTGTTGTTCTTGAGACGTCACAGGTTGGTTCCGTTGAATGTGTTGAGTGAATCATTCAACTATTGTTATTCTTTACTTACAAATAAACGGTACAGGGGAAATAAAGGGTAGTCACATTTCACACATTATCCAGGGCAACAACTTTTATGTCTCAAAACTAATAAAAAACCAGAAAACACATTTTTAAAATTAATTTAAATACTACAGATACCTCCCATAACTATAATATACAGTAAAACCTTGGATTGCGAGCATAATTCGTTTCGTAAACGTGTTCGTAATACAAAGCACTCGTATATCAAAGTGAATTTCCCCCATAAGAAATAATGGAAACTCAGATGATTCGTCCCACAGACAAAAAATATTTAATCTACAAATGATTAATACCTTTTTTATTTTCGTTATTTAAATGTAACTGTACTGTAATCAAATTTATTAACTAAATTTAATGGTGGCTGGTGTGAGGTGGACGAGAGAGAGGAGAGGAGGAGGTGGGTTATAGTTTAGGACGAATTTCACTGTCACTAACGGAATCACTGCTATATGTTGGATCACTGGAATATTTTTCTTTTTGTGCGACGTTAGCAAAGAACCTATCCAATGACACTGCTCGGCAGACAAAGCGTAACCGTAGTACTACTCGTATTGCAAGATATCGCTCGTTTATCGAGTTAAAATTTATTGAAAATTTTTGCTCGTCTTACAAAACACTCGCAGACCAAGTTACTCGCAATCCAAGGTTTTACTGTAAAGTGCATTATAAAGTTCTCATGTTATCTAACAGATAGCAGCACTAACTTAATTTGTGTTAAAATAGGACTTTCCTCCTTTTCCCCCTGTGCCCTTCAAATCTTAATAGTCTAATTAAATATCGATCAATATTTTGGATACGTAAAATTTAAATTACAGAATTAATAGCATTAACATAGTATTTTTTTCTTTTTACTACACGTCTAATCAACCGACATTTAATTACACTCATGAGTTAGGGATAAGGAAGTTAGAATTTGGATGAAAGGTACCCGCATTTTAGAAGAGCGAGATTGGAAAATAATTTAGGTAAATAAACATCCTTAGTATACTTAGACGGGAGTCGAATTCTTACCTCATTTTCACCGGCAGGTCATTCTAGATGACCCACTTATGCTAATTAGAGTATTTAAATTTTTGTTGATATTTTAATATTTTAACTACTTTTTTTTAAACTATAGATGTTGAAGTCGAATGTAAGATCTCCTTCGCTTCAACTTCGACACCCACTGACATTCGGATCTTCTAAACATTTTGAAGATAGAAGAAAACTTCTCTTTATTCTGAACATATTTGAAATATCTCACTAAATATCACATATTTAAACATATAAAACATATAATAATATTTATAGCAGACACTAAGCAGTATTTTAACACCGACTAGCGATTAAATGACATCTATAACGTAAGCAGGGATCACGGTCGTAGCCAGACAATAATTTCGGGGGGGAGGGGGGGCGGGGGGGGGGCCACATCCCCCAATTGAGGAAGGCTAGAAAAAAATTATAAATGACAAACAGTTCTAGAAGCTATCTGAAGTGTTTTTTTATGGCAACATAACACCCTAACTGCCTAAGGCTAGGACAAATTATAAATATTAAACACCTCTAGAAGCTAACTGAAGGGTTTTTGTTGGTAACACAGCCCCATAATTTGTACTTGTACCTTAATTTTGATATAGTTTTAATCATAAAATTTCAGGGGGGTTTTAGCCCCCAAATCCCCCCCTGACTACGGCCTTGGCAGGAATACATTCAGATATGTCAGCAAAAAATAATAAAGTGGATTTTCTTTATTTTCTGTAGACCTTTATTTTTACCAAGAAACATTTAATGGATGATTTAAAAATTAAACATACGTGACGACAACAACAACAACAACAACAACAAACTTATCTTCTACTTCAACTTTGATTCGAATGTTTCAAGCTTTGCTTCGACTTCACTTCGCATTTAAAAGCTGACCTTCACACATAATTATTTTACGTCTCCAATAAAAAATGTTCGGAATAGTCCAGTTGGTTTGGCAAATTTACACAATGTTGTGAATATAATATAATTTATTTTATAAATCTATTTGGTAGTAGTACAGTCATTTTTGTACACACAAAAACGACAGAAAAAACTTATCTACAAAACTATAAAACATGGGTCTTATGCAACTTATTACAAATACCCTGAAGTAAAAATATGGATTTTATAATTTCTTAAAACATAAATAAGATTACTATTACATATTTTATTTACTTGTGGAAGCCCTCACTTAGGTCCGGGGCTACATTCTATTCCTCCAAATTAGAAGTGGAATCTAATTTAGCGAGTTGTAGATATTATCCATTTTGATATCACTAGAAAAACGGACGGTCCTCCTGCAATATAATTAAGTTAATTAACTAAAGATATAGATATTTTTATTTTATTAAAATATTATTCACTTTGATACAATTTACTATACATGCAATTATACAAAACTTGACTAGGCTTTTTATAACTTAAATTTTTTAATAATATATAATTGGGCATATTTTCAGAGGCGCACAGTAAAATCTCTACTAACATAAAACACAATCTAAATTGGTTGTTGTATAATTACTATGCTACAAAAATATTGTATTTTACTCACTCACTGATATATCATATGATATTGTGAATAAAATAGACTAGTAGGGATTTTACTGTCTGCCTTTGAAATCATAATCAATTATATATTATCAACCAAATTGTTGAACTAGACGCCCTTAATCTTTGCACTTAAGTGTGTTTGTTGTGATTAACGACGCTGCCTACGTGGAGATTTCGAAGCTTGTTTGCGAAGTGGGCTGCATTTTAACTTGAATCATCTAAGCAGTCCAAGCATTATCACACTTAGATACTAATTTACGAAATAGAAAGAGAGGGAAGAAAACGAGAAGTTCACCCTATGAAGCCTCTTGTTTATCTACTGATAACACTTTCCCTCTTCGTCTGACGAGTTTACACACTCGCCATACTATTTGCTACTTGAAAACATCAACGGGTTTTTTATTTACCATTTTTTTCTTGTTTCCTATTCTAGATAGACATTTGCTACCATGGACTTTTTTTAATCTACATCCTGGCAGGAAGATTCCATGGTAGCATGTGTTTATCTAGAGTAGGAAATATGTAAAAAAAAAAGGTATAGTTTAAAACACGTCGATGTTTTCAAGGCGCAAACAGCATAATGAGTGTGTAAGTTCGTCAGAGAAAGCGGGAACTGTTATCAGTAGATAAACAAGAGGCCTCAAATGGTGCAATGCTTATTTTCTTCCCTCTCTTTCTATTTCGTACATTGGTGTCTAAGTGTGATAGTGCTTAGACTGCTTAGGAGCGTCAAGTTAAGATGCAACCCGCTTCGCAAAATAACTTCGAAATCTCCATGTAGGCAGCGTCGTTAATGTTTGGGCTGCATAACTAGATGTAATAAAAGCGTAAATTTAAAGTGATGGTGTGAGAATATAACGTACTTACAGGAAGTAACTGCAGGTTGTAACCTTCTTACACTATTTGTAGACGTCCACTTCTATGTTCAGCAGGATTAGATCTATATTTCTAGCAGCTCGATAGACAAGTATCACGCCAAGGGCTGATATTTTATACCTCCGCCGATGTTATAACTCCGGGTGATCTGTTATCATTCTTTTATCGCTGTTCGACAAGTTCGAAGAAGTTTTTATCAATCCTAAGTACATCCAGCTGTGTTGCCACACCTCGTGACCAGGAGATAGACACGTGATTTATGTAACGAACAGATAATACAATAATACAAGATTAATGTGAAAAGTAGAACGTAGGAGGATACTTTTTATGATAATTCTTACATGCTTAGATTAAATTTATGAAAGGCTTCAATCTAGTTTATGACATTTGTAAGATTAGCAGCACGTCTACTACCCGTTCGGGTTATACGCTTATGAACTAATTACGCCTCACTACAACCTATCCTCAAATATCTCAAATAGTTGCGGGAAATGATGAAAATTTTTCCCATATAAAGTACCATCAAAGATATTTTCATGAGAAAATGGAAATTTCCATTTTGTTAATATAGATAAACATTGTCTAGATATAAAAAGTTAATCAAAATCGTTGAAGTGAATTTTGGGGAAAATCATTTTTTTTTCTCTCTTTTTTCCCTTCAGTCAACCATCCTTAAATTTAGGGTTTGATATCTAATTCCAAAAACTCCTCTGTGGGACTTTATAAAAACTCCAGATACCAAGTTTTAGCCCAATCCGTAAAATAGTTTCAGCTCTAGCCCAAGATACAGACAGACGGATATAGACAGATAGACAGACGGAATTGCGAAAACAACATTTTTTGTTTCAGGGGGTCGTGAAACGTCGACATATTTTATCAAAATATTGATTTCGGTCTTTTTGACAATCACAATACTTTCTCTCGGAAGTGTCGGATAAAGTAAAAATATGTAAATGCATCTTGTAAAAAATCTCCTTGTTTAGGTAAATATTGTACTTAACTCAACTTACAACAGATAAGATCAAATGTTTGGTAGGTCTATGTCATAGGTTTAAATACTTTGCTATAAGATTAAAATAAGTCAATATTTTTTTTCGAAAAATATCCAGCCCCTTCCTTTTGTTTGACTTTAATAAGTTGTTTAAATATGGTGTAAATGTAATGATTATAATATATTAGGTTTTATTAAATAATCGACCTGTTTCGGTTGGGTCGGCAACCTTTTTGAGCTTGAATCGACCAATAAACCTATCGAGGGTACCGTAAGCATCTATCATTTCTCTAATTAGTCGTATTAATCACAACTTGTGAATGTGGGATGCCAGGCCTCCACCGTGGTTCGGATTCCACGTTAAACTGTAGGTCCTCCATTTCATCTCACAATCACCCTATCATTACACATTAGCGTAAGTGCGTATAACCCGAACGGTAGTAAGACGCGGTGCTAATAATAATAATAATAATAATAATAATAATAATAATAATAATAATAATAATAATATCTAATTAGTCATCTATACATATGTATTCCTTAAAATCAACCGTCCTCAAATATGTATGCGTCTTCACCTTTCTAGAAAAAGATTATTGGATGAGATGACCTGGAGGTCTAGTGGTAGTTTATTATTTATTTATGTGTACTTTAATTATATGAAGTATTAAATATCGACTGGCATGTACAGCAGCATGGGCTGATGATTCTGTGAGAAAATTAAAATTTCAACCTCGTGCTACAACCCCGCCTCCTCCCCCCCCCCCCCTCCCCACCTCTCCACAACCCCAAAAAGATTTATCTGCATCAAAAACAGCTGTGAAAGAAGTAGTCTTCGAAGCTTTTTTAACTGTCTTAAACAGTTCTTTCCATTTTCCTATTACAGGCATCTGAAAACTTTAATAGATACCTCCTGGTCACCTATGCGAGCCTGGTATTAGGAGAGAGGTTTTCTGTGCTGTTGCGTCAATGCGCACGCGCCTACCGCAGATCTCACTGTATCCCTCCAATCAGGATTCTATTCCCCCTTGAGTATATACTTCCTTCTTCTACCACATGCAGTCAGGTAAGGTCAACAACATCATACTCCTTCAAAGCCAACCAAGTCGAATTTATTTTTGTCCCCACGTGGTGCGAGAGTTTTTCCAGCTTCTTCTAGAAGTGAAACTGACCGCGTTACCAAGCTACCAAAACACTGGAGGAGGAAGAATAAAAGGAGGTTCTCATACTTCATCCAATCAATATCAAATAGCGGGTAGAGAGTGTTAACGTCACTTTGATTGGTTCGTCTTCTTGGGATGAGTCGGTTGAACTACCAGGTTGACAGGAAAATAGAAGAGGTAGCTAGCTATCTGCTAAAATTATTCACACTCAATCAGAGCGGACTTTGGAACTTGAATTGAAGAAGTTGAGGAATTTGAGGAGTAAAAATAAATATTTTTAAATCCATGACTAACACTAATTTTTTTAATAACACAGCTATTTGCATTTTAGATATTGAACTTTCAAACACAGTTTTAATACTCGTTATTTAAATGATACAATCCCTCCTTAAAAAAACTGATGGTGTGCCTTGACAATTTTAGTGCCTTGTTTAGTGTGCCGTGATTTTGAAAAAGGCTGAAAATCACTTGTCTAATCTAAAGTGATTTTTTTTTAGGATAACCGTTCTATTTAAGAACGTGGTTGAAAGCCAGAGAGAGTAACAGCGATTTAAAAATTGGAGTACATAATAAAACCATGATAAGAGTTATGTTATTTTATTCTTGTTAATGAACAGTATCAAATAGGTCTAGTGATAGTGATCAGATACGGTACATAAAAATGATTAAAAAAATAGCATATAAAATTACCTTAAGATTCCAAAATGTGTTCCTACTTCAAATTTAAAAATAAAACTATTTTTTTTAATAAAACTCTTATAGAACGAACATGACTAAATCAAACATGCACTTTAAAAATGGAAATTAAAAAAATAGGCCATATAGCCCCTAATTATGACTACAAGCTTGTACCAATTAAAATGCTAAATATAAAGCGGATGTACAAATATCTGGTTCAGAAATAATAGCTTCCCCCCTCCCCCTCAATGCAACCCTCTCCAGCCTAGTTACAGTCTCTTCAGGAATGTGTGTTTGTTGCAAAAAAAAAAAAAAAAAAAAAGGAGTATTTATGCATTTATAAGATATCAATAGTTTTTTAAAATTATACTCTTTCAATATTTAATGCCTACCTAACATCTGTTAAAAAAAAACTACCTAAAAGTTACTCACAAATACCTATAGGGTCTAAATGACCAAAAATGGACGCAAGCCAGGAAAATATGTCCTAAAAATGACAAAATATTACAAAAAATTACCCATAAAAAATGTTTCCATAACCAGGGTAACATGATCAATATGTATGTACTGGAGGGCTACATAATATGAGCATTGTCTGTGATGTACCAAAAAAAAGACATGTCATCAAACTCCGGGCCCTGGTAATTAGTTTCAGTGTCCTATTTGACCTTTTTTATTAGTTATAGTAATGTTTGTACTCCAGTATTGTTTCAGACACTGGCGCTCCTGAGAACAATGAAGTGAGATAGTGAAGATGGTGTGTAATGTTTCAGACACTGGCGCTCCTGAGAACAATGAAGTGAGATAGTGAAGATGGTGTGTAATGTTTCAGACACTGGCGCTCCTGAGAACAATGAAGTGAGATAGTGAAGATGGTTTGTAATGTTTCAGATACTGCCGCTCCTGAGGACAATGGAGTGAGATAGTGAAGATGGTTTGTAATGTTTCAGATACTGCCGCCCTGAGGACAATGAAGTGAGATAGTGAATGATGGTTTGTAATGTTTCAGATACTGCCGCTCCTGAGGACAGTGATGGGAGTCCTCTGGCTATGCCAATATGGACACACTCATTTGTATCCATCCTACCCAGACCTCGTAGCGCCAAATCACGGGTAAGAAATACCATCTTGCTTTCAATGCCGTGTCGTGGAGTGTTGCCGTTCTATTTTAAAGAGTATACCTGTGAATGTACCAACAAACATACATCGCAATATGAGGTTTGTAGAGAAGAGCATAGGTACGATTGGTCTAAATGGTTACTGACTGAATGGTCAAGAACATATCACAGATAATGTTTTAGCGAGCTCTGCTTACCCTGGCAACACTCCATGATACGACACTGGTTGATTTAGATCTAAATGTGTCCTTCAAGAACAAGTATATCACGAACTGGCAACCGTTCGGTCTAAAGCGTTAGATAAAAAAATTGATTTTTGCAAGTGCCGAGTTTATAATAAGGTTCAGTACTAATTATAAAACATGTAAATCAGAATTTTACAAACCTTTATGAATAACTATCTGGTCCGTTAACGCGTCATGTGTCACTTTAGCAATCACAACTCTCAAATTGTAGCCTTTATATTTTAAAAATGCAAATTGGATATTTAATTAGGGGTTTAATCTAGGACCCATTTCAGTGGTCGAGTGGTATAATACGTCACTCTCCCCCAAAAGACGGGACTACCAATGACGAGGATGTCGAGGTTTAAATCCTGGTCGGGTGTACTGAAGTTTATTTTCCTAAATGGTTTTCCAATTTCCCTCTATGCAAATACGAGTACAATCCCTTTTTAATCAACATCTCTGAGACTTACCACATCAGCGCTGTTAGTATATAGTCGTACAACCCAAACAGATAGTATAATGCGGTGATAAAAAAAGTATAATATATGTCTATCTTAATTTTAGTCCCAAATTAAATAATTCTCCCTCGTTATTGTTTAAGACACATCCTCGGTATATATGCTTTCATTTTAAAAATAATAAAAAAAGGACGACAATCTATACAACTTCGGAATCATTGTCGAAAGGAATCCCTTCACGTTTTAAATAGATGATAGTAAATGTGTTTTGGTTGAACTTCAGGAATAATTGCCAAGAGGAATAGCTTCAAGTTTAAATGGATAGATAGTAAATGGGCTTTGGTAGAGCTCCAGAAATAATTAGCGAAAGGAATCGCTCCATATTTAAAATAGATAGATGGTAGATTTGTTTTGTAGAGCTCAGGGAATTACTGTCGAAAGGAATCGCTCCATGTTTTAAATAGATAATATAGTAAACGTGTTTCAGTAGAACTCCAGGAATAATTGGCGAAAGGAATCGCTCCATTTTTTATATAGATATATGGTAAATGTGTTGTGTAGACCGCAAGAAATCATTGTTGAAGGGAATCCCCCAGCGTTTTAAATGTAAAGATAAAATAATTTGTTCAATATTTAGTTTGTTTGATTATTAATGTTTAGAAGCCTGTTAGATATTCTTGTTTATCGTCACCGGTTGGTTTGCAGGATTCCAGTTTTCGCCCCTGCCCCCGCGCCCGGCAGGTTAGTGGTTGGTGCACATCCTCAGGCCTATTTGTCCAGCCATGCGCCTACAGACCCTAGACTGGTGGTCGCTGCGCAGCCCCAGGCCTACTTGCCAGATCCTTCGTCTGTACCTGGGGTGGTGGTGACATACGACGCTCCCGGTGGCGTGCCACTTAAACTTCTCGTCACGAAGTTCCCACCTGTATTGGAGGCTATCCTTCAGAGACTACAGAGCTACTTCTCTACGTACACGCAACCCGGGGCTTGGCCTCAGGATGAACGGCCTGCTACCACCATCACTCCGACCACTATCCCGACCACTACCACCTCTACAACCACCTCAACCACTACCACAAGCACCACCACGAGTAGGCCAGACATATCGAGCCAAGGCAGGTACAGGTATGATCCACCTGCATTAGCGAGCAATTTCAGATACCCTCCCTTCATCTCCCAACACAATTATTAGTGACATAGAGTTGCTGCAGCTCAACCAATTGTTGGTCAGTGCCTTCCATCCCCATCAGCTTGCGCTGGTAGCCAGCGGACATCTCAATTGAGGATATTAAGTATGATGAGTGACTCGATACTGACTCAATCACATTAAGCCCAATACGCACTTGGAAACATTTTCCGGAAACTTGATTTGAAAACATATGCAAAAGATTTTTCTCTTGTTTCTGAAATATTTTTGTGTGTTTTTTGGAAAGGGCTTGTGATATGTTTGCAAAAAAAATTCCGTGTTTCCTTTGCTTCTCCCAAAGAGAAAACAACGTTCATTGTCATCCATTTGAAACTGGTTACAAGAAACCAAGTGTACGTGTCTGTACGTGTTTGCAAACTTTATCGACAAAAAGCAATTATGATCAGTTTAATTCCGCTGTTCACACAGAGTATATTAGTTCATGATTTTTCCGTTCTGTTCTGGTTTGTAACATCATTCAACCCTGAAACTAGGCCTCTTGAACTGATATAAACACAATACAGAGGGATGTGACATCTTAAGACTACAAAAATCATGTCAAAACAACTGGATGTTTAAAACACAAAGCATAGAAGCATCCTACTCTGCAGACATATTGTATTCAACTCAACCCTAGATGGGAAAGACGGTTTGATCATTCAAGTCTGGGCAAGAAACAACATTTATTTAACTGTTTTTCAAACAATGTGAATAGCTGTTTCTCATGTGTGCATGCTGTTTCTCTATGTTTGTGAGCAACAAGAAACATTTTGGAAACATCAAGAAACGTTTAGGAACAATTTTTGCAAACAATATTTCAAAGTGCTTACTAGGCTTTACAGAGATTGAACCCATTCCTTGAGCGTTTTAAGTAATCCAACACAAACATGGATCATGTAGTTGAATTCACTTATTTCAACTACATTTTGCAGGTAGATGGTCGATGACCAGTTCATGCATGAGTTAATAAAAACACAACTGTATTCTCTCAGTTTGGTTGCCGCAAGTAAGGAGGAACAAATGCCAAAAAGTGAACTCACCAAAATGAATTCTTTCAATCAAACAAGATCTTCATGAGGTGGATTTTGTATTGGGCCTCTTTGGTGAATAAGTTGTCATGTTCTGACCAAACCAAACTATTCTGTCTGGTCAATAATCGGGAACTTCAAACTTTACCCCTGAGTATGTAATGGTTCTAGATTCATAACACATGATTTATTCTTATGTTACTTTGAGACATTTTAAAAGCATATTTGCCTTTATTGGAACAAAAACTAGTTGGCCACGGAAATAATCCAAATGATTAAAATATTTTTTAATAATTTGGATAGCAAAAGGGTATTTCGAGCATACACTCCGTTCCTATGAAAACATGATGTTATCCTTTGGATCAACGGTATTTTATAAATATCACAAAGGAATAGGCCTACATATTTGTCTATCATCCCCAATGAGTTATATCTAGGGCCCTTTGGTTTAATCACAGATGTTGATTAATTTACAATATTGATTGTGTATGGCTCGCTGCTACTAGCCAACCAAGGCACTGAAATTCCTTATACAATAGTTGTATGATTATTGTGTTGTTGTTAAGCTAGTTTGTAAGTTAAGAAATATATATGGTTAGAAAATCAACGTCAAAGACATCATAAATTTTATGTGTTATGTGCGGACTCAAATGAGTGTTTTATCCATCTTTTCAAAAGCTGGATTATTCAACACAGATTGTTTTGTTATTATAAAATATTTAGCTTTTTATATATATATATATAACTAATATATTTAATAAATTATAACGATTGTCAAACATATAAAATATTACTCAAAATATGTTTGTGTATTTGTAAAACTATATATTCCTTTAATAGAATATAAAAAAACAATATAATAAAGATTGAAAAGTTTTTATAAATGATATCTCTTACTTATTTGCCCTTGAGTCTTCATATGGGAATCGGTGAACGATATTACCTACATAAGTAGAAAGAACAGAAAAAGAAATGTTAAACCAAAATAGAACAAGCCATAGAGCCCTGGAACATACTAATCGCTATCACACAAGTGTATTTAATTAATAGACCTAACATTTCTACTTCAAATTAAAAAGATGCCTTAATGTGCCTCTTCCAGGAAGAAGATTTTTCCACTAAAATTTTATAAAATCAGAATCCCGTTTGTATGAGAGTCAGTCAATTAATATTTTGCTTTGGGTTGAAAAATAATATTTTATTACCTGAGTCAATATTTTAATTTTGATATCTTATTGTTTCGTTAAACCATTATAAAATTTTATATTTTATTCTGAAAATTTTAAAAATGATACCTGGACACGGGAATCGAACCCGGGACCTTTGGCAAGACGTGTATTAATCACAACTTGTGAATGTGTGGAAATTCCAGGCTGCTACCGTGGTTCGGATCCCACGTTAAACTGTAGGTCCTCCATTTCATTCACAATCACCCTACTGTTGCACATTAGCGTAAGTGCGTATAATCCGAACGGGTAGTAAGACAGAATACTAATAATAATTTTTTTCTAAATCCGTGTCTTACTACCCGTCCGGATTGTACGCTTATGTAATAATTACGCTGATGGTTTTAGGGATTAGGGAGGTTATATTTAGAAGAAGTGTGCTCGTATTTACGTGGAGGGAAAGTGTAAAACAATTTTGGAAAAAACACCCTCAGCACACCCGACTGAGATTCAAACCCTGATCTCGTCCACAGCATTCTAGTCCACTACGAGAGTAGCGCCTTATACCATGCGGCCACCGAAGCTGGTTGAGTTGTATTTACCAAGAACATTTCAACTAACGACTTCGGCGAGAAAGCTCGTTGCTATGAATTTGGATGGGGACCCACCTCGGTGGCCACATGGTCTAAGGAGCTACTCTCACAGTGGACTAGAACGTAGATGACGGGGAGTTCGAGGTCCGAATCTCAGTCGGGTGTACTGAGAGTTTTTTTTCAAAACGGTTTGCCACTCTCTTCACGAAAATGTGGGTACATTTCCTATTGTATAACCTTCCTAATCCCTAAAACCACTAGTGTAATTAGTACATAAGCGTATAGCCCGAACGGGTAGTAAGACACGATGCTAAAGATATCGGAGGGGCTATGACGTCACCGACTTGCACAAACATATTCTCTCCTGATCTGACAACGCCAACTGGTGGCAGAGTTGTCAGTGAGTGGCGAACCTTACCTCGGAGTAGTAAACTTGACCTGCAGAGCCTGATGTGGCAGTTGGATCAACAGGCTCACAAGTCTTTGACCTGCCGAGGACAGACGACCAGCAATGGTGAGTTGGTCTCTTGACCTCTGTGTGAGAAGTAGGTTTACTTTAGGCTTAGGCGATCAATGGCAAGGCGTGACCTTTTAAAAAGTAAGGGGTTGCCTAGGTAGCCGAGATATTGAAAACAACTGGATGTTGCGCTTTGGTTGAATATGGACAAAACCTTTAACAATACACACGTTTCATTTCTTTTTCATTTATTAGGGTATTTAACGTGCACTTTTGAACGACCTATTACATCATAATTGACCTATAAACTAATTTAAATCTAGAACAGACACGACATCCAGCCCCCAGGCCGTTCATTCAACACAGTTAAAGGGGAAACTCATATTTCAATAACGATACATACTTCGGCCATGTCAAGAACCGAACCTGGACATTTATCACAGTAGACAGAGAAGCTACCGACTGAGCTAAGGTGTTGAACATTAACAATGGTTTTAAAATATATTCCAAAAACTGTTTCTAATCTACATTTGTTAGAAAATTAAATAAAGCAACCCTCCTTTTTTATGTTCATGATTTTAAGTTAATAGGGTAGTTGATAAACCCGAAAATATTAATATATTAAATACTAAGAAAATTAGATAAACGCCCTAAATAGTTTAGGAATCAAAATAATATAGACTTCATGTTTTTATATCAGAAAACATCTGATTTCAAGAAATATACTATGCTACTCCACATGCTACAAGAGCAGATGGAAACCTTAAAATCTCGATTCGCCCCACGATTAAACCGTTGTGGTTTCTTAAGTACATCGTCTTACTACCCGTTCGGGTAGTACTAACCACGCAAATGGTTTTAGGGATTAGGAAGACTATATTTAGAGGACGGTACGAAATATGCGTGAGGGAGAGTGTAAAATCTTGGAAAAACCACCCTTAGTACACCCGACCGAGATTTGAACCACGATCTCCCCTTCATCGGCAGACTAGTCTATTGCTAGAGTAACGCCTTAAACCATACGGCCACCGAAGTGGGTTAGTCCATTGCTCTGGTAGGTAATAAAGCTCGAGCCAAACTTCGCATTGTGGTGCTTTTTTTCTGTATTCCAATTCAGACAGCAGTGTTATTAAGACAAGTAAAAAAAAATATGTTATCATATTTTTTTTAAAATACAACATAAGTGAAAAAAATAAATATTTTAATTAAAAAAAAACCTATGAAGAGTTTTCGACACATGTTTAAATTGGTTTGTCTACTTTTTGATAGAAGATGCTCATCCATCATCCAACAGCCAAATGTTCGGTTGGGGTTTTGTGTCAAAAATAATTTTGTTCTACTCATAAACACTTTCTGATCATTACTAAACTAGATTATTGTTAAATATAATTAACTATTAGTCCCGTGCTGACCAACGTCATAATCTATACATTAGTATTTCGCTAATTCGACATTGGTTAATTAAAAATATTATACATTTCAAACCCACCATGATTCTTCATGACATTTCTATTTAAATCACTGATAAAAAATAACATATAATTCGAATTTTAGAAGGACACATTTGGATAATTCAAAGCCTATACATTTTTTGTTTAGCTTGTACTCATTTCAAACCTAACTTAACGAGATTTATTAAACAGAGAATGTCAAATAAAGGTGGAGTTATCCTATTAACACTTAGGGCTGGTCTTATGATTACTGGAAAAATATTAATTGAGCCGATAAATATTTGTATCTGGTCGATATGTCAAAAGTATGTCTTTATGACCACCAGATAGCATTTATCTGCCAGATAACATGTATTTATACATCACATTTTTATCAGGAGTTTTAAGTATTACATAACTTTTATCTGAGAGTTATAATGGTTGTTGCCGTAGTGACACGTTGTTTTTAACGAGGTTTCACCTATCAGAATCTGTTTTTAGGTTAAAATCTTGGTTCACGTGTTTAATAATAATAATAATAATATTTAGCACCGCGTCTTACTACCCATTCGGGTTATACGCTTAAGTACTAATTACTCTAATGAATTAGGAATTGGGAGGGTTGAATTTATAGGAAGTGAACCCGCATTTGCGTGGAGGGAGAGTGGAAAACCATTTAGGAAAAACCACCCCCAGTTCACCCGACCGAGATTCGAACCTCGATCTCCCCGTCCTCGACGGTCGAGCTCAACACGACTAGCGCGTTAGCCAACTACGCCACCGAGGCGGGTTTCACGTGTTTAGTAAGCACAGACTTAGGCTCTAACTATATAAAGTTAGAACATTTAATTTACACTTTTTTAAAAACTGACAATCTATTTGTAGAGTTATAGTTACATAAGAACAAATTATTTAAATGTGAGTACAATAAATGAAATTTTTTAAACGTTGTACCCAACTATTGACCACATTTTGGCAGACACCGAAATTAGTACTTTCAAGACATCTTAGCTTCTGCACCCACGTGACACCATCTGTTTTCTCGCACTCGTTTAGCCGCCATTATTTAACAAATGTTCAGCGTTGTGGTCCTTAGCCAGGTTGTAGCGGTAGCAGCAGGGTTTATACGCATGCGCGCACCATTAAAAACAGTACCAGCCTTACGTTTTCTGCATAAAAATATATTTATCCTACAGATCCTACAGATCCGGCAGATAAATTCAGTTCATAATACGCGTAAAATATGAAAGTGGCTGATAACATTTATCTGGCGGATAACTTTAACCTACCGATAGCAATATTTATCCGGTAGTCATAAGACCGGCCCTTAATAAAATAAGAAAGCGGGGAATTATGCACCGGCGGCGAGTGGGTTGCCTAAGCCTTGTTCCCATGACCTGTTCCGTCTAAACTCGCGCCGTGGGAATGGGTCTTAATATAGGGGATGAGTTGGCTCGGCTTCCATCAGTACTGATTTAAGACTGCAATTTTTGGATGCGAGTTTCTCCAAGTTTTTATATTTTGCATTTGAATTTTTCTTCTTTTTTATATATATATATAATTATTGTGTATGGGTGTATTATAAGTAGTTAGTGGGGCTTACTGAAACAATTTGACCTACTTTTCTCTGATAGGTCGCTATAAATAGATCTGGCCTCTGATTGGCTGCTATAATTAGACCCCCCACCCCCTCCCCCCCCTCCCTCCCCCCTCCACCCCCACCCCTCCGCTCTGATTACAAAATCTCCACCAGTTGATTACGAAATTTCCTCCCCTACACCCCCTCCCCCCTCCCCCTACAACCCCCTCCCCTACACCCCCACCACACGTTGAACATGTTGGTACTTGTGTGGGTCTTTTTTTTCTTATTTATTAATGATTGTTAATTAAATATTCATATAAGGGTTATGGGGAAGGACATTGGAGTATATTTTATTTGGATGGTGAGCATACGTCTCTGCACGAACCTCTCGCTACGACTGCGTGGTGTAGAGTGTGAGTCAACCATAAGGCCCCTTTCACCAACCCTACTCGCGAGGACAGCATGACCGTGCCCTCTGGCAGCACTCAGTTGAATGCGAGCAAACCCCCTCATCTCGTCATACCTCCTCTCCCTTCTCTTTTTCCCCCTCCCCCCATCCCTACGTCACTGACGTTGAGTGGCAATGTTTAGGGGGGTAGGAGGGGGTCAGTTGCCTCCCAGTGGAAAATTTTATGTTGCAATAAGCAAACATCCCCCACCCCTCCCCCGCCCCTCCCAGGGAAATCCCGTTTGCGTTGATTACGAAATTTCCCCCCGCTGATTACGAAATCTCCTGCGTTGATTACGAAATTTCCTCCCCTTAACCCCGTCTCCTACAACCCCCTCCCCCCTACAGTCCCCAGGACATTTTGGTTCTTGATGATTAATTATTGTTAATTGATGATTTCTAATTAATTATTGTTAATTGATGATTAATTATTAATTATCGGGATGGACTATGGAGTTTATTTATTTATTTGGGGAACATACATCTTGTTTATTTGGATGGGAAATGTAGCTCTCCCCCAGCGACGAAGCACTCGCAATGAATGGCTTATATTGAATGACAGGGTCTGCAGGGACTTCCCTTTCACTAGCGTAGAGCGCTACCTTGAATTACGAAATCACAAGGTCGGGGGAAATCCAACGCTGTGTCTTTCAAGCCCCCACCCCACCCCCTTTACCTTGTCAGTGTTTGGGGAAACCCAGGCGCGGTGTCATTCAACCCCCCACCCCACCCTTTACCTTGACTCTGCGAGTTTAAGGAAAGTACCGTTATCTAGCATTTATTTTTCAACAGCTGTCGCGTGAGGAAGTGCGCTAAGATTGATGAATGGTTACCCCCAGATACTCAATACATTTTAGCGTCCTAAATCCTTTGGCGAGATGCGTACCAGCATTTGCTCTGAGGTAGTATAGAAAATCCCCACCCGAGCGCGACCAAAAATAATTACGACAAGATTTGAACATCGAACCCCTGCGCTGTAAATAAAATCACCACACTTCACACGAGCGGGAGGGGGCCGCTATCCCCACCACAAAAGTCTACTAAAATTGATTGTTTGGTATCGACCGTCGACATGCGTGGATGTCTGTCACAGGTTGACCAGCTTTTTCTAGCCCAGGTAGAAAGTGTACCCGCATTTGTGTCTATCACTTTGTCAGCGGACGCCATAGACCATGCGATGCATTGTAACGGTAGATTGCTACCCATGGACCTAGTCTTTTTTGACAAAAACCACTTAAACAACAAATAAATTTAATGTCCGCTGAAATAATATATTCATAAGTAATAGCAAATACAATTTTAATGCTCGAACCGATAATACACACACTAACAAATTAGCCATTTAAACCGCAAGCCAAAATTATAGGAAGTGCACACACATTTTGTAAGGAGGGAGAATGGAAAACCTCCCTAAATACGTTCGAGGAATCTATAATATTTATTAGCGTTCTAAGGGAACTTTCTGCGGGATCAAACCCCGGCCTGTTTCTAAAATGATGTGATCCGTCGCCCCATGCCAAATAACCTTGTTGTGTTTCAGCTCACGCCATGAAAAGAATACGGGATTCGGACCAGGGACTTTTGGCGCAACAAAAATAATTATCACACACGATAGAGTTTTGTCTCCTCGAGATTTTCATGCCATCTTTTATCGGAAAAGTAACTGTGAGAGCTTTAAATGAGCTGACAGCTATTTAGGACAATCATACTGTCTCTTAAAGCTTGTCATGCTATCTCTTAGGCGGGCTGGAACTACCTGCCAGTTTGTAATATGCAAGAGTGAAATAAGTGCTGATTTGCAGGACAACAGCAAACTATATAGCTACTGAAATGTTATTTTCGACCAATGAGAAGGCGACACCTTTCATGTGGCACACATCTAGACAATCCATCATCAGAAACTATTATTAACTCTCAGAAAAGACCGCTTTTAAATTGATTGTATTTTTTTATTCTACTCAAGACAGTCAATATTTTCTTTAAAGTTACCCACCTAATAAATATTGAGAATTATTTTAAACTACTCAAAACATTTTAAATTTTGATTTTTATGGCATAATAGTAGTAGAATCTAGCTTCTAATATTTCAATGCAGCACGTTTATTTAAATATATAAATGTACTTATATTCGCCCCATACGAGCTGAACCTACTAGCTACAGACTATACTACCAGGGTTTTAGATCCACAGGTAGGTTTAACAGTCAACTGTTTCCATCATTCTATTGTTTTATTTTCTCATTATCACCTTCCCCCACAGTATTTTTGAAAAGCACCACGTCCCACTTCTTATTCAGGCTATACAAATATTTACTAACTACGCTAGTGAGCGAAAGATGAGGACGGATGAATTTAGAGGAAGTGTACTAGCATTTACGTGGATAGAGAATGTAAATCAATTTTTTTTATAAACTACCCTCAGCACACCTGACCAGGATTCGAACACCAAACTCCCTGTCATTGGCATAGGCACGAGAGTGATGTCTTAGACCATGCGACCACCATAGTAGGTAAGTATTTATTACAAATTAATCAATGAATCTTCCTAATTAAATGTGTGTATTTTATCCCTTTTCCGTGTGTGCGTGGCTATATTTTTTCGCATTTCTTTTCAAGTTTATTAAAGCTAATATATATGATTTGTGTTCAATACTTTCGGAGATTTTGTTTGGTTAAAATAGTCTTCCCCCTTAGTGCGAGCCTGACGTCTTGTACCCCGCGACCACCGGTCTATAAAATATTAGTGTAACTATGAGAGGGTGAAAAAACTTATTTGCGTGGAAGGAAAGTGGTAACCCATTTAGGGAAAAACCACCCTCAGTTCACCTGACCAAGATTCGAACATCGAACTCCCTCATCGAAGCGGGTATATATCACTATGCACTCTTTTTAGTGAGTTAACAATCTTTACGAGGCTGGCTCTTCAACCAACCCAAATATTACAAAAAATCGAAAGAAGAAGCAGAACCGCGAGTCCAGCTGGATTCGGATTTGGGAAGGTTGAATCCACATCTGTGTTTTGGGGGGAGTAAGGAAATTTTCCAGCGTTTACGTGGAGAGAGAGCGGGAAAACATTTAGTGAGAACTACCAACAGTACACCTCGGCGGGTATTCGAATCCCTAACACAGATTCGAACCCCGATATCTTTTGCCGGTTGCTTCATGTTCTTTAGTTACCAAACACAAGAGAAGAATAAGGTGTTTCAACCGTTCTGACCCTAAAATACGTTGTGACAGAAAGGCGCCGGCAATATACACGTGTCAGCTTTGCCGGAATAAAATATTAAAGAGCGCAGAAGTGAGCCCGCATTTGTATAGAGGGAGAGTGAAAAACAACCCCCCAGGTCAAGACAGCACTCTCACAATATACTAAACTGCAGAGGGATTCGAATCCTGGTCCACTGGCTACCACACGCTAATGGATTGATAATTGGGAGGTTTGAGCCCGCCTTTGCATAGAGGGAGAGTTAAAAACACCCCACATGACACCTGACAATGGCTACAAGCGTGAGATAAAAGCTGATGTCGACCAGGTGAAATGTGTAACAGCATTTGCCATGCGTTTGTTGCCCTCTAAGGGACGTCACAGGGCGAGGTGTGTACCCACATTTGCGTGTCATTGACATTCGAACCCTACAACACCGCCCGTATGAGAGAGATAAAATAATAAAATTATTGCTGTTCCGTAATTTTTTTCAGGGCTGAAATGTGAAAACAGTCAAAGTAATTATTTATGCTTTCTCCTGCTAGATATCACCGATGGCGTTCGAACCCGGGACTTGTGGCGTTTGTCGACCATGCAGGGAATTTAACTCAGGACCCTTCGCAAAGTGTGTGTAATAAAATAAACTTGAACCCTAGGACAGCTACAAATACAGTCCAGGGCAGTTAATGTATCACTATGAACGGTTAAACCTACATTTTCAAGCATACAGGGAATCGAAATCAGGACCCCCTCGCAAAGTGTGTGTAATAAATAAACTTGAACCCTAGGACAGCTACAAATACAGTCTAGGGCAGTTAATGTATCACTATAAGGGTTAAACATACGATTCAAGCTATACAGGAATCGAAATCAGCCCCTTCGCAAAGTGTGTGTAATAAAATAAACTTGAACCCTAGACAGCTACAAATACAGTCCAGGCAGTTAATGTATCACTATGAACGATTTTCAAGCATACAGGAATCGAAATCAGACCCCCTCGCAAAGTGTGTGTGTAATAAAATAAACTTGAACCCTAGACATCTACAAATACAGTCTAGGGCAGTTAAGTATCACTATGAACGATTTTCAAGCATACAGGGAATCGAAATCAGGACCCCTCGCAAAGTGTGTGTGTAATAAAAAAACTTGAACCCTAGGACATCTACAAATACAGTCTAGGGCAGTTAACGTATCACTATGAACGATTTTCAAGCATACAGGGAATCGAAATCAGACCACTCGCAAAGTGTGTGTAAAATAAACTTGAACCCTAGGACAGCTACAAATACAGTCTAGGACATTAATGTATCACTATGAACGATTTTCAAGCATACAGGGAATCGAAATCAGGACCACTCGCAAAGTGTGTGTAAAAATAAGCTTGAACCCTAGGACAGCTACAAATACAGTCTAGGACAGTTAATGTATCACTATGAAAGGTTAAACCCTCATTTTCACCCATATCTGGAATCGAACTAGGTCCATGGCTAGGCAAACAAACAAATTATCATGCGCGAAGAAAACGGCCTCGGTACACACGCACGACAGACAAGCGTGAGATAAGAGCTGATCTCGACTAGGTGAAATGTGTAACATGTTATGTCCAAAAGGTGAAAAATCAATTATTATTCTATAATAATATTTCTGTATGTGACCAATTAATAAGTACTATGATGTATTCATAAAAAATAAACACATAGTTTTGTTGATCACAATAACCAATCTGTAATTATAAACGTTAAACCAAATTGTTCTAATATGTTTAGCAAAATTTAAATTTTCAAAAATAAATTATTTGTAAATTACCCGAAATTATTTGGTATATGTGAAAAAAAAGTATGTTATTCTTATAGATCATGAAAAAACAATCCCTGATTCTATTTGAATTCAATTTTCCCGTTAGTAAAAAATTCAAACTTTCTATAAATTGTCGAAGTAAACTACGCTGACAGTTCACCGCCAGAAATTCGAACCTCAATCTTTCCCAGTCCTCGTAGTCTAGCTCAGCACAAATCTAGCGCGTTAGCCAACAGTACACCGCGGCAGGTATTCAAATCCCCCAATAGGGACTCGAACCCCGATATCTTTCGCCGTGTGCTTCATGCCCTCTAATTAACAATCCCATTCTTTTCCCTAAAATACGTTGTGACAGAAAGGCGCTGGCAATATACACGTAACAGCTTTGCCGACATAAAATATTAAAGATCACAGAAGTGAGCCCGCATTTGCGTAGAGGGAGAGTGACAAACTATCGCCTGGTCTAGGACAGCACTATCGCAAAATACTAAGTTGCAAGGAGTTCGAATCCTGATCCACTGGCTGGCACACGCTAATGGATTGATAATTGGGAGGTTTGAGCCCGCACTTGCATAGAGGGAGAGTTAAAAACACCCCTTGTTTACCCGACCGAGATTTGAACCTCGAACTCCTTAAGTATTAATAACGCTAACGGATTGATAATTGGTAAGTTTGAATTTAGAAGAAGTGTGCCCGTATTTGAACAATATAGGACTTGTCAAACTTGTAGGGATTGAACCCTCCTACCTCCTTACGTCACAGGGCGTGATGTGTAACCGCATTTGCGCGGCTGGAAAAAATAAACACTCCCTCAGAGGCTCCATCGGTTAAAGAACGGCAAATTTAGCATTTAGACGATATATCTCGGCTGACAGTGAACCCCTCCCTAAGAAATAGGCGAGCCTGACATTTAGACGGTATGCCCATTTGCGCCGGAGTGAAAATTGGGAAAGTATAACAATATCTTCTGCAACTGCGAGATTCCTGTTCAGTACGTTCACCTTAAGTTTGACTGTGCGCTTAAAGTCGTTGAGAAACATTCTTACTCTGTACAAGTGGTAGAGATTAGATCTTAAAGGATGGTACGTTGCAAGCATGTATTTCTGAAACGCACAGGTCTTTAGGAGCATTGACATTCAGGTATATTTCCGTCATAAATGGGCTTGTAAGTCAGTGGCTTTGGCCTCTGAAAAAAAAATGAGCGAATTCACCCGCCCAAGTCTCAAAATTGGTATGTGTGAACCCCGCTATCCTTCCAACATCTTTACGTTGATAAATGCACCGTATTTTGCGCATCCAAACAGTTAATTATTCTCATGATTTTAGAGATTTGGAAAGTAACCGGATTTGCGTGGAGGAAGAGTGGAAAACAGGCATCAGTACACTCAACAGAGATTCGAACTTTGATCTCCCTCTGTCTTGTCTACCGCGAGAGTGGTGCATTAGTCCACGCGGTCACAGCGTTTGATGAAATTATGCTGACAAAAAAATTGTCTCAGTTCACCTCTGTTCTAGTATTGGATAAGCACTGAAAAAATGTATAGTTGTAAGACCTGCACTTTAGCTCCGTCGGTAGTGTGTTTGCCTACTAAGAGGTCCTGGATTCGAATCCCGGAATGCCCGAAAAATGAATCATGCATGTTATAGATTTAAGCTAGATTGTAAACTGTGTACTGATATAATCAGTCGGTGCATACAGTGCACGTTAAATACCTTCGATAAATTTTAATGGAAAAATATACTTGTAAATGATATTCATTCGTGACTCTATATATAATATATATATATATATATTATAAAAAAGCAAAGCCCCATCCAATATAAATGGCTATCGTGTTCTAGAAGCAAATAAGTTAATGCATTACCAAATATTAAATTGACATGATAAAAAACTCGCTTCAGAGATCGAGGCGTCACTCTCGAGTTAGACAAGACAGTGGGAGATCGAGGTTCGAATCCCATTGAGGTTTTGAAGTTTTTCTCCGAATGGTTCCCTACTCCCCCTCTTCCAAGCAAACGCCGTTAGATTACTTCTAAAATGCATCCTTTACAATTCCTAGTCCATTAGAGTAAATAGTACTCAAGCGAACCCGAACGGCTAGTAAGACGCGGTGCTTAAAAAACATGGTTTCCTAACACAGTTTTTTTATCTTTTTACACGTCTGAAACACTCGTATGCTTACATTAACTGCGCGGGGCGATGCGTGAAACTGAAAATCCATAGATACATAGTTTGTAGAGTGGAATAAGAAGGGAGAGAAATGTACCCGCATCAGTATGACGGTATAATACGAAATGTGTCTTCTTATGCCACCGCGGTCGAGGAGTGAGGAAACTGGCCCCCCGTACACACGCACGATAGGAGTTTGAACCCCCCATGTCTCTTCCGTCACCATTTATTTATTTATCTAACCCGTAGTACCCTGTGATGCTCTTATTCCTCTATAAATTTATGTCTCATAAGCAGATTGGCTGTATATTATATAATTATTTTTCAGACTGCATTTATTATCGGGCACTTAATATATAATAGATTAATTTTGAATATAAAAAGACAATACGCTATAGTATTTATCGTTCACAGTTTCTAACTTCGAGCCAATTTAAAATAATAAGCGTGGATGGAAACTAACCTTTCGTAATTGTTAAGATTCTATTTTGATCTAAATTAGAAAGTATGGGGTGTTGGCTCTCTGGTGAAAGGGGTTTTGGTTCATATATATATATAGGGGGTGATTTTAGAGCAGCCCTGTCTTCTTCACGTGAAAATTATCCACGGAGCGACTGACTAATCAAGACGATGGAACATTCAGCAACATCATCCACATCAGGTATTTCAATTCTCTTCTGTGTGTATTAAACCGTTATGTTACATAGCTTAAAAAAAAGAGACCGATTTAATTTTAAATTGGATGTTTATTTGCCAGAGTTAAATTTGTGACTGTTCTAAAAGCTACAATTTTTTTAATTCCTGCGAAAAATATAAGTGTATCGAATAACATTTGCTTAGGCTACTCCCAAACCAAGTTTGATTCAAAATTTTGGTCTAATCGACTAAGAACATTATCTAACTGACTCATTGATTTTAATTTTTTAGTTGAATGTCTATTTGTGACTGTTATAAAAGCTACCATTTTTAAATTCCGTATATAAAATTCTATGTGCATTGAATAACATTTGCTTAATCTAGTCCTAAAATCAAGTTTGATTCAAAATGTTAATATAACCGATTATCGGACATTATCTGATTGATTCAATATACTAGGTGTTCTGGTACATAAATTAGAGGAGCTTCATTTTAAACTGACACTTTCTAAGATATCAATGGTACCGAATGCAGTCATATGTCTAAAATGGTAGGTTAGCGAGCTGGTAAAGCATCGCCGTTATTTACATTTGTTTATAATAATATCTATATATAATAAATTTAGCAAAACATTTGAAGTGCCTTCTAAAATTAAATATAGTCCACGGCACCTAATTTTTTTTAAAAGTGTCCGGTAACACGTCTTACTATTTGTATGATTGGTTTACACACCTAATGAAGGTAGAAAATATAGAAAAGCTACACACACACACACACACACACACACACACACACACACACACACACACACACACACACACACACACACACACACACCACAACACACACACACACACACACACACACACACACACACACACACACACACACACACACACACACACACACACACACACACACACACACACACACACACCACGAGCTGTCCCGTTGGCTACCTGTAGCTCGGTGTCGTAATAAACCTTCTCCCTAATAGCTCGTTGACATGTTTTTGAAGCAAAACTATCAGAGCGGAAAACCGTTGCTGATGTTTAGAGGGTCTAAGGGCTGTAATCTTAATATAGTGGTCTGTCGGGGAGAGGGAGTCCCTATTCGATTCCCTGTTTGGTAAATATTCTTTAATATATTGGCCCCTTTCTTAACTACACTTCAAATATATTTTCCTAGGCGACTATCATTTTCTCTAGCAAGGGTCTCGGGTCGCGAGTTTGAAGCAAGAAAATTATATGTGGCTAAAATCCGAACTTTATTAATGTTTGTATTTATAATATGATTAATATAGCTATCTGTTTTTCATCGACAGGAAGAACATTTCTCAATAGTTCATGAATAAGTAGGCTAATAATTTATTTATATTATTATATATCTACAATTACATATATACATAAATGGTACGGCGCACCGCAAATAGCTGTCTCTCAATTTTATATTAAATAAACATTTAATTAAAAAAATCGTAAGATTTGTGAAAAGAAATAATATGTCTATATATTGCCGTAGAAACACTACATCAATGATTACACATTAAATAATTTAGGCCTTTACTTACGCGATGGTACTAGAATCTATTAACGATGTTCATAGCGAGTTATAACGAAGTAGTGCACTATTAACTTCAACGTTTACAATCCTTGACGCAATCTAGGTATTACTCATAGCATGGTGCGCTGTGTGTTCATACACCTTTAGAGCATCTTACACACTTTGATAAACACTTTGGTAAAATCTAGCTTAATTGTGTAGATGAGGCCTGGTGGAGCGCCGATGGTCTCACAGCTGCTCAGCAGGCAGCTGAAATAGCCCAGACCCGGGAAAGCCTCAGGTTGGCCGACAACTTAGTAGAGGCGATGGTCGCCTACCTGGCCGACATTGTCCGCCGGCAGCCTTCAAGGGAGCAGTTTACTCCGACCACCATGGCTCCTGAGGGCGGGCTACTCTCTATCCAGATCCGGGACACACAGCACCCGGGGGGCCAGAGCCCTGCTTCCCTCCAGGACACGCTGACACCCCCGTTCCAAGACCCGTGCTCTCCAGATATTTCAGGTGCCCAGATTGCCTCCCCCTTTCACACGTGCGGCCTTCGGGGCTCGAACAGGGCGTATCGGCAGGAGGCGCGCAACGCGGCCTAACAGAACTAGGGTTCCAAGACCCTCAACGGATGATAATATCCCTATAATAACAATAGAATCCCCTTCACCGGTTTTAAATCCAAATAACACTCAGACCGATGATTTTGATGTAGACACAGTGATGCGCAAGTTGATGCCACATTATTTTGATTTAGATATTTAAATCGTACCAGCATATTAATTTATCTAAGAGTTATATATTTAAAATAATTTCAAGATCCATTTAATTGTATTTCTTATGAATTTTTTTTGGTAAAAGTTTATATATTATTATATCAAAATATTTTTTGCGAACATTAATTAACTGAATTTCTTTGTTGTTTGAGTTGCTGATTTGCTTAGTGTAAATGTTATATATCAGGTCATCAGCTATAGTTTCATATTTAAAACTTAACAACAACAACAACTATAATTACGTGAAAGTTATATATTTAAATAAGTTCAAGATCACATAATTGTATTACTTGTGATTTTTTTTAAAAAGTTTAATATTAATTATATCAAATATATATTTTTTTGCGAACATTAATTAACTGAATTTCTTTGTTGTTTGAGTTGCTAATTTGCTTAGTGTAAATGTTATATATTATGTCAACAGTTATAGTTTCATATTTAAAACTTGACAACAACAACATATTAATTTACGTGAAAGTTATATGTATATTTAAAATAAGTTCAAGATCCATATAATTGTATTACTTATGATTTTTTTGGTAAAAGTTTAATATATCATTATATCAAAATATTTTTGCGAAAATAAAATTTCTTTGTTGGGGGCTCGAACAGGGGCGTACCGGCAGGAGGCACGCAACGCGGCCTAAAAGAACTAGGGTTCCAAGACCCTCAACGGATGATAATATCCCTATAATAACCATAGAAACCCCTTCAACGGTTTTAAATTCAAATAACACTCCGACCGATGATTTTGATGTAGACACAATGATGCGCAAGCTGATGGCACGTTATTTTGATTTAGATATTTAAATCGTACCAGCATATTAATTTATCTAAAAGTTATATATTTAAAATAATTTCAAGATCTATATAATTGTATCACTTATGATTTTTTGGTAAAAGTTTAATATATCATTATATCAAAATATTTTTTTGCGAACATTAATTAACTGAATTTCTTTGTTGTTTGAGTTGCTGATTTGCTTAGTGTAAATGTTATATATCAGGTCATCAGCTATAGTTTCATATTTAAAACTTAACAACAACAACAACAACATATTAATTTACGTGAAAGTTATATATATTTAAAATAAGTTCAAGATCCACATAATTGTATTACTTGTGATTTTTTTTGGTAAAAGTTTATATATTATTATATCAAAATATTTTTTGCGAACATTAATTAACTGAATTTCTTTGTTGTTTGAGTTGCTAATTTGCTTAGTGTAAATGTTATATATTATGTCAACAGTTATAGTTTCATATTTAAAACTTGACAACAACAACATATTAATTTACGTGAAAGTTATATGTATATTTAAAATAAGTTCAAGATCCATATAATTGTATTACTTATGATTTTTTTTGGTAAAAGTTTAATATATCATTATATCAAAATATTTTTGCGAAAATAAAATGTCTTTGTTGAGGGCTCGAACAGGGCGTACCGGCAGGAGGCACGCAACGCGGCCTAAAAGAACTAGGGTTCCAAGACCCTCAACGGATGATAATATCCCTATAATAACAATAGAAACCCCTTCAACGGTTTTAAATTCAAATAACACTCCGACCGATGATTTTGATGTAGACACAATGATGCGCAAGCTGATGGCACGTTATTTTGATTTAGATATTTAAATCGTACCAGCATATTAATTTATCTAAAAGTTATATATTTAAAATAATTTCAAGGTCTATAAATTGTATCACTTATGATTTTTTGGTAAAAGTTTAATATATCATATATATCAAATATTTTTCAAAAATAATAATTTTTTTTTTATGCAACATTAATTTAAAATTACTATATATTTTAAAACTTAAGCAATTTATTTAGTGAAAGTTATATATTTAAATTGTCAACAATATTAATTATATATTTATATATATTACAAAACAATTAATTACTGAATTCTTTAGTTATTTGAGTTGCTAAATTTGCTAGTGTAAATATTATAATATCATGTCATCAGCTATAGTTTCATATTTAAAACTTATCAACAACAACAACAACAACATATTAATTTATGTGAAGGTTATATATTAGTGAATTTAAATGTATAATTGTATTACTTATGAATTTATTGCCAAAGTTTTATATATATATATATCAAAATATATCGCGAAAATAACATTTCTTTGTTGTTTAAGTGTTGTGTGAATAAATATTATAAACTGTTATGTTTGTGTTTTAACGTATACAACCGAACTCTCTCTCTCTCTCCCCCTAGAACATCACTCAGACCGCTGATTTTGGTGTAGACACAGCATCTCCTTATTGTCTTTGATTCTCCAACCAAACATATTCTACCAAGAATTTAAAAAATTATAATAACGCATAAATCAATTTAGGTCTTGTGAATTGTACAAGTAACTAAGCGAGGCTCTGCCTGTATGATTGGTTGAGAAATTCGAACACTGATGGTATTTCCAGCTCTCCTTCCATGCAAATCATAAATACTTTCACTATTCCTACCCCGTTTGGATGTTTAAATTATTGTCCAAGTAGTAATTAAATATATACGTGCTTTCCCAAGATATTGAAAAAATGTTTAGTTACTAGTTAGTGCAGAATGATCCTATAAATACAAGTTTATTTAGCCTAGAAGCTCTGTCTCAAACATTATGAATAAAATAATTAAATCATACAAGTTTATTTAGCCTGGAAGTTTGGTCTCAAACATTAATTAATTCCATTTACTTTGCTTTCTCTTTGGCAGTGGTAGCAATATAACGCCACCACAATTATAATTTATAAGTGAACGTGTGGTGTGTGTGTGTGTCTCACATTTTATATTTTATTCTGGTATTGTTGCCCCATGTATATTGTCATCTCCTTCTAGTCACAACATATTACAGGGTTTAAAAAAAAACAACATTTTATTGCTAGTTTTTTTATTGACAATCAACAATTAATGTATTTAAAACATTCATAACGAGAAGCTACAAAAACAACAACAACATAGATTGAATTTTTAGGCCTTGTGACCAGTACAAGTAATTAAGATTAGAGTGCAACATGTTATAGCAAGGAAAAAAACCATATAGTCACTAAAAACATCAGGAGAGAATATAATTTTTTACCATCTAGAAAATGAGTACGAGTCACATCCAAAATAGTACAGGACACGCTGCGAGGCACTAGAATGTCTATTGACAATGTCTCCAATATTTTTACATGGAAATCTTACTCTTCCAACATTCTCGAGCACGATAACGTCCGGTTCATTGGGGATCTCATAACGTTATAACTTTTGTTTTTCTCAAGTTCGTTTAAGCACTTGACACGGTTGTATTCTTCTTTCTCGATCCTGTCTAACGCATTGCACAATACCTCTTCGTCCCAACAGGCATCCTGGTGAGCAGTATTTTGAGATGTTTGTGGCGAATAAGGCTGGAGAGCTTTGCGTAGGCCCCCTTACAAATGCAGCATTTATATGGCATAATGGTAATCGGAAATGCAACGAAAGAAATATCCCTGTGAAAAAAAACCTCTCGCTCAAGCGGCAACGTTCTCTACTCACAAACTGCGTTCCCCCTCTCAAAATGTCTGCCACTAGCTCCAATGACGTCAGCAGAGTTCTACGACAACATGAGTGCGCCTAGTTTATTAATTCACTTTTAAACATCACACTTTGTCCTCCGAGATATATCATACAACTTGCTTTAGATTTAAACCGCTTACAATCCAAATAATAGGCAGACTTTGGAAGTAAGACGTTACCGAATCTGCCCAGACCGATTATGTAGTCATCGGGCGTTTCACCAATAATTTTAACGTTTGGATAAGTTTTAGTACATTGTTAAACACTCGAGATTTGCGGGTTCTTCGGATTTTACCTCCTCCTCCTCCTCCTCCTCTAGTGCTGGGCACTCGGGTGACTCTGGCTGTGAGTACTGGTTGGCAGATCACTCTGACTGTGAGCACGCGGGTGACTCTGGCTGTGAGTACTGGTAGGCAGACGACTCTGGCGGTGGGCACGCCTGTGACTCTGGGGGTGGGTACGCCGGTGACTCTGGGGGCGGGTACGCCGGTGACTCTGGGGGCGGGGGCGTTGACTGCGGTGCCGTGAAGGGTGGTGGTGGCGGGTGGTATGGAGCTCTGAAGGGTGGTGGAGGCCTTGGCAACACGGCCACGACGTCCCCTTGGCGGAAATTGTACACAGCACATGTCATATCACACAGGTAAGTCTCCTCGATTCTCTCGTAGGGTAGTACTTTTGTCGCTCTTATCGTGTGACAGGTAGAGTCGCAAAACTCGATGTAGCCTCGCTCCTCTCTGTCTTGGTTCACTATTTTGTAAATTACCTGTCTATCGCTCGCAACCACACTGTGAATATTTTCTCCTGTCATATAGGCACAACCCGTAACCGTATGACCCACAAACGTTAAATTAAACATGGTGAGCGTACCCGTGAGCTATAAAACGTGCTGTATGGTTTGTAGGGTCCACCGTGCACAAGTATTAACTACCCGTCTGCCCGATGTTGTTGTTGTTAACTGCTTGACTCTTAAACACGTTCAAAGTTCACAATGGTAGGTGAACCGGGTTTTACTCCGGCGCAGGTAAATACCAATTTTTCGTTATTAAGCTCGCACACGTCTTCATCTGTTAGAGTACCGAAACGACAAGGTAAAAATACACAAAACTCGCCATCTAGATAGGCTATTAGGCGTCTCCCGAACTTTGTATTGACAGCCTTTAATTTATCCAGCGAGTACTTTTGATCCACGGTTAGATCACTCAATTTTACGGTCTGCACGGCGTCAACAATATTCACCAACTGTTGTAACTTGTCCATCTTGAACCGCTCTACAGACGCTTATAAATAGACGAGCGAGCGGGTCTCCCCCTATATACCCAACCCCCTACGAGATGGCCCTCTCGTGATCTATTCTTGTCTCGACTTGTCTTGTCAACCCGCCAAACCGGCGCCAGTCATCAGGGAAAACCCATTACCAAATAGGGGTGGGGGACATTATTCAAGGTCATGTTGCAACACCAGGAAAACCCATTGCCCGGGTCAATGACCTCAATTCTTGTCGCAACTCGTCTTGTCGGTCCTGCACAGGGTCTCAATGACGTCACTCAACTTGTCTTGTCAACCCGCCAAACAGGCGCCAGTCATCAGGGAAAACCCATTACCAAATAGGGGGGGTGGGGGACCTAATTCAAGGTCGTGTTGCAACACCAGGAAAACCCATTGCCCGGGTCAATGACCTCAATTCTTGTCTCAACACGTTTTGTCGAGCCAGCGACGGGTCTCGATGACGTCACCGGGTGATGGGGGCGAGAGGAGAGAGGAGGGGGAAAGTGCGCAACCGTGATGCGCAGTGGTCACTACCCGGTAAGCGGCCGACCAGCAAAGATACTCTCCATTCTACGCAGGACAGTCGTAGCGAGAGGTCCGTCGTGGAGGGAGAGCTACATTTCCCATCCAAATAAACAAGATGTATGTTCCCCAAATAAATAAATAAACTCCATAGTCCATCCCGATAATTAATAATTAATCATCAATTAACAATAATTAATTAGAAATCATCAATTAACAATAATTAATCATCAAGAACCAAAATGTCCGGGGACTGTAGGGGGGAGGGGGTTGTAGGAGACGGGGTTAAGGGGAGGAAATTTCGTAATCAACGCAGGAGATTTCGTAATCAGCGGGGGAAATTTCGTAATCAACGCAAACGGGATTTCCCTGGGAGGGGCGGGGGAGGGGTGGGGATGTTTGCTTATTGCAACATAAAATTTTCCACTGGGAGGCAACTGACCCCCTCCTACCCCCTAAACATTGCCACTCAACGTCAGTGACGTAGGGATGGGGGGAGGGGGAAAAAGAGAAGGGAGAGGAGGTATGACGAGATGAGGGGGTTTGCTCGCATTCAACTGAGTGCTGCCAGAGGGCACGGTCATGCTGTCCTCGCGAGTAGGGTTGGTGAAAGGGGCCTTATGGTTGACTCACACTCTACACCACGCAGTCGTAGCGAGAGGTTCGTGCAGAGACGTATGCTCACCATCCAAATAAAATATACTCCAATGTCCTTCCCCATAACCCTTATATGAATATTTAATTAACAATCATTAATAAATAAGAAAAAAAAGACCCACACAAGTACCAACATGTTCAACGTGTGGTGGGGGTGTAGGGGAGGGGGTTGTAGGGGGAGGGGGGAGGGGGTGTAGGGGAGGAAATTTCGTAATCAACTGGTGGAGATTTTGTAATCAGAGCGGAGGGGTGGGGGTGGAGGGGGGAGGGAGGGGGGGGGAGGGGGTGGGGGGTCTAATTATAGCAGCCAATCAGAGGCCAGATCTATTTATAGCGACCTATCAGAGAAAAGTAGGTCAAATTGTTTCAGTAAGCCCCACTAACTACTATTATAAAACATAATATATAGAATGTGTGTGTTTATATGTAGCATCTTTTGAGTTTATTTATTTATTATGAACCAGCTATCTAGATACTTATGAAAATGGTTGGTTTGAATTTGTGACCCTTCGAATTTTTTTTAGATATCTCTTGGGCTTGTAATTAAAAACATTTTACTGTATTTTCATTTCAGATCCCCTGTATTTCTCTAGTATTGGCGGTGTGTTCATCTGTGCAAGCAGCACCCCATGCACTCAAGGTGCAAAGTGCCATCTTTAACTCAGTCTACATACATTGTACCCAACGGTAAGATATTTTTACAATTATTATTATTATTATTATTATTATTATCATCATCACCGTGTCTTACTACCCGTTTGGTTTATACGCAATTTTTACAATTATATATATATATATACAACACTCATCATGTTATAACACGTGACTACAATTGTTTGAGATTGGCTATCCTGGTATCTATTCTTTGTTTATTGTTTCCGAAGTTACATTTTAAAATACACATTTTCAGAGATACTTGTTAGACTAAACCGTGACACATTATCATGATTATAGAAAAATTTAGCCTTCCAATATATTATAAGAGATATAGAATCAAATTCAGGCCCGGATTAACACTTTTAGGGTCCCTGTGCCAAGTAGAACTTGGGGCCCTTAGAAGTTAGTTCCCAATGAATTATTATATATCATACATGGATAATTTTATTTAGAGACAAACTTTATTTGCAAACGTTTATCAATCATGGTGAGTACCGTGAGTTTTTTATTAACATTTTAATTTTTAGTACTACAGTAACTGGTAAACTATACAGTCTATTATATACCGAGTGAATTATAGTACTGTAAATTAATAGCTAATAAAATAATAATACTGGACATTATTTAATTATAGACTACTTCATTGTAATTGCATTTTATGTAGCCTGCCATCTGCAGATAAAATAGCAATAAGTATTAGTATAGTAAAATTAATTTTATTATTTAAAACTTTTCCTGCATTTTTCTCACGTTGCATTTAGTTAATTCTTTTTACCTCAAAAATTATTGTCAATAGAAAATCAATATTTATTCTTCTGTCAAAAGTCAACGGTACCATCTGCAGAAATTTAATTCTTGGGGTTTGCCAAAAGCAAAGGTTGGGTTAATTTTTATGCGTGGACTGTCGAACTCCACGTAATACCAGGCTACCAGCGCCCTTCAATTAGGATATTTCTAGATTAATTTGGGATAAATTTTAAGAAAAATCATAAAAATATTGAAATATAATATTATCAAAAAATAAATATGAACAGTCAAAGTGATTTATTTGCCAATTGGGAGGGGGCCCTTACCTCGGGGGGCTCCTGTGCGTGGCACACTTGGTCATATGCCTTAATCCGGGCCTGATCACATTAAAATAAGTAGAAAATTAAATGTATGAATAATAAAATACCATATAAATGTATGAGAATCAATGTGGCTTGCATATTGTATTATAATCGTTTGAACGTGGTAAGAGGTAGAATGTATCTTCATATAAATGTCTCCAAAACTAAGGTGATGTTTTTTGTTAAGAATGAATCAGGAAATGATTTCCATCTTAGTATAAATAGAAAACTGCTATAACAAGTGGATGATTTTATGTATCTGGGCAGAATGTTCTGTAAAATTGGAAGGATGGATGGTGAAATCGACAGACTGCTGAATGCATCTAGGAGAGTAGTTGGATGTATGTGGGTTATTGCAAAGAATGAGGTAGTATCGAAAAAGGAAAATATGGCAGTATATAAAAGTGTGTTAACGCCAACATTGTTTTATGGATGTGAAGCGTTGGTTTTTAAGTAGAAAAACAAGATCAAGGTGAATGCGTTTGGAATGAGTCACATACACAGTTTCTTGCCTACCCCGTAAGGGAACGGTGTGATTAGTTACGTACATATGTATGATAAATGCATGTATTTAAGATTGATTGGGCACATAGACTGAACCTCAAACTTGTCTGGTCTGGTTTGCCGATGATGGTGGACGTCGGGAATCAAATGCACTGAGTTTTAGTCTTTTATTAAATAGTTTCCCGCAATTTCTACAAACAAATTCGGGTAAATTCTGTCTAGATTCTCCCTTCCTCATTCTTAACCCACTAGTGTAGCTACATTTGGAAATTATAGACGGGATTAACATATCTGCAAAAGAATAAGAAAATATATAAGTTAACTCTAAGGAAAGTACTTGTATGTTAGTGAACTTACTGCCCACATTAAACGCTATGAAAGTAAACTCATTGAGATGCATCGTTCTTTAACTATATAAAATAATGGTAAGCTCTATTAAGAACAAAAACATCCTCTATGAATACGGTTTATGAAGAACGCCAAACTTTGGGGCCACATTAAAGACATGCATTCTATTAGCTTTTATCAGCTAAATCATGCATTCTATTAGCTTTTATCAGCTAAATCATGCATTCTATTAGTTTTATCAGCTAAATCATGCATTCTATTAGCTTTTATCAGCTAGAGCATGCATTCTATTAGCTTTTATCCAGCAAAAGCATGCATTCTTTAGCCTTTATCAGCTAAAGCATGCATTTATTAGCCTTTATCAGCTAAAGCATGCATTCTATTAGCCTTTATCAGCTAAAGCATGCATTCTATTAGCCTTTATCAGCTAAAACATGCATTCTATTAGCCTTTATCAGCTAAATCATGCAGTTCTATTAGCCTTTATCAGCTAAAGCATGCATTCTATTAGCTTTTATCGAGCTAAAGCATGCATTTTATTAGCTCTTATCAGCTAAATCATGCATGTCTATTAGCCTTTATCAGCTAAAGCATGCATTCTATTAGCTTTTATCAGCTTAGCATGTGCCATGAACATAAATGTCTTAATATGTTTTTTATGAAATCATCTCCTATTTGTTATATTTATTATTGTATTTTATTCTAATTGGATAATAATAATTTTTAATGATTCTAACAGTTATTTTAGTTAATTGGCATATCCAATTTCAGCTGACCAGCATAGACAATCTCCTATACCGGTTTTTATGTAGCTAAAGCATGAAGGCGTTCCACAGGCAACAGCACTGCTCCTTACAAGGGGGTCTCCTGTGATCCAAGAGTTTACACCCTTATTTCACCCCTGTAACGGCCAGCTTGTTAACTCACCATTACGTTCCTCTATTATTGGGGACTTCATTGAGTGGGTGCCATTTCTTCCCATTGAGATTAACGTACCGGACTTTTTCGGGTCGGTTTTGGTTGGTTACCGTTTTACAATCGAAACTTGACTGAGCTAAACCCACGCATTTCCTATTTAATCCCTATATCCCACCAACCAGGCCTCTTGTGGCAGACAGGCATTATGAAGGCATGGATGCAACAGAAAGGCATCGTACTGTCAGACATGCAACAGAGACACTCTCAGAATACAGCTATGCCTCAGGAAAGATGTACTGTCAGACAAGCAAAAGACACTCTAGAATACAGCTATGCCTCAGAAAGTATTGTACTGTCAGACAAGCAACAGACACATACTCAGAATACAGCTATGCCTCAGGAAAGTATTGTACTGTCAGACATGCAACAGAGACACTCTCAGAATACAGCTATGCCTCAGGAAAGTATTGTACTGTCAGATATGCAACAGAGACACTCTCAGATACAGCTATGCTCAGAAAGTATTGTATGTCAGACATGCAACAGAGAACTTCAGAACAGCTATGCAAGAGAAGGTATTAGAAGGGCAGGAATGCACAAGGTAGGAAACGGGCGGCCGAACAAGTATTACCAAAACCCGCATCATGTTTACTTGGATGCGGAAGATATAGTGAGATTAGGAATGCATAAAACAGCCATCGTACAATCAGGTCAATATCAGTTATTCATCTCTTATGTAAACATGCATGAGGAGAAAGACATACATCGACTAGGAATAATGAAGGCTGAAATTGATCAAACAAGTCCCGCACCAGACAGACACCATGCAGACAAACTGGCAATAACTGACTGAGGTAGTCATGCGTCAGAAAATGATTTGGGTAGGAAACCTCTTTTGAAAGGCTTTATTTCGTACCATAATCACTTTGCATAGTAGTAATTTGATAGGGAAAAAGGCCTTCCAGAACGGAAGGCCTTTTTACTACCAAAATCAGACTATACAAATCAGTCAACAGGCGTATGTGGAAGATAATGCTGACTTAAAAGAATATAAATAAAATATTAATATGTTTAAAAGTAGGTTATATCCAATCATTGTATTACAATAAATTCTGCATGGATTAAAAAAAATACTCAACGTTCTTACATATCTAAAAATAACTCTTTATTGTATATGTTTTAAAAAATGTCACTGAAAGGAAAGGGCCCCCATATGGGTTTTACAAATTTGGGGGTGGTGGATTGGAGTATCTGCCATCTGACGTAGGTGTGGTACCCCCCTACCCTCCTTAGAGAAAATTTCAGGAATTTAAACTTATGGGAGGGAATTTTAGAGCATCTAAACATAATTCTGAGCTATAAGTTTAATAAATCAATTTTCGCAACAAAAAACAAAAAGCTTTCTGAAAAATTAAAATAAAATATAGTCGTAACTGAACCCAATGAAAAGAAACTTATATTTTTAGCAAATTTATTGAAGAGAACAAAATGAAAAGAAATCTGTTGAAGAGGGAATGGGAGAAAATATATGTTTTATCATTTTTATCTCTTAACTCAAATAGTGATGATACAAAGATTTTAGTAGCAAATTGCAACCAAATACCAAATATACAATTTTAACGTTTTTCATAAAATTGAAAAAAAAAAGTAAATATTGTAGACTGATAAGGGTGACTTCTGACCCCCTTTACAACCCAATTATGGGGGGCCATGCGATGAGAAGTCCAAGATACCCGGCTTCTTTCTGTTAAGGAAAGCAGTTGGAGTTGAACTTGCCATAGCAGCATTAGCTGGCTATGTTCAATTGATACAGATGATCATTCACATTGAATTAAGGAAAATTGACAATTCATAAATGTATGGAATAATGTTAGTCATAGTAAAATGCTACTAAGAATATTTATAGATTTAAATATTTTTTTTAATCAATGCATAAATAACAATAAGAAATTGGACTGGCCTTAATCGACTTTCTAGTATCGTATTCTTGAATCAAATTTAATTGTGTTTACAGAATAAATCTCATGTTTCTCAGTAAGTGATTAATTTTTCTCTATCAACTAAACAAAGACCAATTTTGAATTCACACATATTTTGCCAGTGAAAGCTGATAATATAGTCGACTGTAAGTATTTAAGAGAGTCAATAAAAATCAATATTACTGGACATAATTTTGTTGTTTTGTGGAACATTACTCAATGTTATTTCGTAGTCTATGTTTGACGTTTGCTGATGAAGAAATTAGCATGATACATTGAGCTACACTTCATAATGATTTAATAGAATTTGTTTTGTTGGCACAATATTAATTAAAAGTATTCAACTTACAAATGTGGAATTTGATTAATTTACTTGTTTATTATTATTTATAATTATAGATAAAAGTATTTTTTTGACCCAAGAGAAAATACTAAGCATATATTTCCAAAAATAATATTTGTTCATTCAAAATTAAATATTTACCGATACCAGAGATAATGGATTAATATTTAAAACATAACATAAACAATACATAAGAAAATTCTCCATGGATTATGGACGCTTAAATATGAAGTTGAATAGTTTCATAAATATAGGTTTATAATTTATTTTCATAAAATCTAGTACGCTTAATGAATCATGCGTGGTTTATCTTGCGTTTCTGGTCATCACGTAATCGTAAATTAACTGCTAGGGAGTTTAATTCTCTCTTGCACTTTTATAATATGTGGGCCTTGGTTCACCAGTACCCTTCGTTTAGTATGAAAGGTAAGTCCAATATCATTGCTGAGGGAACTGCAGGTCTTATGGAGAAAAGCTTTATCTTCTTTCTCTCTCAGTTAACTGTTGCCAAATTTCTCCACTCTCAGTTATGTCTGAAGGTGGTGTGCTGGGGTAAGAAGAGCTACTGGCAACCTCGACTAACCAGCGTTGCCAAACTTGTCTTATATTTGAGGGGAGATTAACCATAAATAAAACCACGGGAGGATGACAACGCTGTTTCCCAAGAGTAGCCATGCTTTTACCTCAGATATGATATCCAGTGTAGTAAGCCTAAATTTCTTGATAGACTACCAATGTGGTGTAGCTTAAAATATAGGATTATAATGTAATCCATCAAGGTGGAACTTCTACCTTCAGGGCGAACAGTTGGTATTATACATGAGCTCATACTGTTTTAAAGGAGAGGTTTATATTTCATTGGAACAAAGTGTAAGGTATATAATGGTCAATAGTATCAATTAATTAGAAATAATCTAAATACACTTGTTTAAAAAAGCTTTCAGTCAATTTAATAGCTTTATTTAAAATTGTAGAAGTGAACATATTCGATATAGCTTGTGGATCATCTAAAAAAAAAAAAAGATACGTTAAAAACATAAGTCCGAAATAATTTTTTTCAACCATATCAAAACAAACTAATGACACTCCCAGATATATAAAACACCACCACACAATATCTTCACAATGTTTGTTTACAGCCTTTATCCGGAACAAGCACCTCTCCCATACCGATGTTTTAAATTATTATTGATTTAAACTCACTCAGTGAGAACTGATTATGAGTCTTTTGGCCAATGTCCTTAAGGAATAGCGGGCATCTGTTATTGTTTCATGACACAACATAATGGTTAAAATAAATGTAAGAAATTGCTTGATTAACAAACTTGCATTTCCTAAACATGCATGTGTTGACAAATCAAGAAAAAATAACATTTTGACAAAAGTAAGACAAAAGATGTATGTTTTTAATTGGCTTCGATAACTGGTTCAACGTATAATGGCAAAGTTTGGTGGTTCTTTATTGAATTCCTTTGATTAGGCGAAACTTGGGCATCATGTACTGCGGCCACAGGAACAGCTCCAAATAGAGTTGCTTTCTGGGAGAGAGAGAGTTCTTTGTTAAGGTTAGTTTCATTAGAGGTTGTCTCTTTGTCATCTTGTACAGTCCTAACCTGAACGTACAGCGGTACAGGATAGCGAAAACTGTAAGAGAAACCACTGTTTGGAGACAAACTGGACTTTTCCTTCAAATTAGCAGTACCAGGTAGAACATTTGGATCTTTGATGAGAGTTTTGGCATTCCTGAGATAGTTCCCAGAGATCTCTTCTTGCGCTTCAGGACTGTCTATAACAACAGCTTCATCGTCATCTTGAGCGTTAAAACGATCGTTCAGACTTTGAGATAACATACTGATGCTATTCTCTGGATATACAGTCATCTCTATTTCACTCTCTTCTTCACCGGGATTTGAACCTTCAGTGACGCTCTCTTTATCAGACTGGACATTGTCACCCTCACCACTTGCTAAAGCAGCGTTCAGAGCTTGTTCGTACAAATGGAGATGTATTTTTTGGCTGCTTCTACTTCAGGAGTATCTCGTACTGGTTGTGGAACGTAGGCGAACCCAGGAAGATGGTTACCAGCTGCATGGAAGCCTGTGCCATCGTCCCAGTATTGGACCTAAAACAAAAATTCATCAACCCATTAATAAATGATCAGAAAACGCTTCCCAAAAATTAAATACTCGCTTTGATATATTAATTCGACAAATGCAAACCATTGCAATTATATACCAAGCTACGCATAGTCTACGTAGACACCAAATCACTGAAATCTATCATGGGTTTTGAATGTCAGATTCTATATAGGAAGAATTTTCAGTCGTTGTATTGTTATTTTTCATTTCCTTAAAATACCCGCGTTACTGGCCCTTAAGATTCTGCCTAAAACAAATCAAATATTGCTCCAGTAGATAAGTTTAAAATTAATTTTCTACAAATGTGATATTAGACCAAGATATTTTCTTTTTATTTAAAAAGTTTCTAGTCAAATGCCGCAATACTCATGTTAAATATTCAAGATTGTTGAGATAGCTATGTAGAAAATGAAACTAAGGTGACATTTTATTTTTTTGGTCCAAAAGTTTTTGATATAAAAATCGGACCTTATTTCATGTTTCCTTAACTTTCTTGGCCTCAGCAAAAAAAACTCTGACAGGCTTGTCATTTTCTGTATAAATCATCGAGGCGTTAATGGTAAATGATTGGCAGGGGTGTGCAAGGCTTCGAAAACTTCGACTTCACTTCGAAGATACATCAGCTTTGATCTAACTTTAAAAAAATTACGGCTTTTGAGAGTCTAGATACACACTTACGTTAAGGTTTTGTCATTATATTCTATCCATATTTTTAATATGAAAGCTTGGTGGACCCAAGGGAGGTGATTGGGGAAATCGCCCCTTTTCATATAAAAATAATAAAAAATATTGAAATCAATACCTTAAATGTTGTAAAGAATGAGTGACTATAATATTAATCTCCCTCAACCTATCTCCTATATTACCTAAACACTAACCGTTCAAACTTAGCTCTAATGTGCAGAAAGGCAAGTGGCTTGAAACTAAAACTCTTCAGTAAGTCTAGTATGATAAACAATGATTTGTTCTAAAATACATATTTTTTTCTATTAATACTGAATCATTTCAGGCCCATATACATATTTATTACTTAAAATAACAGTGACCTTTTGTTTTTTATTTTTTAATTAAAACTACAAATTTGTTAATCAAAATTGTGTTTATTCTTACAAGTCCTCTTTTTAATATAATAATTATTAATTAAACTATTTTTAAACTCGCAATATTATTATTTAAATTATTATGAATTAAAATAATGATTAGTTAAAATTGTTAAATGTATGCTTGAAGGAGCCTTTGAAAACCAATCCCACCCCAACAATACCTGGATCAACCCTCCCATAAAAGTGTATATTCTTTTTCAGACTCAATATCCAACGGGGGTGACTTTTTCAACTTCCGGTAAAAATGGTTGTAGTTTAATAGTGGTTTCACATCTGCAGGTCAACACATTTCTATTAAATCCTCATTTGTCAATTTAGATGTGCAACGCTATTAAAATTACATAATTTTTACTGGAAGCAGAAAATATCACCCCCGTTGGAACCCCACCCCCCCAACCAGACGCATCCCGACCATGAGGCTATGAGGCCATCTACTGGTGGGGGGTTACCCCCTTGAGAACCTATAAAAAAATCCCCAAGACCTTTAGCCTTTCTACCTCCCAGACGCGTCTAATTAAAAATTCCCTCACCCCTTTCCAGCCAAATTTCACATTTTTTTTTCTATTTTAACCTAAGTATTCTGCAATTTGCGTACGGGTTTGCAAGTTATGTTAAATCACAAATTAAATGTTCACATGAAAAATATCTGCAAGTGATTGAAATGTATGTTGTGATATTTACTTGAGAATCAGCTAAGGTCAAAAATGTTAAACATGTTTGTAATACAACATTTTGTAAATATTATTTAGTGTCTAAAGCTATGTAAATATGAACAATATATTACTTTTCAACATGAAACTTTTTTTAAAAACTATTCTAACCTCTAAATGTATCACAATGATGGTTACACCATGTAACGGCGCGAATATATTTACCTTGATAGTTTCTCCTCGTGGGTCCAGGTAAGAATAGGATCCCCTCACTGTACCGTCGCTGTTCCTAGCTTCAATCCTGGCTTGGTCGGGTGAGGTGTAGCCAAACACAGCCCTTCCAGCGCCATCTTGGGAATGGAAACTGGCTCGCTTCACCCTCTTCTTCTTCTTCTTCGTCTCCGAGCATACTCTCTGGAGTACGGGCAGAGTAGATAGGCTGTGGTGCTTGGAGCAGACCTACGGCACTCGGCGACAAGTAGAACACTTGTAGAGGATACGGTGGATTCTGACAGCTCACACCCTGAAATAAAATGACAGTTGGAAATATTATTGTAAGTTAACGACATTTCCCCCCCATTTAACTGAGGTATTTAACGTGCACTTTTTGAATCAACTGATTATACCAGCACACGAGAATTTCAATTAGCGAGAGTGAAAGGCCCTAACCAATTTTGTCGTGAAAGATATGTTCATATACCTTTCAGGGTTCTTTTACATACCACAATCGACATGGGACCTAGGGTTTTATTTCCCGATCCGAAGGAAGTTGTGCTACGGATATTTTATCTCTCAAGAAAAATCCGTCAACCTCTGCTGGGTTTGAGCCCACGGACATCGGGTCCTGCGGCGAACCCCTTACCCTAAGATCGCCGAGGTTGGCTGTTAAAACTGAGCCAAACATAAATTTACTGTAAAATATCGCTCCACGCTTGTAAAACAGATGTTTTATTTGTGATTTCCACATGTAGTACACCATTGTTCAGGAAGTGTGCCGCGAGAGTCTTAGACAAGATAAAAAATAAATGGTACGGAACTCCGCACGGACTTTCTCGCTCTATTATTTAAAAATAGAGATATTCACTCAAAGCTCGTAATATATGTGAAACGTTGGCTCCACAAGGGTCAACACTTCCTATTAAAATTTCGACTTACGGTTAAAATTTTCGACATTTTATTAGGTGTTGCACATCTTCATGTCATCGCATTGCTATCAAATTCCTCATTTATAAATTTTAACCAATAAAAAATGTAAATATTGACTATTTAGTTTAAAATGAAGATAGATCATGGTTGTACAAACATTTATCCTAAGGGTTTAAGGAGAAATAACATTAACTTTTTTAGATACTTATGTTTAATTACTCTATGGCATTGAGAATTATTGCGTTAAAACTTAAGTAGTATCTCTTTACAACGAAAGCTCACAAAATTGTATTAATATATTTGCCAATATCTCAAAAACTGTTGGTCTTATAAAAATATATTTAATATAAGAGTTTTTTTATTTTTAATAGTTCTACAATTTTTCAATGATAAGTTGTTTAGTTTCTCAAATAGTTGCGGAGATACGAAAATGTCCGCTTCTGTAAAGTACCCTAAAATTATTTTTATGGGAAAATGAAAATAGCCAATTTATTTATAATCTTAATCAACGCCTAGATACGAATTTTAATCAAAATCCTTAGAGCCGATTTCGAGGAAATCGATTTTTTCTCTTTTCAGCCTTTATAAAACTACTCTTAATTTTAAGTTTAAAAAAAAAACACAGACATACGGCATTTCAAAGACAATTTTTTAGGGTTCGGGGGGTCATGAGACGTCGAAATCCATCAACGTTTCAGGTTAAATTTTGTTTACGGTCGCAATACTTTACCTTTTGTGTTCTAAAAGTTAAAAAATATAAATATTTGCGTATAGCTTGAAAGTTATTGGTTTTATAAAAATATGCTTTGAATAAAATATTTGTATTATATATAGATCTACATATTTGTAATGATAAGTAATTTCATATCTCAAATAGTTTCGGAGATATGATAAAAAAATGATAATTTACACATCTGACCGGAGCCTTTAAAGTTATTTTGCTTAAATATTGAGAGTAGCCATTTTTTTAAAAATATTTATAAACGTTTAGACATGAAATTTTATCAAAATCGTTAGAGCCGATTTTGAAAAAAATCTACTTTTACTCTTTTTACCCTTTTGTAAACTACCCTTAATTTTAGGGTTAGATGTCCAATTCCAAAAACACCTCGGGGCAGCCTTATGAAAATCCTAGATACCAAGTTTTAGCCCAATCGTTAAAATAGTTTAGCTTTAGTCGGAGGTACAGACAGACAGACAGACTGAAATTCAAAAACCACTTTTCGGATTCGGGGGGTCATGAAAAGTCGAGATTCATCAAAATCTCGAGTTCGAATTTTTTGACGATCACAATACTTTCTCTACCTGTAAGATAGAGAGAAAGTAAAAAGAAGCGAGAAATATTTTCTAGGAATAAACATTTTATTTTAAAATCCATGATCCACATTATTTTTTAAAATAACACATAATTTTAGCTATTGAACTTTTAAACACAATCTTAATACTCGTTATTTTAATGATATAAAAGTGATGGTGTGCCTTTACAATGTTATCTCCTTGCATGCTCAGGGTGACATGAGTAGAAAGTCCCTAGCTTACACTAATGAAGTAATAAAAATGAATTTAAAATTTAAAGGAAATGTATCTAAATTTGTGTGAAAAAAAGTGATGAAAAAACTCCCTCAGCACATTCGACCTCCTCGTCACTGAAAACCAGACAAAACGAGACTGACTTCTTTACCAACGTACCCACCGATGTGAGTGAATATATGTTACTTTGCACCAAATCACGAAATTCTTCTAATTTGAAGAGTAATTATAATTATGTTTAGTACCGCGTCTTAGTACGCTTTAAATACTAATGACGCTAATGGTTAGGAATTGGGGAAGGTTGAATTTAGAGGAAGTGAACCCGCATTTGCGTGGAGGGAAGAGGTAAACTGTTTTGGAAAAAACACCCCAGTAAATCCAACCACGATTCGAACCTTGATCTTCCCACTATCGGCAGTTACTGCGAGAGTAGCGCCTTGACTTGCGGCCACCGAAGCACTGTTTGTAATTATTTATGAGCTATCATGCCTCTAATCACTGACTTACTCAACTGGTAATTGACTTGTGAGCAACAATTGTGATAGTTTTAATTAAATATGTCACGATACCTGTTTTTCTCTATTCCGATTCTGGATTCCGGTTCTTAAGTTCATCCTAGATTTTTCGATTCTCGATTCCGTTTCTTGAATATTTCCTAATTCCTTATTTTTACAAGCATCCAACATTATGTACTCGTAAAAACATATTTATTCAACTTTATAGCATAGCAAAAAAAATTACATAATAATAAAAACAATTCATTTTAGTTTTAACCAAAGAAATTATAAATAATTATAATAAGGTATGATAAACAATGGCTGAGAACACAAATCCTTTAAATTCATCGAATATGGCTGTTAGCTTAACTGTCAAATAATGCCAAATAAATTAATATAGAGATAATTGACAACTATCTATTCTGAATTTACCGTTTTCTTAGTTTCCAGTACTTTAATTGAGAGCTTAGAGTTGAAATATCGAGAATCGTAATATAGTGATCGATTCTCGAGTCTTTCGATACCAGTAAGAATAGAGGGTATCAAAGTATCAAAGAATCGAGTTTGACATCCTTAGTTTTAATAAATCTTACAATCAAGCATGTATCTTTCTTTCAATTCTGCAAGCGTTTGAATCCAACAAAAAATCAAAGGCGTTAAAAACAAAACAAAAAACTGTTTACTTGCTCTTGATTTTTAATGGTGGCTCGCTGTTGTCAGCCAGACCTGATCAGTTTTTACACGCAGCAAGATCGTGACAATGCAACCTGGTTTTTAACCTTCTCTTTCTTTACTTCCCTCTCTCTCTTTCTCTCGCCTTCTTTATTGCTCCTGGCGTTGTTTAGAATCTGGTTTTAAAAAGCGGCCGCTCTTGATTGACCTTCGAAAACCACTTATTTATTTCAAAGTCATTGCCATGGCCAACAACATCAATATTCAGAAGGTTCAAGAAAAATTCCAGTCAGGTTTCCGTGGAAATAGAACGTCCATTTTAACAACAGAGTTAATTGGTTGAAACGATCATCAACACAAAAGTTTGATATACACGTGAAGATTTATCGGCAGAGATAAATTGTATCAAATAATCACCAGATAAGATTGGCTAAGAAAAGTCTTCAGATAAATATAACGTTACCTACTAACGTATTGATTTATTGTTATAGAATATTTATCCAACAATTTTTTTTTGTACATGTGTGTTGTTTCAAACTATTTTTCTTTAAATATTGCAAATTTAGCTATCAACGATGAACTTTCAGAGTTCTGAAAGATATGACCAATGATTAGTTTGGAAGTTATTCCGACATGTACTATGCACATCAAAATATGAACGCGAGTGCGTTATTGAGCGTTTCATTGATGGGTTACTTAATTATAAAAAGGCGAACCTTTGAATCGAAAGTTCTGTATTTTTTGCTGAACAAATATCTATCTGCTTCTTTGTAATATTTTTTGCAATAATTGGTCAATTCTGCATAGCAATTATTTTTGATATTTTTATTGGTATATTCCGGGCAGGTCGTTTTCCACAAACACTGTTTATTTCTATATAGCTCAATAAAACCAATTAGAAACTCTTTAGACGCCATTTTGCATTGTAAACACTTCACTAAATCACGTAAATAATCTTTGGACAGGCACTGACCTTGCAGACCCCCACCAAAAAGTCTGTTCGATATATCGCGAGGTTAGAATCGTTACATGTGTTTAAACTGACCAATATCTACGATAAGTCTGTACCAATCTATCGATCATCAATATATCGCTCACATCTTTTAAACTGTGAGAAGACACTAACTAGGGATTTATCTATACAATTCAGCAAACCTACTGTTAAACTGTTTGAATCAGCTGAAAAATCATCACTTGTTTGGCCAGCTATTGTCAGACAAGAGGCTGCGTTGTACACTAGAATGGTTTATTTTCATTTTACATTCGTCGCCCGTTAAACTTATCTTTTTAAAATATAAACTCGCTTTGCACCCTACAAACCGTTTGGGTTATACCTTATGTACTAATTACACTAATGGTTTTAGAGAATAAAGAGTTATATTTATAGGAATGGTACCCAAATTTGAGTGGAGGGAGAGTGGAAAAAACATTTCGGAAAAACCATCCTCAGTACACCCGACAGAAATTCGAAACTTGATCTCCCCATAATCGGCAGTCTAGTCCACTTCGAGGGTAGCGTCTTGGACCATGCGACCACCGAAGTTGGATTGCATGGTTTTATTACAATGACCGGGTAGGGATGAGAAAGGTAGAGTTTTTTTAGAGGGTATGTACCCTCATTCTAGTTTAGAGAGAAAGAATGGGAAACGATTTAAGAACAAAGCACCTTTAGTATAACTGACTGGGATTTGATCCCCGGTCTCCTCTTCACCGGTAAACTAAAATAAATAGAACGGTTGGTGGTTGATTAGGCACGTCACAGTATCTATACACTAGAGTCGCGATTATCCGGCCTAAAATTGCGGCATTCCGGGCCGGATAATGGAAAATTCGGATAACACGGAATCCGAGTGTAAATAATTTTCAGTATAAGTTTGCCTACTTTTTTAGGTTTTCACAGAACATTTAGCTTTGTTTTAATATAATCTGCCCATTTTCTGATTGCGATGTAAAATAGGAACAGAGTCATTGTAGGCGGAAAGTAAAAATTAAACTAGAAAGAAATGTTAGAAATCCTTAATACAGTTACTTTATTTTGTAAATGGAACATCGGCTACAAATCAAGGACAAGTGAAAATAGAGCATCAAATAGATTACGTTATAAATTCAGTAAATGTTTTACAGTGGATATTTACTGGTTTGTTTGTTTGTTTTAAAACGGACTTGTTAACATCGGCCCGGATAATCACAACTTTAGTATAATATTAATTGTAAATGAAAACACTAAATTACTAGAATACTTCAGTTCAGTATAAGCCATCCAGCTGAACGTTAGCTATTCCGCACATTATGTCAGAGGTAAAATGAATTCTTAGTCAAGAGGGGGCAAGGTTAGGTTAGGTTAGGTTGTGCTCAATCCCCATTGGGAGGGAAATTGCACTGCGAGGTAGCAGCAGTGTCCATTACACCTTGTAGGGGAAATGTTGGTGGTAATCCTGAGTCAAAAGCAGTTCCTCGTACACCTACGTCCTAAATGAACCACTAAACTAACAAATGGTTTGCATTATAATAGTTTGGTTTCTCACTGGTCCTCAACGAAGATTTCGGTGCATTTTCTTTGAATTGTATCTTTCTCATCCCTTCCCCATTAGTGTAAGTTTATGGATAGCCTGAACGGGTGTTAAGACCTTGTGCCTACCTGCTTCGGTGGCCGCATGGTCTAAGGCGTCACTCTCGTGTTAGACTGGACTACCGATGACAGGGAGATCGAGGTTTGAATCTCGGTCAAGTGTAATAATCCCTAACTCTTTATCGTAATTAGTACATATGCGTGTAATCTGAATAGGTAATAGGACGAGATGCAAAAAAAAAAACTTCACCCCAATCGTACAACTCCTGCACCCCTCTCCCCCCAAAAAAAGGTGATGTGGACGATAAATATTGTACCATTTCGTAAAACATGTGCCCTGTGTAAAGTAAAATGGCTTAAAGATTTGAATTGGCAACTTTTGAATTTAGAAAGAGTAAAAATATATAACAGGATGGGCCCAGCAAATTTTTCACAGTTTGCTTTTATTTAGATGGTGAATATTTACTTTTCAATTAAAGAGCTAATTTTCAAGTTTCTATTCGTCTAATTGTTTTGACCCCGCCCTGTATAATGAATATTTAAGCAAGACCAATTGAAGCATTCAATAAATGCATTGTTATCAGTGAGATGTACTCTTTATTGATCCTGTAAGTTAGCAAGCTTATCCTGCATGTTTACACTATTGTATAGTTAATGATATTTAAACGATATTCTGTAGCACTAGATTTCAAATACTTCTAATAGTTTTCTTCCAGTTGAACCAATGGTCCATATTTCACATCTGTAAAGCGCAATACTCCAAACATAAGCCTTTAGGAACTTTTCCCTGATTTCCAAATTTATTCTAGTCGTTCATAAGATAAGGTCAAGCTAAAACTGATAATTTTCAGGAAAAACGAAATGTAGCTTTCTGCCCATTTGGGCTATCAACAACTTACACTAATTTCAAGACAAAGGATGAAAAAGTGAGCGAAAAATAGTTATTTTTAAGTGAACAACCCGAAGGTTGGTTTGATGTGATTGTTAACTATTTGAAGTTGAACAAGCACTCAGCCCTTCGGCTGGTTAGTACAGCCTGCTCCATCTGGTCTATATCGCATGTATTATAGAAGTTCCAATAGTGTGGTAGTTCCCCGTTGCCTCCAACACTGAGTTTCTATGAGCGAGAGTGAAAGGGCCTACCAATTTTTCCGGTAAAGGTATTTTCCCATACCTTCCAGGGTTATTTTAGATGCCACAATCGACATGAGACTGACTGCTTTACTTCCCCTCCGAAGGAAGTTGTGCTACGGATTTTTATAACTTAGGAAAAATCCGTTGACGCCGGTAGGGTTTGAACCCACAAATATTGAGTCATGAAGCACGCATTTTACCACAAGACCACTGAGGTAAAGATCAAATATTAGTTGAGTTTAATTACTTTGACCACTCAGTCAACTCCACGGCCTATTATTTTATTAAATCAATTTAAGATTATATTATTAAAAGTTAAAAACTATATATTATTGCATTTATATATATCAGAATCTTTATTATTATCAAGTATTTGAGAATTAAAATATGTTGTTCAGAAGACAGTCGATAAATTTCCTCACATCCTTTATCAATATCTCAAATAACGCCACTTTTTACAACTGCTACCTTCATAGGGTATTCATCGGTGGATATGTGGATAGAGGCGTCAGTCTTCTCTGGTTTGTCTGGTGACCGGGAGATCAAGGTTCTAATCCCATTAATCTTGAGATTTGTCGGCTTTCATATTTATTAATATCACTCCTCATATCTATTATTTATTTATTTTTGTATTTTTCTCCCTCTAAATGAAGCCAGATTTAATGTCTTCTCTATTTTATTAAGATCTTTTTGGTTTTTATATGGGATTTAAGATAGGTTACATAGAAATAACAATTTGGAAAAAACCAACATTTATTTTTTGTGGCCAATATTGATGGCATTTTATCATATTATAAGTGTTATTTTATAGATATTGATAATATATATCATAAGTTGTAGCTATAGATCAAATACTTGACGTATGAATGTATGAAAGCAGATTTAGTAACTTTTTATAGATGTCATATAAGGTTCTTCTTTGACGCCTATGTCAGCTTTGTGCTAGTATATCTTTACACCAAATAAATAACAAATAATAAAAGTAATAGTAAGTAATTTGAACCTTAAACAAAACCATGAAAATAATAAATTAGTAAAGCAAATAAGGACAGAACCTGGACTTCCCAAGACCAAGAAAGTTACAGTATGAACATGAAACTCACCTAGCCAATAGAACCATCGTAAGTTGTTTGAGCTTCTTATGTTCTATATTTACATAAAAGGCAAGACAAGTCCACTATATAACATGTCTTGGTCTCTCAATTATTATTGTTTTTCTTTTCTTTCATGGAATATTATTTGTAGGAAAGTAAATAAAATAATATTGACATAAATACGATTAAGATTCTACCAAACAACATTTTCATTATTGAAAACACCAAAAACTATTACTACAGTCTTATTTTCATGGCAAGCCCGTTATTTGAAAACAGGAAACTCGCATTGCCACAATGGCGGGGGAAAATATTATAAGTATATTCACATTCTTAGGCTGTTTAATTAATCACGTAAAGAAAATTATACAATAATCCATAAGAAAGTATAATTGGAAGATTCTGATAAATTTTTAGATGAAGTAGTAGACCAAATAAGACAGATTTCTAGAAGGTCAAATTTTAGTGACTTTCGATCGATGTTAGTAGTCGAAAGTGGGTCTCCTATAAACATCAGGGTTTAACTTACACATTGTTGTATAATTACAATATTTTGCTGACTTATAATGTAACGAGAATAATCCTTTAAGCCCAATTATGTGGCCGTAAGGTCTAAGGCGCTACTCCGGCAGTAGACTTGACTGCTGACTGCGAGAAGAGCGACGTTCGAATCTCAAGTTTTTTTTTCCAAAATGATTTCCCACTTTCCCTCTAAGCAAATATGGGTACAATTCCTCTAAATATAGCCTTACTAATCCCTAAAACTAATAGCATAATTAGTACATTAACGTATAACCCGAATGGGTAGTAAGACGTGGTGCTAAAAGTTCCTCTTAGCCTGGGATTGCAATCAAACACTTAACCGGTGTCGTGTTCTTTAAGAAGTGTGCTTAAGAAATGATTCGAAGCTACCTTATGTAGTGGTTCACAATTAGTTGTATGCTTGTAGCTAAAGTCATGTGCGTTGAACCTCCAAGTCATTTGAGGAGAGCCTCGGTTTTGTGAACAGGACTATGTTTTATTATCTCGAGTATGGCCACGTGGGAAAAGTGTGTGTGAAAGTAAGAGATGTTAATTTGAATTTATCTTATTTTGAATTAGATATCGAGTTTTTTAAACATTGCATTTTTGTAGACCTGGTATAAACATGTCTTAATATAACTTTTAGATGTCCTAGGTTATAATTCCAGAAGAATATAGAACCTTGTTCAGGGTAGTGACTGGCAAACCCAATGGGAAGAGACAATTGGGAAGACCTATACACAGTTGGGAAGATATCATTAGAATAAATCTGAAAAAAAAAAGGATGTAATGAGGTGGACTAGATATAACTAGCTCAAGATATAGGGTGTAGTGAAGTTGACTGGATAGAACTAGCTCAGGATAGGGATAGGGTATAATGAGCTAGAATGGATATAACTAGATCAAGATAGGGATAGAGTCTAATGAGGTGGACTGTATAGAACTAGCTCAAGATAGAGGTAGGGTGTAATGAGCTAGACTGGATATAACTAGATCAAGATAGGGATAGAGTCTAATGAGGTGGACTGTATAGAACTAGCTCAAGATAGAGGTAGGGTGTAATGAGGTGGACTGAATAGAACTAGCTCAAGATAGAGGTAGGGTATAATGAGCTAGAATGGATATAACTAGATCAAGATAGGGATAGAGTCTAATGAGGTGGACTGTATAGAACTAGCTCAAGATAGAGGTAGGGTGTAATGAGGTGGACTGAATAGAACTAGCTCCAGATAGAGATAGGGTGTAATGAGGTTGACTGGATAGAACTAACTCAAGATAAGGATAGGGTGTAATGAAGTAGATTGGATAGAACTATCCCCAGCTAGGGATAGGGTGTTATGAGGTGGACTGGATAGAACTAGCTCAGGATAGGGATAGGGTGTAATGAGCTAGAATGGATATAACTAGATTAAGATAGGGATAGGGTGTAATGAGGTGAACTGGATATAGCTAGCTCAGGATAGGGATAGGGTATAATGAGCTAGACTGGATATAACTAGATCAAGATAGGGATAGAGTCTAATGAGGTGGACTGGATGGAACTAGCTCAAGATAGGGATAGGGTGTAATGAGGTGGACTGAATAGAAATAGCTCAAGATAGAGGTAGGGTGTAATGAGGTGGACTGAATAGAAATAGCTCAAGATAGAGGTAGGGTGTAATGAGGTTGACTGGATAGAACTAACTCAAGATAAGTATAGGTGACGTACTTCTATAAGCGCGGCAATGAACTTTTGAGGTCCTAATGCCATATAATAGAGTAAGTAAGGTTTTATTTCCAAGTGTTCAAGTCAGTGGATTGAATGGTTAGGATTTCAGCAGTTAGTATTCCTTTAGTTAAGTGGCTGTGATTGGGCATAGTGTGTACTTCAAATTTCAATGGTAAGACATTCGTGGACATCCTAATTTTTAGAATGTTCAACTCGAATTCACACATCTTAAACAAATATAAATCACTTATGAGGTCCACTTCAACCCTGGCTCTTTTTAAAATGGATTCACACTCACAGTTTGTGCGTCAGTCGTGTCGTTTAGTTAGCATTCAGAGCATGGTGGCAGCACTGTCGGACCAGTCCTGCAGGTGTGAATCCTACTTTAGGTGTGATGGAACGGAACGCGAGGAAAAGCAACTCTTTTTTGCAGTTTATATGGCAAAACTTTTTTGTTTTACCAAAATAAATAAAATATTTCTCCAGTACAAATAAAGAATTTAATTTTCTTCACATAATGACCACAAAATTTCATGAATATCTGTCATGGGTGTCTTGGAATTTAATAACAACTTTTTTTCTCTTCATTTTAAAAATTTCACATCTAATCCCGCTATGCTCATTCATGACAGATATTCAACAACTGTTGATATCAACACGAGAAGAAAATTAAACTCTTTGTTTATACTGGAATAATATTTTATTTATTTGGCAAAAAAAAAAGTTTTGCTATAAAAACTGCAAAAACACTGGCTTTTTCTTGCTCACTCCCACCTAAATGATACCTATTTCTTTGTTCACCATGGAAGAATGAAATTAAGGTCACACATAGATAAACTACTAAGCGAAGTGTTTATAACGACTAAAAAGACTTGATGACATTAACTCACCACCAGTAGCAGCACTAGTAGCAGCAGTAGAGGCATTGGGCGGGCGATCATGGTTCGAAGCTTTTACACTAAACACTGATTGACTCAAGCCAGACCAGAACATGTCCGGCACCTGCTAGAGCTCCTTGACTGGCTGCCTCCTATTGGCCGACAGCATATCTGCACCACCAAGTGTTAATGTGCTCACCCCAATGACCTTCACCCCGGTCACCGACTGCTTGTTGGTTGCCACTCCAGAGGCCGTTGCAAGTCCACAAACAAACAAATATTATACTGAGCTAACGACGACATCTTCTGAAAATATTAACCAAGTGAGATGGAACAAGTGTTTGGGCTTCTCTCAAGGTCACACTGCAGCTATTAACCAGTGGTTAAAACTTAACAAACGAGAACCAAGCTCGTGTGAAACAGTCAAATAAAACAGATATAATAATTTAACAAAATAATAAATGAGTAGAAAACAAAATAAAATTAAGAGAAAATAGTAAATTAATTATGCTCTTAAGATAGTAAAATATGTTAACTAATATTTTGACGTTTGTTAACAATTACAAAGTGGTTGTTTTTATGTGCATTGTGAGCCATATTTCATATTGAACACTATACATAAAAAAACAAAGATAAAAACTTTAGACACTATTCCAAGTTTCTACTTTGCGTTTGTTTTAACTTAATATCCATACAATGTTTAGAGGATGTCATACTTTGATATTTATCCATGACTTATGTCGTAGTCACTATATTATTTGTAGTATAATAAATACAATTTAATACTAATGCAACAATCAAGAATGTGAGTTATTTTAAAACATAGAATCTTGAAATGTATTATAGTTACTATGGTGGGATTCAAACACAATTCAATTATTGTATCTGTTTTTTTTAAACTCTTAAGGTGCGGCCGAAGGGAGCGAAAGTATTTTTACAGTTTTTATAGAATCGCAATTTTTTGGCCAAAATAAATCTAATATTTCTCCAGTAGCAATATAGAGTTTAATATTCTACACACGCTAATATCAAAAGATCTTGCATATCTGTCAAGGGGGTCCTAGAATTTTCTCAACACTTTTTAAACAAAGAGAACAAGTTTTGACAAAATTACAGGACACCCTTGTCAGATATTCAAGATCTGTTGATATTAGCACGTGCAGAAAACTAAACTCTATGTTGCTACTGGAGAAATATTTTATTTGTATTGGCCAAAAAAATGTAATGGTATAAAAACTGTTAAATTACTCATGATCCCTTCTGCCGCACCTTAAAGTAGAACATTAATGCTATTACAAAAATTCCTTAAAAAATTAAAAACAATAAATACCAAACCTAGATGTAAACCATCCATAATAGTAGGCTATTTGATTTTAAATAAGCGTAAATAAATGTGTGACGATGGCAAATTTTATTTGTATTATTCAAAATGATTTCTCCCAAATGAATTAGCTAGCATAGTTAGCATAGTAGCATAGTATGGGATAACATACAAATACGGCTTATTTCAAAACATAAATTAAATTTAGAAACATATTAGTTTGTTTTATATTTACTTTATATGTTTAATACTGTAAGTTATATATTATATAAATAAGAGGTCAATACCATAATTCCTCCGGACAATTCTTGATATTATTAAGTTTGTAAGCACATGCTTCGGTGGCTGTATGGTCTAAGGCGTCACTCTCTTATTAGACTAGATTTCTGATGGCGGGGAGATCAGGATTCGAATCCGGTCAGGTGTATTGAGGGTGGGGTTTCCCTGAATTGTTTTCCACTCTCCCTCCACGTAACTGCGTGTACACTTCATATAGATTCAACTTTTCTCATCCATAACTCATCAGTGTAATTGGTACATATGCGTATAGCCTGACCAGGTAGTAAGATGTGGTGCTAAAGAAAAAGAAAATTTGGAAGCGGTTATGGTGTGTATCCTGTGTCTGAATATCAAACCGAGAATGTAAAAAACTATAATCTGACTCTTTTTTATGGATGTGAAGAGTGGTGTCTCCCTCTGTACCAAAAGATTACATTGAAAGTTTTTGAGAACAAAGTAACGAGAAAATATTTGGACCTAAGAGAGATGAACAAACAATAAAATAGAGAAAGGTAGATAATGGAGAACTTCATGGTTTGTATTCATCTTAAAACATATTGAGGTTAATCAAGACACACAGGATGAGGCAGGGTGGTCATATATGAATATTCTTACTTCTGTAACTTAAGAACTTTATAGCTCGGAACCTTTATAGATTAAGAGCTTTAAGCCTTAACTGATGAGGCAGCTAGTAATGCGGTATTCACGCTCTCAAAAGCTTTACAAAAGAATTATTTATTTTTAAATAAAAAATATTTGCAACCATCACCTCGTTAGAAGGACTTCGTATATTTTAAATATCAAAAAGGAGGAAGGTCACTTCACCTTGGCAAAATCTCAATCTAACCAACGTTGGATGCTTGTTGCAGCTTCGGAACACCCAATCAACCAGAGGCATAATAGCCTGCTCTTTAGTCACCACCTTCCAAACTCTTTGGCCTAGAAGGTAGAATTCACCCAACTTTCCGTCAATCATAATGCCAAAAGAGGAAATTTTGCTGAATCATAATTTTATCGAGAGCTGCTATCTCCAAGAGGAAACCAAATCATGTATCAAGCGAATCCATCATTCACTCATCTTGGTCCTTTGCCATCCAAACCTCAGGGGAGAGATGGCATATTGCGGATCATCCCACTAAATATCACCTACACGAATCGCTCCACACCGTAGCGCACCGCACCGCACCGCAGGCGTGGACGAATCGTCGAGAGAGCAATCATCAGCACATTTACGGTGCGTTGCGGTGCGGCACCGTGTAGCCACCAACACCCGAATACTAATTACGATCTGGACGTTTCCGGAAATGTTCGGTAGCTTTCGAACTTTGTTTTTATGCCAACCATCAGGAATGCGCGTGGGAATGTACATTTACACAGGGTTGAAAAAAAACACGATTATTTAAAAAAAAAAGCCCAACCCAGTTGGGTTTTTTGTATTGGGGTTTAAAATTTGATTTGCTATTTATGCTAACTGATTTAATCACGCATTAAAGTAGAGTAATTATTCGGGATTGAGTGAGGCTTGAGTTCGAACACTTTGAACATTGCTCTTCGATGGCTTCCAGAACAGAGATTTCGATGGCAGGAGTGCAGTGGCACACGCGTACATGCGATTTTCCCTTCATATCTGGCTCGTGTAGCCACTTGCTAGAAAATTCGGTGCGATGCGGGTCGATCCATGAAGCCTTAGCTTTAGGGTTCACTTGTATCACTACCACCAAAGGTAAAATACATCTAAAATTAAGTTGTTAGTCTGAAGCCTTCCTGGCAGCAGATCACTTGTCAACATTTTCCATAGTTATTGTTCACGGAATATAAAGTAGATTCTGATAGCTCGAGACATATTATAATTCGAGATAGGAATGCACATTTTCTTACATATGATGAGTACTAGCGATGACTCAAAAGGAAATAATGTAGAAAACTTTGTATTCCTTGTAAAACAACTTCTTGGACATGAATATTCCTTTGAAATATAATTAAAGAAAATTTAATAATAGACTACTTTAAAAACATTAACCTTTTAAACTTATTCGGGTTATTCTGTGTAGTTATAGTTTTCTGTACTAGTAAAATAAAGGTAGTATTTTGTTGAGAGATTATCACTTGGCTCCTCTAAGAAACGTTATTTATCAGCATGGTCAGATATAGATCACCCCAGCCAGATAGTTAGCATTCAATTAGTTGATAATTTAAAGTCCTAATGTCCTCGTTCAAGTAAATGCATATATTATACTGTACATCAGGGGTCGACCATTTTTATGCACCCGCCAAGATATTCAAAACTGAAATGTAGTTCCCTTTGAAAATAAATAATACACAACATTTTTGACACATTTTCCAAACATGTCAGAATTGCAAGAAACGGTTGGTTTGATAGCAAATTATATGGGGGAACACACAAAAAAAAAAAAAGGGCAATGTACTCAATCAAAGATTTGTACAATTTAGTGAAATTGCACTAATGATAGATTTTTTTTTTTTTTAATCCATTAAATATTGGGGTATCAGTATCATTGAAGAGTTGTAATAAGAGATTTTGGAACTACAGAAAAACTAATCCTTCAAGGCTTGCCAAACAAACAAAATTTCTGGGAACCAGTGGGCCTTACAAAATTTACTTTGCTGAATATCTCGGAGATGAAGATTAAATCCTACTCTGGATCATATGTTCTTTACGAAATCAGCATTTTTCATAGTGAAAATAAATTTGTGAATACGAAATAAAGATCTCGATATTCAGATGCTAATTCTAGGGACTGTTTAAGAATTACATTTCCAAATTATGAAACGAACTTTATAAAGAAAATCAGTGAAATGCATTTCCAAACATTATATTAAAAATCACATATTAACTTTTTTTTTCTTGAATGTTTCACTAAATAATATAATTTTGCAAGATAGTGTGACTAAATGTATTTCCAAAATAAATTATTTATATTAATCTACCTGTTTGTAAAAATAAAATAAATATATAGCTACATGTGCTCGTGAGAAAGTTCAGAGATTCAGATGAGCCGTTGGTAACATTCAGTTGGCGACCACTGCTGTAGACACTTCCTATCCTTGCATACTCCCTTCGCTTCAACAACATACATGCATCGAGTCATACATGCTCTTTTATTATTAAAACTCTTAATGTTTCACTTTTTCACCCATTCATCTACATTATACAACATTTAGCCACGTCTTACATGTCCTACCCTTCCTTTTGATCCACACACTCTACCTTCATATATTGGCTTCATCACTCGATCCACACTCATCCTCTCAACATACCCAAATCAACGTGAGACGCTTATTTTCCATTGACATATTGTATTCCCTTTCAAACCTCACTCCTTCAGCACCCATTAATTACCGACTTTGTACAAACAAGTTTTTCCACATACATTTCTTAGATATCTCATTCCAACCACATTCATCTCGCTCCTGTGTTTAACTTCAGATAACAATGAAATATTGTAAATAATGTATAGCAAATTATAAGTTTAGTTTTAGTTTTATGTTACTACTTAATGTTTTGAGTTTGAGCCGGAGTAGATACAAAAAAAATTTAGAAATATATTAGTTGATAAAAACAAATCATTTTAAGAATAAAAAACTAAAAATTAATTTTGAACTTAAAATACTCTAATTTAATTGGAGGATGAGAGTACCTGTATAAATTTATAGATGTTAATATAACTTAATTGTTATTAGTAAGTATTTAAAAGATATGATATAATGGAGCAAGTTGAACTATAGGAAATATTGTAAAAGTAGTCTCTAGTTCAATCCCGGCTATAAATATTATAGCATTATTTTTCAAATGTTTCCAAGAAAGAAAGTGAATATCATTAATTAATATTGTGTGTGGATTTGAAATATAGATGCGATGTTAATAAATGCTATGACGCAGTCATGTACTTTCTGAAATAGTCTATTATAGTTAGGAACAACATTTTCAAAAACCTTTTATCAGTCAACTACTATTCTTTAGTGAATTTTTCTCAGAAAAACAAGCATAAAGTGCTATTTATCTCAAGAAAACAATATTGAAAAAAAATCAAAATATCATCATAACCATAACAAAAAGCAATTTTTTTCGAAAATCGGCTGTTGGTATGTTATTCTTAATTTCAAATAGTTTCACACAGTCCCAGAAGCCAATGCGAGTTTATTTCCTCTAAATGATACTATTGCACAGTTATGCATATAGCCCAAACAAGTACCTGGATGAATATTAACTAATGGGGTAGTGATGAGGAGGAAAATGTATACAAAATGTAGCTGTATTGCATGGGAGAGGAGTGGAGAAAACCATTTAGTGAAAAGAATAGATACAGAACACTTGACCGGGATTAGAACACCCAACCCTCCCTCCCACAATCCTCCCCTCCCACATCACTGGAAAGTCAGTGTATTGTGAGACTGACTCCGTAGACCGTATGGCCATGAACCTTCTAATCTATCTGCACATAGCTAATAATATGGGGCCATCGTGTAATTTCTTGGGCTCAAACCCAGTGGGGTTCGATGGTTTTTCCTTGAACGATAAAAATCCGTGGCACAACTTCCTTCGGAGGGGAAATAAATTCGTCGGTCCCATGTCGATTGTGTCGTGTAGAGAACCCTGGAAGGTATGGGAAAATACCTTTCCGGCAAAATTGGTAGGTCCTTTCACTCTCGCTCATAGAAACTCTCGTAAGTTGATATAATCAGTTGGTTCAGAAAGTGTTTTTTAAACACTCAAATAAATAAAAATTAATAAACGTTTGGGTTGTATGTTTATGTGCCAACTACGCTAATTGTTTTAGGGCTTAGGAAGGTTATATTTATAGTAAGTGTACCCGCATTTGCGTGTAGGTAGAGTTGAAACTATTTTGGAAAAACCACTCTCAGTACACTCGACTGAGATTCAAACCTCAATTTCCCCATTATCGGCAGTTCAGTCCATTAGAGAGTAGCGCCCTAGACTATACGGCCACCGAGGTTGGTACTGCTACCTTTCAGGGTAAACGGGGTGTACATATTATTTAGTACACCCAAATCTCGTTGGCTACACAAAAGAGGCATTTCATTCGTTTTTTAGTTACTAAATAAAATTCTAAAAAAAAAAGTGTTTCCTTTCTTAGAAAAGCAACAAAAATCGGATTGTTTCCCCCTCCCCTCCGGGTGAAGATGGCGGTGACTTTCAAGGTCACAGGGGTCTTCAAGTTTGAATACAACGGCGTCAGTTCTTTTCATCAAGGCGTCTTACTACCCGGTCGGTTTGTAAGCTTAAGTACTAATTACTCTAATGGGTTAGGGATTGAGAAGGTTGAATATGGAAGAAGTGAACCCGCATTCGTGTTGAGGGAGAGTAGAAAACCATTTAGGGAAAACCACCCCCAGTTAACCCGAGCGAGATTCAAACCTCAATCTCCCCGTCCTGGCAGTCTAGCTCAACACGAAACTAGCGCGTTAGCCAACTACGCCACCGAGGCGGGTGCTTATGACTAATTGCGATAGTTTGCTAGGGATGAGGAAGGTTATATTTAGAGGAAGTGTACCCAAATTTTGTGGGAGAGAAAAGTATAAAACCACCCTCATTACACCCAACCTGAGCTCGAACCCCCATCTTCTCTTTATCATCAGTCCTGTCTAGTGTAATGACGCTTTAGACAACTCTACCACAGATGTGAGCTTCCAGTTATTTCCCAGACCCCAAAAAATGAGTGTATCGAAATTATCAGATTTTTCTTGAGTATCCTAATTTGTTCAAATAGGGTTAAAACTCACATCTTTGGCCACGTGGACTAGGGCGACACCTCATCTGGTCTGGTTTGCCAGTGGCTGAGAAATGGGTGGCTTGATTCCCGGATGGTTATATTGATGGCTATATTTTTCTTTCCTGAATGGTTTTCCACTCTCCTTCCAATCAAATGTGAGTATATTTTCTTTGAATCATACCTTCCTCCTATCCTACCCCATTAATGTGGGTCGTTTCGACGGGTTGTAAGACGTGATGTAGCACTTAACGTGCAGCGTTGGACGTGTGGTCTATGGCGTTAGACTCATTAAGCCCTAGGTTGTCAGGATTCACCGGATGGTTCCTTTTCCATTAATGATTTTCCTTGGACGTTCCCCCATTTTACCTTCACGCTAGTCAGGGGTAGTTCCCTAAGGGCCGCACTGTCCCTGGCTTTTAGGTTAAGTAACTAATAAAATTGGTGCTAAGCGTACCACACAAATAAATGGAAAGACACAATCTTATCTAATTTAGTCTTCTAAGTTTGGAACAAACTTTTAAATAATCTGAGGTGACCTGGCGGTCTAGAGGTAAGGTGTTGGACATCTGAGCTAGGGGTCCTGGGTTCAATCCTCGCTCCCGGCACAGATTTATCTGATTGCCAAACCCTTCCTTCATCTCTGACAAGACGTGTATTAATCACAACTTGTGAATGTGTGGAATGCCAGGCTTCCACCGTGGTTCGGATTCCACGTTAAACTGTGGGTCCTCCATTTCATCTCACATTAGTGTAAGTGCGTATAACCCGAATGGGTAAAAAGATACGGTGCTAAAAAAATACAATCGCTATGCGAATGGATTCCAGGAGTTTATGGCCACGTTTGGCCAACAAAATATATTTTAATATCCCTGAAGTTATTGTCGATTGGTCTATGCTGCTTCCTCAGAGCCATTATTATCTTACACTCATGTATGTTTTGGTACATTATTTTTTTAAGGTGTGGAAGGTTTTAAAGCAGTTACTTTACTACAATGTCTACAGGGCTTGTTGGAAAAAAAGACACTCCCTATGAAAGGGAAGTATCGTGCAGTAAGCAAGGTGCACTTATACCCAGTGTTACCACTGTTATAGAGTCAAAAACAACGGAAAATATTTATTTTTAAATGAGACAGTCAATTCATCTAATAGGAATGTATTATATGACTCACTCTTGTAAATATTTAAATGGAATTTATAATGTATTCGTAAATTTGAAAAATGACATTTACACGGGAACCGAGCCCAGTAATTTTGGCTCAATGAACCAAATAACTAAAGCAATCCTTTGAAATTTTAAAACAAAAAACAGTCATTAGTAAACTATTCATAGCAAAATGTTCCTCTCCAAAACAAGTAAAGAGCTTTATTTGTCATTTATGGCTAGTTTACTGATGGGTGATTTCTCAACAACTTGAAATAATTTACAAATGACTATAACGATTTGGTTCCAATTGGGTTTTTTGGAAATGTTTGACATGAAAATTAACAATGTGTATTTTTTGAGGAGGTAAAACTCATGAGTAGAGTTCATTGATGACTGAATTTTCCAAAACTGGTAAGCTTTTTAAAGTCACACTAAGGATTTGGTTGCAAATGGCTGTCTTAGGAATGTTTGACATGACAAATAACCCTGTATACTTTGTTTTTAAAAAATCGATAAACGGTCTTTTATTTATGAATGGTTTTGAAAATTCAAATAATTTTTAAAATGGCTATAACATTTTTTTTAATGTTTATCTGGGGAGTGTTTGACATCAACAATACAAATAAAGCTGTATACTGGTTTTCTATGGAAAATTTGGTTATGGGCAGTTTTCAGATGGCTGTTATTTTTTATTGAATATTTAAAAAATGGCTCTTGCAATTTGTTTAAAAATTGGCATTGGGAGACTACTTTACATATCAATAATAATGTATCTTTACTTATCTAAAATAAATTAATTTAAGGGTATTTTACTTCCAATAAATTATAAAAAATTTGAATGTTTTGGAAATTGACCTTGAAGATTGAATTTAAAATGGGAATCTGTGGATAGTTTTTCATAATAAATGAGAATAAGTTTTTATTTTTAAACAATTTGGTTTAAAATCTATATATAAAGAATTATGATTAACAATATACTGTGTTTGTTTTTATGAGTAAAACTTATTTAACAATAGTTTACTAAAAACATATTTTTGAAAATTTTCTTCAAATCTTTAATACACATTATGAGAAAGTTGTCATGATTGTGTCGTACCATTTATTTATTACAGGTTTAGGAAATAAAAAATAATGATGATGTTTAAAAATGTGGTAACAATCTCTTAAAGTCACGCCATGGGTACCTTCTGATCTCTTGTTGATCTTCGTGTAGTGTAAGTGGTGGAAGAGAAAACAGGCTTCCCTGACACACACAACAGAAACTTGCTGTCAAAATCTGCTTAGTCATCCCTCAAACCAAGTTGAACACTTCTTTATTGTGTACATTATACTTAGGGCAAGAAAATACTAGCTAGCACTGGGACAAAATAATTTAACCTAGGTTAGGGCTAGCCTAACTATGGCATGCGTGCCCCAAGTGGCCCGCAAAAAGATTTTCTTAGCACACAACAAGAATTGCATTTTTATCACCGTGCCTTACAACACATATGTAGGCCTACTAATTACACTAATGTGTTACTGAGGAAGGTTGAATTTTAGAGGAAATGTAACAACATTTGTATGAAGGGAAAGTGGAAAACATTTGAGGAAAAATCATCCTCAGTACACCCGACCGTGGTTCGAACCCTGATTGGGAGAATAACACCTTATTATAAGGGTGAGGAAACTTTGGTCGTTGGAAGGCCGCACATTTCACGTACAGTAAATTTTGCCCAAAATTTTCCAAAATTTAATAACGTGCCAACCAAAGATATAGAAATGGATAGATTAATACAATCAGCTAATTTTTTATTATTATGCTTCAAAAATGAAGGATGTTTTATTTTAGTTAATTTTTATTTATTTGAGGTATTTAACGTGCCCTTTATTAACCGACTGATTATATCAGCACACGAGAGAATTTCTATAAGCAAGAGCAAAAGGAATCACCAATTTTGCCAGAAAGTTATTTTCACATACCTTCAGGTTCTTTTACAAGCCACAATCGACAAGGGACCGGCGGCTTGACTTCCCCTCCGAAGGAATTTGTGCTATGGATTTTTATCGCTCAAGAAAATACCTTCAACCCCGGCTGGGTTTGAACCCACAAGCATTAGGTACTGAGGTGAGCACTTTACCCCAAGACCACCGAGGTCAACTATTTTAACCTTAATATCATAGTTTGATAATGTATGATTTATAAATCGATGAAGATAATTGACAAAATATGCAAAAAGGCCACATGCGACTTAAAATCAGCTGAATCCCCAACCTTGCCTTAAACCTTTCAACCACCAAAACGAGTACCATGCATTATTGTCCAAAGTTTTTTTTTTTTTGCGCAGTTAATAATGATATGCAGGTTGAAACTCTTTAGTCTGGGACCCTTAGGACCTGACAAATACTGGACCACAGAATTTGACTCTAAGAACCCTCTATATACCCCTTATACCTAGGCCCTAGGCTTGCCATACATACTTATTGCTGTTTCATACAAGGTAGAGTAAATATTAACCCAGGTAATAATATACAACCTTTCACAACTCTTGGTCTTTTAGAATACATAATTAAGGACTAAAATACAGTCAGAATAAGAATGTACAACCAAAACACTCGGCTGCAGATGTGAATAACTTTGTCTCCTTCATACAGCTTATAGCACCATCCTGGTGGCAGCCCCACAAACTAATGTGGCAGATTCAAAACATGCCAGACCACAGAATGCCGGACTAAAGAGTTTCAAATGTATTACATTAAAAAAATGTATATCTAAAGGCTTAGAGATATATGATTTTCATTAATTCCAAATGATGATGCAAGTGAATATTTTATACAAACAGGTGACAGTGCATTGTGTTGACGGGATGTTTCTCAGCCGCCCAGTGGTTGGCCTAGTCCATTACTTTGGAATTTTTTAAATTTAATTTCTACTATAAAATCTCAAACCAAGTGTTCTAGCAAGGACCATTTTAATACAATTTCATAGTCATCTTGCTTTCACAGTATATTGTGGTGAATATTTTCTTGGTAAAATCAATATTCTATGTAGGTAATAAGAATTTTTTTATAGAGCTTCGAATATAGTTTTTTGACAGGTTTAATAAAATAACAAGATAATGTTTATATAATTTAAATTCACTTTAATGGTTGAATGTTTGAAGATATGACACTTAGACATCAATGTAAGAAATAGAAAGAGAGAGAAGTAAATTAACAGTTCAACCTGTGAGGCCTATTGTTTATTTGCTGATAACACTTCCCTATTCCCCTGAAGAGTTTACACACTCACTATATTATTTGCTCCTAGGAGATATCAACGAGTTTATAAATTTACCTTTTTCCTTGTTTCCTATTCTAAATATTTATATGCTATAACAGACTTTTTTTTCATTCACATCCTGGCAGGAAAACTCCTAAAGGACATTTTCGTGAATAAACCAAATAGCCTGAGTTGTAAAGAATTTATAAAAACATGTTTACAAAAAAGCTATTTCAAGATAAAAATGATAATTTAATGACACTGTAGGACTATTTTTAGAATTATTTAAGAATTTATGGTTTTTATTTCAAAATTATATCTTTAAAACTCTCTGAATAGCATGTAAATTAATTAATATTGTTAATATTGGAAATTCTATCTTGACCTGTCATGAAGTCACAACTAGGCAACCTCCTTAAATGTTAAGTAAGGGCCCACCTTTTTCAAACGACATAAATTAATTAAATGTGAAATGATTACAATCCATTTACGAGGGAGCTAAATCTACACACTGTTGGTAAAAATAAACATACAAGTTTAGAAGTAACAAATGAAAATGAACAACAAATAGAAAGTAGCAGAGATTGGGATCCGACCAATGAGAAGATGAGAGAAGATCATAAGGGTGAGATTTCTTTCATATAGTTTTTTTTTAGCAGCGCGTCTTACTACCCGTTTGGGTTATTAAGCTATATAGTTATTAATATCACTGTCAAACAAGAGTTCACTCTGGCTAAGACATGATGTGGTGCGTTCGTCTCAATATATTATTGTTACAACTGGTGAGTACATATTTACAGTAGGAACAAGATAGGAAAGGTGTTTTAGAAATTAAGGTACATTCTCTTTTAGGCCTTAACATTGATATGATTAAAGCATTTTATTATACCTGTATCAATACTATGATAAAAAACGTAGCTGTCGAACACTTGACTTGACATATGAATATATAAAAGCAAATTTAATAGTGACTTTGGTAACTTTCAGATAAAATCTCTTCCAGCTGTTTTTAATATTATAAATAAATTATCTGACATTTCTTGACTGAAGTGAATATTTAAAAACTAATAACTAAAATGATATTGTCATCAGAAACCAGTTATAAAGTACATCTATAGCATTTGTCACTTATTCAAAGATATTCTTGCTAAATAATTCCATTGATGATATATTTTTTAACTTACTACTCATTTGGGTTATATGCATATGTACTAATTACGCTAATGGTTTAGGGAACTATTTAGGGAAAGTGTATACACATTAGCGTGGAGAGTGTGTGGAAAACAATTTTGTAAAACCACCATCAGTACACCTGACAGAGATTCTAACCTTGATATCTCTGTCATCAGCAGTCTAGTCTACTGCGAGAGTAGCGCCTTAGACCATGCAGCCACCGAAGCGGGTTTTAGATACTTGTTGACAAACTAAAATTTATATTGCACAAAACATCTAACAATTTTTCCTCAATAAAAAAAAAATCTAAATTAAATATTACCAAGCACTTACTCTTATTACAGAAAAAAAAAAATGAGATGCTTATTTTTCAAAATATTTTGGTATACAATAGTGATAAAGAGAAAACTATGTGATAAATGTTTTAGTATACAATAGTGATAAAGAGAAAACTATGTGATAAATGTTTTAGTATACAATAGTGATAAAGAGAAAACTATGTGATAAATGGTTGTAACTCAACATAAATACAAGCCAACTTGAAGTTTACAACTCATTGTATATAATATTGTACTACTTATTGTCAAAATCTTCTAAATTTAATTTATTTTTAAAGCCTATAAAAAAAACATGAGGTGAGCCTTTACTAATGTTACGTGGACGTTAACATTAAGTTTACCATGGCATAAACGGGGTGTACACTCAGTTTACCCTAAAAAGTAGCAGTCTTACTTTGATGGATGGATTATAAGTCGGGCTGGGTCAATTCCGATATTCGATACCCTCGCTATTGACTAGTATTGCAATAATCGATACTATACGCTAAAAATCTAGATACAACTCTTCAGTATTCAATATGGTTAACTCCTCAAACGGTTGATTTTGAACGTCAGTGGCTAGACATTAGTTACTTGTAGTTTTGCTTTGCCCTATTATTCTGTTCGCTCAGCTCTAGACTCAATATAAACAAGCCATTCCTTTGCAGCTTATAAACACGCTAACGGTCGAAACAGGCTCGATTTTCATTTATAAAAGGGAACTGTATTTTGATAATGAACCTAAGGAGAGCACTTATTTTGTAATGAAATAATCGAGTAAATATTAACTTAATAAGGTTGATTTTCCTCAGCACTTTGGCAAAGGAGTGGTGAGCAAATGAATCGGCCAGCTCGCAGCGGCATAATATTTCATCGCTAGACTATTATTATTCGAATGATTTTAAAATAATCCACATAAAATATTAATTTTTTATTCATCGACTTTAACTATTGTAAGCATCGTCACCTTCAATTTCGAGGGTCTTCATAACCAGTGTTGCCAATATAGTTTTTATTCTAAATATCTTTTCACTTAAGAAAATTATTAAATTAATTTAATAGATATTGTTAAACGATTAAGAAAAACTAAAAAAAAGAATTGAATGGTATTGAATTGGGTATCGAGTATCGAGGATATGAAGTGATAGTATCGAGCAAGGTATTGGAATTGAGAAAAGTAGGTATTGACCCACCACTAATTATAAGCTATACCATGATGGAATAATGCAAGGTAAGCTTGTTACTTTACAGGGTAAAATAAAGATAACCAATTAAAAACCATCTGAATTCTGGTCGCCAATCAAGTTATTTCAACTTGTTTGTGTTTTTATTGAAATTCATTTGAAAAGCTGCATCTCTACATTATGCAGATGATGGATTGGAGGTGCACTTGCATGAGTCTAGGCTTTCACGCCAAGCCAGTGGCTATCCCAGCCCTTAAGCCATCACAATTTCAGCTACTCAACCCACAGGATGGCTCCTATCACTTCGGTTATGACACAGGTAAGTCAAGTCAACATGAGTTTCTTTCCCCCCACAGTTAGCACCAAGCCTAGCTTTATAATACAACTAAACAAGACATTGTTGCATTGTGGTATAGTTTTTTGTAGTATTTTTCAGAAAGTGGCCTTTAGATCAGTTCTACCATTTGGGAATGTTGAGAGGATGAGTGTGGATCAAGTGACAAAGCAAATATATGAAGGTAGAGTGTGTGGCTCAAAAGGAAGGGGTAGGTCATGTAAGACGTGGTTAAATGTTGTAGACAAGTGTGTGAAAAAGAGAAACATCAAGAGTTTTAATAATAAAAGAGCATCTAAGACTCGGTGTATGGATGTTGTTGAAGCTAAAGGAGTATGCAAGGACAGGGAAGTGTGGAGAAAGTTAGTGAAGATGGATTAAGTACGGTTTTTTTTTTAGCTATATGCACAATTTCTTGCCTACCCTGTAAGGGAAGAGCATTATATATGTATATATGTATATATGTTAAAAAAATACAACCAACTAAAAAATAATGATATTTAAATGAAAAAAACTAATTAACTGATCCCAATTTCGCTGTTTTCAAGTGGATGAAGAAAACCACACATCATTAAGTTTTCTGATTCGAGTGTAATCATGTATCGAATTTCTCTGTTAATTAGCCGTAAGAATATTTTTGAATATTTTTAAAATTTGAAATGTTTGAGCACTCCTTGATTTATAAGAATTATTTTTTGAAATCATGAAAATAGGTTTAGTAAAACTCAGGCAATCATCATCGAAAGCAATTGCTTCAAGTTTTGAATACCACATAGATTACAAAGTTTTCAGTCTGAATCATGATGCTATTTAAGTGCATCCAAATTTCTCAGTCTCCCTTATCACGAAACTTGAATCATTCTCATTAATAATAACATTAATATGTGCATATCATATTGGATACAATTAATGGAAAGTAAAACTATTGGATTCAAGTCTTTGTCATAGGTTTCATATAGGCTACAATCAATATTTGGTAAGTGGTCTAAGACATTGTTCCGCAAACATTTTAACTTTACAATACTCTTAACAAGAATATATATATAGTGGTTCACCGTTTTGCTTCAAGTAAGTGATGTGGCAGCATAAAATTGACCAAGCACCCACTACAATGGTTGTATGATAAATCAGAATTAAGAAAGTAGACTAACTTCTTCCTGAAGTAACTTCAAATGTTCCATGATTAAAGGTTGACATTCTTTATTTCTTTTCTCTTTAACCATTAGTAATTTGGGTGGGCCATAGCTATAGCTTTGTGTGAAAACTTTTGATTTTGTCAGAATTATAAAAAATATTAGTATGTCTGAGTAAGTAAGAAATTCGAACGACGCATATACCAACTTCATTTGTGTTCATATTTAACAGTTATGCATGGCGGTCTGGCTGTTGTATTAACACCTAATTCGCTGCTGTGGTACACCATTAGCATAACACTGATCTAAGAGACCTAATGGAGAATGATTGTTCAGAACAAGTGGCAACACTATACCTATTAAGTTTATTACTATTATTGTATGGTTTATCAAGCATGTATGTTTATGTGTGACAATTCCTCTTTGGTGTAATCTGTTTACATTTCTAAAGCTTCCTTTAGCTACATATACCGGGGAGAGGGGGGTTATATGCAGCTTCCAGCATTCTCTACCTAACTATATTTTAAACATAAAAGACACAGCAACCAGCCCCCTGGCCATTAATTTATCACTGTAAAATGGAAAACCCGCATTTCACCTGCAATACTTTTTTTGGCCATGATGGTAGTTGAAGCCGGGACCCTTAGCTCTATAGGCAGACACACTACCAATCGAGCTAAGGCGTTGGCCTCAGCTAGTGGGTTAACTCATCGTAGGGTACAATGATGAGGTAAATGTTGTGTTGACTGGATTTGTTTGATTAGGCAGTACATTCCAAGAAGAAAAACGAAATGCCAGTGGAAGTGTAACAGGAAAATTTGGCTACATGGACCCTTATGGTTTACTGCAGGTGTATTCCTATAATGCAGACCACACAGGATATCGGTGAGCTTGCCATTAGCTTAATATAAAACCTCATTTTAGTAAAAATTTAAACATATTTTTATGACCAAATAGATGAGGAATATACAATATAAATGTAATATTTCTATTGATGCCATAAACTTCGTCATAATACAATTTGACTCCATTAAATAAAATTTATACTTTTAAAACTACATGATAGGTTCAGGATAAAAAGTTTTAATGTATCTGGAGATTTAATTAACTTGATATAATTTGTTGCTTAAAGAAATTTTTTTTTGGACAACAGGAATGAAAAGGGATTGACTGCAATAATGTAATAGTAACTAAAAATATTTATAATAGGGGAATGGAGGATAGTACAGGACAGCAGAGAGTATAGAATATAGATAGAGCATTGTTTTTGACAGTATAACACAAGTGACTCTATTATTTCACTGTATTAAGGCATAGTATAGTTTTTAATTAACATTATTGCACAATATCAACTAATTATTTTAATGCCTCAAATAAAGTTGGGTCGTATCCATTAGTTTTGCAAATCTGAATATCTAATTTACCTCCGAATGTGAATCTTGGAAAAAATTATGAACATAAGAGGAAATATAAATTTAATAAAATTATATAAACTACAAGTAGTAACTAAATGTTTACATTCATTCAGTTGAGTATATTGGTCTGAAGCCTGGTTTTAAAGCCATCCTTTAGTTATAATAATTGTTCTGAACCACCAATAAGCAGTATTAGAGCTTTAAGATAAATTTCACTTGAAAAATGGATATTTTTGTTTTAAAGAATTTTTGTCTTGAAATCCAATCAGCCCTTACTTTCTGAACAAACCTCATATTAAAATTACTGTTCATTCTTGTTTGTACTTGTTACATGTCATTAGATTTACTGTTAATTCTTCTTTGTTCTTGTTACAGGTCATTATATTTACTGTTAATTCTTCCTTGTTCTTGTTACATGTCATTAGTTACTGTTCATTCTTCCTTGTTCTTGTTACATGTAATTAGATTTACTGTTTATTCTTCTTTGTTCTCGTTACATGTAATTAGATTTGCTGTTTATTCTTCCTCGTTCTTGTTATATGTAATTAGATTTACTGTTCATTCTTCCTTGTTCTTGTTACACGCCATTAGTGTGACTGTTCATTCTTCCTTGTTATTGTTACATGTCATTAGAGTTACTGTTCATTCTTCCTTGTTCTTTGTTACATGTCATTAGATTTACTGTTCATTCTTCTTTGTTACATGTCCTTATATTTACTGTTCATTCTTCTTTGTTACAGGACATTAGATTTGCTGTTCATTCTTCTTTGTTCTTGAATGTTACATGTCATTAGATTTACTGTTATTTCTTCCTTGTTCATTATTATGTCATTAGATTTAATGTTCATTCCTCCTTGTTCTTTATTACATATCATTAGATTTACTTTTCAGTCTTCCTCGTTCATGTTACATGTCATTAGAGTTACTTTTCATTCTTCCTTGTTTTTATTACTGCTCATTCCTGCCAATTATTATTGAAATACTATTGTTTCGTACTCTTAGTTTCTGTTAAGTAATTTTAAGAAATTCTGTTTTTCACTGCAATAAATTATTATGATTCCTATTTGTTACTACAAACCCATAATTGAGAGTCTTTTCACCATTCCATAAATATATTTAAAAAACTATAAAACTGAAGATGTTAAGATTTTAATTCAATAGGATCATGTTGATATCCTACACCGCAAATTGGGAGTGAACCATTTTTTTAAATAACAAACCACTTCTCAAATAATTGCGGTTTTCTGTATATCTGCTGTATGTCAAAGTGTTCTGATAGGCAGTCTCCATGAATAAATAAAAAATCACAAAGTGTGTATCCTAACTAACAGCATTTGGTGTGCATTTCAGAAGAAACCTCACCACTCATTATTCAGTCAATATGGTGCATCATACTTCCATTGTAGGACCAATCCCCTTCCCTCTGCTCCACTCCAGAACTCAGCCTAGCAGAGTGCAACACATCGGACCACAGCCACCACACCCATGGAATGTATCAGCCATTTTACACGCTAATTATTTCAAATATTTGTTTAATATCAATCTTGTTAACTAAAACTAGGTTATGAACATTTAGTTTACCCTCAAAGGATCACAACATGACCCAATCTTATAAGCTATGCCATAGTAAAAACATGAAAGGTAAGCTGGCTACTTTTCAAGGTAAATGAAGTACCTATACAAGTATAATAATTCTTTATGGGTATGGGAAGCTTCGAAAAAAGTTTTATGAGGGGAATAGACTACTTCTTAATTATTAAATTAGGTTGGAAATTTTAAATTAATTACTGTTAGATAGAGGTCAGCTTCAACTTTATTTGGGGGAGAGGAGGGGGGGGGTAAGAGCAGGTGAGAGGTAGTGTGAAACGTGCAGCGCAACTTCCTAAATGGGGGAACTGTGCTTTTTTCACTGTAACAGCCATATTGTGTTGGTTTCTTTTATAGGTTTCTATCCAACTTTTCCGCACCTTCTTTCAGATATAATATAATTACCTCACTAAGCAAAAAGAGGTTTCCCTTATAGAGATATATTAACTAGTGAAATGTAAGTTTTCATAGTAACTTTATCAGATTAAAAAACAGAATATTTAAAAAATATTGTTCAATAAAATATTTGCCGATTTGTTTTAATGCATAAATTTAGTTAGTATATCTCTTTAAGAAAACCTTATTTACGCTTTTGGAGTTAATTTGTAATATATACTTCTTAATTAAAGAGGCTGCCAATAAGGTATCTCCTTGTTCAATGGCAGTAATGTAAAATGTGTTTTCATTTTAACAGCCAAATTGTGGTTGTTCCCTTTTATGTTTTATATCCACCTTTCTTATACCTTCTTGAAAATATATATTATAAACAGGTTAGGTAAATAACCACAGTACAATATGTTAAATTAAACATTGAAAAGAGGATAGAAGAGCAAAGACTACACGCTTACCAGAAATATGTAGGCATCTTGAGTTCACAATTAAAAACCCATGATTGTGAAATTTTAGAGATAGAGCATTCCCCATCTTCAGCATAAGATATAATATTTTACTAAGCTTGATACAACAAATAAATATTCAAACAATTATACAGTAAAATTTGAAGAAAAAGGTGAGTTAGTGGGGGTTTTAGAGGATTTCAGGTGGAAATCATGAAGATTAGTCCATGTATGTCCTTATTTTTAACTCTATGTATTAAACTTCATTTAATGAATATAAAACATCAATTTTAAGTTAATTAATCTGTCAATTATTATAAATTAAATAAAAACCCTATCCACTAGATATTTTATATGAGAGAACGATCTGTAAAGATATTCAAAGTTAAAGATCAATACCTACGTTCAACAACAAAGTGAAAGTACCAATTTTAAAAATATTTCAAATTGAAATAAACCTTTGACAAATGCCTAATGATCAAAAGCATTTAGTAAATATTGGATTGTAAATTTTGAAGCATTTTGATTTAACTTTTGATTTTGAATTGCATTTTAAGAGTGATATGAATTTAATATATGACAAGGAAATCATTTTGTCAAAGAAATTATAAACGTTTTAGTATGTCTTCAGAATTTAGTCACAGCAAAAGATGTGTGAGGGAAAACATTAATGTTTGACTTTAGCATCAACCTTTCATTGTACTATAAGCTTTGCTTTATATTTGAAAAAGTGTCCACACATCCTTCTCTAATAATGAATAATATATTAATATATTTTCTGTTGTCTCTGCATTGCCTATTGCAGTCCTGCCCTTGCTGGTTGAAGTTTTGACGGTCTCGAAAGCCACCTTGGTTTCCACTTCTGTCGAAGAAGTTACCTGAAAGTTTAAATAAATAAAATACTATATAATTATAAAACTTTTAAGGAATGTAATTAATTTCTTTTTTAAGTTGCTGGCAATACACAATATGGTAATCATTTGTTTTCAAGTTGATCATTCGAGTGCTATTTTCAAACAGTTTATAAAGCATACTCTGTGTGAACAAATTGTTTTAAGCATTCTATATATCCCTCAGTAAATAAAGAATAAGTTTTGATAAAGGTTTAAAAAGAGTGGGGCAAAAAACCTTGTGATTAAAGCTGATAGATATTTTTTTTTTAAATCTGAATATTTGAAAAAAGTTACAATGACCTGTAAAATATGAGCAATTAAAAATTGTTTAGAATACAACGATAATAAAACTCAACACTAAGCAAGACAACCGTCAAGAAAAGTAATTTAAATACTATTTAATTAAATATATAAAAAAGTGCTTTGTTTTTATAAAATCCTATCATTTTATCTATTTTATATTTAAAAAAATTGTAATTGTAAACAATCAGAATCAAAAATATAAAATTAAAGTCAATATTGACAAGGTTGTTCTTAATAAACTCTTTAAGTTTCTGTAGATCCTTTTATAGTGGAAATAATAATAGGAAAATTTTAAGTTAGCGCTTTGTATAGTATGCCCAAGAGGGCTGTAACTGTAAAAATCGATGACGGAAATAATTTTTGATTTCAAGAGGCCAGAAAAAGGATATGAATACCTACAAATTCAAGAGCAAGATTATACAAGATGTTATCATTAATACATAGTAAAATATCAAAATATTTTAACAGTGATTTAGCTAACTTCTGCATAGTGTTGAGCTTACCTTGCTTCATTTCAAATATCCTTTCATTGGCATCAACAAAGTTATTGACATTATCTGAAAGCTGCAAAGCAAAAGCCTGCAAACGTGTTGGTTCCCTGAGGTGCATAGCAACTGTCTGTTGGATCATCTAGGGAAGCCTGAAATACCATAATGTTTTATGACAAACACACAGTGTGAAAAGGGCTAAAATGAAATTTTAAATTTAGCTTTAAACAACTGAATAGAATTTTTTTTAAACTTTCTTGTTTAAAAATTTTAGAATTTTTAATTTATATTTTTGAAACAAAACAATTAAAAATTTAATCACACTGTCAATTGTGTGTAGTTTTGTTTATTGTTTGTCAATTCTCACAAAAAATAAGTAAGATCAACGGATGAAGCCGAAGCCAAAGCTTACTAGGGTTCTGCACAGCTTTGATAATATCAGTATTGATTTGAATTTTATATTATTTGATTAATAACTCTAATCAAACTGTATTAAAAAAATCAATAATGTTTTATTTAGGCTGTTGCAAATCATATAATGTGCTCAAAATATGTTAATATATTTTTAATAATAATTATTGAGAGTTTAGGTAAATGATGATTAATTATAAGAATTTTTTTTAGTTCAGGTTATATGCTTATGTACGAATTACGCTGATGGTTCTAGGGATGAGGAAGGTTATATTCATAGAAAGTGAACTTTCATTTGCGTGGAGAGTGTAAAACGATTTTTGGAAAAACCACCCTCAGTATACCCTACTTTTGAATAGCTTATAATCACACCCTTGGATAATAAATAACAAATATGTTAACTTGGAGAACTGAAGACATATATTGAAATAGTTTATTCACCAAAACAGATGGTGCTCTTTACAACATGACTTTGACAAAATAAACTATTGTTGCATGTACATGTTGAAGAACTCCCATTTATACATAATAGCTCATATGACTAAGGTCCAAAAGTAATCTATTATTTTATAATGTTTTTCTATCCAACTTTCTCTTACGTTCTTTCAAATACATATTACAGACTACCTCAAAAATCTAAATGTTTTATTTAAAGAGATATTTAATATTTTCACATCCTATCTCCTTTTCCTGTGTTTGTCCTTAATGTTATTCCTTGACATGTTTATATATTTGTAATTCTTTTTAATTAATATCCTAGGTTTAACATATTTAACTAGTATATGATTTGATCCAACAACTATTTAAAATTCGCAAATAATATTTGCTCCAATTCAAACACAAAAAACCTGCAGCCATGTTTACCAAATGCATCTAAACATATATTTATTTACTTTAAAAATGCACTGAAAATAATTTTGGTGTAACAAAAGTTTATTGTTTATTAAATAATACAAACCATATTGCTTTTGGTTAAATTTTTTCTTAGATGCCAATGTTACTGGTTGATAAGGACTTGAAGCAAGTTTATTGGTATTTTTAGTTTTATGATTTTTAATGATCATAGCTCATGTTCCAGTCAAAATAAAATGCTAGACTGTCAAAGTAAATTAAAATACAATTTGGTAGAAAAACTTGCCATTGTAAAAAGTAATTTTTTTTAAAAAAAAGGGAGCAAAACAAAATATTATCTTACCATGAGTTCTTCATTGATAATCATCTTACTTATAGTAGAATGGACAATGGCCAGGTCCAGTTCAAACATCTCGGCCAAGGAGGACATGGAAATAGTCATATACATGCAAATATGTAAAGAGATAGGTCCGTAGAGCTTCTTCCTGAATCAGCCGAGTCAACATTTCTCGCAACCTTGTCTGCACAATGGAAGAGGTCCCAAACCTGACAACAAACAAAATTGAGCAAGACAAGGATTTTATATGACAGCAAATAACTAAATCTAGTGAGTAAACTAAGTCGTTTCGGGGTTTGTGAATGAGATAAATTCTAAGCATGATAGAAGAAAACAAAATAATTCTATGAGGGTGAGAAATACACCATAAGGTTGAGTTGCATTAATTTATTTTTAAATGCTTTTCAATTTGTTCTACTAAATTTGCTTGAATTCTTCTAAGTGGGCTGTATGGCTCATTTATATATCTTACACAGAGCAATTTTAGTTCGAAAATATTACTGGCATAATATAATATTTTAAAAGCTGCCAATAGTAATTATTTGTTGGTCATAATTTTATTCTTTAAGTGGTTCATAGTATTACTCATTGTATATAATCCATGAGACTGGTATAATTTAAAATAATATATACTGTAAATAGCAGAGAACATTTATTTATTATTTATTTTTGTCAGAGAGAAGAGTGTAATAATAAAGGTTACTATAAAATCAATGGTGTCAATAGAGAAGTTTGGTTTACTTGCCCACAAAATATAATTTTATAATATGTAATTCTTAAGATACTTAGTTTTGTAGAGTTACTGCATCATGGGACTGCAGGGATTCCTACTTAAAACACATTGAATCAGAAACACATAAAGAGTATCGAATTTCAGGAGGTACCAAACACCAGGAAGAGGTAATCACTCTGTTGAATACATTCTAAGAAGAATGAGTCGTCATATAAATTGGCAAAATACATGCAGGGGGGCAATTTAGTTACAATATGACTCAAAGATTTATTGCAATATACAACGATCTGGCAGACAAAAAAAAGACCTAAAAGAAAATAATCTGGCCACAATAGCAATGTTTTCATTTGAAAACTAGTATAGTTAATAATTTAAGAATAGTTTATTTTACAGTTAAAGTGGCATTGAAAAATTAAGAATAAATACTTATTTTGGAAAAAGCTAATACAGTAGCACCGGTTCAAGTCATAATTGAGCCATTTACTTTCTGTATGGAGATATGATTAAACTTTATCAGTGTGCTCACCATGTGCTAGTAGCTTGATCTTGGTGTATACATGATTTTGTATCCAGAAGCGGTGCTACTGTATTCTGGTCATAACCTATTTAATGGTAGCTAGTTCGACTTGTTGACAGATATAATATCACATTCAGCATAAAATATAATCACTTTTTAAGAAAAATAGCACCACTTTTCTCCTAAACAAAACAACCTTTTGCATGCTTCTACTTAGAGGTAAAGACGTTATAAGAATTTATTTTTTATTTAGTAAAAATGTAGTGATTCATTGCCCTGAGTAAATTTTATTTAGAGACTACTATTTTTGGCAGCTCTTAAATAAACACAAGATTTGTATTTATTTATTTATTGTTTATGACTTAACACAGCCAAAAGTCTAGAACAGGCAAATAAAAAAATATTTCATTAATTTACATTACTTAAGGTGACAATACCTTTAGTGTTCCATAGTGAGTCTAAATCAGAGGTCCCCAAACTTTTTTGTCTCGTAGACCACTTGCCATGTTTTTTGGTTTTAGGTAGACCCCCTGATTACCTAATATTGCATTTTTGCAAATTCATCAACTTCAAATGTGTTTTTGACAGCTGGTATAGTGATACTCCCTTTGAAAGATTTAAGTTTCTAACTGTAGTGAAGTGTAGTGTAAAAAACTTTTAAAAAAACATGTTAAGTTTTATACATTTATTAATTAAATTCAAATTAAAACGAACCAAATTAAAATTAATATCTGTTAAATAAAATAACCAAGCAAAAAATAAATGCTTTTAGTTGGAAGGATGAACCTGATGCTTTAATAATAATTTTTCAACATTTGGCATCACTTTAGTTAGGTTTAATCTCAAATACTATAAAATCCCCACTTCGCTACTAATATTATAACAAAAATAAGTTTGTATACAAAACCGTAGTAGTGTATTGTCGGTCTGTTTGTTACGTTTTCACGTAAAAACTAAGCAACAAATCTCCGTGATCTTTTGCACAGATTAAGTTGGAGGTCTAGCTAGCTAAAAAAATTGACACAGTCTACAATTTACTGCGGAAAAATATATTTTTTTACAAAATAAAAACTTATCCGCAGAGAAAATAAAAACGTACGCGGGCGGAGCTGCGGCCAACTGCTAGTTTATAATAATTCTTAAACAGTTTCATATATCAGAAAATATACATAACCTAAATTTTAATATAATTCTTCATCACGTTTCATAAACATTTATGTTTTAAAAATGTTTACTTTATAGGTAGTTTTATAATTTATATAGATAGATATATGTGTTTATATTATAAGAAAGTATTATGTAAGATTGTAAGTAAATAGCTACTATCTGTGTATGTGGATTATTCCATTCATAGAAAGCCAAAATTAAAGTCACGACCTTGTTAAATGAGATCAACTATCGTTGACCCCCATTTACATCTCATAGACCCCCAATTTATTTTTTCACTGACATGGACCCCTTGCAGGTCGTCGTCGACCCCTGGGGGTCGATATAGACCACTTTGGGTATCACTGGTCTAAATAAATATTGATTCATCCATCACAAGTCACAAAAATTAATTTCCTACATTTTTAGTACATTAAGCAAAAACATAAAAATTCCCAACTATAATTATAATGGTTTATAATAGTATATTTTAAACATAAGACCATTAGCTAAAATATTAGTTCAGTTAAAAAGTCTTGTGATGAAAATAAAAAAAGTTACTATTTTAATAAGCGAGTTATCTCAATGAAGTAAACTCAGGCATAGAGATGAACACAAGTTTAATACCTTGGCATTTATAATGAAATTCTAACAAGCTGCCCAATTTCCATTCCTCATTGCCTTAGAGGCAGCTACTACATGTTCACGCATGGACTCTGGTGGCCCAACCAGAGATTGTCGCTCCCTTGAACGTAGTTGCTGGTAAAAGGTTTTAGATATCATAAGACAACGAGCATCAAACTCGTGTGCTGAAACAAAAAAAAAAACCATACATATTTAGATAATTTTTAAGTTTAATTCTAAATTAAGTAGTTAATCATTGGAAAGCCTATTGGGAATCTTACTTTCTGAAATCAAGCATATTGTAAATGTTTTAGTAGCATCATGTTAAATTACTTTGAAAATATATTTCTACATTATTAGAAATATTACTTTTCTATAAATTTAAATTAGTAGGAGCTTTAAATAAAATGCATATAGTAAATTTAACATAATTTTGTTGATAAACAAGAATGAATCAATTGTGTTTATTGAATTTAATATAATTTATACGGTAACATCAAATATTTTATGTATTTATTTTAGCAAATACTAATATAACTTTAATAAAACACATCATTTTGTAATAAAATAAATTATTGCCTAATGGATTGAACATGTATAAAAAGTTTGTAGAAACTAAGGGTGGAATGGATCCCGAATGCTTAGGAAAATTTCGGGAGGTTATCAATTCCCAAAAGTTGGATGGGATTGGCCCTTTCCTGGCAAGTTTTGGGCGGGAAACAATGCACGTATTGTTCCAGCAGGTACTGCTGGCTCATCAATATTCATTGTTATCTTTTTTTGTAGAAAGTCATCTGCTTTGTTTTGTAACAAATTTGGGGGAGTGATGCAGGTGGGGGATTTTAACACTTGTGCATGTTAACAAATTGGAAAATGCACGACTCATTGTACTCTGTTTATCAACAGTTATTTGTTAAGGAGAGCAATCGATAGATTGAAAGATTTAGAGTGACAAAGATATATTCTACTCTTTATCATATTTTGGGGCGTGGAAATGAGGGGGTAGGCGAGAAAGTAGCTTGTTAACTTGTCAAGGTAAACTATTTATGAGCATTCAGCCTGTCTGTCGTTTGCAACCAAACAGTGAGTAGAGATTACAGAGGTGTCACTTCTAGAGAACCTTTAAGGGGCTTCAAACAGAGAGAAGTTTTAAGGGGTTTTGAAACATAGATAACTTTAAAGAGGTTTCAAATATCGAGAATATTTAAGGGGTAACAAACCCAGATAACAATTAAGGGCGTTGAAACCTAGATAACCTTTGAGGGGTTTTAGATCTAAGGAATATTAAGGTATTTCAAACTTAGAGAACATTAAATCAACATCAAACCTAAAGGACATTTAAGAAGAGTAATAAATTAGATTATTTTTTATTTTTTGCACTCTTCCTTACAGGTTGGCTTCCTTCACTATCACTTACTTCACATTAATATAATTTTAATAAATAAACGAATTAGAAACTATAATTATTATTTAATTATGTAAGTCAAGTCCTTCATCTTTTGGAATTATTTATTAATAAAGTATTTTTTTTTATATTTAATGAATGCATTCAAAAATTTTGTTAAGAAGATGGGGAAAAAAATTGCACCAAATGGCCAAATTCAATATCCATTAAAAGGATAGAAAGCCAATACTCACACTTTTAAGTAGGGATGTGTGAGACTAGAAAATATCTTATTTGAAATGAAAAAAATTATCTCGATCACATTTCAGAATTTAAAAATTAATCTCAAAAATTAGAGATATTTGGGGAAAAAATGAAAAAGCAAATAAGTACATTAAGAACTTAACAAAACCGAATCTCGAGTTTATTTCTAATAATTCCTAACTACCTAAAATTAGGCAGCACTTTTGCACCAAAAAACTGCCTTAGTTAAGTATGATTTGGTTACAATTTTTTTTCAATATTACAATTACAATACTACAATATGACATTATTAACTATTACATTTGGCTACGATTCAAAATTTTGAATCTAAATAAGTCCTAGATTAAGATTTGATGGGTTTAATTCAAAATTATAATTCATAGAGGTTTGACAAATTAATATAATCAGACCGGAAACCAGTTGCACGGAAAAGTGACTAGAGAACTTAACTTGACTTCCAGGTCATAAAGGAAACATGTGGGGGACAGTTGTTCAATTTGAAAAAGTAGCTAGGACCACCTTTTTGTAAATATTAATCAACCTTTTTTTTAAAATATCCATCAGCCTTTGCACTATGAATGAAAAAAGGGTGTGATCTTTATTTGATGTTTCAGATTTTAAGGTTAGGGATATTATTTATATTATATTTTTAGTGAACCTTAAATGTTAATATAGTGATTTCAATTTTGTTTCAAGTATGTTATAATTGGATTGGATTCCAAAACTTGGTATGATAGAATATTCAGCACATATTTTATTTAAAGAACTATCATAGTAAGCTTTAGGTAAATAATTTGATTTGAACTTATTAAAATTATAGAATATATAATCCAACTTTTTTTAGGCATCATATTCGATTCAGATTAAACTTGAAATTTCTTTTGGAGATGTGATTTGGATTCCAAATTTCTTTTGGGCCTGAGATTGAATTCGAATTTAATTCGAGTCAGCCAAGGTTTAAATTTGATTTATTATTGCAAATCTTAGATTTGTACAGGCTTAGTTACACTACAAAACTAAATTATAAATAGTATATATTGCAAACTATCCCTAGTTTAATAATTGTATTTAAAATGTGTGTGAGGTTTATTTCAAATGTTTATTAACTTTATATTTACTTTAATAAATCTAATTTAACATTTTTTTTCCTTTCAAAGGAAGTTTTCTCATCTCATCTCTCAATATTTTTTTCATATACTCGTCTCAATATCGTCTTGAATATAAAGTGTGTTTCTGGCATATCCCTTCTTTTAACATAAAAAAATGCCCAGAATTTTGGATTAAAAACTCAACATTTCACAATTATTTTGGGGCACATCACACATGTTCTTAAGCAAAGAGTGTAGAATAGTGACTGGACTATAACTTAGGGATTTATTAATGTTGTTACTCGTCTGTGGATTTTTGACTGTTAATTCAAAATATTCTGAGTATGGTTCAAGAATAATGGGTGGAGATTGATGTTCAGCAGTCATCGCGGTTTTCATAGAGTACTCTTTTAGCTTTAGTCTGCTGCTGAATGAGGTGGAAAGTTGATGGAGTGCAACATCCTTCTGTCTCTATAGGCTACCCTGTGATTATTTATGTTTACTATGACTAACAGTAGGCTAAGTACTATAGCGTCAATTGCAGACTTTCAAGTAATAATGCTATTTAGTGTGTTTGTAAAATTTGTAAGAACATAAAAGGTCATAAAATCATGAAAATCACATCTACATACATTTTAGAGAAAATTTGGGAGAGCTAGCAGCTATATTAGAGGGAGTGTACAACCGTCTTTGTGTGGAGAGAGAGAGAGTAGCAAGCCAACTATATAAAAAAAAAAGTACACCCATCCGGAGTTTGAACCCTGCAAATCAGATGAGATCAATTTGACACCCATGACAACATGTGAGTGGCAAAAAAATCATAAATAAAGATAAAGTAGATTGCAATTAATGTATATATCCTCAAAACTAAATTGTACTTTATTAGTACACCTATAAAGTTTAAATTTTAATTTACCTTTTGAGCTAACAATATTATTTCAGTGTTGAAGTAATCATAATGAAGGGCTAAGTAATTTTAGTGTATAAAACAAGCTGGATAGCTTTTGAGATAGTCATATCTACACATGACAAATAAAAGTAGGCGTATTACATTAAAAGTTTACTTACCTCTCTCTTCTTCCTCCTCATCTGGATGGTCAAGGTTGGCTCTGAACTTCGCCATATCCTCTTCAAACTCTTTCGTGTACTTGCGAAGTTTCTGGTGGATTGATGTGAGGAATTTATAGAGTTGTTCTTTGACATATTTTTCCTGTAATTCAATCATAAATAAACTTAAGAGATAACATAAATCGATTCCCTAAAAACTTGTATTGGAAGAACACAGCATTCATCAAATGTGGCCACACTAAATTTAAATGTTGGAAGATTTTTTTGAGGTTGACATTTATTATTCTAATGTGAACAACTATAAACTGTAATAATGATACATGCCTTAAGTTTAAAAAGTTTATTTGTTTTTCTATCATTTTAAGGACAAATTGATATATTTAAGACTACTAAAAAAAACTAAATTATGTCTACTATACAAGCTTCCTACATCCCACGCATGCGCCATTTTTGATATAAGTACAAATACATCTACTTAAATTTAAAATCTTTAACGGGACAGTCAAAGTTTATAGATATTAAAAGTGTATTTTATTATTTTGAAGAAATAAAAAGGAAGCAATTTCAAAACAACATAGAACTTAGAAGTGTGCTTCACTTTTATTTTTATTTAGTAATAAATAATGAAAATGTGTGTGTATGATTAAAAGGTAAATACATGAATGTATCTAGTAGTTAATTTGAAAAGAATATCATAGTTTTGAAGTAAAATTATGTGTAGTTCAAGGATTTTAAATAGGATTATTGAAGAAAACCCTTGGAACTACCACACAGGTAAATAGTAATAGCTCGTTATACAAAAAAAAATTCTATGACTGACTAGTGAGCGCAAACAATGCTTAGGTAGGAGTTTACATAAAAAATTTAATTTATCAAATTTAAATTTTTTATGAGTTTCCTAATTCTTGTATAACACTGTACTTAAATCTTTGAGTAAACAGTGTATCATCGTATCAGAGAACAACTGCTCCTGGTAGAAAATATTAGATCCGTCCCAACCCTGAGCAATGTTGGGATGTTTGTTTTGATTTACATAACTTTCTTTGGATGAACGTCACTGAGAGTGCTGACTTAGTGAATATGATGTAATAAATTAGTGATAGTAAAGATGATTATTATTATTAGCACCGCATCTTACTACCCGTTCGGGATTTCCCGCACTTACGCTAATGTGCAATGGTAGGGTGATTGTGAGATGAAATGGAGGACCTACAGTTTAACGTGGGATCTGAACCACGGCGGAGGCCTGGGGAATACTGACTACTCACAACAATGTTGCTCTAGTTGGGGAGTAAAGGGGCCGGATTGAGTTATTTGTCTTTATTTTGTTGTCATTATGGCTGACATATTATCATCAATTTCAGAGGCAGTTATGCTGCCTGACGCTGGACCATAGCAGACTAGATCTTCGAGTCAAATACCTTGCCAGCCATCTAACCCCTACCGCAAGCTATCCTGACAGATTCAGCCCATTGGAGGGGGAACACGACAGATCAATAAAACAATGAGATCCGTACAACTATGAATGCTAAATTAAATTAGTTATAAAATATTCCTTTTTTTAATTATTAGTTGTTGGCCAAAATTGGTAAAATCAACACATATTTTAAGGACTTATCTAAACATGGTTGCAACTAAATTTAAACTTTGAAATTCCCTGACCTTTCCAGGTTCTCCAGTCAAAAATTTGGTTTTCCAGATGACACCTGAGAAAGATATTTTATATGTATTTATTTACTAAAAAAACGCCTAATCAATCATAGTTGCAGAATATGTCCGAACGCGCAAAAAAGGTTCAAGGAAGTTAAAGTAGTTCTGGGAAAATTTGGTGCAGGGATAGGTCCGATCATTGTTTTGACGTTTTAAGTAAATTCTGGTTATGATACAGTAGTTTCATCGTGTGAAAAACAGTCGCAGACGACCGAGACACTATCAGAAAACAAAAAGTAAAATGTTATTGGAGACACTAAAGCATAGGATAACAGAACCTCCAAATGGAAAAAAAAATGTGACTTAGTTTCAGTGGCAAGTTAACGAGTACTTAGTTTCAGACCAAATTTTAGGGCAGCGAATTCAAGGGTCACTCCAAACAACCTGAGTTAGTGAAAATCATGGACATGCATTAACTGCATTAACTCAATTAAAAACCTTGAGACATAATATTTTAAGCACAGATATTTTTCAAAAACCTATGTCTATGGAAGTCAAAACAAACTTGATAATTCGTGATAATGCTGAGGAAGCATTCACAAATGAAAATGTGTTTCATCACACTGCTGACATAATTAATGTCCTGAAGAATTGCATGAAAATATGCAGTGAGTGTGTCTGAATGAGTAGCATAAGTGATAAGTAACCACTTACACAACTGCAGCTTAAGTATGACACACTTTTTCATGATGTTTTCATCTCTTGGGATGGCCCACCTGTCCACATAGGTCTATGTCTTCAAAGGGAATCCTTGGACAGACATTTAAATGGAAGAAAGTATCACTTTACCCGGCTTTATTATAGTTCTCTCGCTTGAAGGTTTTCAAGAGGTCAAAGGTCAGTGACAAACTTCACAATAAAATGGGAAGGCTGCCATTTCTTGGAGACAACTAAATTTTGTATGTGGTAGGCATAGGAATTGTACGTTAATTTTCCAAACTATGTAGTAATAATCCTTGATCCCTCCAGCCTCCATTAAATATTCAAAGCGGTTTTATTTTGTGCGCTATGATAATGTGGGAAATTATGCATGCAAAATTTATGTTCTGCAGTAATATTGAGTCCCTGAACATATTCTGCACCCCTGCACTTAATCACAATTTTTTAATGTCAAATTTCCAATATACATTATAATATATTATTTAGTATGGGGAAAAAAGTTTTACAAGCAGGTAGTAAAGAAAAAGAAGATTGAATTCTAAGGACCTACACAAGCATTTTCCTAAAAAGAAAAAAGTATAGAACATTGTGAACATAAAACCTCTCAATGAAGCATGCCAGTTCAAAGGTGGAGACAATGGGAATAACACTAAAGGAAAAACGTTTTTTGCAGTATTATAAGTTATACTTTCCATTCAGACACCTACCAAAATTTAAGGATAAAGGCTAACAAGGATGAATTTGAAGGAAATACAAATACATCACCTAAAAAATGGATGGAAAGCTAATTATGAAAAAAACCTCTCTATGTTTGTAATTTTCACAAAATAGCAAACATTTCTAGCCAAGATTCATAGATACATTACATTTTAGAAAACTGCTACTACAAAAAAAAAATGCAAACATTTCTATCCAGGATTCATAGATACACCACATTTTAGAATATTAATACAATAATAAACACATCTTTAAAAATAATGACAGCTAAAATAATCAATTTATGTTCAAGTCTTGCCATTCTAAGCTGTTATGTTTATTATAAACTAATATGGATTTGGAAAAGCCTAAAGTAATTGATTTGCATGTTGTGAAATAAAATATTACTTAATAAATGTGCAATAAAACATTTTCTACATTAATTTAATGAATAAAGTTATATTAATAGTATCAATTTATCTTTTTAGGCACAGAAAATTAGCAAAAAATATTCAAACTTCGATTTGGCTTCAAGAATATTTCATATATTCAGTTCGAGTTTGCTTTAAGTTGAAAAAGTGGACTACACACACCTAATTATTTGTTTAGGTAGTGTCAATTAGATTGCTAAAGTTACCTTCCGTCACGAAATTCCCACACTTCAGTTATAAAATCATCCATTTCTACCAAACAGCGCACATAGAATCTTCGTGTTTGTCCATTCTCTTCCTTCGAGATGACTGGGAGGGCCTTGGTATAGGCACGCATCAAGTCTTCAAAACCTACAAAATGGTGGCACATATATGTTTGTAAAACAATAAACAACTTTTGTAAAACTAGACAAAAGTAAAATACAAACAGATATACAAATATGAACACTAAAAATACATATTTAGTAAGCTAAACCAAATAATTGCAAAATTAAGAGTTTTAACATTTTAGAGCATATTATCCATTGGGTTTGTCAAGAATCAGAATTAACTTACTATAATAATTATTCTCTGCATACTGATTAAGAACTAATTTATTCTTGGCCTATTTAAAGTCTCCCTGATAGCAGGATTAGCTCTTTCAGTTATAAATGACATGAGAAAACACAGATTTGAAACATTTTCAAATAGTATAATAAATAATAGATCAATTTGTGAATATAATTTACATGACATATCTGAATTTATTATTTTATATTACATATGTATTAACTTATATTTTGATTAAGAATACAACTTACTTGTCAGCATACTGCTAATGGCCTTAATTTTTTTGTAATTTCTTATATTACGAATTAAATTCATTAACTCTTCATAGCGCTTTTCTTTGGCCGATCTGACAATTCTTTTTGTGTCTTCCACTTCATCGCTGAACTGAAAAATTAACATTCTCTTTGTCATACCACTTTTAAAATACATTTCATTTAACAATATAAATGAATGTTATTTTCGTGTCTAGTATATTACACCTATCCAGGCTATCCAGATATGTGTGAAAGTAGAGTGGAAAAACTATACCCAAACAGGATTCAAACCCAACTTTGTGGCCAAAGGCGCAATTTCCCTCAAGATCCCCAATATTTTTTAAACTCAAATCATATAAAGTAGAATTAAAATAAAAAGAACAAAAATACATGTCGAAAAAATAGGCTACATTTTATGGCCAAGCATAGAATTTGATATTCAAAAGGTAGGCCAGTACACACATTAAAAGTTCCCCTTAAGGGGGAACTCCCACCAAATATCTAAAAATCTTGTCCTACTAAACTCCTTAAATCTGATGGTAGTTATTATTTAATAGCTTTGTAACTTTTTCCCCTAATAAAATAAAGGTTGTTTGTTTCAACAAAATTTATTTGGTTTCTGTAAATCCAACCATTAAAAAGATATAAATTATTGAACTTCAACGTTTTAAAATAACTTTTATGATTTTTCTTCCATGATTACGTCCAAAATACCTTTTCAAAAATTTGATGTCTCTGTTTTCAAAAATATTGTCTCTTTGGCTATTTCCTGAATATTTTAGAATTTTTTAAAAAAAATTTAAAATATGTATTTTAATTAATAATTTGAAAAAGAGTCGTATTTTAAAAAACTATATTTATTAATTAAAAATAAGCTTAAGAAAATATGTAAACAATTATTATTTCACCCCCTCCATATTTTAAAATCTTTTCATCTGAACAGTTTTCTAAAAGCGCACATCAAGTGTTGTATTTTTTAAAAGAGAATATCCTTCAATTTGAGTCTACCGGCCGGTTGCTGTGTGTGTCCCTTGAAGCCATTTCCTCCACCGCTCAACGACCGCTAGCTCCCCTCGCATTCCCATGAGGGGTTGTTGTGTCTGACGTCCCAAACTGGTTTTCAAATAGACAATCTTCAGTGAGAATAGTTCTCCTGTCTTTGTTTATTTTTTGCTCTAAGAATTCAATACATTTTAAGTAGTAGTATTTTATATATTTAGTCCATGTGTGAATATTTTTTCTTTTGTGTTGATATAATAGATCACAACAATAATACATATTTTAAAGATATATTTTATCGAACCATTAATCCATATATTTACTCAATGGATCTAAATCGTTGGGTGCACGAGGTGCGTTTCAGGATCATGGTTGGTTTTCTCGTAGCTGGAAGTTCTGGGTTCAAATCTCAGCAAAGTGTTCTTTCCTAAGTGTTTATCCACGCTTCCTTCACGCAAATGCGGATAAAGTTTACTATAAGTATCTATTTTCCTTAGCTCTATTCCGCTATTATAATTAAAATTTGTATAACACAGATGGATAATGAATGAGCAGGGCCGGGTTAGTGGCAATAATTGGTTTGGTGTTAAACGTCTTAATTTGATATCATTTGAACTTTTATTGCGTGGGTAAAGAACAGGTCAAACTACTAGTTCTAATTATTTGTTGTATTTAACGTGCGCTTTATGAACCAACTGATTATATAAGCAACAAGAAGAGATAGACAAATCTACCACTGGACAGTCTGTGGTGGGAGGAGAGAAAAAATCGACTAACAGCATCGCATTTTGGTAGTGTGTGTAGAATGAAGCCTACAACAGCTTCTGCTAACACAGTGATAAAACTTTTATATTCTGACTCTGTAAAAACAGCGGCAACACACTATGGAAAGCTGAATGAATCGAAAGCTATAGCTGATTATGAAAAATCTACTGGAAGCAGGGTTGAACCATGTGGAATATTTGTTGATTTAAAGAATGGTTACTTAGCAGCATCTCCAGATGGCATCATAGGAAGTGAAGGAATTTTAGAGGTAAAGTGTCCAAAATCTGCTGAAAATATGACACCTATTGTGGCTTCAAAATGTTTAAAAAACTTTTGTTTGGGACCGGACTTAAAACTCAAACAATCTCATCATTATTTCTATCAAGTACAAGGCCAACTTCACATTACAGGAAGAGAATATTGCGACTTCATCGTTTGGACACCAAAAGAACATATTGTTCACAGGATTTTCAGGGACGATAGTTTTTGGGAAAAGGAAATGTCTAAAAAACTGTCAGATTTTTACCTGGAAGCAATGTTACCGGAAATTATTGATCCACGACGCTGCAGAAATATGAAAATACGCGAACCTAAAGCAGTAATAGAAGCTAAACAAAGGAAGGTAGATGAAATCAATAATAGGAACAAAGAAAAAAATAACAAAGATAAATTAAATTAACAATTTTAAATGGTTTGATGTTTAAAAAACCTATCTAATATTTGAAATGTTGTGTCAAAAGTGAAATATTTATTTCAAATTATTTAAACTCAATCCATCATATTGAATATAAAATGTACAATACAATACAAATGGTTCAAATAATTAATTTTGTGTCAGGTAATTTGCGTGTAGGATTATTTGTGTAGTTATGAAATGGTGAGTAGGAAGAGAATCCTATCTTGAACAATGCGCAGTCAAAAGACTGAAGTTAAATACTTTTAAAGCTAATCAAATTATAGTAAACATTTGGTAGCTTTAGTGATAGTCTGAGGTTATGAGTGGGTTTAACTTTTGAAAAATTATGCAAGCATTATTTATTTATGTTAGAATACAGTCAATGTGGATGATAGGACTGTATGTAATCCTATTTTGGGTATGAATTTTGGATCATGCTAAACTCAAAATTACATTGCTTGGTTAAAGCGTTAAAAGGAAAGATTGTTCTTCCGCCTCGTTCACCTCTGAATGCTATGAAGTCAGCCCAAATGATTTACGGGTACCTTGGATTTACCCTAGGTATATAGCTTATAATAAACAGAGTTTCAACTAACTCAATTTCTGTATGGCAGACGAGTGTCATTCTTGCACGCAGCTTTTGGTATTTTGATGCAATGAGAAGAATGTTTTAGAATATGTTGATGCTGTTTGGTTATTATCATATGCTTTTTTGTGGCATATAAAATATGATTTATTCAAATTAGGTAATATCATTAATTCACTTAACCATTTTTGTGTATTTTTGAAAAAAAAATATTCTTTAAGCAAAAGAAAGCATTGTTTGCCGTAACAAACCCACTAATGACAACGAATGTCATAGTTCAAAGCTAAATTTCTTTATCTGATCAAAATATATTAACTATTCAGAGAACTAGACATTCTAATGTCTTTTTTTGGGAGTTGGACCAATTTCAAATAATGTTTTGGGTGAAATTATCTCATATATATAATTTACTAGCATTGGGACGTTTAACATCCGGCTGCCAGCGTTTATATGTCTTCCTTGTACAATACCAAGCTAGCTCTAGCAATCCCAATTTAGAGCTCCCATTCAACTTTCACTTGTAAATTTGAAATTGTAACACTTATATAAATCTCTGAAGTGCTTGCCAAATTTCAATTTTCTACCTCAGTTAAAACATTTTTCCTATTTTTAGCACCCTCTCTCCCTACCCCATTTCCTGAAACCCAAATCTCAAATTTTGTATAATTGTCTTGTTGAGTGAGATGACTCTTCTTACTGTCCTCCAAATTTCAGATTTCCATATCATCTCAAAGGGCTAGGTTTTTTTTTTGGAACACACACACTCACTTTCTTTTTTATATAGGCCCTACTATAATTACATAATTTATACTACATTATTACGTTTATCTGTGGTAATATGAGATATCAAATAAAAAGTTTGTATATTTACTAGAAATAGATGATGTTTGTAGTTGTTTATGTCAAATTTTTATTTGTGTAGGGCAAACAATAATTTAGTTAGATTAATATAAAATAAAAACGTTAAGTTGAAATCAAACTATGTTCACTGTTCAATATGGAGATGGTTTTGATAGCATTTTATAATGATGTACATTGTTAGCTAATCATTTACGATAAATTATTGGATGATAAATATTTATTTCATAATCATTTGAGAGTGACGAGGCAGAAGAGAACAGGCCGTGGGCTGAACAAAACTGATATAGAGCACTCAAGATGTGTTGCGTGCTTAGGATAAATGAACAAATTCATCACTTGATACTATACATGTATACCGTGTCACATGGTTAAAATGTCCCTAAAGTTTAGGAAGGAGAAGAATTACAGGAATACTAGCTTCACTAAATTATAGGCCCTCCTCTGCCCTCGTATATAAATATATCTTGGTGAACTAACTTTTAAACTATATGCTATCCAAACTCTTTGTAAAGAACTATAATCATAATCTAAACTAATATTGTAACCAATAATGATTTTACTTTAGTGTTCTCGGATACAATTTTGTAGTTTATTAGGAATGTATTGGTTCACGTCTTCGGTCCCTTAAATCCACAGGATTTTATTACTTAAGAAGTGGAACCAGCTCATTTATTACTTTACACAATTAGTTAATATAACTTAAAACTATATTATTTTTGTCTTAAAACACGTTTATTAAATATTGTATATATGTAATCTAAACACAGGGGATTTATTAAAACCAGCTAATTGTTAGTGATGTCACTGATACTTAAATGTATTTTTGAAAACAAAATTTTTTTTATGTTTATTTGTGTGATCAAGTAACCGCGAATGAAAATTAAATAAAATTAAATTGTGCAAATTTTGAAATCAACCCTCACTATTATGTTTAGAATGTGTGTATTATGTTTGGGTGGACGACAAATGTTTGGTCAGGACATTATATTATTTATTTTTTTAAACAACCTGAAAGTTAATTTGTAAATTAAATAAAAATAAGGCGGAGGAAAAATCAGGCATGATTTCACATACATTCTAGTTCTTTTTTTTTTTTTGCTAGCTCTATGCTTATACTTAGTCCTAATGATTTGCAGCCTAAGAACGAAAGTGTATATGATAAAATTTCAATCATATTCACTTGAATAAAGAAAGAACAATGGAAATTCGGTCACCATCGAGCCCTGACTTTTTGGGTTGTATTTAGGATTATTGGTATTTTCCTAATGTACACTTGTCATAAAGGTCCTAAAACACATTATAATTGCTAAAATATTCAGAGCTCTAGTTGCTTTCCTTTTTCCGTGTTCCGCTTCTGGTTCAAATACTTTTATAAACTATTTTGTTTTTACTTTCTCTCAACTCCTTGGAGAGAAAGTATTGTGTTCATCCAAAGAAATCTAGTTTTGGCTAAATAATGACAATCATGATTCCCTGAAACAGTAAAAGTGGTTCTCGCGATGCCGTTTGTCTGTATCTCGGCCTAGAACTGAAACCATTTTGCCGATTGGGTTAAAACTTGATATCAAGGATTTTCATAAAAGTTCCCCCGAAAAGTATGTGGAATTGGATATCTATCCCTAATACTAAGGATAGCTCACCGAAGGAAAAAAAGAGAAAAAATATATTTTCTCGAAATTATCTCTAACAAAATTTTGATTAAATTTTGTATCTGGACGTAGTCTAATATAACAACAGTTCTTATTTTCCCATGAAAATTACTTTAAAAAATCGATTTTCTTGATATTCGCTGTTTCGATTTAATTTCCTGTCTAAGTATTGTTTAAAATTAAAAACCAAATGACAATTTATTTTTCCCATGAAAATGAATTTAAAGGTACTTTTACATAAGCAATGATTTCAAATTTTGATCATTTATCCTCAACTATTTCAGATTTAAAATAATTTATCATTGAAATGTTGTACTACTATTAAAACTAAAAAAATTTAATTGACATATATTTTTATAAAATCAATAGAATCTGAATATGTAAGATATGTATGTAGAACATGTAAAAACAATTTGGAGATCTTTAAAGTACGAAATTTAATGTTGGTGGACAAAGATATTCCTATTTTTTGTTTTTGTTTGTATTAGTGTGCTGAGTTCATAATGCCATAGAGTAAGTAGGAAGCTGTGTATATTATTTCATTTACCGACCTCGAATAAAGGAGGAGGTTCTCTTATTTGAGCTGTATGTTTGGTTTTATTTATCTATGGTGGATTATTTCTCAACAATGTAGCTCTATATATATATATATAAATTCATTAGGTACGGTACTAGTTATTTCCATTCAAACTCAGCTCGAACTCAACTCCAAATGAAAAATCCATACTCGCACAACTCTTAATATTTTGAATGGTTTGAGGTTTTGTACCTGGTCAAGTAAAGTGGGGAATAATTTTCCACCTTATAGGTTTCACTTGTTTTTCACTTCCTCTAAACAAGCCTTCTTGATTTTTTTATCAAAAAAAGTTTCAAGTTTGGCCATTATGAATTATTATTAAAACAATTTAAAAGATTTACCAGCATTTTTATTTATTGGGTCTTTTATTTTAACGATTAACTTTCAATTAGAATTAGTTATTGTATTAATTAATGCAGAATGTCAAGGTTTGAGGCCTACATCTTAATTATACAAATCTAATACACTATTATTGACGATTAATAATATACTATATTATACAAGTGTACAAACTGAAAGAATGTTGAATGAGAACTTGAGAACTACTACAGCTATGCATCATTTTGAAATATAACCCAAACCCGGCCTTACAAACATGAGCTGAGAAAAAAATAGGAGAAACCAACCCTCTCCTTTCTTTGTCTCGGAATCTATTTTTGGAAAAAATGTATACCTGCTACTCAGTCAACCATACAGGCGCCAATACGTCTCGCTTTACACAAGTTGAATTATCAGGGGGGGAAATGGAATTGAAGTTCTCTACAAGCACGAAGCATAGCGGATTTGAAACAAACTAGAATGTATGGGGGTTCTCTCTTAAATTCCCAACTTAAAAAGGTACACAATTGGTACAGATTGCTAGATACTATGAAGTTAGTGTTTGAATAATGTTCCAATGTACTGAAGGTGTTTTATTCCTACAGTATTCCCTTCTCCCCCTACATGCAAATACGGGTCCATTTCTCCGCAAATACGTACTACCTTCCTCACTCTTACTGCATTAGTGTGATAAAATATGTGTTGATCAGACTGGTAGTAAGACATGGTTTAAAAAATATACCTAAATCTGTATAGAAGGCCTACTTAATAAATAAGACAAATAATATCATTTAAATTGTAAGAAAATATTAATTATTACATAACATGTGTCAAGTGGTAAAAAATAGTAGCACAACTCACTATATTTATACATAAAAGCTTAATCCTCAGATGGCTTGCATCATGTATTTAGATTATTTATGAATTTTTTGAGTATCAGTAATTATGGTTATATGACATTGAAGGTTATTTCATGAAATTAAATATGAAACTGAATAATGATGATAAATAATATACTTTTTAAATTGTGAGTTTTCAAGTGATTTTTTAAAAGGTCTTAGTTTTTTGTAAAAAAAGAGCATGTACTATACACACAGTGAAAGCAGCCATAGGTTGTCTGGGCAATTGTTCTTCCTCAGAATTGCTCTCGGACTCAGAGTCTGGTGGTGGTAACGGATCAGTCACCAAATCAAATCTGAAACAAATCCAGGCTCAGATTGCAAAAGCAATGGTGGTGCTGCTTTATTATATTGTATTTTAATATCAAAATATAGCCCGCTTTGGCAGCTGCAAGATCTAAGGGGCTACTCTCACAGTAGACTAGGCTGCCAATGATGGGGAGATTGAGGTTTGAATCTCGGTTGAGTGTACTAATGGGTTTTCACTCTCCCTCTATGCAAATGCGAGTAAACTTCATCAAAAATATGTTTCTAATCCTTAAAACCATAAGTGTAAATAGTACATAGTTGTGTAACCCAAACGGATAGTAGGACGCGGTGCTAAAAAGAATAAATAAAAAACATCAAATATACCCACTCCTTCACTTAATATGCATTTGAGCAATATTAGTGTTTATAGGAAAAAAATAAAATCAATAAATGTAATTAAAGTAAAATCCTGATTAACAAGATTCTACTGTATACTTACATTTGGATTTACCCTTTTAATCAATGCTATTTTCTGATAAAACATCTGTACTACTGTAGTCTACAAAAACAAGTACTACGATTGTTTCCGATAGTATTAGCTTCACTCTTTAACTTGGTCGGTTGTGATAACTCTACAACAAATGGCGAATCATGGATTATCTTCCGCCGACCGAACCGACTATCATCACTCATTAACCGGTCAACAATCATTCATTGTGCATAGGATTTTAATCATGATTAAAGATATAGATGATTTAGTTACGATGTAAATAAATACCAATAGTTGATTGTTTATTTCAGCGGTTGTCTAACTATATCACAAGGAACCCTATGAATGCTACAAAACCTATTGAAGAACCTTTTATTTTCATGTCCCATCCCCTTTCCCTGTACAACTATTTTAAGTTTTTGAGATTTAACAAAAAATTACACTGACACCTTAGCTCAGTTGGTAGTGTGTATGTCTACTGAGCCAAGAGTCCCAGGTTCGGTTCCTAACATGGCCGAAAGATTTATCACTGGTGAAATGTGGGATCCCTCTTTCACAGTGAAGAATTAATGGCCGGGGGGCTGGGTGTTGTGTCTGTTCTAGATTTAAGTTAGTTTATAGGTTGTGTGCTGATATAATCAGTCAATTCAGAAAGTGTGCGTTAAATACTTCAAATAAATTAAAATTAGCTAAAAAGTATATATTTGCGTAGTAAGCTAATGTTATAAATTAAGTCTAAAACAAAATTAATTTATTTCTTACATTTATGATATATTATTATTCTCATCCAAAATATATAACTTCAAAATGTACTGTAACTCATACACTAATAACTAATAAGGCCTAGGTCTACATTATTTATTTTTAGATTTTAATAATGTTAAAAATTAATTTCATTTTCGTTTAATAATAAACCAGATATTTTACTAATTTGATGCATGTTTATGAATTTTTAACATAAAAATGTATTACGTATTAATAATGTTTATCGTCATTATGCATAATTGTCTCAGGGAGCCCCTGACACCCCCTCGTGGGAACCTGAGATTCCACGGAACCCAGTTTGAGACCCGCTGATTTATTATAATGGGTTTAATTTTATATTTCTGATTGCTTGAACGTTATATTTTCTGTAGATATTCCTTAATATACAAATTCAGATTGAAATGTAGCTGTGTTAATACGAGTTACATATAATGTTGAATATAATTATTTATTAAATACACACTTCGGTGGCTGCATGGTCTAAGGCATCACCCTCGCAAAAGACTGACAGATGACCAGATGATCGGGGTTCAAATCTCGGTCGGGTGTACTGAGATCCCATGCCTGTATTTCTTGTTCAATGATAACCCATGTCTGTTCCAAGTTAAAACTTGGCATTATTACATGCTTAGGGATATATGGACAAAATATGAATTTTTTCAAATGTTTAGATTTTGGTTTTGGAAAAATATTCAAATTCTATTTTTATAGCCCCAAAATTCGCCAAATTACTTTTATAAAGCCTATATGATTGTATATTTTGTTTAAAGTGTGAACCAAGAGCTTTAAAATGGTAAAGATTTGATTGTTGTATTTTAGTTATGACTCCAAACATTAACATTTCAATAGGGACTTGAAATTGAATGAAAATTCGACATTTTTCCTACATTTTTAATCCCTTTAACTCAAGAACGCTTTGACTTAGAAAAACTACAATTTGTCAGATTTTCATAAGTCACCATGACCAACAACCATGATGAATTTTAAAATAAAATTTAAAAAATTCAAGGTCGGAGGGCTTGTTGATTTCAAATGAAACTACCCCATGGCAAGAATGGTCTTGTTACTCATGAGTGATGATTTACTGGTATAAATTAGCTAGATTTATTTATTTAAATATATATTAAGATATATAATTGCTTGGCTCAGACATAAAAATATCTTAGTTAGGTTTGATTTATAATGTTGTTTCTGATACACCTTTTCATTTTCAGGATCAATGTTACCAAACCTAATTTAATCATACCTTGTGAATATCATAAACATATTTTCTTTGTTGCATAACATTAAAAAAATAATTATTCTTAACAATCAACACATCAAGAATATGGCTGCAGCTACCAATAATTGTTTCTAGGTAAACATATTCTGGTAACCCAGTAGAAAGTACACCCGAACCTCCATATATTGAAGTCCATGGTTCCATTAAAAAAATTCTATGTATAGAAAAGATCATTTTTATACATTATATTGTGTAGATCCGACATCTTAAAGGTTTTCATAACAAACTCCCAATATTTTTATAATTGTTGACAAATTTACTTGGGGGTAGACCAAATTTAACCGCAATTTCCTTTTTGTGCATTCCACTGTCCAAGTTCTTCAACAATGCAAACTTTTCCACAACACTGAGAGATTTTCTTTTTGACATCGCAAACATACAGTTTCAATTGGAGATGAAACAGTAGCGAGCATAAACCGTCGGTTAGCGATACTGAAACAAACTGAACCTGATTTAGAGAGGAAGCCTACTTGAGGAAAGGGGTGAGGAGAGGAGTGTAGAGACAATACTACCCCACTAGGCGACCCGTCGGCGTCGCAATGACCTTGACCCAAACATTTCCTTCTTCCTCTTGTGACATCTCCTTTGTATTTTTTTATCACTCGTTTTTCTTATGCCATCGGCATTACTTGGGGAGAGGAGTGGGAGGGGGGCCAATTCTTCTTGAAAAAATTCAATATATAGATTTTTTTTCCTGAAATATATATATACATATATATATAAACAGGTTTTCTATGTAATGTGACGGGGATTCACCAAAGCTTCGATACATAGAGCATTTTGATATACAGATGGCGAGATCACGATTAAGCCTAACAAAGCATTTGGCCTAATGTAACATAATGTTCACTAAAGTTCACTTGATGTAAAGAACCTAGTGCGTGAGATCGGCTTTCACAACTCGAGCAAAACACAGACAATTTGAACTGTTTGAAAAAAAAATTGCTCACTAAAATAAAACCCAATCATTTAATGCTGATTAGGCTACAAGTACTTGCAATTAAAGCTTTACTGGCGCTACAAAATAAAGTGTTACAAGAAGCTACAACGCTTAGCGTTCGAGAAACACAGAAAAAATATACTAAAGAATTTGTCTGCATACCATAAACAAACAAATGAAGTAATAAATAGCCCTGATGACGTGGCTCACAAAATGATTGGCTGGATAGAATACGGGGTATCTTTTTGTTCACATCACGTGAAAGTTCTCCCCTGAACAAATCTTTTAAGTTTTTTTAAATCATTGCATCTTACTAATCGTTTGGATTGTATGCTAATATTTACCAATTATGCTAATGGTTTTAGGGATGACGATTATTGTTATAAGAAGTGTAACCACCTTTGCATGGAAGGAGTGTGGGAAAACCATTTTGGAAAAACCACCCTCAGTACACCCAAAAGAGATTTAAACCTCTCTCTCCCTGTCATCAGCAGTCTAGTCTGCTGCGAGAGTGGCGCCTTAGACCATGCGGCCACTGAAGCGGGTAACTCTTAAGTTAAGTGAACGTCAAATTGACTGCATCGTAATGGCTTCCATTTAAAACCAAGAGAGGTCTTGTTAGGTTAGGTTATATGAAAGTAAAGTGAAGGTTGATTGTGATCTCTGTATAGCTCACAATGTCCATCCACACCACCTTTATTATACGTTCGTAAATGAACAAGTATAAGTTATTTTCATAACAACCATTATTCTAGTTTATGCATAGGTAGTTTACAATCATCTTATCCAAGAACTTCTTGATTATTTCTAATGGTACAATGGGCCTAGGCCTATATTTAAAGTAATACCGGTAATATGCATGGGATGGGTCCAAAACAGGGAAACCCATAGCATAAAGCACAACAGTGGTCTTGAGCATATTCAACTTCTTCTAGAATACCCGTAAATAAATGATCCCATTCAAATTTAATTTGAGTGAAATCATCAACCGTTATGCCTGCCAGTGTGTAAAATGAGCCAATAAACAATCTCCCCTTTGCCAAAAATATGAACAGAGATGATTAAATGTAGTAATAATGCACGATTATAGAACGCTTAATCTGGATCTGAAAATAAGAGGGCCACATACACAAGTGACGTTTCACCCGAGAAAGTAAAAAATAAAGCAAATATTATTGTTGTTGTTATTGTTTTATTATTATTATTATTATTATTATTATTATTATTATTATTATTATTATTTTTGCCGTAGTCATAATTAAAAGCCGGTAAAAATAAATTCAATCTTACCAGTTAAACCGTTAAACTTTAAATAGAAGCTACACTTTAACAAAATATCTAATGATTAGGAAAATTGTAGAAATTTAACTGAAGTTATTTATTCTTATAAAAACAAGACAGAGCACGCAAGCGGACTTAAAAGCTACACAGGCAAAATAAACTAAACTTTATAGCCAACATAGGAAAAACAAATTAAACTAAATACAAATATAGTTAAAAATTGGAATCATAGATAGCGAAAGTACAGTCCTAAAAAGGTTTATAGATGGCAATAGAGTGCAGATATAGTACAAATAAATCTCATAGATAGCGCAAAGCTACAAGACAAAGAGTATAATGTTTAAAGATCTCTAAATTTAAGGTGTCAAAATTTATATTTTGAATCTGTAACATGAAAACATGGCTATTCTGGAATAGCTTTGAATCTGGTGAATACAACAATCCTAACTAGTTGTGGAATTGGTTCTACCCAGAATGTTGAGAAAAATAAGTTTGAGTTATACATTACACATGAAAATAGCTCTTTAGATCTCAAACTTTAGGAGCCACAGTTTCTAAATTTGAAATTGCGGCATAAGCATAGTTGGTGGAGATTACAGTACTAGGTGCCTACAGCCATTCTATATATAAGTGTGTAACCACAGTGTAAGGATCTAGTGCCATCTATCTGTCACAGTGTGAGAACCTAGTACTTTTTACCTGTCACAGTGAGAGGGCCTAGTACCATCTCTCTGTCACACTGTGAAGACCTAGTAATATCTCTCTGTCACAGTGTGAGGGCCTAGTACCATCTTTCTGTCACAGTGTGAGGGCCTAGTACTATCTCTCTGTCACAGTGTGAGGGCCTAGTACTTTCTATCTGTCACAGTGTGAGGACCTAGTACCATCTCTCTGTCACAGTGTGAGGACTAGTACTTTCTATCTGTCACAGTGTGAGGACCTAGTAACTATCTCTCTGTCACAGTGTGAGGGCCTAGTACCATCTTCTGTCACAGTGTGAGGGCCTAGTACTATCTCTCTGTTACAGTGTGAGGGCCTAGTACTATCTCTCTGTCACAGTGTGAGGACCTAATACCATCTCCTGTCACAGTGTGAGGGCCTTAGTACCATCTCTCTGTCACAGTGTGAGGACCTTAGTACTATCTCTCTGTCACAGTGTGTGGGCCTAGTACCATCTCTCTGTCACAGTGTGAGGGCCTAGTACCATCTCTCTGTCACAGTGTGAGGACCTAGTACTATCTCTTGTCACAGTGTGTGGGCCTAGTACCATCTCTCTGTCACAGTGTGGGACCTAGTACTATCTCTCTGTCACAGTGTGAGGACCTAATACTATCTCTCTGTCAGAGTGTGAGGACCTAGTACTATCTCTCTGTCACAGTGTGAGGACCTAGTACTTTCTATCTGTCAGAGTGTGAAGACCTAGTACTATCTCTCTGTCACAGTGTGAGGATCTAGTACCATCTCTCTGTCACAGTGTGAGGATCTATATACATCTCTCTGTCACAGTGTGAGGATCTAGTACTATCTCTCTGTCACAGTGTGAGGACCTAGTACCATCTTTCTGTCACATGGAGAGGACCTAGTACCATCTCTCTGTCACAGTGTGAGGACCTAGTACTATCTCTTACAGTGTGAGGGCCTATTACCATCTCTCTGTCAAAGTGTGAGGGACTAGTACTATCTCTCTGTCACAGTGTGAGGGCCTAGTACTATCTTTCTGTCACAGTGAGAGGACCTAGGACCATCTATCTGTCACAGAGTGAGGACTTAGTACTATCTCTCTGTCACAGTGTAAGGGCCTAGTACCATCTCTCTGTCACAGTGTTGAGGACCTAGTACTATCTCTCTGTCACAGTGTAAGGACCTAGTACCTTCTATCTGTCATAGTGTGAGGACATAGTACTATCTCTCTGTCACAGTGTGAGGACCTAGTACTATCTCTCTGTCAAGGTGTGAGGACCTAGTACCTTCTATCTGTCACAGAGTGAGGACCTAGTACCATCTCTCTGTCACAGTGTGAGGACCTAGTACTTTCTATCTGTCACAGTGTGAAGACCTAGTACTATCTCTCTGTCACAGTGTGAGGCCTAGTACTTTCTATCTGTCACAGTGTGAGGACCTAGTACTATCTCTTTGTCATGGTGTGAGGACCTAGTACCTTCTCTCTGTCACAGTGTGAGGACTAGTACTATCTCTCTGTCACAGTGTGAGGACCTTGTACTATCTCTCTGTCACAGTGTGAGGACCTAGTACCATCTCTCTGTCACAGTGTGAGGACCTAGTACTATCTCTTACAGTGTGAGGGCCTATTACCATCTCTCTGTCAAAGTGTGAGGGACTAGTACCATCTTTCTGTCACAGTGTGATGACTTACTACCATCTCTCTGTCAGTGTGAGGACGTAGTACCTTCTATCTGTCAGTTTGAGGACCTAGTACTATCTCTCTGTTAAGGTGTGAGGCCCTAGTACCTTCTATCTGTCATAGTGTGAGGGCCTAGTACCTTCTATCTGTCATAGTGTGAGGACCTAGTACTATCCCTCTGTCACAGTGTGATGACCTAGTACCATCTCTCTGTCAGTGTGAGGACCTAGTACTATCTCTCTGTCACAGTGAGAGGAACTAGTACCATCTCTCTGTCACAGTGTGAGGACCTAGTACTTTCTATCTGTCACAGTGTGAAGACCTAGTACTATCTCTCTGTCACAGTGTGAGGACCTAATACCATCTCTCTGTCACAGTGTGAGGGCCTAGTACCGTCTCTCTGTCACAGTGTGAGGACCTAGTACTATCTCTCTGTCACAGTGTGTGAGGCCTAGTACCATCTCTCTGTCACAGTGTGAGGACCTAATACTATCTCTCTGTCACAGTGTGAGGACTAGTACTATCTCTCTGTCACAGTGTGAGGACCTAGTACTTTTTCTTTGTCATAGTGTGAGGACCTAGTACCATCTATCTGTCATAAAGTGATAGACCTAGTACCATCTCTCTGTCACAGTGTGAGGACCTAGTACTATCTCTTACAGTGTGAGGACCTAGTACCATCTCTCTGTCACAGTGTGAGGGACCTAGTACTATCTCTCTGTCACAGTGAGAGGAACTAGTACCATCTCTCTGTCAAAGTGTGAGGACCTAGTACTATCTCTCTGTCACAGTGTGAGGCCTAGTACTTTCTATCTGTCACAGTGTGAGGACCTAGTACCATCTCTCTGTCACAGTGTGAGGACCTAGTACTTCTATCTGTCACAGTGTGAAGACCTAGTACTATCTCTCTGTCACAGTGTGAGGCCTAGTACTTTCTATCTGTCACAGTGTGAAGACCTAGTACTATCCCTCTGTCACAGTGTGATGACCTAGTACAATCTCTCTGTCACAGTGTGAGGACCTAGTACTATCTCTCTGTCACAGTGTGAGGACCTTGTACTATCTCTCTGTCACAGTGTGAGGGCCTAGTACTTCATATCTGTCACAGTGTGAGGACCTAGTAGTATCTTTCTGTCACAGTGTGATGACTTACTACCATCTCTCTGTCAGTGTGAGGACGTAGTACCATCTCTCTGTCACAGTGTGAGGACCTAGTACTATCTCTTTTGTCATGGTGTGAGGACCTAGTACCTTCTCTCTGTCACAGTGTGAGGACCTAGTACCATCTCTCTGTCACAGTGTGAGGACCTAGTACTATCTCTTTGTCATGGTGTGAGGACCTAGTACCTTCTCTCTGCTGTCACAGTGTGAGGGCCTAGTACTATCTCTCTCTGTCATAGTGTGAGGACCTAGTACTATCTATCTGTCACAGTGTGAGGACCTAGTACCATCTCTCTGTCAGAGTGTGAGGACCTAGTACTTTCTATCTATCACAGTGTGAAGACCTAGTACTATCTCTCTGTCACAGTGTGAGGCCTAGTACTTTCTATCTGTCACAGTGTGAGGACCTAGTACTATCCCTCTGTCACAGTGTGATGACCTAGTACCATCTCTCTGTCACAGTGTGAGGACCTAGTACTATCTCTTTGTCATGGTGTGAGGACCTAGTACTATCTCTCTTGTCACAGTGTGAGGACCTAGTACTATCTCTCTGTCACAGTGTGAGGGCCTAGTACTTTCTATCTGTCACAGTGTGAGGACCTAGTACCATCTCTCTGTCACAGTGTGAGGACCTAGTACTTTCTATCTGTCACAGTGTGAAGACCTGGTACTATCTCTCTGTCACAGTGTGAGGACCTAATACCATCTCTCTGTCACAGTGTGAGGGCCTAGTACCATCTCTCTGTCACAGTGTGAGGACCTAGTACTATCTCTCTGTCACAGTGTGAGGGCCTAGTACCATCTCTCTGTCACAGTGTGAGGACCTAATTCTATCTCTCTGTCACAGTGTGAGGAGCTAGTACTATCTCTCTGTCACAGTGTGAGGACCTAGTACTTTTTCTCTGTCATAGTGTGAGAACCTAGTACCATCTATCTGTCATAAAGTGAAGACCTAGTACCATCTCTCTGTCACAGTGTGAGGATCCAGTACCATATATCTGTCACAGTGTGAGGACCTAGTACCATCTTTCTGTCACATGGAGATGACCTAATACCATCTCTCTGTCACAGTGTGAGGACCTAGTACTATCTCTTACAGTGTGAGGGCCTATTACCATCTCTCTGTCAAAGGGTGAGGGACTAGTACTATCTCTCTGTCACAGTGTGAGGGCCTAGTACTATCTCTCTGTCACAGTGAGAGGGCCTAGGACCATCTATCTGTCACAGTGTGAGGACTTAGTACTATCTCTCTGTCACAGTGTAAGGGCCTAGTACCATCTCTCTGTCACAGTGTGAGGACCTAGTACTATCTCTCTGTCATAAAGTGAGGACCTAGTACCTTCTATCTGTCACAGTGTGAGGACCTAGTACTATCTCTCTGTCAGTTTGAGGACCTAGTACTATCTCTCTGTCACAGTGTGATGACCTAGTACTATCTCTCTGTCACAGTGTGATGACCTAGTACCATCTCTCTGTCAGTGTGAGGACCAAGTACCATCTCTCTGTCACAGTGTGAGGACCTAGTACTATCTCTTTGTCATGGTGTGAGGACCTAGTACCTTCTATCTGTCACAGTGTGAGGACCTAGTACTATCTCTCTGTCACAGTGTGAGGGCCTAGTACTTTCTATCTGTCACAGTGTGAGGACCTAGTACCATCTCTCTGTCACAGTGTGAGGACCTAGTACTTTCTATCTGTCACAGTGTGAAGACCTAGTACTATCTCTCTGTCACAGTGTGAGGACCTAATACCATCTCTCTGTCACAGTGTGAGGGCCTAGTACATTCTCTCTGTCACAGTGTGAGGACCTAGTACCATCTCTCTGTCACAGTGTGAGGGACCTAGTACCATCTCTCTGTCACAGTGTGAGGACCTATACTATCTCTCTGTCACAGTGGTGAGGGCTAGTTACCATCTTTTCTGTCACAGTGTGAGGACCTAGTACTTTTCTACTGTCATAGTGTGAGGACTGTACTATCTCTCTGTACAGTGTGAGGAACCTGTACATCTCTCTGTCACAGTGTGAGGACTAGTACCATTCTATCTGTCACAGTGTGAGGACCTAGTACTATCTTCTGTCACAGTGGAGATGACCTAGTACCATCTCTCTGTCACAGTGTGAAGACCTAGTACTATCTCTCTGTCACAGTGTGAGGGCCTAGTACCTATCTTCTGTCACAGTGTGAGGACTAGTACATTCTCTGTACAGTGTGAGGCCTAGTACTTTCTATCTGTCACAGTGAGAGGACCTAGTACATCTCTCTGTCACAGTGTGAGGCCTAGTACCTTCTATCTGTCACAGTGTGAGGAGCCTAGTACTATCTCTCTGTCACAGTGTGAGGACCTAGTACTATCTCTCTGTCACAGTGTGAGGACCTAGTACTTCTATCTGTCACAGTGTGAGGACCTAGTATATCTCTCTGTCACAGTGTGAGACCTTACTAATCTCTCTGTCATCAATGTGAGGACCTAGTACCTTCTATCTGTCACAGTGTGAGGACTAGTACTATCTCTCTGTCCAGTTGAGACCTAGTACTATCTCTCTGTCACAGTGTGATGACCTAGTACTATCTCTCTGTCACAGTGTGATGACCTAGTACCATCTCTCTGTCAGTGTGAGGACCTAGTACCATCTCTCTGTCACAGTGTGAGACCTAGTACTACTCTCTTTGTTCATTGGTGTGAGGACCTAGTACCTTCTATCTGTCACAGTGTGAGGACTAGTACTATCTCTCTGTCACAGTGTGAGGGCCTAGTACTTTCTATCTGTCACAGTGTGAGGACCTAGTACCATCTCTCTGTCACAGTGTGAGGACCTATACTTTCTATTGTCACAGTGTGAGGACCTAGTACAATCTCTCTGTCACAGTGTGAGGACCTATACCATCTCTCTGTCACAGTGTGAGGGCCTAGTACCATCTCTCTGTCACAGTGTGAGGACCTAGTACTATCTCTCTGTCACAGTGTGAGGGCTAGTACCATCTCTCTGTCACAGTGTGAGGACCTATACTTATTCTCTGTCACAGTGTGAGGACTAGTACATATCTCTCGTCACAGTGTGAGAGACCTAGTACTTTTTCTCTGTCATAGTGTGAGGACTAGTACTATCTTCTTACATGTGAGAGCCTATTACCATCTTTTGTCACATGGAGGACCAGTACCATCTCTCTGTCAAAGTGTGAGGACCTAGTACTATCTATCAGTGTGGTCTATTCCATCATGTCAGTGAGGGACTAGTACTATCTCTCTGTCACAGTGTGAGGGCCTAGTACTATCTTCTGTCACAGTGAGAGGACCTAGACCATCTATCTGTCAAAGAGTGAGGACTTAGTACTATCTCTCTGTCACAGTGTAAGGGCCTAGTACCATCTCTCTGTCACAGTGATGAGGACTGTACATCGCTCAGGTGAGGCCTAGTACTTTCTATCTGTCACATGGAGAGGACATAGTACCATCTCTCTGTCACAGTGTAAGGGCCTAGTACCATCTCTCTGTCACAGTGTGAGGACCTAGTACTATCTCTCTGTCCAGTGAGAGGGCTAGGACCATTATCTGTCACAGTGTGAGCTTAGTACTACTCTTGTCACAGTGTAAGGGCCTAGTACCATCTCTCTGTCACAGTTGTGAGGACCTAGTACTATCTCTCTGTCATAAAGTGAGGACCTAGTACCTTCTATCTGTCCAGTGTGAGGACCTAGTACTATCTCTCTGTCAGTTTGAGGACCTAGTACTATCTCTCTGTCACAGTGTGATGACCTAGTACTATCTCTCTGTCACAGTGTGATGACCTAGTACCACCTCTCTGTCAGTGTGAGGACCAGTACCATCTCTCTGTCACAGTGTGAGGACCTAGTACTATCTCTTTGTCATGGTGTGAGGACCTAGTACCTTCTATCTGCACAGTGTGAGGACCTAGTACTATCTCTCTGTCACAGTGTGAGGCCTAGTACTTTCTATCTGTCACAGTGTGAGGACCTAGTACCATCTCTCTGTCACAGTGTGAGGACCTACTACTTTCTATCTGTCACAGTGTGAAGACCTAGTACTATCTCTCCGTCACAGTGTGAGGACCTAATAACATCTCTCTGTCACAGTGTGAGGGCCTAGTACCATCTCTCTGTCACAGTGTGAGGACCTAGTACTATCTCTCTGTCACAGTGTGAGGGCCTAGTACCATCTCTCTGTCACAGTGTGAGGACCTAATACTATATCTCTGTCACAGTGTGAGGAGCTAGTACTATCTCTTTGTCACAGTGTGAGGACCTAGTACTTTTTCTCTGTCATAGTGTGAGGACCTAGTACCATCTATCTGTCATAAGTGAGACCTAATACCATCTCTCTGTCACAGTGTGAGGATCCAGTACCATATATCTGTCACAGTGTGAGGACCTAGTACCATCTTTCTGTCACATGGAGATGACCTAGTACCATCTCTCTGTCACAGTGTGAGGACCTAGTACTATCGCTTACAGTGTGAGGGCCTATTACCATCTCTCTGTCAAAGTGTGAGGGACTAGTACTATCTCTCTGTCACAGTGTGAGGGCCTAGTACTATCTCTCTGTCACAGTGAGAGGGCCTAGGACCATCTATCTGTCACAGTGTGAGGACTTAGTACTATCTCTCTGTCACAGTATAAGGGCCTAGTACCATCTCTCTGTCACAGTGTGAGGACTTAGTACTATCTCTCTGTCATATAAGTGAGGACCTAGTACCTTCTATCTGTCACAGTGTGAGGACCTAGTACTATCTCTCTGTCACAGAGTGAGGACCTAGAACTTCTCTCTGTCAAGGTGTGAGGACCTAGTACCTTCTATCTGTCACAGTGTGAGGACCTAGTACCATCTCTCTGTCACAGTGTGAGGTTATAGTAACTTCTATCCGTCAGAGTGTGAGGATCTGGTACCATATTTCTCTCAAGTAAGAGGATCTAGTACCTTCCATTTGTCACAGTCTGAGGACCTAGTACCATCTCTCTATCACAGTGTGAGGATCTAGTACCATCTCTCTGTCACAGTGTGATCACCTAGTAGCATCTCTCTGTCACAGTGTGAGGACCTAGTACTATCTCTCTGTCACAGTGAGAGGGCCTGGTACCATCTCTCTGTCACAGTGTGATGACCTAGTACTATCTCTCTGTCACAGTGTGAGGACCTAGTACCATATCTCTGTCACAGTGAGAGGACCTAGTATCATCTCTTTGTCACAGTGTGAGGACCTAGTACCATTCTCTGTCACAGTGTGAGGACCTAGTACCATCTCTCTGTCACAGTGTGAGGACCTAGTACCATCTTTCTGTCACAGTGTGAGGACCTAGTACTATCTCTCTGTCACAGTGTGAGGACCTAGTACATTCTATCTGTCACAGTGTGAGGACCTAGTACCATCTCTCTGTCACAAGTGTGAGGACCTAGTACCATCTCTCTGTCACAGTGTGATGACCTAGTACTATCTCTCTGTCACAGTGTGATGACCTTAGTACCATCTCTCTTGTCAGAGTGTGAGGACCTAGTACTATCTCTCTGTCGCAGTGTGAGGACCTAGTACTATCTCTCTGTCACAGTGTGAGGACCTAATACCATCACTCTGTCACAGTGTGAGGACCTAGTACTATCTCTCTGTCACAGTGTGAGGACCTAGTACCATCTCTCTGTCACAGTGAGAGGTCCTAGTACCATCTTTCTGTCACAGTGAGAGGGCCTAGTACTATCTTTCTGTCACAGTGTGAGGACCTAGTACCATCTCTCTGTCAGAGTGTGAGGACCTAGTACTATCTCTCTGTCACAGTGTGAGGACCTAGTACCATCTCTCTGTCACAGTGAGAGGACCTAGTACCATCTCTCTGTCACAGTGAGAGGAGCTAGTACCATCTCTCTGTCACAGTGAGAGGACCTATTACCATCTCTCTGTCAGTGTGAGGACCTAGTATCATCTCTCTGTCACAGTGAGAGGACCTAGTACCATCTCTCTGTCACAGTGTGAGGACCTAGTACCATCTCTCTGTCACAGTGTGAGGACCTAGTACCATCTCTCTGTCACAGTGTGAGGACCTAGTATCATCTCTCTGTCACAGTGTGAGGACCTTGTACCATATCTCTGTAACAGTGTGAGGACCTAGTACCATCTCTCTGTCACAGTGTGAGGACCTAGTATCATCTCTCTGTCACAGTGTGAGGACCTAGTACCATCTCTCTGTCACAGTGAGAGGACCAATTACCATCTCTCTGTCACAGTGTGAGGACCTAGTACCATTTCTCTGTCACAGTGTGAGGACCTTGTACAATCTCTCTGTCAGTGTGAGGATCTAGTACCATTTCTCTGTCACAGTGTGAGGGCCTAGTACTATCTCTCTGTCACAGTGAGAGGACCTAGTACCATCTCTCTGTCACTGTGTGAGGACCTAGTACCATCTCTTTGTCACAGTGTGAGGATCTAGTACCATCTTTCTGTCACAGTGAGAGGACCTAGTACCATCTCTCTGTCACAGTGTGAGGACCTTGTACAATCTCTCTGTCAGTGTGAGGATCTAGTACCATTTCTCTGTCACAGTGTGAGGGCCTAGTACTATCTCTCTGTCACAGTGAGAGGACCAAGTACCATCTCTCTGTCACAGTGTGAGGACTTAGTACTATCTCTCTGTCACAGTGTGAGGACCTAGTACCATCTCTCTGTCAGAGTGTGAGGACCTAGTACTATCTTTCTGTCACAGTGTGAGGACCTAGTACCATCTCTCTGTCAGAGTGTGAGGACCTAGTACCATCTCTCTGTCAGTGTGAGGACCTAGTACCATCTCTCTGTCAGTGTGAGGACCTAGTACCATCTCTCTGTCAGTGTGAGGACCTAGTACCATCTCTATGTCACAATGTGAGGGCCTAGTACTGTCCGAGGCGTCTTTCAGGCCTCTTAACAAGCCAATATAATTGTGTAAGGAAAAGGTAGGTTACATATTTAAGAAAGTGCACCCGCATTAATGCGACAAGGGGATGGAAAACTTTTAACGGTGTAAAACACCTCAAGTCAACCTGGTTGGGATATAAACCTGAACTTCCCTTTCTGCGACTACCAAGTTCGATGCCAGCCTAATCCATTACAGCGTGATTATAAAGTTGTGTGTTATTTCTTGAAGGTCGCGTGTGAAAATGCCCTCATCTAGAGACAAATGGATGGAGATTATCCTTCACATAGAGCAGTGAACATTCCATCCTTAAAACATTGAACTGTCAGGACCTGCTCTCAAATAACACCGGATGTGCTTGAAAAAAAGGTTTAAATGGAATTAACAAACCGAAATGACTTGTCCGTTGTGCAGGATGCTCGACACGTTGAGCACATTTTGTAACACTGCAATCAATAAATTAGTTACGTATGAATACTTTTGAATCGCCTTGCAAATTGCTCAGCCACTTATTTAAGTACTACTAGGTGGTATTCGGTATAAGGTTAGGGTTCGGCCAGACTGACAAGAGTGCGAGCAAGCGCGCAAGCGACTTGGTGGCCAAACTGGCGATTGAGAGAGCGCGTAATTAACAGATAGCTTTCGTTAGTTGTTGACGAGGAGGTTCCGAATCTTGGTTCATTGAACTGAGGGTGGTTTTTAACAACTGATTTATTGTTGTAGTTTTCTCAACCTCTCTCCACGCTAATGGTGATTCTTATTTGTAAAGGCATACTTTGATAATATTGAAGTATTTACCATATCAGTTTTTATATATATAATATATATATTTATATATATACATATAAGTATGGTTTATGATCTTACCAATTAAACTTATGCCGTTAGTAGCAAGTGTGCTAAACCTATCAATAGTAATAAAAATGTCAAAATGAGAAGTTTTCCTAGCACTCGATGAATTCACATTTAATAATATTGCCTAGCGCCTGTAAACTAGACTGTACAGGGCCGAGCGCGCGCGCTTGAAAGATAGAACCAGTTCTATCTTTCAAGCGTGCGCGCTCAGTCGCTCGCTCGCTCCAGTCTGGCCACCTCTCATCACAACCAATGTGATCTATTTTGTATTTTAGTCGCTCGCCCAGTCTGGCCATCCCCTAAGGTTGAACAGAACGAGTACCTTTTCCCAAACACTTTCATTTAGCTCTAAATCCTACATCACATTATATATTAGAAGCTGAATCAACCTATTTTAATAAATCAGATTAAACTAACCCCACAATTATTTGCCACTACCTATCCATCCCACCAATCCCATCCTGACACGTGGGTAGGGCTATGAAAAAAGTATCGATACCTTATTAATATCGATATTTTCCTTTAGATACTAGATTTTTTTATTCGATACTTTTTTCCCGATACTTTTACTGGTATTAGTACTCACACTCTGGTATCGAAAGAAATAACTTTTTTGCTATCTTCACTCGTGCTGGGATTAAATGTTTATTAGTATGGACTGTGTAGGAAGAACAAATGATACTATTTTTCAATTCTCACTCATTTTCTGTAAGACAATCAAGAAGAAACTCTAGAAATCTCTTCTAGCTCATCACAATTCATAGCTGTTCTTTCATCTTTGTTTATAAATACAGCCTGATACCTGACAGGGCGAGTGTCGACCAGTCTTACTACCCGTTTATCAATGAGCATGGTCATCACAAACTAAACAAAAAAAGCTTTTGTAGTCAACTCAAGAGTTCCCCAGGCAGACTAAGCAGAACATTTTATGTGCGTTTCGATACCGATACTGTTATCGATACTTTTAATATTTTAAGCTAGTACATTTTATGCTCGACGCATTAATTGCATATAGCACGGGTGTTAGAAAAAAATAATTTAAGAATTAAAACTAAAAGTAATTCGCTACCCCACGTATAGGGATGTGGTATCGAAAGAAAAGTATCGATACTGTACTCATTAAAAGTTTCGAAAGAAAAGTATCGTTACCGTACCAGTATCGAAAGAAAAGTACCAAGCCAAATAACCTGAGTTGTAGATGAGTTATAAAAAATACAATTACAAAAAAAAAAACTACTTCAAGATAAAAATAATAATTTTGTGACACTGTAGGACCATTTCTAGAATTATTTTAGAATTTTTTTTGTTTCAACATTATATATTTAAAACTCGCTGAATAAAGCGTAAATTTACTAACATAAGAAATCCTACCTTTACCTGCCGTGACGTCACAGGTAGGCAACGTCATTAAACCGCCTGGACCACCCGTCCGTCTTAACACATATTCACATTTTTTTCTTTTTTAGAATTCTTAAACCTAAATTTAAACTAATTAGACAGACCACGGCAACCATAGGAACAATAATCTCCTCCGGAAAAGATTCCAATGGCAATGTCGGTAATCGACCTCAAGACCATATAACGTTTCGGTTTTATTGTAGTTTAATTGGTATTTATAGACCCGTGATCGAGCGCAAATTATTATATTATTACGGTTGCGGTTTAATTTGTGATAATTGGTAATTATAGCCCCGTGATCGAGCGCCAATTATTACGATATTTTACGTGAATAATACAACTGTTAATGTTGCACACGATTATTATTTTTCTATCTTTCTTAATACAATTTTCTTGATATAATTATTATTAATCATTTTGTATTCTTTATAATATATAATATATAAATAACTTTTATATTTATTTATAATTTATTATAAATTATTTTTTATTTTATATATATAAATACTTGTCCCGCTTTTATTTTAAAATATACATTTACTAAAATCTCGTAAGATTGTGAAACGAAATAATAGATACCAAACATTGTTGTAGAAACATTACATCAAAGAATATAAATTAAATAATATAAACTGTTACTTACTCTATGACATTATGAACCAGGAAAACTGTTACAGAAAAATTGAGAAAAGAGAAACATCTTTGTGCACCAAAAGTATAAGAATCAAATTCATTTTCAAAATCTGACTTAAAAAGTTTATATTTGATTATAACTCAGAAATTATTGGTTTTATAAAAATGTATTTCAAAAAAAGATTTTTATCCTTGATAGTACTACAACTCTACAAGATAAGTGAGTTCCTCTCTCAAATAGTTGCGGAAAAATGATGACAATTGGAAAATTTCCCTTATGTAAATACCCTCAAAGTAATTTTCATGAGAAAATGAGAGTAGCCATCTTGTTTATAATGGTAAACGGTGTCTAGATTTAAAATTTAAACAAAATCGTTAAAACGAATTTTGAGAAAATAGATTTTTTTTTCTGTTTTTTGCCCTTCAGTAAACTAACCTTAAATTTATGGTTAGATATCCAATTCCAAAAATCCCTCGTGGGGGGGGGGAGGAGGAGGGGGACCTTATAAAAACTCTAAAGAGAATATAATATTATTTTATTCTTTCATTTTTCCTGTTGAGACTAGCCACATTCTGTAGTAAATTAACGATATTACCTACTTGGAGATTTCCAAGCTATTTTGTGAAACGGGTTGCATCTTAACTTGACGTACCTAATCAATCTAAGCACTATCACACTTTGACACACCAGTGTACGAAATAGAAAGAGAGGGAAGAAAATAAGTATTTCGCCCTGTAAGACTGGTTGTCTATCTAATGATAACACTTCCCTCTTCCTCTGACGAGTTTACACACTCACTATACTATTTACGCCTTGAAAACATTGACTTGATTTTTAAAATCACCTTTTTCTGGTTTCTTATTCTAGGTAGACATTTTCTACCATGGACATTTTCAATCTACATCCTGGCAGGAAGACTCCTACAGGACATTTTCGTGAATAAGCAAAATAGTCTCAGTTCTAGAGGATTTATAAAAATAAATACGTTTACCAAAAAAACTACTTTAAGATAAATATAATTTTTTGACACTGTTGGACTATTTCTAGAACTATTTAAAAATTTACAGTTTTTGTTTCAACGTTATTTATTTAAAACTCGCTGAATAAAACGTAAATTTACTAACATAAGAAATCCTTTCTTGACGTCACAGGTAGGCAACAACTTAGATTTTTTTTTTCTAGTTGCCATCATTAAATTTAGATTCCCGCCCCTCTACCGATACTCCAGTGGTACCACTACTAACCTCAAGAAGAAGATAGTCTCAAAGAGTTTATGTCAAGCGGTTGCGACAGATTTGAGGGGTATTGAGCAGTTATTGATGAACAGGTAAGGGGGACGGGGGGGGGGGGGCGGGGTAAGGGATGGCTAGTATTTGAGAAAATTACTAGGAAGGCTATTCATTCATAAAACACCTTTTACTTCTGCCTGAGATAAAAAATTAGCGTAATTAATAAACATGCCTATAAATTAGTTACTACCCCGACGGTGGTGACACAAAAAAAAATGGGCTACGACTCTTAGGTTGGAAGCTACTGTACCTAACCCCTTTGATAGTCCCAGCGACTGGTTTGGAGGCCCCCCACTCGACCACTTGATTAGAGAGGGGCGGAGTTTGTTCTATGTCTCAGCTCAGCTCAGCTCCAGTCAGGCAGTCAGTACTGACTTGTCAGCTCACCTGGAAAGCGCGGTTTGTGCTAGTTTGTTGTTATTTATTTACCGGTGCGTGACGTGGCGTTTATTCGGCGTGTGAAGTTCTTGTGGGTTTGACCCTGAGCTCTGCGAGTTCGAACTTTGATGAAACAAGAACTGACAGGATTGGTGGGTCAGGTCTAGATTCATACAAAGGCATTAGAAGTTGAGAGTAACTATGTGTGTGTCAGTTATGTATTTAAGCTTGAGTTATTCACAAAGATTACGTTTTAAACCGTTCCAGTGTGAACCAATCAACGATTTTAATACATTAAGATAGGTAGGAGAGCCTATTAAAAGCCGATCATTTCAATGGATACATAATGTAAGCTTTGAACTGTCTAAAGAAGTGAGCCATTAGAATCAAAGAAATACAATAGCATTTTCATAATTGTCAGCACTTTAAAACTCCGCCTTAAACAATTTTGAGAAAGGCTTCTGTATAAGAGGAAAAAGTGTAAAAATAATACCCAATAGAACACTTACAAAGTATCTTTAAGTGTTAATATGAACTACCCAAATGCGATACAAAAACTAAACAAAAATTGCTTACACAGTTATTTATGGTACTTTTTAGGCAATTTAAAAAAATAAATATTAATACACGAAGTCTGGAAAGTTGACTGGCCTTTTTTTTGTCTTGTTTTTGAAAAAAAAAAACAAATACATTCTCTAACAAAAAAAAACTTGATCGTCAAAAAAACATAGGTACTTTAAATTGATCTTTCAGATAAGTTGTGTGTGTCTGGTAATGATAAATTTGCTAAATAGTAAAGAACTTATTTTAAAAAGTGTTTTAAGATTCCAAACTAATCTTTCACTTATCCCTACATGTTAAAACAGTCCCTGTTTTAACTTTTGCAAGACTTCCCCCCCTTCCCCCCAGCCCCTCTCCTCCTAGAAGTGAGTGCCCTGGAACGGTAGGAATGTGGTGGAGTAAGTCAGTCTCTGCTTGTCAGACAAAAGCGCATCTGTCCGTGACACGGTTATATCGACAGTAGAGTCCCCTCCTAGGCCGAGTTATTCCACCGGATGGACAAGTCAAGAAGGGCTAACACGTCCTAAGCAAACAGTGAAGACAGCCACAAGTGACCAGGACTGAAGGGCTTCGTTCCCAAACCAACACGGTGTCCAAGAACATGTGTCAACGAGAGGTTATCCGGGTGTAACACCTCGCTTACTGGTCACATATCCTGCGTTTGGTGGCGGTAAAAAAACCGTATACGTCGATGGCCCGTGGGATCCACCGGTACTATGAGGCAACCGTTGATCGAAGAAGACGCCACCAGGCGTCGGTGGCGTCGTCGCTGCGACCAGGACGCTTGCGGTGGAGTTTACCGGAGCGTGTGCCTACTGACCGCCGGGTTGGCCTTCCTTCTTGGACTAGGGGTGGGTTTAACGCTCTCCTTTTATTTATTACCCGCCCCGGTCCCGGTAACTTCCCCACGATATTCCGAGATCCACCCAAATTTCCTCAGCGTGTCCTTCGTCAACAGGTCGCTATCCTCCGTAGCAGGGAAGGAGCTCGCAGTGAACGGCATCTATTGGTCCCCCCAGGTGGAGGCCCGGCTGCCCCCGGGATACGGCCCCAAGGAGGAGGAAGAGTGGCACGCGTTGGCCCGCTCCGTGCCGGTCCTCAAGGTGGAGGAAGGCTGCGGAGAATCCACAACCGACTCCTCACCCTCCAAGACGGGAGTAGATCTTGCTGCCGGTACCGTCAGAACACGGATCAGATCCAGGGGAGGTGTTCAGCTACTACCTTGCACGGCTCCTGGGGCTACGCAACCTACCACCCGCGGCGCTCAGCGTGGTGCGTTACCACGGGCCGGTCTGGGCTCACGTGCAGCGAGAGCTGGCTCTGGCTCGGTGGGCCGAGGAGCGGGTGGTCGTTCTTACCCGCTTCATCCCCTCGCTGCGCGCTGCGCACATCCCGTTGTCGCTGCGCACCTCCGACCGCCACCTGCACCCGACGGATGTCCCAGGGGGCGCTAACGAGTCTCACGCGGAACTGGCGCAGTGGAGTGACCTTGTGGTACTGGACTACCTGACAGCCAACCTGGACCGGGTCGTCAACAACCTGTACAACCTGCAGTGGAACCCCGCAATGATGGACGCCCCAGCGCACAACCTGGCCCGGGACCCCTCCTCGGGGCTTCTGCTCTTCCTGGACAACGAGAGTGGGTTGCTCCACGGCTACCGATTGCTCGACAAGTACGAGCACTTCCACGCGTCCTCTGCTGCGGGCCCTGTGCGTGTTCCGGCGTTCCACGGCTGACGTTGTCAGGCAGCTCCACCTGGACGGAGACGTCGGGGAGAAGTTGCAACTAAGTCTGGCGGACAACCCTCCCGAGGTGCGGGATCTGCTGCCGCCACTGCCGGAACGCAGCGTCAAGATCCTCAACGAGCGCATTGCTCGGGTGCACGAGCAGATCTCCTGGTGTGAGGGACAATACGGTCCCTGACAGGGTCGGCCCACTGACAGTACGGTCCCTGACAGGGTCGGTCCAACGACAGTACAGTCCTCTGACAGGGTCGGTCTAGTGACAGTACGGTTCCTGACAGGGTCGGTCTAGTGACAGTACGGTTCCTGACAGGGTCGGTCCAACGACAGTACGGTTCCTGACAGGGTCGGTCCAACGACAGTACAGTCCCTGACAGGGTCGGTCTAGTGACAGTACGGTCCCTGACAGGGTCGGTCCACTGACAGTACGGTCCCTGACAGGGTCGGTCCAACGACAGTACAGTCCCTGACAGGGTCGGTCCAACGACAGTACGGTCCCTGACAGGGTCGGCCCAATGACAGTACGGTCCCTGACAGGGTCGGTCTAGTGACAGTACGGTTCCTGACAGGGTCGGTCCAACGACAGTACGGTCCCTGACAGGGTCGGTTCAACGAAAGTACCGTCCCTGAAAGGGTCTGTCCAATGACAGTACGGTCCCTGATAGAGTAGGTCCAACGAAAGTACAGTCCCTGAAAGGGTCTCTCCAATGACAGTACGGTCCCTGATAGAGTAGGTCCAACGAAAGTACAGTTCCTGACAGGGTCGGTCCATTGAAAGTACAGTCCCTGATAGAGTAGGTCCAACGAAAGTACAGTCCCTGATAGAGTAGGTCCAACGAAAGTACAGTCCCTGAAAGGGTCTCTCCAATGACAGTACGGTCCCTGATAGAGTAGGTCCAACGAAAGTACAGTCCCTGAACAGGGCCCTCCTTTGCACTTGTCCGGGATAAACGCATTAATTTACACTAATTTAGTAGCGCTAACGATTACATAATTCAGAGGAAACTTAGCTGCATTCGCATGGAGAGATAGGGGGAAACCACTCGTGAAGAAACGCCCTCATTGCACTACCCGGGATTCGGACACTGACCTTTAGTCCGCGTGTCCATTAGTGTGTGTTTACGCTGAATAATAAAAAAAAGAAAAGGTTCAGCTTAGCAACGTCGCCTGCTTGGAGCAGGTTGCATCTTAACCTGATACACCTGAGCGGTATAAGCACTATCACACTTAGACATCAATGTACGATAGAAGAAGGAAGAAAATGAGCAGTTCACCCTGTGAGGTCTCTTGTTTATTACTGATAACACTTCCCCTCTTCCTCTGACGAGTTTACACACTCACTATACTATTTGTGCCTTAAAAATTGACTTGCTTTTTAAAATTGCCTTTTTCTTGTTTCCTATTCTAGATAGACATTTGCTATCACGGACTTTTTTAATCTACATCCTGGCAGGAAGACTCCTACAGGACATTTTCGTTAATAAACCAAATAAAGTCTGTTCAGCGTAGGAATTGTTTTCTGAAAGGCCTTTTTCCCTACCAGAAATCTATCATATAATAGGATTTTGGTAGGAAAAAAGACCTTTCAGAGTGTAATTCCTACAGTGAATGGAGTATAGTCTCAGTTGTAGAGGATTTATAAAAAAATACTTTTACAAAAAAACTACTTCAAGATAAAAATAATAATGTTGTGACACTCTAGGACCATTTCTAGAATTATTTAAGAATTTATGTTTTTTGTTTCAACGTTATTTATTTAAAACTCACTGAATAGAACGTAAATTCACTAACATGGAAATTCTATCTTGACCTGTGATGACGTCACAGGTAGGCAACTTCCTTAAACCGCCTTCGACCACCCGTCCGGTCTTAACACATATTCACATTTTTTTTTTTCTTTTTTAGAACTCTTAAACCTAAATTATTGGACAGACAGAATAATTAGACAGACCACGGCAACCACAGTAACAATTTTCCTCCGGGAAATGATTCCTATGGCAATGCTGGTAATCGACCCCAAGACCACTAGACCAAGGGGCCGGCCATAATTTACATTGAGGAAGTAGGGATGAGTAAGGTAAAGTTTAGCTGAAGTGTTCCATGATTTGTGTGGAAAGTGGGCGGGGTACTATTTAAGAGAAAAAAAAACCCAACTGGAATTCGAGCCCAGTCTTTCTTGTCAAGGACAGACATGACAAAAATAAATTGACGCCTTAGTCCACGTGCTCAACGATGCAGGTTCCTAGCTATGAGTAAAATTAATGTAAAGAGCGATAATATTTTATATATTAATTTTTCATAAGCTATAGTTCAATATTTACAGTGTGCAAATATTGTCTCTATCACAAACTATATATAAAACACAAATTTTGACTGAAAATTAAAATTGATCTGTAATTTTGTAAGTGGGCACCTTGATGTTTTCTCGGGCATCTAGGCCACTCCATTCCAAATTCCATATTAAGAATCTTATCTGACAAGTAAAAAAAGTCACTAGATCTACTTTCACGTGTTCATACGTCAAGTAATGTGGTCTGCAGCTGTCACTTTTAGTAGATAATATAATTATCTATTAAATAACAATAATAATATGTTATGTTTATATGTTTGGACCTTCTAAAAGGCCCTTTCTATGAAAATTGGACTGTGGAAGTAAGCCTACCTACAACATACCTAAAAGGTGAATTTTCGACCTAAAATCTGATTTTTATCGAAAACCCACTTTTGACCACCAACATTGATTGAAAGTCTCTCAAATTTGGCATTCAATAAATATGTCTTATTTGATTTATTAATTATAAGGTTTATCTTAAAAGTTACCAAATGCTTCCAATAATAATTCCTTATGGATTACAGTGTATTTCACTATAAAATATTGTATTATTAAAACGTACTAAGAATGTAAATATAGTTGTAATATTTTATTCACGCCACTGTTCTAACTTGAGTTTACAGTTTTTAAATAACAGACTTCTTATAAAATTCAAACTGTGTGTGGAGTTTGTCTGCTAGCGCTTGACTTTAAAGTCTCAATTTCCACCCCCAATCCTTTGGACACTTCTAGCGGTGTTTTTTTTAGTTAAGTACGCTGCCTACCTTACTTCACAATAGTTCAAGATAGGATTTCCCATGTTAATGAATATACGTTTTATTCAGCGAGTTTTAAATATATAACTTTGAAATGAAACCACAAAATCTTATATAATTCTAAAAATGATCCTACAGTGTAACAACAATTATTATTTTTATTTTGAAGCAGTTTTTTTTGTAAAAGTGTTTTTTATAAATCCTCTACAACATCTACCTTATTAACGAAAATGTCCTGTAGGAGTCTTCCTGCCAGGATGTAGATTAAAAAAAGTCCGTGGTAGCATTTGTCTATCTAGAATAGGAAACAAGCAGAAAATGAGCAGTTCACCCTGTGAGGCCTCTTGTTTATCTACTGATAACACTTTCCCTCTTCCTCTGACGAGTTTACACACTCCCTATACTGTTTTCATCTTGAAAACTTGAACGTGCTTTTTAAAATTATATTTTCTTGTTTCCTATTATAGATAGACATTTTCTACCACGGACTTTTTTAATCTACATCCTGGCAGGAAGACTCCTACAGGAAATTTTAGTGATCAAGTCAAATAGCCTAACTTATAGATGATTTATAAAAAAACACGTTTACAAACAATCAATTTCAAGATAAAAACAATAATCATGTGACGCTGTAGGACCATTTTTAGAATTATTTAAGAATTGATGGTTTTTGTTTCAAAGTTATATCTTTAAAACTCGCTGAATAAACCGTAAATTCATTAACATGGGAAATCCTATTTTGATCTGCCGTGACGTCACTGGTAGGCAGCTTCCTTTAGCCTTCACAATTTGCATTTTTCTCTGATAAAATATCGTGCATGTGCTATAGGGTAAATCTTTTATAAACAATTTGTAAGATATATTTTTTATAGAAGATATTTGCTGGATTGTCAAAGTTACATCATATTTATTTTATCAAACAAATTTTATAAAATGAATGTAACAGTTTAATACTGCCTCTAGGCCATACATAGTAAACTCACCTAACACCGTAGAGGTAAATTTGCATTTTCAGAGGTGTACGTGACAATTCACAAGTGTTAAATGACAACAATTTTAGTAAAAATATGTACAATAAAACGATTCAAATTAATGACAAAAAATATGTTCAATTTCTTTTTTAAATAATGTGGTAGGTTGTTTTTAAAATATTTTCAACCTAGATCCTGTAGAGCTTATTATTTATTTATTACTCATATTTCTAATTAATGGGGTAAGGAGGAAGAGGCGGTGTTTAGAGGAAATGTGCAAGAATTTATATAGAGGCAAGTGGGAAAAACTTTATAAAAAAATATCTCAGTACACCACACAAGGAATCAAATCAAATCAGTCAGCGGTGAAAAATACATGGCGAGACTGACGTATGTTATATTATATATAAGCCCTAAATTTAATTTATGTAATACCTATTGTATATAATATACATAATAATATTTAATATAAGGAGTACAACAGAAGTTGTCCTGTCTCGATCCAATGAGTACTTTTTGAGTTTACTGGAAACAAATCTACAGAATCAAAGGTACAGACATATTTAAAGTTTTATTATATGTAGAGATATAAAATATATATAGGTCTATAATATATATACTATATTTAGTTTATAAAATTCCATGGCGTTAGCCCGTTATAGAGCTATACCGACTGAGCGGTCGCCGTCTGTTGGCGAAAACGTGCAAACTTCTGTGGATTTGGAGTGTCATGTGGTCAACACAACGAGCCCTCCAGCCGTTAATCTTAGTCTTTTAAATCGGAGCTGCTACTTTTTACTTTCTCTCAACATCTCGGAGACAAATTATTGTGACCGTCAAAAAAAATCTAATTCAAGATTTTGTTAAATGTCGACTTTTCACGACCCCCTGAAACAAAAAATGTTGTTTTCGCAATTCCGTCTGTCTGTCAGTCTATCCGTCTGTCTGTCTGTACCTTGGGATAGAGCTGAAACATTTTACCGATTGGCCTAAAACTTAGTATCTGGAGTTTTTATAATGTCCCCCAGAGGGGTGTTTGGAATTAGATTTCCAACCATAAATTTAAGGGTAGTTTACTGAAGGGCAAAAAGAGAAAAATTGGAATTTTTCAAAATTTGCTCTAACGATATTTATTAAATTTTATATAGGCCTAAATATTTATTATTATAAACAAGAGGGAAATGCTCATTTTCTCCTAAAAATACATAAGATAATTTTCCAATTGTCATCATTTTTCCTCAACTATTTGAGAGAGGAAACAACTTATCATTGTAAAGTTGTAGTACTATCAAGGATACAAATTTTTTATTTGAAATATATTTTTATAAAACCAAAAGTTTCTGACAAACTTTTAAGCATATATATATATATATATATAATATATATATATTAATTATATATATTGATTCTTATACTCTTTGGTGGACAAAGATGTTTCTTTTTTCTCACTTTTTCTATAACATTATTTCTAGTTATTATTATTATTATTAGCACCACGTCTTACTACCCGTTCGGGTTATACGCACTTACGCTAATGTGTAATGGTAGGGTGATTGTGAGATGAAATGGAGGACCTACAGTTTAGCGTGGGATCCGAACCACGGTGGAGACCTGGCATTCCACACATTCACAAGCTGTGATTAATACACGTCTTGTCAGAGGTGAAGGAAGGGTTTGGCAATCAGATAAATCTGTGCAGGGACTTAGGATTGAACCCCGGACCCCCAGTATAGAAGTCCGACACCTTACCCCTAGACCACCAGGTACCTTTTCCTAGTTCCTAATGCCATAAAGTAAGTAACGGTTTACATTAATTAATTTACGATATTTGGTGTAATGTTTCTACAACAATGTATAGACTTATTATCTCGTTTCACAAATCTTAAAAGTTTTTAGTAAAAATTAATGTCTATTTTAAGATGAAGGCGAGAGAAAGTATTTACGGTGCACCGAGCCACTTATTTTATTCAAGTACCTTATCTTTGGTCCTCACAAGGCTTGTGTTTGACATCGTTCCAGATCAGGACCTCTGAAAGCGCCGGGAATCGAACCCGGGACCTCTGGTTCTGTAGCCAGGAACTCACACCACTAGACCACAAAGGCGGTCAATTATATATATAATCATTATACATTAGAACCTCGTTAGTACGAACTAATTGAGACCTAAGGTTGTTCGGATTAGCGAACATTCGGATTAACTGTGAGAATACAGGGATACAGTATTTTCACGAATTTTAAATTACAGTTGAGCGAGTTTAGTCAAATGTTCATTTATAAAACTGATGTATATCACGTAATATGTACTGTTATTATTTGTAGTTACAGGAAAACACATTGTGTCAACTGCATCAGGTAAATATTAAACATTTATTTACAGATATCACTGTTTAGTACAATTTTCTTTTAACTTTGAGCTTTTAAACCAATAAAATATATTTAGTATTGTTCGGATTATCCAAAATTTCGGACTACCAGAGTTCGGTCTAACGGGGTTCTACTTTATGTATATTTATATATATATATATATATATATATATATATATATATATATATATATATATATATCATGAGCAATGAGCATAGCGTCATTAGAGGACAAACTTTTTAAATTAAGATAAAAAATTGTCATTAAATTCCAGGACACCCTTGACATCTGTAGATATCACCGTGTGAAGAAAAGTAACTCTGTGTTTGTACTGGAGAAATAGATGGTTTTTTGACCATAAAAGTATTGATGGAAAAACTGCACAAAACAAAAACTGACCTAAACATTTGTTCCATGCATCTCCACCTTAAAGGAGCTTTAACATACTATGTCAATAGCCCATATTGTTCACCTATAGCGCACAATTATTTCATGTATCTTTTTACTTTTCATCTAAATACCCATCCGTACAATTCACAAATTGCATTAATGAGGTGGTGAAGATGGAGGGTAGAATGTATACTAAATGTACCCTTATTTGCGCGGAGGGAGGTTGTATTGAATTATTATTACTTTAGCACCGCGTATTACTATCCGTTCAGATTATACCCTTATGCACTAATTACACTAATGGTTTTAAAGCTAAGGAAGGCTATATTTAAAGGACGTGTACCAACCTTTGCGTGGAAGGAGAGTAGAAAACTATTTAGTAAAAATCACCCTAAGTATACCCAGCCAGGATTCGAACCCCCATCTCTCCATCATCAGCAATCAGTCTAACGTGGTAGTGACGCCTTAGACCATTCGGCCACTGCAGTGGTTAAAGCTTAGTATTGATTTTAATAATTCACTGTTCGTTTATTATACATATGTTTTTTTCAGATCGTTGTAGAAACATTCAAGTTTGCTTATGCACGGGTAAACAGTTCTTGACACATGTAGATAATGTAATCGTAAACAAAATACAAGTTGATTATTATTAGCACCGCGTCTTACTACCCTTTCGGGTTATACGCACTTACGCTAATGTGTGATGGTAGGGTGATTGTGAGATGAAATGGAGGGCCTACAGTTTAACGTGGGATCCGAACCACGGTGGAGGCCTGGCATTCCTCACAATTACAAGTTGTGATTAATACACATCTTGTCAGAGGTGAAGGAAGGGTTTGGCAATCAGATAAATCTATGCCGGGACCGAGGATTGAACCCCGGACCCTCAGCACAGAAGTCTGACACCTTACCCCTAGACCACCAGGTCACCAATACGAGTTGAGATTTTGATAAGTTTCATAAGTGTCGACGTTTCATGACCCTACGACACCGAAAAAGTAGTTTTTAGGGGGCGGCCAGACTGAGCGAGCGACTAAAATATAAAATAGAACACATTGATTGTAATGAGAGGTGGCCAGACTGGAGCGAGCGACTGAGCGCGCGCGCTTGAAACATAGAACTGGTTCTATTTTTCAAGCGCACGCGCTTGACCCGGTACAGTCTAGTTTACAGGCGCTAGGCAATTTTATTGTATGTTGGTTCATTGAGTGATAGGAAAACTTCTCATTTTGACATTTTTATTAATATAGATAGGTTTAGCACACTTGCTACTAACGGCCTGATTTAATTGGTAAGATCATAAACCATACATATATATTTAAAACTGGTGTGTTAAAATACTTCAATATTATCAATGTAGGTCCTTACAAATAAGAATCACCATTAGCGTGGAGAGAGGATGAGAAAACCACAACAATAAATCACTTGTTAAAACCCCCCTCAGTTCAGTGAGCCAAGATTCAGAGCCCCCTCGTCAACAACTAACGAGAGCTATCTGCTAATCACGCGCTCGCTCGCACGTTCGCCAGTCTGGCCGAACCCTTAGTGAGGTTGTCTGTCTGTCTATCTGTATGTCTGTATCTAGGAATAGAGCCGAAACAATTTTACCGGTCAGGCTAAAACTTGATATCTGGGGCTTACATAAGGTTTCTTAGAGGCATTTTTGGAGCTAGATATCCAACTTTAAAATCAAGGGTAGCTTACTGAAGAGTAAAGAGAGATCAAATCATTTTTTTCGAAATACGCTCCATCTATTTTGATTAAATTTCGTGTCTGGGCACAATTTAACATTACAAACAAAATATGTATTCTAATTTTCCCATTAAATAATTATGAGGGTACTACTTTACATTATTATTATTATTATTATTATTATTATTATTATTATTATTATTATTATTATTATTATTATTATTATTATTATTATTATTGTTTTTATTTACATGGCGAAACTAAGGCATAAGCCTTCTCTTAGATCTAACCATGTCTTAAGTTAACATTACACTGCATTTATCAATTATTATAATTAAATAAAACACAGGAGACAAGTATTTGAGGTAAACATATACACATGGACATAAAATATATAAAATATTTTAATGAGATAAACATGTAAAAAACCAGCAACAAAACAGTAATCAACTTTAACACAGTATATTTAGATCAGTAGTGGAAATAGAGAGATAAAATAAAATAAAATTAGTAAATACTCTTACACCAAACACGCACACACGTGGATTATGCCAGAGCTCACACGCTAGAGATTTTAGCTTTAGAGAGTTTGTTTCGAAAATCAGATGACCTATTCACGTCTGTGAAGTCTACAATTGACTTGTTCCAGGCTAAGACAGATGAAACAATGAAAGGTTTTAAATAAAAATTAGTTTTGCATCTCAGAACACAAGAGTAAGTTAGCTGACTGAGAGCGAGTGCAGGGACCAGCCTGTACTTGTTGAAATTGAAATCGAGAGGTCAGGTAGCTGGGCAAGCCAGTCGTAATTACTTTGTACAGCAGTAAACGAGAATGTAGTTCACGTCTTTGTTCAAATCTTATCCAACCAAGCTTCCGCAAGTATTGAGTAACATGATCCCGATATTTCATATTAAAAATATATCGAGCACACACATTATGCAGCCTCTGAAGTCGAAGTCGAGTGGCCAGAGTTTCTGTTAAGTCGCTAAACACATCACAATAATCAAAATGAGGAAGAACAAGTGCCTGAACCACCAAGGCCTTGATATGTACTGGTAAGAATTGATTGAGTCTCTTTAAAGTATGTACTGTAGCAACAGTTTTTTTTACATATAGCAGTCACATGGTCAGTCCAAGTCGGGTTTTCATTAATAGTAAGGCATAAATTACGTGCGGTAGTTGAGATGGATATGGGTTCAGAGTTGAGCTCAATGTCAGGCAGAGTTGACCGATCAAGTTTAGATAATATCATTTTGGAAACAATACAAATACCATTTGGTTTATTTGGATTCAAAGAAAGGTTATTTTGCTCGGACCAGTAGGCCTACATTGGCGGAAATGTAACTATTTGAGATACGAGATAACTTATCATTGTAAAATTGTAGTAATATTAAAAATAAAAATATATTATTTGAAATACATTTTCATAATATCAATAGAAGTTATAGGCAAATGCCATTTATTTAACTTTGTAATGCGTTTTAATGTTGATCTCCAAGTTTTATATAAAAATAAATCATTAATACACTTTATTACCACCCTGTATTTTAAAAATACAATTTCGTCAGTTTTTTACCTCCCACTCAACTCCTTTGCTATTCGCTTCTGTGGTAGAAACGTCTAAGGCGTCACTCTCGCAGTAGACTACAATGACTCTGACGGGCAGATCAGGGCTAGAATGTGGGCTGGGTGTACTTAAGGTATTTTTTCTAAATGGTTTTCCACTCTCTCTCCACGCAAATGTGGGTATAGAGCCTCTGAAATTCAATCTTATCCATACATTGCACATTGGCGTAATTCGTACATGTGATCATAAACCGAACGGGTAATAAGACACGGTGACAAAAAAAAACCTGTGCAGATGTAAAACCAAGCTTGTTGCTTATTTATAGACGTTGCCTACTTGGAGATTTCAAAGCTATTTTGCTAAGCAGGTTGCATCTTACCTTGCCACACCTAAGCAGTCTAATAGTGCAGGTAAAATAGTACCAAAAACCCTACGAAAAAACAAAAAATTGGTCCGTTGATGAAACTTGGAAAAAATGTTTAATTGGTCATGAGAATGACCAATATACGAAATAGAAAGAGAAGGGAGATAATGATTAGTTCACCCTATGAGGCCTCTTGTTTATCTACTGATAACACTTTCCCTCTTCCTATGACGAGTTTACACACTCACTATACTATTTGCTACTTGAAAACATAGACGTGATTTTAAATTTAACTCTTACCTTGTTTCCTATTCTAGGTAGACATTTGCTACCACGGACTTTTTACTTTCTCTCTATCTTACAGGTAGAGAAAGTATGGTGATCGTCAAAAAAATCGAAATCGAGATTTTGATGAATTTTGACGTTTCATGACTTCCTGAATCCGAAAAAGTGGTTTTTGAATTTCCGTCTGTCTGTCTGTCTGTACCTCCAACTAGAGCCTAAACTATTTTACCGATTGAGCTGAAACGTGATATCTAGGGTTTTCATAGGGTTGCCCCGAGGGGTTTTTGGAATTGGATATCTACCCCTAAAATTAAGGGTAGTTTACTGAAGGGAAAAAAGAGAAAAAGTCGATTTTCTCAAAATCGGCTCTAACGATTTTGATTAAATTTTATTTATGAACATTAATAAATATTCCAAACAAAATGGCTACTCTCAATATTTCGGCAAAATGGCTTTAAGGGCTCCGGTCTGATGCGTAAATTAACATTTTTTATAAAAGCTCCGAAACTATTTGAGATATGAAATTACTTAGCATTACAAATATGTATATATATTTATAATACAAATATTTTATTCGAAAAATATTTTTATAAAATCAATATATTTCAATCTATACGCAATTATATATATATTTTTAGCTTTTTGGACATTAAAGCTTAAGTATTGCGATCGTAAAAAAAAACTAACCTAAAATGTTGATGGATTTCGACGTCTTATGACCCCCCGAACCCTAAAAAATAGTCTTTGCAATGCCGTCTGTCTGTGTGTCTATTAAAATTTAAAATTAAGATAGTTTACTGAAGGGCAAAAAGAGAAAAAGTCGATTTTCTCAAAATCGGCTCTAAACGATTTTGATTAAATTTCATTTATAAACATTAATAAATATTCCAAACAAAATGGCTACTCTCAATATTTCGGCAAAATGGCTTTAAGGGCTCCGGTCTGATGCGTCAATTAACATTTTTTTAAATAGCTCCGAAAATATTTGAGATATGAAATTACCTAGCATTACAAATATGTATATATATTTATAATACAGTTATTTTATCCGAAATATAATTTTATAAAATCAATAACTTTCAATCTATACGCAATTATATGAATTTTTTTAACTTTTTGGACATTAAAGTTTAAGTATTAAGACCGTAAAAAAAAAACTAACCTGAAATGTTGATGGATGTCGACGTCTCATGACCCCCCGAACCCTAAAAAATAGTCTTTGCAATGCCGTCTGTCTGTGTGTCTATAAAAACTTAAAATTAAGGGTAGTTTACTGAAGGGCGAAAAGAGAAAAAATTGGTTTCCTCAAAATCTGCTCAAACGATTTTGATTAAAATTCGTATTTAGGCGTTGATTAAGATTATAAATAAACTGGCTATTTTCATTTTCCTATGAAAATTATTTTTAGGGTACATTACAGAAGCGTTAATTTCCGTATCTCCACAACTATTGGAGAAACTAAACAACTTGTCATTGCAAAATTGTAGGACTATTAGAAATAAAAAACTTTTATTTGACATATATTTTTATAACATCAACAGTTTCTGAGATATTTGCAAATATATTAATACAATTTTGTGAGCTTTAGTTGTAAACATATACTACTTAAGTCTTAACGCAATAATTCTCCAATGCCATAGAGTAATTAAATATAAGTATCTAAAAAAGTATGTTATTTTTCCTTAAATCTCTTAGGAGAAATGTTTGCATAGCAATGATCTATCTCCATTTTAGACTCAATAGTCAATATTTACATTTTTTATTGGTCAAAATGTATAAATGAATAATTAAATATCAATGCGATGACTTGAAGATCTGCAACACCTTATAAAATGTTAACATTTTAACCAGAAATCGAAATTTTAATACGAAGTGTTGACCCTTGTGGAAGCCATTAAACTGTTTGAAATGCTCTTAGGTGGACAAAGATGCGCCTCTTTTCTCATTGATTCTATATCATTGTATATTATTTTATGCGTGTTCTTATGTGGAGTGGTGATGATACAATGTACCGGTACATTATTCCGTTCAGAAATCTTACTAGTTTATAGAAAGAGAGAGAAAGTCTGTGCGGTGCGCCGTACCATTTATTTAATCTACATCCTGGCAGGAAGACTCCTACAGGACAGTTTCGTGAATAAACTAAATAGTCTGAGTTGTAGATGATTTATAAATAACACGTTTACAAAAATACTATTTCAAGACAAAATCAATAATGTTGTGACACTGTAGGACTATTTTTAGAATTATTTGAGAATTTATAGTTTTTGTTCCAAAGTTATAAATTTAAAACTCGCTGAATAGAACCTAAATTCACTAAAAAGTGAAATCTTATCTTGACCTGCCGTGAAGTCACAACTAGGCAACTTGTTCGGTTCCTAATGCCTTTGTTAGAGCCTCCGGCGACAAAATAGCCGTCAGATAAATGGTTTCCTCGCGAATGTCGGCGTGTCTAGTTTCCCTGGGTCGACAGGTGTTGAGGAATGTCGCCTCCCACCTCAACAAGAGACCATAGAGCCTGAGCGGTGTCTTCTGTGTCGACTGAACATCAAAACACTCAGGTATGAGTGAAAACCTCTTCAGCCAGCCACCTGGTACATTAACCACTTGAAAACTGGTTTTATTTATCTTCTAATTGCGACTTTGTGCCAATATTATCGAATTAAAGGAGATAATTGGAAAGGACAGAGTTAATGGGAGGTACTTTTATAGGGGAAACATGCTACCAGAGGAGGAGTGGATTGGATAACACAATGTGAATTATAGTAGCCTCTAGCTTATCCTATGTATAACACAATGTGAATATATAGTAGCCTCTAGCTTATCCTATGTATAACACAATGTGAATGTTTTTGAAAAACATTGTGAAAGTTAATAAGGAACGATTAATATAAATAAATAGTAGAATTCAATTTTAATAATTAAAACTAATATGAAAAATCTATATGTTTGATGTGATATAATGACAACTTACATCAGTACAGTATTTGGAAGAAATTTTAACGATAGATTAAAACATATTTTTATACCATGTGATGACAATTCTGATACTTCAATAAAATTTTACATAACATATAAAAAGCTTAAACATGTTTAAAATGAAACTTTTGAGTCATATTTACATTAAGGAACAATATTAGAAGAACGAAGAAGTGTTTATATAATTAGTTGTCATGCAATAAACAGTTGCTTGTGAATTTAGAATTAAAGAATAAACAGAAATAAAATATAAGTAAAAATTGAATTCCTATTCTTATCTGTGTTAATTCCCTGTTCCTTTGGATGTTGCTCCAATTACTGCAACATTACATCAGTTTCTACTACATGTTTCTACTACATGTTTAGTTTCGACACTCATCGGCGTCATCATCAGGCCAGATTATAGAATTGTGTAGTTGAGTTCCAAGATGTTAAAGGAAAGAATGTGAATAGTTACTAACCCCCAAATAGAAATGTTAAGACTGTAGTAACGATAATAACATGGAGGGAGGTCTACTGTTCACAGAACTACTAGTAAGACTGTAGTAACGATAATAACATGGAGGGAGGTCTACTGTTCACAGAATACTAGTAAGACTGTAGTAACGATAATAACATGGAGGGAGGTCTACTGTTCACAGAACTACTAGTAAGACTGTAGTAACGATAATAACATGGAGGGAGGTCTACTGTTCACAGAACTACTAGTAAGACTGTAGTAACGATAATAACATGGAGGAGGTCTACTGTTCACAGAACTACTAGTAAGACTGTAGTAACGATAATAACATGAGAGGGAGGTCTACTGTTACAGAACTACTAGTAAGACTGTAGTAACGATAATAACATGGAGGGAGGTCTACAGTTCACAGAACTACTAGTAAGACTGTAGTAAACGATAATAACATGGAGGGAGGTCTACTGTTCACAGAACTACTAGTAAGACTGTAGTAACGATAATACATGGAGGTCTACTGTTCACTGAACTACTAGTAAGACTGTAGTAACGATAATAACATGGAGGGAGGACTACAGTTCACAGAACTACTAGTAAGACTGTAGTAACGATAATAACATGGAGGGAGGTCTACTGTTCACAGAACTACTAGTAAGACTGTAGTAACGATAATAACATGGAGGGAGGTCTACTGTTCACTAGAACTACTAGTAAGACTGTAGTAACGATAATAACATGGAGGGAGGTCTACTGTTCACAGAACTACTAGTAAGACTGTAGTAACGATAATAACATGGAGGGAGGTCTACTGTTCACAGAACTACTAGTAAGACTGTAGTAACGATAATAACATGGAGGGAGGACTACAGTTCACAGAACTACTAGTAAGACTGTAGTAACGATAATAACATGGAGGGAGGTCTACTGTTCACAGAACTACTAGTAAGACTGTAGTAACGATAATAACATGGAGGTAGAGAGGTATACTGTTCACAGAACTACAAGTAAGACTGTAGTAACGATAATAACATGGAGGTAGAGAGGTCTACTGTTCACAGAACTACTAGTAAGACTGTAGTAACGATAATAACATGGAGCGAGGTCTACTGTTCACAGAACTACTAGTAAGACTGTAGTAACGATAATAACATGGAGGGAGGTCTACTGTTCACAGAACTACTAGTAAGACTGTAGTAACGATAATAACATGGAGGGAGGTCTACTGTTCACAGAACTACTGGTAGTTTGTTTTATATTAGTCGTACATATTTTAGGGGGATTATTTTAAACAAATAATTGAGTACTACCAGCTTCAATGGCCGCGTGTTCTAACGCGAAACTCTCGCAGTAGACTAGACTGGCGATGACGGGGAGATCGAGGTTCGAATCTCAGTCGGGTGCACTGAGGAGGTGTATCCAAAATAGTTTTCCACCCTCCCTACACGCAGATGTGGGTACACTTCCTATAAATACAACCGTCCTCGTTCATAAAATAAACCATTGGCGTTACTAGTATATAAACGTGTAACCTGAACAGGTAGTAAAACGTGGTGCTCAAAAGTTGTTTTTGTTGTTGTAATATTGTTACTACCGGTTCAGGGTGTACACGTATATGATAATTTCTCAAATGGCGTAGGGATAAGGAAGGTAAATATTTTGAGGTAATCAATCCGCATTTGCGTGGAAGAAAAGTGGGAAACCATTTAGGAAAAAAAAAACACCTCAATAGACCAAACCGGTATTCGAAACCTGATCCTCACGCCATAATCAACTTGAGAATGACGCCTTAGACCATTTGACCACTGAAGCGTGTTGATTGAGTAGGGTTGTAGATTGGTTCATATGTTTTGTTATAAAATAATAATTAGTAAATTTAGGCAAATAGTTTAGGGTGGTTGAAATCCGCAACCATAAATATGGAAATATATCTCATAAAGTGTTTTTTGTTGATTTTTTAAAATCAAGGGCACAACAAAAGTAATATACTGTAACTTTCGGTTACTCTGAAAGGCGGTAAGATTACCTTTCTTTAATCCACTATAGTGTAGCTTATAAGTTAGGACCATAGTGTAATCAGTCAAGGTAAGGCTGCTAACTTTTAAGGAAAGCGTAGCAGGCCCATACAATATATATATATATATATCCATTTACTCTCGAAAATGACATTATAAGTAAGTAATTACAAGGCTTTCCCTAAGATCTACATTGCATTCATGGGTAATTTAAATCAGTTTTAGTGGTGTTTTTTTAATGTTAATCTTGATGCGATTAATTTTCACTATACTTGTTGGTGTCTAAACGATCAAAACCCACAACTTCTACAATAAACATAGAACCACTCTTTATCACTGGTTGAATTATTCTTGAAATTTCTAAATTTTATAGATATAATCTGTCTATGACCTGGTGGTCTAGGGGTAAGATGTCAGAATTATGTGCTGGAGGTCCGTGGTTCAATCCTCGGTCCCGGCACAGATTTATCTGATTGCCAAACCCTTCCTTCACCTCTGATAATACGTGTATTAATCACAACTTGTAAATGTGTGGAATGCCAGGCCTCCGCCGTAGTTCGGATCCCACGTTAAACTGTATGTCCTCCATTTCATCTCACAATCACCCTACCATTACACATTAGCGTAAGTGTGTACAACCCGAACGGGTAGTAAGACGCGTTGCTAATTATATCATAGACATAATCAATAGAGACTAAACATATACGTAAATATATGTCCTGTGTTAACAGATGATGTTAAAATGTATATAAATAGCTATATGAAAAATAAATGGTACGGCACACCGCACAGACTTTCTCTCTCTTTCTATAAACTCGTAAGATTTCTGAACGGAATAATGTACATTGTATCATCACCACTCCACATAAGAACACGCATAAAATAATATACAATGATTTAGAATCAATGAGAAAAGAGGCGCATCTTTGTCCACCTAAGAACATTTCAAACAGTTTAATGTCTTCCACAAGGGTCAACACTTCGTATTAAAATTTCGATTTCTGGTTAAAATTTTAACATTTTAAAAGATGTTGCAGATCTTCAAGTCTTCGCATTGATATTTAATTATTCATTTATACATTTTGACCAATAAAAAATGTAAATATTGACTATTGAGTCTAAAATGGAGATAGATCATTGCTATGCAAACATTTCTCCTAAGAGATTTAAGGAAAAATAACATACTTTTTACTTTCTCTCTATCTTACAGGTAGAGAAAGTATTGTGATCGTCAAAAAAATCGAACTCGAGATTTTGATGAATTTTGACGTTTCATGACTTCCTGAATCCGAAAAAGTGGTTTTTGAATTTCCGTCTGTCTGTCTGTCTGTCTGTCTGTCTGTCTGTCTGTCTGTCTGTCTGTCTGTCTGTCTGTCTGTCTGTCTGTACCTCCAACTAGAGCCTAAACTATTTTACCGATTGAGCTGAAACTTGATATCTAGGGTTTTCATAGGGTTGCCCCGAGGGGTTTTTGGAATTGGATATCTACCCCTAAAATTAAGGGTAGTTTACTGAAGGGCAAAAAGAGAAAAAGTCGATTTTCTCAAAATCGGCTCTAACGATTTTGATTAAATTTCATTTATGAACATAAATAAATATACCAAACAAAATGGCTACTCTCAATATTTCGGCAAAATCGTTTTAAGGGCTCCGGTCTGATGCGTAAATTTACATTTTTTATAATAGCTCCGAAACTATTTGAGATATGAAATTACTTACCATTACAAATATGTATATATATTTATAATACAAATATTTTATTCGAAACATATTTTTATAAAATCAATAACTTTCAATATATACGCAATTATATATATATTTTTAACTTTTTGGGCATTAAAGCTTAAGTATTGCGACCGTAAGAAAAACTAACCTGAAATGTTGATGGATGTCGACGTCTCATGACCCCCCGAACCCTTAAAAATAGTCTTTGCAATGCCGTCTGTCTGTGTGTCTATTAAAACTTAAAATTAAGGGTAGTTTACTGAAGGGCAAAAAGAGAAAAAGTCGATTTTCTCAAAATCGGCTCTAACGATTTTGATTAAATTTCATTTATGAACATAAATAAATATACCAAACAAAATGGCTACTCTCAATATTTCGGCAAAATCGTTTTAAGGGCTCCGGTCTGATGCGTAAATTTACATTTTTTATAATAGCTCCGAAACTATTTGAGATATGAAATTACTTACCATTACAAATATGTATATATATTTATAATACAAATATTTTATTCGAAACATATTTTTATAAAATCAATAACTTTCAATATATACGCAATTATATATATATTTTTAACTTTTTGGGCATTAAAGCTTAAGTATTGCGACCGTAAGAAAAACTAACCTGAAATGTTGATGGATGTCGACGTCTCATGACCCCCCGAACCCTTAAAAATAGTCTTTGCAATGCCGTCTGTCTGTGTGTCTATTAGAACTTAAAATTAAGGGTAGTTTACTGAATGGCAAAAAGAGAAAAAGTCGATTTTCTCAAAATCGGCTCCAACGATTTTGATTAAATTTCATTTATAAACATTAATAAATATTCCAAACAAAATGGCTACCCTCAATATTTCGGCAAAATGGCGTTAAGGGCTCCGGTCTGATGCGTAAATTAACATTTTTTTAAATAGCTCCGAAACTATTTGAGATATGAAATTACTTAGCATTACAAATATGTATATATATTTATAATACAGATATTTTATCCGAAACATATTTTTATAAAATCAATAACTTTCAATATATACGCAATTATATGAATTTTTTTAACTTTTTGGACATTAAAGTTTAAGTATTGCGACCGTAAAAAAAAAAAACTAACCTGAAATGTTGATGGATGTCGACGTCTCATGACCCCCCGAACCCTAAAAAATAGTCTTTGCAATGCCGTCTCTCTGTGTGTCTATAAAAACTTAAAATTAAGGGTAGTTTACTGAAGGACGAAAAGAGAAAAATTTGGTTTTCTCAAAATCTGCTTAAACGATTTTGATTAAAATTCGTATCTAGGCGTTGATTAAGATTATAAATAAACTGGCTATTTTCATTTTCCTATGAAAATGATTTTTAGGGTACATTACAGAAGCGTTAATTTCCGTATCTCCACAACTATTGGAGAAACTAAACAACTTATCATTGCAAAATTGTAGGACTATTAGAAATAAAAAACTTTTATTTGACATATATTTTTATAAAAACAGCAGTTTCTGAGATATTTGCAAATATATTAATACAATTTTGTGAGCTTTAGTTGTAAACATATACTACTTAAGTCTTAACGCTATAATACTCCAATGCCATAGAGTAATTAAATATAAGTAAGTATCTAAAAAAAGTATGTTATTTTTCCTTAAATCTCTTAGGAGAAATGTTTGCATAGCAATGATCTATCTCCATTTTAGACTCAATAGTCAATATTTACATTTTTTATTAGTCAAAATGTATAAATGAATAATTAAAAATATCAATGCGATGACTTGAAGATCTGCAACACCTTTTAAAATGTTAAAATTTTAACCAGAAATCGAAATTTTAATACGAAGTGTTGACCCTTGTGGAAGACATTAAACTGTTTGAAATGTTCTTAGGTGGACAAAGATGCGCCTCTTTTCTCATTGATTATATATCATTGTATATTATTTTATGCGTGTTCTTATGTGGAGGGGTGATGATACAATGTACATTATTCCGTTCAGAAATCTTACGAGTTTATAGAAAGAGAGAGAAAGTCTGTGCGGTGTGCCGTACCATTTATTTTAGATACTTACTTATATTTAATTACTCTATGGCATTGGAGTATTATTGCGTTAAGACTTAAGTAGTATATGTTTACAACTAAAGCTCACAAAATTGTATTAATATATTTGCAAATATCTCAGAAACTGCTGTTTTTATAAAAATATATGTCAAATAAAAGTTTTTTATTTCTAATAGTCCTACAATTTTGCAATGATAAGTTGTTTAGTTTCTCCAATAGTTGTGGAGATACGGAAATTAACGCTTCAGTAATGTACCCTAAAAATCATTTTCATAGGAAAATGAAAATAGCCAGTTTATTTATAATCTTAATCAACGCCTAGATACGAATTTTAATCAAAATCGTTTAAGCAGATTTTGAGAAAACCAAATTTTTCTCTTTTCGTCCTTCAGTAAACTACCCTTAATTTTAAGTTTTTATAGACACACAGACAGACGGCATTGCAAAGACTATTTTTTAGGGTTGTGGGGGTCATGAGACGTCGACATCCATCAACATTTCAGGTTAGTTTTTCTTACGGTCGCAATACTTAAGCTTTAATGCCCAAAAAGTTAAAAATATATATATAATTGCGTATATATTGAAAGTTATTGATTTTATAAAAATATGTTTCGAATAAAATATTTGTATTATAAATATATATACATATTTGTAATGCTAAGTAATTTCATATCTCAAATAGTTTCGGAGCTATTATAAAAAATGTTAATTTACGCATTAGACCGGAGCCCTTAAAACGATTTTGCCGAAATATTGAGAGTAGCCATTTTGTTTGGAATATTTATTTATGTTCATAAATGAAATTTAATCAAACTCGTTAGAGCCGATTTTGAGAAAATCGACTTTTTCTCTTTTTGCCCTTCAGTAAACTACCCTTAATTTTAGGGGTAGATATCCAATTCCAAAAACCCCTCGGGGCAACCCTATGAAAACCCTAGATATCAAGTTTCAGCTCAATAGGTAAAATAGTTTAGGCTCTAGTTGGAGGTACAGACAGACAGACAGACAGACAGACGGAAATTCAAAAACCACTTTTTCGGATTCAGGAAGTCATGAAACGTCAAAATTCATCAAAATCTCGAGTTCGAATTTTTTGACGATCACAATACTTTCTCTACCTGTAAGATAGAGAGAAAGTAAATATGGTTTTGAGCTTGTGACTGTTTAACGATAACATCAAGCCTATAATCTGATTTTATAAGGAAGACCGATTTTTTTAAAAAATTGTATATTCGTGCTGTCATGGTGGGGGGAAAATTTTATAGTTATCATAATTACATTCTTAGTTGGTTTAACTAATTTTGTAAAGTTGTTATATAGTAATCCATAGGGAAGATTGATTAGATTTTACATGAGGTTTATAATTAATAAATCAAATAATCAAATATGTATATATGTATGTATAATGTATATGTATATAATTTTATATATATATATATATATATATATATATATATATATATATGTCTGTACTACATCCCTCGTAGCCCAGTTTGTGTAAATATTATCCAGTACTAATGTACCGTTGTCCAGAGGACGTCCGAATGTACTAATAGTACATCCTTTCTGTGGAGGATCTTTACATGTCCTGATGAGATGAGGTGATGGTGATTGTAAGTATGAGGGTGATAGTGAGTATGAGAGCGTGGAACCAGTGGAAACTCTTAAACCTAACTTAAGTCTAATCAACCAAATTCTTGTGACCGTTGGATTAAGTCCACTTTCAGTAAAAAAAATAAACCCAAGGTACCAACCGGGAATCGAAACCAGGATCCCTAGGTTCTTAGTCAGGTGCACTGACCATTACTCCCCAGGGCCGTTTAAATAAATCAAGTAAGACATATTTATACAGTGTCAAATTTCAGTGACTTCCTTTTTATTTAGCACCGCGTATTACTAACCATTCGGCTTATACGCTTATGTACTAATTACGGTAATGGTTTTAGGGATTAGGAAGGTTATATTTAGAAGAAGTGTACCTGCATTTATATGAAATCAGAGGGAAAAACTATTTTAAAAAAGCTCTGTGCACTCGAGCAAGATTCGAACCTCGATCTCCCCCTTCATCGGCAGTCCAGTCCACTGGGAGAGTTGCACGTTAGACCATGCGGACACCAAAGCGGGTTTGGTGACTTTTAATCAATGTTGGTGGTCGTTACAATGTATCCCTGCAACAAATGAGGGTTTAGTTACCTAACTTTCGGTTTAGCCAGATAAACGCCAGAAAGTACTATGTATAAAAGTTTATTAATGTATATCTCCATGTGTTACATATCACGCCTCGGAACCATCATTGAACAAGAACGGCGCCATCAGAAGTGTTAGCCACTCTGGCAGTTCTGCTAACACTGCACTTGACTCGTCGGGGTGATCCAAACAATTGACTGGATTTCGGGGTGGGCGGCATGCACAGAGTTTGGTGCGGCTGGTGCCTACGTGATATTTCCAACGTAGAGGGGTGTCTCTCCCCTTCTTTCCTTCCCATGGTTCATCACGTTCAGCCACTATAAAACTCCATGGTTCACTGGGAACCACACACATTAATACATAACCAGTCAAATAGTCAACAGGTTCAACACATCTTCTTCCAGTCTACAGCACAGAACTTGTGGTCGTGACGATGCTGCCGACGGATAGACCAGATCGATGGAAGTAAAAATCCGTAACATTCAACATTCAAATTTGTAGGGAGTAGGCGGCTCAATGGCCGGATTGTAATTTTAGGGATATTTTTGTACCTGTACCACTCTAGTTTTAGAGATATTTTTGTACCTGTACCACTCTAGTTTTAGGGATTTTTTTTGTACCTTTTGTACCACTCTCGTCTTATTTTACATGTTATTTAGGCTAGCCTTTTAATGACATGGTTTACATGCCGTGGAGTGATTTTACACTTCACATGTTTTCTGCTTGGTCCTTATGACCAGTGGTTTGAATAGGGATGATTCCCACACCTTAGTCTGCGTGACCATGTTATAGTCAGCAAAGCCTTTTGTCCGGGAAAGCGACTGTTTAGGTGGTTACAGGCTTGATGGTTATACCTAGTTAGGTTTAGGTTTGCTTTTCTGAGGTAATCTATGTTATTTAACTTGTGTTGTTCACCAGTTTGCGGTGTTCAACTTGTGGGTCATTTCTGCCCATCTGGCATGGCTCGCGCTTTGTATGTTATTTAACTTGCGTTGTTGACCAGTTTGCGGTACTCAACCTGTGGGTCGTTTCTGCCCATCTGGCATGGCTCACGCTTTGTATGTTATTTAACTTATGTTACTCTATTTGTGGCACTTTTCTGCCCCTCTGGCGGGGCCCGCATCAAACTAACTTTCACGTACGATTACCCTTTGGGGGATTTTGATACTCTCTTTGTATAGTGCAAGCATTCACTCGTTATGTTTTAATGCTTCTGGCTTTGACCAGTTGGTTGTGCGCCAGCCCATGATAAGTTCAAGGCCTAGAACTCTGAATTGGAACTTTCCCTAAATATTGGCCGCCCATATATATATATATATATATATTTATATATATATAATTTATTTATTGGCCGGCCCATTAATGACCGGAGCTGACAGACAACTGTCTTGTACCTTTGTAACCTAAACTTTTAGGATCCAGCCGGCTTCACTGGCGCTAATAGTCCTAATCTCTTATCATAGGATTGTTTATGGTTGGTTCTGAGTGGGTTCCGTTTTGGTCCTGCTCGTGTGTGGTGGATCGTAAGTTATTTGTTGCAACAAATTATCTGTTGCTACCTTATTGTATAGGATGTCTTGGCCTCCCAGTACAAAGGGAGGGGGAGAATTATTAAACATAATTATTAATATTTCATGCTAGCACAGCAATACCTTTTAAGAGGAGGACTGTTGTGACACGAGTTTAGCATGAGCTTAACCTGTCGTGCAAAGTCATTGGCGCTTCACGCCTAATTCTCTCTTGGAGAGTTTTAGTTATTCAACTACCTGTCTTGTTAATTATCCTGGTCAACTCTATGGACCGTATTAGAACATATTGGCTTGTGTTCTGATGTTACTCTTTGTATTTACTCAACTTGTGTTATATTAAACTTATTTGTCAACATATATTTTTATCTTATGCTTTCAAGTGCTATCCTATTGTGTATATTTACCTTGTTTACGTAACGCGCGTCTATAGTGTTAACTAGAGCGCCGTTACAAAATAAGTCGGTAAATTGAAATAGCCCTTTACGTACATCTTTCGATGATGATTTCAACTTTGAAAAGGCAAGTTCATAATTCTCCGGCAAAATAACATAAAATCCTATGCTGGAATCGTGATAAACTTAACGTTCAAGTAAAGTAACGTTTACATAACGTTCCCGTAACCGCGTCTTACTACACGTTCGGGCTATACACACTTACGCTAATATGTAATGGTAGGATGACTGTGAGATGAAATGGAAGACCTACAATTTAACGTGGGATCCGAACTACGGTGGAGGCCTGGCATTCCTCACATTCACAAGTTGTGATTAATACACGTCTTGTCAGAGGTGAAGGAAGGGTTTGGCAATCAGATAAATCTGTGCCGGAACCGAGGATTGAACCCCGGACCCTAGCACAGAAGTCTGACACCTTACCCCTAGACCCCAGGTCACCCAATCCTAGAAAGTGTTCTCAATAAAGTTATCTTACTGTAACCGAGTGTTTCTTCCAAGCCGGGTGGTCTGGTCGAAGTTTTCTCCACTCCGATGGGTTTTAAGATCTTTTTCCAGGTGAATGGCAGTATAGTTCCTCTTGATTAACCTTACGATCTTTACTTCACTTAAGTTGTTTATAAATCTTGGTCTATACGTATTAGTAATAAAAAAACAACAACAAATTAATAGCTTACACGGTTGCAAGACTCGTTTAGACTGACTACAGATGGCGAAGCGAATTACCTCAAGGTCGTAAAAGTCAAGAGGAAACTTTCAAAGAATAATTCGTTCTGTACTTTATAATAGAGTATAATATATATATAATAAATGTTGACCTCGGTGGTCTTGGGGTTTAAAGTGCTCGCCTCAGGACCTGAAGTTCGTGGGTTCATACGCAGCCGGGGTTGACTGATTTTTCTTGAGCGAAACAAATCCGTTGCACAAATTCCTTCGGAGGGGAAGCAAAGCTGTCAGTCCCACGTGGCATTTAAAAGAACCATGGAAGATTTTGGAAAATACCTTTCCCGGCAAAGTTGTTAGGGTCCTTTTGCGCTCGCTCATAGAACTTCAATGTTTAAGGCAATAGAAACCACTATGTTTTCTGAACTCCTCTAATAAACGTGATCCCTACCAGATAGTTCGGGCAGCACTAACCAGCCTGAAGGTTCTTTTCTTGACCAGCTCCAAATAGAAATCACATCAAAGCAACCTCCAGGTTGTTTACCTTTTTTATTCTTTTTAGCATCGCGTCCTTTGGGTTATACGCTTATGTACTAATCCCTCTAATGGTTTTAAAGGGATTAGGAAGTTTAGATATAATGGAAGTGTACCCGCATTTGCGTGTAGGGAGTGTGGAAAACCATTTGATAAAAAAAACTCAATACACCCAACCGAGATTCAAACCTTGATCTCCCCGTCATCGGCAGTCTAGTCTAACATAAGAGTAGTGCCTTAGACCATGCGGCCACCGAAGCGGGTGGGTGTTAACTTAAGAGGGCTGTTTGGTAAAACACTGAGATGAGGTGCAGACTTTTAGAAATCCCGCATTATTTAAGAGCTGTCTGATATTTTTCAATATTGTATAACTCGCTTGTAGACTCACGCTGTGGAGTTTCTACAAAATGTAGGCGAAAACTTTCACCAGATTTTTGACTAGTTAAAATTTTGAGTTTAAATTATTTTTTTTAAATTCAACGTTGCTTTACGCAATAATTTGCAGTTCTTAGGGGTCACAACAGAAAATTTTAAGATAATGTGGGATTGTTTAGTGGGTTTTATGTAAGTTAAATTTTTAAAATTTATCTCCGGATTTAAGGTTGGAATTTCTCCTTGCTGATAAATGTCAACACAAAACAAGTCCAGCTCTATAATAAACAGCACATATTGACAGTGAGCAGTTATTGGATACCTTATTAAATGCACATCACGCGATTAAAGTCTTCAGGCTCGTAATATATTAAAATTTGGAAAAATAAAAAAGTATATCCTTAGTTGAACACCCTCAGTTTGGCTTTCTAGGTATATAGATTTTATAGTTACACGCATCAGTGGCCATGCAGTCTAGGAGGTCAGGATTGCAATGTTCATAAAAGTTTAAAAAAAATACCTAATCTGCACATTTGAAATGTGTTTTTTCCTTGGATTCAGAGCTACCCTCCTCTGGGATAATGCGGTATAAGACGTCAGGCTCGTAAGATATATAATGCACAGTACTATTTAAATTTAGCCTTAGTACAAAGTTTTTCTATGTTTCTTTTTTTTTTTTTTTTGTTATCTACGCGAATCGGTAGTCACGTGGTCTAAGGTGTTAGATTCGTAATGGATGTGAAATTGAAAAAAAAAACGTCTCAAATGTTTCCCTATGTACTATACAGTACCTATGTCAATTTTCATTCTTTCTAGTTTAATTGGTTTTAAATTAAGAAATATTATGTTTAAAAATTATTTTATTTATAATAATTATAATAAATAAAAACCAAAACAGTGGGCATAAGGACTAAATGTAAAGATAATCTTGTCTGGTTTCCCGAAAATGGGAAGGGGGGGTTTGAATTACAAACAGTTGTGTCCACTATCCTTTCAAGCAAATGCAGGCACATTCTTCCAATTAGTGTAAAATATTTATATAGAATGAATCAAGGATGAGATGCGCTGCTCAGAAAAAAAAAAGTACAATAATGGTTTGCCCCCTATCTTCAACACTAACCCCTCCCCACCCTCTAATCCAATTTTTAGTCCTAAACAATTCAAAACTTGCATAAACACTCCTAAGTTATCTTTTACACAATTTTACTACTTTTGAACTACCTGTTCAGTGTTCATGTTATACCCATATGTAGGCTACTAGTTACAATAATGAGATAGGGATGAGTAAGGCAGAAGTTAGAGGAGTTATACCCGCATTTGCGTGTAGGTAGAGTGGAAAATCATATTGGAAATCCACCCGACCTGGATTTGAACCCTAATCCCCTCCCGCCACTATTTCAAATGTTCGACTTATGTGGGAGTTTTTTTTTTTTTTGTATCAAAGTTTAAATGATCTCTACCATATTCGGTTCAGCCTTGAAAGATAGTAAAGCAGATAATTATATATCTTTAAGGACGTTGCTTACCTGTGACGTCATGATAGGTCAGGATAGGATTTCTAAAGTTAGTGAATTTATGTTTTATTCAGCGAGTTTTAAAGATATAACTTTGAAACAAAAACCATGGAAACTAAAATAATTCTAAAAATAGTCCTACAGTGTCACAGAAATATTATTTTTATCTTGAATTATTTCTTTTTGTGAACGTGTTTTTATAAATCCTCTGCTACGAAAATGTCCTGTAGGAGTCTTCCTGCCAGGATGTAGTTTAAAAACGTCCGTGGTAGCAAATGTCTACCTAGAATAGGAAACAAGGGAAAAAAGGTGAATTTAAAAAGATGTCAATTATTTCAAATATTATAGTGAGTGTGTAAACTCGTCATAGGAAGAGGGAAAGTGTTATTAGTAGATAAACAAGAGGACTCTCAGGGTGAACTGCTCATTTTCTACCCTCTCTATTTCGTACATTGGTGTCTAAGTGTGATAGTGCTTAGACTGCTTAGATAAGTCAAGTTAAGATGCAACCCGCTTCGCAAAATAGTTTCGATATCTCCAGGTAGGCAGCGTCGTTAAAGTAAAATACACTTTTTTTTTTTACAGTATCCCACAGTTCATTCACACGACCTTATTGGGGAATGTTTGACATTCCGCGGGCTTACCAGTTTTATTAAATGCACGCAAGCTACGAGTGGAACACACTATCCATTAGCAGGCACCTGCCTAAGTTACTCCAGTCACTCACACAGGGGGACAGAGGGGGACTCAACTGAAATAAATGCCCAATGGGGAAAAGGGGGGGGGGGCTTTCCCCCATCCCAAGGAATATTCTTAAACTCTTGATGGCTCTAGGAGTTATTTGAACATTTCTGTTTAGTACTTGTTTGATGCCGTTTATTTTCCATATTTCAGAGTAAAAATGTGGCAGAAAGGATGGCTAAGAAAATACAAACTTTTTTTTTGTCTATTATAAACTTTAAAAAAATATAAATTTTATATTTATCTATGAAACAGCGAGTCCGGAACGGGGTCAACTCAGCCTCGTGAGGACAAATTAGGAACTACTTGAATAAAAGTAGTGGCTCCAGTCTAGAAAATTGAGCTTAGCGGCTCATAGTTTCGTTGTGCTGATCACATGACACCTTCTATCCGCAGAAGTTAGCACTATCTTCATCAACAGATGGCGGCGGCTCGATTACATGTTGATGCAATGGAGTTTTTTATTATTTTTATTTTATCGGCATTAATACTATCTGTCCAAAGTGACAGCTATAACCATATTACCTGACGTATGGATATATAAGCCATAAATGAAGGGAAGTGGTTAGAAACATGAGATAATGGAAGCCAGGAATGAAGGGAAGTGGTTAAAGACATGAGATAATGGAAGCCAGGAATGAAAGGAAGTGGTTAGAGACAGGAGATAATGGAAGCCAGGAATGAAGGGAAGTGGTTAGAGACAGGAGATAATGGAAGCCAGAAATGAAGGGAAGTGGTTAAAGACATGAGATAATGGAAGCCAGGAATGAAAGGAAGTGGATAGAGACAGGAGATAATGGAAGCCAGGAATGAAGGGAAGTGGTTAGAGACATGAGATAATGGAAGCCAGAAATGAAGGGAAGTGGTTAAAGACATGAGATAATGGAAGCCAGGAATGAAAGGAAGTGGATAGAGACAGTAGATAACTAAGGGGCGTGAGGCGGCAGGCCTATAGAGGGTTTAACATTCCAACCTCCTCTGCCCCCAAACTACTCATTGAAGCCGCTTTGAGGCCGGCTAGTTGCCGCCTGCTCAAATAGGCCATTAGGATTTTGGCCAGTCACATGGGTCTGTCTGTATCTGTGCTTGCTTTTCTCCTCTCTCTTTATCACCCTCCATCCCTCCTTCCTGCTCATCTTTCTCCTCTCCCTCAGTCCTCACGGTATACCTCTGGGAGTTACGACACCATTTACAGGTATAACGTGAGTTACTACATAATTTACAGGTATAACGTGAGCTACTACACAATTTACAGGTATAACGTGAGCTACTATATAATTTACAGGTATAACGTGAGCTACTACATAATTTACAGGTATAACGTGAGCTACTATATAATTTACAGGTATAACGTGAGCTACTATATAATTTACAGGTATAACGTGAGCTACTACATAACTTACAGGTATAACTTGAGTTACTACATAATTTACAGGTATAACGTGAGCTACTATATAATTTACAGGTATAACGTGAGCTACTACATAACTTACAGGTATAACGTGAGCTACTATATAATTTACAGGTATAACGTGAGCTACTACATAATTTACAGGTATAACGTGAGCTACTACATAATTTACAGGTATAACGTGAGCTACTATATAATTTACAGTTATAACGTGAGCTACTACATAACTTACAGGTATAACTTGAGTTACTACATAATTTTCAGTTATAACGTGAGTTACTAGATAATTTACAGGTATAACGTGAGCTACTACATAACTTACAGGTATAACGTGAGTTACTACATAATTTACAGTTATAACGTGAGTTACTACATAATTTACAGGTATAACGTGAGTTACTACATAATTTACAGGTATAACGTGAGCTACTATATAATTTACAGTTATAACGTGAGCTACTACATAACTTACAGGTATAACTTGAGTTACTACATAATTTACAGTTATAACGTGAGTTACTAGATAATTTACAGGTATAACGTGAGCTACTACATAACTTATAGGTATAACATGAGTTACTACATAATTTACAGTTATAACGTGAGTTACTACATAATTTACAAGTAGGGCATATAGCCTCTTTCCGTGTGGGCGTTATGACATAATTTACAAGTACAACCTCTTTTCATGAGATATTTACGACATAATTTATAGGTGTTGATCAATGTTTGAGGTTATTGGCACAACGGAAAGAGTGTTTTTTTTAATTGTGGCACCCCTGGTACCAGAATCGTGACTTGTAAGAAGAAAAATAAATAAATATCCCCTTAGGGTCATATGTGAGCAACAAGTTTGGTTGAAATCCGTCCATTAATTCAAATGTTATATGAAACACGCACACAGTTGTAGAGAGATACGGATATTTGGTATTTTACATCCGGAATATTGTAAAGTTTAAAATATAGTGAACACCTTGTTGTCAAGCCCTAATGATTGTGTTCCTTTAGCCACAGGACAAAGATACAGATTCATAAAAAAATATTCTTTAAATAAATGTATTGTGCTCCAATACAAAGTGGAAGATCTTCTTACTTACTCTATGGTATTAGGAACTCGAAAGTTAAATGCCGCACTAACTAAAGTTTGCCACCTATTCCTATCTTGAGCTAGTTCTATCCAGTCCACCTTATTACACCCTATCTTTATCTTGAGCTAGTTCTATTCAGTCCACCTCATTACACCCTATCCCTATCTTGAGCTAGTTCTATACAGTCCACCTCATTACACCCTATCACTCTCTTGAGCTAGTTCTATCCAGTCCACCTCATTACACCCTATCACTCTCTTGAGCTAGTTCTATCCAGTCCACCTTATTACACCCTATCTTTATCTTGAGCTAGTTCTATTCAGTCCACCTCATTACACCCTATCACTCTCTTGAGCTAGTTCTATCCAGTCCACCTCATTACACCCTATCACTATCTTGTGCTAGTTCTATCCAGTCCAACTCATTACACCCTATCTTATATCTTGTGCTAGTTCTATCCAGTCCACCTCATTACACCCTATCCCTATCTTGAGCTAGTTCTATTCAGTCCACCTCATTACACCCTATCCCTATCTTGAGCTAGTTCTATACAGTCCACCTCATTACACGCTATCCCTATCTTGACCTAGTTCTATCCAGTCCACCTCATTACACCCTATCCCTATATTGAGCTAGTTCTATCTAGTCCACCTTATTACACCCTATCCCTATCTTGAGCTAGTTCTATTCAGTCCACCTCATTACACCCTATCCCTATCTTGACCTAGTTCTATCCAGTCCACCTCATTACACCCTATCCCTATCTTGACTAGTTCTATACAGTCCACCTCATTACACCCTATCCCTATCTTGACCTAGTTCTATACAGTCCACCTCATTACACCCTATCCCTATCTTGACCTAGTTCTATCAGTCCACCTCATTACACCCTATCCCTATCTTGTGCTAGTTCTATACAGTCCACCCTCATTACACCCTATCCCATATTTTGGGCTAGTTCTATCCAGTCCACCTCATTACACCCTATCCCTATCTTGACTAGTTCTATACAGTCCACCTCATTACACCTATCCCTATCTTGACTAGTTCTATACAGTCCACCTCATTACACCCTATCCCTATCTTGACCTAGTTCTATCAGTCCACCTATTACACCCTATCCCTATCTTGTGCTAGTTCTTTTCAGTCCATCTCATTACACCCTATCCATATCTTGTGCTAGTTCTATCCAGTCCACCTTATTACACCCTATCCCTATACTTGACATAGTTCTATCTAGTCCACCTCATTACACCCTATCCCTATCTTGTGCTAGTTCTATACAGTCCATCTCATTACACCCTATCCTATCTTGTCTAGTTCTATACAGTCCACCTCATTACACCCTATCCTATCTTGTGCTAGTTTATCTAGTCCACTATTACCCATCTATTGAGCTAGTCTCATCACCTCATTACACCTATCCCTATCTTGACCTAGTTCTACCCTAGTCCACCTCATTACACCCTATCCCTATCTTGCCTAGTTCTATCAGTCCACCTCATTACACCCTATCCCTATCTTGACTAGTTCTATCCAGTCCACCTCATTACACCTATCTCTTTCACCTCCATTCTAATGTTATCCTACCATCTTTGTCTAGGTCTTCCCAATAGTCTCTTCCCATTGGGTTTATCAATCAATACCTTGAACACGGTTCTAGATTCTTCCATTCATGCTGAATGTCCTGCCCAACGTTATCTGCGATACTTGATTGTCCTAACAATGCATTTTATTTTTATAGACTAGTTCTTAATGACTCTGTTATCTTTTTGGGCTCTGTTAAATACATTTAGGCCTATAATTTTATAATATTTAACGAAAAAATATTTGATCTTGATTTGGTTTGAACATTTTCACTATAGCATTTTCGATTCAAATGCAATTCTATATAATAAAAAAGTATCGGATTCGATTAGAAATTGAAACTCATTTTATTTGAACCGACATATTGTCAAAAGAATCTTTAACATTCGTACTTTTTTGATATCCGGCATTAAAATTAAAGGGTGTGTTCACTAATTACTGATTTCGGATAACTCTAAAATATTTGAATACGACTCTGATTATTTGTTTCAAATCGAATGTATTTAATGTGTTTTACAAGTACAATACATCAAAAAAAGTTTGCGGTAGTAAACAACTAAAGACCTTTTTTCGTTTGATTTCGAAAGTTACCGGAAACTGTTTTAAGATATTTAATGAGACAAACAATTTATTAATTCTTATAATGGGGTGATTAATTTATGGACAGCCTGTATAGCAAGGTTGGACCCACATCGTGATCACAAGGTCTAAGGCGTTACTCTTGCTTAGGACTGAATTGGCAGCGATGGGAAGTCTGGAGTTTGAATCCCTTTTGGATCAACCTAAAGGTGGATTTTTATAAATGGCTTCAACTCTCCCTCCACAAATTCTGGGTACATTTACTCTAAATTTACGACTTCCTTATTTCTATTACTTATTTTAGCACCATATATTACTACCTAATCATGTTATATCCTTAAGTACACTAATTATACTGATGGGCTAGGGATGAGTAAGGTTGAATTTAGAGAATGTGCACCACATGTGCGTGGATGTAAAGTGGAAAACCATTTTGTAAAGAACACCCTCGTTATACTCAAACGCGATTCTAGCCCTGACCTCTTTGTCTTCAGCATTCCAGTTTATGTCGTATATAACCCGGAAGGATATTCTTACGACGCACTTCGGTAGCCGCATGGTCTAACGCGCTACTCTCGCAGTAGACTAGACTGCCGATGACGAGGAGATCAAGGTTAAAATCTCGGTCGGGTGTACTGAGGCTGTTTTTTTTCCTAAATGGTTTTTAACTCTTCCTCCACGCAAATGCGGGTACACTTCCTTTAATACAACCTTCCTAATCCCTAAAACCATTAGAGTAACTAGTACATAAGCGTATAACACGAGCGGGTAGTAAGACGCGGTGCTAAGAGTGGAAAACAAATATATATTCTTACGTGGTGAAGAAAAACAAAACAAGATCTCATCGGGCAGTAAAAATATTGTGGCATCAGTGATGGCCACGTGCCAATAAATAATCTAACGTGCCACTTTGGGCTCGCGTGCCACAAGTTATTCACCCCTGCCTTATGTGGACGAGGATTACTGATAGTGGCCTTCAACAGGTTTATCATCTCCTTTACAGGAAACCAACAACCCGCTGCCTCAAATTCACTCTAAACCGAAATTATTGATCGCTTTTCGATATAACTTCAAATTGTTTAAGCGGTGGTTTGACGCTTTGGGCTCAACTGAGCCGGTCCGTTGATAAAACCATCATGGCGGCCGCGCGATGGCGTAACAACGTCACTAGCCCCCAAAGAACAAAAATGAAGGTAGGATGAGAAGGAACTCGAGTTTAATGTCCGTAGTGTTACACTTTTTAGAGCAAAATTTTTTTATTTATTTTTTTATAAATAAAGACTTTAGAATATCAGGTGGAAAGAAAGGGTGACAAATGAACAAGTCATAAAAAAGAGTTGGTGAGAAGAGAACCAGTGATTCTTCGGTACAAAGCAAACTGGATCTTAGGAGGAGCTGTCTTTCTGTACGACGTCATAGAAGGAACAGTTGGAACAGTTGAGGGCAAGAGGAGCTTAGGAAGGAGGATTTAAATATTGGATGAATTGAAGGAAAGGAGGCAGAGGACAGGACGCATTGACGGTCGAAGTTCACTGACAAAAGGAATGGACCTGTCGTAGGACAGAACACATAATAACTATAAAATTGTTGCAGTGTATACGTTTAGTTTAATTTCCTACCCTTGGTAATTATTTCAACAGCTCTTGAATATCTGTCTTAAGCATTGCAGAATTACAACAGAAACTTTTTAAACTAAGAGAAAAAAATTATGTTCATATATAGTAAAGTTTATGATAGATATTCGAGAACTGTTGAATTGGCCATGGTCTAAGGTTGAGGTCACATGAGCGTAATACTAATAATAATAATAATAATAATAATAATATTGCGTGTGTGTGCTACATCACTCGTATCCCAGTTTGTGTAAATATTAGCCCGTACTAATGTACCGTTGTCCAGGGGACGTCTGAATGTACTAATAATACATCCTTTCCGTGGAGGATCTTTACATGTCCTGATGAGATGAGGTGATGGTGATAGTGAGTATGATGGTGATAGTGAGTATGATGGTGATGGTGGGTATGAGGGCTATAGTGAGTATGAAGGTGTATAACCAGTTGAAACTCTTAAACCTAACTTAAACCTAACTAACCTAACTTAAACCTAACAAACCAAACCCTGGTGACCATAGGGGTGATTCCCCTTTTGGGAAAATAAGCCAAGGTACCAGCCGGGAATCGAACCCGGGACCCCTAGATTCGTTGCCAGATGCACCAACCACCATACCACCGGGCGTGTTACACATTACGTTGTTTATGGCGTTAATTTCGACTGATGTTTATACTTTGGTCTCACAGAACGTTAGTAAATGGTGAAAATTCTACTGGATAACAAAATAGATTATTTAGCAGTCGTGGTTATTTTTACTTACCAATAATTTTTGTTTCCCCCATTTTATTTTTTGCCCCTCGAACTTTTCAATTACTTCTTCGACATCTTCCATCTTTATTTTAATTTTATTTTTAATATCAGTTTTTATAGTTTATGTGGGATACATCCTACATAAAAGTACGCTTCTTTATATTTAATATTAACTAGTTTAATATCCATTCCACAAAATAATTTCAATAACAATCTCTACAAATTCTCTCAACTGACTCTCGCAATAGACTGATTGGGGTTTGAATCCCTGTCGGGTGGTTTTTCCTGAATAGTTTTTCTACTCTCTATTACGTCCTTTAAATTCAACATTCCTAGTCCTTACCCCAGGTTAATTGTCTTTGTGCGCCACTGATGGTAAGCTAATCTAGGAGCAGCGTATCAGTTGTATAATTCATTGGCAAGCTGGCAGTAGCCGCACGGTGGAGCTAGTCCACTTCCCTGCAAGCTGAACTACTCTTTTGAGACATAAACACTGGCTAGGTTGATATCTATCTATCAATCTAGTCGTGCTCGAGTCATTTAGAGAATGTTGGTGGAGTACACTCGCTGCCTAGCACAGTTACATGACACTAGAAATAGCCGTACATTACACTTCTCATGGGCATTGGCTTGCTTACCGCTTCTCATGGGCATTGGCTTGCTTACCATTTCTCATGGACATTGGCTTGTTTACCATTTATCATGGACATTGGCTTGCTTACCACTTCTCATGGGCATTGGCTTGCTTACCATTTCTCATGGGCCTAGGCTTGCTTACAATTTCTCATGGGCCTAGGCTTACTTACCGCTTCTCATGGACATAGGCTTGCTTACCACTTCTCATGGGCCTAGGCTTACTTACCGCTTCTCATGGGCATTGGCTTGCTTACCACTTCTCATGGGCATTGGCTTGCTTGCCATTGCTCATGGGCATTGGCTTGCTTGCCATTGCTCATGGGCATTGGCTTGCTTACCACTTCTCATGGGCATTGGCTTGCTTACCATTTCTCATGGCATTGGCTTGCTTACCACTTCTCATGGGCATAGGCTTGCTTACCACTTCTCATGGACATAGGCTTGCTTACCACTTCTCATGGGCCTAGGCTTACTTACCGCTTTTCATGGGCATTGGCTTGCTTACCACTTCTCATGGGCATTGGCTTGCTTACCGCTTTTCATGGACATTGGTTTACTTACCACTTCTCATGGGCATTGGCTTGCTTACCGCTTCTCATGGGCATTGGCTTGTTTACCATTTCTCATGGGCCTAGGCTTGCTTACCGCTTCTCATGGGCATTGGCTTGCTTACCATTGCTTATGGGCATTGGTTTGCTTGCCGCTTCTCATGGGCCTAGGATTGCTTACAATTTCTCATGGGCCTAGGCTTGCTTACAATTTCTCATGGGCCTAGGCTTGCTTACCACTTCTCATGGGCATTGGCTTGCTTACCGCTTCTCATGGGCATAGGCTTGCTTACCATTTCTCACGGGCATTGGCTTGCTTACCATTGCTTATGAGCCTAGGCATGCTTACAATTTATCATGGGCCTAGGCTTGCTTACCACTTCTCATGGGCATTGGCTTGCTTACCGCTTCTCATGGGCATAGACTTGCTTACCATTTCTCATGGGCATTGGCTTGCTTACCACTTCTCATAGGCATAGACTTGCTTACCATTTCTCATGGGCCTAGGCTTGCTTACCACTTCTCATGGGCATTGGCTTGCTTATCATTGCTTATGGGCATTGGCTTGCTTACCGCTTCTCATGGGCATAGGCTTGCTTACCATTTCTCAGGGCATAGGTTAACTTACAATTTTGAGAAGACTGGGTTTGGTCTGTTTTATACATTAGTAATAATAATAATAATAATAATAATAATAATAATAATAATAATAATAATAATAATAATATAATATAATTATTATTATTATTATTATTATTATTATTATTATTATTATTATTATTATTATAACTAAACCAGCATCGGTGGTCGCATGGTCTAAGTCGTCAGTGTCTCAACAGACTGGATTGTTGGTGATGGGAAAGGGCGTAGAAAGGTGGAGGGTGGGGGTCCAGAACCCCATTAAGGGGGAGGGGGGGTTCCATATATAAGTATACATACTTTTATTGGCTGAAGGTATATTAACATATTCAAGCGAGCCCCAAACCCCCTATAAAATAAACTATCTACGCCCCTGGTGATGTAGGGATAGTGCTTCGAAACCCGGTAGGGTGAACTGAGGTTTTTTTACTAATTTTTTATGTAAGATATTTAAAGAGCACTTTCTAAGCATTGAGATTATATCAATACACGAGTTATAAACTAACTTTTAAATCTATAGCAGACATAACAGCCAGCCCCCCCCCCCCCCCCCATCCACCGTCTGTTAAATAAAGGCAGAAAATAAAATATGAATTAAGAATGACCCTGAATTCCGGAGGATCCCTGGATAGCTCAGTGGTTAGAGCGTTGGCGCACTTAGCCAAAACTCCGGGATTCAACTACCGTGTAAAGGTGTCATTTTTCAATTTAAATAATATATAATTTTATTTGTTTTCGTGGTTGTTGCAACAAGAGATATTATAGTACATGAAATACTGAATTTAAAAAGAAAAAATCTTTACACTTTTATCATGTTATCACTTGCTACCAAAATAAATGTTTTTATTACTTAGACAAAAGGGCTATACAAATTATTAGTTTGAAAATAATGAGGTGTACTGGATAGGACTAGCTCAATATAGGAATAGGGTGTAATGATGTGTACTGGATAGAACTAGCTCAATATAGGGATAGGGTGTAATGAGGTATACTGTATAGAACTATCTCAAGATAAGGATAGGGTGTAATGAGTTAGACTGGATAGAACTAGCCTAACATAGTGATAGGGTGTGGTCATGTCACACAAACTGAAGACAAGGAAAGCCGTGGTTAGCCAGTATTTGTCCGCTGAAGCAGTCAGCCAGGAAGACAAGATAGGTATACTGAGGGCTGATGGAGCGTAACTTCCAGCGACCAAGAAAGTACACAGTTAAATCTTCAGAGATCGATTCTCACGACACTTCCCTACTGATCTTGCACAAAAACACGCCTGACATTCCTCAGTGGTGAGGCGTGCGTGACCTTTTAGGAAGTGCTACCAGATACCTACACCGTAAAGAAGCAAGCCCCTTTCCCTCATTTTTTTTAACGACGTTGGTCTTGTTGCCTACTTGGAGATTTGGCAGCTATTTTGGGAGGCGGGCGACACCTTCTTAACTTGATGGACCTGAGCAGTCTAAGCACTATCACACTTAAGAGCCGGTCTTATGACTACTATATAAATATTGCTATCGGGAGGTTAAAGTTAGTGACCAGATAAAGGTTATCAGCCACTTTAATATTTTACACGTATTATGAACTGAATTTATCTGCCGGATATCTATCTGAAGGATTTTTATACAGAAAACGCAATGTTGGTACTGTTTTTACTGGTGCGCGCATGCGTATAAGTTCTGCTGCTACCTCTACCACCTGGCAAGTGATTACAACGCTCAACATTGGTTAAATAATGGTGGCCAAACGAGTGCGAGTAAACAGATGGCATCATGTGGGCGCAGAAGCTAAGTTGTCTTGCAAGTATTAATTTCGGTGTCTGCCAAAATGTGGTTAAAAGCTGGGTACAACGTTTACAAAATTTCATTTATTGTACTCACATTTTGATAATTTGTTCTTATATAAATATAACTCTACAAATAGCTTGTCAGTTTATATAAAAGTGTGAATTAAATGTTCTAACTTTATATAGTTAGAGCCCGGGCCTTTGCTTTCTAAACACGTGAACTAAGATTTTAAACTAGAAACATATTCTGATAGGTGAAACCTCATGAAAAACAACGCGTCACTATGGCAACCACCATTTTAACTTTCAGATAAAAATTATCAGGTACTTAAACCTCCTGATAAAAATGTGATGGGTAAATACATTTTATCTGGAAGATAAATGCTATAAGGCAGTCCTAAGACGCGCTTTTAATTTATCGTCCAGATAGAAATGTTTATCTGCCAGAGTAATATTTATCCAGGAGTCATAAGACCGGCCCTTAGACACCGATGTAAGAAATAGAAAGAGAGGGAAGAAAATGAGCAGTTCACCCTATGAGGCCTCTTGTCTATCTACTGATAACACTTCCCCTTTTCCTCTGACGAGTTTATACACTTACTATACTATTTGCGACTTGAAAACATTTACTTTCTTTTTAAAATTATCTTTTTCATGATTTCTATTCTATATAAACATTTGCTACCTAGGACTTTTTTTAAATTACATCCTGGCAGGAAGACTCCTACAGGACATTTTTGTGACCAAGCCAAATAGCCTGAGTTGTAAAGAATATATTTAAAATACGTTTTTAAAAAATATTCAAGATAAAAATAATCATTTTGTGTCATTAAAGAAATATTTTTAGAATTATTTAAGAATTCGTTGTTTTTGTTTCAACGTTATATCTTTAAAACTCGTTGAATAAAACGCAAATTCACTAACATGGGAAATACTGTCTTGATCTGCCGTGACGTCCTTAAACTTATAATTATATCCAATAACAAAAGTATTATTATTTTCCTTTGCAAATCTAAATAGTGAAAATGATTTATTCAAAACCAAACATATTATATAGTGTTATTGTTTATCAATCAAGGAATAAAAAAAACAGAAAATTTTAAAATTGATTCCTAATTATTTTAATTTTTATTTATTTTTTTTCTACCCCTTATCAACAAACAATGGCTACTATTTATTATGTTTGGGTTTCAATGAATTCTTGTCGCTTTTAATATCGACTAAAGACCGGTTTTGGGAACAAATTTTGGGTTTATATGTACTGTGCAAGAATCCGTGGGAAGGGGTTGGCTTGCGATGTATAGTAGGTACCTAGTAGCAATGTATAAAAGTCCACTGTATATCTGATTTATAGCTATTAGGAGGAAATAGGTTTAAAACTGCATTCTAGCCTGGACACAAAGTGGCGTGTAGCAATAAACTAATTGTGAAACTTTGTGCAGTTTTAATAGACTTTTTTTTATTATATTTTACCATTCTTTTTTATATTACACAGACAGAAATATATCTTCGGCACGATGTAAAAACAAGACAGTTTTAGAATAAATATAAAATACCTTTACAGTCAACGTTTAGACCTGACGATAGCTTAAAATACATCAAACAGCATTTACAGGTGACCATAACTCGTAGAGAATTGCACATCATAACCTGAGTGGGTAGAAAGACGCGTCAAAGAATAAAACAAATGCTACGGTGCAAAGCACAGACTTTCTTTCTCTTTTATCTTAAAATAGAAATATTTACAAAAAAGTCGTAAGATTTGTGAAACGAAATAATATTGATTCTTGTAGAAACACTTCACCAAATAGCATACATGAAATAATATAAAATAGTGCAAAACGATTGAGAAAATAGGAAAATCTTTGTTCACAAAAGAGCCTTACCATTAATTTCACATTTCCAAAAGCTCCATACTATATAATATAATGCTTATATCTAATAAACTATTGGTTTTATAAAATAAATTCCATATAAAGGTAATATATTATTAATAGTACTACGACTTTACAATAAAAAGTTATTTTATATCTCAAATATTTCCGGAGATATCAAAATTAGAAATCTCCGCACATGTAAAGTACCTTTAAAGTCATTTCCATGGGAAAATGAGAACTGCCATTTTGTCTATAATATTAAGGACGTTGCCTACCTATGACGTCATGGCAGGTCAAACTTAGTATTTCCAATGCTAATGAATTAACGAGTATTAAAGATATAACATTGAAACAAAGAGCATAAATTCTTTAGTAATTCTAAAAATGTCTTAAAATGTCATAAAATTTTTATTTTATCTTGAAGTAGTTTTTTTTATAAAGGTGTTTATTATAAATCCTCTACAACTCAGGCTATTGGGTTAATTCACTAAAATGTCCTGTAGGAGTCTTCCTGCCAGGATGTAGATTAAAAAAGTTCGTGGTAGAATATGTCTATCTAGAATAGGAAACAAGTAAAAATGGTAAATAAAAAACACGTTGATGTTTTCAAGGAGAAAATAGTATATTGAGTGTGTAAACTCGTCAGAGGAACAGGAGAAGTGTTATCAGTAGATAAACAAGAGGCCTCGCCGGGTGAACTTCTCGTTTTCTTCCCTCTCTTTCTATTTCGTAAATTAGTGTTTAAGTGTGATAGTGCTTAGACTGCTTAGGTACCTCAAGTTAAGATGCAGCCCACTTCGCAAAATAGCTTCGAACTCTCCGAGTAGGCCAAGTCTTTAATAGCAGTGTTAAAATACATTACAGTGTTTATTGCAGTAAATCACTTAGGATGGTAACGTAATACAATATTTGTATGGAAAACCATTTGAGAACTATTGATCAGACCATAAAAATCCATATTATTTATTTAGTTTGGTAAGTTAAAGTAGGCCCTTAATGTATTAATACAGTCGTGTAATATTCAAATGAAAAAAGTAATCAGTATTCTTTATTAATGATAAATAATTAAAAATGTTACATAGTAATTCTTACATATAATATAGCTCTAAATCTGTCTGTGTCTTTGATTTCCTGTCTGTCTGTTTGTTGCTAGTAAACAAAAAAAAGTACCAATCGGTACCATCCATTCTACTGCTTATTTTTCAGAATACAGAGTAAGCTATAAACCATAGCGGTATCTTTCATCAGCGAGTAAAGCAGTGACGAAAAACCGACTGTTAGTGTGGTTACAGTTGCATCTGAGATTTGTAACAATTCAAATAGATTAATTTTTAATGTATATATCTTCATTGTAAACCTCCTTGGCAACGAGAGATTTGGAAATATCAACAAACCAATAATTATAAATCCCCTTACCAACTAGTGTTTTGGGAACTAAATAAATATCCTACTAATATAATAAAAATGAAATTGTGTCTATGTGTTTTTTCTGTTTTTTGCTCAATCACGTCCAAACCACTCTTGTACCTATTGTGTTTAAATCTCGCATGGATATAACATGGACGTCCAGTTAACATTGGCTATCTTTTTTCTATTAAAATAAAATAAAACCATTTTTTAATATTCTCTCTTAAACCTTGCGATCAATCGTTGTATTCTCCTATTGTATGTTGATCGCCGAATCAATTGCAATCCAAATAATATTTACAGAATACATTTAAATATTAAATCCCAAGAGAATTTTATTTTATGTTGGTTGTTTTGTATTCACATTAGTGGACAAATCATGTTTCTTTAAAAAATAAAACCGGTAAAATCTTAAATAATTGAAATTTCTAAGTGGAGGTTAATGAAGTTGAGAGTTTCGAAATGTTCAAAAACCATTTAAAAATTATTTCTCACTCTGGTAGAAAGTTGAAATTTGTAATGCAGGTATAAGAACCACTTCAATTACACTGAACAAATTTTAAATTTGAAAATTAATAACTGGATAGTGGGGTTAGCCCCCCTCCACAAATTTTTTTTAAACCTAATTGAATAAAACACTCCAGTTTGGTAGAAAACCGATAGAGGGACAACCTTAAATAACCATGAGAGAACGAACATTTATAATTTTAAAACAAAGGTCAGTGGAATGAGGAAGGGGGATGGGGTGTGGAATGGAAATTTCTCAAATTTAAAAATCAAGAATTTCTGGTGTGGTAGAAAATTGAAATATGTTAGGAAGATGGATAGACTACCATTGGTAACTAGAAAAGTGTAAAAGGTTTTTTAATTTTATAACTAAGATTTGTAAAATAGGGGAGTGGGGTACTATAATTTATAAAAAAAACTTTTTTAGTTGTTTTAGAAAACTGTAAATCATTTACAAAGACCCACCCCCCGGATTTTCATAAACTGTAATAATGAAAATTTAAAATTTAGAGCTAAGAAATAGGGGAATCAAAATTTCACAGATTATTAGAAAAAACAATTTTTGTTGTGTTAGAAAATTGAATTTTGGCAGGTAATGGCATGAGAGTCTATAATTTCATTTATTCTTGTTGTTAAACTGTGAATCTCCTTTTTCCAATATGTTTTATAACAATGTATATAATTTATTTTCACATATCTTATGATCGTTCTTAGGCAACTCTAGCTTTTTCTATGGATTGAATTTGTTTGTTTACTCATTTTATGGTCTGATTAATGTTTCGTTTCAAAGATTGTTTTTAAAATTCTTTGTTGATATATTTTGTTTGGGACTGTCATTTTTTATTTTGTACAAGAATAAATTGTATACAAAGTGCAGCAAATTTTTAACATCCTAATTCATCATAGTTTAGATATCTGTCTGTCCGAATGAAATATTCGAACACTTCCAAAAATCCTAGAAATAAACAATTTGGCAAGCCGATAGGTATTAAGATAATGTTCTTTAGAAAAGTCCAAAAAATTAATATGGCTGATTCAAAATATCGGATCTAATCAGGCTAGGAACGTTTAAAATGAATAATTCCTTTTATTAACTGTAAACTGTTACAGCACCATATAGCTTTCATTTGTTTTGACTCTTTTAAAAACCAATTATTTATGCTGTGTCAAACTTTCTTTTTTTATTAGCACCAATAAGCGAGAATTCAAATAGTGTGTCTAGAGAAGTTGTAACTTAATCTTAGAAAGAAATTTTCGTTTTTAACACAAGTCTCTATTTAGATATTGCAGCTCGTAACACAATTTAATTTTGTATTATACAAAAGAACAGAATTACTTTATAGATTTCATGTGCAAAGGACAGTTACACCAGCTAGTTTTATTTTAACAATAATGTTATCTTGACATAATATTTTAGGTTGCGTGAGGCTTTACTATTCCCCAAATTTCTCTATTTCTCTGACTAATTAATAAAACAATACATATTTTGAGCATAGTATTCACTGGCAATCGACTTTAGATCCTTACGTGATCGACCTTAAGGGCACTATCGATTTGAGGCGTCCATCACTTTCCCGGTAGACTGGATTACCGATGACGGGGAGATCTGGGCTCAAATCCCGGTAAGGTGTACTGAGGGTTGCTTTCCCTATATGGTTTCCCACTTTACTCCACACAAATGTGGGTACACTTTCTGTCGAGTCAACCTTCCTCGGTGGCCACATGGTCTAACGCGCTACTCTCGCCATAGACTAGACTGCCGATAACGGAGAGATCGAGGTTCAAATCTCGGTCGGGTCTACTGAGGCTGGTTTTCCAAAATAATTTTCTACTCTTCCTCCACGTAAATGCGGGCACACTTCCTATAAATATAACCCTCCTAATCCCTAAAACCATTAGCGTAATTAGTACCTAAGTGTATAACCCGAACGGGTAGTAAGATACGCCTCGCGTGTGAACACACCTTGACAAGACACTATTGTGGTCTCTTGTGAACGAGACTAATAAAGAAATTCTAGATATTGGCACGGGAGTTGAGGGGAAGGGGGCTATTGTGTTGTTCAGAAATGTTCAGTTTCAATGTCAGACTTAGCGTCCAGCTTGCACGTGCAACTTTATGAAGGCTATAAATGAAAATATGTATAGGTAATAAACGTCACATTTTCTATGTATGACGCTGTGTCATTCCATGGAATATGTAGGACATTATTTTTATGAGGTCCACCACAAACCTTTACGAAACTAATAAAATGTCAAGCACATAAATTCCTGAAATTATTATTTTTTTTATTTTTTAAATCCTTTACAATATACAAGTACAAATCAATATAACCAATAATATGTTTGGGCACGCCACATGGCAGGGTAGAAAAGATAATATATTCACAGCCATGTAATTTTAAAGGTTATTAGACCTACTTATTAATCGACGCCAAAGTCTGAGTTTAAATATTAAATATAGTTTATTCAAAATGATTTTTGCCCTTGCTTGATTTTTAGTCTGGTTTAATATCCATGCGTAGCTTATAACTAATAGTAAAAAATGGATTGAATAGATAAGTTATTATATTTGTTAGTTACATTTAAATACCATATTATTTAAATTTAAAAATGACACTTGGACACAAGTTCAATTCCCACGTCCAGGTGTAATTTTTAAATTTAAAGAATAAATAGTAAATAGTCCACACATCCATAAGAAAAACACATCTGTTTATAATGAAACGTAGTGTATAACGTCTTACTTAAATTGATGGTATTTTATTCAAAGGAATGGCCTAACCTATTTTCACTGCTCGATAATATCTCTAAAATACTTCAATAAAGAGTTCATTAGAAAAACAACGTTAAATAAACTGTTTCTTTTGAAACTTGTACTAAACAAAATTTAAATTTTGTTTGCACTATTAAATCAAATTCGATTTTTATTTGGTTCCGTTTTTTTTATTGTCATGATTATTAAAGTAGCCCTATTTCTCAGTAACAGAATAAGAAATGTAATATCTCTCCTTTATTTTCAATCATATTGGCAGTCATAGTAGGCCTAAAAGACACCAACACCAAGAAAATTCATGGATAGCAAAAAAAAAGTATGGCTAACCTACCACAAGACATTTCAAACAGGAACATAGATAATAATTATTCTCCTCTGTTTGTGTACTAACGTTTAATTCAGGGAGTCGAAACGAAATAATTATCGGTTCCGGTTCTTTTTCCGTTTTTCCAAATGGAAATCTAAAAATTCTGGTCCTGATTATGGAAAAATAAAATAAACATTCCCGTTATTTTTCGGTTATTAGTTAAGTTCCGGTTCCGGTTTTTAAAAGCTTACATTAACTGATCTTAGAATCATTATAATATTTGTTTGTAAACATAGTTCACAATGAAATACAAGTTAAATATGTATATTATTATTATTATTATTATTATTATTATTATTATTATTATTATTATTATTATTATTATTATTATTATTATTATTATTATTATTAGCACCACGTCTTACTACCCGTTCGGGTTATACGCACTTACGCTACTGTGTAATGGTAGGGTGATTGTGAGATGAAATGGAGGACCTACAGTTTAACGTGGAATCCGAACCACGGTAGAGGTCTGGCATTCCTCACATTCACAAGTTGTGATTAATACACATCTTGTCAGAGGTGAAGGAAGGGTTTGGCAATCAGATAAATCTGTGCCGGGACCGAGGATTGAACCCCGGACTAAATATGTATAAAAACTATAGATAATTCATGAGTTTGATAATTAAATTGTAGCCTACTGTATATTTATAGCTCAGGGTGCAATTTGAACATTATAACATTTTATTTTTGTTTGTCAGAACTTTAAAGAATAATAAAAAGAGGTATAATTTTTGAAAATAATTTCATTTCATTTTCAAATTAATGTATAAAAACTTTATTTTATAGTTATGTATTTTCAATTGAAAAAATATAAATGAATTAATTATCTAATGCTGCTTTTATGCAGCCAGACCAGCTACTTACCATACTGGGAACAAACGGAAATAGCGTAGCTCTATATGATTTTAGTTTATTTATCTATAATTTAAATACGTTACATAATCTGTCAATTTTTTTTGGACCTTATAAAAACATTATTTTAGGTTTCATTAGTAAGCTTTTAAAATAATTTTACAGAAATATTCTCTATTTGGTTCGAACATTTTTAATTTAAAATGTTAGTACTTTTTAAAGAAATAAATTTGTGGACACATCATAATAATAAATGAGTTTGCAGAGTTACAATTTATAGACTTTATATAATTTACCTTAAGAACAATCCTGATAATATCCTTGATGTGTCACTCAATATAGCTATCATTTAAACAAATTCCGCCTTGGGTAGTATTTATTTAATTCCTCTAACAAGCAATTAAAATAATAAAGTATTTATAAAACCGTAAAAAATAAAAACACTTCTGCGCTACATACAATGAACACAAACTTTGGAATAGATACTTCTTACTTGATATTTGAAGACAGAGGAAAATATTAATTATTTGATACCCTTCCCCCTTTACCCCTCCACGACAACTGCCCATCCAAAATCCCTTAAATTGTTTAGTAACACTTAAAATAAATGTCTTCATATTTAGCTTTTACTTCTTGTCCAACTGTGCAGATTATCATTTCTCAGTAATCCCCCTTCTTAGACTGTTGTCACTCGAGGTTAAATACATCTTCCTAAGCGCTTAGCCTAAAGAGTAAGACGATAAAATTCAAAACAACATAAAAATAATCATTTCTCAAGAATCTGAGCTCATTAGTGTTTACTGCTAAGTGCTAATTGATTCTTATATAATCCCCTTGGAAAATAAATTCATTATACCCCCATAAAACTTTCTGAGATAAGTAAATCTTTTATCTTCAAAATAGAATTAAATTTCAGAAATAAGGCCATAAAGTGCGATTATGAATTCAATTTTATAAAAATGTATAACCTTTAAGTATATATATAAGTGTATAATATATATATATATATATATATATATTTCGATACGGGTTCCGATTCATGATATGACGATTATATTCGTTATAGTGTTTAGTTTAATTTTATTAGTATTATTTTTACGTTATTTTGTCATGTTATCGAAATGTATACCTAAAAGTTTAATTTAACAATTCCGATATCAATAGTGTTAAAAACCAAGATCGGGGGTCGCATGGTCTAAGGTATTACTCTCTCAATAAACTAGACTGCTGAGGACGGGTAGATCGGGATTTGAGTCCATGTCAAGTGTACTGAGAGTGGTTTTTCCAAAATGGTTTTCTACTCTCCCTACACGCAGATGTGGGTACACTACCTCTAAATTCAACCTTCCTAATTCATAGTACATTAGTATAACTAGTATATAGTCTTGTATTATGAATGGGTAGCATGATGTGATGCTAAAAACGTGTTAAATTCCTTCCTATTAGTATATAGCTTACATTCTTTTGATATCCTACGGTAGAATATACCTAACATTTTCACTTGTTCTTTAGAAACCTTTATATTTATTCACTATTATGTGTATATTTGATGTTTAATTCTATCCCGCAACTATATCAATTAATTCATTATATGTACACATTATTTTTTTACTATTTAGGGATAATGTTTCAATGTCAAGTTAAAGTACTAGTTAACTAGGGCCACTGTTTCAATGTCAGGTTTTGTCGAGGATAAATTATAACCTCAGCTTAAGATGTTTATTAGCTGTTTCAATGTTAGGTTATCCCATAGCCTGAGTTTAAACTTCAGGTTCCACTAACTCGAAGAAGGTGTAGGTTAGTGAGAAAACCTCAAGTTAATTACGGTAGAGAACAAGATGGCCACCACTTTGCCAGCTAATTGTTCAAAACATTCCAATATGTGTTGATGGATTTTGTTAAGATAAAGTTTAATGATAATTATTATTATTATTATTATTATTATTATTATTATTATTTAGCACCGTTTCTTACTACCCGTTCGGGTTATACGCTTAAGTACTAATTACGCTAATGGATTATGAATTGGGAAGGTTGAATTTAGAGGAAGTGAACCCGCATTTGCGTGGAGGGAGAGTGGAAAACCATTTAGGAAAAACAACCCCCAGTTCACCCGACCGAGATTCGAACCTCGATCTCCCCGTCCTCGGCAGTCGAGCTCAACACGACTAGCGCGTTAGCCAACTACGCCATATTTGATTCCGATTCAGATATTTATGATGAAAAATATATAGACTTATGGTGATCGTTAGTACTAAACCAAATATTAATGCAATATTCTTGCATGATTGAATAGTTTGGCTAAAAGAATATAAGTAGGCCTAACCTATATTTTGGCAGCCAGTTATATCAAAAGAAAATTGGGCCTTTACAATGCTTTATTTATTTAAATATTGCATAGCTATGTGGAAAAACAACTTTTACTCACATATTTAATTCCTTTTTCGAACACTTTTTAAAGGTCTAGGCATATTTGTATCAAGTCCCTTACCCTACACTGATTAAAGTTTCGCTTGAAACATGAACCTGTTCGTTGAAAAAAATTATTCACACAGAGCTGTGGTAGCCTAGTGTTTAAAAAATAAAACCTTTGTGGCTATGTAGGGCGTTCTTGCAATTAATTGTCACCGCCTATGCTCTGTAGTTTAACATATTTCCCTTTTTTCTGTAATAGTTTTACTCTACTTAGTATTGTAATAATTTTTCGAGAGAATTGTCAATGTTTTTCATAAAGGCCTAGGCCTGGTTGTATTAAATAGGTATACTGGGGTATCATAATTAAAGTTTCACTTGAAACCTGAACCCAGTTATTCAGGAAACATTATTCACACCCAAATATGGAAGTGTGGTGCTTATTTAAAAATAAATAAAGTAGGCCTAATGGATTAAGCAAATCAACACTAACAAATAAAATAATGGTTCAGTAGAAAAACAAATTTTACTTGAATTTTCTATTCCGTTTACTACATAAAGGCCAAGGTCCAATTGTATTACATAGCCTACACTAGTTAAAAGTTTCACTTAAATCTTAGGCTCAGTCGTTGAAAAAAGAAAACAGCTGTGGTAGCCTATAAGGTGATGGTGCACAAAATTCCCTATATATAAGAAACTTTTATCTATACGAAATAGCAAGTAATAAACTATTGTATAAAATCATTTCCTCCATAAGGATACGGAGAATCCAATGATACCTTACTCATATTATAATTATTTGAAAAACTTTTTATATCTACAACTTTAAACAACTCACCAAAACCACAAAGAAACGTAGATATTAAACTTATGTTCGTAATTTTAATTTTTAAGTTATCTAGGTTTAAGTTACTGGGCTACCGGGTTATTAAAGTATTATAATTATGCAATTAGTAATTCTTTTTATTATTATAAACTTTTCCAAACTGTCAAAACCTAGTAAATCAAGCATTATTAACACGTTTTTCTTGAAATATTAGGATTCCGCTCAGCGATATAGCAATACCCTTGACTTAGGTGAGTTTTGATTTAATTGTTCATCATAATAATTTTTATTGTTAATTTTTGTTCTAGCCCAAATCGATTCTCCGTATCCTTTTGGGTAAAAGGATGACGTTAAATTATTATTTATTTACTAGCTTGTATAAAATAAAAGTGTCTTAAATATACTGGTTTTTGCGCACTCTCCTCACCAATTTTTTAAACACTCTAGTTTATTCTTAAGCAGGATAAAATAAATCATTAAATCTATTGACTAGATTTAAAAAGAATGTAATAGTTTTTGGAGGGAATATTAGTATATAATGTATTAGTAAAATATGTCTGAAACATGCAAAAGACTCGCAAATGTATTTAAAATTAAATTAGATTATGATTATAAACGAATTTCAGCATTCGTTTATTCCCATTCCCACTAACTAATATTTTTGTTCAATTGATATTTGAGTAAAAATATACTACCAACCTTTGCATTCAACAAATTAATTCCAAATCAACTAACTTCCACATAAAAAGCCATTCAAACAGTAAACTACGTTAACCTGAAGTTTTAACTCGAGATAATATTAAACCTCAACTTAGTTAACAAGTATTTTAACCTGACATTGAAACATTAGGCCTTAAGGGCTACTGTTTCAATGTAAGGTTTTATCCATGTTAAATTATAACCTCAGCTTAATAATATGTTTATTACATGTTTCATTGTTAGGTTATCACATAGCCTGAGTTTAAACTTCAGGTTCCACTAACTCGAAGAAGGTGTAGAGGTTAGTGAGTAAACCTCAAGTTAATTATGGTAGAGAACAACATGGCCACCACTTTGTCAGCTGACTGTTTAAAACATTTCAATATGTGTTGTTGGATTTCGTTAAGATAACGTTTAATGATGCTATTTTATTCAGATTCAGATATTCATGATATGCAAGAGATTTTTAACCAGTGTAAAAATCCTACATTTTGAACAAGAACTAATAATTATTTTGTAGAATTTGTTGAGCAATATTAAAAATCCATTGCCACTGATTTATAAGAAATTATTAGAGATAGGCCTAATTTTGAAAGATAACAAGTGAGAGACTAAATATTGGAGTTATAAAACGAATAAATGAAAAATATATAGACTTATGTTGATCGTTAGTATTAAACCAGTATTAATACAAGATTCTTTGATGATTGATTAGTTTGGCCAAAGGAATATAAGTAGGACTAACCTATATTTTGCTAGCCAGTCATATCAATAGAAAAGTGGGAATTCACAATGATTTATTTATTTAAATATTACATAGTTATGTGGAAAATCAACTTATAATTCCTTTTTCGAGCACTTCATAAAGGTTTAGGCATAAATGTAATAAGTACCTTACCCTACAATTATTAAAGTTTCACTTGAAACATGAACCTATTCGTTGAGAAAAAATATTCACACACAGCTGTGGTAGCCTAGTGTTTAAAATCCAAAACCTTTGTGGCTATGTAGTGTAACATATTTTCCTTTTTTCTGTCATAGTTGTACTCTACTTTGCAGTGTAATAGTTTTTCTAGATAATTGTCAAAGTTTTTCATAAAGTCCTAGGCCTAGTTGTATTAAATAGGTATACTGTGGTATGATAATTAAAGTCTTACTTGAAACCTGAACTCAGCTCTTGAGGAAAAAATGTTCACACCCAGCTATGGAAGTCTAGTACTTATTTTAAAATAAATAAAGTAGGCCTAATGGCTTAACCAAATCAACACTAATAAATAAAATAAAGATTCAGTAGAAAAACACATATTTCTTGAATTTTTTTATTCCTTTTTCTAACACTTCATAAAGGCCAAGGTCCAGTTGTATTACATAGCCCACACTAATTAAAGTTTCACTTAAAACCTGGGCTCAGTCATTGAAAAAAAGTCACAAATAGCTGTGGTAACCAATAAGAGGATGGTGCATAAAATCCTCTATGTATAAGACACTTTTATTCATACAAAATAGAAAGTAATAAACTATTGTATACAATCATTTCCCTCACAAGGATACGGAGAATCAAACGATACCTTAATCTTATGATAATTATTTGAAAACCTTTTTATACCTACAACTTTATACAACTCACCAATATCACAAAGAAACCTAAATATTAAACTGATGTCATAAAATTTTAATTAAAGTTAATGGTAATTAATGTGTTATTAAAGTATTATAATATGCAATTAATAATCCATTTTATTAATTAAGAACTATTCCAAATTGTTCAAAACTGAATATTTCAAGCATTATAGCTACGTATTTATTGAAATATTAGGATCCCGCTCAGTGATATGGCAATACCCTGCGACTTAGATGAGTTTTGATTTAATTGTTTATCATAACAAATATTTTTATTAATTTTGGTTTTAGCTGAATTCGATTAAACGTATAATTTTGTGTAGAAGGATGACGTTAAATTATTATTTATATACTAGATTGTATAAAAAAATGGACTTATATCTACTGGTTTTTGGGCACATTCCTCACCCCTTTTTTCAACACACTAGTTTATTCTTAAGCGGGATAAAATAAATAATTAAATGTATTAAGTGGATTTTAAAATAATGTAATAGTTTTTTGAGGGAATATTAGTAATAATATATTAGTAAAATGGTTCTAAAACATACGAAAGACTTGCAAATGTATTTAAAATTAAACTAGATAATGATTATTAATGCATTTGAGCATTCATTTATTCCGATTTCCACTAAAATATATTTTTGTTCAAGTGATATTTGAGTAAAAATATACTACCAACATCTGCATTCAACAAATTAACTCCAAGTCAACTAACCTCCACATAAAAAGCCATTCAAACAGTAAACTACGTTAACCTGAAGTTTTAACTCGGGGTTATATTCAACCTCAGCTGAGTTAACTAGTGGTTTGATTCGATATTGAAACAGTTGGCCTAAGCTACGTTAACCTAAAGTTCTAACTCGAGGTTAAAGTATTTTAGGGCCTATGGTTAAATGTCAGGTTAAAGTAACTTACTAGTTAACTAAGTTGAGGTTTAGTATAACCTCGAGTTAAAACTTCAGGTTAATGTTGTTTACTGTTTGAATGGCTTTTTATGTGGAGGTTATTTGACTTGGAGTTAATTTGTTGAATGCAGAGGTTGGTAACATATTTTTACTCTAATGTCATTTGAATTTATTTTATATCAATTTGCGAGTCTTTTACGTGTTTCAGACATAGTTTATTAAAATATATATACTAATATTCCCTACAAAAACTATAACATTCTTTTTATATCTAGTAAATAGATTAATTGATTTAAGATTAAACTAGAGTGTTTAAAAAAGGGTGAGGAGAGTGCGCAAAAACCAGTAATTATGAGACACTTTTATTTCATACACGCTAGTAAATAAATAATAATTTAACGTCATCCTTCAACTCCCAAGGATACGGAGAATCGATTTGGGCTAAAACCAAAATTAATAAAAAATTCGTTATGATAAACAGTTAAATCAAAACTCATCTAAGTCACGGGGTATTGCTATATCGCTGAGCGGGATCCTAATATTTCAAGAAAAACGTGGTTACAATGCTTGAAATATTAGGTTTTGACAGTTTGGAATAGTTTATAATAAAAAAAAGGATTACTAATTGCATATTATATTACTTTAATAACCCGGTAAACCAATAACTTAAACCTAGATAACTTAGATTAAAATTTCGAACATCAGATTAATATGTACGTTCCTTTGTGATTTTGGTGAGTTGTTTAAAGTTGTAAATGTAAAAAAAATTCAAATAATTAAAATACGATTAAGGTATCATTGGATTCTCCGTATCCTATTGGGGGAAATGATTGTATACGATAATTTATTACTAGCTATTTTCTATAAATAAAAGGGTCTCATATATAGAGGATTTTATGCACCATCCCCATATTGGTTACCACAGCTGTTTGTGAATTTTTATTTCAACGAATGAGCCCAGGTTTTAAGTGAAACTTTAACTAGTGTGGGCTATGTAATACAACTGGACCTTGGCCTTTATGAAGTTTTAGAAAAAGGATTAGAAAATTCAAGTAAAATTTGTTTTTTACTGAATCATTATTTTATTTGTTAGTGTTGATTTGTTTAAGCAATTAGGCCTACTTTATTTATTTTTAAATAAGCATCAGACCTCCCTTCTATAAATGGGTGTGAACATTATTTCCTCAATAGCTGGTTTCAGGTTTCAAGTGAAACTTTAATTATGATACCACATTATACCTATTTAATACAACTAGGCCTAGGCCTTTATGAAAAACATTGACATATCTCTCGAAAACTATTACACTACTAATATAACCAGCTGAAAAAATATAGGCTAGGCCTACTTATATTCTTTTGGCCAAACTATTTAATCATCAAAGAATTCTGCATTAATATTTGGTTTAGTACTAACGATCACCATACGTCTATATATTTTTCCATTATGTATTAATTTTATAACTTCGCCAGGCTTTCATTTGTTATTTTTCCAAAATATCTCCAAAATTCTCTAACAAATCTGTGGCAATAGTTTTCATAAGTCTAAAACTTTTATTTAATCTAGCTCAACAAATTCTACAAAATAATTATTAGTTCTTGTTAAAAATGTAGGATTTTTATAATGGTTAAAACATTCTAGCATATTATATATATATCTGAATCTGAATCAAATAGCATCATTAACCTTATCCTAACGAAATCCAACAACACATATTGAAATGTTTTAAACAGTCAGCTGACAAAGTGGTGGCCATGTTGTTCTCTACCATAATTAACTTGAGGTTTACTCACTAACCTCTACACCTTCTTCGAGTTAGTGGAACCTGAAGTTTAAACTAGGTTATGTGATAACCTAACAATGAAACAGGTAATAAACATATTAAGCTGAGGTTATACTTTAACATCGATAAAACCTTACTTTGAAACAGTAGCCCTTAAGGCCTAATGTTTCAATGTCAGGTTAAAATACTTGTTAACTAAGTTGAGGTTTAATATTATCTCGAGTTAAAACTTCAGGTTAACGTAGTTTACTGTTTGAATGGCTTTTTATGTGGAAGTTAGTTGATTTGTAATTAATTTGTTGAATGCAAAGGTTGGTAGTATATTTTTACTCAAATATCAATTGAACAAAAATATTAGTTAGTGGGAATGGGAATAAATTAATGCTGAAATTCGTTTATAATCATAATCTAATTTAATTTTAAATACATTTGAGAGTCTTTTGCATGTTTCAGACATATTTTACTAATACATTATATACTAATATTCCCTCCAAAACTATTACATTCTTTTTAAATTTAGTCAATAGATTTAATGATCTATTTTATCCTGCTTAAGAATAAACTAGAGTGTTTAAAAAATTGGTGAGGAGAGTGGCAAATAACCAGTATATTTAAGACACTTTTATTTTATACAAGCTAGTAAATACATAATAATTTAACACCATCCTTTTACCCAAAAGGATACGGAGAATCGATTTGGGCTAGAATAAAAATTAATAATAAAAATTATTATGATGAACAATTAAATCAAAACTCACCTAAGTCAAAGGGTATTGCTATATCGCTGAGCGGAATCCTAATATTTCAAGAAAAACGTGTTAATAATGCTTGATTTACTAGGTTTTGACGGTTTGGAAAAGTTTATAATAATAAAAAGAATTACTAATTGCATAATTATAATACTTTAATAACCCGGTAGCCCAGTAACTTAAACCTAGATAACTTAAAAATTAAAATTACGAAATAAGTTTAATATCTACGTTTCTTTGTGGTTTTGGTGAGTTGTTTAAAGTTGTAGATATAAAAAGTTTTTCAAATAATTATAATATGTGCAAGGTATCATTGGATTCTCCGTATCCTTATGGGGAAATGATTTTATACAATAGTTTATTACTTGCTATTTCGTATAGATAAAAGTTTCTTATATATAGGGATTTTGTGCACCATCACCTTATAGGCTACCACAGCTGTTTTCTTTTTTCAACGACTGAGCCTAAGATTTAAGTGAAACTTTTAACTAGTGTAGGCTATGTAATACAATTGGACCTTGGCCTTTATGTAGTAAACGGAATAGAAAATTCAAGTAAAATTTGTTTTTCTACTGAACCATTATTTTATTTGTTAGTGTTGATTTGTTAATCCATTAGGCCTACTTTAGTTTATTTTTAAATAAGCACCACACTTCCATATTTGGGTGTGAATAATGTTTACTGAATAACTGGGTTCAGGTTTCAAGTGAAACTTTAATTATGATACCCCAGTATACCTATCTAATACAACTAGGCCTAGGCCTTTATGAAAAACATTGACAATTCTCTCGAAAAATTATTACACTACTAAGTAGAGTAAAACTATTACAGAAAAAAGGGAAATATGTTACAAATACAGAGCATAGGCGGTGACAATTAATTGCAAAACGCCCTACATAGCCACAAAGGTTTTATTTTTTAAACACTAGGCTACCACAGCTCTGTGTGAATAATTTTTTTCAACGAACAGGTTCATGTTTCAAGCGAAACTTTAATCAGTGTAGGGTAAGGGACTTGATACAAATATGCCTAGACCTTTAAAAAGTGTTCGAAAAAGGAATTAAATATGTGAGTAAAAGTTGTTTTTCCACATAGCTATGCAATATTTAAATGAATAAAGCATTGTAAAGGCCCAATTTTCTTTTGATATAACTGGCTGCCAAAATATAGGTTAGGCCTACTTATATTATTTTGGTCAAACTATTCAATCATCAAAGAATCTTGCATTAATATTTGGCTTAGTACTAACGATCTCCATAAGTTTATATATTTCATGTAGGTATTCAATACATAACTCCAATAGCTAGGCTCTCATTTGTTATCTTTTAAATCTATCCCCAATAATCTCTAACAAATCAGTGGTAATAATCTTTGTATACTGCTAGTACTTACAATATTTTTTAAACTTGTTTGCATTCATTGTATCTTGTAGAGTGACAATTTAATTATTAAATGGTTGGTTGGTATCCATTTAGTGCATTTTTTTGAGAGCTTCTTAATTTATTATACTGTATTATTATTGTTACCATATGTACATTCTAAAATGTTAAATTAATTTCTAGTAACCTTTAATTTTTTCCCTATTATATTATGTACTGTATGATCATCTCAAAATCATATTTACGTTCTATTGAAGTCTTATAGACATTATAATGTCTCTGGGGTTATCTTCTTTTATATGCTGGTGTAAAATTTGTATTCAATTATAACTTAGCTTACATTATTTTATAACAAGTCACTGTGACTTTAATTAATCTAGACCTGAATTATAGCATAGCAAGTAAACTTGTGAGTTTGTAAATTTGCATGAAATAACTTATCTTATTTCCGGGATCAAGATAAACTTAACGTATCTAACATAAAGGTTAATTTATGCTAACATCACAAACAAAGCACAACCATTGAATCTGAATGGTTTGATAGGAAATCCCCACTCCCTTGAAATAGGCCTAAGTTTGCCCCCCTTCCCCTTTTACGATAAATTTCAAATCCTCTGATATTATCGAATATGAAGATGAATGATGGCTTTTATCAAACTCCACATTATTTTTTAGATGCATTCAATTTTCAAACAAACTCTGGATAAGACCACTTTATAAATTCTAGAGGCATATAAATGTAAAAAAAAAAAAAAGTTGAGGAGGAATCTAAATAGTTTCTAGGGACATCCAAATTTCAAAAATTTATATTGGAGGATCACTCCAAATAGCTTATAGATGCATGCAATTTTGAAAAATTCTCACATGAGGACCATTTCAAATTGTTTCTGAAAGTATTTAAATTTTCAAATATTTGTCGGTGGAAGACCACTTCAAATACATTCTAGAGGCATTGAATTAAAAAAAAAAACAGAAAAATACCATTCCAAGTATATCTAAGATGATCCCATTTTAAAAATATTGCTAGGCGAAGACAACTTCAAATACATTATAGAGGCATATAATTTTCGAGAAAATAATCAGGCGTGGAGCAATGTTAATAGCTTCCAGGAGCATCCAAAATTTAAATATATTTTGAAGGAGACCATTCCAGATAGCTTATAGAATAATTCAAATTTCAAAATGTTTATGGGGAAGACTACTCTAAATAGATTATAAAAATAAACTGATAAAAAAAATTTGGGAGGAGGACCACAACAAACAGCTTTTAAGGACATACAATTTTCAAACTTTTCTCGGGGTGGGTGGGTTGAAGAAGGGGGAGTGAAAGAAGAGACCCTAAAAAATACCTTTTACTTTCACCCCTACACCCTACGCAAATAAAGCTCTACCACCACTGACCTTAGCACGTAGATTAAGTGATTAGTCTAATAACCCTTGTCTTAAAAGTACCTTTAATATATATTTTTAAATCATGCTACTTTCAACAGGCAATTATTATAGTTTGATATCTGAAATATATTTATTTAACCTTTTAAAACAGTAACTAATTGCACCGGTGGGCACGCGGACAAAATGCCAAGTCTGTTTTGTACGGATTTGTCAGTGATGGGGATTTCGGGGTTCAAAACCCGGCTGGGTATACTGAAGGTTTTTTTTGTAAATGATTTTTATCTCTTTTTTCATGAAAATACAGGCACATTTTTCTAAAGTGTAACTTACTCATCTCTAGCCCATTGCAATTAAATACCTATCCCAGAAAGATGGGTCAATATGAAGGGGGAAAAAAGTATTTTTTATGGTCTAGAATACATTTTAAATTTTGGTAAGGAGGGTTAAATTGAAATTTTGATAAGAATTATACTACTATAAAGCCACATGGCTGACTCACTCACTCACATTAATGTTAACCCACTTCCAGATGAGCTAAAAACTTGAAATTTGGCAAACTTATAGCTTATAGCCTGTAACCGACGGGAAAATTCCAAAAAAATTAAAAAAAAAATTTACCCCCGAAATAAATTCAAAACTGCAGAACAACTTTAAAGTCGGTGCGGTATATACAATAAAATACCAGTAACTTTAAGTTGTTACGTTCAAAACATTACATTAGTTTACATCCACTTGTAAAGAAAACTGACTGGGGGTTTGGGGGCGGAGCCCCTTACGAGCAAAGCTAGTGTGTATAATAAAGCTGCATTAAATCTAGTCGAAACTAGTAAGTAGAAAAACATATCATTTTATATTTGATATCATAAAGGACCCTGTATATCATTAATCAAACATTGTATTGTTCTATGTTTTTTCATAGTGCCAACCTCCAAGCATTTCCGGGGCTAGTGTAATTCTAGTTTTGGGACGTTAAATGGGTTGAAATGTGACTTTCCCTGTGGGATCTCACATTGACACTGATGTTTGGCCAATGGTCATGATGAATAAATATTTCTTCGATAAGCACCACTGTAAGAGGGGGAGGGTAGGCCAGGCTACTGATGGAGGATTGTAAGGACTTTGCCTACCTGCAGGCGCGAATTCAGGGGGGGGGGGTCAACCGATCAGTTGACCCCCCTGTGAAAGTTAGAAAATTAGAGAAACAGAATTAAAGTTCAAATTTTATAAAGAAAAATACAACACAGATGAATTATACAATTTTGTATCTTTTTATACGCATACACCTCTTAGCCAGGTCCAAATGTGCGTTATTCGTCCACGTTTAACCAATGATGCACTCACGCAAGTGTGGAAAAAATATCCATTTTCATGTACAAATATTTGTCGTGCTTGGCGAGTAACGAACATTGCTCCACATAGAGACGGTAGACTACCACACATCAAAGAAGACTAATAATCGCCTGAGAGCAGTTCATCCACGAATATCGAATATAGAGTTTTTGTTGACAGCAGGAGCAACTGAACTGTGGGGGACTCTGCCCCTCTGGAAATAATGTGCCTCTCCCTGGAATAAATTCCCCCTAGATATATTTCAAATCCTCTGATATTATCGAACATGAAGCTGAAAGATGGCCTTAAATCAAATTCCAAATGACTTCTAGATGCATGTCATATTAAAGAATCTTCAGGCGAGGAGAACCCCAAATAGCCTAGTTTCTGAAATAATTCAAATTTCAAAATTTTGTCAGTGGTGACCACTTCAAAGATCATCTTCTAGAGGTATCTAACTATCGTAAACAATTAAGGTGAGGATCACTCTAAATAGCTTCGAGGGGCATACAAATTCCAAAAATTTCCAGGTGAAGAATACTTTTAAATGGCAAATAAAAGAATCTAATTTAAAAAAAAATCGAGGCAAAGTCTACCCATGACTTCTAGAGTGAACAATTTTTCAAAAAATTGTTGAAGGAGGGCCACTCCAAATAATTTTATAAAAAACTATCTGAATTTAAAAAAAATGGATAGGATGACCACGGTTTAAAACATACATTAGATTAAATATGAATGATAAACTATTAAATAGATTTAAACAAAAATCTAACATTGTAAGTAGCTATGTTATTTATAATTATTATGACCCCCCTATGAAAATGATATGGACCCGCCCTTGCCTACCTGTAACGGCATAGATAAGATTTTCAATGTTAGTGAATTTAAGTTTTATTCAACAAGATTTAGATAAATAATTTTGAAACATAAACCATAAATTCTTAATAATTCTAGAAATAGTCCTACAGTTTTACAAAATTATTATATTTGTCTTGAAGTATTTTTTTAAACGTATATTTTTTTTATAAATTTTCAACAACTTAGGCTATTTGTCTTAGTCACAAAAATGTCTTGTAGGACTCTTCCTTCCAGGATGTAGATTAAAAAAGTCCGTGATAGCATATGTCTATCTAGAATAGGAAGCAAGAAAAATAAGTTAAATAAAAAAACACGTCGATGTTTTCAAGGAGTGAATAGTATATTGAGTGTGTAAACTCGTCAGAGGAATAGGGGAAGGGTTATCAGTAGATAAACAAGAGACTTCACAGGATGAACTGCTCATTTTCTTCTCTCTCTTTCTATTTCGTACATTGGTTCTAGTGCTTCGATTGCTTAGGTGTGTCAAGTTAAGATATATTTAGCACCGCGTCTTACTACCCATTCGGTTTATACGCTTAAGTACTAATTACGCTAATGGATTAGGAATTGGGAGGGTTTAATTTAGAGGAAGTGAACCCGCATTTGCGTGGAGGGAGAGTGGAAAACCATTTAGGGAAAACCACCCCCAGTTCACCCGACCGAGATTCGAACCTCGATCTCCCCGTCCTCGGCGGTCGAGCTCAACACGACTAGCGCGTTAGACAACTACGCCACCGAGGCGGGTTCAAGTTAAGATGTAACCCGCTTCGCAAAATAACTTCGATATGTCTAGGTAGGTAACGTTGTTAACTGCCAAGAACCTCCAGAATGTTTTATTTATTTTTACTTCTTTGAACACACTCGGCCCGAAAATGGTTTGCCGATTAGAGATTGAAAATCAAGCCTGGTTGTGTAGCTGGTGGCTAGCTATATATTGGTTGAGATGAGTTTGTTCATTTAATAACATACACCGTTACACAGCCATATTACTCGTGTTTGTGGGTTCTTGTAATTGGATATATAAGACTAAAATTAAGGGTAGTTTACTGAAGGACAAAAAGAGAAGAAATAGATTTTCTCAAAATCGGCTATAAAGATTTTGATTACATTTTATTTCAAAGCATCTATAAATATTCTAAACAAAATGGCTACTCTCAATATTTCGTCAAAATAAATTTAAGGGCTCCGATCTGATGCGTAAATTCTCATTTTGTATCATATCTCCTAAATTATTTGAGATAGGAAATCACTTATAATTACAAATATGTAGATCTATTTATAATACAAATATTTTATTCGCAACATATTTTTATAAAATCAATAACTTTAGGGCTATACGAAAATATATATATTTTATAGCTTTACGAACACTAAAGGTTAAGAACTGCGACCGTAAAAAAAAATCTAACCTGAAATGTTAATGGATGTCGACGTCCGAACCCTAAAATGTGGTCTTTGCAATGCCGTCTGTCTGTGTGTGTTTAAACTTAAAATTAAGAGTAGTTTAATAGAGGGCGAAAAGAGAAAAAATCGATCTTCTCAAAATTGGCTCTAGCGATTTTGATTAACATTCGTATCTAGGCGTTGATTAAGATTATGAATAAACTGGCTATTTTCATTTTCCCATGAAAATAACTTTTAGGATACTTTACAGGAGCTGAAATTTCCGTATCTCCGCAACTATTTGAGATACTAAATAACTTATCATTGCAAAATTGTTGTACTATTAAAAATAAAAACTTTTATTTGACATATATTTTTATAAAACCAACTGTTTCTGAGATATTGGTAAATATATTAATACAATTTTGTGAGCTTTAGTTGTAAACATATACTACTTAATAATTATGTAATGCCATAGAGTAATTAAATATAAGTAAGTCTCTCAAAAAGTTTATGTTATTTTTCCTTAAACCTCTTAGAAGAAACGTTTGTACAACAATGATCTATCTCCATTTTAGACTCAATAGTCAATATTTACATTTTTTATTGGTCAAAATTTACAAATGAGGAATTTAATAGCAATGCAATGACCTGAATATGCGCAACACCTAATAAAATGTCGAAAATTTTAACCTGAAGTCAAAATTTTAATACGAAGTGTTGACTCTTGTGGACTCAATATCAATCTGTTTATTGGTCCAAACATACAAATGAGGACATTCATTCTTTAAAAATAAAATTATAAAATTTAAACCTGGGACTCAAAAAAGTTTTACATAAATATAGTGCAATTTGTGCTTGGGTTTGCTAGTGTATATTATTTCGTTTCACATATATTACGAGTTTTGAGTAAATATCAGCATTTTTAAACAATAGAGCGAGAAAGTCCGTGTGGAGTTCCGCACCATTTATTTAAGTTTTTTTTTTAGTACTGCGTCTTACTACCCTTTCGGGTTGTACGCCTATGTATTAATTACACCAATGTGTCAAAGATTGGGAAGGTTTAATTTTAGAGGAAATGTACCCACATTTGTGTAGAGGAAGAGTGGAAAACCATTTAAGAAAAAAAACACCCTCAGTACACCCGCCCGGGATCTAATCCCAATCTTCTCGTTTTAGGCAGTCTAGCTTATTGAGATAGTAACGCCTTAGACCATGCGGCCACCGAAGCGGGTTTATTAAAGTTATTTATGAGACAGTAAATGTTTATCTATACATATAATAAAACTCAAAGTTATGTTTGTTGCCAATAAACTAAAAAAGTACTCATTGGATCGAAACTGGACTTATTCTGCTGTACTTATTTTTCAGGGAATCATGGAAAGCTATAATATACCATCACGATATCTCGCCAGCGAGCGAAATAGTGTCGAAGAAACCCGGGCATAAGCAGTGAACATACGCCATGGCTGGTGTTGTGGGCACATAAGACAACACGTGATATGAGCCGGGTGTGGATTTGGAGGGGGGGGGGAGGGGACGAGTTCATAGTCAGGCTTAGTGCGTCTCAAGTGCATCTCGAAACCAAATACTCGACTTCACCAACCTAGACTAGAATGTAGTGGGCCAATTCTAGCATATGAGACCGGCCTGTTCCATTCTGGTCTTGCTAGTTGTAGTCTTGTGTTTGGTTTCTACAGTAGCTCCATGGCTTCTTTGGTGCTGACTGACAGTTCACAGCTGACTTCTGACAGTCAACATTTAGGTATATACAGTATATACAGTATATACAGTTAGTATATACCTAAATGTTGACTGTCAGAAGTGACAGCTGCTAAACACATGTTTTTTGCAGATCATATGGTTCGGCGTAGGGATACATAATTTGGTCCGGTAACTTTTCAAAGCCGTCAGCTGTCAGCTGTTAGCTGTCAGTCAGCACCAAAGAAGCCATGGGGCTACTGTAGATGCACTTGAGGCGTAGGCCTACCATGTCTGACTAGGAAACTGGTCCTAAGACGCGGTCGAATGTGTTGATGTATTATTTAGTGCGAGCGAAGCTGATGCTAGTAAATAAATAAAAAAATAAGATTTATATTAATTAAACTTTAAACCATGGGATTGTAATAACTTGCATTTTTGTAAATCTTCAATAATTATTGGCTTAAGAAATACTACATCTAAAAACTGTATACGTAAAAATATGGCGTAAGCTAAATGTTCAGGCAAATATGGATTATAGCCTCGAGTCAACATGGCTGTGTATCTAAAGTATTAATATCTATAAGGACTCATCAAAATAATATATTTAATAACGTTGCATACTTGGAGATTTCGAAGCTTTTTTGCGAAGCGGGTTGCATCTTAATTAGACGCATCTAAGAAGTCTAAGCACTATCACAATTAGAAACCAATGTATGAAATATAAGGAGAGGGAAGGAAATGAGCAGCTAACCCTAGATGATGACACTTTCCCTCTTCCTCCGACGAGTTTACACACTCACTATACTGTTTGCAGCTTGAAAACATTGACTTTCTTTTTCAATTTACCTTTTTTTCTTGTTTCCTATTCTAGATAGACATTTGCTACCATGTACTTTTTTTTAATCTACATCCTGGCAGGAAGACTCAAGATAATAATTAAAATTTTGTGAGATTGAAAGACTATTTTTAGAATTATATAAGAATCTATGTGTTTTTTTTTCAAATTTATATATTTATAACTCGTTGAATAACAATGGAAATTCTATCTTGACCTGACGTGACGTCACAGGTAGGAAACGTCCTTAGCTGTAAGCCCCAGGGCGAAAGACTATTTTATAAAGCTCTTGGTAAAAACATTGAGGTGTTTAGCTACGGGCTCCAGTTTCGATATACATGTGATTTCATATTTAACAAAGATTTGAATTAATTATTAATGTTGGACAACGTTTAGAAATTTCAAGTTCAAAGGTCAAATATACTTTGCTTTGGGTTTGACACCCACAGTAAGTTTCCCATCTTTGAAACATTTTGAAGGAAGGAAAAACCTTGGATAAATTATGGAAAGATATAAAATACCTCACTAAACATGACACATTTAAACAATATAATAATTTATAAGCGCCACTAAACAGTATTTTAACAACGACTAGGGATTAAAAACATCTATAATGTAATAAGAGATAAATTCAGATATGTCAGCAGAAAAATATAGTGCGATTTGTTTATTTCTATGAACTTTTCTCTTTTACTAAATGCACTTTTTTTTTATTACCGCGTCTTACTACCTGTTTCAGTGTTCATGTTATACGCATATGTACTAATTACGCTAATGGGCTAGGGATGAGAAATGTTGAATTCATAGGAAATGTACCCGCACTTGGGTGGAGAGAGAGTGGAAAACAATCTAGGAAAAACCACCCTCAGTACACCCGACCGGGATTTGACTCCGGTCTCCCTGTTATTGGCAGCCTAGTCTATTGTGAAAGTGATGCTTTAGAGCATGTAGCCATCGAAGCAAGCTTGGATGCACTTATCGGATACCTAATTCAAAAATTAAAGGTACCGTTATGTGACAGCGACCAAAACATTGTCTTATACTTCTGATTTGACCTAGCTTGACCCACTTCTGTGGCTGCGTGCTCTAACGCGCTACTCTCATGTTGGACTAGACTGCCGAAGACGGGGAGATCGGTGTCCGATACCGATCTGGTGAACTGATGGGGGTTTTCCCAGATATTTTTCCACCATAAATCCACGCAAATGTGGGTGCACCTCCTCTAAATTAAACCTTCCTAATACCTAGCACATTAGGGTAGTCAGTACATAGGCGTATAACTCAAATGGGTAGTAAGACGCGGTGAACAAAACAAAAACCGCTTAGCTTCACGTGTTTCAAGCTTCGCTTTGACTTTGCTTCGCAATTAAAATGTTACCTTCGCACAGCCATTCTATTCATATAAGAGGCTCCATAGTTAGATTTTGCGAAACCACTTTCCAGTTATTAACGAGCCAAGATTTACCATTAGGTGTTCCCTTTGACCTATATAGCAACTATCACATAATCCAGTAGATGGCTTCTGCACGTTTTTATAAACACGTGTTCTGTACCGGATCCACCCAACTAGAAGTTGATGCCACCCTAACCTCCAAGTAAATCCACCCTTTAGATTAGTTCTGTGACCCTGCCCCAGTTCCTGGCAAACCATGGAAAGCCCTCTCAAACCAATCTTGCGCAGCGGTAGCGAGGTCAGCCTCGCTATAGTAGAGTGATGTTACCCAGAACGTAAAGTAACAGATGCTCATGAATTACAATCCCACCATCTTGAACGACCGCAAGCAATCAACGAATGGTAGCAGTCTGGCCAAATATGGAGCAGTAATAGTAGGGGAACAAATGAAGTTGTCGCCAAGACCTTGGACAAGGTCTGCTGATACTGTCTGGGATGTTAATCAGGTGAAAAACTGGATTAGAAGTTGCGGAGATGTGAGAAGTGGAAAGGGAATTCAAATGAATTCCTGGTGAGTTGCTGTTTAGTCTTCAGAAGGAGAAGTGAGCTGAAGCTTTCCGGAACACTACCTTACACAAACACACCTGGGTCCAATTCTCAACTGGGTTGACCGACATGAGGGTTTTCTGCTTGGTGAGTGAATCACAACATAAACCTTTCTTTGAGCTTTACAATATTTTGATAAAAGTTGGTAGAAATAATATGAAAAGGTTTCTCTTATTTCCTGGATCTTGTCTTGAGTTGGCTAAGCATGTTGTAAATCTATTTTATAGTTTAAAGTGTTAGCGACGTTTCTTCTTGGAGATTTCAAAACTATTTTGTGAAGTTGGTTGCATCTTAGCTTGACGCTACCTAAGCAGTCTAAGCACTATCACACTTAGACACCAATTACAAAATGAAAGAGAGAGAGGAAAATAAGCATTTCAGCCTGCGAGGTCTCTTGTTTATCTACCGATAACACTTCCCCTCTTCCTCTGACGAGTTTACACAGTCACTATATTATTTGTGACTTGAAATCATTGACTTGCTTATTAATGTACTTTTATCTTGTTTCCTATTCTAGATAGACATATTCTAACACGGACTTTTTTAGTCTACATCCTGGCAGGAAGACTCCTACAGGACATTTTCGTCGCCAAGTCAAATAGCCTAAGTTGTAGGGGATTTATAAAAAAATACGTTTACAAAAAACTACCTACTTCAAACTGAAAAAAAAATTAATTTTATGACAATGTAAGACCATTTTGAGAATTATTTAATGAATTTATGGTTTTTGTTTTAACTTTATATCTTAAAAAGTCGCTTAACAAAACCTAAATTCATTAACATAAGAAATCCAATTTTGACTTGTTGTGACATCACAGGTTATGTTCTTAAGTTATATAGATTTTTAAAGAAATAAACTCTAAATAGAGAATTTTATTTGTCACCTTGCTTCACTACCCGTTCAATATATATGCATATTTACTCAAACGTTTTATGGATGAGTAAGGTTGAATTTAGAGGAATACACCTGCATTTGCGTGAAGGGAGAGTGGAAACCATTAAGGAAAAACAACCCTTGGCATACCTGACCGGTATTTGAACCCCGATCTCCTCGTCATATGCACTCCATTCTACTGCGAGAGTGATGCAATAGACCATCCAACCAACATTTAAGTGTTTATATATGCAAATATTATTTGAAGTTAAACTTCTTATAGCAATGAATCACATTTCTTTTTTTACCACCCGTTTGGATTATACCAATATGTGCTAATTATGCTAATGTGTTAGGGTTCAGGAAAGTTGAAATTAAAGAATATGTACCCGTATTTGCGTGGAGGGAGATTGGAAAATCCAACCTTCCCAGAGTTTGACATTTGGTCCGCGTGCCCACCAATGCAGGTCATTCTTGAGTTAAGATAGTTTATAAGTTTTTTTGGCACTGCCTCTTACTACCCGCACTTAGCTAGGAGAGACCGGGACAAGTTCACCATGGGACCAAATTCAATTTTTTTTTACATTACCATAAAATAATATATAAATATTTAGTTTTATGTTCGAGGAGGATTCTTTTCAGCTTAGTAATATCTCTGCTATTATTATGAAAATTAGAAGTTTAAGAGATTTAAGACGAAATTGCACACGGGGAAGGATTACATGTAATTAGAATAAAATAGAATAAGAAAAAACTCTGTTTTATCTCTAAATAACACTGTGCTCGTGTAAAATAATTTCTTACTTTAATTAATTCTTCATAATTTCGGTAACAATAAATAAGCAAAAGTGTAATAAGCTTTCTTTAACAACCCAACTACAAATAAATATTGTTGCTTTTCTTTATTGGCCTGTAAGAGGTAAAAAAAAGTTTATATTAATTATCAGCACGTTTTAATGATGAGAATTAAATAATTAAATAATTTAAATTTTTGAAGAAACAACTAACCATTATTATTAGTTTGTTATTGATAGTACTAGTACTATTATATAACCCACATGGATGGTCGAATGTTCTAACGCGTCACTCTTGTGTTAGACTTGATTGCCGATAACGGGGAGATCGGGGTTTGACCCTCGGTCGGGTGTGCTTAGGGTGTTTTTCCCTAAAAGGTTTCCCACTCTCCCTCCACGCCAATACGGGTACATATCCTCTAAAACTAGCGAAATTAACGTATACGTTCAAACCCATACCGGAACTAAGACGCAATGAGAATGTTTATATTATTAATATTAATTTTATTTATCTATTCACCGCGTCTTTGTTTTCAACAAATATGAGTAATTTACGAACATGTATTTAGGCCTAACTGTGTTCCAAATTATCTTAAAAATTCTATAATAAACCTAAGGCTATGAGTTTGAATTTTTTTTCCATAGTGCTATAAAAAGTAAAATTTGATACATTTGTATACGACACTAATTCACACTGCTTTATTTTTAGTTATAGCAGTCTTTTACTTGACCTTGAAGTTCCTATTTTTGAAAGTGTATCCAATATAATTAATTGAAATGACTTTGGTTGATATACAGTTGGGAGATAAGTTTAAATGGCAACATATTATGTTGAACCTTTATTACTTATACCCCCAAAACATAGACTATGGCTAATCGAACATTTGATTAAATTTTTTTACCACAATAAGAGAGCCTTGTTTCATCCATTATAAACTGATAATCTCTTGAATTAAATAATATGTACAGTACACTCTGCTTAGAATAAAAATGTACAGTCTTATGGACGTTGCCTACCTGTGACGTCACGGTAGGTCAAGATAAGATTTCCCATGTTAGTGAGTTTACGTTTAATCCAAAGAGTTTTAAATTTTTGAAAAAAAAAACAATAATTCTTAAATAATTTTAAGAATAGTCCTCCAGTGTCACCAAGTTATTATTTTTATCTTGAAGTAGTTTTATAATGTATTTTTTTTTAAATTCCTCTACAATTTAGGCTATTTGGCTTGGTTACAAAACTGTCCTGTAGGAGTCCCTGTTATCCCATGTCTACCTAGAATAGGAAACAATGGAAAGGTAAATTTAAAAACACGTCAAAGTTTTCGAGGAGTGAATAGTATGGTGAGTGTGTAGACTCGTCATAGTAAGAGGGTAAGTGTTATCAGTAGATAAACAAGAGACCTCTCAGGGTGAACTGCTCATTTTCCTCCCTCTATTTTTATTTCGTACATTGTTGTCTAAGTGTGATAGTGCTTAGACTGCTTAGGTACGTCAAGTTAAGATGCAACCCGCTACGCAAAATAGCCTAGAAATCACCAACAGTCGTTAACCTTGATGAGCTCCCCTATGGCTCTATGATATAAGCTGCTCCATAGTGAAAACAAACGAAGTAAGCATACTACCTTACAGGGTAAATTTATGTGTTTGAAAAATCTAAATTGATAGATAGATGGCAGGATTTTTTTCTAGAAGTAAAAAAGGGAATATTATTAAAAAGTTTATAGAATTATGATGAACTGTAAAATTTTTAAATTAATCACCCTTGTGAGCGAGTCACCCTTCAGGTACTTCTATTATAAGTGGAATTATTAATATAAATTTATTCAGTAAGCAAATTTGACCTTTGCTTACAGTTAAAAAGTTACTAAAACAGTCTGTATTTATCTATCTTACAACTCTTTCTCATCACTTTGATTAGAGATGTCAATTTACATTCTTGTCAGTTGTCTAAATGATAAAACATTTTTTTCTGTACAGATTATTATTTTGGAATTATTTTTAGTTACGTTTTAACTTTAAAAATACTAAGTATATGGGAAAGAACTTAATTTCACATCCGTTTTAAATCACTTTTGATTTAATTTCTTCTCTAATTATGCCGCATTATTAAACAGATATTTAACTTTCAACTCTAGTTTGTTGATTAAAAATACTAACCCTCGTCTGTAAAATATTTTTTCGCATAAGAACATGCGTAGTGATGGATGTCATTCCATGTATTAGCACGAAAGGTACGAGCATTGCTTGGTATTTTTACAGGATGATCCAAAAGTCACTCGACCCAAAGAAAAAACTTATATTTTGTGCCATCAATCGGCAATTCGGCAATTCAGCACACGTGATTCTGGAAAACTACGCACAAACGATTGTTGGCATTCCATGTACGAGTTGGCCTTAAAATAATATTCTAAAATGAATACTCATTCTGCTCGTGAAAAACTCATCTTACACTTTCAAATACTGGTAACTCAACTGGCTAGACCTAGTGTATGTCTCAAGGTCATATGGCCTGCACAACTCTCGGCCAATATTACAGTGTTGCCATATATATAAACAACATGTTCATTTTCCATGTTCTTCTGCGAAAAATATCATTGGAAAAACAGGGTTGTGCAATTTTTGGATCATCCTGTATAAGCAAAGACTGTCAAAACCAGAAACTAGATTAAAACTATGAGAGCGAGTTGTAGTAAATTAATAAGAGTATTATGTAAATCCATTAAGACAAAAATAATCAATTTATTTAAAATATATATTTATATTATTAGGTATTATTTGTTTCTAAATAAAAATAAAATACACAATAAATGGTACGGCACACCGCACAGACTTTCTCTCTCTTTCTATAAACTCGTAAGATTTCTGAACGGAATAATGTACATTGTATCATCACCACTCCACATAAGAACACGCATAAAATAATATACAATGATATAGAATCAATGAGAAAAGAGGCGCATCTTTGTCCACCTAAGAACATTTCAAAAAGTTTAATGTCTTCCACAATGGTCAACACTTCGTATTAAAATTTCGATTTCTGGTTAAAATTTTAACATTTTAAAAGATGTTGCAGATCTTCAAGTCATCGCATTGATATTTAATTATTCATTTATACATTTTGACCAATAAAAAATGTAAATATTGACTATTGAGTCTAAAATGGAGATAGATCATTGCTATGCAAACATTTCTCCTAAGAGATTTAAGGAAAAATAACATACTTTTTTTAGATACTTACTTATATTTAATTACTCTATGGCATTGGAGAATTATTGCGTTAAGACTTAAGTAGTATATGTTTACAACTAAAGTTCACAAAATTGTATTAATATATTTGCAAATATCTCAGAAACTGCTGCTTTTATAAAAATATATGTCAAATAAAAGTTTTTTATTTCTAATAGTCCTACAATTTTGCAATGATAAGTTGTTTAGTTTCTCCAATAGTTGTGGAGATATGGAAATTAACGCTTCTGTAAAGTACCCTAAAAATCATTTTCATAGAAAAATGAAAATAGCCAGTTTATTTATAATCTTAATCAACGCCTAGATACGAATTTTAATCAAAATCGTTTGAGCAGATTTTGAGAAAACCAATTTTTTCTCTTTTCGCCCTTCAGTAAACTACCCTTAATTTTAAGTTTTTATAGACACACAGACAGACGGCATTGCAAAGACTATTTTTTAGAGTTCGGGGGGTCATGAGACGTCGACATCCATCAACATTTCAGGTTAGTTTTTTTTTTTACGGTCGCAATACTTAAACTTTAATGTCCAAAAAGTTAAAAAAAATTCATATAATTGCGTATATATTGAAAGTTATTGATTTTATAAAAATATGTTTCGTATAAAATATCTGTATTATAAATATATATACATATTTGTAATGCTAAGTAATTTCATATCTCAAATAGTTTCGGAGCTATTTAAAAAAATGTTAATTTACGCATCAGACCGGAGCCCTTAAAGCCATTTTGCCGAAATATTGAGGGTAGCCATTTTGTTTGTAATATTTATTAATGTTTATAAATGAAATTTAATCAAAATCGTTGGAGCCGATTTTGAGAAAATCGACTTTTTCTCTTTTTGCCATTCAGTAAACTACCCTTAATTTTAAGTTTTAATAGACACACAGACAGACGGCATTGCAAAGACTATTTTTAAGGGTTCGGGGGGTCATGAGACGTCGACATCCATCAACATTTCAGGTTAGTTTTTCTTACGGTCGCAATACTTAAGCTTTAATGCCCAAAAAGTTAAAAATATATATATAATTGCGTATATATTGAAAGTTATTGATTTTATAAAAATATGTTTCGAACAAAATATTTGTATTATAAATATATATATACATATTTGTAATGCTAAGTAATTTCATATCTCAAATAGTTTCGGAGCTATTATAAAAAATGTTAATTTACGCATCAGACCGGAGCCCTTAAAACGATTTTGCCGAAATATTGAGAGTAGCCATTTTGTTTGGAATATTTATTTATGTTCATAAATGAAATTTAATTAAAATCGTTAGAGCCGATTTTGAGAAAATCGACTTTTTCTCTTTTTGCCCTTCAGTAAACTACCCTTAATTTTAAGTTTTAATAGACACACAGACAGACGGCATTGCAAAGACTATTTTTAAGGGTTCGGGGGGTCATGAGACGTCGACATCCATAACATTTCAGGTTAGTTTTTCTTACGGTCGCAATACTTAAGCTTTAATGCCCAAAAAGTTAAAAATATATATATAATTGCGTATATATTGAAAGTTATTAATTTTATAAAAATATGTTTCGAATAAAATATTTGTATTATAAATATATATACATATTTGTAATGCTAAGTAATTTCATATCTCAAATAGTTTCGGAGCTATTATAAAAAATGTTAATTTACGCATCAGACCGGAGCCCTTAAAACGATATTGTCGAAATATTGAGAGTAGCCATTTTGTTTGGAATATTTATTTATGTTCATAAATGAAATTTAATCAAAATCGTTAGAGCCGATTTTGAGAAAATCGACTTTTTCTCTTTTTGCCCTTCAGTAAACTACCCTTAATTTTAGGGGTAGATATCCAATTCCAAAAACCCCTCGGGGCAACCCTATGAAAACCCTAGATATCAAGTTTCAGCTCAATCGGTAAAATAGTTTAGGCTCTAGTTGGAGGTACAGACAGACAGACAGACAGACAGACGGAAATTCAAAAACCACTTTTTCGGATTCAGGAAGTCATGAAACGTCAAAATTCATCAAAATCTCGAGTTCGATTTTTTTTGACGATCACAATACTTTCTCTACCTGTAAGATAGAGAGAAAGTAACAAGATTAAATATCAGAACCTTCTATCTACATAATACTCTAAGCTTCCTTTTAAGTAAAACAACAAAGTATAATTATCAGTGTAAATTATTTATGATTTTAATTTTAACTTTGAATTGAAATAATATAATGATAGCTTGAATGGCTAAGCTATTATATTTTCTAATTTAGTTTAAGGCCGAATTTAAATATTATATTCTTTAGATTGAAAAATGACCTTGAACATAGGATGACTCCTGGATTGCTCAGTGGTTATGACATTGGCCTACTAATACAAAGGTCTTGGGTTCGATTCCCGTGTCCAGGTGTCATTTTTCTCTTTAAAGAATATTATGTATATAGCAAAGATGCATTTTTAACAAAATTTTGATACGATTGTTTTCTGAATCCAATATAGTTAATACACCACCAACCACCAAAATGATTGTTTCTTTTTTCAGTTGCTGTTGCTGGTGAAGTTGTGCACATGTGCTCCTTCTCTACTGGTAGTTGAACCATCACATTTAGGATTCGTGCTATCGACAGGAGCACACTTTGTAAGCCTTGAGGATGTGAGGGAGATCAAGAGATATATTCAGGATGATGGCCAGTACCACGAAGAAGACCACAGCTCTTCGAATGATGGCCAGGAGCAAGTTGAAGACGTTGATGCCGCCCAAAAGTTTGGAGAGGACCAAGGACAATACCACGATGATGGAACTACAGAAAATCAAGAAAAAGTGGGAGATTACGATGGCGAAGAAACGGAAACCTTTCAAAACGAAGAGTATCAATATGTGGAAAAGAATGAGACAATAGAAGAAAATTCTGATAATGAGGGACAATACAGTGAGAATTATCACACGAATGAGAATAAATCATTAACTGAAGGGCAATACATCGAAAAGAATGAAGGGTCTTATGATGAAGGGCAATATATAGAAAAGAAGGAATCACAAATTATGAAAAGGATGAACATTCAGATGTTGAAGAGCAATACAACGAGAAAACTGAGAATACTGCTGATGAGGGGCAATACATAAAAGTAAGTGATAATTCAGATGATGGACAATACATAGAAAATAATTATAGTTCAGATGATGAAGGGAAATACATAGAGAATAGTGAAAACTCAGAAAATGAAAAACAATACAGCGAAAAGAACAAAAATTCAGTCGATGAAGGACAATATGTAGATAAGAGTGAAAATGAAGATGATGAAGGGAAATACATAGAGAATAGTGAAAACTCAGAAGATGAAGGACAAAATGTAGATAAAAGTGAAAATTCAGATGATGAAGGGAAATACATTGAGAAGAATGAAAACTCAGAAAATGAAAAACAATACAACGAAACGAACGAAAATTCAGTCGATGAAGGGCAATATGTAGATAAGAGTGAAAATTCAGATGATGAAGGGAAATACATAGAGAATAGTGAAAACTCAGATGGTGAAGGGCAATATATTGAGAAGAATGACGATTCAAATGGAAATTCAGAGGATGACGGCCAGTATCATGAAAAAAGTTCTACATAAACTTTGGATACGAGCATACACACACAAATAATGGTGAATATTATCTATCCAACGGCCTGTCGAGACATAAGTATGATATTGGTTCTCAAACTTACAAATCTACTAAACATATTCTTAGGACTCGTGTACTCCTGCAAACAAAATTGATAAGATTTGTTCCATTTGCATGCCTGTCCAAGTTCTTTATCAAGTTATGCACAGTACAATACGTCTAGCCTGAAAGGTAGCAGCAGTCTTACCTTGACAGATTACACTATGACTCTATCTTAAAAGATATACCTTATTGTAATAATGCAAGGTACGCTTGCTACCTTACAGGGTAGACGAGGGGTACATATTAATACAATTTAAATATAATTTGAATCATAAATAGAACATAGAATTCTTAGCTCTCAATAATATTGGCTCAGCTTTTAAATCCTAAAAATAAAAGTGTTTTTATTTGTGTTTTTTTTTTTCAAAACTAATACACTTTTTTAGACTTTATGTTGAATATTGGATGCATTTTCATTTTATTATTCTATTAGTTAATATTTAAGTTACATTTTAAATTGTATCTTAACATGAAGTTCTACTCCAAAACTTAAATAATATTAAAACAATTCTATATCAAGTTGATTTCTTCTAGAATTATTTATCCAAACAAATATTTCCTTAAAATTTACCAAATAAAAAATATGCAGCTGCTTTAATTCATAAGCCTTGATTATCTATAGTAGGCCTACAATCTGAGGCCGATACTTGTAAATATTTTAATCATATTAAAACTATAAGGATCACACTGGTATAAATATTTATAATGGAATAAATATCAATATGATTTTTATGAAATATTTTTTAGTAATTTTCGCTATTTTATTACAATAAAAAATTTTTTCTTTGACATAAAGAGACAGCCAAAATAAAATGTTTACAAAAAAGACTTGAAAATATATTCAATAACAAGGTGTGTTAAAGATTTCTTCGGTTATTATTATAAGGACTATAATTTCTTAATTTATTTATGGGTTAATTTTAATGTATATTATATTTTTATTCATTATATATCTTTCCTGTATATTTTTAAGTATTTCTAAAAATAGTCCTACAGTATCAAAAAATAATTATTTTTGTCTTGAAATAGTTTTTTTGTAAACGTGTTTTTATCATAAATCCACTACAACTTAGGCTATTTGGCTTGACGACGAAAATGTCCTGTAAGAGTCTTCCTGCCAGAATGTAAGTATAGTTAAAAAATCCGTGGTAGAATATGTCTATCTAGAATAAGAAACAAGAAAAAAAAGATAGATTTAAAACACGTCGAGTCTTTCAAAGAGCAAATAGTATGGTGAGTGTGTAAACTCGTCATAGGAAGAGGGGAACTGTTATCAATTGATATACAAGAGACCTCTCAGGGTGAACTTCTAATTTCTTCCCTCTCTTTCCATTTCGTAAATTGGTGTCTGAGTGTGATAGTGCTTAGACTGCTTAGGTGCGTCAAGCTAAGATGCAACCCGCTTCGTGAAATATCTTCGAAATCTACAAGCAGGCAACATCATTGAGGATGAAAAGAGCTAATATCAATGTTCTCATAGTCTGCTCTAGCGATTTTAATTAAATTGTGTATCCAGGCACAGTTTAACATTACAAACAAAATTTAAACTCTCATTTCCTCATGAATATAAATTTAAGGGTACTTTACATAAGCGAAAATTTTCAATTTAAATCATGTTTGCGCAACTATTTGAAATATGAAATAACTTATCATAAAGTTTTAGTACTATTAAAAATAAATAAAACTTTTATCTTAAATATATTTTTATAAAACCAAGAGTGTCTGAGATATTGGCACATATATTTTTAACATTTGGGTCTGGAAAATTGATCTTTATGCCTCTGTATGAACAGATTATCTTTGGTTAAGAGCACACAGGCAGCAACGCGAGGCGGACTGGGTTGATCGGTTGGTCCACTTTAGAACAAAGGAATTTGTTTTCAACAGCGATTCGACGCGACAAGATGGACATTGAGCTCCTGATTACCGAAGTATTTGCCAGGCCACACACAGGTTTTCTCCATTTTGTGGTTTGGTTCTCCAAAATATCCAAGACGTTACTGAGAATATAATCAGAGGTGATATTCCCTATGGTAGTCTCTGTCTTGACACTCTTCATGTACCCAATCGCTCCTTCCCCAACCTTTCAAGGTTTCCAACAAGAATTTTTACTAAGAAGCACCTTACGGGATAGTTTTGACGACGCCAGAAAATTACAGAAGTTCTCCCCACTCCGCTTCGCAGCGCTGTATGTGTGTTGATTGCCCGCTCTTTGTCGCGTGTAATCGTGTCACCCCACCTCGCTGTCTGTGTGCACTGAGCCTAACATTTTTCTTAATGTGTTTCTGTAGAAGTGTATATTATTTTATTTATGTTCTTTGGTGAGTGTTTTTGCAACAACTTTTTTTTTTTCGTTTCACAATTTTACTAGATTTGAATAAATATCTACATTTTTAGGCAAATAAGTGAGAAAATCTCTCGGACTACTTATACCATTTAATTTATCACGGGGTCTAATTACGTTATTGAAATGGGGATGAAAAGAGGTAACATTTTAGAGGAAATGTACACGCAATTGCGTGGAGGGAGAGTGGGAAATTAATTAGGGGGAAAGAAACTTCAGTAAACTTACGAGGGCTTCGAACCCCGATCTACATCACTGGTAATCCAGACTAGACGAAACTGGTCCCTTTGTCCATATCCCTGATGGTAATGTGGGTAATAATCTTTAATGCATCGGTGTGTAAGCGGACTAGATGTCAGGCTCACTTAGTCGGATTTGATGGTGACACAAAGGTCAGAGCTTGAATCCTAGGTGGATGTTCTAAGAATGTTTTTTTAAACATTTTGTCATTCATACTTCGTGCAAATACGGGCACATTTCTATCAATTCCACCTTACTTATCTTTACCTCATCAGCGTTATTAGAATGCATTTAACCTGGACGGGTAGCAAGACTCATGGGTGGGTGAGGGTGTGGGGGGGGGGGGATAGTTGGCTCTAATCTGAAATTGATGAAATTCATACCAATCCCTCTAAAAATCAAAAAGGTGTTTTAAGATCGTTCTGATACCTTAGCTCAGTCGATAGCGTGTCTGCCTACTGATATTAAAGTCCAGGGTTCGATTCATGGCATTAACCAAGAAAAAATAAAATTAGTGAAATCAGCGTTTTTTCTTTCTAAGAGCGGAAGTCTGGATGTTGGGTCTGATTTAGACTTTTTTTTTTTAGCATCAGGTCTTACTTCCCGTTTAGATTGTACGCTTATGTATTAATTACGCTAATGAATTAGGGATAGCGAAGGTTGAATTTTGAGGAAAGGTATCCGTATTTGTGTAGGAAACCATTTAGGAAAAAACCCTTAGTACAGCCGACAGGGATCGAACCACGATATCCCCATCATCGACAGTCTAGTCTATTGTGAGAGTGACGCTTTAGGGCATTCGACCACCGAAACGGATAACTAATCAGTTAAAAATAAAAAGATAAGTACACCTAATCTGGATTCGAGCACCATCCTCCCAATAACGGTAAAACCAAAGGAGGTGAGAGGCTAGTACGCATGCGCATTGGCGGCGAAGAGGATCCTCCAGTGGAGCCCTTGTTACGCTAAGCCGTGTCGCTGTGACCTTGAGAGTTCTGGAATGAAGGAAAGAGGTAAAATGGCGTGACAAGACGAGCCGAGGTATTGTGTTGGAAACGTACCAAGGCCGACCGGGTGATTATTACAATGGCTGGTGGTGTTGTTGTCTTCGCATCGGTTAGAATCAGCGCCTCTTTCTTGTTAACTCGGCCAGGATGGATTTAATAGGGGATACAAAATGGATTATCTTCCTGGATCTCACTAGCTACAACCTTCAACTAAACACCCATCAACCCTGATTTTACCTGCCAAATGAAGAGTCCAGGCCAATTAATGATTAAACAACCCATCATACTCTCTTAGACTGCTGGTGGTGAAGAGTTCAGGCCAATTAATGATTAAACAACCCATCATACTCTCTTAGACCTGGCTGGTGAAGAGTCCAGGCCAATTAATGATTAAAAAACCCATCATACTCTCTTAGACCTGCCAAATGAAGAGTCCAGGCCAATTAATGATTAAACAACCCATCATACTCTCTTAGACCTGGCTGGTGAAGAGTTCAGGCCAATTAATGATTAAACAACCCATCATACTCTCTTAGACCTGGCTGGTGAAGAGTCCAGGCCAATTAATGATTAAAAAACCCATCATACTCTCTTAGACCTGCCAAATGAAGAGTCCAGGCCAATTAATGATTAAACAACCCATCATACTCTCTTAGACCTGGCTGGTGAAGAGTTCAGGCCAATTAATGATTAAATAACCCATCATACTCTCTTTAACTCGCCGAGTGAAGAGTTAACGACATCACCTACCTGGAGATATCGAAGCTATTTTGCGAAGCGGGTTTCATCTTACCCTGATGCACCTAAGCAGTCTAAGCAGTATCACACTTAGACACCAATGTATGAAATAGAAAGAGAGGGAGGAAAATGAGCAGTTCAACCTGTGAGGTCTCTTGTCTATCTACTGATAACACTTACCCTCTTCCTCTGACGACTTTACACACTCACTATTCTGTTTGCGTCTTGAAAACATTGACTTGCTTTTTAAATTTACATTTTTCTTGTTTCCTATTCTAGATAGACATCTGCTACCACGGACTTTTTTAATCTACATCCTGGCAGGAAGACTTCTACAGGACATTTTCGTTAATAACCCCAATAGCCTGAGTTATGTATGATTTTTAAAAATTACGTTCACAAACAAAAATACTTCAGGATAATAATAATCATTTTGTGACACTAAGACATATATCTTTAAGACTCGCTGAATAGAACGTAAATTCACTAACATTGGAAATCCTATCCGACCTGCCGTGACGTCACAGGTAGGCAACGTCAGCCAGTTATTGATTAAACAAAACGTCACAATCTCTTTGACATGGTGAATGAGGAACTCACAATAACTATATATTATTAAACTTATAAAGAGCCTGTCTCACTATCAATTAACCAGGCGATTGGCTACAAGATTATGTTCGAACAAGAAAACGTTTTGAAGTGCGGTTTTCTGCTTTCTTCACTTCACACCAGTTAGATTAAGATAAATGTATTAATGTTTTAATTTTTAAATATTTATAATTTCAATTTTGTTATATTGTTAAGAAACAAAAATAGTGAAATGGTTTCCCTGTACTTTATTTCACTGTTATCTAAAATGGAGTAAAGAAAACGGCACCATGATGTGACGTTTGGTTCAAGCTGTATTACCTACCTAAGTTAGGTGTTATCTGGGGGTGAGACGGGCTCTTAAGACGTCTGGTTCTAGCTGTATTACCTACCTAAGTTAGGTGTTATCTGTGGGGTGAGACGGGCTCTTAAGACGTCTGGTTAGAGCTGTATTACCTACCTAAGTTAGGTGTTATCTGTGGGGTGAGACGGGCTCTTAAGACGTCTGGTTCCAGCTGTATTACCTACCTAAGGTGTTATCTGTGGAGTGAGACGGGCTCTTAAGACGTCTGGTTAGAGCTGTATTACCAACCTAAGCTAGGTGCTATCTGTGGGGTGAGACGGGCTCTTAAGACGTCTGGTTCTAGCTGTATTACCTACCTAAGTTAGGTGTTATCCGTGGAGTGAGACGGGCTCTTAAGACATCTGGTTAGAGCTGTATTACCAACCTAAGCTAGGTGCTATCTGTGGGGTGAGACGGGCTCTTAAGACGTCTGGTTCTAGCTGTATTACCTACCTAAGTTAGGTGTTATCCGTGGAGTGAAACGGGCTCTTAAGACATCTGGTTAGAGCTGTATTACCAACCTAAGCTAGGTGTTATCTGTGGAGTGAGACGGGCTCTTAAGACGTCTGGTTCTAGCTGTATTACCTACCTAAGTTAGGTGTTATCCGTGGGGTGAGACGGGCTCTTAAGACGTCTGGTTCTAGCTGTATTACCTACCTAAGTTAGGTGTTATCCGTGGGGTGAGACGGGCTCTTAAGACGTCTGGTTCTAGCTGTATTACCTACCTAAGTTAGGTGTTATCCGTGGAGTGAGACGGGCTCTTAAGACATCTGGTTAGAGCTGTATTACCAACCTAAGCTAGGTGTTATCTGTGGAGTGAGACGGGCTCTTAAGACGTCTGGTTCTAGCTGTATTACCTACCTAAGTTAGGTGTTATCTGTGGGGTGAGATGGGCTCTTAAGACGTCTGGTTCTAGCTGTATTACCTACCTAAGTTAGGTGTTATCTGTGGAGTGAGACGGGCTCTTAAGACATCTGGTTAGAGCTGTATTACCAACCTAAGCTAGGTGTTATCTGTGGGGTGAGACGGTCTCTTAAGACGTCTGGTTCTAGCTGTATTACCTACCTAAGTTAGGTGTTATCTAGGGAGTGAGACGGGCTCTTAAGACGTCTGGTTCTAGCTGTATTACCTACCTAAGTTAGGTGTTATCTGTGGGGTTAAATGGGCTCTTAAGACGTCTGGATCTAGCTGTATTACCAACTTAAGCTAGGTGTTATCTGTGGGGTGAGACGGGCTCTTAAGACGTCTAGTTCTATCTGTATTACCAACCTAAGTTAGGTGTTATCTGTGGGGTTAAATGGGCTCTTAAGACGTCTGGTTCCAGCTGTATTACCTACCTAAGTTAGGTGTTATCCGTGGAGTGAGACGGGCTCTTAAGACGTCTGGTTCTAGCTGTATTACCAACTTAAGCTAGGTGTTATCTGTGGGGTGAGACGGGCTCTTAAGACGTCTGGTTCTAGCTGTATTACCTACCTTAGGTGTTATCTGTGGAGTGAGACGGGCTCTTAAGACGTCTGGTTCTAGCTGTATTACCTACCTAAGCTAGGTGTTATCTGTAGGGTGAAACATTTTCTCTAGTTTTTATAGCCTTTTGACTAAGGTAACAAAATTATTTCAAACAACTTAGAATAACTGTTAATTCTCATTTTTTAACTATAAATGACATAAGACAATTATGTCAGTAAATATTGAAAATATCACTCTTGTGGTGTTATAGCATGTAAAGTGGGTCTAAGTGTGTCTTAAGATAAATTTTTGGTTAAAAGGTTAATATAGAATTAATTAATTGGAGGGGGAGATAATATCGGGTCCTAGGTGCTTAATTGTAGGCCTTTGTATGTTACGACTATTACAAAGAGATGTAGCCTTGAAGCTCCCAGAATCCATGAACTAAGGTAAATATGAGAAAGCGGTATGATCATGATAATCAAAGTTTTCATCATAAGATTTACATTTAGATACAAGTATATTGTCGAGTCAGAACAAAGAAGAGGATTTTTTTTGTATCTATATTCCTGATGCAACTTGAAATACGTTTTATCAGTTATCACTATTAAACTAGGTTAAGAAATTGAGTGGTGGTTGTGTAGTGTATTACAAATTTAGGTGAACTCTAGCCGATAACGTAAATGCATTTGAAATTAAGTTTCTAGTTTAAATACAATTAAAAGATAGTTAAAAGGAGAGTGAAGGAAGTTACGTAATGATGAGTTACATAACATGTACTAATCAAAATACATTTTTGTATGATCAAATGTCGCAGATTATGGTGGGCAGAACATGTAGCGCGAATGGAAGAATCTAAAACCTTGTTCAGGGTACTGAATGGTAAACCCAATGGGAAGAGACCATTGGGAAGACCTAGACGTAGATGGGAGGATAACATTAGAATATAGGCGAAAGAGATATGGTGTAATGAGGTGGACTGGATAGAACCAGCTCAAGATAGGGATAGGGTGTAATGAGGTGGACTGGATAGAACTAGTTCAAAATAGAGATAGGGTGTAATGAGGTGGGATAGATGGAACTATTATATCAAGATAGGGATAGGGTGTAATGAGGTGGACTGGATAGAACTAGTTCAAAATAGAGATAGGGTGTAATGAGGTGGACTGAATAGAACTAGCTCAAGATAGAGATAGGGTGTAATGAGGTGGACTGGATAGAACTAGTTCAAAATAGAGATAGGGTGTAATGAGGTGGGATAGATGGAACTATTATATCAAGATAGGGATAGGAGCACACTAGATACCAACCATTCATTAGTTGAAAGGATCAGAAGGGTCAATGCCACACACTTTTCTCCCTTAATATACACCCCCCCCCCCCAATCCCTTTTAACATATCCATGGCATTAATTTGTTCTCCTATAAATTAAAAAAAAAAGTTTAAAATCGTACTGTGACTATAATTATATTTGATTAAATGAATTGTTTCATAGTCACAATATTGTTCATAAATTAATAATAATAATGTGAGACATTGATTGAATCCAACAAAGTGAAGTGCTAATGTAGGCCCATCTCTCAAGGAACCTTCTTCCCAATTACCAGGACATTGTTAGGAAACAATGAGCACATTATCATGTTTAATTGGTGTTGCCAAAAGAATACATTAGAGACGATCACCCAAGAGAGACCAGATGGAACGAAGCGAGGTGATGTGGTGTGATACGTGGATGGACAAGGTTGCCAGCTTATGGTAAATACCAGGGTGGATACTAACGTGTTTCACTACATTTTATTCACGAAAATAATACAAAGAATAACACTTTTGTTTATAATATAGGATGAGGTTGGTGAAATTGTACCACCTAAGGGATTTTGTTTTTAAAATAATACGTTTGTCAAAACTAAAAATTGCCCACATCACCAGTACAGAACTTTTTTTTTTCCATTTTATTTTAAAACATGGGAATAAAACATTGTTTTCCAAACCCCTATGTTCAGTACTATTTTAGCAATAGGTTTCATCAATCGTACCTTTGGTTCCAAAATCGTACTTAAATATATATTTTATAGCTGTAATTGTGCGCTATAAATATTAAACCAATAAATTGAAATAGAATTGACATATTAACAATAATAAAAACATAATTAGTCACATTGGGATATTATGTATAAAAACTGAGTGCCCTAGCTAAATTGTCACCTTGTAAAAAGTATCGTAAGATAATTGGACACCGCGGTGCTACTTAGACATGCTATGACGCAGTGATTTTATTTATTTTTTTACTAATATATATAATATACAATATATATGATTTTTTTCGTTACAGTTATGTTTCCTTACAGGTTTTAATTGTTGATGAAAAATGGTAAGAACGTACGAAAAAAAACCGGGGTCAACCCAATGCAAATTATAAAATGAAGATTTGGGAAAAGCATAGTGGAGCAGTTTGGGGGGGGGGATGTCAAAAAACAGGCTGCTGAAAAATTCAATGTGCCTCGGACAACACTTATACGGAAGACCCTTGGACAAAATCCAAAACATTTTGGACATTCTACTGTTCTAAGAAAAAATGAAGAAGCCACCATTACGGAAACTCTTGGTGTGGTAGCAACTGGGGATTTCCTCTGACAAGGGCAGATATAAGGGATGTTGTAGAAAAATACCTTGACAAACAAAGGCAAACCAGTGTGAATCTTTAAAATAACACTCCAGTCCAGATTTTCTTGAATCTTTTTAGCTCGAAACATCCTTTCCTATTAGAATTGCACCACATAAAGCGATCCAGGTCGTCTGTAAATCTGTCTGTAAAAATACACATTATTCTAAAAGTGTTTATTTTAATCAATATAGGGTACATTCACGTATTTTTTTCATTAATAAAAAGCATGCATATACGATTCCGTTCACATTACTGGGTAGCTTGGATACCCGGAGAGTTTACCTCACGTTTAAATGAGAAATAATGTGTGGGTGCCCAAGTAGCCCCGGGACTACATTCAGAAGATTTTTTTTTACCTTTCTTGTTGAATGTATTCCAATTTTTATTCCAGCCATGTTACTTGGAAGGTCGGGTCAGTACAATAACTTACATATTTTTTAGTTGCCCCATTCAAAAAATTTAACGAATCAGTTGCAAAATGTGCTAAAAAGGTATCCAAGTATGCATACGATATTCATAAAAATTATCCGTACGATTTTGTAACCAAGCAAAACTACGATTTTGGAACCTGGGAGTTCAAATAAAATAAACATTCTAACCTAAAAACCATGAGAGTTATAAAAACGTAATAAAGTAAAGTTCACACAAACAAGTCAAGTACTACACTGCTAGTCGTTTTCTTCAGTATTCCTTTACATTAAATACTATTTCCTTAAAAATGAAAGGGAAAAATAGCACCAGCTTACCTAAAATTGCACATAGAAATTTATTTCGCGTCCTGTGTTATAATCTTGCGGCAAAATGAGAAGTAGGGATATAAATCTAGTCCCTAACCAAACCACTAGATAATAGTAGAAAGATATATTTTCTTGTATTTAAAAACCAAAGTACGATTTCGGAAACATTCCTCTATGAAATTTAATATCTAGGCTGAGCTTAGAGCTATGAATAACCCATAAATAATAGCGAATAATGCATAGCACATAAAGTTGAAAAACATTACTTTCAATCATAGCGTTCACAACCTAAATAATGTGAATATTCCTCAATTAATCAATTTTATCTTTAACTTTGTATGAATTATCCATGAACTTTAGCATAGGCAACCCTTGGATTTTAGATGTAACAGCCAATGAGAATTCGAGGAGAGGATCTATCTAATTAAGACGTCAGTATACACAGCAGAGTGAGAATAAATACTGTTTATGTTTGACGAAAATATATATTGTTTTAAAACAAGGTGCTTTGAATATTTGGTAACCATCATCATCAAAACATTTTAAGGATAATCAAATGTCGCAGATTACGGTGGGCAGGAAATGCAACGTGATTGGGAGAAACTAGAACCTGGTCCAGGATACTGACTGACAAACCCAATGGGAAGACCTAGACGCAAATGGGAGGATAACATTAGAATGGTCCTGCGAGAGATAGGATGTAATGAAGTTGATTGGACAGAACTAACTCACGATAGGAATAGGTGACGTACTTTTTTTTAAGTGCGGCATGAAATTTCTGGTTCCTAATGCCATAGAGTAAGTGATTTCTTGTTTGAAATACCTTGTGGTAGCCATACTTGTATGTTATTAACAAGGTTTCTTTGTTATATAATAATTACTATGCTTGTAAATATGAATGAAAATTAAAGGGAAATATCTTGGATCTGTTATTGAGAACTAGGTCTACCTATATATTCACGAAAATGATAAAATATTATATTACCACTACTAAAATCAGGTTAGTTTTATGTTTCAAAATAACTTTTCAGACAGTGATTCCACGCCAATGCTTTGACCTCTCCGTCACAAACTCTAATTTAGAGGTTTTAGTAGAAATTTATCAAGAGCTTTTCTTAAACCTTCGTGGCATTTCTTTTGAATTTCAACTCAGGAAATCTTGGAGAAGTCAGTTGAGAAAAAAATTACCAACCAGCCCAGTCCCCATTAAATTGACATTGTCGATCAAAGATCTGATTGGCTTCCCTTGTCCTCACTGAATCGACAAACGATCCAGTCGGGAGAAAAAGTTTGACGAAGATGACGTAATTATTGCTGGTTCAGTATTCACAATTATCGATTCTAAAAAATCAAAATTACCGCGTCAAAGAATATTTTGGGTACGTCCAAGTTTTCAAAGTAGAGGTAGATATGAATACACTGGTGGTGGCGGCTTGTTAGCAGATTTAAAACAGGATGATGTCGATGTTTTGAAGCTTGAATACAGATATAACGGCTGTTCCAGAAGGATTTCTCCAATTTCCGAATGTTAATTCTAAAATGTACTACACATATTTGAAGTGAAGATACGTATAAAGGACTATAACTTCAGACAAGTTATTGCCACAAAGGGGAGTCTTGCTTTGACTTTAAGATACAGGTATTTAACGACCGGAGATTACTATAGATTCCTATCATTCACTGATGTATCTTTTCAAAATTTAAAACAATCATTTGAGCATGTCATCAATGTATCATTCCTTTTAAATTTTGACCCACCTCGTGGCGCAGTTGCTAACGCGCTAGTCGTGTTCAGCTCGACCGCCGAGGACGGGAAGATCGAGGTTCTGAATCTCAGTCGGGTGAACTGGGGTGGTTTTTCCTAAATGGTTTTCCACTCTCCCTCCACGCAAATGCGGGTTCACCTCCTCTAAATTCAGCCTCCATTTCCTAATCCATTAGCGTAATTAGTACTTAAGCGTATAACCCGAACGGTTAGTAAGACGCGGTGCTGAATATTATTATTTTAAATTTTGTCTTAATTATTCTTAATTTTAGCATTTCCCACATATGCGTGGGACTAATAAAGTTCAATAAAAGAAAGCACCTTTTGGCTATCCCACGCCATTTAAAAAATTTTAATATAATTTAAATAAACAACTCTGCCCTATGATGGTTGAATGTCGTCTGAGGGTTTGAAACTTGTCCCCACAGTTAGAGCCGACTTCCTTTGATATCTACCGACAGTAGATGTGAAACCAATCAACACGTCGATCAACATTTCTTGTACCCGCCTCGGTGGCGTAGTTAGATAACGCGCTGGTTTCGTGTTGAGCTAGACTGCCGAGGACGGGGAGATCGAGGTTCGAATCTCAGTCGAGTGAACTGGGGGTAGTTTTTCCTAAATGGTTTTCCATTCTCCCTCCACGCCAATGCGGGTTCACTTGCTCTAAATTCAACATCCCCTATTCCTAACCCATCAGCGTAATTAGTATTTAAGCGTATAGCCCGAACGGGTAGTAAGACGCGGTATTAAACAAAAAATAAATCTCTTGTCGATCTAAAATGTCGACTCAGTGGGGACGCGGCTTAATATTGCTATCAATGGATTAGCTCAGTGCAGTGCAAAATTAGATCCCAATAATTATAAAATACTACAAATAATAGCGACATTGTCAGTATCCTCTGCTTCTGCTGTGTGATATTTTTCGTCCTTGAAGTATCTTAACGACGTTGTCTGCTTGGAGGTTTCGAAGCTGTTTTGCGAAAGGGGTTGCATCCTAACTTGACGCCCCTAAGCAGTCTAAGCACTATCACACTTTGACACACCAATATACGAAATAGAAAGAGAGGGAAGAAAATGAGCAGTTCACCTGTGAGTTCTCTTGTTTATCTAAATAATCCGTCTATAACACAAGTGTTATTTATACAGCACCTTCCTACGATAGTTATAGAGATCGACATTTCACCAGACATCTTTTTGAACTTTTATATAATCTATAAAATTAAAATGTTTATCAAAATTTTTAATGTTAGTTGTAACATTTTTGAAGCACGAAATGAAGTGACCTTTTGAATGAGAATTCTGGTCTATATCGTTTATTTAAATGCAAATTAACGACAACAACATTCCAATGACAAAAAGAAAAAAAAAGAAAACCTTAATCTAAGAAATGTTTGAGCCAGCTACTCCAACAGCCATATGGTGACAAAAGGCAAATATTTAAGGATACAGAACAAGTAAATATATATAAATATATAAATAATTATACTACTATAAAGCCACATGGCTGATTCACTCACTCACTGACATTAATGTTTACCCACTTCCAGATGAGCTATAAACTTGAAATTTGAAAAACTTATAGCTTCTAGTCTGTAACCAACGGGAAAATACCAAAAAGTAGAAAAAAAAATCATTAACCCCCGAAAAAAATTCAAAATGGCGGAGAAATTTTAAAGTCGGTGCGGTATATACAATACAATACTAGTAGCTTTAAGTTGTTACGTTCAAACAACGCTGGAATTACATAGTCTACATCCACTTGCAAATAAAACTCACTGGGGTTTGGGGCTGAGCTCTCCAACGAGCAAAGCGAGTGTATATTATTATAAAGCTGCAGCAATAATAATAATAATAATAATAATAATAATTTTAGCACCGCGTCTTACTACCCGTTCGGTTATACGCTTAAGTACTAATTACACTAATGATTAGGAATGGGGAAGGTTGAATTTAGAGGAAGTGAACCCGCATTTGCGTGGAGGGAGAGTGGAAAACCATTTAGGAAAAACCACCCCTGTTCACCCGACCGAGATTCGAACCTCGATCTCCCGTCCTCGGTGATCTGACTCAACACGACTCGCGCGTTAGCCAACTACGCCACAAGGGGGTAAAAAAACTGCAGCAAATCTAGTCGAAACTAGTTAGTAGAAAAACACATCTTTTTATATTTAATATCAGGAAGGACTCGAGCAAAGCGAGTATATATATGAAACCAAAATTTTATCTTTTTTAAATGCTATATTTAGTATGTTTGGTATCACTTATTTTAGCAGTAATTTTTATGTTTATTTCTATCCTTTCAAGCTAGGTGTAGACATAAGGCTATGATATTTTTTACTGTATTTTTTTATTTAAAAAATACCCATGTCTAATGTAGCCGAATGACAAAATATTAAAAAACATGTTCAAATTATATTGAGGATGTTGCCTACCTGTGACGTCACGGCTGGTCAATATAAGATTTCCAATGTTAAAGAATTTACGTTTTATTCGTAAAGTCTTAAAGATATAACGCTGAAACAAAACCTATACATTCTTAAATAATTCTACTCTGTCACAAAACTACTATTTTTATCTTGAAGTATTTATTTTTGTTAACGTATTTTTTTATAACTCATTTGGCTTTTTCACGAAAATATCCTGTAGGAGTCTTCCTGCCAGGATGTATATTAAAAAAGTCCCTGTTGCCCATGTCTATCTAGATAGGAAACAAGGAAAAGGTAAATTTAAAAAGCCAGTCAATGTTTTCAAAGCACAAATATTATAGTGATTGTGTAAACTCGTCAGAGGAAGAGGGGAAGTGTTATCAGTAGATAACAAGAAGCCTTGCAGTTCATTTCTTCTCTCTCTTTCTATTTCTTACATTGGTGTCTAAGTGTGATAGTGCTTAGACTGCTTAGGTGCGTCAAGTTAAGATGCAAACCGCTTCACAAAATAGCTTCGAAATTTCCCCCAGCAGGGATAAAAAAAAGTTTTATTTCAAGTTTAACATATATTTTCACGTGGAGGAAATTTAAAACTTATAAACAAAAAAGGTTCTATGGTAACGTGCAGCTTACATCATTACTAATTAATTAATTTCAAAGTATAGAATCCGCCTTAATATCAAGTCAGATTGGCCGAGTGGTCCAAGGCGCCAGACTTAAGTTCTGGTTCTCGAAAGAGAGCGTGGGTTCGAACCCCACAACTGACATATATTTTATATTTGTTCGTCTTTCTTTTAAGATGTTTGTATCAAGATAGATTTGTAAATGTTTTTATTATCAACGTAAATGATCTTCTGAAATGGACTAGGAATAAAGGAAATATAATTAAGAGACAATATAGAAATATTTTCTTAGAGTAAGCGTCCATTAATGTAAGGAAAACACGTTCAGCACAGCCGACTGTGATAGACCGGCTAACAAGACTAGATGAACCTATCGTGTCCAGCGACGCGTATGGTAGTAAAAATAGACGGACTGGTTTAGGAATTCTCTTCCTACCTGTTTAGGAGGAAGTATCCATCTGTCTAGAAGGTCGTGGGAGGGTTGAATGTAAATCACGCTAACCACGCCATCGTGTATGTATTAGGGGGAATATCTGCAGTGGGAGGGTAAAGAGGAAGGTTGTCCATCAGCGTATCTTCTGTGAACATCCTCTCGTGCGATGACCTCTCTGGATCTTCTCTTTCCTGCCATCACAATAGATTCACCTCTACCACTAGCAAAGAAATAGAATCACAAACCAACATGGACGGAACTTCCGGTGTTGTGGTCGACCTGTGTGGGAGTGGGGTAGGAGGTTTCCTGATATAAAGCCTCTGTTTCCTAGGTCCGGGAACACATTCTTTAACTCAAGTTTGTTGGTCGGTTTGTGTGCGAGTTCCAGTGAGTGATTAGTGCAATGAGAGATTACTTCAGGCTTTCCCTCGTAAGTGGAAAAATTGAAATACTTTACTGTAGTATTCTAGTTGGGAGAACATTTTAGAAAATACGAACATATATATATATATATATTGCTCTCGACATTTATAACATTTTATTATTTAAGGAATGGCCGAAAGGAGCGCGAATAATTTTACAGTTTTTATAGAATTGACAATTTTTGACCAAAATAAATCAAATATTTATCCAGTAGCAACGTAGAGTTTAGTTTTCTGCACATGCTAATATCCAAAGATCTTGAATATCTGTCAAGGGTGTCCTGGAATTTTGTCAAAACTTTTTGAACAAAGAGAAAAGGTTTTGACAACATTCCAGGACAGCCTTGACAGTTATTCAAGATCTGATGATATTAGCATGTGCAGAAAACTAAACTCTATGTTGCTATAGGAGCAATATTTTATTTATTTTGGCCAAAAAATTTCAATTCTATAAAAACTGTAGAAATACTTGTGCTCCCTTCTGCCGTAGCTTAAGTAATACTATTTAAAAGGTATTGAAAATATCTATCAATATTGATATCTGCACATTATTTGACTTGACGCATGAATACATGAATGCTATGGGCTATACGCTTAAGTGCTAGCTACGCTAAAATGTTAGTCATAAGTAAAGTTGAATTTAAAATAAATGTACCAGCGTTTGCGTGCAAGGAGAGTAGAAAACAATTTAGGAAATATTGATCCTCAGTCCTCCCCTTGTGATCAGCCTATTGGTCCATTTTACGTATTCTTCTTTTTTTTATATAAAAATAATGTAGTTGTCTTTACCCACTTCGGTTCTCGAATGGTCTAAGGCGTCACTCTCGCAATAGACTTGACTGCGATGGCTGGGATATAGGGGCTAGAATCCCAGTCGGATGTACTAAGGGTGATTTTTCCTAAATGGTTTAACACTTTCCCTCCACGCAAATGCAGGAACACGTCCTCTATATTCAACCTTCCTCATCCCTAACACATTACTGTAATTAGTACATAAGTTAATATCCCGAAAGTTGTGCTAAAAAAATTGTTTTACTAATTGTTTAAAAGTACGACAAAATTGATAAATTATATTTTCAACATAAAAAAAACTGTTAAGCTGATCCTAATTTCTCTGTTGTCAAAGAAAGAAGAACAGACTTTGTTATGTTTTATGGCTCGAACGTGGTATTTGTATTTAATTTTCCGGTTAATAATCCGTGAGATGGGCTCTGAGCTGTATGATTCACATTAAATATCTACCTTGACAGTGAAAAGAATTAAATACTATTAACTACATATTTTAATTGGAATTAGAATTGCCCTTTAGCGCCCGCGTACTAACGAGACAAAATTACTAAATTTATGTTTTAAGTTAATAGTAAAAGATGGCACATGCTATTATAGAAATTCACTATCATTTATTCAAGTTAATGAATGAGTTAATATATGTCAGATTGGCCGAGCGGTCTAAGGCGCCAGACTTAAGTTCTGGTTCCCGAAAGGGAGCGTGGGTTCGAACCCCACATCTGACAGATTTTTTTTAAATCGTGGTTGTACTTCATTTATGTTTGGTGCGAGTTTAGAATTGTAATTTTTTTTTATTATTTATTTTCACCACGTCTTACAACCATTTAGGGTTACACGCATATATATTTATTTCACTGATGGTCTAGGAACGAGGAAAATAAAATTTAGAAGAATGTACACTTATTTGCATTAGATGAAGTGGGAAACTTTTTTTTTTTTAATAATAATATTTAGCACCGCGTCTTACTACCCGTTCGGTTATACGCTTAAGTACTAATTACTCTAATGGATTAGGAATTGGAAGGTTAATTTAGAGGAAGTGAACCCATTTGCGTGGAGGAGAGTTAGAAAACCATTTAGAAAAACCACCCCCAGTTCACCGACCGAGATTCGAACCTCGATCTCCCGTCCTCGGTGCGAGCTCAACACGACTAGCGCGTTAGCCACTACGCACTGAGGCGGGTTTTTTTTTTTTTTTTTAATCTTCAGTACACCCGTACGGGATTCGAACCTTGACTAATCCGACCTGTTTTGAGCTTGGCAAATTGGACTACAAACACAAGAAGAGCTTAATCTATATAAATGTATCTATTACATAATGATTGTACTATAAATGTACAAATTACATAAATCAAGTTTTACGAATACTAACACATCTTGTGATAAGAAAATGATCATTCGATCAGAACTCGCTGATTTAAATATTTTAATTTACACTGTGAAATCAAATGGTTAAACTAACTAAAAACATACGTTTAACTAATAAATATTCCTTGGATTATTTTCTTCTCTATGTATAAATTTCTATTACTAATTTTGTGTTTTCATTAGATATGTAGAATGGGAACGGGATTTATTCAATGTTCATTTTTATATTCTATGGTGCAAGGCTATGTACAAAAATGGCACTAAGTAAAGAATGTTAATTCATATTGAAAATGAAAAATGCAACTGGACACGGGAATCGAATCAGTGTAATTTTTCAATTTCAGAATATGATATCTAGTGGAGTATCCTACTAATAAGAATAAATAATAGCTCTGGCTATTAATCTTAATGTTAATTCAGTAAGGGCCTACAATAATTCTTCATGTTAGCGAAATCCATCTTAGACCATGAGCTTACGATCTTGGAGGTTAAAGGTTCAACTCCAGCCACATTTTTAGATATTTAGATTATCCTAATAAAGCTACAAATGTACTATGATAAAAAATACGAAAGTGTTATGATAAATTTGGTTAACGTAACAGATATAGGAGTAAGTGAAGTCCATTTGTTCATTTGGAAGCAAAATCTAGTCGAATAGTATACAATATTCTCGAAGCTCAATCGAACTTTACACACTGGTACTTTAAAAATATTTTAAGTTTTAGAAAAAAAAAAGTTGCATAACCATACAATTTTAATACCATAAAATTTTTTAATGTTATACTTGCAGATCTGATCAGATCTTTTCACCCTAATAGGGACGTTACTATCACAAAATGTTATTTTATTCTTTTAAATATTTATTATGTTAACACGTCATGTGAATAAAATAACCGAAATTTGACATAAATGTGTATTTTAACTTTGCATATTTTTATGGCAAAGATTCTAATTGTTGAATTCAGAATTTTATTTTCGAATCAAATTTAAAGAAAAACAAGGTTTTCGAACATTATGTATTTATTTCTTAGCACCACGTCTTACTACCCGTTTGGGTTATACATTGATGTACTAATTACGCTAATGGCTTTAGAGATGAGGAAGGCTACATTATAGATAGTGTACCCAAATTTGCGTGGAGGGAGAGTGGAAAAACATTTTGAAAAAAACCATCCTCATTACACCCGACCGAGATTCTAAACTCAAAGAGTTAGAATTGGATTCATTTACTATAGAAGTACAATAAAATAATACATTTATATACTAGAAGTACAATAAAATAATACTTTAACCATCACTATTACGATAATAGTTTACTGTAAATATTAATATAATTTTAATTCTTATAACTATAATTTATTTCCCTCTATGTTTTAATTGGTATTTTAAACAAGGAATGTCAGTGGGATAATGTTGTTAATTATAGACAATTTTCTAGTAAGTTCAACGGTTTATTGCCTGTAAGAACAATACAATAGCACAGTGCAATTCTAAATATCCACTTAAATGACAATGAATACATTAAACAAGTTTTAAAACTCCTTATAAAGTAAATATATTCAATTTATTCAACCCCATTTTGTAAGTTAGACAAGTAGTTTGAGTTAAGAATATGAAATTTTTAGTCTCCTATATTGTACAATTTTATTCTTTGTATTATGATTTACTTACTGTGGTACTATTTTTTTTCATATAAGACATAAAATATTTATACTCACTGAAAATATTTATTAAAATTAAAATTAAAATTAAAAATTTTCTCTTCAAAACATAATTTTTTTTATTTGCATATGTTTCACAACAATCCTCTCCATATGATTATTTTCCCCTCGACTTAAAATTTTGTAATTTATATTCTTGTTTGTAAATAAGATTCATAGGTGAGACTTTTTGAAATATTAGTATAAATATAATTTAGCTTGTGGATACGACTAAGGTAGAAAACCGGCTAAGCTATATATCTGAAAGAGTTAAACTGACACAAGACATATAAAATAATGCTTTGCAAAACACTTTGTTATTATTGTTGTTTTTTGTATAGAACTAAGATTTGCCAATAATAAGTAGGTATATTGAATTTAATAGTTTTAAAGTATTTTTGAGATTGCAGTAGTCCCGAGTATCTGAATTTCTTACTATCCAAGGTTCCGTATAATCCGAGGTTCCGTATATCCTAGTTCCGTACTACGAGGTGGTAGCATGTTTATGATTTGTGAGAGCTGTCTATTAAATGATCCTCATAAACTGGTCAGTCATTTAGTATGAGTAGCGGAGTGAATAATCGGTGACTTATCATTCACACTGTCTGTGGCGCTGTCAGTATTATTGCCCAGATTTTGACTTGGTCTAGTCATTTGTCTGACACTGGGCGTTACGGTAGCAGCTTAATGATTGGTCGGGATCTGTGATAGCTTAGTTCTTTAACATTTAGTATAATGTACTTTTTTATTAGTTTCTAACCATAAGTGTAAATAAAATAAAGAAAGTTGTTGTTAGTATGGATGAAAATTGGAGCTTTAAAACGAATCGATCATGGATAAACTTTGAAATAATTGCTTTTAAGTATGGCGTTGGTTTAAAGTTACTTGGTGATTGGAGTAGAGAAAGATAGGAGCTAGAGAAATGGAAGTCGCAGATTGCTTCATATCCATTGTTAGGGAATAGGAAAACGACAAACAAAAATCTTAATTTAGAAATATTGGAAAAACACTATTCTTGTATTCCGTACTATCCGAGTTTTTGATTACCCGAAGCCGCCTCATTACCGGATAGTCGGAAATTTTAACTGGACATATGAAATATTTGTTTGATAACAAACTCATACATATTTTGAATCAATATAAATTCTGACAACTATTATTTAATCCACCAAGTAACACTCGTAGGATTTATGAAAGATCAACTTATTTATACCTTGTGTCTAGTATGTCAAGGAGCACTCCTTTTCAACAGCAAGTCCCAGCCTTCTGTGTATATTATTGCAGGGACTGGTGGTGTGGATAATGGCTTCGTGCTACCACTGCCAGAAAAACTTGGCATCACAAGGACTGGCTACTTCCGGACGAGCCCGCTCCGAGTTCTTCGATCCGCACACAGATGGCAGCTACAAGTTCTCTTATTCCACAGGTGACAATTTAATGTCTTATTCTATGTCTTTTGAAAGGGGCAACAGTGTGGGGTGTGAAATTTTATAAAGTGGTATCATATAATCTAAACAGTTTTCAGTGCCAATGTAGAATTTTCTACGTTTATAAACATAACCTAATACTCTTAATGAAATACGGAAAAGTAGAAACACATAATGCTTTGAAATAATGTTATCTTAAAATGAAATAGCTGCAACAGGAAGCATACAAAATAGATTCCGATGAAAGCAAATACCAAGAATCTTGTTTAGCAAATAATATGTGAAATCTTGTTAATATAGCTATAACCGGTCCCGTGGAGTAGTGGCCATTGCACCTGGCTACGATCCTAGGGGTCCTGGGCTCGATTCTCGGTTGGCATCTTGGGTATTTTTCCCGAAAGGAGAATTAACCCAACGGTCACCAGGGTTTTGTGAATTAGGCTTGAGGTTTAAATGTTTGCAGTGGTTCCACATCCTCATACTCACTATCACCATCATCCTCACTATCACCATCATACTCACTATCACCATCACCTCATCTCATCAGGACATGGAAAGATCTTCCACAGAAAGGATGTACTATTAGTACATTAGTACGTCCCCTGGACAACGGTACATTAGTTCTCACTACTCCTTTTATAAACTTGGCTACGAGTGATGTAGCCTAGACACGCAATATTATTATGATATAATAATAAATAAAAATATGTCTGATATAGTTCTATGTCACACTTTATGAAAAGTATAAATTTTACTGATGTGAGTCATCAGTTTTAAAATCAATTTTCACATTTACAACTTTTTTTTTTATTTAAAGGCTATTTTTATCAAATACATGATCCGAATAGCGCTAGCTCACTAGTGGACTGTGAATTTTACAGTTCTTTAAATAATTTAAATAACAACTATGATTCTACATTTTTACATCAATAATAATAATAATAATAATAAAAGCTCGATGGTGGTAAAAATGTGTAAGATTAGAATCTAGATAATATTAAAGTATATGTAAAAATAACCATTAGTTACTAAAATGAATATATTATAGTGAGTCCAGAATACATAACCATTGTGTGAATTGACTGTATCAAGTTTAAATGTGATAATTGCTCTCATTTTCAATCAATTTTACTGGTGGTAACACTGAATATTAGCATGTCTCATAAGTGAGAGGTTAGAAACTTGCTTTTAGCATTATCCCTATATGAAAGTAAAAAATGGTTTGAAATTGCTAAATTTCTAAACTGAGAGGTAAGGAGGGGGCTGACGTCACCATATATTGTTTGAGTCCAAGTCCAGGAATATATTGATGTAGCCCTGACGTAACGTCTTGATACTTGTATGCAGCCAGCTTTAGTAATTTGTAAAACTACGTTTAAGTCAATGACAAAGCGTGCAGAGTCGTCAAAGAAATCGCGTTTGTAAATATATATATATATAATGTTTTATTCAGTCAATTCATATCTAGTTTTAAGTGTTTTAAGACGCCCCAACACCCATAAAATATTCATTTTAATGTTGCAGTGGTAACCAAAGTGGAGTTATGGAGGTAACATTTTAAGAAACCTTTTCTAAATTATGGCATTTTGCTATTTCCAAAATGATATATTAAAAGAGATTAGATATACTTATTCAGGACATGCGAATACATTTATCAAGTATATATTAATGATTTTATTTAGTTTAATTTGACCTATAAACATATTTCATAATTTAACCAATAACATTACATTTTGTTGAAATTCCGAATAACAGCATTATCTGAAATCATGAGAATCATTTTTGGAGCAAGTATGAAATATTATGCCTTAAGGTGAATGCATAAAGTGTATTTGTATTGTTGATTTCGAAAGGCATATGGTAATGATGATTGCACCATATGTACTGATATGATGTTGCAACCTGACTAATGAAGTGTTTTGTTTCAGGGGACGTGGGTCAGCACTATCACAGCGCCACCGCTACTGCAGACAATACGGTGTCAGGCGTTTTCGGCCATCGAGATCCCGCCACGGGCCGAAACCAGAACACTAAATACACGGCGGGTCGACGAGGTTTCAGGGCACAAGGCCCAAACATCGCACGAAAGATGGACCTCTCGCAGAACAAGATACCGTACTCACCACTGTAGATCCCAACTCACCTCAATACAATCCATCCTACGATACCTACTCTGATCCTAACGAGGACCCAAGCTATGAGTTTGGGTTTCGCATCCCTGGTCATTCTCGTCAAGAGAAATCGGATTCGCGGGGTCACGTGGATGGTCATTATTCATTTGTAGATGATGTAGGACTACGACACGACGTGCAGTACGAAGCTGGAGCCAGGACTGGTTTCCAAGTCAAAACGCCGTTTCCGGACTCAAATTCTATTGGAAACTCGTTGTTCTACAGGGGTCCACCATCCAGTAAAACCAGCCGTACAACAAGAGGTCACACGTCCATACAAAGATTCCAAAACGGGGCGTATCGCTTCACAGCAGTGGGACCAGACCAACACAGGACTGAAGAGAGTGACGCGACAGGGCATGTTAGAGGATCTTACACGTACCTGGATGACAAGGGTGTAAAAAGAACGACTGTGTACATTGCTGGACCCAATATTGGCTACAAGGTTCTCAAATCTCCCTTGCAGACGCAGGAATACCCCTCTTACCGACCACCACCTTACCAGATACCGCAACTTGGTACGAGTCAAGGTAATCCATCCAAAGGTGATGATATTTTTGATTTACCAGATGGACTTAATACGGCTGAAACATCTTCTTCCAATATGCCTTTAGTGAGCAATTTTAATAAAAATGATAAAGATGATGAACAAACGACAAATAATGATAGCTCAGCGATTTTCGGATCTGTACCATCAAACGTGGGCAATACAAATCCAACAAATAATATAAAACCTGTTGGAGATGGGTCAGAAGGTCTAGATAATAATCACCGTCCTTTACAATTTGGAAATAATGATGATGATGATGATGACATTTTTGGTGGAAATACAGGTATAACCGAGGAAAATGGCAACAACTTTAAACCTAGTTATGGTAAACCAGGAACTGACAACGCTCCCACTGGGTCATCTGATTCAGGGGACGATTTTCTAACTACAGGACCAGGCCTATTTGGTCCTGATGGGACCAAGCCTCGACCTGGCCAAAGTGGATCGAAAATCCCTTACGGTGATTGTTGCAGTTTGTCTGGCCGTGGTAATGTGAGATACAAAAGTCTAAGAAATAGGCAAGTATCCACAAAATTGACTGAATCCAGAAAACCTTTCCCTCAAGAGTTTTCCCACGGAGAAGAGGATGGCTTTTTGGGATTTCCATCAGGAGTTTCTGTGCGTGCTCACGTGCAGTCTCTGGACATTATGCCATTCGGCTCAAGACTGCCTCCTCCCGGAGTAGCTTTAGACTATTTAGAGCAGCCCAGCAAGACACGTGAAACTGGCAGCACAGACAACCTCTGAACATTCCTAACACTCACAATATGGACGTACATATTCTGAACCTTTTCAGATTAACAAACTGTTTATACCAAATTTCTTTGAAACACCAAATACTTCTTTACTCGTATATGTTGGACTAATCATTCAAATAAAAATGTACATACAAGAACTCATCTCAAAGAATATCCTCTAAAGTATATTATTGTATTCAGCATATGTCCCAAAATTTTAATTTTATAATAATAAAACGAGCGCTAAATTTACACAATAGAATTCTTAATTTAATTTTATTTTTTTCGATTCCTCCAAAACGTTTCCAAATTTTTGTTCCGTATATAAATAATGCATCTATAACGAGATACGGTTTCTTAGTGCAACATCACTTACATAACTTTATTCAAATGAAAGTAACTACAATAATATGTAAGCGATATTTTTTATTCTATAACAACAATTTGAGCATTGGACGTTTTTTAAGTAAAGAAATAGATAGATGATTTTATCCTAATCAAAATGCTATCCTCAAAGTACATATACCATTATTGAATCATGTTTAAAAGAAGTTCTTCCTCAGTGAAAGCTTACCAATATGCAGTTTGGTTCTATAATTATTATTAATCGTTTATGCACAAACATTGTTTTTATAGAGAGCTACAAAACTAATCATAAATATCTTTGAGAGTGATTTCAGATAGCTTCAAGTAACCAGAGCTTTCACAAGCCCATGAAGAATCGCAACTTAAATAATGCATGAAGATTCATCCATTCACCAAAAAACAGGTCAAGAATTTGATTCACATGTTTGGGTGTGATTTTTCAACAGAATTAAAAATATATTTATGTTGGTTTAGTTTAGAAAAATTCAGAGTAATAACCGCCAAATAGCGTCAAAATCAATAAAATAGCTATTGTAATATCTAATTCTATTTTTCAAAAAAGAGATGATTACTTTTATTACACGTTGAAGCCAAAAAGCTGATACTTGACACATTTTATTTTTCTAATATGTTTTTGATTGAATTTATTTGCAGTAGTGTCAGTTTTGTGAAAGTACAGTGAATAAGTGGGGATTTATTTGACTTGCTAATTTACTTCTTATGTGTTTGCACATATTAACAAAATTTAGTTTAATCTTTTTATCAAACGAACATAATATTAATGTTAATTTTAGAAACATTTAATTCACGGTACTTAACAATTAATAAATTAGGTATTGAATGTTAGTGAAAATTCCACGGGGGGGGGGGGGCACATCCCCCCAACTGCCACAAGTAAATAAAAATTTAGGAAAATTAATTATTCTAGAAGCTATCTGGAGTTTATTTAATTAATTAATTAATTAATGTTCTATCAATTTGTTTAGCATTTAGAAACTTATATAGCCCCTTCTCCCCCCAAGCTCAAAAAATGTATACTTAGCACTTCTTAAATAGTGACAAATGGTGGAAAAGATATACGTGTTGGGTGGGCACGGGCCCATTAAAATAGTTTTCCTCCTGGAATAGATTTTCTGCCCCCCCCCCCCCCTCCTTCTAGATCTGTTTCACCCTCTTCTTACATTTTCGAACATAATATGTTTAAAAAAGTTTAATGGCTTATAAAGACATCGAATTGAAAATATATCGGGCAAAAACCGTTCCAATATATATTCTAGAATATCAGAGGTAATACCACTCCAAATAGATTCTAGAGGAGTATATTTCCCAGAAATATTATAGACCAAGACCTCTACTATAGTGGCATCCAATATTTACAAACGTTGGCCGGGTTAGGGCTCCTGGAATTCCTTAGGCCTGAGGGAAGGGGGGGCAAATCTCTCCAAACCTCTCTTTTGGTTATTCGCCATCTCTCTCCACTTCCTCTACACAAATAAGTTCCCCCGCCATTGATCCCACTTGGATAGCTCTAGAGTTCTATAGTAAAGTTAGTATTTAACAATCTTTACTTGAATAAAAGGTTGTGTCTCTCCTGCCACACATTGTTTATAATTTGTATATCTATGAGCCACAGAGGTATTGAAATGGGTGACTGATGTCAGGGAGGAAGGTAGGGGAGATGGGGGGGGGGATTGTTTGTGCCCTGGTCAGTAGCCCAGCTATTCCAATGACACTTGACCTCAAAAGGTACAATGCAGCTATTAGCTCCTAGCTGCATCCTATGTGGTAACACTACACAACCCCCTAATTTGTATTTGTACCCAATTTTTATAGTGTTTGAACCATAATAAAGCCATATATATTTTGTTCATAAGATTTCATGGGGGGGGGGGTTGACGCCTTAAAAACCCCCTGAATACGGCCTTGAGTTGTGATATCGGAAGAAAAGTATAGTTACCAGTAGGTATGGCTATTACAATTTTATTCGGGGAGATACATTTTTTTAGATCTAGTAATAAAAAATACAACTTTTACATTATATTGGTATTTTCATATTTATAAAAACAATTAAAATTATAAAAAACTAACCACATTATGGTATAATTTTGTTGGGGAGTATGACCACCATATGAAGAAAATTAAACTCTTAGGTTTCTACTGAAACAATATTTTATTTATTTATTTTAGCCAAAAAAAATGTTTAGCCATAAAAACTGCAAAAACACAGGCCTTTTCTTGCGTTCCCTCCCAACCCACCTTAAGATTCTTATAAGTTTAACATGGCTCAACAATATGGTGGTGAAAGGTATCAACGTGTCCTTCCTTACATGATTTTAAAAAAAATTACGTTTTGAATTTTATATTAAAAAAAATATTGAGAGGTTAAATTGCCTCATTTTCAACGACGTTTTAACATTAAATATCTCAGCTTTGAGATCAAAATAAACAGTTAGAAACAGTACTTACTCTTCTTAAAATAAATAAATACATTATTATTATTATTAGATAACAGAAAATCACAAGATAATGATTGAGGTACGATTATTAGTTTTGATGCTTCAAGAATTGCCATTTCCGTAAAAGGAACGGCGTAAAAGAGGATTCTTCTTGAAATATAGAATTTCAAATAGTTGTTACCAGCACTTCTAGATTATTTATTTATAAGTCAAATTATTAAGTTAAGACTGAAACTATATTGAAACATGAAAAAAATGAACTACTTTTAATTACAGAATAAAAAAGTAGAGCATATTATTGACTCAAACAGCACTATAATATGATTATAATTTATTATTGTGATTCTGCAATTGTGATTTCATTTCTACATATTTCAAATATAACTTATACGTTATATATAGACTCTATGTTTTGTATGTGTATGTATATATATACAAAACTCTGTCACCATAAGAACTCTTTCAAATAATGTATGTATTTGATCATGTATAAATAATTATTCTTGTAAAATGTGTATTTGAAAATGTAGTTTACACTCATTTTGAGGACAAAATATTAATAAACTTAATTTATTTGTATATTTACACAGTAATTATTAAAATTATATAAACAAAAATATGATTTATTTTATTTTTACTAAAATTGTAATCAAATATAGAACACAGACAGTGAAACTCACGCATAAATTATATATCATTGATGTACAGAATAAAATATTATGTAATCTAAGGGGGGAAAAAAATACATTCCCACAAATTCATTTCTCTTTCATCCAATGGTGATTGCAACAAAATATATAATATATGTGCATGTATGTAGCTATATATTATGCGGGGGTTTTTTTTCCGTTATTTCACCCTTTAAATAAGATATTACAAAAAATTAAATATCACAATAAATAATAAACCCATTTACATATCGTTAATAACATCTGAAAAAACCCACACTATACATTCTTTGAGCCTAACCCCGAATAGGGTATCTATATGTTATTTTTTAATTTTTACTACGACATTATTTAATGCAAGATTAACGCCTCAAGCCACATGGACAACGGTTATTTTCTATGAAAATAATGCACTATTGATTATGGTATTCATTTGTTTTCCATCTAACTTGAGCTCCAAGGAGAAATTTTCACTTAAGATCCAAAAAGAAAATTTTAAATCGTAGTAACTATAAGAACATGGAGGAAGTGAGGTCTACTGTTTACATAACTACTTGTATAATTAAATCTAGTAAAAAGTGCAATAATACTGGACTTAATTAGGGCTTCCTTTCATCCTACCGTAATGATGTTGCCTATATCACGGTTGGTCAAGATAGGATGACCAATGTTAATAAATGTACGTTATATTAAAAGAGATTAATATATATAACATCGAAACAGTAGCCATAAATTCTTAAATAATTCAAAAAATAGTCCTACAGTGTCACAAAATTATTATTTTTATCATGAAATAGTTTTTTGTAAACGTGTTTTTATTAAAAATCCTTTACAACTTATGCTATTTGGCTTGTTCACGGAAATTTCCTGTTAGATTCTTCCTGCCAGGATGTAGATTAAAAAAGTCCAGGTTGCAAATGTCTATCTAGAATAGGAAAAAAGAAAAATGTTATTTTAAAAAGTAAGTCAATGATTTCAAGAAGCAAATAATATAGTGACTGTAAACTTGTCAGAGGAATAGGGGAAGTTTTATCAGTAGATAACACTTCCCCTATTCTTCCCTCTATTTCTATTTCGTACATTGGTGTCTAAGTGTGATACTGCTTAGACTGCTTAGGTACTTCAAGTTATGATGCAACCCGCTTCACATATTAGCTTTGAAATCTCCATGTAGGCAGCGTCGTTAAAGTGGTTATGTATAATAAATTCGCTTTGCTCGTTGGAGGCTCCACCCCCAAACATCCAGTGAGTTTTCTTTGCAAGTATATGTAAACTAATGTAATTACGGCGTTGTTTTGAACGTAACTTAAAGTTACTGGTATTGTATTGTATTTTTCACACATTATTTTAGTTTCTCCATACTTGTAGGACAGCTAAAATCATCAAATTTGGCATGCTTATCGCAATTGGATGTGCCAATATGCCTGCCCAATTTTATGATTCTAGCTTTCCCATAAGTGTGTCAGAAAATTAAAAAATGTGTGGAAAATGTGCAAAAGTTACCTAAAATCAAAAAATCTAGCTCTTTCTAAGAAAAAACGATGGAGATACGACAAAAAGTAATAGAACCAAACTTTTGGATCTCGCCAAATCCGTAGCTGCTGGTGCAATCCGTTTTTTGATAGGTCTTACCGTTTAACCACAAGAGACTTCCAAAGAAAGGTCACCACCGACTTTAAAGTTGCTCCGCCATTTTGAATTTTTTTTCGGGGGTTGAAAATTAAGATTTTTAACTTTTTGGAATTTTCCCGTCGGTTGCAGGCTAGAAGCTATAAGTTTGTCGAATTTCAAGTTTCTAGCTCATCTGGAAGTGGGTAAACATTAATGTCAGTGAGTGAGTCATGTGGCTTTATAGTAAAGCTACTATCACACGACACTTGCTTGTACTATAAATCCAGTGTGCTAGCTAGCGCCAAGATATCTATATACTAGCTAGTACAATAGAAACGGGACTAGAGTATTCACACGCTGCTAGTTTGGTACTAGGTTCTAGTGTAAATATTTATGGAACGTCAGAGATTAATTTTGGGTGCAGCAGTTGCATTAATTATTAATAATGATATTGAAAATTATGAGAGGGAGCGTAGGAAAAAATATGGCCACGGGACTGGCTGGAAAGACGAAATAATAGTCATAGGATGCTAAAAATGATACATTCAGAGGTTAGGTAAGATACATTCGGGGTGACACTAACGTTTAGTATCTCCCTAAATTTGTATTCATTTATTTACGATGAGGTCAGAGGCCCCTAAGCCCATGGGTGTCCAAGTACAGTATCCTTGACAAACACATTTTTTTTAGACCTACCCACACTTTATATTCTAAAAGACAACCCCCCCAAGGTTGGCATGTTATAAAGTTTATTTAGATTAAAATTGGGTCTGGAACACAGTTTGTCGTTTTTAGATGACATGTTTTTTTAATTATTGGTCGAATTACACAGACTAGTGTCGGAACTAGTACGAAAATAGCGCCTGTTCTATCCTTACAACTAGTATGGTAGCCAGTACCAAGAGGCAGAACCAGTATACTTTTTGTGATTCACACGACGCTATATGATGACGTGCTAGCAACAAGTGTGTTGGTTTAGTCCATGCCTCCATCTACCTGCTATTCTTACAAACATAAGAGTTGGCATCATTTGTTGATGTTCGGTAAACCAATAGATGGCAGCACTTTATTTATTCAGAGGTTGTAACTATTATGTTTGAAACATGGTAAAAAAAAAAGTTATCGCAGACGGCTGAATATTCATAATTCAAACAATATTTCGGGTTGTTTCGAAGTAAATAGGTTGTCCATAAATTACTCATTAATACATTCACAATTTTAGGATATATTTTTAAACAGTTTAGGGTAATTTTTCGAGCTGTGTTATAAATTTTATAACACAGTTTGACATTTTTTAAAATCAAACTATACTAACACAGTTCAGTGAAAAAAACAGTAAGTTGGTAAACCTGATAGTCCTAGCTTATAAGAAACTAATTCATTAGGGCTTATATTGGGAAGAGCAATTGATATACAGCTTGTACATTAAGCTATTAGCTTATAAATAAGCTAATAACTCTCTGAAAGAAGTTTTAGTTTTATTGTTAATATTAAATAATCACTTAAAAAAGTATTAAACAACGCTCACATGAAAACACGTTGTAGCGATATGTCGTGGTAATTTGTCATCTGGTATCCATGCTTGTCTTAACCTCATTTAGCCTGGTTTTCCGGTAACCGGGAGGTCAAGGTTTGTATCCCGGCTGGGCGTACTGAGGCCGACCACGTCCTAAATGGCTCATCACTTATCCTACACGTCAACACGGGTACATTTCCTCAACAATTCTACCTTCCTCGACTTTATTTCACTAGTGTAATTAATGTAGTGGCATTTAAGTGGAAGGAGAGTGGAAAACCCTTTAGTAATAACCACCCCCTGTACACTCGACCGGAATCGAACTCCGTTCTTCCCGTCTTCGGCAGTCTAGTCTATTGCGAGTGTGGCGTCTTAGACCATGCGGCTACTTAAGTGGGTTTGTATCGTGTTAGCTGCCATCATAGATTCAGTACAATATTCTCTACTGAATTAAGTACGAAATCATCGCCGTGTTTATGGAGTTTTAAATATGATACTTAATGAAACGTTATCTGCAACATCGTCGGTGACCTGACGGTATAGGGGTAAGGTGTCAGACTTCTGTGCTGAGGGTCTGGGGTTCAATCCTTGGTCCCGGCACAGATTTATTTGAATGCCAAACCCTTCCTTCACCTCTGACAAGATGTGTATTAATCACAACTTGTGAATGTGTGGAATGCCAGGCCTACCACCGTGGTTCGGATTCCACGTTAAACTGTAGGTCCTCCATTTCATCTCACCATCACCCTACCATTGCAAATTAGCGTAAGTGCGTATAACCCGAACGGGTAGTAAGACAAGGTGCTAGTAATAATATTAATAATAATAATAATCTGCAACATCAAAAAGTTAACCTCCTACCTAAATTCGGCCAACATATGACAATCTAGAGACTAATTGAAATACAAAAGGGAAGTAATAAAGATTTCAAGGTAAATGAAGATGGAGAAACTAAGGAAGAATAGTGATGAGGGATTTAAAGTAATTATTTGTTCAGGAAAGGCGTGAACCTAATTAGTCTCACCACGTGGGAACCAAATTAATTGATAGTATCGACAACATTGTTTTGTTTTGGTCACCGCGACTAAGTACCCATCCGAGTTGTACGGGGTCGTAGAAGAAATGTACCCAAATTTTCGTGGAGGGAAAGTGGAAAAACCATCCTCATTACACTCGATCGGGATTTGAAGCCCTAATGTCGTCACTGGCAAACCAAACTGCCACGAGACGCAGGGTTGGACTGAGTCCTCCAAAAGGGCGCAGACCTTAGATTTTCAGAGGGTGTAAAAAATTATTACGAACTCAAAAAAAAAATTACCTTTTTGTTGTAAAATAGCTATGGGAGTGCTGGTAGAACCCAATAATATTGATTAATAATACATATTATTGGTTATTGCAAGGACTTACAAAATAAAATTATTTTTATTTTCCGTGTGTGACTCAAGGCATTCTTGAATATTTCGAATTCCATAGGTTATTTTTTAATAAATACAGTATAAAGAAACATTCATGGAATAAGTGAGTTTTATTTCACAAAACATCTAGCATTTAAGGAACAAGTTGTAAAAGATGTTAAACTATAGCCGTGGTAAGGATCCAAGGACTATTCGGATACATCCTGTCTAAACAACACCCGTCCTAAGCAAACTGGCTTTGTCTCTGACAAAAGGAAGGGTAGATACTCGTATCACACCACCAATCACCTCGAATAAATCTGACTTGTATCAGCGTCAAATACAAGTCTCTTCAGAGCAACACACCCTCACACTACAAAATAAATTTTCATTTTCAAGCTAAGCTTCAAAAAAATTTAAATTTCTAAATTATTAAATGAATTTAACTTTAATATCTAAATTATAATAAGGGAAGAACGCTGTTATGAATCCCATTTAAAATATAATAATACGTTTGATGTTATTTCTAGTGAAAATAAGTTCATTATAGAAATTAGAAATGGAAAAGTGTGTGTGTGTGAGAGAGAGAGAACGTTTTGATCAAAACTTATTCCAGAGAGTAGACTGTGTTACGATCTCAGTAAGGTTTTGTGGGTACCAACTTGAAGGCCTACGAAAGACTCTCCTTATTTATGTTTATTTAGCACTACGTCTTACTACCCATTCGGTTTATACGCCTAAGTACTAATTACGCTAATGGATTAGGAATTGGGAAGGTTGAATTTAGAGGAGGTGAACCCGCATTTGCGTGGAGGGAGAGTGGAAATCCATTTAGGAAAAACCACCCCCAGTTCACCCTACCGAGAATCGAACCTCGATCTTCCCGTCCTCGGCAGTCTGGCTCTACACGAAACAAGCGCGTTAGCCAACTACGCCACCGAGGCGGGTAGTTATAAAATTAATACCTAAATGAAAAATATATAGACTCATGGAGATCGTTAGTGTTAAACCAAATACCTATTAATGCAAGATTATTTGATGATTGAATAGTTTGGCCAAAATAATATAAGTAGGCCTAACCTATATTTTGGCGGCCAGTCATATCAATTGAAAAGTGGGCCTTTACAATTCTTTATTTGTTTAAATATTGCATAATAATGTGGAAAAACAACTTTAAATCGCATATTTAATTCTTTTTTCGAGCACTTCATAAAGGTCTAGGCATATTTGTATTAAGTCCCTTACCCTAAAATTATTAGTTTCGCTTGAAACATGAACATATTCGTTGAGAAAAAATTATTCGCATACAGCTGTGGTAGCCTAATGTTAAAAACTAAAACCTTTATGGCTATGTAGGACGTTCTTGCAATTAATTGTCACCGCCTATGCTCTGTAGTGTAACATATTTCCCTTTTTTCTGTCATAGTTGTATTCTACTTAGCAGTGTAATAGTTTTTCTAGAGAATTGTCAAAGTTTTTCATAAAGTCCTAGGCCTAGTTGTATTAAATAGGTATACTGTGGTATCATAATTAAAGTTTCACTTGAAACCTGAACCCAGATATTGAGGAAAAAATGTTCACACCCAGCTATAGAAGTCTGGTGCTTATTTAAAAATAAATAAAGTAGGCCTAATGGATTAAACAAATCAACACTAACAAATAAAATAATGATTCAATAGAAAAACAAATTTTACTTGAATTTTTTAATCTTTTTTCTAACACTTCATAAAGGCCAAGGTCCAGTTGTATTACATAGCCCACACTGGTTAAAGTTTCACTTAAAACCTGGGCTCAATCGTTGAAAAAAATTCACAAACAGCTGTGGTAACCTACAAGGTGATGGTGCATAAAATCTTCTATATATTAGACACTTTTATTTAAACAAAATAGCATGTAATCAATTATTGGATACAATAATTTCCCCCATAAGGATACGGAGAGTGCAGTGATACCTTAATCGTATTTTAATTATTTGAAAACCATTTTATATCTACAACTTTAAAAACTAACGAAAATCACAAAAAAACGTAAATATTAAACTTATGTTCGAAAATTTAAACAAAGTTATCTAAGTTTAAGTTATTGGGTTACCGGGTTATTAAAGTATTATAATATGCAATTAGTAATCCTTTTTATTATTATAAACTATTCCAAACTGTCAAAACCTAATATTTCAAGCATTATTAACACATTTTTCTTGAAATATTAGGATCCCACTCAGCGATATAGCAATACCCTGTGACTTTGGTGAGTTTTGATTTAATTGTTTATCAAAGCCAATATTTTTATTGATTTTGGTTCTAGCCCAAATTGATTCTCCGTATCCTTGTGAGTAGAAGGATGACATTAAATTATTATTTATTTACTAGCGTGTATGAAATAAAATTGTCTTATATGTACTGGTTTTTGCGCACTCTCATTACCCATTTTTTAAACACTCTAGTTTATTCTTAAGCAGGATAAAATAAATAATTAAATCTAATAACTAGATTTACAAAGAATGTAATAGTTTTTGGAGGGAATATCAGTATATAATATATTAGTAAACTATGTCTTAAACATGCAAAAGACTCGCAAATTTATTTAAAAATAAATTAGATAATGATTATAAACGCATTTCAGCATTCGTTTATTCCCATTTTCACTAACTAATATTTTTGTTCAAGTGACATTTTAGTAAAAATATACTACCAACCTCTGCATTCAACAAATTAACTCCAAGTCAACTAACCTCCACATAAAAAGCCATTCAAACAGTAAACTGTTTAACCTGAAGTTTTAGCTCGAGATAATATTAAACCTCAACTTAGTTAACTAGTACTTTAACCTGACATTGTAATATTGACCCTAGTGTAATTTTGCCCCCGCCCCAATTATCCAGATCAGCATTTTATTCATGTGTGTTGCAACAATTTGTTGGCAAATATGTTACAAGGTACAAGTGTTTCTTAGTTTTAAATAATAATTTACCCTTTGAACAGTTTATGGAATCTTACATTTAGGGCCTATGTTTCAATGTCAGGTTAAAGTACTAGTTAATTATATTGAGGTTCAATATAACCTCGAGTTAAAACTTCAGGTTAACGTAGTTTACTGTTTGAATAGCTTTTTTTGTGGAGGTTAGTTGACTTGGAGTTAATTTGTTGAATGCAGAGGTTGGTAGTATATTTTTACTCAAAAGTAACTTGAACAAAAAAAATTGTTAGTAGAAATGGGAATAAATGAATGCTGAAATACATTTATAATCATTATCTAATTTATTTTTTAAATACATTTGCGAGTCTTTTGCATGTTTCAGACACATTTTACTAATATATTGTGTAATAATATTCCCTCCAAAACGATTACATTATTTTAAAATCTACTTAATAAATTTAATTATTTATTTTATCCTGCTTAAGATTGGGTGCTAGTGAGTGAGTTTAGGGCAGTATTTTCGAGGTTTTTATAGCATAAACATTTATTTGGCCAAAATAAATCAAATATTTCTTCTATAGAATCATAGAGTTTAGTTTTCCGCACATGCTAATCTCAACAGTCCTTTAATATCTGTCAAGGATGTCCTGGAATTTAGTGACAACTTTTTCTCTGCATTTAAAAAGTTTGTCACCAAATGCTGCTATGCTCATGAGAGATATTCAAGAACTCTTAAGATTAGCATGTGCAGAAAGCTAAATTCTATGTTTCTATAGAAGAAATATTTTATCTATTTTTGCCAAAAAAATTTTATGCTATAAAAAATGCAAAATTAATACACTAAACTGGCGCTCACTAGCACCCCACCTTAAGAATAAACTAGAGTGTTCAAAAGAAGGGGTGGAGGGTGCGCAAAAACTAGTACATATAAGGCACTATTTTTTTAAATGAACTAGTAAATAAATAATAATTTAACGTCATCCTTCTACTCAAAAGGATATGGAGAATCGATTTAAGCTAAAACCAAAATTAATAAAGTTATTTGTTATGATAAACAACTAAATCAGAACTCACCTAAGTCACGGGGTATTGTCATATCGCTGAGCGGGATCCTAATATTTCAAGAAAAACGTGGTTACAATGCTTGAAATATTGTGTTTTGACAGTTTGGAATAGTTTATGATAATAAAAAGGATTACTAATCGCATACTATAATACTTTAATAAACCGGTAGTTACCATAACTTAAACCTAGATAAATCAAATTAAAATTTCGAAAATCAGTATAATATCTACGTTTCTATATGATTTTGGTGAGTTGTTTAAATGTTCCAAACACAAAAGGTTTTCGAATAATTATAATATGAGTAAGGTATCATTTGATTCTCCGTATCCTTGTGAGGGAAATTATTGTAAACAATAATTTATTACTTGCTATTTTGTATGAATAAAAGTGGGTTATATATACCGGATTTTACGCACCATCACGATATAGGTTTCCACAGCGGCTTGTGAATATTATTTTTTCAACGACAGGGTTGAGGTTTTAAGTGAAACTTAAACTAGTGTAGGCTAATAATAATAAAATAATAAAATAATAAAATAATAAAAAAAGAATAAAAAATTCAAGTAAAATTTGTTTTTCTACTGAATTATTATTTTATGTGTTAATTTTGAGTTGTTTAAACCACTAGGCCTACTTTATTTATTTTTAAATAAGCACCAGCTGGGCGTGAAATTTTTTCCCTTAATAACTGGGTTCAGGCCTCAGGTGAAACATTAATTATGATACTACAGTATAGTTATTACAACTAGGCCTAGGCCTTCATGGAAAACATTGACAATGTTCTCCCAAAACTAATACACTAATAAGTACCTAGGCACCCTAAAGTAAAACTAGTACAGAAAAAAAGGAAATATTTTACATCACAGCGCATTGGCGTGACAATTAGTTGTAAGGTCCTACATAGCTACTAAGATTTTAGTTTTTAAACACTAGGCTACCACAGCTGTACGTGAATAATTTTTTCTCAATGAATATGTTCATGTTTCAAGTGAAACTTTAATAATGGTAAGGGATTTATTACAAATATGCCTAGACCTTTATGAAGTGCTCGAAAATGGAATTAAATATGCAAGTAAAAGTGGTTTTTCCACATAACTATGCAGTATTTAAATAAATAAAGCATTGTAAAGGCCCACTTTTCAATTGATATGACTGGCTGCCAAAATATAGATTAGGCCTACTTATATTCTTTTGGCAAACTATTCAATCATCAAAGAATCTCGCATTAATATTTGGTTTAGTACTAACGATCACATAAGTATATATATTTTTCATTTAAGGTATTAATTTTATAACTCCAATAGCTAGGCTCTCATTTTTATCTTTCAAAACTATCTCCAATAATCTCTAACAAATCAGTGGCAATAGTTTTAATAAGTATAAAACTTTTTTTAATCTAGCTCAACAAATTCTTCAAAATAATTATTAGTTCTTGTTAAAAATGTAGGATTTTTACGCTGGTTAAAACACTCTAGCATATTATAAATATCCGAATCGGAATCAAATAGCATCATTAAACTTTATCTTAACTAAATCCAACAACACGTATTGGAATGTTTTGAACAGTCAGCTGACAAAGTGGTGGCCATGTTGTTCTCTACCGTAATTAACTTGAGGTTTACTCACTAACCTCTACACCTTCCTCGAGTTAGTGAAACCTGAAGTTTAAGCTCAGGTTATGTGATAACCTGAGATTCAAACAGATAATAAACATAATAAGCTGATGTTATAATTTAACCTCGACAAAACCTGATATTGAAACAGTGGCCCTTAAACAGTAAACTACGTTAACCTGAAGTTTTAACTCGAGGTTATATTGAACCTCAATATAATTAACTAGTACTTTAACCTGACATTGAAACATAGGCCCTAAATGTAAGATTCCATAAACTGTTCAAAGGGTAAATTATTATTTAAAACTAAGAAACACTTGTACCTTGTAACATATTTGCCAACAAATTGTTGCAACACACATGAATAAAATGCTGATCTGGATAATTGGGGCGGGGGCAAAATTACACTAGAGTCAATATTACAATGTCAGGTTAAAGTACTAGTTAACTAAGTTGAGGTTTAATATTATCTCGAGCTAAAACTTCAGGTTAAACAGTTTACTGTTTGAATGGCTTTTTATGTGGAGGTTAGTTGACTTGGAGTTAATTTGTTGAATGCAGAGGTTGGTAGTATATTTTTACTAAAATGTCACTTGAACAAAAATATTAGTTAGTGAAAATGGGAATAAACGAATGCTGAAATGCGTTTATAATCATTATCTAATTTATTTTTAAATAAATTTGCGAGTCTTTTGCATGTTTAAGACATAGTTTACTAATATATTATATACTGATATTCCCTCCAAAAACTATTACATTCTTTGTAAATCTAGTTATTAGATTTAATTATTTATTTTATCCTGCTTAAGAATAAACTAGAGTGTTTAAAAAAGGGGTAAAGAGAGTGCGCAAAAACCAGTACATATAAGACAATTTTATTTCATACACGCTAGTAAATAAATAATAATTAAATGTCATCCTTCTACTCACAAGGATACGGAGAATCAATTTGGGCTAGAACCAAAATTAATAAAAATATTGGCTTTGATAAACAATTAAATCAAAACTCACCAAAGTCACAGGGTATTGCTATATCGCTGAGTGGGATCCTAATATTTCAAGAAAAAATGTGTTAATAATGCTTGAAATATTAGGTTTTGACAGTTTGGAATAGTTTATAATAATAAAAAGGATTACTAATTGCATATTATAATACTTTAATAACCCGGTAACCCAATAACTTAAACTTAGATAACTTTGTTTAAATTTTCGAACATAAGTTTAATATTTACGTTTTTTTGTGATTTTCGTAAGTTGTTTAAAGTTGTAGATATAAAATGGTTTTCAAATAATTAAAATACGATTAAGGTATCACTGGACTCTCCGTATCCTTATGGGGGAAATTATTGTATCCAATAATTGATTACATGCTATTTTGTTTAAATAAAAGTGTCTAATATATAGAGGATTTTATGCACCATCACCTTGTAGGTTACCACAGCTGTTTGTGAATTTTTTTCAACGATTGAGCCCAGGTTTTAAGTGAAACTTTAACCAGTGTGTGCTATGTAATACAACTGGACCTTGGCCTTTATGAAGTTTTAGAAAAATGAATAAAAAATTCAAGTAAAATTTTTTTACTTCTGAATCATTATTTTATTTGTTAGTGACGTTCGCAAGCAATACAATCTTGGAGAGCATGAAATTGAATGCCGCTATCGAGTACTATCGTGGTATCCACTCAACAGTCGATACTCGATAATATTAGTCAGAGTCAAAGATATACGGGTCTGGTTATTCTTGAGTTTCAGTGTTCAGACATGGAAGCCAAATGGCGTTAGTGTCGTTACGGAATAGCGCACGTGCAATTTAAATTTTGAAGAGAAGTTTGAACCTCCAAGCTTACATTTTACTGTTAGACAGTAATTATTTCATCCTGAATGTGATAACTAGTGAATAAAAAGAATATCCCACATCAAATGATAGCATACAAATTACAATTAATTATTTGCTCATCGATTTAAGATAATTTAAATTTGAAATACCGTATTATAAATCACATGATAATTATTTGTTTGGTAAAATTTGATCATATAAACATGGCTATAAATTATTATTTAAAAAAGATATTGATGTATGAAGGGACTAAGGCATCAATCAATATTACCATCTAGCTTATAGCATCTGAGGGGATTTTTGAATTAATCCTGATGAGTAGCATTTAGGGTAATTTGTCTGAATACAAAAATTATAATCTTTCCTTCAATAAAGGGATAAGACAGAATGCAAGAATGAAATAAGCAAACGTGAAGAGTGAATGAGAACTATAATTTTTGAATGCATTTAAAAATTATTAATTCACATTTTAAAGTGTGAGTGGTGTTAATTAGCTATCTTAGAGAGTACGTTCTTGCTCAATACCGAGACAAATCAATACCACTCACCTTTCACTTTTACTCATTTCGTTTCTACATACAGTTTATAAAGTTTCAATATCGTTTTTTTTTTTTAAATGAGATTTAAACATAGTACTTTGGTACTTCCGTCTTTATAATGGTTCCAGGTTTGTTTCCCGCCTTCAAGTAGACATTTTTCAAATACTATATTTGACTTAAGTACCAAGACAATTATTGAAAGTACCTATCATCCCTAAATATTATTTAATTAAATTACTGTAGTAATATTACTTGCAGCAACATATCGATTGTTACTACCAAGCTGTAGTACAGTCATACTAAGAGAGTGTAAGACGTCAGGATGTGAGCAGTTTCATTCTTCTATGAATAATTTAATACTTTTGTGGCAAGTGTCATTTAAAAAACTAAACAAATAGTGTTACTTTATTAATGTGATGTTGTCAAATACTTTTGAATGCAAATAATATAATTTTTAGTTTCTATCGAATCTCCATATCTTTGTGAGTGTATTGATATAAAAACTATCAAATTTTTAATAATTAACAAAACTAAGTGAAATATTTATGGATAAAGTTTTTGAGTATCATCCCCTTCTTACTTAACCTTTCTAACCTTTCATGTGCAAATAAATGTCCTTCGTCTAGATTTTGATTCTAGTGAGATGTCTGAATATATCAAAATCAAATCATATTAAATAGGCCTAGATATGATTATAGTATCATTTGGTTTGCCGTTTACTTGCAAGTATAAATGGTAGTAGAAATTTCTTAGTAATTTGCTGTTTTAAGAAAATACAGTGTTTTTACTTGTATCAGTTCTAGAGCACCATCCCCAATTAAAAAATAAACTTTTTTATTTTGGTATATAAATAATATCTGAAGTTTAGGCATTAGAAAAATCACTGTTATAATAATTATAAATAAACATACAAGTAACCAACGACATAGGAGTGGTGATAACTGATATCTAGCAGAAGTTTTTTTATTGCAAACATTGATCAACCAATGTGGAAATAATTAAGAGAAAAACTAATCTTAAATTATAAAAAGCAATCGCACACTTTCCTTTTGCAAAATTCTTTCATCACTATCTGCTACAATCATTGATCTCTATAAAATAACTGGATGGACATCTGTGGCTTAAATTTTTGAGCTGTCGTCTGCATACCATTGTGTAAGAGAGAAGAAAACTTTCGGGTATCTCTTTCTCTCTTACACCTATACAAGGCAATGTGACATTTTAACACCGTTCATTAATTTGACAGAATATATGAGATACATCAATGTGTGAGTAGTTAAATTAAATAAATATGTTAGTAAAAGCTTTGAAGACCATAACAAAGTTCGAAACAGGTTAGTTTTTTCTTTAAATAAGTTGATGTAGCCTAATATATACGATGATGTTTAAAGGAAGCTCATTTGTAAGGCTTTATCTCGTACCAAAATCCTACCCTATAGTGGTGTTTAGTTAGGATAAAATACCTTCCAGAAGGAAATTTCTACTTCCGTTTTAAATGGCCGTTTATCCTACCAAAATATTATGTATAGAATAGTATTCTGGTACAATATAGAGCCTTACAGATTGGTATTATTACTAAAATCATGGTTTAGTAGATACCGTACTTCCTACAAGCCTATAACCTAAATTATAATTTGAACGTAAGACTTCTACACAAAGTATTTCATTCAAACAAATGTAATACAGTTTTTAGCTAACTTATTTCATGATAGCTATCAAACTTTCAACAAAATATGGTTTCTGAAAGCAATATACATGATATGAGCCAACTTTTTAAAAAAAAGTAATATAATAATAGGTACTTTCTACAAGCCTATAACCTAAGTGATAGTTTGAATGTACCGGTATGGCAACTACACAAAGTTTGTCATTCAAACAAATGTAATCAAGTTTTAAGATACCTTATTCATTATATTTATCGAACTTTTAATATAATATGGTTTATGAAATCAATATACAAGCTAATAACCAACTTTAAATATAAGTGTAGTCTTGGCAGAATGTAAACAACATGGATGATAGCTACATATTTAAATATGTTAAAGATTTTATTCGTATTTGTACAGTATTACCTGTAAAACTGAATTCTACATCCTTTAATGCAAATGTTTTTTCAAGGAAAGTGTGGTATAACACTTCACTATTCTCAAACAATAACACTTTTATTCATCAGAGACATGTTTTTGCGTGAGAACATTGAAAGAAACCGTTAAATCTTTCCCCCAACAGTGTAGCAGACGATAAACTTGAACGTCACGCTTTTGTCCTTGGCATTTAGTATGTGTATGTCCATCCAGTTATATTATAGAGATCAATGGCTACAATCTACTCACTTAGAACATCTTTAGGCCAAAAATGTTTTTCACAAAATCTATAATTTGACTAGATTTATTTTTTCTAAAATTCTTTTGACCAGAAATCTTTCTTGTATTTTTTTCTCACAATCATGTCTCTCGAAATTTGAGGGCGTATAAACGTTGACACGTCAGTTTTTAAATAATCTGGTAACTTACGTTTATTTTTATTTCTGACATATGAAGCCATTGTGCAAAAATAAAATCTTATAGATCTGAACAGCTGTTGTTATAAAACGTCACAACTATCCGCAACGATCACACCGCTTTCCAATATAGTGGCAAATCGTGCAACTAAAAGGCTTTAAAGTCTGATCAACTTTTACAGTGGGTTTTAAGTAGAGTGTCATAGGGGTGGTATTAGTTTAACAACCACCCCGAGTCTGTCAGTTTTCAGTTCTGTCGTTGTTGTGTTGCAATTATTAGCATAAATATACGTACTATCAGTATGTTTATTTATAATTCGTTTGTTATAATTCGCAAATTCTTGAAACAATGGACAAATTTGTAATTAGAAGTAAGATCAAGGAGGTGGAGGAAAGTTTACACTCACAAAACGGCGCCAGCTACCAGTTAATCATGCCCCCCCCACCCCCACCCCCCGCTTCCACCCCTCCAAAAAACTGAAGTCGGCGCAACTTTCAACTGTAATATTATACTTGGCGCCCCCTATAAAAATTAGCTTTCTATACCCTTGCTTGTAGGTGTAAGCTTTGCACTGTCTAGTTTATTAGTTTTAAAATTACATATAATTTTTTGCGTGTTTTTCTGTTACTCTTTTAAAAAAATAAAAAACAGCCCACCCGTATTAATTTACACATCTTCGCCCAGTATCTAAATATAAAATACCCTTGATCAAATCGAACATCTTATAAACCACACCCATCCTCTTTCATGTAAAATAAAAAAATTAATAAAAAACGGTTCATCCTCTTAGCACGATGTTGTATCTATTTAACATTAGCACCTTACTTACCTTGAATAAGAGTTATCTGAGCATCGTTTTCGCTTCATATAGGAAAACATGACACAACCCAAGTGCGATAACTCGAGCGCGCCTACTGGGCGTGGTGAGAACTACTTTCTTAGATGACCTTGTTAATCTTTACTTGACTAGCCCAGGGACGTCCAACCAGAGCCATGCAGGTCTGTTAGATTGCAAATAATTAAAGATCATCCTACAGGAGATGTTGATGTTCGAGTGAGAATGCATGAAGCGCTAATGTGGTGAAATTGTGAAGCTTCGAAGTGTTACAACTGTTAACATTCTGTACAGAACCATATCAGATACAGGCAAAATAATAATTAGATATCATTTTCAAAACGTTAATCCAGGTTTTGATTATGATTTAATAAGGGATTAGGTTAACTTAATGCATGCCAGTTTACTACTGACTTGAAGGCCCCCCACATGGGGAGGGATGGCCTGTACCGTGATACCGGGGCCCGGGGAGCTGGGGGGCCCGCCTGGGTTGGTGTGTATATTATTATAATCTCAAGTTTTAAAACTTTTTCCCCTAACATTTTCATTGTAATTTGAAGCTATTGCAACAATCATTGATTTGTAAAGGGATAGATAGTGAGCTCGAAAAACAGATTGCATGTGAAGCCGATAATTGGAAAGCGATTTGGAGAAGGCTACTAGATGTTACGTTATTCTTAACATCAAGAGATTTGCCTTTCCAAAGGGATAGCACAAAGATTGGAGGTGTTCGTTAAAGAACATTTTTCGGGAACTTTAGAATATTGTTAGGAAAATATAATGAGATAGCTCGTGAACATTTGGCTAAGGTGAAGCACCTTCAATTTCAAGGGAAAAACATAAAATGGCATGCACATTATTTATCCCGTATGAGTCAGAATGAATTTATTTCTCTCTATGGTTAAAAGGTTTTGAAAGCCACCCTAGAAGAAAGACAAGAGACCATTTACTATGGATTAATAATTAATGCAACACTCGATATATCTCACCAAGAATAAAATGTTTTTATTCTAATATGTGTTCTCAAGAATAAAGAAACAAGCAAGTTCGAAATTTGCGAACGATTTATCGAGTTCTTAGACTTCAATGCAAAAACTGATGAAGATATTATTACCAAAATACTTTCAGCACTTGAGAAAAATCGAATCCCACTTGAAGACTGTCGGGCGCAAGGCTACGACAAAGGTGCTAATATGCGCGGTAAAGTGAAAGGAGATAACAAGAGAATTTTGGAGAAAAATAACCAAGCACTTTTTTATCCATGTGGTGCGCATTCATTAAATCGTGTTGGTGTCAATGATGCTAAAATATGCCCAAATGTTGTGACATTTTTCAGTAATGTGGAAAGTATGTCTGTTTTTTTTTCACATAGTCCTGCAAGATGTGACATTTTAAAAGAACATGTGGCATTATCTTTCAAAAAAATCTGAAACTAGATGGAATTGTCGTGTAGAAGCTGTTCTCCCCATAGTGGAGCACTAGCCAGGGATACTCAAAGCACTGGACTGCGTACTACAATAAATGTCAACAACCTTGCAACCAAAAATGTACAGCACTGTTGTGGGCTTGAGGAAATGTTTTTTCTTCTTTTGAGGAACTTGTTATGGTAGTATTTTGGCGTAAATTTCTGTCTTTAGTTGATGAATGAAGTGTTATTATTCAAGCTCAAGGAATATCTCTTGAGGTTAAAGTCAATCTCATAAAATTATTATTATTAACACTGCGTCTTACTACCCGTTCGGATTATACGCAGAAAAATAATCCGAACGGGTAGTAAGACGTGGTGCTAGTAAAAATAATTTTATGAGATTGACTTTAAGATGAAATCTCATAAAAAAAACCTACAGCAGGAAATGCAAAAGTTGAGAATCACGTTTAGTCGCACAAGAAATGGAAATGCCATCAATTTTCCTTATAAAAAGGAATCGTCTACATAGTATAGCAATATCAGAGGCAGACCAACAATTACTGCAGAAGATAAGTTCAAAACTTCTGTAGTTTATTGGATGTTAAATTTCCTTTTACAGGTATTAGAAGATTTTAAAGCAGCAAATTTTTTCTGTAAGCTTTTCAGTCCAGTTTTGAAGTATAATTCTTTAGATGATAAAGAACTTAAGGCTAAGGCTGAAGTTTTAGTACAGAAGTCTCTAAGTGACTTATCAACTGATTTATATGATGGCATTATGCATTTAAAGTATATTTCTTCCAATGTGTTTGAATCTAAGATTGAAGGTGGCCCTTTGAAAATACTAAATTCAATATGTGAGAAACATTTGGAACCAATATTTTAGAATGTTTGCATTGCACTCCTTATTTTTTGTAGCTTCCCCTTACTGTTGCATCAGCAGAAAGAGCCTTCAGTAAACCTGGCAATGTGTTGAAGACATTGCAAAGAGCATCAATGAGCCAGAAACGCTTGAATTCGCTGTCCTTACTGGCCACAGAACGGGGCTTGGCTTCTACTTTGGACCTTACAGAGTCATAAATGAATTCACAAGCAGGAAAGCTAGAAAAATGTAACATTTAAGTCAGTGAGTCATTTACAAAATCTATGAGCGTCAACTGCATCTTATTTTATGACTTACCCACGTTTATGGACACAATTTGTGAAATTTATTGAGTGTGTTGTTCTTTTCTATTTGGTTTATTGAAAATTTTACAACCTAAGAACATTAATTTTATTTCGTATACATTTTTCTTGTTTTATGTACAAAATAAAAAACACAGTTCAACTGTACTAGTTTTTAAATTTCAAGTGATTTCACGGTCATAAATAGTACAAATTAGTTTAGTATAAGTATTGAGTAGCTATATTTATGAAGTCTGAATGAGACTGCTAATGAGCATACCTTAATAGGGGGCCCGTTATCTGACCTGGTACTGGGGCCCAAAATGCCTATGTGGGGGGCCTGCTGACTTGACACAAGTTTAAGATGAAATCTCAATTTGTATAACTTCTAAAATTGTAAGGTAGACGTCAAAAACCTCAAAAAGTTTAAATTTGTTCCATACTATACCATTATCTACAAATTAGTAATAACAAAACTTGAGATGAACTAGTCAATATTTTGTAAAATATACAAGGTACAACGATGACATTTATTAAGGACGTTACCTATCTGTGACGTAACGGCAGTTCAAGAGAGGATTTCCAAAGTTAATGAATCTTTGTTTTATTCAACGAGTTTTAAAAGTGTATAACTTTGAAACTAAAACCATAAGTTCTTAAATAATTCTAAAAATAGTCATACAGTGTCAAAAAATTATTATTTATATCTTGAAATTTTTTTTTTTTGTAAACGTGTGTTTTTTAATCCTCTACAACTTAGTCCATTTGGCTTGGTCAGGAAAATGTCCTGTAGGAGTCTTCCTGCAAGGATGTAGATTTAAAAAAGTCCGTGGTAGCATTTGTCTATCTAGAAATAAGAAACAAGGAAAAAAGGATAAATTTAAAACACGTTAATGTTTTCAAGGCGCAAATAGTATATTGAGTGTGTAAACTCGTCAGAGGAAGAGGAAAAGTGTTGTCAAGAGGCCTCACAGAGTGAACTGCTCATTTTATTCCCTCTCTTTCTATTTCGTACATTGGTGTCTAAGTGTGATAGTGCTTAGACTGCTTAGGTGCGTCAAGTTAAGATGCAACCTGCTTAGCAAAATAGCTTCGAAATCTCCAGGTAAGAATGACGTAAGCGACTTGGTGCCGGATATGTCCTTCAGGACTACAAAGGGTCATGTTTACAGAGTTTAGTTTAATCTACAGAAACAAATTTAGTGAAATCAATTGGTTATTGGTTTTGCTCACCTTTGAGAAAGATTCAGGATTCATGAAAACACACATAATAGATTTACTTTATTCATTCTAGTGACTGGCTGGACCTATTTGTTTCGTTTTTCTTCATCCCACGGCCTACCAGTAAATTTTCTAAATATTTGGTATTTCTTAGTTTTTTATATCTAATTTAACAACCTACAAGACAACTCTTACTTCCTAACTAGCAATCCCGCACGGCCTTGCCCGTGATCCAATTCACTAAAAGCCCCCGCCCCCCCGGCCCCGCGCTGCTCCTGACCCGCTGGGGTATAAGAATTATATAAGACTCATCCCCCCCCCCCCCCATGGTACCCGATTTCAAATGGAAACGTTATTTCTGAAACGTAATTCTAAATCAGATTAAACTTATTTTCTTCAAAGATTTGTTAAAAATAGCCTAATTAAAAAGCTAACTATAAATTTAAAAATCCTGCTTCTAGGTGCATTCGGACCCCCTTCCTTCCACCTATGTTAAAAATGTCAGATCTCTGCGTGCCGTAGATTTGGCTGGGAATCGCACACAAACAAACAAACCAACAAACAAACCCTTCATTTTATTATAGTAGATTTCCTATTCTGACACTTTTATACTTACTTCGATGTATCGAAATCAATATACTAAAACAAAGTTCAAACGTGCGTGGAACATAAATAAACAACGCTTAACTTTGGGTTTTAGAAAATATGGCCTTCCCTTTTGTGTTGTAAATTTCTCCCACTACCAGCGCTGTATTCATTAACGCACGGTGCCTAGAAGTGAGTATGGATCCGCAAGAAATGTAAGCCCACAAAGTCAGTTTTCAAAGTTGAATGTAAGCTCAAAAATATAGTTTTAATGGGTGCCCTCCTGTGAGGAACAGGGTTCGTATTCCATTCATTGCAAATAGGTCCACAGCACATAAGTGTAATAAAGTAATTCCGTGATCAATTTTTCAGGATAATGGAAGTATGTGCTCCAAACGCTAGTATATAACTGCACTATATGAGAAGGGAGGAAAAAGGTAGAATTTAGAGGAAATGTAACTAAATTTGTGTGGAGTGAGGGTGGAAAATCCATTTAGGGCGATACACTTTCAGTACGGCCTGTAAAGATTCTAAACCCGACGTCCCTGTAACAAACCAGATTAGACTGACATTTAAAACCAGTGGCCTACGGTGTTATGAACAAATAATTATAATAATAACAAGGCGTAACACGAACTACTTTTGTTTGTGAATCCCTGTTGCCAGTTGCTCGCATTCCAGTGAGTAACAAGGTCGTCGGAGAAGACACCACGAGGACACTCTGTATGCGTAATAAACCGGTTCGGTCTTCATTTCCTGCATCCGTTACGTTCCAGTCAGCCTTACCCTTGGTAACCTATCACAAAACGTCGATAAATCATCTGCTAGCGAATGCGTGGATAATTACGAGAAATTATAATAAACGGGATTTTTACGATGGGTGCTCTTAAAATGTTGCGGCTCCGCCAAATTATAATAATGGTCAATTAGATATGAACACAGAAAGGATATTTTTTTGTAAAGTAAATGCGCACTTTTGGACCTTTTATGAATTTAAACATATATGAAGGGTTTTACTTATTGACATTAGATCATCCTAAAAAACGTAAATGTGGTCATTTTTAGTTATTTTTATCTTTAAATTTCTAGGTATGAGCCCGCGATCCAGATATACCGATCGAGCCGCCGCAGTAGTTAGTATTGATAGTGCTGACTTTTGTGGATAGAAGGTGTCACATAGTCATCACAACTAACCCTCAGGCCGTTAATCTCAGTTTTCTAGACCGGAGTCGCCACTTATTTATTCAAGAAGCTCCTCGTTTCTCCTCACGAGGACGATTTTGACCCCGCCACAAACCCACTGCTTTAAAGAGAATCTGGAAGCACCTAGGATAAAACCCTGGACCTCTGTATCTGTAGCCAGGAACTCTGACCACTAGACCACATAGACTAACACAGGACCTCTGTAGCCAGGAACTCTGACCACTAGACCACATAGACTAACACAGGACCTCTGTAGCCAGGAACTCTGACCACTAGACTACAGAGACTAACCCAGGACCTCTGTAGCCAGGAACTATTACCACTAGACCACAGAGACTAACCCAGGACCTCTGTAGCCAGGAACTCTGACCACTAGACCACATAGACTAACCCAGGACCTATGTAGCCAGGAACTCTGACCACTAGACCACATAGACTAACACAGGACTTCTGTAGCCAGGAACTCTGACCACTAGACCACATAGACTAACACAGGACCTCTGTAGCCAGGAACTCTGACCACTAGACTACAGAGACTAACCCAGGACCTCTGTAGCCAGGAACTATTACCACTAGACCACAGAGACTAACACAGGACCTCTGTAGCCAGGAACTCTGACCACTAGACCACAGAGACTAACACAGGACCTCTGTAGCCAGGAACTCTGACCACTAGACTACAGAGACTAACCCAGGACCTGTGTAGCCAGGAGCTCTGGCCACTAGACTACAGAGACTAACCCAGGACCTGTGTATCTAGGAACTCTGACCACTAGACTACAGGGACTAACCCAGGACCTCTGTAGCCAGGAACTATGACCGCTAGACCACAGGGACTAACCCAGGACCTGTGTATCCAGGAACTATGACCACTAGACTACAGGGACTAACCCAGGACCTCTGTAGCCAGGAACTATGACCACTAGACCACAGGGACTAACCCAGGACCTCTGTAGCCAGGAACTATGACCGCTAGACCACAGGGACTAACCCAGGACCTGTGTATCCAGGAACTATGACCACTAGACTACAGGGACTAACCCAGGACCTCTGTAGCCAGGAAATCTGACCACTAGACTACAGAGACTAACCCAGGACCTCTGTAGCCAGGAAATCTGACCACTAGACTACAGAGACTAACCCAGGACCTCTATAGCCAGGAACTCTGAACACTAGACTACACAGACTAGCCCGGACCCCTTGATCGGTAGCCAGGAGCTCTGGCCACTATACTACATAGACTAACACAGGACCTCTGTAGCCAGGAATTCTGACCACTAGACTACAGAGACTAACCCAGGACCTCTGTAGCCAGGAACTCTGACCACTAGACTACAGAGACTAACACAGGACCTCTGTAGCCAGGAACTCTGACCACTAGACTACAGAGACTAACCCAGGACCTCTGTAGCCAGGAATTCTGACCACTAGACTACAGAGACTAACCCAGGACCTCTGTAGCCAGGAACTCTGACCACTAGACCACATAGACTAACCCAGGACCTCTGTAGCCAGGAACTCTGACCACTAGACTACAGAGACTAACCCAGGACCTCAGTAGCCAGGAACTCTGACTACTAGACCACAGAGACTAACCCAGGACCTCTGTAGCCAGGAACTCTGACCACTAGACTACAGAGACTAACCCAGGACCTGTGTATCTAGGAACTCTGACCACTAGACCACAGAGACTAACCCAGGAACTCTGTAGCCAGGAATTCTGACCACTAGAGTACAGAGACTAACACAGGACCTCTGTAGCCAGGAACTATTACCACTAGACACAGAGACTAACACAGGACCTCTGTAGCCAGGAACTCTGACCGCTAGACTACAGAGACTAGCCCAGGACCTCTGTAGCCAGGAACTCTGACCACTAGACTACAGAGACTAGCCCAGGACCTCTGTAGCCAGGAACTCTGACCACTAGACTACAGAGACTAACCCAGGACCTCTGTAGCCAGGAACTCTGACCACTAGACTACAGAGACTAGCCCAGGACCTCTGTAGCCAGGAACTCTGACCACTAGACCACAGAGACTAACACAGGACCTCTGTAGCCAGGAACTCTGACCGCTAGACTACAGAGACTAGCCCAGGACCTTTGTAGCCAGGAACTCTGACCACTAGACTACAGAGACTAGCCCAGGACCTCTGTAGCCAGGAACTCTGACCACTAGACTACAGAGACTAGCCCAGGACCTCTGTAGCCAGGAACTTTGACCACTAGACTACAGAGATGATCCCATTTTAATTAAGCTAATTCAAAGTTAGTGATTTATTTTTTTCTAAACATTGAGCTATTTTAAAGTTTGATAAATATGAATATCCCGTTGATAATTAGGGCATCCAGCTATTTAACAGCGTATAACCCGAACGGTTAGTAAGACGTCGTGCTAAATTATTATTAGCTTTTTCACCATCAGACATTAATTAGTCTTAGATGAGCCATTAAAGCCAGCGTGACCAACTAGTTTGATATTAAGAGCCACATTGAAAATTGGAAGTACTGAACGGAAAGCATTTCAAATAGTCAATAGTGCCACCATCTTAAATAAAAATAAATGATACGGCGCACCGCAATGACTTTCTCTCGCTTTTATCTTAAGGCAATTTGCCCTTTTCATTTGGCGTGGAAAGCAGAGCCATGGGAACAAACGGTTATCTTCCAGAATTTTTATTCTTTTGCAATTTTCTTTCCGGAAACGGGTTGTTCAAGAATAGAATCGTGTTGATTAAGTTATAATTTTTGATATAAAACACCTCCTTTATAATTTTAACAGTGATCAAATATCAATAATTATGACATTTTTCAATAGAAAACTGCCGGCTTCATAGCAAAAAATAAGAAAATGTAACAATTAATAAACACCGATACATTATCTTAGAAGGGGTGTTGAAAATATTAACATAAAAATTTCACTCGTTCTTGAGAAAATTGATATTTCCAAACATACGATTCTTCCTCAAGACTTGTCCGGTAGCTAGCGCCATCTACGATTTCAGTGATCCATCTTTACTTGTTGGCGCGGAAGGATACTTTGGTTGGTTGTGAAGCCACGCCACGCCTTTCACCCTCCCTCCCACCATCCCACAAAATAGGTTTTAGACTTGCACTCGACAGGGCCAAGGGCCTTAAAATAGACATTTGCTAACAGCGTTTAAGATTTGTGAAACGAAATAATAGGTCTATACATAGTTGTAAAAACATTACACCAAAGATCATGAATGAAATAATTAATATAAACTGTTACTTAATTACTCTATGGCATTAGAGGTTAGGAAAACTGTTACAGAAAAATTGAGAAAAGAGAAACATCTTTGTCCACCAAAGAGTATAATAATCATTAATTATCAAAGACCTGAATTAAAAAGAATAAATATATATCATTATAGCTCAGAAACTATTGGTTTTATAAAAATATATTTAAAATAAAAGATTTGTATCTTTAATATACTAAACAACTTTACAATGCTAGGTTATTTTTTATCACAAATAGTTGCGAAGAAATGATTAAAATTATAACATTTCCCTTTGTAAAGTACCCTCAAATTCATTTTCAATGAGAAAATGAGAATCTCCATTTTGTTTATAGTGATAAACAGTGTCTAAATATAAAATTTAATCAAAATCGTTAAAGCTAATTTTGATAAAAACTATTTCCCCTCCCCCTTTTTTGCCCTTTAATAACTACCCTTAATTTTAGGGTTGAATTTATAATTCCAAAAAACCCTCAAGGGGACTTCATGAAAAACCACAGATACCAGGCTTGAGTCCAATCCGTAAAATAGTTTCGGCTTTAGCCCGAGTTACAGACAGACAGACAAACGGCATTGCGAAAACCACGTTTTTAGCTTCAGAGGGTCATGTCATGCATGAAACATCAATATTTATCGAAATCTCGAGTTTAATTTTTTTTTTTTTTACAATCACAATACTTTCTCTCCGAGGTGACGAGAGAAAGTAAAAATAGTTTAAAAATCATTATTGTTACAAAAATAAAAATGGGAATAGTGAAAATATCAAGACCTACTCTTTAAATTTTCCTAGAAATATAACGCATTATAAGGTTAATTAATTATATTTTGACCTTTCCATAGGTAAATAAATGCTACAACAGTATATAATTTATATTAAAAAAAATCTCCTAAAAACCAAACGTTTACCATGTTTTTTTTAACTTTTTTTAGCACTGTCTTACTACCCGTTAGGGTTATGTACTAATTACGTTAATGGTTTTATGGATTAAGAAGGTTATATTTATAGGAAGTGTACCTTTGTTAGTGGTGGGAGAGTGGAAAACCATTTAGGAAAAAAAACTCCAGTACACCTGACCTAGATTCGAACCTCGATCTCCCCTTCATCATCAGTCGTCTACGTCTACTACGAGAGTAGTGCATTAGACCATGCGACCACTGTATCGGGTTATATCGTATTATTTATCGCCATTTATCAATTTGAACAAATTCGTTGGTACTAATTTCGAAATATTTAGAATTACAAAAAAATCAGAAAATTACATTTACTTTTAGAGCAATAGTTAAGTACGTTGCCTAGCTGTGACGTCACAGCGTGTCAAGATAGGATTTCCATTGTTAATGAATTTACGTTTTATCCAACGAGCTTCAAGGTTAGAACTTTGGATCAAAAACAATTAATTCTTAAATAATTCTAAAAACAGTCCTACAATGTCACAAAATTATTATTTTTTATATCTTGAAATAGTCTTTTTTGTAAATTTGTTTCTTATAAATTATCTATAACTCAGGATATTTGGTTTGGTCACGAAAATGTCCTGTAGGTATCTTCCTGCCAGGATGTAGATTAAAAAAAACCGTGTTAGCAAATGTCTATCTAGAATAGGAAACAAGAAAAATGTAATTTTAAAAAGCAAGTCATGGAACAAATAGTATAGTGAATGTGTAAACTCGTCAGAGGAAGAGGGTAACTGCTATCAGTCGATAAACAAGAGGCCTCACATGGTAAATTGCTCATTTTCTTCCCTCTCTTTCTATTTCGTACATTGGTGTCTAAGTGTGATAGTGCTTAGACTGCTTAGATGCGTCAAGTTAAGATGCAACCCGCTTCACAAAATTGCTTCGAAACCTCCATGCAGACAACGTCGTTAAAAGTAACGAACGCCATCAAGCCGTAGCGGCTCTAGTCCCAGGTACAAACAGATAGAGGGACAGAAAGAATTGTAATACCCATTTTTTTTAAAATTAGGGCCATATATTTATATGAAAACATTATTTTGGTCAAAATAAATCAAATATTTCTCCAGTAGAAACAAAGAGTTTAATTTTCTTCACATGGTGATTTCAACAGTTGTTGAATATCTGTCAAAGGTATCCTAGAATTTAATCACAACTTTTTCTCTTCATCTAAAAAGTTTGTTATTTAATGTCCTACGCTCATTACAGATATTCAACAACTGTTGATAACACCATGTGAAGAGAATTAAACTATAATTATATTCGTAGTGAAGCAATTTTGATCTATTTTGGCAAACAAAATGTGTTGCTATAGAACTGCAAAAAGACTCGACTTTTCAAGTATGGGTGGTGTTAGACCAGGGCAAAAAACAAGGCCGGTAAAGATTGGCATGCGGCCATCCTGCCCTTTATTGGAGACGGCCTACATGGTTCATCAGCAAGCTCAATGTCACCTATTATGCTTCATTAAGGCTGGTTTCATGACCTTCACCTGCGTTTTACCAACCTAGGCTGGATTTTAGCGTGTTATTATAGTCAGTACGTCGTGTTATAATTCTAGTCATTAGCTCCGCACCGTTTAGATCCGTTTACGACTCAATGACAGCAATACAGGTTGACAATAAGGAGAGCCTTAATGCTACACAAGAACCATATTATTTTTTCCCCAACGCATCTTACTACCCGTTCAGACCTATATGCGTTTTAATTATACTACTCCAATAGAACAGGGACAGATGCGTATTTATACTTTATAATAATTTGCAGTAAGAATAAAAAAATGTAGAAAACGTATCCAAATTTGCGTGGAAGGGGAGCCCAAAACCATTTAAGAAAAACTACATTCAGTAAACCTCTGTTGGTATTCGAACCCTGGCCTCCTTATAACCGACAAACAAGACTAGAAGAGCAGAGCTTGACGTTTAATCTGCATGCCCAACGATGCCAATTGATCTTGGTCATGCAGGGTCTATGAGGGAGCTCCAACCCCCCCTCCCCCAACCCCTCTCCCTCCACTGGAGCCTACATGTAAAAAGTAAGCTAGTTTTTCAATTTATTGGCTTAAATTTCATCCACAGTGTGGTTAAACTAAAATATCGTGATCTTTTTATTTTTTTAATGTAACCACATCTCAAGGTTATAGACAGATTCACTTAATAAAGAAAAGAAAATGAAGAGATTTATATTTTATTGGAATATTTTAACATTCTATGAGATTTAGTAAATCTTCTCTTGTGTACCTATAAACTAAGTAATTTGAGTTTTGAGAAGAAGTGTCAATTCTGTAAATTATAACACAAATATTGTTCATACAAATTTCGCTATTAGTTTCAAGTTAAAGCTAAATTATGAGAAAACGTACTTTTAAGAGGTTTTATTGAAACATGGTGATCTTACATACTCATTAAATTGAACTATGACACCTGGACACGGGAATCAAACCCACGTATTTTGGCTTAGTACACCAATGCTCTAACCACTGAGCTATCCAGGAATCGTCCCGTGCCAAGGGTAATGGTTCATTCATATTTTAAGGCAGAGTCTGTGATGGACGTGCAGAAATCGTCAGCTACAAGTGAGCGATCAATTAAGTTCAAGAGCCAGGTCCGTAACCAGAATTTTCTTTTTGGGGGGTGGGGGAGGAGGGGGCTCATACTTCAAATATTGTCCAACGACGACGGTTATCACAAGACTAAATAGCAGGGGGGGGGGGGCGGGGGGGGGCAGACGAATCCGACCTGCATGGAGAGAAAAATATATCAAAATTTCTTACAAAAATATATTGATATAGACCCATTCTTGAATTTACTAAAAATTGATATACTTGTTATGACTTTTAATAGAAAATATACTGATTTTATATAATTTTTTTATAAAAACTAATACGTTTTCTATTCAAAGTCATAAAAAGTATATTAGTTATCAGTGAATGCAAGCATGGGTCAAATATAATATATATTTCTAAAGAAATTTTGACGTATTTTTATCTCCGTGTAGGGAGGAATGATTCCTGAGTATATTACGTCTTATTATTCATGAGGTTTATTACAGTTAAGAAAGTAAAACTGAAATTAATTACTACTTTTTTTTAACTAGGAATTTGTTGCTACTATATTTTTATGATAATTTTTAGTTTTCGTTTGAAGCTGAGGCGTGCCCCCAAATACGTGACTGTCAAGAGCTATCAGATAACGCAGCCATCCTAGACTCGGGAGGACTTTATGCTGCTAATATGAACATTACTTGCATTATTTAACTGCACGAAACCCGCCTCGGTGGCGTAGTTGGCTAATCGCTAGTCGTGTTGAGCTCGACTACCGAGAACGGGGAGATCGAGGTTTGAACCTCGGTCGGGTGAACTGGGGGTGTTTTTCCTAAATGGTTTTCCACTCTCCCTCCACGCAAATGCGGGTTCACTTCCTCTCAATTCAACTTTCCCAATTCCTAATCCATTAGCGTAAATAGTACTTAAGCGTATAACCCGAACGGGTAGAAAGACGCGGTGCTAAATAATAATAATAATAATAATAAAAAAAAATAACTGCAGGAAGAGCTGTCTACTAGTAAAAATTATATAAATAATTTTTCTACAACCCGTCTATATTGTACTTCTACCTCCCATGTCAAAAAACAACCGAGAAAAAATGAGATCAACTTTTCGGATTTATTGATTTTCTCAACAATCGGGCTTGTCCAATAGTTCTATCGGGCCGGGTGGGGTCCGCGGGACATGAGTTTGTGAACCCTGAGTTAGACCTTTTGACCAACGCCATGGACTTCATTGATTATGACCCATACACACGGTGGATGTTTTCGTACTTAATTAATTAGAGAAGCTTGTAACGAAATAATGATGGACACCAATCACAAAATAACCAACGAAATTGTTGCTACAAAATATTCAATGCGCATTTACATAGTAGTATTGGTCCTTCAAATGTACATTGCTTGGAAAATCAAAGAATACTCTGAACTTACTCTTGACATTCATAAAATGGAATGTATAAAGTCAAGAGTTTCCACGAATTAGACTTGATACAAGACTTAATTGCAACTATGGACTGCGCAGGCGTAACATTTGACAACGCTCATTGTGACGCGGGAGAAAGAGAGATTTATGTTACCTACCGGTCTCGACTATTGGCTACGTTGTATAGTTACTGAGCATAATAAAGCCATTTCCTCCCATTCTGAACTTCAATTTGTGTCCTAAGTAGATAGTAGTTTTCATTTCCCCCTACTGGCTATTAATTTCCTGTCAATTTTTATTTTTATTTTGTGATTATTCCTCGATTGACAAAAATTTACCAATCATTATTCATGAATGTATTTTTGTTTGAGTGACACCACTTTTGTTTTTGAATTTACAAATTAAAATAACTAAGATTTTTTGGAGACAAAAAAATTGTAAATTTATCGTTTCTTTTAACACTTTCCTTAAGTGAAACTTTGCCACTGGTCTTATGTGTGTACTTTTATTGTGTTTTTTTTTAATATTATGTAAAATTAATGTGTACTTTGTCACCAAAAATAAATAGGCCTATTTCTCAAATAATTAGTGTTTTTATTTCCTTTGTTTCCGTGGTTGAAACTGGAAGATATCATGTTGACATGACATTTAATCGTCTCTAACTGAACTCTGTGGTTAAATAACCACTTAAGATTAAGAGATGGCCTTCAAGTACTACCAGTATTTGATATCATGAAACCACAAAGAGATGCGTTGGTATCACCCAAGGAGGAAGGGGTAAAGTCTAGAATTATAATTGTAACTGAACAACACTTCCCCGGAGAGCAGGCTCAACATCACAGCTTTGGTTCTAAAACATCCGAAAATAAATAAATTATTTTAATTATCTTGGTAAATAGTTTTTTTAATAAACATGTTTCTTATAAATCCTCTACAACTTAGGCTATTTGGCTTATTCCCGAAAATGTCCTGTAGGAGTCTTCCTGCCAGGATGTAAATTAAAAAAGTAAAAGAGGTTATTTTAAAAAAATTAAGTTAATTATTATTATTATTAGCACCGCGTCTTACTATCCGTTCGGTTATACACACGCTAATGTGCAATGGTAGGATGATTGTGAGATGAAATGGAGGACTACAGTTTACGTGAATCCGAACCACGGTGGAGGCCTGGCACTCTCACATTCACACGTTGTGATAAATACACGTCTTGTCAGAGGTGAAGGAAGGTTGGCAATCAGATAAATCCGTGCCCGGACCGAGATTGAACCCCGGACCCTCAGCACAAAAGTCTGACACCTTACCCCTAGACCCCAGGTCACCGACATCAAGTTAATGTTCAAGGAGCGAATAGTATAGTGAGTGTGTAAACTCGTCACAGGAAGAGGGGATGTGTTATCAGTAGATAAATAAGAGGTCTCACAGGGTGAACTACTCATTTCCTTCCCTCTCTTTCTATTTCATACATAGACGTCTAAGTATGGCAGTGCTTAAACTGCTTAGGTGAGTCAAGTTAAGATGCAACCGCTTCGCAAAATAGCTTAAATCTTGAAGTGGGTAACGTCGTTAAATCTCAGTCCCTCTTTTAGTTTCACAAAAGTTTTTCTATGAATTAATGGCATTAACTCTTAGGCCTATTTTATGCACGTGACATTGGTGGCGGTAGCAGCCGCGGCGGATCCGCTATTACCAATTAAAACATTGGTTTTTCAAACGCTACCACTGTAGGCGAATTAGTTGGGTGCGCAGTGATACCAAGCCTAGCAAAAATCCTCAGTTCCGAGTTCCATATACTTAGTCTTTCTCTAACCTCATCGGTTCAGTGTTGAATTCTTCCATATTCAAACACAACACAACCTCACACGTAAATAACAACCAGTAAACTGACGGGAGGACACCACTGAAGTTAGTGCAGTTCAGTTGGCAACTTTGCGAGCTGACGGCAGACCGCTACCGCTTGTATAAAAGGTCTGCGTATATACCAAACAGGTAGTAAGACGCGATGCTAATAAAATATAAAATGTCGCATTAGGCCTATTCTACACCTGCAGTTAAAACGCTAGCAACCGCGCCTTTGAATGAAACCCTTGTTATCAAGTTAGAAAATAAGTTTTCGTCTAGACCAGCGTTTTGACCGCTACCTCTGGTGGCGTTGAAACCACCTAGCGGTAGAAACGCGAATCAAACTACACCCAGCGTTAACAGACAGTTGTGCCTCAATGTCACAACAAGTCTTTCAGCAGGAATAATAAATACTCTTCCTAAAGATGGTATCACGTTTTGCAATATTTTCATTCACTAAACCAAGTAGTTCATCAAATGAAACCACAGACATTCTATAGTACAAAAATAACTTCCCTGGGTACAGTCTGTGACTCATAAACATAATATGAAACTGTCCTGTTGAGAGACGGTTCGATAATGTAGGGTGAGTCCACCAACGTCTCTTTTGACGAGGTTTTATTTTGGCGAGTTTCCTCCAGCAAAATAAGTCCCGCAATACATCCGGCCTGTACAATATCCATTTTTAAACCATTCTGCTCAAGTGGAAGCAACAACCGCGGCATTTAAACCGCTAGTGTAGAATCAGTAGCGTCTTGATAGCTGTTTTAACAGCTGCGTTTTGATAGTCAGGTGTAGATTCAAGAGTTTGGGGGCGTAAGCTAGCAGCAAAACCGCCTCGTTTTAACCGCTAGTGTAGAATCAGTAGCGTTATGGTAGCTGTTTTAACAGTTGCGTTTTGACAGTCAGTGTAGATCCAAGAGTTTGGGGGCGTAAGCTAGCAGCAAAACCGCCTCGTTTTAAACCGCTAGTGTAGAATCAGTAGCGTTATGGTAGCTGTTTTAACAGTTGCGTTTTGACAGTCAGGTGTAGATCCAAGAGTTTGGGGGCGTAAGCTAGCGGCAAAACCACCGCGTTTTAACCGCTAGTGTAGAATCGGCCTTACACTCAATGTATTTAGAAACCGCTCAAACGCTGCGGACTCTAACTACCAGCGGCTGGAATTACAAAACGCGGTGGAAGGTTTACCGCTACCGCGTGTATAAATTGACTCATTTAACTCATTGCAGTTAGACAACGCGGCGGGGGGCCCAATAACCGCGTGCATAAAAGAGCCCTAAGCACCCCACAGACTGGCAGTTCCGGCGCGTGAAAGACCACATGCCGGACCTGTCGCACGACAGAACTGTGAGAAAACTGTCAATATGTGGGGTCAGCAAGTTGTAAGGACAGGTGACGCGCGCGCGGCCTATCGGTTGGGTTGGAATTCCAGACCTGTGGCGTGTCAAGTCAAACACAAACCTCTCAGTCTGTGGGGGGGCTTGAGTGTTAAAAGTTACGTAACATAGATTGAGGAGGGAGGCCAGGCAAAATGTCTACTTGGTGTTAAATGGGGGAGAGGGGGTTAAAAATAGGCAAGAAAAAAAATCGTTACATGGTTTTTGGATGACTCCTATTCAGTATAAACAGGATGTAGCTATTGGACGGTTTTGAAATAACCGTGTAGAAATATGAGATCTAAAACTATATCTCGGCTGATCTATTTAGAACCCTGGTCAGTCGTCATTATTCCAAGGTAGGTCAGTTAGCCCTACCTCATTTCCAGTCCAGTTCTGTCTTGATGGGATGTGCTCCATATTTTGATAGCACTCCGCCTCGCTAGAGGTGAGCATGGTCAGAGCAAGGCCGGCCGGTCTCCTCTGGACCACTTAGACACTCGGAGAGGAACTATTTGTTGAGGCTTTTTTACAACGCGATTTTGTCCTCGTCACATCTTACTACTCGTCCGGGCTGTAAACATTTAATTACACTGATTGGCTTGGGGGTCAGTAAGTATAATTTAAAGGAAATTTACCAATATTTAATAAGACCCTATTTACCTCTAAGCGACACCAGTTCTGTTGATAGCGTGGTCTCAAGACTAAGATCAAAATATTAATATATATACATAACATATATATGTATATATATGTATATATATACATATATATATACATATATGTATATATATACATATATATATGTATATAATGTACAACGCGTCTTAATACCCGTTCGGATTGTACGCTTAAATAATAATTACTCTAATGGTTAGGAATTGGGAAAGGTTGAATTTATATGAAGTGAACCCAAATTTGCGTGGGGGGTGAGGGGAAAAACATTTAGGAAAAACCACCCCCAGTTCACCCGACCGAGATTCGAACCTCGATCTCTCCATCCTCAACAGTCTAGCTCAGCAAGAAACTAGCGTGTTAGCTAATTACGCCACCGAGTCGGGTGTTTTGAATCTTAACCGGATTAACTTTCCCATTTTTTTTTTCTGGTGAAGGTGCCCCTTCTACCTTTATAATCTTTACACTTACTGTGGATTCACACGTTCACCGAAAAACGAGCGCAGAACAGAAACGTGGTCACGTGACGCGCTCTGATCCAATCACAAGAATTTTAGCCTCATCGGCGCGAGCTATTTTGCTTAAGTTCAATTCATCTCTACTTCGTCCGCTCTTCCTGAGATCTTCGGCATAGGAGAAACAATCTAATCTCAAATCAGTACGCATGCGCTGTAGAGCTAGAAGCGAGCAGACAGCTTCGTAGGGCTTAGTGAGGAGATTTGTAATAACTCGTTAATGTAAAGCTTGTATCGATGTATTAGATTGTGCACGACACAGCGTTATAATTTGTAAACATCCATCGGGAGAATGGTCTAAAATATATGTTTATTGACTAGAAGATAAAATATATTGATAATCAACTGATTTAAGTTTGTATTCGGGTCTGCTAGTGTGGGAATTGCTGCGCCACTATGGCAGATTCTGCTCTTTATTTTTGGAAAACTTGTAAATCTAACTTTAGGTTAAGACGTTGGCCCTTGGTGTTTGGCGTACCAATTGCCTGATCCTGTGGGTACGTGTTCATCTTGTCAAGTTTGTCTATAATTGAGAAGTTGGGGGTTTCGAATCCTTGAAGAATGTGTTTTTACCTCACCTGCTCCCCACTCTCCCTCCATGCTAATACAAGCACACTTCCTCATTCTGCTCCCATTATAGAACAAATGTGGATATTAAGATACTGAGTTCGAGAAGAAAAAGTTTTAGTTACAAAACTCAAATTACAATAATGAATCAAGGATTTGTTTTGAAGGAACAATTATTCCTAAATAATGGGAAAGTGGCAATTATTTGGCGTCTATGAAGGTGATTTCTATTCTTTGATATTCCTGGCATGGAATATAAATACCTTCTGTAACTTCTCCTATGTGATACCTCAAATATATTCTCACTGTTATCAACGATGCTCTAAGGATATTTTATTTTAGGTATTCTGTTCTTTCGACAGATCTATTTCCTTGCCCAAATTGAGTCCTCCAGCATGTCCCATCATCATCTTACATTTTTTTTATGTTCTGAAACTTCATCTTCTATCTTTGTTTAAGTTCATCCATCAGTTGCGTTCGTGATCTTCCTGGTCCCTTCTCCTCTTTCACTTTTCCTTCTATGACGTCACACGATAAAACGTTTTTCCCGTGTGCCCCATCCAGATAATATTTTGTCCATGTAATCATCACCTGCAAAATGGTTGTATTTTCATTTACTCGTCTTGAATTTGTTTGTTAATCACTCAATAGGTCTAATTGGTCCTTAATGTTGTCCTCCAGCACCACATCTCGAAACTTTCAAAATGTGTACTCTCTTGTACCCCCAGAGTCCATGTTTCGGCTCCATAGAAAACGATGCCCATATGTAGCCCTTCACCAGGTTCTTATTCCTAATTGAAGATCAAGAGTGCAGACCATTTTAATCAGTCCCTCTAATTATATTTTTTTTAAGGTCAATTTGTTCCAAATGAAAAAAAAATTCATCAATCAAGAAATTACACATATTTTCACGAACAATTTAGAAATTTTAGAGAAGAAACATTTTTAAATGCTTGAAATTCACTTTGTCAAACCCATTAAAAAACTAATAAGGTTGTTTAAAATAGAACAATGGTCTAGCTTTGCCAAACTAAATATGTTGGATAAAATAATTACTTATATTTATCAAATTAATCATGTTCTTATTTGAATTTTTTTTATTAATCTGACAAAATACATTAACTTTTTTTTCTGAACCACGTGAATTTCTATTTATCAAAGAGATAGCAAAGAACGTTTTACAAAATACACCTAAACGACCCCTAAGGTATAATATAATAAATGGTCTGAGGGACGTCCATTGTGTATTCAGATTTTAGAAGGATTTTACTAAATATAACAAGAACACAGAAATGTATAAATCTACGAGTCAATCATAAATTGAAATTTTGAACTATCTTAAGAAAAAAAATATATATCCCTAAAATCTGTACTTGGAACATTACCAAAAGAATACACTTAAACTATTTTACTTAGCTTGTTATGTAAAATACTCTTTAGAAAATGTAGGTATTTTTAGATACTGTTGGCTACATAATAGCTTGATGGCTTAAAGTTTAACCTAGACCAACATATAAGTCGTTCAGGGTTGTATGTGAAGAAAGAGGATCAAGATAATTAGAATAGCAGGAAGCTCATTGTTAAATTTTCTATATCACCAGAATTAGGATAATTAGAATAGCAGGAAGCTCATTGTTAAATTTTCTATATCACCAGAATTAGGATAATTAGAATAGCAGGAAGCTCATTGTTAAATTTTCTATATCACCAGAATTAGGATAATTAGAATAGCAGGAAGCTCATTGTTAAATTTTCTATATCACCAGAACTAGGATAATTAGAATAGCAGGAAGCTCATTGTTAAATTTTCTATATCACCAGAACTAGGATAATTAGAATAGCAGGAAGCTCATTGTTAAATTTTCTATATCACCAGAATTAGGATAATTAGAATAGCAGGAAGGCACGAAAAATCGGTTACAAATATATCAAAAGCACGCTCGAAAAGTCCACCAAATAATTCTAAAATTTCTGATATCACAGGGACATATTTGAATGTAAACATTATATTCAATATCATTTTACCCGCCTTGGTGGCGTAGTTGGCTAACGCGCAGTCGTGTTGAGCCAGACCACCGAGGACGGGGAGATCGAGGTTCGAATCTCGGTAGGGTGAACTGGGGGTGGTTTTTCCTAAATGGTTTTCTACTTTCCCTCCACGCAAATGCGGGTTCACTTCCTCTAAATTCAACCTTCCCAATTCCTAATCCATTAGTGTAATTAGTACTTAAGCGTATAACCCGAACGGGTAGTAAGACGCGGTGTTAAATAATAATAATAATAATAAATATAATTTTCAAAATGGATAGCCAAATATGTTCCTTATGTAAAGAAATGTAAGCTGGATATTAGATTTTTCATAAAATCCTATAAGAACCCGTCTTATAGCCGACTAATCTGATTATTATACGCAATATGCCATCTTTCCTTGACAATAGCGAGATTGGGATAAGTGATATTTTTTTTTCATTTTACAATAAATATATTTCGATTTTGTGCTTCAACGTAATTTGTGTGTGTCCTAAGATCTGCAGATTTTCCATTAAATCTTATCTCCGTCGTAATCTTGGTTGATATCGTTATTATTTTCCAATCCTAAAAAATGTGTATTGAGTGTTCTATAAACAAAACTAGTAATGCGAATAGTTCTTAATATTATTTGATTATTTTAATTTAACCATTAAATCTACATGAATTATATTTGTACATTGTTTTAAATATAACATTACTAAATGACCAAAACTAGGAGCAATATTAGTATGAATTATATAAAAAAAAATACGTAAAAATATTTAATATAAAATGAAGCTTCACATGTACCTAAATAAACAACATATAATTATTAAGTGTAAATAGCCGAAACTATATTAATGGTAGTTGGTTCAGTTAGATATCATTTTTCAATTTTCAGAATAACATATAATTAGTTTACAAACACTTTTTAATGTTGTTAAAATTGTGCCCCTTATCCCTTATTGCTGTTCCATGAAAACACATTTTTATTAATTTTATTTCTAAGCATATCCAATGTTAAATATATATATATTTTTTTCTTTTGACGTTCCACCCCCTCTCCCTCTTCCCCACCCCTTTCTTTCCAACTTCACTATGCATACGTCACTGGAGTGATAAAGATGTCGTACAAACACTGTTTGTACAGAACCTTTTTAAGTAAAATATTTATTAATTTACTGATATCAATGACATCTTCTTGTTCATTTTACCTTCAGATAAAAAAAAATGTATTTTTGTCAACAATAAGCACTATGCGATGTATAGTCATACCTTGACTGGTTTCATTATGACCCCATCTTGTAACTTTCAGGGTAAGTGTAGGGTACATAGAGTGGAACTTTTTTTTTAGTACCTTGGGTTATATACCCTTATCTACTAATTACGCTAATGAATTAGGGATGAGGAAGGTTATATGTTATATGAAGTGTACCCATACTTTCGTGGAGGGATAGTGGAAAACTCTTTTGGAAAAACCACTAACAGTACACCCAACCGAGATTCGAACCCCAATCTCCCCGTATAGACTACTGTGAGAGTAGCATGTTAGACCACGCAGCCACCAATGCGTGTTATAGTATTGTTGATTCTCTAGCCAATAACGATTTTTCACCGATCTCAGTATATATGGGGGGGGGGGGGGGAGGGGGAAATTTATTTTATATATCTTATGTTTTTCTTAATATTTACAATTTCCTACCACTAACAGTAGTATTTTAACTTTGCAAAATTTTGTTAGATAGTGAAGTTCAATAGCACTATTACTCATATTACTTTCATTTATTATAGGTATTTAATGTGCACTTTCTGAAGCGATTCATTAGACCAGCACTAAACTTATAGGTTAACCTATGCCAAGAATCAAACCCGGGACCCTTATCTCAGTATACAGGCACGCTACCAACTGAGCTAAGGGATTGGACAGCTACTACTATTGAACGAAATTCAGTAAGGTGTTTTAATAGACAGAAAAGTATGCTACCTTCGATAATATATGAACTTTGTCTGAAGCCATAATTAGAGAAAAATAGATAGATGTTTGATAGTGGTTTTGAATCTGTTAATAGAGGTCAAGCATCGATCCCGACTAGATGCTATTAGAAGTTTGTACTCACAATATATACCAATATCTACTCTAATAGAATAGGTATGAGGAAGGTAGAATTTAGTGGAAATGTATAGACATGCACAGTGAGAAAAAGAGGTAGCGATTAATGCTAAGCCACCTTTGTATATTCGGCTAAAATTCTAACCCCATCTATCTCATCACCGGAAAACCAGACAAGACGAGCCCGGCGACTTTGTCCACGTGACTACCGGTCAGGCTTACACACAATATAGTCTAATATCCTCTCTCCAGTTCAATGCTTGTGCATTTTCTTTAAGCAACCCTAATCATTCTGTCCCCTTTGATGATATATTTTAAGTCACCCATGGGCCAAACTACTTTATATTTTAAATATGATAAATTACTTTTGTGAATTGGCTATTGGACATTACTTATGCGTTACTTTAGTATTGTAAGCCCATATAGATTTGGCCTCATATTCTAGTTTTTTAAATCACCCCCAAATAAATTGTTAGAAAAGTCTATTTATTAAAAAAAAGTTGAATGTTGAATAACAATTTTTTTAAGGGACTCCCTCCTAAAATAAAATATAATTAATAGTAATTACAGCAACATATATATAGAGAGAGAGAAAGATCCACTTTGGTGGCCGCATGGTCTATGACGTCACTCTCACCATACACTGGGAACCGATGATGGGAAGATCAGGGTTTGATCCCGGTTGGGTGTACTGAGGGTGATTTTTACTAAAATAGTTTCCCACTCAACTTCCACGAAAATGTGGGTACACTCCCTCTAAATACAGCCTTCCCAATCCATAACACATTAGAGTAATTAGTACGAGTACATAGGCGTATAACCCGAACATGCCGTAAGATTCGGTGAAAAAAAACCATTGAATATATTATTTTATCAGAAGTCCTCCTTTGTTAGAATAAAAGTATATACCTATATTTAGTTTAGAAAAAAAAAGACATTGATATTTGCTCTAAATATACCTGGAAAAAAATAATTCATGGTCAGTCTCTTTATACCTACAACTTATGCAATCATATAAAAACTGGCCAGTTTGTATCTTTGTTATGAATCTGTAAGAGAGAGAACTAGAGCGTATAGCTTATACTTGAGACAAACGAGTGCGAGTGAGAGAATCAGCTGGGAGGAGTGGAGAAGATGGACCCCACTTCTCGTCTTCGAAACATCTTCCAGAGAGTCTTCAAGGGCAGCACCTTACACCGTTAAACCCTCACTAGGACTATATAAACCAGAGCACGCCTGACATATGCAGTCGTCTGTGACAAGTCACCAGCCATCTTGAAGAGGAAGAGGCGCCAAAACACAAACATGGCTGCCAACGTATCAGCTGTGAGTACCTTGCAAATAAACGCGCATTTGATCATCTTTTTTGAAGCTACAATTTTATTAAAAGATATCTCACGCCTAGAAAAAGTTAATATAGATATTTTTAAAATAAAATATATATTTAAACTTCTACAGTTAAGCCCAATATAATCTACAAATTGTTTTTATAATTTAAATAATTTAGCCAGGAAATACTACTTTCTTTAAGTACGTTTTATCTCTGAATACACAGGCATCGCTAGCGGTGGGGTTAGGGGGAAACCTCCCCAAAAAAAATCTGTTTAAATGAGACATCCTTAGTAATGTAAATGAAACAGTGAATTGTTTTATTCAGAAAATTCAAAACCTACGATTGGTGCAATGCATAAATAATTGGGTTAACCTTTTTATATGATTTATAGAATTGATTCCATTAATATATTATTCATTTTATTTATTTGTTACGGGGAAAAAAAATTCTAATTTAAAGTGAAAATGATTTCGTTCTATCCATCTAATAAATAAGATCTAAAGACGTGTATGACTCTCATCCCTTTCATACCACCTTAAGTTGGGGATGTATTATTATTTTATTATTATTTTTATTATTTAGCACCGCGTCTTACTACCCGTTCGGGTTATACGCTTAAGTACTAATTACGCTAATGGATTAGGAATAGGAAAGGTTGAATAGAGGAAGTGAACCCGCATTTGCGTGGAGGGAGAGTGGAAAACCATTTAGGAAAAACCACCCCCAGTTCACCCGACCGAGATTCGAACCTCGATCTCCCCGTCCTCAGCGGTCGAGCTCAACACGACTAGCGCGCTAGCCAACTACGCCACCGAGGCGGGTTTGGGGATGTAGGAGACGGGAGAAAATGTCAGTGATTTTGCAGTTTTTATAGTAACAAACTTTCTGGACAAAAAAAAAAAAAAGTATTTCTTAAGTATAAACATAAAGTTTAATTTTCTTCACCTGGTGAAATCAATAGCTGTTTAATATCTGTCATAAGCATAGCGGTATTAGATGACAAACTTTTTAAATGAAGAGAAAAAGTTGTCATTAAATTCCAGATCACCTTTTACATATATTCAACCACTTTTGATATCACCATGCGAAGAAAATTAAATTTATGTTTATATAGAAGCAATATTTTATTAATTTTGCCAAAAAATTTCTTTGCTATTAAAACTGCAAAATCACTGACATTTTCTCGCGTCCCCCTTCCACCCCACCATTAACCTAAGCTTGCAAAGTAATTAAAAATGTAACCATCCAATATGAAAAGACAAACTTCACAATTAGGCTGTGGCATAAGTGTGGGTTTTTTCTTTTAATTAATAGAACAGATTTGGTGACCAAATTTGTAAAAGTTTTATGGGACATTCGTTAATATTTTTGACAAGATTGCGCATATTTTTGTACTCACATATTTCAAGCTTGTTGGGGAAGAAATTTGAACAAAGTGTTGGGGGATAAATCAACTCTTATATGGTCGACCTCGGTGATCTTGGAGGAAAGTGCTGGCCTCAGGATCCGATGATCGTAGGGCATGGCCAGCGACAGAAATATTGGGGCCCGTTACACTGAGAATTTTGGGGTAGAATTTTAAAAAAATATTAAAAACCTCGTTAAATGTTAGTTGTATTATGTTTAATAGCTGAGACATCTAGAAGTCGGCTAACTTTCTATTAGTTGATTAACTAATAATGACACTTTTTATGTATATTATATTATAATAATATTCTCACTTTACCGTTAGCAAAGCCTTTGATTACATCACTAAAGTCAATATTGTGTGATATGTTGTGTTCTAGATAGAGTAGGGCTTAACTGTTGAGACTGTCTTGTAGCATCATAGTTCAAATGTAATTTTTAATCATAGCAAGCTTGCTGAATATTCTCTTATCCTCAGCAACTGTCATTGGGAGGATGCAAAAAAAATGCAATTGCTATGCCACCTGTTCAAAAATACCTTTTAGTAATATTTTATGTATTGCATTTAAAAGATCAAAGGGGCATAGACAGAACTTGCAAAGTTTAAAAAAGAATCCTTAGCGATATATTTATTAGTGGTTTTATTAAAGAATACTAGAAAAAAAATAGTCCTTAAGGACGGCCGACGGGCACCCCCCCCCTTTAGCTCGGGGACCGCTATAACAGTTCCCCTATTCCCCCTCCCTCCCTGTAGCCGGCCCTGTCGTGGGGTAGACCCCAGCTGGGGTCGATGGATTTTTCTTGAAAGATAAAAATCCGTAGCACAACTTCCTTAGGGGGGAAAGTAAAGCGGTCGGTCCCATGTCGATTGTGGCATGTAAAAGAAACCTGGAAGGTATGGGAAAGTATATTTCCCGACAAAATTGTAGGTCCTTTCGCGCTCGCTCATGGATATTCTTGTGTATGGATATAATCAGTTGTTCAAAAATGCACGTTAAATATCTCATATTTTTTTTAACTCTTCTACGTATAAAAACAAGGTTTCTAACAATTATTATTATATGTATTTACCTTTAAGGGTAACTTATACAGCTGAAAATTGGTAGATAAATGAAAACAACTGTAATAAGATAAGACAAAAAATTATTAATTTAATCATTTTGGGAGGGGCGTGATACAGATAACTAGGGGGCCCCCCACACACAAAGTTTGCCCAGGGCCACACGTCTGCTAAGAGCGGCCCTGGAGTCGCATCAATGATCGTGACGGAACGAGGACCTGGTAGGCTCAGATTTGGCCTCACCGTGTCCGTGAGTTTCATCACCCGCTGAAGCCCTGACGGGGATATGACATGAGGATATGATACAAGTGTGGACCCGGCTAGAACCCCACTATAGGGAACTCCATACCTTTTATCCGCCAAAAGATATCATCCCTTGTCTTAACTTCAATAGCGCATCTACTTGTTGAGCTAAGTGTCCCGGCTTTGACAAATAATGTATTAGTAGGGAAAAGTGGGGGTTCCCCCTTTTACAATGATAGATTACGTTCGGGGGCTGGATGCTATTACATTTTTTAGATTTTTTTTAACACCACATCTTACTACCCATTCGGTTTATAAACTTATGTACTAATTACGCTAATGGTTTTAGGGATTAGGAAGTTTATATTTATAGGAGGTGTACCCACATTTGCACGAAGGAATATTGGGAAACCCATCTAGAACACCTCCCTTAGTACACCCGACCGATATTCAAACCTCAATCCCCCCTTGACCCCCCTGTAATCGGCAGTCTAGTTTACTGTGAGAGAGGCGCGTTAAACCACGCGGCCACCGAAAAAGGTTATCTAGATTTAAGTTAGTTTATAAGTAGTGTGCTGCAGTTGTGATGTGCTGAAAAAAAAAGTTAACTGGGCGGTCATTTTCGCAAGTCGAAGTAACTTTATATGTAAGCTCGCTTTGCTCGTTGGGGGCTCCGCCCCTAAACCCCCGTGAGTTTTCTTTACAAATGGTTGTAAACTAATGTAATTCCAGCGTTGTTTTGAACGTAACAACTTAAAGTTACCGGTATTGTATTGTATTGTATTTTTCACACTTTATTTTAGTTTCTCCAAACTTACAGGGCAGCTAGAATCATCAAATTTGACAGCTTATGGCAATTGGATGTGCCAATATGTCTGCCAAATTTTATGATTATAGCTGTCCCATAAGTCTGTCAGATAATTAAAAAATTTGTGGAAAATGTGCAAAATTTACCTAAAATCAAACAATCCATCTATCAATCTATCTAAGGTATAACCGATGGAGATACGACAAAAAGTAATAGGACCAAACTAGTGGATCTCGCCAAATCCGCAGCTACTGGTGCAATCCGTTTTTTGATAGGTCTTACCGTTTAGCCACAAGAGACATCCAAAGAAAAGTCCGCACGACTTTAAAGTTGCTCCACCATTTTGAATTTTTTTCGGGGGTGAAAATTAAAATTTTTTACTTTTTGGAATTTCCCGTGGGTTACAGACTAGAAGCTATAAGTTTGCCAAATTTCAGTTTCTAGCTCATCTAGAAGTGGGTAAACATTAATGTCAGTGGTTAGTGAGTGAGTCAGTCATGTGGCTTTATAGTAGTATAACATGAAAATTGTAAATTAATTGAATCGTGAATTGAACGTTTAACATAAATAATATGTTTCTATGATTTATAGATAGAGATACAAATACAAGATATAAATAAGTGATAAGTAACACAATCCCATTCACTTCTATTGTGGTCAGGAACAGCTTTGTCATAGATATGACGCAATTTTTGTCTCCACAGTTAATTTATGATAATTAACCAGGTCTGAATGTATGGTAGCTTCAAAGAAGGATCGTTTAGCTGGAGTAAAACCAGCCCCGTGGTATAGTGGTCAGTGCACCTAGTAGCAAACCTGGGGATCCAGGGTTCGATTCACGGCTGGTACCGTGGGTATTTTTGCTGGAAGGGAAGTTATCACATCGGTTACCAGGGTTTCGTTAGTTAGGTTTAGGTTAGGCTTAAGAGTTTCCACTGGTTCCACGCTCTCATACTCATATCACCCTCATACTTACAATCACCATCACCTCATCTCATCAGGACATGTAAAGATCCTCCACGGAAAGGATGTACTATTAGTACATTCAGACGTCCCCTGGACAACAGTACATTAGTACTGGTAATATTTACACAAACTGGGCTACGAGGGATGTAGTACAGACACGCAATATTATTATTATTTTGACGAATATTAATGATGCCACGTGATTAATAATCAAAGATAAGTGTTATGGAGCAATTAATAAGTTATTTACACTCGGAAGCACTACAGGAAATTAATTTTAAAGCAATCTTCCAGAAGTTTGATACTCTAGAATTATTATGTCTTACTTTACAGTCAAAGAAAATCACTAAATCTATTAAAAACTTTATTTTAAGCTCTGCAAAGGTTGTTTATTAAGTCCTCACCTCATTTCAGCTCAAGTCAGTGTTCTTGACAAACGTGGCTTTCATTCCACGGCTTGAAATAGATGTGGAACATCTCGCTCTTAAATTGTCCATAATACCGCTCAAGAATTGCAACCGATTTAATGATTGGTGCTGCGAATTCTCAGAAAGCTCCCTACCCACTTCGGTGGCCACATGGTCTAAGGCATCACTTTAGCAGTTGACTAGATTGCCAAAGACGGGGAGATAGAGGTTTGAATCTCGGTCGGGTGTAATTTTCCAAAATGGCTTTCCACTCTCCCTTCACGCAAATGCGGGTACACTTTAACTAAATATTACCTACCTAATCCCTAAAACCATTTGCGTGATTAGTACATAATCGTACAAACCGAACGGGTAGTAGGACGCGGTGCTAAGAAAAAATTGTGTAACCATCTTAAGGCACACACCTTTTAGGGTACGGCCAAACTGAGCGAGCGAGCGCGCGAACAATTAAAAAATAAAATAAAATGCATTGATTGTAATGAGAGGTGGCCGGACTGGAGCGATCAAGTGAGCGAGCGCTTGAAAGATAGGACTGGTTCTATTTTTCAAGCGCGCGCGCTCGAGCCGGTATAGTCTAGTTTACAGGCGCTAGGCAATATTATTGTATGTTGGTTCATTGAGTGCTAGGAAAACTTCTCATTGTGACATTTTTATTACTATCGATAGGTTTAGCACACTTGCTACTAACGGCCTAATTTAATTGGTAATATCATAAACCATACCTATATGTATGTGTGTGTATATATATACATATATATATATGTAAAACTGATAGGTTAAAATACTCCAATATTATAATCAAAGTAGGCCTTTACAAATAAGAATCACCATTAGCGTGGAGAGAGGATGGTAAAGCAACAACAATAAGTCAATTGTCAAAAACCACCCTCAGTTCAATGAGCCAAGATTCGAACCTTTGCCTCCTCGTCAACAACTCTCGAGTGCTATCTGCTAATCACGCGCTCGCTCACCAGTTTGGCCACGCAGTCACTCAGTCGCTCTCTCGCACGCTTTTCGGTCTGGCCAAACCCTTAAAGAGATATTGTTTTCACAGGTCTTGATAGTTTCGTTGGTCCTGGCGACAGGAGCGCTGTCGTGGGAGAATCTCCCAAACATTCCGGCCGGTCGCCGCGCCCAGTACTATCTGTTGCACGATGACGGAGCCTACAAGTTTGGCTATGACACCGGTGAAGGTCAGAGCGCTCTGGTGAGAGCTGGACCAAGTAACGAGGTGGAGGGACAATACTCTTACCTTGGAAGCACCGGGGAGCTGGTACATCAGGCCTACACCGCGGGACAGAATGGCTTTATACCTCTTCAAATTGCGGGTAAGAATGCAAGATAGCCCACGTCATTGGCAAGCAGGGCCGTACTAAGCAGTTTTGTTAATAATATATATTGTATAATTGTACTACGTTAGTTTGGGCATGTTGATTGGATGACGAATCAAATATATGAAGGTAGAGTGTGTGGATCAAAAGGAAGGGGTAGGCCATGTGAGATGTGGTTAAATGTTGTAGATGAGTGTTTAAATTCCTTGCCATAACTTATTGGAGGCCTTCACCATGGACCACCAAAGATTAAAAAAAAGATCTGGTTATGGTCTTGCCGTCAAGGATAGTCCATATTTAACTCTGATCTGTGGGCCATGGTCCAATCCCCTTCGTATGCCTATATATGTTTTCTATCCTCTCGAGAGAAGAATGATGGTGCCTTAATTTATTCTGTTCCCTTTTGTTAGATATTTAAGGTCACTGATAGCAAGAATATATTATTTTAAAAACCTGTGACTGGCAACAAATATTGCAACAACAAACTGTCGTCCGTGTGAAACGGTCCTTACTACACCCGGCCAAGATTCGAACTCCGGTCTCAATTGACCTGCTAAATCAAAGTGCAGGGTTCCAGTTGAACACGCTGGCGTTGAGTCATCGCTGCCGTTTACCTTTAATTAACACAAACATATATTCATGTACAAATTCATTAATAGTGTTATTTTGGCTTCAGTACGCGCGCAGGTTAAGGCGTCAATCTCGCCTTGAATTATCAGTGCTGTAGAGATCAAAGTGCCCGTAAGGGTATATTGAGGGAATTTTATTTCCTAAATCGTTTCCCATTTTTCCTCTAAACAAATCGGTGTATAGCTCCTCTAAATTCTAACTTCCTCGTTTCTACTCGTATCGTATTGGTGACCTGGTGGTCTAGGGGTAAGGTGTCGGACTTCTGTGCTGGAGGTCTGGGGTTCAATCCTCGGTCCGGTACAGATTTATCTGATTGTCAAACCCTTCCTTCACCTCTGACAAGACGTGTATTAGTCACAACTTATGAATGTGAGGAATGCCAGGCCTCCACCGTGGTTCGGATCCCACGTTAAACTGTAAGTCCTCCATTTCATCTCACAATCACCCTACCATTACACATTAGCGTAAGTGCGTATAACCCGAACGGGTAGTAAGACGTGGTGATAATAATAATAATACTCCTATCAATGGATGCGCAGATAGATCGAATGGGCTGTAAGACGCACTTCACTATATTAGTTTTAAAACTAATTTGATTGATTTTTTTTAAATTCAGGTAAACAGGAAATTCTCCTCTTTATTATGTTTCTTTAAATTAGATAATTTTGGTCGCTGGGCACTAAAGCATGCAAATGGAAAACAATTTCTAAACGTTAAAGCACTAATTAACAAAATCTTGCTAGTGTAGCTTATAAATTAAAACTGTTTAAAATTTTATTTCTAGGACAGTGTTAGAGTATTAACTATATCTACAACTGTCTACGTTTTTAATACACAGAATCATTGTTAGAGTGAGTATGTATTTACTGCCCTATTAGTTGTGTTGGGAAGAGTCTTTAAGGAACCAAACAACCAAATTATATTCTGCTTTCTATGCCAGAGTGAGGAGTGTTTTTCTGTTGATTTTTCTATACATTTTACCAAACATAAAGTTTCTTTCCCATTGAGAAGTAAATTGAAAGGTGATTAAAATTAAAGTAGATTAATACAAACAACTTCATGTAAAAATACAAAATTAATATGCAATATATTAAACGATGAGGTTAATTTCAATAGCTTAAATTAATTTGTTTGTGTACGTTTAATGGTTGATTTATAATTATTTTACAGATGCTGGTGTTCCTAGGGTCACCAATGCCATTGCTGCCTCACTGGAAAACAATGGTAGGATAAATTCAAACAATGATGTTAACGCAGATGCATCGTACAGCTTCAACATAGACACCGACACCTACAAAAGAACAGAAAGTGCAGATTCTAAAGGAAATGTACAAGGTCAATATTCTTATAACAGTCCTCAAAGTGGTAGCCAAAGCTTGAGCTACATCGCTGGAGCGGAGACAGGTTTTTGTTGTCACAGGAGGTTCATCAGGTCTTGGGCCTTTAGGAGTAAGTTCTGGCAAAGTTTCGTCCCTCTCACCATTACTTTCAACCTCAAATTCTGAAGAAACAGCGGATATTAGGAACAATCTTAACCCTGATGGTTCTTATTCCTTTTCTTTCAAAACTCCTGAGCAGTCTCGTCAAGAAGTTGCTGATGCTCAAAACAACGTTCGAGGCAGCTATTCATTCAGATCTAAGGATGATGGAAAAACTCGTCAAGTAAACTACCAAGCAGGCGCAGCAACTGGATTTGTAGCTACAGGTGATCATTTGCCAAAATCGCTTTCACAAGAACCAGAACTATCAGTTGGAACTTTTTCATCAACTCCTATCTCTAACGCAGTGGCGTATGGGTTGACAAACATTGATACAACATCTAGTTTATTTAACAAACTTAATCCTGATGGATCTTATTCTTTTTCATATAATGCTGATGATCACTCACGTCAAGAGTCTGCCGATTCACAAAATAATGTTCGTGGTAGTTTTTCTTTCAAGGCAAAAGATGATGGAATAACAAGACATGTTGATTACGAGGCTGGTGCTGCCACTGGGTTGTAGCTCGAGGCTCTCATTTACCAGTGGCTCCAAATCCTGTAACTGTACTAGGAGCTCCAGCTCTATCTAGTAGCTATTCAGCATTACCACTTGACCAGTCTTCCTCTAAAGAAGCAGTTAATACTTTTTCCACTGGTAAAGCACCTTCTGGGGATGCTTCATATTCTTTTTCATACGACACAGATAAACAAAGCAGAGAAGAATCTTCGGATGCTCAAGGAAATGTGCAAGGAAGTTTTTCGTTCATAGCTAATGATGGCGTTCAAAGAAAGGTTGATTATGAAGCTGGAGCAGAAAAAGGATTCGTTGCTAAAGGGTCTCATCTTCCAGTCGCTCCTTTGTCCTATAATACACCCACTTCTGCACAAGTCCTTAGTACTTACGCTACAGTAAATGGCATAGCACCAATTTCATCAGGAATTATTAATCCTGATGGCTCCTATTCTTTCTCGTACAGCTCCGAAGATCAGAGCAGACAAGAGTCCGCTGATTCTAAAAATAATGTCCACGGAAGTTTCTCATTTAAAGCAAAAGATGACAAGCTAAGTAGAACTGTAAATTACCAGGCTGGTGCTAGCACAGGATTCATAACACAAGATGGCCTTCCGGTTGAATCCTTTCAGACCCTTGGTTACTCTCCTGGTCTCATATCTTCCTTAGCAACCCCAAACTCCTACTCCCAGTTCCCCTCAAATGCAAAGAGCACTATAAACCCAGATGGATCCTACTCCTTTGCCTACACCACAGACGATCAAAGTCGTGAAGAATCAGCAGATGCTAACAATAACGTCCGAGGTAGTTATTCTTTCAGAACAAATGATGATGGTCAAACACTAAAGCGAATTGATTATGAGGCAAGTTCAGCCACCGGATTTGTTGCTAAAGGTGCACATATTCCAGAATCACCTAAGGTGCCTCTTTCATCACTGTCTACTTACGGCGTAACTTCCTTGAAACCAACAAGTCTCACAGCTGGTGTCGGGCTGGGTAGTTCTTCTGGATCCACCGCTGATGGTTCGTACTCCTTTTCTTATGCTACAGCTGATCAAACTCGCGATGAGGCTGGGGATGCAAACGGTAACGTGCGGGGAAGTTTCTCTTTCGTTGCTAAGGACGATGGGCTAAGAAGACAAGTAAACTATGAAGCTGGAGCTGAAAAGGGCTTTATTGCAACAGGTTCTCATTTGCCTGTCGCACCCTCTACTGGTATTATTGATGGTGCTAGTGCCAATATTAAACCCGGGATCACTATAGATGGGTATGCAAAGGGTTTAAGTAATTTGGTAAACAACGCAAATCAGGGTGATAATAACAATGGAGATGGCTCTTACTCATATAATTACAAGACAGACAGTAGCAGCAAGCAAGAATCTGCAGATGCCCAAGGAAATGTTGTGGGAAGTTTCAGTTTCATCGGGGGAGACGGCGTGAACAGGAATGTCCAGTACACTTCTAGAGGAGATGAAGGATTTCTGGCAACTGGTGAGCACTTGCCCAAGCCTGGGACTGTTGCTGAAAACCTATCTATTGACTCTGTTAGCACAACTCATGGACTTCCCGCCCCCTCTATTTTAGCTTCTAGTCGCGCTACAACACAACAAATAAGATCACCAGATTTTGTGATTTCCAGCTACTTACCCCCCCAGAGTCTACACAAATTTGGATATATTTTTGACACCAAAGTATGAAAACCAACTTTTATTAATATAGTAGCAAGGTATATTTTTTATAGACTTTAATACACCAAAATATTTAATTTTTTTAAAATCTAGATTGTTTTGTTGCTATTAATTTGTAATTCATTAATATATGAGCCATTATTATAACTGTGATCTGTGTCAAAACTTCCTAGTCTTGCACTTAACAATAATCGAGTTGGAAAAACCAGAAATGGATAAATTTCACTGTAGATTTTTTTTATCGAAAGGTAAAGATAAATGTGTATTTCTTTACATTATAAGTAGTAAGATATAAACATTTATAATTCCAATAGTGAATGAAACATAGAATCAAAATTACTATTCTCCAGTTGTTATCATCAAAATACCATAAAGATTTTGTACTAGGTAATGAGTTTGAATAAAATAATTCCTCTTAGATAAGAGCTTGGCTTAGAGTGATCTGACGTATATGGTCAGGTATCGAATACGTTACGCATTGTAATAACATCACAAATCAAATTGATTGACACATTCACTCAAACCTTAGAACAGAATTTGAGTGAGCGTTGCATCAACTCACACGCTAACAGAACCATGATGCTTTGCAACATAAACTAGAAACAGCTGATTATAAAATTATTTAATTTCAGGGGTAAAATAAATATATATTTTAGTTGCTTGTCACGACGGATGATTTCTAATTACTGTGCAGTGTAGTAAACCAAATTAGCTCAAGACGAGAAAGACACATTTTTTATTTAATTACGTTGCCAAACTTAGAGATTTTGAAGCTATTTTTCGAAGCGGGTTGCATCTTAACTTGACGCACCTAAGCAGTCTAAGCACTGCCACATTTAGGCACCAATGTACGTATTAGAAAGAGAGGGGGGAAAATGAGCAGTTCACCCTGTGAGGACTCTTGTTTATCTACTGATAACACATACCCTCTTCCTATGACGAGCTTACATACTCACTAAACTCCTTGCTCCTTGAAAACACCGACGTGTTTTTTTATTTACATTTTTTCTTGTTTCCTATTCTAGATAGACATTTGCTAACACGGACTTTTTTAATCTACATCCTGGCAGGAAAACTCCTACAGGATATTTTTGTGACTAAGCCAAATAGCCAGAGTTGGAGACGATTTATGAAAAAAAACACCTTTACAAAAAAAACTATTTCAAGATAAAAATAATAACTTTTGGATACTCTAAGACTATTTTTAGAATTATTTAATAATCTGTTGTTTTTGTTTCAATGCTATATATTTAAAACTCGTTGGATGGAACGTAAATTCATTAACATCAAAAATCCTACCTTGACCTACCATGACGTCACAGGTAAGCAACTTGCTTAATGAGTTAGTTCAAATCGTTTCCCAAGAGTAAACACAGATGTCTGGTTGCTTCTCGCTTTGTAGGCGCATGCGCGCATTGAATCGGTTGGTTATGAAAAGTTGATTGGTTCTTCCACGCAGTTTTTGTAGAGAAGCGCTGACAAAGCTGAGATTGTCTCTACTCCAGTAGTGGAGAACGACCCACGCAGTTCACGCGGATTACTGGTGATGTGCTTACATCTCGTCAAGTGAGTACATTTCAGTTCTGCTCTTATTTTTCGACAAGTTTGAATCCAGAGTAGCTTGCGTTATATATCATCCGCCATCCAAAATAAAGGTCCACACTACTTGGAACAGCATTTGACAAGAATGTTGTAAAAAAATGCATTGTTATATTTAATATGATTATATTTAGGGTGTAAAGGTTTATTTTAACGACGACCACACGCTATGTAAACAAGGTTATTGTATATTAAAACATATTTGTATAGGAACACACGCTATGAAAAGGAATCCCTAAGTTAAAAAAATGTTTGATAAATATTTTGCAAATAAATTCAAACAAACCATGAAGCTATGATAATTTAGTATTAATACTGTAGGCCTACTAATATGTGTAAGAGAGTGTATTATTCATTGTAGTTAAGATATTACTTAATAAAGTACAAATAAATACAAAAAAAATCTATATTAAATACAAATAATCACGATCAATGTGATAAGGTGAAACATTTTGAGATTGTATATATATTGTGAAATCTATTAATTTTGTAATGTATTGAAATGAACTTTCGCTGGGTATTAATAAACATCCAAATACAGAAAACCCATTTGTTTTTATTTTATTTTTGCAATAGATTCTCTAGATAAAACCACTTTAACCTTTGACATCCTATTTTTAATCCTTCATTTATTTGTCCTTGTTTTTCTCGATGGAATATATCTGAACGATTAGTATTGATACGGAAGTATTATATTTTGTTGAATTTTATAATTTGTTATTATTAATTTAGCTATTAAAGTACTAAACCATTAATATAGTTGAAGTTTTATTGTGCTTTCACGCACCAAGTAACATATTTTGGTGGGAATGGAGCACAGAATGTGTAGGCCTACATATCTAGACTATTATTTCTAAACTTTTTACAAATTGGGAAATGTTGGTTCATTTTTGGTTGTGTGTAGTGGTATGAATGTTGGATATAAATTTTGGAGTCTGTTTTAAAATGTAGTCTATGTACTCTATACATCATCAATATTTATATTACCCACTTCTGTGGCCACATAGTCTAAGGCGTCACTCTCGCAATAGACTAGACTGCCAATGACGGGGAGATCGGGGCTCTAATCCCTATTAGGTGTAATGAAGCTGATTTTAACTATATGGTTTTCCACTCTCCCTCCACGCAAATGCGGATACACTTCCTCTAAATTTAATATTTCTCTTACTCTCGCAGTAGACTAGACTGCTGGGGGAGATCAAGGTTCGAATCTCTGTAGGGGTTTTTTTCCAAAATTGATTTCCACTCTCCCTCAACGAAAATGCGGATACACTTCCTGCAAATGTAATCTTCATCATACCTAAAACCATTAGAATAATTAGTACATAAGTGTCTAACATGAACGGGTAGTAAGAGGTGGTACTAAAAAAAACTAACAATTATTAACTTTGGAGACAAACACAAAAAATAATTCAAAGACAAAGATATTAAATTTGAAAGAAAGTAAAAAGTTTTTCAATACCTTTAATATTTTTATTTTGATACACATGATTTCAAAATATACCCGACCTGTGCAGAAAATTAATTCAAACATTATTATTTTAATAAACAACTGTTATTCTTAAAGTATACACTAGTTGCTAAATATAATAAGTTTGAGTCTATAGTGCGATTCCAAATATTTTATCATTAACCCTGTTTATTACCTTTCAATATATTTCCAATGTAAAGTGACAAGTTTTAGAGGACATATTTGAAAATATCTTAATTCCTTTTATCAATAATATAATTTTCCTGTCATTAAATTATTCGTTACATATTTGCTTTGTTTCGTGATAATCAGGTTATTATTATTATTATTTATTATTATTATTATTATTATTATATTAATATTATTATTAATTAATAATAATAGGACTAATGAAAGCTTTGCTCAACAATGTTGAATCGATATTTTCGTCCTCTCTTTCCTTTCCAAAATTGGATATAAGATACATAAAAATAGTGCAATAGTGAAATGAATAATAACATAAAAGTGGTTATAATAAAGCAATGTGCAACCAAAGGTTATTTAAATACCCATAACTACCTAGTTAAAATAAAATAAAAACCAGTGACAATTTGGAAAGATAAAAATCTTTAAAAATGACCTTGCTCTTGGAGAATTTTAACGACATAACACCAGACCTAGGCACACTACCACACAAAGAGCCTTATACGTCACCATTAAAGTCGATTATTATTATTAATAATAATAATAATAAACACTTCGGTCGGCACTTGTTACAAACAGTTGCCCTGTTTTATTTGGTGTGGTGACCAATGCCGATAGGACCAAGTGTCATGAAGGACGATTCTCTCACTTTCGGTGTGAACACTGAGGCCGGACCAATGAACCATAATGAAAGCATAAGTACTCGTAGAGCTTTTTCACTCGGTACAAGATGCGTTCCCTGGCTCTGACGGGCAGTTGGTCCCAATCCTGTAGAAGTCCCAGCAGAAATTGTCCCTCACAGTAGGTAGAGTTCTGCGGAATTTCTTCCAGCTTGACTTTAAATTGCGTGGCTAAGGCGAAGCAGATTTCTGCTGAATCATGTAGTTGCAATAACTGTCGTGATCCCAAAGTCGCCCAGTTCAGAGGAGGGTCTTTAGCAGCCTCTGTCATAGTCTTGAGGGTGTCTTCAAATAGCAGTGGAACGCTGGAGTCGGTCCCGGTTACTGGGTCACGGGCTTTTACTACGGTCGCGGCTTCAAGGTCTTCACCGACGTCATCTGATTCATAAATGTCATCTGATTCATCCCTCTGAACACCCTCGTCTTGTTTCTGGGACTGTGATGAGTCGATGAAGGGGTTGAGATCATTTCTTGAACCCTTGTTTTGTAAGATCGAAGATGACCTTGAGTATTGAGCACGGATATTAGTAAGTTCATCTCTTATAGGCGCCAAGCAGGAGCTTAATACTTTCTCAAGCTCCTTAAAAAAGACGGTATGATCCTTCTGAAGTACTGGGTGAGTAGGCTGAGTATCCATCTCGCTAACCTGGGTGCCGATGTCCTTGATCTTGGGTGCAGGAATCTCTAGAGGCAGGGGTCGAACAGGATCTGTTAAGACCACGCATCGGTCCTTTGCACTGAATTCATTTGGGTGTCATCCATCGTTCCCGAGAAAACGTTCGGTCTTCTAAGTGATGGGACAGTAGAATAGACCCAATCATCAAGTTCTATGTTGGTATCGATTGGCGTTATTCCCTTGAACTCAATAGGCCCTGTACTTGTAAGATGAACCAGGTAAGAACGAGGAGAATTTACCTTTTCCGGCTCCTCCATTGAACTGCTGCTGGTGTCGGATGTCGCATCTTCGTATAACTTTCTTATCTCCGATACCATAGACCGTTCACAATTGTTCTTTTCCGACATTATAATATTTTTGCCTGAACTCAACTATTAGACTGCTCACAGTGCCAGCTCACCACCGTTTGTAAGTTTGGTTGATTTAAACACTAATTTGACGCAAGAGTTTTATGCGAGTATTTATTACCTAATACTTGGAAATTGTTACTCGTATGAACAAAAGGCTATTAATCGACAAAACTGTGATAAGCGAATAAGAAACTATAATCGATATGTAACTTATTGAACCGTATTTAAGAAAAGAGAGTATTCAATCTAGTTTCATTTATTCATACGTCAACGCACGTATTATTTTACATCTGGCGTCGATTTTGGCAGATCCTGTCAAAATACTGCTTTATAAATGTTTTACAATCAAAGTGGATGATTAAATAAAATAACAACTGTTATTAGTATTATTATTAGCAACGAGTCTTACTACCCGTTCGGGTTATAACGCTTAATTACTAATTACGCTAATGGGTTAGGAATTGGGAAGGCTGAATATATATGAAGTGAACACGCATTTGCGTGGAGGGATAGTGGAAACCCATTTAGGAAAAACCACCCCAGCTCATCCGAGTGAGATTCGAACCTCGATCTCCTCGTCCTCGGCAGTCTAGCTCAACACAAAACTAACGCGCTAGTTAACTAAGCCACCGAGGCGGGCTTATGTTTAGTAAGTTGCAAATAACTCCAAGGAAAACTTACTAAAGTTGACCATATTAACCTTGCGTACAATTCTTATACAGGTCCCATCTCTTGCTATTGAGCTTTATTATATAATTGATATTTCTCTTTTGACTTGACACTACAATTTTACTTTCGCTCAACCCCTTGGAGAGAGTTGTATTGTGATCGTGAGAAAAATCTAATTCAAGATTTTGATAAAAGTGGACGTTTCATGACCCCCTGAAACCGAAAAAGTGATTTTTGTGGTGCCGTTTGTCCGTCTGTCCGTCTGTACGTATCTTGGGCTAGAGCTGAAATATACAGAATATACTAAATCCGTATATTATATCCTTATATTTATTATTATACCTTCCAGGGTTATTTTACACACCACAATCGACCTGGGACCGGCAGTTTTACTTCCCCTCCGAAGGAAGTTGTGCTACGGATTTTTATCGCCCAAGAAAAATCCATCGACACCAGCTGGGTTTGAACCCACGAACATCGAGTCCTGAGGGAGCACTTTACCCCAAAAGCACTGAGTTTGACAGCAATTTGAATTAAAAAAGTAGCATCTCCGGTTTAGAAAAATGATATTAACGGCCGTAGGGTTCGTTGAGATGAACATTATTTTTAAGAGACGTCACCACCCATCAAAATCTCGAATTCAATTTTTTTCAATCACAATACTCCCTATCTCCAAGTGGTCGATATAAAGTTAATATATATTATATTTTAATAATTTTATTTATATATTTATATATTTAATCAATGATCGTTATTCTCTATCCCATCCTTCTTTATCTTACGTAATTTTTTAGGATTTGGTAAATTATTTTACTTTTAATCGTTTAGTTACTTTTAACCTGCTTCTGTGGCCATATGGTTTAAGGCGTCACTCTCATGTTAGGCTAGACTGGCAATGACATGAATATCGGGGTTCAACTCTCGGTTGGATGTACTGAGGATATTTTTTTCCTATATGGTTTTCCACTCTCCCTCCACGCAAATGCGGGTAAATTTCCTCTAAATATAACCTTCCTCATCCCTAACTAATTAGCGCAAGAAGTAAATATGCGTACAAACTGAACGGGGGGTAAGACTTGGTGCTAAGAAAAAAAAGTTTTAAACATAAGGATTGGTAAATAAATTGAGTGATATGAAATTTATATTACTTTATTTGAAGTAAGTAAATTAAATAAAAATGAAATTTTATAATTAATATATTTATTTATTTTCTGAAAAAACAACTAGTTCTGCCCCACCATAAACATTGATTAAAAGAACCTTACGTCATATGGATTACTTCACCCTTTCCCTCGTTAGAAAACGTTAGAAAATACCGAAAAAACCTTCCTTTAACCCTCAAAAAACCCTTACGTAATTTAAAGAGAGCCCTATTTAAAAAAGTAAAAGGCCTTAAAACAAATCTCCCTCGTATAGGTTTCAAACTAGAGCAGCCGTGTAGCTAACAAATTGGAGAACATTGCATTGTATCCAACGCGTCGTAAAAATATTATTACTCTCCACATGTTTGTTCGCTGCTGCCAACCTAGCTAGCTTCCTTTTCTTTTTCTTTTAGCAGCGCGTGCTACCAACCGTTCGGCTTATACGCCTATATACCATTGATCTCTATAGTATAACTGGATGGACATACACATACACATTGTCAAGGATAAAGGCGTGACGCTCAAGTGTATCGTTTGCTTCACTGAGGGGGGGGGGGAGAGACATTTAACGGCTTCTTTAAATGTTCTTATGCGAAAACATGTCTCTGATGAATAAAAGTGTTATTGTTTGAAAATAGTGAAGTATTATACCACACTTTCCTGAAGAAACATTTACATTAAAGGATATAGAATCCAGTTTTACAGGTAATACTGTACAAATACGAATAAAACCTTAGATATTTCAATTGTAATGTAGTTGTCATCAATGCTGTTTACAGTCTACCACGACCACTTATATTTAAAGTTGGTTATTAGTTTGTATATTGGTTTCATAAACAATATTATATTGAATGTTCGATAATTATAATGAACAAGGTATCTTAAAACTTAATTACATTTGTTTGAATGACAAACTTTGTATAGTTGCCATGTATTCTAACTATCACTTAGGTTAAAGGCTTGTGGAAAGTATTATTATAATACCGTGTTTTATTTTAAGTTGGCTCATATCTTTCAGAAACCATATTAGATTGAAATTTCGATAACTATAATGAAACAAGTTAGCTAAGCACGGTATCACATTTGTTTGAATGACACACTTTGTGTAGAAGTCTTACGTTCAATTATAATTTAGATTATTGGCTTGTAGGAAGTTCAGTATCTACTAAACCCTGATTTTAGTAATAATCCCATTCTGTAAGGCCTTATTTCGTACCAGAATACTATCATATATATATAATATTTTGGTAGGATAAACGGCAATTTAGAACGGAAGTAGAAATTTCCTTCTGGAAGCTCTTTTATTCTAACCAAATACAACTATAGGGTAGGATTTTGGTTCGAGATAAAGCCTTACAAGCGAGCTTCCTTCAAAAACCATAGTATATATAGGCTACATAAACTTATTTAAAGAAAAACAATCAAATTAATTAACGATGTCAAATTGCCACATTGCCTTGTACGGGTGTAGGAGAGAAAGAGATACCCGAAAGTTTCTTACTCTCTACACAATGGTATGCAGACGACAGCTCGAAAATTTCAGCCACAGATGTCCATCCAGTTATATTATAGAGATCATGCTATCAATACATATATTATTCAACATTTATAATTAGTATTTACAATTAATTATTATTCATTATTATCATTATTATTATGATTATTATTTTTTATTATTATTATTATTATTATTATTATTATTATTATTATTATTATTTATTATTATTATTATTGCACTGCGTCTTACTAGCCGTTCGGTTTATACGTATTAGCACTAATTACGCCAATGGTTTTAGGGATTGGGAATTTTATGATTAGAGGAAGTGTAACCACATTTTCATGGGAGGAGAGTGGAGAAGCATTTTGGGGAAACCACCCTCAGTTCACCCAACCCAGATTCGAACCCCACACTCCCCGTCATTGGCAGCCCTAGTCTACTGCTAGAGTGACGCCTTAGACCGTGCGGCCACCTAAGAGGATCTCGACTGTTTTAGCTTTAAACGTGGAAGTAAAGTTTCTAATCCCGGTCGGATGATTTTTTTTTCCCCCATCGACTCTTTGCGCTAATTAGTGTGCATTTATTAAAAAATATCCTCCTCACCCTTTCCCCGTAGTGTAAGCCTTTCCAATGACCCTCGTGGATAATGTTTGAACTTAAAAACGAACTTACCTGCTCGATGGCTGCATGGTCTAACGCGCTACTCTCGCAGTAGACTAGACTGCCAATGACGGGGAGATCAAGGATTCGAATCTCGTTCGGATGTACTGAGAATGTTTTTTTCCTAAATAGTTTTCCACTCTCCCTCAATGCAAATGTGGGTACACTTCCTGTGAATAAAACCTTCCTCATCCTTAACACATTAGCGTAAACTAGCACATACGCGTATAACCCGAACGGGTAGTAAGGCGCGGTGCTGAAAGAACACGTTTATCTAGCGTAGTGAAACTTTGGGCCAACTTTTCATTTCAATCGTATTCCCTCAGCGATAGCCATTGATCTCTATAATATAACTGGATATACATCTGTGGCTGAAATTTTCGAGCTGTTGTCTACATGCCATTGTGTAGGAGAGAAATAAACTTTCAGGTATCTCTTCCCCTCTTACACTCATACAAGGCAATGTAGCATTTTGACATCGTTCATTAATTTGATTGAATACATGAGATACATCAATGTGTGATTAGTACATTAAATAAATATGTTAATATAAGCTTTGAAGAGCATATAAAAGTTTAAAACTGGCTGTTTTTTTCTTTTAATAAGATGATGTAGCCAAATATATACGATGATTTTTGAAGGAAGCTCGCTTGTAAGGCTTTATTCGTACCAGAATCCTACCCTATAGTTGTGTTTAGTTAGGATAAAAGACCTTCCAGAAGGAAATTTTTACTTACGTTCTAAATGGACCCTACCAAAATATATGATATTATATATATATATATATATATATATATATATATATATATATATATATTAGGTTCTGGTACGAAATAAAGACTTACAGATTGGGATTATTACTAAATTAAGGGTTTGGTAAATACAGTACTTCCTATAAGCCCAAGTATAACCTAAATTATCATTTGAATGTAAGACTTCTACACAAAGTATATCATTCAAACAAATGTAATAGAGTTTTTAGCTAACTCGTTTCATTATAGTTATCGAACTTTCAACATAATATGGTTTCTGAAAGCAATATACAAAATATGAGCCAACTTTTAAAAAAAAATGTTAATATAATAGTACTTTCTAAAAGCCTATAACCTAAGTGATAGATTGAATGTATGGCAACAACACAAAGTTTGTCATTCAAACAAATGTAAGCAAGCTTTAAGATACATTATTCATTATATTTATCGAACTTTCAATATAATAGCCTATGGTTTCTGAAACCAATATGCAAGCTAGTAACCAACTTTAAATATAAATTTAGTCTTGGCAAACTGTAAACAACAACATTGATGATAACTACATATTTAAATATGTTAAAGATTTTATTCGTATTTGTACAGTATTACCCGTAAAACTGAATTGTATATCCTTTGATGTAAATGTTTCTTCAGGCAAGTGTGGTATAATACCTCACCATTTTCAAATAATAACACTTTTATTCAACAGAGACATGTTTTCGCATAAGAACATTGAATAAAGTTAAATAGAACCCCACAGTGTAGCAGACGATTAACTTGAGCGTCACGCTTTTGTCCTTGGAAATGTGTAAGTGTATGTCCATCCAGTTATATTATAGAGATAAATGGTGATAGCGGCCTTCTTCTGTTGACTTTTTAATTTTTCCCTTTATTTTTATTTTTTTAATTCTTTGATCGAATGCAAGAAATGTATATGTAATGACCTCGTCTGCATTGAAGCTGGACCGAAACATTGTACACGGAGATTCGAGTATTTACCTGCCCTCATTCTTATTGCATCCTTTTGGTCTTTAACCATGGTCACTAAGCAAGGTCCGCTATTATCAGATTTTCATATAAAGAGACTTATATGGGGGTCGAAAAGTTACTAGATCTACATTCATACATTCATATGTCAAGCCATGTGATCTGCAACTGTCACTTTTGATAGGTATAAACGATACCTATAAAATAACAATAATACTTAATCTATGGCAGTGGTTCTCAACGTGGGGCACGCGTACCCAAAGAGCTACTACATATGACAGTAGTGTAAGACAAAAGATCAGTCAAAAGTTATGAAATTAACTCAACAATATGGTGAGGGCCGGTGTGGGTTTTCTTCTATATTTGACTCTGAAAAAATTGATTTCACTTTCCAACATAGAAGATTTTTTGATTATTAATAAATAAGAAAATAAATTAAACGTTAGTTTTTATTGTAACTTTTACCTTTTGAATATCTGCACTTCTTTATTCAGCTTATTATCATATTGTTTTTAATCACATTATTAACCATTTATTTTCAGTTTCAACACATAAATAAGAAATAAATACTACTGTAGTAATTAAACATTTTGACCAAAGTTAAGGGCACATCTTATGGAAATGTGCTGTCAAGGGGTATGCAAGCGAAAAAAGGTTGGGCACAGCTGCTCTAAAGCATTAAGAACTCGAAAGTTCACTGCCACACATATAAAAGTACGCCACTTAGGGTGGTATGCAAGAACGTTGGTAAATGTTCAGTGGACTGATAGTGTGGTCCCGAGCACACTATCAGTCCATCTTTACCCTATGATGATGACGTAAGCAAACCCACGATAGTGTTCATTTAGCATCCAGTCAAGTTCTTGGATACGGCTCTTATTCCAACCTTGAGATAGTTCTATCAAGTCCACCTCACTACGCCCTATCCTTATCTTGAGCTAGTTCTATCCAGTCCACCTCACTACACCCTATTTATTTCAGGTCCATTCTAATGTTTAGCACCACATCTTACTACCCGTTTGGGTTATACGCTTATATACTACAATAGCCCCATGGCTTCTTTGGTGCTGACTGACAGTTCACAGCTGACTTTAGGTATATACCTAAATATTACTGTCAGAAGTGACAACTGCTAAAGACATGTTTTTTGCAGATCATATGGTTCGGCGTAGGGATACATAATTTGGTCTGGTAGCTTTTCAAAGCCGTCAGAAGTCAGCTGTGAGCTGTCAATCAGCACCACAGAAGCTAAAACTGAGGTATAATTACCCTAATGGTTTTAGGGATTAGGATGGCTTTATTTATATGAAGTGTACCCGCATTTGCGTGGAAGGAGAGTGGAAAACCATTTGATAAAATCATTATCAGTACATCTGATCGAGATTCAAACCTTTATATTCTTGTCATCGGCAGTCTAGTCAATTGCGAGAGCGACGCCTTAGACCACGCAGCCATTGAAGCAGGATATGTTGTTTCTTTTAACCGAATCGTAGGCCTTTTTTAAAAGATATACACTTGACCATGACGTACCGTAATGCTGCATTCCCAATTTTTTTCCAAATATTTGCCGAATAGTATCAATCTGATCCAATGTTGATTTAAGTTAGTCGCCAAGTGTAGGCATTAGTGTCTACGATTTGTTTAAAAAATTATATTATTTTGGATATTTAAATGAAATTTTGTAAACTAAATAAAGAATTTTTTATTTATATGTTGGTAGCGTGCGTCTTGCCAGCTGACGAAATGTTTTCATTTATCAAGTCTGCCGTTCTTCAACTCTTGTGTCGAAACTTCAGACGTAATCATACGCCCTTACTATTTAAGTTCAATTATTTGAATTAGATGTGATGTGTTTTATGGTCTATTCGTAATGACCTTGTTGTAATTTATTATTTACAGTAGTTCTGAGGTGCTGTGCTTTTTAAAAATAAGTTTACCTTTCTGAAAATGTAAGACTTGTTGGAATGTGTTTGTATGTCTAACCTTCAACATAAACAAGTGTATGACATGAACAGGTAGGTAAATATATTTTGAAGTAGCAGTATTCGAATATTGTGATTATTGATGTTGTTATGGATTAATCACGGTCTACTTTTGTAAACTGTATTTCTTAAATAAGGTTATTTTATTCATATAAAAGGTAGACTTAATCATTGTTGACCGCAAAATATGTGTGCGCTATTTCTAAACTGAATTACACTGGTTGTCAACTTGTTTCTCTTAATTTCACACACCATATGGGTCTGGCAACTTGGGTCTAATATCCAAGCAATTTATTTTTGAAAGTGAAAAAGTAAACATTGAAAATAGCCTAGTAGGCCTAGTTAGTACCTTAGAAATTATTCTATTATAAAGTTTGATAATTTAAAAAACTAATTCTATATATTATATAATTGTATATATATAATACATAATACATATAGAAATTATTTTGTTTCGTTTTGTTTCAATATAAGTGTTTAATCTTATTATTGTAGGCTTAAGAATGTAAAATCAAAGAGGCCCTAACACCAAAGTTTCATAAAGTTCGATAATTTAAAAAAACTAATTTTATACAACTAAAACAAAAGTCACAAGAGAATTATAGAAACGTAAATATGGACAAACTTTTGTTTAGACTTATGATTTTGCACTAGGCTATAATGTTTACCCATGATCCTTTGTGTTGTAAGTTTCTATAAACATTAAATTGTTTAACTTATTTAATAAAGATTTTTAGAAATCTTAAATTACTAACGCATGAAAGATTAAGTTAAACTAACTAATTTATTATTATTATTATTATTATTATTATTATTATTATTATTATTATTATTATTATTATTATCACTGCGTCTTACTAACCGTTCGGGTTATACACACTTACGCTAATGTGTAATGGTAGGGTGATTGTGAGATGAAATGGAGGACCTACAGTTTAACGTGGGATCCGAACCACGGTGGAGGCCTGGCATTCCACACATTCACAAGTTGAGATTATTACACGTCTTGTCAGAGGTGAAGGAAGGGTTTGGCAATCAGATAAATCTGTGCCGGGACCGAGGATTGAACCCTGGACCCTCAGCACAGAAGTATTGACACTTTACCCCTAGACCGCCAGGTCACCTTCATCTAATTAATGTGTGTGGCAGTCTTAATCAGTTCAATGCTAATGAATTCATGTGTATGGTTACATTATGTTGTTTAATTTGTAGAGATTCAAGATTTCTTCAAACAGGTTAAAAGGATGATTTGTGTTTCGTTTGCAAGAGTTGGGTTTGCTACGAAAAATAATGAAATGTGGCTGTTTGTTTGAGTACAATTAGCTTCCTTTACATGAGTTTGTTGCATGAATGCCGAAGTTTGTTTTATCAATTGCTAGACAGTGCAGATGTTGGTTTGGTATGAGTTTGACCGTGAGTGCTAGACTGAGTGCAGATGTTGGTTTGGTATGAGTTTGACCGTGAGTGCTAGACTGAGTGCAGATGTTGGTTTGGTCTGAGTTTAAGCACGAGTGTTAGACTGAGTGCAGGGGTTGGTTTGGTCTGAGTTTAAGCACGAGTGTTAGACTGAGTGCAGATGTCGATCTGCTATGAACTTTGAGTGAGATATTGTATGTTGAAGGATATTTATCAAGTGTGTTTGTTTGTTTGTTTGTTTGTTGTTACAGGATGTGATGGCCTCATCCTATCCGGAGCAAGTAACAAGTCAAGGTGTGGACAATGACGACTCTGGCTCTGAGACCAGTAGCATTGTGCACAATGGTTCAGTCATCTCCACAGTCCCAGACCGGCATGGCTTTCTGGGGGGCACCCAGTACTCCACCGACCCGTGAGTTGCACACCACTCGGCAAACTTAACAACGTATGCTACATTACCTGCTTCAGTGGTCTAATGGCCAAAGGCAGGCGTGTTAATCTTGTGGCCCTATCTATAATTTTGTGTAGCCCTGCTGATTTTTATTGAAACAACACACAATGCGACCCGATCTCTCGCTTGATAAATGTTATAGAAATACACCAATTGGAATTAAAACATTTGAAAATTAGTTATTATTTGTGTAACTTAGATGTATCCATTGAGGTTGGTGTACCAAATATTTTACCTAGAGATTGGCCACTCAAATCTTACGGTACTAGATAGATTTAAGATTCATAAAAATCTCAAAAGTACCGTATCTCAAATACAAAAAAATTATGAACACCTCGATTTGAAATAACACTTTTAAGTGGTCAACCCCGGTGAACTTGGGGTAAAATGGTTAAAGGGGTTTCATGGTTAAATTTGTGTGCAAAATATGTGCAGTGTTTGGCAGCACAGAAGTGTGCTAACACTGGTTCTAGCTTAATAAAAAAAAAAAGGAATGCTCGAGAAACCACGGTTTACAGACACACATCTCTCGTCATGAACGTGACTTCAACACAATATTTAAATCCTTAAATTCACACCCTTATTATAAATGAAAGTTTTCATATTTCTGGCTAAAAAAAAAAATAGTAATTCTTAACATTTAATGTGATCTTAATTTTCTTCTTTTTATAATAATATTAATATTTATTAACCCGCCTAGGTGGCGTAGTTGGCTAACGCGCTAGTCGTGTTGAGCTCGACCGCCGAGGACGGGGAGATCGAGGTTCGAATCTCGGTCGGGTGAACTGGGGGAGGTTTTTCCTAAATGGTTTTCCACTCTCCCTCCACGCAAATGCGGGTTCACTTCCTCTAAATTCAACCCTCCCAATTCCTAATCCATTAGAGTAATTAGTACTTAAGCGTATAACCCGAACGGGTAGTAAGACGCGGTGCTAAATATTATAAAAAAAATATTTATTACTATTTTGAAAGTGAGTATTTTAAACTTAAGATGGTGATAATATTGAATTCTCTGAGGTGCTCACTGCTAAGGTGTCCATTTTTAATTTCACCCTTATGATCAAGTGAGTTTTGGCACGCCTGGTCTAAGGTGTGACTCTGGCAATAGACAGGGCTACAGATGACGGGGATACCTGGGTTCGAATGCTGCCCGGGTGTACTGAGGGGGGTTTACCCTATATGATTTTCCACTCTCCCTCCACACAAATGTGGGTACACACATCCTCTATATTCAACCTTCCTCATAACCTAACTCATTAATATAATTAATAGGGGCCTACACATGTGTTAACTAAATAGGTAGTACGACACAGTGCTAAAAATAGTTAAGATGTCATTCTTGCAATAGACTGGCCTGCCACTGGTGTGAAGATCATTGTTTGAATATCGGTCAGGTGTACCATACTAAGAGTGGTCTTATGACTCCTGGATAAATATTAATCTGGTAAATAATATTTCTATCTGTTGATAAGTTAAAAGTGCATTTTTATACCGCCAGATGCATTTATCACCAGTTAAAATGTATTTATCCACCACTTTTTATCAGGAGTTTAAGTATTACATAACTTTATTGAGAGTTATAATGGTTGTTGCCGTAGTGACACGTTGTTTTTAACGAGGTTTCGCCTATCAGAATCTGTTTTTAGGTTAAAATCTTGGCTAACGTGTTTAGTAGGCACAGGCCCAGGCTCTAACTATATAATGTTAGAACATTTAATTCACACTTTTATATAAACTGACAAGCTATCTGTAGAGTTATATTTATATAAGAACAAATTATCAAAATGTGAGTACAATAAATGCAATTTTGTAAACGTAGTACCCAACTATTAACCACATTTTGGCAGACACCGAAATTAGTACTTGTAAGACATCTTAGCTTCTGCACCCACATGACACCATCTGTTTACTCGCACTCGTTTAGCCGCCATTATTTAACAAAGTGTAGAGCATTGTAGCTGATAGACTCTGGTGTATAACTTTAATCTCCTGATAGCAATATTTATGTGGTAGTCATAAGACCAGCCCTAAGGTGTTCCCCCCCCCCCCCCCCTCCTGTATCCCTACACGGGTAGGCTACATTTACTCTAAATTCTACCTCTCTCCTTCTTGCCACATTAGCATAGTAAATATATACAGTGAAACCGGCCATAAACGGAATCACAAGGGTCCAGGATATTTTTCCGCTAGAGCCAGGCTTAAGTTTACCGGAGGTGTGTATAAAAATGTCCGTTTTATTCTTTAGAATCTCATACACTTGAGTTTTACTGACATTGAACAACTTCATGATCTGCTTAACAGTAAATGTTTCTTGCTCACATGAATCACTTTTACTCTTGAGTTAAGATCAAGCACAAATTTTGTCTTTGGAGCCATAATGATAACTGCCAGACTTAAAAAAAAATGTAGGCCTAGAACCCTTAATGAGTAAAATTTCTGGAAGGGGCAAACAATTGAATCGTAATACAGTTAGTGCTGTGGCGTTAAAAGCTGAATTCAAAAGGTGATTGACAAGTCATTAGCACAGAAACTGGGAAGAACAGAAATAAAAATCAAGAGGCGAATACAGTACAAAATTCTGTAAGCCAGGTAACAAAATAACTATGAAGGAAAAACTAAATATACCTAACATCACATTTCAACTCTTAAAATAACGAAAGAATTAGAGAAAACAACATTCTGCAGAATATATAGGATGCCTAGAATTTTTCTTAACGATGCACTTTTAAACATTGTACATTTTCTGTATAAAGGCTTATTTAGATTTCCATTTTCGCGTTAAGACAATTTCTGTTTAATTCAGAGAATTATTTAACATGTTTTTCAGCCCTAAAGTGACAAGACCGGAAAATATTTCTGTTTAAGGCAGGTTTCACTGTATAGGCATATAGGTTAACCCGAATAGATTGTGAGATTTTATGACAAAAATATATGATGTAATATATTAAAATAGATAAACAAATCTAAAATGACGTAGCGAATGGCTTGCTTGACCTCATGTCACTGATATTATCAGAAAGTGTTAAAAGGCCATTTTCATTATTTATTGACATAGTTTGTTAATTTATAAGAAAATAAGAATTTACTAGTAGCCTACACATATTTTTTTATGATAGAGTCACATATAGATAAAATCTTTTTTTTTTTTTTTTTTGTTTTGTGACGCTATGTGCACTGGGGGACCACCGTGGTCCTGGAGTGAGGGGGGAACAGGGGAGGGGTCTGAAAATTATGCAGGAAAAACTTTTTAGGCAATTCATTTATTTCAGGGCTTGATAAAAAAAATTTACTAATTTAAATGTTGAAAAAAAATTAACATGATTAAATTGAATTAATAAGTAATAATTGTTAGATTATTTATAGGATTCTAGACCTCATAATTTTTTATAAGATAATATTATATATATTATATATATATATATATATATATATTATATATATATATATATATTTACCATCACGGTACTACCTGTTCAGTTTATGCCAAAATATACTAATTAAGCTAATGAATTAAGGATGAGGAAGGTAGAATTAGAGAACATGTATTTGCATTTGTGTGGAAGGAAAGAGGAAGTACACCCAACCAGTATTCGAACCCCGATCTCCCTGTCATAGGCAGTCTAAGATTATATTGTGAGAGTGACACCTTAAACCATGTGGCCACTGAAGCAGGTAATAAAAAATAATTGTTTAGATTTGTTGACTTAAGGTTGGTACAGGTTTCCTTTTCTCTGTGACTTGTCTACGAAGGAAATAAATATAGCATAGTTTGGGTATTTAATTTTAGTTTAGTCTTTTGAATTTCAATTTTTTTTATTATATGTGATCAACATGGTTTGATTAATTATTATTACTAAATTCCCTGGGATCCTGCGTACCATTGGATAAGCCATCATGAATACACAGGCTAAAAGGCTATTACTAAAGGTAAACAAAAGTTTTTATTTTGAAGAAAATACCGATAATAGAGTTTTTTTTGAGGAAATAGTTGGTCTTGGTAATATTTTGAAACATTAAAGACTGAAATGATTAATTTCAACATCCATTTATAAACAATATAATAGTGTACCAATGTGTATTGTCCCTTTTAAAAATATGTTACAAATTAATTTTTAATCAAGCTAAATGTGAAACTGAAGTTCTCCGCCTTAAGAGCACCTTAAATCCACATTAAATGGTGGAGTGTGGTAGTTAGTCGTTTGAATAGAGTTGATTTATGGTACTTGGTCATAGGAATCAAGCAGAACCATTTGGCTTAGTGCAGCAATGCTGTGCCTGAGCTATCAGGGATTAGTCCCGTGTTCAGGGTCATTCTTCATTCATTGTTCATGGCTGAATCTGTGATGGGTGTCTGAGATCATCAGCTCCTTAATAGACTCAAGGTCAACATCCATGCTGCCACTCGTACATGTTTTGAATTTAATTACAATACCCTACATTGAAATTGTCAATTGAAGTAAATAAGTACTAATTGATAATTTCTATACATATTTACAACAATAAAGTTATAGTTGTTTGTTATGTGATCTTAAAAAAAATTATCAATAGGCAATCCGACACCTTAGCTCAGTTGGTAGCACGTCTGTCTACTGGACTAAGAGTCCCGGGTTCAATTCCCGGCATGGCCAAAAAAAAATATTATTGATGAAAATATGGGTTTACCCTTTCAAAATTATAAATTAACGGCCGAGGACTAGATGTTATGCCTGTCTTAGTCTTAAGTTGGATTATAAGGGATATGAAGCTACGACAGGCCTGGCAAGCCAGTGGTGGGAAATATATGGCTTGAATAAAAATACTGACCACAGGCTTGAAACAGTAATGAATGTAAATAAGATCAATAGGCAAAAGATGTCAGTTGTATCACACGTCTAGTTATGTTAACCATTTAATGAAATAAAATCTGGTTATGATAAATATAATTTTGCAAAGATTAATAACATATCTACTTAAATCATTTATATAGCTAGACACCTAAATTTACGAGACTTGGTTTTACAAATGCTTACTCAGTTCATTAAAATGATTAGCAAAACATATTTGAAGTTCATAGTAACATTATTGAATTGCAACACGTAAGCAAACTAAAATTTAACAAAATTGTCCACTTACTTTAAAGATGAATTATGGCCATATTGACCTCGGTGGTCTTGGGGTAAAGTGCTCGCCCCGGGACCCGATGTTCGTGGGATCAAAGCCAGCCGGGATTGACAGATTTTTCTTGAGCAATAAAAATTCGTAGCACAACTGCCTTCGGAGGGTAAGTAAAGTCGTCAGTCCCATGTCAACTGTGGTCCCGGTATGTAAAAGAAACCTGAAAGGTATGGGAAAATACCTATCCTGGCAAAATTGGTAGGCACTTTCTCGCTCACTCATAGAAATTCTCATGTGCTGATATAATCATTCGGTTCAGAAAGTACATGTTAAATACCTCAATAATTTTTTTTTAAATTATGCCCAATTTTGTTGAATTAACATTGCATATGTTTTTTTTAATAACCAGGTTTGCATTAGGCTATTAAATAAATCAATTAAGTAACTATTAAATATTATATGAAGCTATTTTTTACAAATCTAGTTTTTAAAGATTTCTATATCTAATATGAATAATCAATGTATTTTAAAAAAAATTACAAATGCTAGCTAATACTAGAAAAGATCAATTCAAGCCAATATTTTACCATTTTTAACCAAAAAACATATCACATTATTTTATATTAAAATAATATTTTTATATAACAAAATCCTATCGTTCTCTTTACCACAAATCACGGTTGTTAGATGCAGCCCATTAAGTTTTGTTAAAATTCTTTCTGTGGGAGTATCTAAAGTTGTAATCAAAGCCTAAACCTATTCTTAAATTTATTGACTACTTTCCTCTAGTTTATAACATTTTCATCTTTTTTATCAAATGGTTTTATTATATATATATATTTTTGCCATGCGTCCTACTATCTACCTGTTCAGTCTATACATATATTAATTACGCTAATGTGCTAAGGATGAGTAAGGTTGAATTTAGAGGAAGTGTACCCGCATCTGCATAGAGGGAAAATGGAAAACCATTTAGGGAAAACCACCCTCAGTACACCAGAGGAAGATTCGAACCCCAATCTCCCTGTCATTGGCAGTCTAGTCGAACACAAGAGTGATGGCTTAAATTATGCGACCACCGAAGCAGGTATATTATTATATTAATAACTAAAAACCCGTTTCGCTGGCCGCATGGTCTAACACACTACTCTCGCAATAGAATAGACTGTCGATGATGAGGATATCGTGGTTCCTTCTCGGTCGGGTGTACTGAGGGTGGTTTTTCCTAAATGGTTTTCCATTTTCCTCTATGCAGATGCGGGTACACTTCCTCTAAATTCAACCTTCCTCATCCTTAACTCATTAGCTTAATTAGTAGATAAGCATACAACCCAAATGGGCAAGTAAGGCGCAGTGTTTAAAGGAAAACTAAAAGACTGCATTTTTACATCAGTATTGTTTCATGTCTGACACTTGGTAAAAGAAAAACCTTTAGGCCCAAAAAAATGGTTCAGAACCATTGACGCCGTGAGTGTACGTTTAGAGTCTGGTGATACTATTAGAGCTGGTAGCAGGGCGTTAATTGCCAATCAAGTGTGGGGTCAGCTGTATGTGAGTCATGCCTATTGCACACTGGCTGGCTGGCTGGCTGGCAGGGAAATAGCAACATTAAATAACTTGGCACAGAGGTCATGCTAGTTGAACCTAACTAAATCAAAATGCACTTTATAGGTTCCATTGAAAATTATAATATTTATCAAATTTCATGTAACATTCTCAAAAATTGCAAGGAGCTTGTTGAATTTTTATTTATGATTTTTTTTATTAGTCTACTTATTACAAAGAGTACAATCTAATTTCATTGAATGATTGATTTTGTTAAAGGTTTATTTTATATTTCTTAGCAGTAAACTATTAGGGTATCATATTATGTAAATAATCAACTATTGTAGAAACTCATTCGGTGGCCACATGGTCTAAGGCGTCACTCTCGTGTTAGACTATAATGCTGATGCAAGGTTTGGTCGGGTGAACTGAGGGTTGTTTTTCCAAATTGGTCTTCCACACTCTCTCTATGCAAATGTGGATACACTTCCTATAAATATAACCTTCCTCATCCCTAAAACTATTTGCATAATTAGTACATAAGCATATAACCTTGATGCGTAATAAGATACAGTGCTAAAAAAAATAGACTACCAAAATTACTGAACACAGAACCAGACACAAAAATGCACCAATTTTGGTCTTAAGTAAGGGTTAAAAAATCACTGCTGAAAACGTCACTTCCACCAAAACTGTATCCTTAGTACGATCGAACCCTGGCCTGTCTGATAAAGAGTCAAGTCATGACAACATGACTCCACCAATGAAAGCTTAGTTTGTAACTGGGGTTTCTATAGCTTGTGTCAAAGGATTGGGTGTAGGAAATTTCAAAATTTGCGTTCACCTGTCGAGCGCTATGTCAAAGACTCATTCCCATTAGGAATTAAAGTTAACAATTGTGTAACGTGTATAGTGCACAATTCATAAGAAAAAATCATCAGTTGATAAAGAAAAGTAATGTATCAAGTCTGACTTAATTTGATTTTTTTTTCAATAAATGGCTTAACCTATTTTCGCTACTAGATAATGTCTCTAAAAATACTTCATTTAACAGGTTCCTTAGAAAAACAACGTTAATCAAACTGTATCTTTTGAAACTAGAATTTAACTAAATTTAAGTTTGGTCTGTACTATTAAATCAAATTCGATTTTTATTTGGTTCAGATTTTATTTTTGTCATGAATATTATAGTTACCCTTCTTCTCAATAACAGAGTGAAAAATGAAAATTTCCTCTTTATCTATGATCATATACACAATCACAGTCATTGACGCTAAAACAAACAAATTTCATGAAAAAAAACAAGTATGGCTAGGACAGGCAGGACAACATTCAGTACCCGGCCGTTAATTCATCACTATGAAAGGGTAAACCCACATTTCATCAATGATAAATTGTTCAGCCATGCCAAGAATCGAACCCGGGACCTTTAGCTTGGGAGACAGACACGCTACCAACTGAGCTAAGGTGTCGGATTAAACATGAAGTTAAATACAGAAGCTAATTATGGTGGTCTGCTATGTATACTATTGTTTAATTGGTTATATCCTCTCCTCGCATTTTTATTGGCTGATACGTCTCAAGTGTAATGATTATCTACACTCCATGCATAATGTATAAGAAGTTAAAGTTAAATCAACTATATGCATTTTACACTATTCATTATGTAACAACCCGCCTCAGTGGCCTAGTTGGCTAACATGCTGGTTTCGTGTTGAGCCAGACTGCCGAGGACGGGGAGATCGAGGTTCGAATCTCGGTTGGGTGAACTGGGGTGTTTTCCACTCTCCCTCCACACAAATGCGGGCTCACATCTCCTAAATCAAACCTTCCCAATTCCTAACCCATTAGCATAATTAGTACTTAAGTGTATAACCCGAATGGGTAGTAAGACACGGTGCTAAATAAAATTTATTTTAATTGCAGATAATCTAAAGTAAATATTAATTTTAAAATAAATAGTACATTATACCAACTTTTTTCTGCACAAAAATTGTCATTTAAATAGAATATTAACTTGCTTCATGATACAGAAAGCTTGCACACACTGTGGCTGTAAGTTTAAAAGGATCCTTTTTATTGCAAGTCAATTTATTTTTTGGCTAATTGTTTTTGTGATGTGATTGTTAAGGAAGCAACAGACAGTACCAGCCATTGTGGTTTTGCGCCGGGAACAGAAGTGGCTTCGAATGTTGGCTCACTGGGATCGTGTCATGAATGCTAACTACAAGAAGGTAGCACCCTCAATTTCGATTTTGGATTATTTACTGGACAAAACACAAACTTATTTTTTTATATAGATATATTTCAATATAATATGTATGTTAAAAGTTTTTTTTTTCATTTTATGGTAAATCTAGTGGCTGCTACTGGAACTATAATTTTAATTTATTCTGATGACATATTTACTTATTTAAATTGTATCTTTTTTTGACATTGAGCGATCTTTTAACAATTAATTTGGTAAAAAAAAAAGTTGTCAAAATGTTGAACAGAAAAATATTTGTTTGATGTTGGGGACTCAATTTTTTTTACACCCCCGGGGCCCCTAGAGCTTTAAGTCAAGCTCTGTGTGGTTCCAGATCTATTTTGTATTTATTATAGTGTTCTGATTAATTTTCTATGTGTGCAATACAATTTGTTCAGATCTTATGATGCAGATTTTTTTTTAAATAAGCCTAATACTGTTAAATCTAACTTTGCATTAGCACTGGATTAATAAGTACTCTTGTGATGAGTCAAAACTATTCAAGATTATTCATTCTATACTAAACTAAATTTAACTTATATTTTATACAGAAATCTTTTATGCATACTGAACCATCCATGAGAATTCATGATAATGTGTTTGCATTTGAGTATTTATAATGATCTCTTTATATATATAATAAATGTGTAATTGAATAAAAAATAGATTTGATTTTACAATTGTCAGAAGTTTAAGAAATGCTATGTTTTTCATAAAATATTAAATTGTGAAAATAAAACTATTTTGGTTGTTTTAATACTTATCTGTTTATATTGAAGAAATACCAATATGTGTTTTGTTGTGTAGGTGCGAGAACGATGCAGAAAAGGAATCCCTCCATCAGTGCGACCACGAGCCTGGTTGTTTCTTTGTGGAGGGAAGCTGCTATTGGAACAGAGCAAAACACTTTATAAGGAGTTGATACTGCAAGAAGGAGATGCACGCTGGGTGGATGATATTCGCAAGGATTTACATCGTCAATTCCCATTCCATGAGATGTTTGTCGACCAGGCGGGGCATGGGTATATAATATATATAAACACTATAGAACAATGATATTGAATCTTGAGAGTCCAAACTCTCCTCTTTGCTCATTTACATTATAATTGTTGACAAATATGTGACGATGATGTCACTTCGACTCAAGGGAGTCAAAGTAGTAGATTCAATATCAAGTTACAGAAATCCACTTGTGTGGGTGATTTTAATTCACTACTGAGGAAATAGTTTTTTTTTAATTAAAACAATATACTCTCAGTAGAAGAAAACGAGTTTAAAGAAGTCAACACTGGAGTTTGAATATAGAAATAGTATAGTCTAGAAAGTCAGGTCTAGTATAAGAGACCAAACTGGTTGGTCTTAGAAGATGTAGCAGAGAGGTTGGTGCGGTATAAAGTACCAGAAATTACACCCTTCATGGTGATATTTTCAAAAACAGTTTTGCATCAACTATATTGGGAGATAGTCAAGTTATAGAATAACGCCTGCTCTGACAACACCCAACAGGTATAATCGCATGTGTCATAAAATGACACAATCATTCTTTCTGTCGCTCATCAAAATACTCGTTTTGGAAGAGGAAATTCTCGTATCTATGTTTTTGAATAAAAGGTTTTTTTAAAATTACAAACCTGTAATGCTTCATTATGCACAAGATCTTTAAATCGTAGATGAGCCATACTGTTAAAACCACTAGGTGATAGAAACGGTGACGAGAACAAAATATTAAAGAGACTCGTCCCAAAGGAAAGATGTCAAGGGGTTTGTTTGAATTGTGGGAGAAAGGTCAAGATAACCTGCACTGGAGATCATTCTCTTGGTCCAGTGGAAATGGTAATACTGCTGTGAATATCGGGGCAGAACTTTTAAAATAAATATATTATGACACTTATAATTTTGGAAAATCTTGTTTCAATGATCAGATAAATACTTATAAGCTATTTTATTAAAACATATGAAGATACGACAGGTATAGCAACCCGGTAATGGAAAATATATGGCTTTAATAAATAACTGACCCAGACTGGAAACAGTAATTGATAGTGAAGTAAAGTTATTATATCAATTTTTTTTATTTTATTTATTATTGTAGTGTTTATGGGGTCTATCTGTTTATAATTGCTCCTACTAACATGTTTTTTATACTATATTTCTTTTCCATTAAAGCATCTTAAATAAATAAATTAGGAATATAACTACTTAGAACATATTTTGCTCCTGCTGATTTGAGAATGTAGTTCATACTTTTATTTATAATTCAAGTTAGAAAAAATAATTTCATAAAGACATAACTTATCATCAAAATTAATGAGCGAGCATAAAATGGCAAAAGAATTGGTCCATTATTTACTTAAATGCTTCAATTGCCCAATTTGTGTATATATATCTTTTATTTTTGGTTAAGTTCTTATAGAAGCTCTAGTATAAAAACAAGTCAAGCTTTTCAACAATTTATTATTTAATATAAAATATGATTTTTAGTAATACTAATAGTTTGTGAACGGTCTACGTTTTTTAAGCTCTTATTTGAAAATGGGCTAAAATTAGTATGCTGTTCGCAAAATCATTTTACTTTATTATAATTATCTATATTTTAAAGTAAAGCATTTTGTTTGTTTTGAAAATTACAATCTCAAACTACAAGTGTTATTTTTTTAAATGTGGAAACTAAATACCCTTGAAAATTTCTAGTTGATTTTGCCTTCAGGACAGACATACTAAATTGCAGGTATTATTATTTTCTAAAAGTACCATAGAGGTGTGCAGTAATATGTTCTAGCTACATATGACTGCTGAATCATTATTTAATATAGTGGTTATGCATTTGAAATGTTAAACAAATATGACAATATCAGTGTTAATTGACTATAAAACAACAAATTCTGAAAACTGATGTGACTTTCCCCGAATTATATTTTGTTTACAAATACACTACAATAATAGATGATAACGATGATAGGTTTATATTTCATGTTGAAAAAGTATAAATTATTTTTCTTATCACGTCATGCCCTTTCAACTAGAATTTTGCTATTGAAGATAACTGTGGAAACTATAATACAAGCAAAAAGGTGTGTACGAAACTTAGAATTGGCTTCAAAACAAATGTCATTTTCGACTTAGCTTTGAAAAAAGGTTCTGGTTTCAACAATTATAAAGCTTTGCCAATAAAAATAAAAGCTAAAATACCCAATTAACAGTTAAATTATCCTATTCTGGGCTGTTCTATGCATTTCAAATTAATATTTATATAGCAAAAAAATTGAATTAATTGAATTGTAAGTTGCTAATAACTTAATTTATCAAATAAAATAAAATCTATAAACACTTGTGTGATAAAAGATTTTCCAGGTAATTTTAGTGTATAAAACTATATAATTAATAACAATATAATTTTTCAATCATAAAACAACGGACCAAAAATATTCAAACTTGGATTCAGCTTTAAGAATATTTCATATATTGGATTCGAGCTCATTTTGAATTGAAAAAGTGGACTTTGCACAACCTATAATTTAAAAAACGTCATATGTTTACTTATTGACGTAAATTTTTAAAAATCTTCAAATTCAATGCGAATCATTCTTTTTGAGGAGAAAACATTATAAGTATTTTATTATTTTACAAGTGGCTGTGTTCACTTAAAACAGTTTGAAAGGATAAAAACAAATTCACACTCAAATTGTCACTTACCACATGTCCACACAAAATTTAACTACCCTTTTAATTGAGCGTGTTGTACTACTTAAGGCAACATACATACATACCTACCTACCTACCTACCTACCTACCTATCTACCTACCTAATCACGCCGTTCCCTTACGAGGTAGGCAATAAACTGTGCATACAGCTCAATAAACAACACCATACTCATTCCATCCTCACCAACGTTCTCCACACTTCCCTATCTTGCATACTCCCTTCGCTTCAACAACATCCATACATCGAGTCATACATAAAAACCCATCCACTGCCATTTTAAATGAATATGTATGTTTCAGACAAAGGGACCTTTTCCAAGTGCTCAAGGCCTACTCTATCTTGAACGAATCTGTGGGCTATTGCCAAGCTCAGGCTCCTGTGGCTGCCTTCTTACTGATGCATATGCCTGCAGAAGAAGCGTTTTGGTGCCTTGTCTCCATCTGTGACAAGTATCTTACTGGATACTACAGCCAGGGCATGGTATACTACTGCATATTTCTTTCATATTTTCAATTATTTGCTGAAGACACAATTTAAAAAACTTCACACACTTTTGGAAAACAAAAATATGGAATTAGATTCTAATCTCTGCTAAAGTGAAAAATTAAATTTTCTTGCTCCAAATATACAACTGAACATATTTGCATAAAGGTTTCTTAAGAAATCCTAAAGTTATATAAACTTGTATTATCTATTTATTTTTATATTATTTTTCAAATGTTTCTTCAATTTATGTTTTAATAATCAAAAATGTCCTGGTCTCATTTCTTTAGTATAAACAAAATCACATGCTAATGCCATGTAAAAAGACTTATTTATTCTAAATGCTCAAATGCTAATCCATTATTTATTAATTAGTAATCAACATTTATTTGCATATAACCTGAATAGGTAGTAAGACAGTGCTAAAAAAAACTAATTATTACTTAAACTTACATTTTATTTTGGGATTAGAATGTGTTGTTCAGTGTTTGTTGAAAGAGCTGGTCATAACCAGAGTATTAAAGTACAGGACTTTCATCAGTGGCGGATTTACACATTTGCCGCCAGTAGGCTATTCAAATTTTGCCGCCCCTACCGACCTCTACAATGTGTCAGTTCCTAGATTATTTTTACAATCCAAAGATTTAGTTAAGATTGCACAAAAAATAGTTTTTGGGTATATTTCTGAGCTAATAAAAGCTCAATCATGTACTACTAATAAAGGGAGTAAGGTATGCCTTAATACTACTTACACAATAATGTACATTCGGTAAACGTAATTAAATAATTTTTGAAGTAAATACGAGACGGGACTTCCCGTTTGTATCGCCGCTCTATATCTATCTCTCTCGAACTCAATGCCACCAACACCACGCGGTTATGCCTACAGCACGACCCCGCTTCGGCTCCGCACACCACGCCGCGCTCGTGCAGTCAGGTTCGGCCAGACACACTTAGCGACGGGTCATGTCACTCGTTCCCGCGCCGCAACCAAACGCGACTACGCAAATTGTAGAAAAATGTATCTAAGTGGTGAAACATACTACATGTTGAATTGTTTGTGTGGACCTATATAACATTTGGTATATAAATATGACTCTTTTTAATTTCTGTAAGACAAAAAAAAAATTTTGCCCCAAATTTGCCGCCCCTAAAATCTGCCGCCCTAGGCTCCAGCCTACTCAGCCTGTTGGTAAATCCGCCACTGACTTTCATATTCCGAGTTTTATATGGTTTATATGTTGGGTTGCTAGGTCAAAATAACTCAGTGTTGTTTGTATTATTATCCACTAAAATTGGACCCTAATACAGGGTTGCCACCCGTCTGGGAAACAGGAAAATGTCAGGGAATTTCTCAAATTTCCTAAAAATGACTGAACTCTTTTAAAATATAAAGTCAAATTTTTACAAAAATGTTAAACTATTTTGCTAACAACCTATTTTCACATTAATGTTTTTCTGCATATTTATTAATTAAAATTGTGACCGTAATACGTAAACTTCACAGTGAAGGCTATTTCTCTTTTGGGCATTATGTAATCCAAGAACATCTTTGCATGTGTAAACATCAACGTATGCGCCGTGGTCACTGTTATAGTTGTGAGAAAGCGTCCGCACAGCCTTCAATTTGACACGTAATACGCATAAAGGTATTTGTTTGATCTTATGTGTTCTTAGTTCCGAAATAGTGACAAAACAGTGATTTATCGTTATTTCCTATATCATTTGTAACTTAATTTTTTTTAAATGGTTAATTATTATCTACAGCGTTATAGCAAAATTGTTTTTATGACACATCAAAAGCCTTTCAAACTCATTTGATCAATTTAGAGACCATTTGCACATGCTCAAATACAGATTTATTTTAGTGTTTCTCAATTCTAAAACAACATGCGCAGAGTATTTGTTTTGAAGTTCAAAGCATAGCCACTTAACCATCCACTATTTACAACTAGAAATAAAATGTTTTGTGTAAATTTGGCAAGTGCATCCATACTCCAAAAACAAGATTCAAATAAAAAAGTAAAAAAACATTTATTTATTTATGATAGGCCCAGGCACTATAAGTTTTTTTATCTTTAGTAAACGTGTTTATAATTAATATGCAGCTGGGCATAGACTACTTCCATTGCATGTAACGATGGGAAGGTTGAAGTTTGAATCCCGGTTAGATGCACTGTGTGATTTACCCATTCTATCGCTATGATAAGGTGCGTGCATCTATTCTAAGCTACATTTCTCATTCCTGCTACATTAAATTGTGTTGTTGGCACTCTTATATTTTTGTCTAGAAAACATAGAAATGTCAGGGAATATCAATGTTAAAAATTAGTGGCAACCCTGTAATAGCTCTCATAAATATTGCTAACAGTTAATAAATATTCATTCCAAGATGTGTTGATAATTTTTAATATTTTTATGCTAAATTATAGTAAATATATCATTTTGTATCTTTTTTTTTCAGGAAACTCTACAAATTGATGGGGAAATACTCTTTGGTTTGGTAAAAAAAGTTTCACCAAATGTATATAAACATCTGGTAAGTAGTAGGTCTGTTCAGTTTCATACTCCTTTAAAAATGAATGATTAGGTTTGCAAGGCCGTAGCCAGCCAATAATTTCAGAGGGGTTTGGTGGGCACATCCCCCAATTGCCGAAAGCTAGAAAAAAATTCTATATGATAAAGAGTTCGCTAAGATATTTGAAGTGTTTTTATGGCAACATAGCCCCCTAGCTACCGAAGAATATGAAAATTTCCAAATATTAAACACCTCTAGAAGTTATCTTAAATGCTTTTTATGGTAACAAAGTGACCTAAATTGTACTTGTATCTTAATTTTGATATTGTTTGAGCCATAAATAAAGCCGTATATTTTTTTCATAAAATTTCAGGGGGGGTTTAAACCCCCAAAACCTCCCCCTGGCTACGGCCTTGTAGGTTTGTATCTTTCTTTCACCAGAAATTGAGTGAACTTTGTTTTTAAATAGGTTTGGATGGCAAATTTAGGAGGATTTTAATACAAAATAATGATGTGATTGTATTTAAAAAATTATAAACAGTTTTGAAGGAAAAGAAGGAATGAAGATAAAATATTATTTTGTATCGTTCTAGAAAAAACAAAAGATTGAGCCCATCTTGTATATGACTGAGTGGTTCCTATGTGTGTTTACAAGAACTTTACCCTGGGACACCATTTTACGTGTGTGGGACATGTTTTTATGTGAAGGTAAGCCATTATTTGGATTTATTTAAATTGGTTCACAAGCCCGCTTTAGTGACTGCATAGTCCAAGGCGCTACTTTCACACTAGGCTAGACTTCCGAAGACGGGAGGATTGGGGTTCAATCCCAGTCAGTGTATTGAGAGTGATTTTTTCTTAATGGTTTTCCACTCTACCTCTACGCAAATATCGTTACACTTCCTCTAAGTTCAACCTTCTTAATCCCTAAAACCACTAGCATAATTAGTACAGTCGCTTATAACCAGAACAGGTAGTAAGATGTGCTAAAAAAATTAAAAAACACAATAAATTGATTCACTTCCTTACTCATTCTCATTTAAATTCTCCGAGAAAATATTCTTCTATGATTTTGTCCTTTTGATATAGTTCATTTTTAAAGAATGAATTTTAGATTGAATTTATTTTTAGTTGGGATGAACATTTTAGTTTTAGTTGGTATAAACATTCATTCTACTTTTATGTTATTATTTAATTAGAAAAATCTTTTACTATTTTTCAAATAATCATGTATGTTTTGGTAGGTTTAAGTAAAGTGGTTTTCACATCAATCTCAGGCTATTATATATTTGATCTCACATATTCTTATGTGTAGAGCATGACACTAACATGTTGATAATTTTAGTGATCCAGAAAATATTTTTTTCTCAAGTTAAAGCAAAGCAATAAATGTCAATTTGCAAGTATTATCAGGTTAAGTATTTGATAAAATACAATCTATTTAGCTAAAACTACAGTGACCCTTTATAGATTCATTGGAAAAGGAATCTCAGAAATTCTTTTTGAACACCTTTTAGCACTAAATTATTTTGTACATCTGGTTCTTTGTGAATCATTATGGCCAAATTATTCTACAAGATTATAAAGTCATGAAAAATTAAAAGTTGAGATTCTCTAGAGAAAATGCATACACAATAATTAAAATGAGCCGCTTAAAATTACAAGTTTTGTTAAAGAAAATATAATCTCTTAATAACTATAAAGGAAATTGGGGAGGAAAAAAAAAACTCATGGCATTTGTGTCTCAATATGGGACTTCTTCAACGCCTTGATAAGGCTATAGGACCATAAAAAAATCAGACAACAATGATAAAATAAACATATTTAGTTTGTTTTTAAATGTATGTTGTGAAGAGGAAATGTTTAAGGAGTTTTCAAGTATCACAATACTCAGTTTTACTAACAAGAGAACTAGTAAAAACTATGAATACTGTGAGACTTAGATTACACTGGTTTTTATTTTATAGAGGGGCTCAATCATTTCCAAGGTGGTCCAGACTCTTATGCCCCATTTTTACCCCCTTCTTTCTAACCTGTTCTGTTGTTTCAGGAGTAAAGATTGTCTTTAAAGTGGCCCTCGTGCTTTTAAAGTTCAGCTTGGGCCGGGCAGGTGTTCTCAAGAAATGTCCTACTATGTATGAGACATTAGAAGTCTTGAGAAACCCCCCACAAGCCATAATGGAAGAAGAATTTCTTATTAATCAAGTAAGTACTTTACAGAAAAATACCGCATTCATCAAAGAAAATAAAAAATTTGTTGTTCATTTCAAAATATAGTTTTCACATATGAGAACACTTAGAAATTTCGTCAACAGAATGTTTTGCTGTGGTATCACTTATTTTTTACTTTTTTTTTTAACTAAGTTTAAAGAAAAATAATTCATCGGGATTTTTAAAAAGTCACTGGAATCTTCTGATATTTTCTTGATTTTTGAAATACAAATCAGAAGAGTGAACATTGTGTTCAAGATTAGCTATAACTCCAATTGATGGTATTTTCGAGAAGCATTGACATATTTGTTTTTAAGGATTCAAATCTCTTTGTCAAAGAGCACAGCAACATGCAACTTATGAGAAAGGAGCACAGGAATAAGTATAGACATTGAACAGCCAAAAATGTTTTTTACCGGGGGATAAAAAGGTTGTCTTTCTGCCTATTACACTTGTATTAATTCTCTTCTCCCCATTTGGAAACAGCAAGTAATGCATATAACCTGAACTAATAGTAAATACGCGGTGTAAAAAAAATGCCAACAAGGTATTGGTTTCTTCTTGACCTGATGAATGATAAATGAACCAATCGCTAACTTGGGTCTCAATTTATCTAGAATTCTATCATATTTATTTAGTTACATATTATATTTTGCCCAATGCACTTCATTTCATACATATAAGTTGAATATAAGAAGCTTCGATTTTTTTTGGTACATTATAACTTTTAAGGTGGAAATGTAGGGGACTTGGGAAAAGGTCAAGTGTTTTAGCAATATTTAGGTAAAAAAAATTATTTTTTTTTCAAAATAAATCAAATATTGCTCCAATAGAAATAAAGAGAGTAATTTTCTTCACGTAGTGATATCAATTGTTGAAAATCTTTCAAGGGTGTTCTGGAATTTAATGATCAAGGGTGTTCTGGAATTTAATGACAACTTTTTATCTTCATTTAAAAAAAATTGTCACCTAATGCCGCTATGCTCATGATAGATATTCAAGAACTGTTGATATTACCGTGGGAAGAAAATTAAACTTTAATGTTTCCACTGGAGAAATATTTTATTTATTTTGACCAAAAAAAGTTTTGCTATAAAAACTGCAAAAACACTGGCCTTTTCCTACATTCCCGCCTCAAACGAAAACAATACAAATTTGCTAACCAAGACATTTATTTTATCTCTAACTTAAAACAATTAGACTTTGATGCTTGGTCATTGACAAGGTTGTTTATGCATTAATCTTAAGCCATTGACCCTAAGAGGCATGATACAATAGATAACAATCTCACTTGTGATTATAAAACCAATAATTAAACTAACTTAATAAAATCATCACTTTCAATTAGATACACCACTACTATCTGATACTTATTAATATGCATGTCCTATGTATGGTTCCCAAATTTTCGGTAAAGGTTAATGAAGCCACACACCTAAGATGTTGCTTGCAAGTTAAGTCTTACTTTAACCAATTATGGTATTACCCTATCTTATAATATAAGTCCATATTTTATCTCATCAAGGTAAACTTGCTACTTTTTATAGTAAACGGAGGTAAAGATCCAATTTTAGTTATAAACAAGATAATCATGTTTTAAGTTTTGATGAGAGCGTTTCACATTTCTATTAAATTTATCATTTTGTTCAAGTTTTAAAACTCTCCATAAAGGTAATAACAAAGTTAATTCTTTGATTTACATTTTTGCTTTTCAGATGCATCGATTGAACTTAACAGAAGAAGATTTTGAATATGAGCACAGGCGTCAAATGGCCAAACGACGAGCAGCACAGTTGGAAAATAAAAAGATCATCAGAAGATAACACTTTTACGGGTTAAATTCAAATATGATGAACTGTCTTGAGACCTTAAATGAATTCATTCATTTCACCACTGTTCTGGAAATATATTCTTTATTTATTCTTATATGACGCAGAGATTTATCCTTATAAATATTAGATAATATATCACTTAAAATGTGTTTTTACCATCTCTAAGCATGTACCATGTTAAGCATCTTATTTTTAGTACAAAAGTGATTTCACTATTCATATATTATCACCATCTCAAACCCTATAAATATCGCTGGAATAAATAAAATGTCATATTTTAATGATAACTCATTCCAAAAATTGACCAAGCTTTTGCTTTCTGTAACAATAATTCTACCAAATCTGTTGACACTTTAAATAAATAATTAACTTAGTTTAATTTTATATTATCTACGCTTAAATTGGGCACACACATTTTATAGTTATTGATTTTGTCAAGATGTTTCATTGTTAATAAGTAGATTATGTTTGTGTGTGTTTCATTGTTATGTAATTGTTGTAAATGATGTTAATTTCATTGTTAAATATCACTTTGGGTAACAAATATTGTTTTTATTAACGTATTGTAACACTATGAAAAGTATAGTATGTGATTTTTAACCTTATAAAAATAACTTGCTATAGAGAGTGTCCCACACTCTACTGAACCCGGCATTTCTTTAATAATTTTTAACAGTAATGAAGATATTGCAACGAAATTTGAAGTGGACTTAACTCATTTTGTGAGAACTGTAATTACATCATAAAATGACTGGAAGTGGCCACCATTTGCTCCCAGATGGAATTGAACCGGGTACACCATATTTTGAAAATTCATTGGCAGTACGTCCATTGTCACTGCCTGAATTTCTTCGGTGATGTTTGCTTTCAAGGTGACTATGGTTCGTGGGTTGTTGGGATAAACTATCCTTTTCAGATATCCTCATAAAAATAATTAAGTGGAGTCAGATCGGGCGAGCGCAGTGGCTAAAGTCCCTTCGAGATGCCGTAGTTGCCTAAAAAGGACTGAATTTCGGCCATGCTGACATGTGATGTGTTGGATGTCGCTCTATCATGCTGGAAATCTTTAACACCTTTATAAATCAATTGAACGACCAGGAACTAGGGGATATATGAAAGGGAGAGTTTACCAAAACAAACCACGAACCATTGTCGCCTTGAAATCAAATATCACTGAAGAAATTCAGGCAGTGACAGTGGATGTACTGGCAAGGACTTTCCAAAATATGTGCGCCGGTTTCAATTCCATTTGGACGCAAATGGTGGCCACTTCCAGCACATTTTATGATGTAATCACAGTTCTCATAAAATTAGGTAGGTTCGCCTCAAATTTCGTTGATATATCTTCATTAGCTTTAAGATTGTTTTATAAATTCCAGGTTTGGTAGCGTGTGGGAGACACTGTAGTAAATATCTACATATTGTGTATACAGGAGGATTAAATAAAAGAGCTAGTAATAATTACTTTCTCTATAACTATTGGAATTGTTAAAGTGAATTTATTTAGTGATCATTAGGTTAAGCTACTTCAATATTCTCAGGTCATCTAAAGGGAGGAAATGGGGATTAACTTTGAAATATTAAATGGGATATAATGTGAATTGCAGAGAGTTCTAAAAGCCCTCATTAAACTGAATTACTTTTACTAAAACATTTTTCAAAACAATGCTAAAGTTAATGTTGATAATGAATTGACATTTCATATTGAAAATAACTAATTTAATACAAGGAGTAGGCTCAAGGCTGTTGCCAGGGAGGTTGCCAAAAAATTAAAACAGCCTTATTTGCGGTTCAAACAAAATGAGAAAATATGAGTAAATATCTTGTTGCCATCAATCTAATGTTAAATACATTTTAAAAAATAGTTTGTGGTGATGTTCATTAGTCGGGCAAACAAACTGGGCAGACAGACCAAATATCAACAAAGGAAATAGGAAGTATTACTAAGTAGGGAGAACTTTGGAAGTGAGCAAGCCTTCGAGATTAGGAAACAACAAAACCTTTCAATTTAAAACTATTTGATTGGTAGTTCTGAGAAAATGTCGCAAATGTGTCTTCAAAGAAAGAAGAATTAGATGATGGTTATAGGATAAGTATAGGTAGGAGAGGTGGTCCAGCTATTAACCCCAAACTACTTGCAGTTGGAGAAAATATAAACAATCAGTTTATGAAAATACAATCAGCAGCAGTTTGAGAACAGCCTACCTGGAGATAAGTGTCTTATAAATACTGGGGCTTGTTAATGTTTTAGTTTTGCTAGATTAGTGTTAATTAGTAAGTTATTATGTAGGTTACCCCAGTATACTTATTTTGAATGCTAAATTTTGTTTTCCAAGCTAATTCTGTTGTATTCCAGTTAACAAACAAAACAATCTTGTCTCCTAGTAAGAAGAATCTTTTATAAAACTAATATATATCAAATGTGACTACTGCACATCACCCAACTTGACTAATGAAATTAAACTTTTCTCCAAGCACAAATTAAAAAAATTCACTTTTTTAGAAAATGACAAAAATATTTCTAAAACTATCCAGTTGGGTTGGTTTGGGGGAGAACTATATTTGTATAGCGAAAAGGAGGGGGTAACTAACAAAAACAGGGTTTCTAGGGATTTATCCCCCCTCCCCCAGGCCTAAAAAGTTCCGATGGACCTCTCCCGACAATTAACAATTGCATCTATTGAAGCTTTTGTGTCAATACATTCTTAAAAAATTCCCTAGAAAATTTTATTTTTAATTATGTTAAACAATAATGATAGTCAAGAAAGAAACCCTCAAATTCAACAGCACCATTATAGTAATCATTTTACAGATTTCTTTCGTCAAAGGAACTTTAATTGTTTGTTGTCGTTTTTCAAATAAACTTAAAATGTTTAAACTCACTATTAGACTTTTCTTTTCTTTGTGCATATGTAATTTGCATACATCTTGTAAATATGTCTTAAATTGTGTTGGCACTCTCCTAACACCGAGCATGTTCACTGAATCGTCAAACCGTTTTCACTAAAAGTAAAATTAGTACTAACTAACAATTTTAGCAATTTTTTCACATTCTCACATGTTCAAATTAGCATACTTGGCATATCACTGGTATAGGTATATATTTAAAAAAAATTAATCAAAGCAATCATATTTGAATTGATTTTTTTTTTCAAACTGCTTCCGATTGTTCATGCAATAGACAACTAGATGAAATTAATTCTAACCTTAGTTGTATTTAAACTCAGAACCTATGACTTGTCCATTGTTTTAAAAACTATTTCAATTGTTTGTTTAATTAAGTCTTTACCTGCTTCAGTGGTTGCATGATCTATGGCATCACTCTCGCGATATACTAGACTGCCAATGACAGGGAGATCGGGGTTTGAATCCCAGTCGGGTGTACTGAGGGTGGTTTTTCCATTCCGCCTATCAAATGCAGATACACTTTCTCTAAATTTAACCTTAATCACCCTTAATAAATTAACATAACTAGTACATAGGCATATAACCCAAAAATTGTACAGTGATTTACACCATGTTTCATTTAAGAACTTAGCTCTCTCTCTTTTCTCCCTCAGAAGGGTTGTATAATGTCTTCTCCCACATAATATTGAAGCTTTCTTTTCTCATTGGTCACTAAACTTATCTTGACTAATGGTATCCAACAGTGTTAGAGAAATAATTAATTATCCTGTATGTATGAATCTGTTATATATGTTACGGCTAATGTGTGATTTCTGGATGTCAAGATTAGCCAGGTACACTGAATGAAGTCAGAAATAAGTAATTTATCTCATTTACGACATCATCTGGATAATATCGACACTAGCCAGCAGGACTTGGATAAGTGGAATAGTATTTGTAAAACTAAGTATGTTTCAATACAAATTTTATTTTGAAACAATATTTCAAAATTGGACAATAAATTGGATCGTAGCAGTGCACTAACATTCTAAATACCTCGTTTTATGCTTTATTTTCCACTAACCTAACCTGCTTAACCTAGCCTAACCTAAACTAATCAAATATAGCCGAAACTCACCTAACCTAACCCAACTAACCTAGCCTCCACCATAGAAATTGCCACTATCCAAATGTGGGTGAATAATGCCAATGTTATTTGGATAAACTTTGAAAAACATTGTTCAATCCCCTCTCAATCAACATTATGTATTTTGGATAACGTCAACATTATCTGGATAATATTGACTTTATCTGTGTTTGGACTCTACCCGTAGCATATACACACACAAACTAGAGCTGTCACTCAATTAAAACTAACAAATAGACATTACTCAAAAGGTTAAAAATTAATATTGAATACTTGATAATATTTATTTAATAGCATATTTTAATTTTAAGTTATATGTTTCTAACAACTAGTGTAAGATTTAAACTTTAAAATTAGTATGAATAAACATTGAATACTATTATATTATCAGTCAATACTGGAGATAATTTCCTTCATTACTATAACATATCCACAATGTTTGGCAAACCAATTTATGTACATTTACAGAGGTGTTTTGTTTTTCTATAATGAGATCGGTTCCACTGAATACAAATAATGAGAATAATTTATTTTTTTTACTAACATTACAACTTAAGGTGACTAAAGTAAATTTGGCATACCATCACTTTAATGGGCTTGAAAATTTGCCATCAAGCTACATTAAACCTTGGTATACTTGTATGTCATGCACCAATGGTTTCAATAAGCCTAATAGACATATAGGTTGTCCTGTGAATTGGATATTTCCTAGAAATAATGTTACTAGGCAATTGCACCAAGTGATATTAAAAATGGTAAATAATTCTCAGATTTAAATAAGGTTATGGATTAGTCAGTTACATGTATTTAATTCCCTTAATAAAAATTTGAAATAAAGTTAGAACTTATCTAAAAACATGTTGGCTAAATATGGAAATAAATACTAAACTAACAAAGTATTCTTTATTTAGAAAAAAAATCAAAATAAATTAATAGGTTTATTTAACCATATTGTATTTCTTACTTCAAATGTATCAAAATATGTTTTTATTATTATTGCCTACTATGTAAATATATGCTGTGCAATCTTATTAAACATAATTATTTTAGCTGTAAAATCTACTGAATTCATATTTTTGAAAAAAATATTTGGGATGTGGAATTTGTTCAGCTTTATTACTAATTGTGTGTTTGTTTATGTGTTCATATTTTATTGATTATACTTAAATGTTTGATAATATTATAAAGTATTTGTATCAAGATTGAAATTGCACCTTCATTCAATAACTCACTCTGTGACAAGATTATATGTGTGGTCCAAAATCAAAATAATGTTAAACATTTTGCAAGGTTCTGTCATATTTTACACATTTTATATACCATGGACGTCGTTACAATGCATGTTGAGGGAAGGGATGGCCCAATAATCTGCGGAGTGATTTTTTTGTTATTTCAGAACAATGAACAATCTCATTTGGAGCTATACATAAATGAAGGTAGCTATTTTTCTGTGACATTTATAATTTAATCAACTATATTATTTATGTTATTCATTTGGTTATTTTTATTTTCTAATTTAAATTGAAAATAAATTAATTCTGTATGGTCCTCCTTTCCCCAACACACCTATAGTAAAGAGTTTGCGATACCTATGCTAGAGGAAATATCACATATCTTATATCTTTCCTGAATTCTCTTTTGAGATATTTTACAAATTCTTGGCTTTATCAATAATACTCATACATATTATTGGTAAAAATACTTTTTTAGATACAAATTTTTATTTCACTTTTCAAAAATGTCCCTCACTTGATTAAGTCATAATTTTTAGGTAAAGCATTCTATCAATAATTCATGTTACAACAGCAGCCATAGTATAATGTGAAAATAATAATTTTACTCATGGTAAAATAAATCTGTAAAATTCTAATAAATATAAAATATATATTTCTTTCTAAAATTATTTATTCATTTCTTAACTTGTGCTTTTATTTTTTGATTGTTCAATTTATTTTATCCAATTTCTCATAACAGATGTATGCACACTTTATGTGTTTCATAAAAAAAATAACTAATTTGTGATAATAATTGCTAATAGTTTTATTTTTACAATTGTCAGCCTTGGTAGTCTTGGAGTAAAGTGCCCGCCTGATGAACCTGATGTTGTGGGTTTAAACCCAGCCGGACTCTCCATATTTTTCTTGAGCAATAAAAATCTATAGCACAACTTCTTTCAGAGAGGAAGTAGAGCCGTCAGTCCCATGTCGATTGTGATATGTAAAAGAAACCTGGTAGGTATGTGAAAAATACCTTCTTGGCAAAATTGATAGGGCCTTTTGCTCTTGTTCATAGAAATTCTCATGTGCTGATATAATAATTTGGTTCAGAAAGTGCACTTTAAATACCTCATATAACTGGAAAAAAAATATTCTTGCACTTGGTCGTAAGATATGTAGCACCTACAAGCAAAAATATTTTTACACATTTTATTAACTATAAAATTCGATGTTGCTAAGAATAGCAAGGTAAAGTTGATAAGTGACACAATCTTCTGACCAGGCAGGTCTGACACGTTTACTTTACATACAAAATTCCCATAAAATATGTCTTCACTCTTCAAATTATTTTAGGATGTGTTTTACTAAAAATATAAACAAAGCAATATGTAGGAGATTGTTCGACAAAGGATGTGTGATAGTAACTTGAAGAATAAATAACAGGATATGAAACAGTTAAAAGTATAAAACATTTCCTTTATCGGATTTTTTTCTCTCTTGTATATCTTACAAAAAACATTGCAATCATCATTAGGTTAATTATTCTGTTAAAAGTCAAAGTTATATTAAAATATGTCAACTTTAAAATCCGCATTTCATGTTTTGAAAAACATTAATAGTTTTTGGCTGGGTAAAGTCTTGTCAAACTTTCTACTACACAGCTATAAAAATAGATGACAAAGGTTTGAATACTATTGTAAGTTTAAAAACAATTCAAATCTATGAAATTTACATAATTATCTCTTTCACTCAGTAATGGAGCACGAAGATAATTTTTGGATAAGCTGAATAATAAACACTCGTAAAGGGGCACACTTAACGATGTTAAAAATGGGAGTTTTAAAAAGTCATATAATACAATACTGGCAGGTTTGAGACTACCACTACTACTAATACTGATAATATTTTTTATTTGTTTATTTTTTGCTATACCATCTGAAAAATATCTAGTTTTGTTCTTGCTATTTACCCTTTTAAATTCACTTTTCTTTCAAAACACAAAGCCTAAGTAGAAATACGTAACAAAAAGTCAATTGAATCAAAATGGTCATTGTTGATGTTTACAGCCACTTTTATTTTTCTACAGTACATACACTAAATCCTAAAACATTACTGATATATTTCATAGTAAAAAATGTATAACAACTCAACAAAATAGTAAAATTCAAGTCATAATCACAAAACTAATCTAACCCACACTTAAATAAACCTTCAAAAAACACACTGTATGGTCAGAATGTAACAACACTCAGGAGTCGGGGATAGCCGGCTTACTGGTCGCCTTTAGGGGCTGAGATTATCAGCTATGCAAGTATTTATCAACCTTTATTGCTCCCCGCAGGCCTGATTCTCAGGGTGAGTTAGGTGGAAAGACTTCAGCTTATCTTGCCAAACGAAACTGACACATTCGCTTCGCGTGCTTGCTAAAGAAAATTCACTACGCTTTAAAAACTGACCATTAAAATTTCAATTTTACATCTGTTTTATTAAAAGGGATGTTTTCTCTCCTATTTCAAAACCTTTTGTGATGGCTGAGCTTATCCTGCCTACCCTAACGCCTCGCTACTGCTTTCACTTATCCTATTTGTGCTTGGCCCATTGCCGTTTTTACTGCTCTCTATTATGAGGTTGTGATGACAAAAGTAGAAGTTTGGACAATTGTGGAGTAATGAAGGGGAACAATGGAGTGTAGGAGTTGGTACATAAGAAAACGTTTCTATGGAACCTATTCAGATATGAATAAACCTTTCCCTTCTACGAAGCCTATGTGTACCATTGAGAGAGGAAATATTCGCTGTGGTAGTCAAGATCCTCGATACCACATTATTCTGTTGTTTTTTTTATACACTTTTACTTTAAGTGTCTGATATAGGAAATATTTTTGACCAAATTGTTTGAGGACGTATGTTTCAAAAAGTCACAAAGTCCCTTTAGCTCCTAGTCTTGATTTTATATACCGATATTTAAAAGAAAATTCAATTTAATTTGAATTAAAAACTGTCAATATAAATCCAATAATAAGGGTACATCACTTCATAACTCTTTAGTATATACACATTATTATATTACCTTAACTTAGTATCAGATTGATTTTGTAGTTCCAGTTCTCAATCCAAGAGTAAATATAATTGTATATACTATACTGGCGCTATTATAATCATTCTTGATGTGATTAAAAATTGGTTGGCGTCTTTAAATAAATGTCTTGAGCTGTAGATCCAAACATAACTCAAAAAATTCTGAACATACTTTGTAATACAGACAAGGAAAAAATTCAACTATTGTGATATTTTGCCTGGGTATGACGACTAGTAATATTTTGTATCAATATTAAAAATATTTGAGGTTCTATAATTTAACTATTTGTTAGATTTCCATGAGCATTTTTGGAGGTCAGCATCATTGACTTTTATAAATATACTGGATGGACATGGTTACACCCATTGCAAAGGACCAAAGCGTGACGCTCAAGTTAGTCATCTGCTTGATTCTGAGGGGACAGATCTAACGGTTTATTTCAAAGTTATTGTGCGATAACATGTATCTTGTGCATAAAACTGTTGTTGTTTGAAAATGGTGAACTATTATATCACATTTGGGTGAAGAAACATTTATATAAAGAATATACAATTCAGTTTCACAGGTAATATTGTCAAAATAAGAATAAAGTATTTGGTAGGTAGTATTATTGGAACTTGTATATTAGCCTGGAGTCATCTTATTTAAAGGAGCAGGTCATGAGTTTCAAATTTAATCCTATTTAAACCTTTTATTAACACATTTTATTTAATTTAACTAAGCATTAATTTATGTCACTCGTATGTTAATACAAATTAGCGAATGTTGTCAAAATGTCATATTGTCTTGTATGTGTGTAAGAGAGAAAGAAATACCTTAAAGTTTCTATTTCTCTTACATACACAATTGTGTACCGACAACAGCTTGAAAATGTAGCCTAAAAATGTTTTTACAGTTGGTAATAGGTCACTTTTCATCATCCTACTGCTATTATAGGCTTTTATACCTTTTGCGCTGTTTGAAATATCATTTTAATACAATAATTAAGGTAATATTATTTATATTATAACAATGAGAATGCCCCCTTTGGAGAGGTAACTAAAAGAAGTAGTTACTCATTTCTCCACTAATGTAATTTTTAGTTTAACAGGTTGACTACTAGAGTACTCTTATACGTCATTCTAAGTTCCCTGCTATAAATCTTGTTAGATTAGTTCTAATTCTATCTACTAGGAGCGGTCAATTTTCGCGGTAGACGTCTAACGTAACCTAACAAATAGCAATCTATACAATACACAATAATATCTTAAGAATTTAGTGTTTACTGTTGATGAAGAAGACAATAACTTAAGGTTGCATATTTGAATTTATAATTATAGTAGCTTTATCAAATCAAAGGCAATACTTTATAAAAATATTTATACCTACTTTGAAAGGCGATGATAAAAAAAAATAATCGAGATTCCATTTAACCTCACACTCCTTTTTGAATTGTGTCACCGTCACCCTATTCCAATATTTTCGTAATCAATTTTTCTATTTATGTGCTACATATGCATTATAGAATAACGATCCATGCTTTTATTTTTAAGGAGAAAGAAGTCGGGGATAGTACACAAGTAAGCAGGATTCTTATCACTTTTTTCTTTGTTATATTATAATAAATAAATAATTTTATATCATCAATACCACAACAATAATAAGTTTCCAATAATTACAAAATAAATATTGCAGGAAAATTGTTTATAAATTAGGGCCTAATTTTAAAATTAATACAAATCTTACCTAAATCACCAAAAACATTGTCATTGTTGTTATTAAAATAAGCCTACGCCATTATATTTTATTAACGTTGGATATATTTAAGGAAGCAATCTATAGCTAATGTTATAATGAAAACCATCCCAACCTGGTTTAACACCTTTGATATGGCATATCAAATTTTTAATCAAGCTGTAATTGGAAAATGAACCCGAGAACTTGAGCTTAGTGAACAGACGCAACCGACTGAGCCAAGGTGTTGTACGACTATAATAGAATCATGTTCAGCGTTATCAAAGTTTATAAAGTTAATACAACATCATTAAAACTGGCTCCGCCTCAAAGTAGATTAGCTTAATGGTAGTTATAGTCTGAACATGTAGCATGTAGACAGAAACATAACGAACAAAATAACATGTTATGGTCGCCTATCACATCAGTAAACAGTCACCCGCTTTCGGTGGCTGCGTGGTTTAACGCTCTACTCTCGTAGTAGACTATACTGCTGATGACAGGGAGATCAAGGTTTGAATCTCTCTCTGGTGTATAGGGTGGTTTTTCCTAAATGGTTTTCCACTCCACCTCCATGCAAATGCGGGTAAACTTCCTCTAAATATAACCTTCCTGATCCCTTAAACTATTAACATAATTAGTAAATAAGCGTGTAACTCAAACAGGTAGCAAGACACGCTGCCAAAAAAAAAAAAGTAAGCAGTCTAGAGATATAAATGGACAGGCCATATTACTGCATGCTCTGCGATGTAATTCTGCTTGATCTCGCTTCTCTGTTAGGATTGTATAACTGTGGTATGTTGCAAACTTGCATTCAACAGGATCTTCCAGATGCGGCACAATATAATCCTACCAAGTAGGCACTTTATTAGCGGGCACAATTAAACGAAGGCAGTGTGCAAATCTAATTAAGGATGCATTTTTTAAAAATCATTTCTTAAGCTTAGAGCCAAAAAAATTTTTAAAAAATATCTAAAAACAAACATATACTAACACATTATAGAAGAGGAAAAATTTTACGTTCGCCTACATTATACTGATATAGCTTCATATAATTTATAGTCACTTATTTGAAATAATTTCACAATTTATCTGTTTTGGTCCCCTCTTTCACTCACCTGACCGCCATAAATGTCAATGAATAATGCCCATGAACATGACACACTTTGTGAACATTTAAAGTGCAACCACAGTCTATTTTTCTTAAGATGAGCCTTTAAGAAAGTATAAGCATATATTTTACATTCAACATTGATAAAATATTTCTATATTGTTATTTTATAGGTGTTGTTAATATCTATCAAAAGTGACAACATGACGACCCGTGAAAATAGATCCAGTAATTTCTAGCTGTCAGATAAGGTACTTCCTATGAGCATTGGACTGTCTCTTGGGTAGTTATAATGTAGTATAGTACCTACAACAAAAAATAATGCCACCCACTTCAGTGGGCACATGATCTAACACGCTACTCTCACAGTAGACTAGACTGCTAGTGACGGGGAGATCAAGGTTTGAATCTTGGTCATATGTACTGAGGGTGCTTTTTCCAGAATGGTTTTCCCCTATCCCACCATCACAAATGGGGGTATATTTTCTATAAATGTAACCTTCCTTATCCTTATTATCTCAAATAGTACAAAAGCATAAAACTCAAATGAATAGTAGTAAGATGTGGTGATAAAAAAAACTTGGCTCTAATGTGCAGTAAAGCTAGTGGCTTGAAACTAAACCTCTCTAGTAATTAGATTACTATGTTTAGTATGATAACCAATTATTTGTGTTAAAATGCATATTTTTTCCATTAATACTGAAATATTTTAGGCCCATGCACATTTTATTACTTTCATTGTGACAACGACCTTTTGTTTGAGGTCTTTTTCTTATATTAAAATTAAAAGTTTATTAATCAAAATTTTGTTTTTCCTTACAAGTCCTCATTTCATTATCATAATTATTGGTTAAAATTATTTCTTATAAACAAGCAATATTATTCTTGTTATTAAAATATTATAGACCTACCTCGGTTGCGTAGTTAGCTAACATGCTAGTTTTGTATTGAGTTAGACTGGGTCGGGCGAACTTGGGTTGGTTTTTCCTAAATGGTTTTCCCACTTTCCCTCCACGCAAATGTGGGCTAACTTCCAAAAATTCAACCTTCCCAATTCCGAACCCATTGGCGTAATTAGTACTTAATCACATAACCCGAATGGGTAGTAAGATGTGGTGCTTAGTAATAATAATAGTAATAAAATTATAATTAAAAATCTTGATTAGTTAAAGTTATTAAATTTATACTTAATGGAGTCTTATAAAAACCAAGCTCAACCCCCCACCCCCACAACAGGTCCTGGATCAAAACTTGATACGAGTTGGCTGCATAAGTTGTGGAGTGATCTCGGACCTTGGGTTCAATTCTGACCAAGTATTTATTTCTTGTGGATTATATTCAACTGGACCAACTTTCTTATTAAGAGAGCCACATCAATGGGCATGCAGACTAAACATCAGACTCATCTAGTCTAGTTTGCTGGTGATAAATCTTAGCCAGGTATGATTTTTTTTTTCCAAACAGTTTCTCACTCTCCCTTCTGAATTGCCTCTAAATTCTACCTTCCTCGTTCCTACCCTATTATTGTAGTTAAAATGTGTATAACCCAGACCAGGGGTGGGCACCATCTTTTTCAAAATAGCCACAAGTGTGGCGAATGAGAAGTGAAATTTGCCACATCATGTAAAAATTGAGAAATTAGGGTGCTCATACGAGTATTTAAATCAACACACTGTTTGAATAAAAGTATTCAAAATACACAAACTTTAACTATTCAGTTACAATTGGTTTAAACACAAATGATTAAAACCGTTCAAATTTAAATGTAAAACAATTAAGGTGAAATTTGGCAGTCCTTTTGTCTGGAAAGTTATCAGGAACATTGGCGTAATGTATGAACCCAATGCACATCTTAACTCCACCTCCACATTAACATCAACAATTTGAGATCTGTATTTATACTTGATGAATCCCATTGTAGAGAACCTCGATTCACACACACCCACGTTGATCCAAACATGGACAATAATTTTAAAATGCCCGATTTCAAAGTTGGAAGATTGTTGTCAGTCAGAATAGATTTCCAGATATTCGTGACTGAAGAATTCAGGTAAATTCTCAAGTGTTCCAGACTGTGAAGAGAAAGCAAATCATCCTCAAGTCCACGCTTGTCCAAAGAAATAAGGATGGAGATATTTTTGCTTGAATTTGTAATATCAAAGTGGAATGGATCATGCAACAATTCAAATGCTAATTTCAAAGCATTGAAATCAGAGAAACGGGATTCAAATTTCTGGGTCAGGTTTTTAATCCAGTTTAAGTAGAGTGGCCGCTTTACGTCTAGTAAACCACACTCCTAATTTTTTTCTAAAAATATAGATTTTCAAAATGGGTCAAATCGCCACTCTGAATTTGTACCACAATGGGATCCAGTTTTGACTTGAATACTTGATATGTTGTGCCAGCTCACATATCACTTTACCCTTTCCCTGCAGTTTCACATTTAATTCATTCAAGTGATCCATAATATCACACATAAAATGTAAATCACATTGCCAAGAAGAATTCTCAATCTCAGAAAAATTTTCTATTTGACGTTTCTCAACAAGAAAATCTCGAATTTGAGGAAGCAAATAGGTAAAACGTTTCAGAACTTTTCCTTTGCTCAACCAATCTCACATTTGCATAGTCAGTGAGATCCTCGAAATCACAGTCACCACATTCTTTCAAGGTCTCAACAAACTGTCGATGGATGAGGAAACTTCCACTTCGGATGTAATTTACAATGTTCACAACCATATCCATCAAAAGTTTTCAACGTGTCGGTTTCAAACATCTGAGCACACAAATTATCTTGATGCAGAATGCAATGGGAGGAGGACATGTTTTTTATACCATTCTCACTCAAATGCTGCTTCAAACGAGAAACAAATCCTGACTTACTTCCAATCATTGCAGATGCACCGTCCATTGTAATAGAAGCTAATTTTTTCAGATCCAGAACACATTTTTTTGAAACTTCAAAAAAAGTTTTGAGTATATCAGCTCCACAAATATGGCCTCACAATCAATAAATTACAAGGATTTATTCACAAATTGTAAGATCGGCAAGCACAGACCGAACCCAAAATATTAATTGCGCAATGTCTGTAAAATTGGTTGATTCGTCCAGTGCTAAGGAAAAACACAGTCATTTAATTGTTCAAGTAGTTGCTCTTCTATGTTTTTAGATAGTTCCAGCACTCGACGAACAACTTTCCTGCGGCTTAACTGCAAATTCTGCACTTTTTGGAGGATATCAATCTTCACCTTAGATTCGTAGTTTTCCAGAATTTCTATCACCGTGATCAAAATGTCTTTCACCATCTCCGCATTGAAAAATGGTTTCTTTTTCCGAGCCAAAATCCAGGCTGCTTTATAGCTAATGTCACCAATTCATTCGACAAAAACTGTTTTAGGCTTATCTTCTGATCTTGGAACTGTGATTTCAAAAGGGCAATTTCACTGACATGATTACATCCATCATCTGAGAATTTATTGTTGAATTCACTGTGATTATTTTGAAAGTGCTTCATCAAACTGTCTGCCTTATTCTCAATGAAACTTTTTTTGCACAGGAGGCACATGGGATTTTCATTTACTTGCGTCACTACAAATTTTTGTTCCCAGCTCTCTTGAAAATTTCGCTTTACGCTCTTCCATTCTCTTGTTTTTTTTCTTTTTACAACTAGGTTCCGAATCAATAAGTTTGTCTGCTTCACTCACCTCAACACGATCACCTGCTGCTGGTTCACTTTGTTTTCGAATCACTCACTTATCCATCTCTCAAGAAGAATTTGCAAAAATTTTAACAAAACAGATTTTTGTAAAACAAAAAAAAAACAAAAAAAAACATAAAATTGTATACATGAAACAGGTGAAAACATGCCTCTTAAAATGTTTGTTATTACTTATTAGACACCACCTGTTCAAGGTCGGGGCTAGACTAAAGTGCAAGAACGAAAATTAGTAAAGGGGTGAATGGGCCCTAATTACTGTGAAAAGTTAAACAGAAGAGCATTCCAGAGTAACATTTTTCCTCAAGGCGCTTTTATACGAGGCCAGTCAATAGGCAAACTCAAATGGTGTCAGTCTACTACTGCCAATTTATCAACTGGCCTCGTGTAATCACGGCTTCACAACTCAATACCTTTCTAGGAAAGGAGTTTTCCTTCTTTAAAAACCCAGTCCACAAAGTTCTTTCTCTTTAAAACGCAGCTCGTTCTTAAATACAACCCTTTGAATTGTTGGTAAAGGTGTGGAGGGAAGTATTGGATGGCAGTGTTGTATCTCTGACTTATTCCCAAAGTGGAATGTTTCCAATGATATACAGTAAATATCAAGTTACAACAACGTTCCCGCTATCAGGAAAAAGGTTATTTTTCTGTGAGAACTAGCAAACTCAAATTCGCCATACTTTAATAAACAATTCGCCACATGTGGCGATCGGTGACGGGGTTGCCCACCAGGGGCCCAGACAGATAGTAAGACATGATAAGAAAAAAAAAAAAAATTAGACAGGAAACTTAAACTAAAGCTGTGGTGTACACTAAGCGATGAAAATGTTGTACAAACCTTTTTTGAGAAAAATCTACTTTTTATGTTTAGTGTTTCAGGTTAAATATATGCCGATTGCTATTAAATTTAATGATTACTCGTTTTAAAATAGAAACATTTATAAATACACTACATTTTCAAAGAGTACCTTTTCAGCAATAAATACATCAATACAAAAATAAATATAATAAAAATAATATGAATGCCATTTGGATATTTTCAATTTTATTAAACATTGCTATCAAACCATTTCATTATTTTTGTTTGGTTCAAGTGAAGTTTTAATGTTATGCTAATTCATTTACATCCGAGGATATTATTGTATAATATAATATAAAATAAAATAAGCGATATATAATAAAACAAGACATCTGGGAACCTTTACGTGGCTCAATTTCTAGAATTATAGTAATATGTTGTACAAGTTGAACTTGCAAGTAAGAATTGACCCGCCTTGGTGGCGTAGTTCGCTAACGCGCCAGTCGTTTTGAGCCAGACCACCGAGGACGGGGAGATCTAGGTTTGAATCTCAGTCGGGTGAACTGGGGGTGGTTTTTCCTAAATGGTTTTCCACTCTCCCTCCACGCAAATGCGGGTTCACTTCCTCTAAATGTAACCTTCCCAATTCCTAATCCATTAGTGTAATTAGTACTTAAGCGTATAACCCGAACGGGTAGTAAGACGCGGTGTTAAAATTAAAATTAATTAAATTAATTAAGTAAGAATTGACTTCTTTTTCATTGGTAGGTTGTTGATACCACTTGATTGCAACTGCCAATAGGAAAGTCTCTGATTCCAAATAATTGTGTACAGCAGAAGAAACTGTGTAAATGGAAGAAAAAGATGTCTACAGAGACACTCCTGTTCGTTATTTAGGCAAGTTGTTAACTAACATATATATATTATATGACCTAACATTGACTAACATTAGCAAGATAGTTGAATATTGGTGTATTTGATGCAGGTTATACCAACGAGGTAGGGGAATCATTCCGACCATTGATTCATGTCAACTGGGTTCGGCTCAGCTACATTGTTGCTTGCACTTATGTGTTGTCAGACACTATTAGCAAAACTTTGCTAGTAAACAAGGTGAGTTTGTGACATGCATATTTTATTTTATGCCAACCTATATTTTTGGTGGTGATGAAAAGAACTAAAGTGTGCCATCCCTTATAGTAACATTGGTGATCAGTAGAGGTGTGAAGTCAACTTTTTCAATTCAAATCAAATTTGAATTGAATGTATGAAATTTTTTCAAAGCCGAATCGAAGATTGAATATTTTTTGTTAGTTTTATGCTTGAAAAAATATATTGTGGCTATTTTCATAACTTTATGCACTAAAATCAATTGAAAAATGTTTTATTACACGATTGTTTGTAATATTTCAATTTACTCTACTCTAATAAATTAATTTATCACAACATAAAATTAAATTCCTTCAGATTTTTTAATATTAATACTGATTTGTAATACACATAAAAGCTCAGAATGGCAATAATTGATCTAAATTGAGTATCTAGATGTCATTATTTTTATTGGCTAAGCTCATAATTTTTGAAGCCGAAGTTTTTCTTAAAGTGAAGTCAAAGCTGTTATTTGTTTCAAAGCCAAGTCGAAATCTAGAAGCTTTTCACACCCCTAGTGATTGGGTTATGTATAAATCGTGCAGAAACTCACCAATTCATTGACTTGGCTCCTTTCATCACCACCTTGTCGAGTAGCTTGTTGGCCTGGCCATCAACTATCATCTTTGATGAAAGTACAACCATAGCTAAATTGTTGTAATGAAAATACGTTTTCATTTAACATTATCAACATATAATTAATTATTATAGGTTTTTTTTTTCAAGTACACAGATTTTTTAATTCTCCTACTAGTCAAACTATTCATTCGCAAAACCTCTAACAAAATATGAAGCAATAAGATTGTTTTTTTCTTTCTCCTGTAAAGTTACATAAATATACTTAGTTATTTCCAACACGCACTGATTCAAGACAGGCACCACTTTAGTACCCGATAGATCCTTGACGAGCAAAACTACTGCTTATTTACTTTATGGCATTAGGAACTCAAAAGTTCATTGTCACACTCACAAAAGTACGCTACCTATCAACATCTTGAGCTAGTTCTATCCAGTCCACCTCATTACACCCTATCTCTCTCAGGTCCATTCTATTTTTTTTTGCACCGCGTCCTACTACCGGTTTGGGTTAAACGCTCATGTTTTAATTACGCTAGTGGTTTAAGGAATTAAAAATGTTATATTTTGAGGAAGTGTACCCACATTTGCGTAGAGGAAGAGTAGAAAACTATTTTGGAAAAACCACCCTCAGTACATCTGACAGCGATTTGAACCTCGATCTACCTGTCATTAGCACTCTAGTCTACTGCGAGATTAGTGTGTTAGACCATGCGGCCACCGAAGCAGGTCATTCTAATGTTGTCCTTCCATCTGCATCTAGGTCTTCCCATTGGGATTGCCAGTTAATACTATGAACACGGTTCTAGATTCTCCCCATTCCTACCAACCATAATCTATGAGACTTGTTTACACAAAAAAAAAGTCTTGTGATAAGTACAGGGTATTTAACTCATCATTATATTACCTCCTCCACTCCCCAGTATTCTCTTCCCTTTTCAGACCAAATATATTCCTAAACACCTTGTTTTCGAACTGCTTAAATTTATTTTAGTAATCTAAGGTAAGACCACAAAATTGCTTCTAACCATGAAAATACTTTCACTAATCAAACCATCCCATTCTACCTTAGCAGCTTAGAAGGTGACTATTAATTTAGCTATTTAAATTCTCATGTATCAAGTTTTGCCAGAATTTGATTAGTATTATAATATTATTGCAGTTCTTTAAAATTCACCCTTATGTTGTTTGTTTGAATTATTTGCTAGTAGACAATAGGTACTGATGTTAAAGTGTTTAAATTTATAACTAAATAGGTTCTAATTCATTTGTCTCCAAACAATTTTGCTCACTCATACAGTGATATACATGTTAGGCCTGCCCTAAACTACTGTTGCAAATTTGATACATTCCTTCTCCAGGTAACAGGATTAGTACACACACTTTCATGAAAGTGAGATAGTATAGTAGAATTTAAAAACAAATGTATTGAATTTTCAACACTTATAATCTTCCTTGAAATGTTTGGATATTTGAATGGACTGATATTTTAAATAAAATGATAGACTTGCAAAAGCAGTCAAATACATGATTTAGGGGAAAATTATTTGAAAAAATTGAAAGAAATTGACTTAGTAACAATCCGGGACAGTGTTTCTAAGCTGTGTGAACCCTCATTTTGTGCAGGGAAACAAATATAACTAGACGAACTATGTCAAATATAAAATTTCTTGAGAGAAAATTAATGAAATTTACATAGAAACAATGGGACATATACAAAACAATCAATAATCTAAAGATAGTCCTTAGAGTTGGTGAACTGATGTCTTCTTTACGTATTCAGACAAAATTATAGTGTATTTGCTTATATATTGTGCAACCCTATCTCTGGCCAATCACAAATGGGAAAAGTACAATATTAAAAGGTAAACTAGAAATTTTAATTTTATTTATTTATTTATCTATCTACTACATCCAACCAAAGTTTAAGCCAGTACAAACAAGACTACAAATTTAGTTTACATGCCTCTGTGGTCTAGTGGTCAGAGTTCCTGGTTACAGATTCAGAGGTCTCAGGTTCGGTCTTCGGCGCTTCCAGAGTTTTTTTTTTTTTTTTTTTGTGAATCAGTAGGTCTGAAATGGGGTTTAACTTAGCCTTGTGAGGACAAATTAGTTAGTTGCGCCGGTTTAGAAAACTGAGATTAATGGCCTGAGGGTGCATTGTACTGACCACATGACACCCTCTATCCACAAATGTTAGCACTATTACTGTTAACAGGGGCCGCTGCTCAATCGCGAGCTCAAGCCATAGTTGTTGTGCACCCCCCCTTGCCCCCAATAAGTGATGCAAACTACATCGGAAAGCCCTACCTACTTTTTGGGGTTTGATAATTTCATTTTGCTTCTCCTAGATTCTTAACCCTGTACAGTAAAGAAAAGTGTAGACATCATTTCGTCACCTGACACATATTGCTAGCATAAATGAGAAAGTTGGCCAAAGAATTTATCACCTCAATTTTTTATTACAGCTTTCATTTGAGAGTGATGTTGCACGCAGGAAGAAAATGCTTATTGCCTTCAGTGATACAATTTTGTGGCAGAGTTTTGCATCAGTGATCATCCCTGGATGCACCATCAATAGGCTGTGTGCATCATCATTGTATATCTTGAAGAAGACTACAAAACTTCCAAAAAATACAAGAAAATGGATCACAACAGGCATTGGCCTAGCATCCATTCCTTTCATTATTAAGCCCATTGATAGATTAGTAGACTATAGCATGAACAATAGCTTCAGAAAAGTAGTGAGTTCTTGAAATAAAATATAAATTCTATTAGTGAAATGATTTTTTGAAAGTTAAAAAAATCAATATAGTATAGTATATGCTGTGCCCAGAAAAGATAGATCTGTATAATATTTCGCTTCTTTAGAAGTGCACTTAATACATTACATGGTCCAATGTTAAGTGCTATAGGCCTTTGTAATAATACTCATAGATGGGGTATCCAACACAGTTTGTGTACTATGTAATGATAGTAAATGCACTTTATATAAAACAATGTAAACAAAACATTGGATAGTATAATTTAGCTAGTTAGATTATATGAACCAGAAATAGATGAAAGTCGAAACTGTAGGTGTGTGTGGAAGTCACTTATTCCCAGCATAGTTGAATTCTTATATAAGTTTATTGACACTTATCATCACTTTTACTACTATTCGTTAAATGCAGCCAGATTTAAAGATGAAAAACAAAATGGACTAACTTCAGCATACCAACATCCAAATTGATCATTTCTTGAGAAACCAAAATACACACAAATTATATTATAATAGTGCATTCAAAGGTATGCCAGCCTAGTCAATTTCAATAGAGAAATACAAATTGTCATAATATCTGATGGAAGTAAATTCTATTTCCTATTAGACTCCTTGCTTTAGCAACGGCGAATCAAGCAAGAAAGTTCAGTTTATGGTGCTTCATTTTGTAGGTATTTTTTCATTTCACATAAGTGTTGGCGACATTGAATATTATTTATCATTTAATTTATTTTAGTATATGTTTATCAGCCACAAGTTGGTGTTTAACAAAATTTTTTCTATTTTGAACATCTACTTAAATGCATATTGTAACGCAGGGCGTACAGGCCATTCACACATGACCATGTGAACCTCAAGTTCTTTTAAGAATACTGGAGTGGGTTGCTGATTAAACACAAATGAAAAGGCACACGTAATATTCATGGATTTGATTATTAAAAATAAAACAATACATACACTGATTAACTATGCAGCTAAATTAATAACTAAACAAGTCACTAAATTAAATAAAAATAATCATAATTAAGCCTATAAATTAATAAACTAATAAGAATACGTGAAAATAGAAGTAGATTAAATAAACAAATCAACAACTATAAAATACATAGTAGCTTAACTATTCAAATATCAAAAGTCACAAAAACGTACACTATTAACACATTTCACAACTATACAAATCAATGTCCACGTCACCTGTCTACTTAACTCGCAGCTGGTTCCTGCATGCGACACACTGCGATTACCTGCAATACACAAATGTTGGACTCGCAGACCCACTCGGGCACGCCGATCCACTCACTTCACTATCCACAACTCGGACTGGGGGTCTTTGGCTAATGCCGACCGTGTATATATAGTGTTACAGTTAAGTCTGGGATCCTCCATTTCTATAATAAAATTAACGAACCTAGACTCATTCAGACTTGTGCCTTTTACTCCCCTTGAATCCTCTAATCTCCCAGCCAAGCGAGACTGCCGCTGCATACCTGCTAAACACGAAGGGAGATAGAGAGAGCAAGGAGCACAGTTAGGGTAAACAATGATAATCACGCTAGTCCCACTGTAAGACACTAATCTTTATATGATATAATAAGATTTATTTAAATATTTCCCACTCTTAGATAAGTTTCCTTCCTTCAAAATGTTTTTTCCATACATGCCTACAAAATTCTAAAATTGATATTAGACATGATAAAAATGATATAGGTAAGTTTATAGGGTAAATTTGATTAAAATAACATAATTTGTCAATTCTTATTTATTTTTTGCCTGGTCAAGTTTCTATAAACATGGATATTGTTAGCCTTAAAAGAAAAACCCACTCGCTGAATAAATTATATTGTTTGTTTTGAGAATTTCATATGTATACTTTTTTAATATAATCTGTTTTAAATTACATGTTAATAATATTGTTTGGATGTTATTTTATTTTTAAACCTTACACAATGTGCAAGGCGTATGTATTTTTTAATGATGTTTGGACAAACAAATTTTAAGTATATATGTTGTATCTTTGAATATATTTGAATAGAACTGGAAATTCCATGAATACCAACACAAGAGAGTTTCCTGGTTAAAATGAACCATTCTGAAGGCAATAGTTGAAGTTCATTGATTCAGAAAATGGCGTGTGTCTAAAAATTTGTTTATAAAATAAGTGTTAATGTCCTAGTCCATGATGTGTAGAGGAATACACATAAACATTAATGAATAAAATATATATTATGGAACTGAAACACTTATATTTAATGGTTTTGCAGAAAATTACAGAGCTTTATACATGTTTTAACTCAGGGATGTATTGTATATATGTTATTTGAATGTAATTTTTTTAAGTAATAAACTTTGTTTTCATTATGTATTCTTATTTAACTAGCCTAGGATAGTTGATTTCATCCACAGTTGGAATTCTCTATTTCTTCCTTTTCTTCTTTATTATTTCCTTTAAAATAGAAAAATTTGTTAGTTTTCAACATATTTTTAATATGTGTCACAGTGAGTCCCTTCTACGAGGTGTGGCTATTAAATAACCGGACTGATGCTGCTCCCAGCAAACTGCGAGCGTGCCGCAACATGTTTGAACATGACTGTGTCTGATGGTCCTTCCCCCACCCTGAGCTCGCTAGACAAGCCAGCAGGTCGCTCAGTTTGACTGTAGCAGTTGATTGAATTAGTCTACGCACTAGTGGCGCGTCGGAAAAATGCCAAGTGGTCAGATGGAGCAACGGGTTAACCTCAAGTTTCTTGTTAAACTAGGGAAAACTGCCACAGAAGCTTATGCAATGTTGAAAGAAGTCTACGGAATGTTTATCCCGCACACAAGTTTTTGAGTGGTTTAAATGGTTTAAAGAAGGGCGTGAAACGACCAAAGACGATCGGCGCCCAGGACAGCCCTTAACGTCAAAAACGGACGAAAACATTGAAAAAATTGGTAAATTAATCCGCGCTGATCGTCGTCTGAGCACCCGAGGGCTTGCTAAAATGATAGGAATCGACAAAGAAAGTGTTCGACAGATTTCGCATGAATCATTTAACATGCGGAAGGTTTGCGCAAAAATGGTGCAGAAACTCCTCACTCCCGAGCAAAAGGAATCAAGACAGAACATTTGTACTGACATCCTAAACAACATCGCCACTGATCCATATTTGTTAGACAAGGTGATTACTTGTGATGAATCGTGGTTTTTTACTTACGATCCCAAAACAAAGAGGCAATCCATGCATTGGAAGAGCCCAAGCTCGCCAAGGCAAAAAAAAAAAAAGCCAGGATGAGCAAATCCAGATTCAAAGTAAGGATTGTCTTTTTCGACATTCGTGGCATTGTCTACGTTCACTGGGTACCCAAGGGTCAGACGGTCAATCAACATTTCTACATCGAGATTCAACGGCCCTACGTGAGCGTGTGAGAAGAAAAGACCCAATTTGTGGAAGACCAAGTCCTGGATCCTTCACCAAGACAATGCACCAGCCCATTCTGCCTTGTCTGTGAAAGCGTTCCTCGCAAAATACAGCATCACCGTGTTGGAACATCCACCGTACTCGCCCGACCTTGCCCCCTGTGACTTGTTTCTATTTCCCAAGGTCAAACCGGCGCTGAAGGGGACAAGATTTGAAAGTGTGGAAGCGGTTAAAGCAAAAGCGACGGAGGTTCTCAACCAGCTGACAGAAGAGGACTTCCAGCACTGCTTTCAACAATGGAAACACGTATGAAGCGGTGTAGGGATCGCCAAGGGGAGTACATTGAAGGCGATAAAACTTCTGCTGTAATTGGTGACGAATAAAAAGTGTTATGACTTCAGTCCGGTTATTTAATAGCCACACCTCGTATTCTAAACAATAGGGTGATGGATAAGTTTAGATCAATGGTTCCCAACCTGGGGGCAGAGGTTGTGGAACAACGTTAAAAATCGGCTAAGAATTTTATTTCAATCCCTTATAAAAAAAATTTCTTGCGGTATTGGCAACAGTGCCAATCATCTGTAATGCATCTAATAGGTGACCAGTGAAAAGTAAGACACTTGTGTACACCGTGTTTACTTTCAAACCCGCAAGCCTTGGATGCGCCCCCCAATTCTTCTCTCTACCCTCCCCCTCTGCTACCATTACAAACTTGTGAAACACCGATTAATTTTAACTCTTACTCTTATAAAAACCAAACAGTTTTGTCAACTTGAAGTGGAAAGTGATTTGTGGTGTGCACTGGGAGCTGAAGGAGGAAGCAGAGGACAGGGCACATTGTAGGTCTTAAGTTTCACAGACAAAAGGAATGAACCTGTAATAAGACAGAACACCTAATAATAATAACATTCGTTTTCGTACAAAATAAAGAACTATAATTTTTTTTTTTTAGATTTCTTAGTAATCATCCCAAACAATAGGAGAGAGAGGGGTGTCAGATGAAAAAGGTTTAAATTAATTTAAAAAAAAGCTAAACTTTTTTGATTCTTTGTATCTATAATATAGTTTGTGTGCACTGTGTCTTACTACCCATTTATGCTATATGCGTATTTAAACTAATGGGTACAGGATAAGGAAGGTATAATTAAAGAAAGACTATCTGCATTTGCATTAAGAGATGTGGGAAACCATTTAAGGGGGGAAAAATGTATACCCAAACAGAAATTCAAATCCTGATATCACAGGCACTTTGCGAAAGTAATGCAGATAATTATAAAGCTAAATTTTTCAATTTATGTATAGGAATATGTTAGATGAAACATAAATAATATAATTTTCATAAGTGTACTATATTGATCATATTTTTAACTAAACAGCATTGCTAAATTTAGGATATCCAGACCCTCTTTGGTGGCTGCATAGTCTAAGGCGCTACTTTCAGAATAGACTAGACTGCCAATGACGGAAGATAGTGGTTCGATCTCGTTGGGTATATTGAGTGTGAATTTTCCTACATGGTTTTCCACGAAAATGCAGGTACATGTTCTGTGAAATCAACCTTCCTAATCCCTAGCACATTAGACTAGTTAGTACATAGGAATATATCCTGAATGGGTAGTGAGACACGGTGCTAAAAAAAATTATTGCCAAATTGAGTTATACACCTATGTATTAAGGATGAGTAAGATTTAAGTTTAGAGGAAGTGTACCAACATTTGTGTGGAAGGAGAGTGGAAAACCATTTTGGGAAAAAATCACCCTCATTACACTCGACCAGGATTCAAACCCTGATCTTCCTGTCAGTGGCAGTCTAGTCTATTGTGAGAGTGACACCTTATATCATGCGGCCACCGAAGCGGGTTCAGATATAAATTTAGATAATTTTATATTCTGGAAGTAGTTGATTCAGAGATTGATAAGAAGAGCGGTTAAGCACAATAGTTGGGTATATTGAAACAAAGTCCTTATATAAGAACTTACTTTTGAACTATTACTGCTACAAGAAGAGCTTGAATGTCGCCTTTTCTTTTTCTTTGAATGTTTATCCTTTTTTTTTACATCTTTTTTCTTATGATGCTTTTTCATCTTCTTTTTCTGATTAATAGAAACAATGATCAATATTAATATATTTTGTAAAATATTTGTTTCATAAAAAATAAATATCAAAGTGGTCCATAACAATCGCTATAACAAAATAAACAACCCAAGGAATGAAATCGGGATAATTTTTAATATAAAAGTAGTCATCATGTTTTAGGATAAATGTGTTAGAAATACTTACTATAATATATAATAGTGTCTCTGAAATAAGAACCTCAAGATGCATTTCCTCTTTGATTCCCTTTCTACCCTCCTGTTCTCTATAGTTTAGATGGTCGCATCATGAGGATGAAACTGATGTTTGAACTTGATGGATCTAAACTGGACAATACTCCACTGGGCACAATGTAAAATTATATTCATAACTTAACATTCCAGTAATGCCAGTTTGCCACAAAATAGGATAAATTCAACACAGTACAGTGAGGCTTAGTCACTAAAATAAACATAGCATTTATTACATAGGTCTATAATGTGCAGTTGGAAAATGTTTTACTACACAAATGTTTGTAATATTTAATTTTAATCTGATAAACTATTATCACAACTCACAATTCAATCACTTCTGATTTTTCCCCCATAGGAATATTGATTTGTAATGTGAACAGCTCAGAATGGCAATAATTGAACATAAATTGGGTATTTTAAATCTCAATATTTTGAATGGCAAATCTTTGTAAATGTTCAAGCTGGAATTTTTTTTCTAAGAGAAGTCAAAGCTGATATTTGTTTGGAAGTCAAGTCAAAGATTTGAAGCTCCTCACACCCCTGGAAATTAGTATTAAATTTAGAGGATGTAATAAAGATTTTTTTAACTATATCAAAATAATGTTGTTTGTGCTCAATTGCTTAACGATTTTGCATACATGGGCTTCTATATTTTTTTAGTGTTTAATCAAAACCATTTCTACTCCAATATCACTAAGTTTGCTGGCTATCCATACTAATTCAAACCATGATTTAGCCTTGTACTCTATTTCCATTACCTTAAAGATTTTTACATATCTTTAAAGTTAGTTTTTAGATGTTACTTGCCACCAAGGCCTTGGGTTTTATCCTCCTATATACATTAATCAAAGGTGAGAGGTCTTTCAAAATACAATTGCTAGCATTCAATAGCTTACATATAAAGGTCTACCTTAAAATGTATCACCTGTCAAAATGTGTAGAAGAGATGATAGGCCTATCACAAATATAGACCCACTCAGTCAGCTGAATAAAAATATGCTACACTATTATATTTGGGGAGTGAAGGGGACTCTGGATGAAAGAAAAGGCAAGAAACGAGGCCCCAGATCAGTGTGTTTTTTCATCTGCCTTGGTGATCATACTGGAAACAATATATAATGTGGATCACCATCACCTTCCATGTGCCATTAAAATCCTTTTTGTTGTCTTTATACAGTTAGAGTTCACCCTGGTTCATGATTTCTAACCTTCAAACTTTGTTTTTTAACCTGCATTTGTCAAACCCGCATACACAGGTCAGTACCCAGGTTTGCCGTGCCTCTTCTTAGAAAATTTGACTCTACAATCGAGGATAATGCACAAACAAAATATTTCCTTCCAACTACTCCCGGCAAGGATTTGTCCCCATGATCAATCCCTGCCAGATGTCAGCATATTCTGCACTGTTAAGTTTTCACTCCAGTAGCTCTTGAGACCTCACCTGCCATGAACCCCCCATAAACACATTGGGGCACCTTTGCAATTTCATTTTATTTTCCGAGCACCTATTTTAAACATACACATTCCATAATCTTGGGCCATACTAGGTCTGAAAATTAATTCCACGTATCCAATAACTTTGACCACCTATCGCTGACATTCTCCCTAGATAGTTATTCTCCCGGGCTTTTTAATTTCCTTCCTGTCAGCATAGCTGTTTCTTCAACCTGCCTGTTTAGTGCTGTAGCACAATTATGACTTTACCAGTCAAGTGTACCCAATTTGTATGGTTGCAAAAGGTCTGATGTTTTCCAATTTTACTAAGAACTGCTGGAAATTTGTAGCCAAATAATTTTCTTAAGTTTAGACATGTAAATTCAAAAACTAATAAGTTTTTTTTCCCCCAAATTTTGATACGGTCAAAAACATCAACTTACACACTAAATTCATTTCTACTAGTAATATACACATGTTTAGTACGTACATGTTTCACTTCTTGAGGCGGCTCACTGACTAAAGTTGGCATGTCATCTTTCTCTTCTTCTACAAGAGAGTAGGTTTTACCATCTGGGCTCTACCAACAAACAAGGGTAAAACCAATGAAAGCCTATTCAAGTCAAAATGTAACAAAAAAAAAGTGTATTTTTATTTTTAAAAGTTTACTTGGTGTAGAATTGTTAAATATAATCTGTTCACAGTATAAACCAACTATTTCTATTTAAAAAATGTACACATATAAGAGCAAATATACAAAAAAAAAATAAACATAATTAAAAAATTCAGCATTACAACTAAGCAGGTTTACTCCTTATTAATTAAAAATCAAACACAAATTAATGAAATTATTTATATCTATAAATTTTGTTTTGGTGGACAGTTAAAAATAATCCTTGCTTAGCAAATAATATATGGATTAGACTGGGGAGTTGTTTACCCGAAAACATTCATTGGCAAGATGACCGTGAACCCCGCACTTGGAGCAGGTTGTGTTTAATACAGCTCCCAACTCAATTATTCTTCTGCCAGTGCCTGACGGATGGGCTTTCCTTCTGCGCTCATCTTGTCTATTACACAAAATTACATAAACCAAAACAATTTTATTAAAAATATCTGACACAAAATCTTTTTATTAATACAAGTCAACAGGAAATGTCCACGCAATTTGTTCCATAATACATCGCAGATGATGACGATTGTAACTAAACCAAAATATCAGAAGAAAACATAATTTTAATTGAAACGTCGGTTGCGAAAGCCTTCAAAACAAGGTTACATGCCTACTAAAAAAAAACTCACTCTATTTGTACACCATTTGGATCCAGATCCATACCATTTCCTTGGTCTACAACTTTCATTGAGAGTGCCAGTTTATTGTCATCCTAAAAAGAAAAAAAGAAAAAATGTAATACACAATCCAAAGACTGTCATGTGCCATATTAATATTTCTTAATACAAAAGTACTAGTTCAATCTTTGGCATGACTTTATCATAAGCTAAAAATAATTGTTATGTCTGAAGTAATATTTTCAATTATTATTCATTTAGATACAAGGCAAATTGATTATGTATATGGAGATTAAAATACAAGATAGGCCGAAATTTATCTTGAAAAGAAATGCTACATTTTGTACAAACATTAATAAATAATATCATTTGTAATTTCAAAATAAACAATTGTGGTACATAAGAAACTCCTTATTTCGGCATGCTGTGGTTTGGCATGTTTTGAATCTGTCGTAATTAGTTTGAAGAGTGGCCACCAGGAGGTGCTTTAAGCAATACAAAGGCTCAAAGTTGTTTAAATCTGCAGCCAAGTGTTTTGTCTATAAATTCTTGTTTTGGCTGTATTCAGGCTGTATTACAGCCCTTGATTATGTCTAAGAGAACAATAGCTGTAATAGGTTGTGTGTTATTACTTGTAATAAGCTTTATTCCACCTTGTATGAAACAGCAGTAAATATGTAGAGCAATATGGCAAGTCTAACCATAAGGGGTACATAAAGGGTTCTTAGGAGATAGATTTTGTGTTCGGGTACTTATCAGGTACCAAGGGGCTGTACTAAAGAGTTTAAACTGTATAGATTGTGTATATGGTATAAAATCTACTGAATTAAAGGAGATAAGTTAGTATAGTCAAAAATATGTGTGTATCTATTTAAGTAAAAACCACCGTATACACCAGGCATAAGGACCAAAATGTAGCTGTTCTGATACTTTCTAATTAGTTAGGATTTACTGTGGTCCTTTTTAAGATCGGTACCTTCCTAGTCTTACTCCTTGGGTACAGTACACCAATTTTAGGTCAGTGCATCCCTGTAACAAAAATAAAATGAGAACAAGCAGTAAGATTACGGTACCAATAATTTTTAACTTTGAAATCCCCTAATATTTAGTTTTTCCAGTCAACGTTTGAGAACATTTTTAATACATGTTTTTCTTTAGAGAAAATGATATAAGCCTAACCAAGAAATCTGTTTTGACATATTTAAGCAGAGCTTTAAGCTATTATTTTATTTATAATTAGTTTGTATTTCATGCACATATAGCATTATTATAAAAATATTTGTGCATTAAGCCTATCCATCATAAGTTGTGTTTTAATATAAATTTGCTTCAACAATGTTAAGGTGTTTTTAGAAAGAACATTTTCAAAAAATGTCATCATGTAAGTATTTTAAATCGTTCATGCTGATTATAATCCAAAATTTCATCTCAACCAGAAAGTATATAAAGAAAATAATAATAAGCATTTCTTTCATCACAGCCACAATGTACCGACAGGAATTAATTTATTTCTATAGTTTAGCATATTTCCAAAAAATTACACTTGTGCATTCATTTTTATAACAAATTAAAAATAATTCTTAAAAAATTCTGGTTTAAAACCCTTTTCAACTTTAATTATTAATTTTTGTTTTATAACAAAAACCACAAAAAATGTCCTATTACTACTGCTACCACATCACCAACTCCTTGGTAAAAATAAAGGTTTACATGCAAATGAATGATAAGGGGAAATACTTTCTTCTCTGTCATTTCCCCTGTTTGTGTGATGGTTATGCTCTTGACTGTGCATAATAATGCAAATCTGTGTTCTAACAAGGGCTGTGGAGTTGGAAGCAATTTTGGGTGGAATCGGAGTTAGAAAAAATGCACCAAACTTCGACCCCAGGTTCAAATTAAAAACTTATAAAACCATAACAATATATGGAAACTATATAATTTTAGGCCTATTTTTTTTTATTCTTTAGAACCAATTTTGAAATTTGAACTGATAAATTATTTAAATATAAATTCCCAGTGTCAAAGAAGCCTTCCCATGAAGTAATCTGTAATGGAGCATTTCACTGCAGTAAATTTGTTATTGCTAATTAATATAATTGAGCCATTTATGAAGGGATCTGGGTTGGACAATAGAAAAATAGAGGAGTTAAGAGTCTAAGGCTGACTTAACGACTCCACAGCCCTGGTTTTAACACTGCTTTCCTCTCCTTTCACTTCAACACTAAGCTCCTAGAAAATGGAGCTTATCTTAGTGCTAACATTTTAGTCTTTGAATGTGTAGAAAGAAAAGAAATATAAAAATTAGCGTACTAATTTAGAGAAATTCATTACTGTAAAATCCGTTTTGGTGGCCGCATGGTCTAAGGTGCTAATCTCGAAGTAGACTAGACTGTCGATGATGGGGAGATCGAGATTCGAATCTTGGTCATGTGTAATTAGGTAGTTTTTCCAAAATAGTTTTCCACTCTCCCTTGACACAAATGGGGTTACACTTTCTCTAAATATAACCTTCCTAATTCCTAAAACTATTAGCGTAATTAGTACATAAACATATAACCCAAACGGGTAGTAAGACGCAATACTAAAAAAAACTAATGCATAAAATGTTATGCTGTTATCATACGAAATGGTGTGTAACAAATCCAATTTTTAAATATATGAATTTTTATAAGGCTTTGTTCTCAAATGTATGAGCTGCCCCTGTGTTCCCTTAGCCCCAAAAATAATATGTTAGAAAACAAGTGCTAGCATAGTGTACCGTGATGTTGATGACTTTACACCAGACACGTTCCCCTGGCTGCAACACCTCACTGACATCACTGACAGAGACGGAGGACACTTGAGTGCGATGTACCAAACCCTGCACCACTGCTCCAGGCATCTGCACAAATGCCCCGTATGGATGCACAGACTTCACCTATACACAAATACAAACTTTGTATGAAGCCTAGTTGCAATGACAAGTACAAGTCATACTTAATGAAACGTGCTATGCAACTTTTTCAAAATGCAGCTCAAAAAACATTGTTATTCTGAAAGTTGTTTCCTGAGGTTTTTTAAGAATATTTTTATTTTAAACCACATAATTTCAATTTATAAAATTTCCTTATGCTACTTATCTTCCAAAAACCAAATGTTCACTAAATATTATGGAATTAAACAATAGAAGACAGTATAGAGGCGATAATACACTGCCTTCGATTAAAACAAGCCAATTTAGCCTTTAGTTAATGCTTATCACAGACTGATATCGAAACCTGATCTTGCTGTCATCGGCAGTCTAGTCTATTGCGAGAGTGACACCTTAGACTATGTAGCCACCATAGCAAGTAAAAAGTATTGTTTAAATACCACTATAGGCCTACCCATGACAGAGATTCAAGATCTGTTGACATTACTATGTGTAAAAAATTAAACTAAATATATTTAATGAAGCAATGTATTATTTATTTTGTCCAAGCAAGTTTTTCACTATAAAAATAAAGAGCTTGACTCACACTCCTTTTCATTTTGCCTTAAATCACTCGGATATGTCACAAATCTTTCATATCCTTGAGTGGTGTTTATAAACAGAGTTTAATTTAGTTTTTTCATCTGGAAAATACTTGAAAATTCCTTTTGAAATAAATACATTTAGTGGACACATAACTTTTTCAGATAGGCCTACTATGTAGGATTTTGATTCCTTTTTCATTTATTTGATAATATGCTACATATTATTATAAAATTCCAGATAACCTTTTGGCAAAGCGAGTAAAAGATCGACTCCACTCTAAGGGAGTGCTCTGTCTACAGAGTCCTGATCCTTAAGTCCTTTCTACTACGTAGAAGTTAACTCAACTTTAACTTTCTATGGACAAGTCGATACGGACTGCTAAGAACTACCAATCACAGCAAATGTGTGTGCGCGCATCGAAATGAAAGCACTATTAGCAGCGAATTTTACCAATGGAGCTACTTCAGAAATATATTTCTGAAAATTTAAGGCCCCACGAAGCGTGGTATCTTAGAAACAGTTTTCTGAGAAATAGCAAGTTATCATAAAGAGTGGTTGGTTGAACTTCACATTAGTATGCTTAATAAACCTCTGCTTTACAGATCACGCCTTGATCCAGACAATTTTCTTTCCAAGAGTTCAAGTGGACATACTCGGTCCCAGCACAGATTTATCTGATTGCCAAACCCTTACTTCACCTCTGACATGACATGTATTAATCACAACTTGTGAATGTGGGGAATGCCAGGCCTCCACCGTGGTTCGGATCCCACGTTAAACTGTAGGTCCTCCATTTCATCTCACAATAACCTCACCATTACACATTAGCGTAAGTGCGATAATAATAATAAGACATAATCTCCAACCTCATCGTTTCGCACGGTCACATGATTAAGTATACATACTGTGTAGACACTTCAAAGGACTTAATGAGCGTATGGATGTGGAGCTTAATGACTTTGTAGGCGAGGCTTAACTACTTGAGCTATCTGCATGTTAACACCTATGGCTTCAGAAATTTAAAGAAAATATACCTACATGTATGTGGAGAGTAGGAAACAAATTTTGTAAAAATCTCAATAATCCTGGCTGGGATTCTAACCCCAAACTTGCCAACACTGGCAAACCAAACAACACAAGACTGGCACTTTTGTCCATGTGCCCCTCAGTGTGGACGTTATGAATATTAAAACAACTAACATCTGTCTAGGCGAATGCATTTTTAATTTTTTTTTTAACATTTATAAAAGAAATACTAGTTATTCACAGGTTAACTCAGCACTCAGATAACCTTAACAATCATATATTTTAAGTATTGCTATTGAATGTTGAAAACTAACCTCACCAAGAAATATTTTCTTTTTAAATTCAGATAGATCTGAAGATTTATTCATTGTTTAAGATCATAAATCTTTACAAGAAAATAAATTAAAGTCACTTAAAATAAATAGCCTAATATTATATTTAAAAACGGCTAATAACAGTGATTGTGAGTAGTGCGCATGCGCAAAAATAGCAGGAAATGAAACGTTAAGGTAATTGTATGAATGGCTCTCCTTTTAGTTCAAACAATTCTGTCACATGCGAGAAAAGCGTGCCGCGTTATAAAAAGTATTTCTGCTGGAGAGGTTAATGTCATTTCCGAAATACTCATCACGTGCCTTGTCTATAAATGAAACATAGAAAGATTATAAGTGTAATGTTACTAAATTAGTTTAGTTTTATTGGTTCTTTTAGCATAGCTGCTATAAACATGCACATGCACATGCACATGCCATCAATACCTTATTAGATTTAAACTTCACAACTTCCCAGTTCACTGCTCAAAAACACACTAATAATCCAACATCTGTTTTACCATGTCATGGATTACAGATATCAAGGTACTAAAAGTTAAGGTCCAATCACTGAACATTCCACTATCTCCCCCTTCCTGTCTTCCTTTAGAATGGTGAGTATGTGAGCCTCCTGGGTGGTCGAATGGGCCGTCGTGGTTTATCTTCTGCAGCCTCCTGTTGTCTTGCTCCTGTATCCCCCCTGTCTTCTGGATTTGACTGCTGTGCATCTCCTAATGTCCATGAAGAGTCCCCCTGCATGTCTTGACTCGACCCATCACCAATGACGGGGCTGGGTGTGAGCAATAACGAGTCATCCTCAGCACCGATGTCCTGTTCCCCCCTATGAATAGGAGAATCAGGCGGGTATGGCGTGGCCCAATGGGACTCTTTGGGTGATGATATATTCTGACTGCTACAAGGTAATGCCGCAATCATTTGGCTCAAATGACGTTTCACTACAGCTCCTGAGCCCAACTTCACTAAGTATAGTCTTTCACCCAACCTCTTGTGAATTATAGCATTTTCCCAAATAACTTTGTTTTGTTTAAAAACTTTGACCAAAACACTTTCATTTACATTAAAAATGGTTTTCCTTCTTCCAGAGTATCTTCACTGTATTCCTTGCTTATAGGATACATGGGCCCTTATTTCCTCCATGCTTGGGTTGTTTTGTCCATCCGTTCTATTGTTTATGACATCCAATGGTGTTCGCAACGCTCTACCCATCATTAACATCGCTGGGGCAACACCAGTGGTTAGCTGAGGGGTGTTCCTATAATACATTAGAAACTCTGTTAAGGCCATATGAACATCTTTTCCAGCAAGAATGGCCCTCTTGATGGCTCGTTTAAGCTGGCCAACACCATTTTCTGCTTGGCCATTGGTTTGTGGGAAATGTGGTGCACCTGCGCGATATCTTATACCATGTAAGTCACAAAAATTAGTATATTCTTTTGAACGAACGAGTTGACTGCCATTATCTGATACCATAAGTTCTGGTAATCCAAATCGAGCAAATAAGACCATGAGGGCTCGAATTGTGGCTGTTGTAGTTACTGACAACATTTGGCAAATTTCTAGCCACTTAGAGTGAGCGTCGATTATCATCAAATAGGTTTTCCCATTTATAGGCCCCAAAAAATCTAAGTGTATACGGCTCCAAGGCTTTTCTGGCCATGGCCATGGAATAAGCTCACACCTGTCAGGGGAACCTTGTACTTTTGGCATGGACCACAGCCTAAAACCAAATTATCAATTTCTTTGCAAAGTCCTGGCCACCAAAAGTAATTTTTGGCCATAAGTTTGGTTTTAACTCTTCCAAAATGTGGCTTATGCATTTCTTCCAAAACCTTATTTCGTAGAGCTAAAGGAATCACCATTCTGTGTCCTCGGAAAAGGCATTCTTGATCTATATGTAATTCACTAGATACTGACTGAAATGACTTAAGCTCCCTATTTACCAATTTAGGCCACCCTATTTGAATAAACTTTATTACTTTACTCAAGATTTTTATCTTTTACACTCTCTGAAGCAACCAATTTTTTATTCAAACATTCGCTGTCTTCTGCATAGTTAACGAAGTTCAATATAAGATCTTGTGGTGGGTCATCCTTACTGATGCTTCGAGATAAATAATCAGCACAATTTTTCCTTGAAGGAACATATCTGATCTCATAGTTGAAACTTGACAGAATTGCTGCAAAGTTTTGCAATCGATTTGCTGACAAGACTGGAATTCCACGCTTGGGGCCAAAAATTGTAGTGAGTGGTTTATGGTCGGTCTCCAAAATAAACTTTCTCATATAAAGATACTGTGAAAACTTAAGTACTCCATAAACCAGAGCCAAGGCCTCCTTGTGGATCTGGGGGTAGTTCTTCTCTGTTTGTGTCAAGACTCTAGATGCAAATGCGACAGGGCGTATAACCCCTTCCTTGGTCTTTTGGCTAAGTACTGCTGAGATGCCTCTAGGACTTGCATCAGTAGACAGTATTAGTTCTAGATCCGGATTATAGTGGTCCAAAACAGGTGCTGAGGTGAGTGCACTTTTAATTTGATTAAACGCATGATTACATTCCCAGGTCCACTTCCATGGAACCCCCTTTTTAAGCAGTTCATACAAAGGATTTAAGATGACAGAGGCCCCCTTCAAGAATCTCCTGTAATATTCTACCATACCTAGAAATGACTTTAATTCACTAACTGATTTTGGTGTTTCAGCCTCTAGTACTGGTTTAACCAGATTTTGGTCTAGTTTCAATCCATCTTTCCCCACTATGTAGCCTAAAAATTTTATTTCTGGTTGTTGAAACATACACTTGGTTATATTAGCAGTCAATCCACATTCCCTGAGCCTGGACAGTACCATATTCAACCTTTCATTATGTTCCTCTATTGTATGGCCCCCTACCACAATGTCATCTTGCCAAACCACTACTCCTTCAATGCCTGCTACAGCAGTTTCCATGTTATGCTGAAACTCTTGAGGGTCTGGAGAAATACCAAAAGGACATCTATTATAACAAAACAGACCTTTATGGGTACTAATAGTAACTAGTTCTTTGGAGTCCTCAGTTAATTCCATCTGTTGAAAGGCATTTTTGAGGTCAATTTTGGTAAAAGTAGTAGAACCTTGCATTGAGTAAAATATATCATTTACATGAGGTAGGGGATGCCTGTCTACTTCTAAATATGGGTTAAGTGTTACTTTATAGTCACCACATAATCTGACAGAGCCATCAGGCTTAACTAGAGGTACTATTGGTGTTCCCCATTTACTATATTTGATTGGAGATATAACACCTGCATCTTGAAGCCTTTTTAGTTCTTGCTCTACTTTAGGTTTTAAAGCAAATGGAATGTTTCTTGGTTTGAAAAACTTTGGTTCTGCCCCTGGCTTCAACTTAAGGGACATTTTTGCCCTATTAAAGGTGCCTAATTTGTCAGTAAACACCTCTGGGTACATCTGAATCATTTTATTTTTGAGGTCAACACTTGGCATCATTAATTGGTTCACTTGACTAAACTTGAAACCAAAAACATTTATGAAGTCTCTCCCTAAGATAAGAGGGCCCCCATTAGGTATTACATGGAAATCTATCTGTTTGACCTGCCCTTTGAAAACAACTGGAAGTGAACATCTGCCTAACGGAATTATTTGCAGGTCTTCAGTGTAGAATTTAACTATCTCATTTTTCTTTATAATTCGTTCACCCTGAAAATGTTTCTTGTATAACCTTTCTGACATAGCACTGCAGGTAGCCCCTGTGTCTAGCTGTCCAATCATTTGAACACCATTTAGTGTAACCTCAATACTGAATGGGAACCTCTCAGCATCAGAATGATTGAGGTTAAAAATACTAAATGTTTCCTGTCCTCCCTCTCCTTCCTCTGTTTCCATACGGTTAGAGGTGACCCGCTTGAATTTTGAAGGACACATTCTTTTTAAGTGCCCCCTACATTTACAAATGGCACAAATATAATTGCCAAACCTGCACTGCGCTGTTGAGTGATTATTGTAGCCGCAAACAGCACAAGGAGAACGGGAATCAAAATTCTGTTTGAGAGGACGATTATTCCTACCCTGTTGACCAGCGGCCATTTTGAAAATTTCAGGTTCCCTTTTAACATCTATATCTTCGAAAAATGTGTTTGCAGCAATCACCTGCTGAGCTATCTCCCTAGCTTTGCTAATGGTTAACTTGATCGGGTCCTCGGTAAATAAACGTTCTTTGACTTTCTTGTCTTGTATACCCATCACAAATTTGTCAAGCAGAGCAAAATCTATGTGTGTTCCAAACATGCAACTGGAAGCCAGATGCTGAACTCTAGCAGCCCAGTCTGCTACTGATTCATTAAGTCCACAACATGCATTATAAAATTCAGATCTTTCCTTGAAAACCGAAACCACAGGTGAATAATGTGCATTTAGCAAAGCTATCAAATCCACATACCTTTTAGTTTCAGGAGTATCGGGCACACATAAATCTATTAACAACTTAAAAGCAACCTGATTTAGATGACTCAGTAGTGTTTCACACTCTTTAGCTTCCAATCCATTTAGCTTAATGAAATTCGCCAACTTCCTCTTGAAAATATTCCAGTCATCCTTAGCGGGGTTAAATTCCCTAAGATGTCCAATATAACCAGCCATGGCCGACATTGATATTGCCGAACTAAGTTATTTGAATCCCATCCTCGTCGCCATTGTAATGTTACTAAATTAGTTTAGTTTTATTGGTTCTTTTAGCATAGCTGCTATAAACATGCACATGCACATGCACATGCCATCAATACCTTATTAGATTTAAACTTCACAACTTCCCAATAAGTCTTTCCTTTATCATTTATTCACATATGTACATATTAACGTATTCTATGTATTTAACTTGGGTATAGAATACGCAAAGTTTGAGATAGATCGCAACACCTAAAGCTTTACCACGCGTTTTTATTTACGTTTGTTATTTGATTGAAGCATATATGAAAGTTTTGACTATCTACATGTTTATTTTAATTTTATAAAATATAAAATTTTTTGGTCCCTGTTAAAGAAAAAATCAACTGAAAATGTGATGAGAATCTGCAATAGGCCTAGGTACTCTTAGGTTATAGTGCTAAAGTTCGATAGTGCTAAACCAACCCTACATTTCATAACGCGTTTTTAGCTGTAAAATCACATTTTACCTAATTAAACGTATAAAATAAGCCCACTAACAAAATTGCTTAAGTTTTTAGAACGGTAGATTCTTAGTTAAATACGGCAAGCCAACAGTTAACCGTCTGCAGAACTGACTATAAGATAATATTGAAAGCAATATGGAGGCAGCAGGAAAACACGTCAAGTCACCAATTCACTAATTGCTGGCCTGACTATAAGATAGGCCTAATATTGGAAACATAATAAAGGTAGGAAATAAACATGTAAGTCACTATCTCACCAATTGCAGTGCCTGCAATGGTAATGGATTTGAGATACAAACGATTGACATGTGAAAAAAAAATACAAATATTTATTTTATATCCCCTCCCGATTGTTGATTGAGTGAAAAACATGACCTAGAGAACTGGTCTGTCGTATGTTTAGGTCACTCGAGGTCAAATGGCGGGTCTTAGCTCCTAATGCCTTCGTGCGTACACTGCATGCGTGTGACGAGGAAAGAATGAACGGGACCTGTACTTCAAGATAGCAATTGACAGTTACAAATACATTATAAACAGCTAGTTGGTTTCTTCAGGTGCAATGTACGAGGCTGGAAGAAGACACTCGACAAATAACAATATCAACAAATCTAAACAAGGGGTGAAGTTGATCATTTCAATACTTGGTCACCTGCTTCAGTGGTCGAATAGTCAAAAGGCCCATTTCCATGAACGGCTTTAACAGCGCTGATAACGCCCCCAACAGCGTGACTACCAATACTCCCCCATCTTTCCCTCTTAAGATTTCAACAGTAAAATTGACTTCAAGAACCAAATAGTACTTGGAATTTATTTTTAGCACCGCGTCTTACTACCCATTCAGGCTACACACTTATATACTAGTTATGCGAGTTTGTTAGGGATGAGGGAGGCTGAATTTAGAGGAAGTGTACTCGCATTTGCGAGGAGGGGAGAGTGGAAAACCATTTTAGTAAAAATCACTCTCAGTTCACCCGACTGGGATTCGAAACCCAATCTCCCCGTCATCGGCAGTCCAGTCTACTGCGAGAGTGACTCCTTTGGACCGTTCGACCACCGGACTTGGTAACAGGACACTTCTGTACGATATTTAACAAAAGAAGAATGGAGTAAAACACATTTTCCAAGTATGGCTGCACTTCAGTAGAATACTACGCACAGTAAGTTATTACATACCGGTAACATCTCTATCTCAACAATAAACATCTCCACATATAAACTCTCAAAGGATTGTTGTCGTGACATTTTCAACCGGCCTTGTGATGTAGTGGTCAGTGCACCTGGCTACGAGTTTAGGGGTCCTTGGTTAGATTCCCGGCTGATACCATGGGTATTTTCCCTGACAGGGGAATTACTCCAACGGTTACCAAGGTAAGGTTGAGTTAGGTGTGTTTCCACTGGTTCCATACCTCATACTCACTATCACCATCACCTCATCTCATCAGGACATGTAAAGATGCTCCACGGAAAGGATGTACTGTTAGTACATTCGGGTGTCCCTGGACAACGGTACATTAGTACTGGATAATATCTCCACTACAAGGATAAGATTGTTGTAGTTCAGGCGTGCAATATTAAAATATTATGACATTATCTAATAATATAATATGATCGTGTGAAAGAGTCGCTAGTATTTCTGCCGTTCGTGGAAACAACCATTCAGAATAATAATCGCTAAGCAGCGCTGCCAACAGTCGCTCGTGGAAATGGGCTCCCTCACTCTCGCAACAGACTGGCTGCTGATGATGGGGAGATCGGGGCTGGAATCCCGGTCGGTCAACTGAGCTTTTATTTTCTTTAATGGTTTTACAACCTATCTCTACATAAATGCGGCTACATTTCCACTAAATTCAACCTCCCTTCTTCCTAACACACTATGGTAATTAATAGGGGTGCGCAAGTAGGCATTTTTCTCTTCGAGTCGAGTTTGAATGAAAACGAGTTTTTTTCTAGTTCAAGTAATATAGATATTTTTTATACAAGAAATATTTCAAGTTGAATTTCTGTAAAAGATCCATGCATGGACCTTAAATAATCACAAATATATATATTATATATATCTATAATATATATAAATTAATTAATATATATATATAATAATATAATAAATATTATATAAAAATATATATATATATAATTACATTTGGGTGAAAAAATTTATACAAACATTTGAATTTTTAAATAGATTTGATATTATTGTACATTTTTTTAATTAGACAAAAGAAACTACTGAGGGATTCTTTTCTATGCAGTTATATCTTAAAATTGAATAAAATCAATCAAACAAGCAATTTTCGAGAAAAACAGATCGAAAATTCCGAGTTCTCCAAGTATTTTGAGTTTTGTAAAAAAATCTTTGAGTTGAGTTTCGAGCAGCTACTAAAACTCAACTTAAACTCGAATTTTCAAGTACTCGCGCATCCATAAAAATTAATAGGCATACATATGCGTATATCCCGAACGGGTAGTAAGACGCAGTGCTAAAATTAAATATATATATATATATATATATATAAGCTTCTGATAATTTACGTGTGTACCCTGCCGTAAATTCTATCTTCTTTCCTCACCTCTGACAATATGTGTATTAATCACAACTTGTGAATGTGAGGAATGCAGCTCCACCGTGGTTCGGATTCCACGTTAAACTGTAGTCCTCCATTTCATCTCACAATCACCCTAACATTGCACATTAGCGTAAGTGCGTATAACCCGAACGTATAAGACGCGTGCAATAATAATAATAATAATAATCTATCTTCTTCGTCTTTTACCCTGGAGCGTGGAATGTGTAACATGCCGATAAATAAATACATTATAATGTTTGGGTTAGTGAATTCAAACCTTGGACTTCCGGGTCATATTTATATCTGGGTAACTTAATATAAGAGGTGTGGGGGAAGTGCCCAAGTTTTTCGATGTGTGGGTAAAATTTCACTTATATTTTGATTCTAGTGGACGTAATTTGATAAAGTGAAAATACGAATTTGATTTTGTAGGCCGATAAATAATGGTATTGGCAGAAACAACGATTAATCGTGTGAGCTATAAATAATTAAAAAATATTAGTTGGTAAAAAACTATAAATGATGTATTATATATTTTATAATTATTACATACTTAATTATACACATATATACGTGTATCAACATTTATGTATTATTTATTATATATATCATATATAATTTATTTTATCTATAGTAATATAAATAATACATAATTTGTTATATATAACATTTTATACGCGTATATTGAAATTCATTATAATTTATAGTTATATTAATGAATGGGTGCTAAAGGGGGGCTGTTTGAAAGGGAATCTAATAGGTCAATGTGAAAGAAGTGTCTTACGTTACTTTGGGCATGTTGAGAGGATGAGTGTGGATCGAGTGACGAAACAAATATATGAAGGTAGAGTGTGTGGATCAAAAGGAAAAGGTAGGCCATATAAGACGGGGCTAAGTGCTGTAGACGAATGTGTGAAAAAGAGAAACATTAATAGGTTTAAGAATAAATGAGCTTGTATGACTCGGTGTATGGATGTTGTTGAAGCGAAGGGAGTATGCAAGGTCAGTTAGTTTGCCCATTAAGCTAAGAGTCTTGTGTTTGAATCTCGTCATGGTAAAAAAAAATATATAATTTCTGTTTTCTGTTTTAAAATGATGAATTACTGCTGGAGGACTGGCCATTGTGTCGGTTGATTGGTTAAATGAGTTTGAAAGTAATTTATTGATGTAATCATTTAGTAAAAGTGCACGTTAAATATTCCTAGCTAATAGATATTAAACAAAAATAAGTGTGTTGCTAAAATAAATGTAAAAATATTATTTGATTTAGCTTTGTGCTGTATAGACTGCACTCCGAAGTATTCTTACTGAGCCTAAATACACACAAAAAATTAGAAATATATTGAATTCATATAAAACAAACTTTATGGTATGAATCATTTAATATAATTGATAAAACTCACTAGTCCTTAGTTCGACCAGTTAAAATGTTTTGTATCATAAATGTTTTGGCGATTATATAAGTCAAGGTTGATACTTAACTCTTCTAATGAGGGGGGAAGTTTTTCAACATTTTGTGATGTAATCAAAGAAGTAATAATATTTTGTCTATTATTTTATATTAAAAATAGGTTTGTGTAAAACCGACGATTATAAAGTTAAGCTTTTTATGGTATTATTTTCGATGTTTTTAGTTCGGACCTAAGTCAATAAATAATAAGTTAATAATAATTCACAGTCCCCGGATAACTACTACTTTATTCATTCGTTACAAAAGGAATAATATTTCGAAAAGTGATTAAAATGATACTTAGATGCTTTTCATTCATTCTTTATAAATAAAATAATAGTTCGAGAAGTGATGAAAATGATACGGTGATGCTTTTCATTCATTCCTTAATAATAAAATAATAGTTCGAAAAGTGATGAAAATGATACTTAGATGCTTTTCATTCATTCTTTATAAATAAAATAATAGTTCAAGAAGTGATGAAAATGATACGTAGATGCTTTTCATTCATTCCTTATAAATAAAATAATAGTTCGAGAAGTGATGAAAATGATACGGTGATGCTTTTCATTCATTCCTTAATAATAAAATAATAGTTTGAGAAGTGATGAAAATGATACTTAGATGCTTTTCATTCATTCCTTATAAATAAAATAATAGTTCGAGAAGTGATTAAAATGATACGTAGATGCATTTAATTCATTCTTTATAAATAAAATAATAGTTCGAGAAGTGATGAAAATGATACTTAGATGCTTTTCATTCATTCCTTATAAACAAAATAATAGTTCGAGAAGTGATTAAAATTATACTTAGATGCTTTTCATTCATTCCTTATAAATAAAATAATAGTTCGAGAAGTGATGAAAATGATACGTAGATGCTTTTAATTCATTTCTTATAAATAAAATAATAGTTTGAAAAGTGATGAAAATGATTCGTAGATGCATTTAATTCATTCTTTATAAATAAAATAATAGTTCGAGAAGTGATGAAAATGATACGTAGATGCTTTTCATTCATTCTTTATAAATAAAATAATAGTTCGAGAAGTGATTAAAATGATACGTAGATGCTTTTAATTAATTCCTTATAAATAAAATAATAGTTCAAGAAGTGATGAAAATGAAACGTAGATGCTTTTAATTCATTACTTATAAATAAAATAATAGTTCGAGAAGTGATGAAAATGATACTTAGATGCTTTTCATTCATTCCTTATAAACAAAATAATAGTTCGAGAAGTGATGAAAATGATACGTAGATGCTTTTAATTCATTTCTTATAAATAAAATAATAGTTTGAAAAGTGATGAAAATGATTCGTAGATGCATTTAATTCATTCTTTATAAATAAAATAATAGTTCGAGAAGTGATGAAAATGATACGTAGATGCTTTTCATTAATTCTTTATAAATAAAATAATAGTTCGAGAAGTGATTAAAATGATACGTAGATGCTTTTAATTAATTCCTTATAAATAAAATAATAGTTCAAGAAGTGATGAAAATGATACGTAGATGCTTTTAATTCATTTCTTATAAATAAAATAATAGTTCAAGAAGTGATGAAAATGATACGTAGATGCTTTTAATTAATTCCTTATAAATAAAATAATAGTTCAAGAAGTGATGAAAATGATACGTAGATGCTTTTAATTCATTTCTATTAAATAAAATAATAGTTCGAGAAGTGATGAAAATGATACTTAGATGCTTTTCATTCATTCCTTATAAATAAAATAATAGTTCGAGAAGTGATGAAAATGATACGTAGATGCTTTTAATTAATTCCTTATAAATAAAATAATAGTTCAAGAAGTGATGAAAATGACACGTAGATGCTTTTAATTCATTCTTTATAAATAAAATAATAGTTCGAGAAGTGATTAAAATGATACGTAGATGCTTTTAATTAATTCCTTATAAATAAAATAATAGTTCAAGAAGTGATGAAAATGATACGTAGATGCTTTTAATACATTTCTTATAAATAAAATAATAGTTCGAGAAGTGATTAAAATGATACGTAGATGCTTTTAATTAATTCCTTATAAATAAAATAATAGTTCAAGAAGTGATGAAAATGTTACGTAGATGCTTTTAATACATTTCTTATAAATAAAATAATAGTTCGAGAAGTGATGAAAATGATACTTAGATGCTTTTCATTCATTCCTTATAAATAAAATAATAGTTCGAGAAGTGATGAAAATGATACGTAGATGCTTTTCATTCATTCCTTATAAATAAAATAATAGTTCGAGAAGTGATGAAAATGATACGTAGATGCTTTTAATTAATTTCTTATAAATAAAATAATAGTTCAAGAAGTGATGAAAATGATACGTAGATGCTTTTAATTCATTTCTATTAAATAAAATAATAGTTCGAGAAGTGATGAAAATGATACTTAGATGCTTTTCATTCATTCCTTATAAATAAAATAATAGTTCAAGAAGTGATGAAAATGATACGTAGATGCTTTTAATTCATTTCTTATAAATAAAATAATAGTTCAAGAAGTGATGAAAATGATACGTAGATGCTTTTAATTCATTACTTATAAATAGAATAATAGTTCGAAAAGTGATGAAAATGATACTTAGATGCTTTTCATTCATTCTTATAAATAAAATAATAGTTCGAGAAGTGATGAAAATGATACTTAGATGCTTTTCATTCATTCCTTATAAATAAAATAATAGTTCGAGAAGTGATGAAAATGATACGTAGATGCTTTTAATTCATTCTTTATAAATAAAATAATAGTTCGAGAAGTGATGAAAATGATACGTAGATGCTTTTAATTCATTTCTTATAAATAAAATAATAGTTCGAGAAGTGATGAAAATGATACTTAGATGCATTTAATTCATTCTTTATAAATAAAATAATAGTTCGAGAAGTGATGAAAATGATACGTTGATGCTTTTAATTCATTTCTTATAAATAAAATAATAGTTTGAAAAGTGATGAAAATGATTCGTAGATGCATTTAATTCATTCTTTATAAATAAAATAATAGTTCGAGAAGTGATGAAAATGATACGTAGATGCTTTTCATTCATTCTTTATAAATAAAATAATAGTTCGAGAAGTGATTAAAATGATACGTAGATGCTTTTAATTAATTCCTTATAAATAAAATAATAGTTCAAGAAGGGATGAAAATGATACTTAGATGCTTTTCATTCATTCCTTATAAATAAAATAATAGTTCGAGAAGTGATGAAAATGATACGTAGATGCTTTTAATACATTTCTTATAAATAAAATAATAGTTCGAGAAGTGATGAAAATGATACGTAGATGCATTTAATTCATTCTTTATAAATAAAATAATAGTTCGAGAAGTGATGAAAATGATACGTAGATGCTTTTAATTCATTTCTTATAAATAAAATAATAGTTTGAAAAGTGATGAAAATGATTCGTAGATGCATTTAATTCATTCTTTATAAATAAAATAATAGTTCGAGAAGTGATGAAAATGATACGTAGATGCTTTTCATTCATTCTTTATAAATAAAATAATAGTTCGAGAAGTGATTAAAATGATACGTAGATGCTTTTAATTAATTCCTTATAAATAAAATAATAGTTCAAGAAGGGATGAAAATGAAACGTAGATGCTTTTAATTCATTACTTATAAATAAAATAATAGTTCGAGAAGTGATGAAAATGATACTTAGATGCTTTTCATTCATTCCTTATAAACAAAATAATAGTTCGAGAAGTGATTAAAATGATACGTAGATGCTTTTCATTCATTCCTTATAAATAAAATAGTAGTTCGAGAAGTGATGAAAATGATACGTAGATGCTTTTAATTCATTTCTTATAAATAAAATAATAGTTTGAAAAGTGATGAAAATGATTCGTAGATGCATTTAATTCATTCTTTATAAATAAAATAATAGTTCGAGAAGTGATGAAAATGATACGTAGATGCTTTTCATTCATTCTTTATAAATAAAATAATAGTTCGAGAAGTGATTAAAATGATACGTAGATGCTTTTAATTAATTCCTTATAAATAAAATAATAGTTCAAGAAGTGATGAAAATGATACGTAGATGCTTTTAATTCATTTCTTATAAATAAAATAATAGTTCAAGAAGTGATGAAAATGATACGTAGATGCTTTTAATTAATTCCTTATAAATAAAATAATAGTTCAAGAAGTGATGAAAATGATACGTAGATGCTTTTAATTCATTTCTATTAAATAAAATAATAGTTCGAGAAGTGATGAAAATGATACTTAGATGCTTTTCATTCATTCCTTATAAATAAAATAATAGTTCGAGAAGTGATGAAAATGATACGTAGATGCTTTTAATTAATTCCTTATAAATAAAATAATAGTTCAAGAAGTGATGAAAATGACACGTAGATGCTTTTAATTCATTCTTTATAAATAAAATAATAGTTCGAGAAGTGATTAAAATGATACGTAGATGCTTTTAATTAATTCCTTATAAATAAAATAATAGTTCAAGAAGTGATGAAAATGATACGTAGATGCTTTTAATACATTTCTTATAAATAAAATAATAGTTCGAGAAGTGATTAAAATGATACGTAGATGCTTTTAATTAATTCCTTATAAATAAAATAATAGTTCAAGAAGTGATGAAAATGATACGTAGATGCTTTTAATACATTTCTTATAAATAAAATAATAGTTCGAGAAGTGATGAAAATGATACTTAGATGCTTTTCATTCATTCCTTATAAATAAAATAATAGTTCGAGAAGTGATGAAAATGATACGTAGATGCTTTTAATTCATTTCTTATAAATAAAATAATAGTTCGAGAAGTGATGAAAATGATACGTAGATGCATTTAATTCATTCTTTATAAATAAAATAATAGTTCGAGAAGTGATGAAAATGATACGTAGATGCTTTTCATTTATTCCTTATAAATAAAATAATAGTTCGAGAAGTGATGAAAATGATACGTAGATGCTTTTAATTAATTCCTTATAAATAAAATAATAGTTCGAGAAGTGATGAAAATGTTACGTTGGGTTAAGAGAGACATACATAAAGGTGGTGTTGTTGGTGGAGGGGAGGAAGGCTGGCAGCCAGGCACTCCAAGAGCAAGCGGTGACCACCAAGACACCAGACAGTGAGTGAGTGGCAGTGATGCACGAAGATCTCTCCGAGCTCGGCTTGTCTTATAGAGTCTGCCGCATCTTCTGGTCATAGTGGTTGCTAGTGTCAGTGGGGCGAGGATGTCAGAGCAGTAGTTTCGTTCAGACGACGGCGGCTCTACGACTGACGAGTACTCCAGGTGAGTTCTACAACTTCAACTCTTTTATTTGTTAATTTGTGTCCGTAGAACTTAACAGAACAAATAGTACGGTCATGTTCATAAGTAGGGATTTTAAAACAAATATATAGGCCTAGTATATTCTTATTTAGTACTGCGTCTTACTACCCATTCGGGTTATACTCATATGTACTAAATTACGCTAATGTGTTAGGGCAGAGGACATTATAATTCAAACTGTAACTGTGCACCCACATTTGCGTGGAGAAAGAATGTAAAACTTTTAATGGAAAAACACCCTCATTAATACAATAGAACCATAACCTCCCCGTATTGGGCAGTTTAGTCTATTGCGAGAGTGACGCCTAAGACCATCTGACCACCGATAGAAAATACAACCACTTTTTTCTCTGCGGTCAATTATTCATTTATTTGAGGTATTTAACGTACACTTTCTGAACCGACTGACTATATCAGTACACGACTTATAAACTAACTTAAATATAGAACAGACACAACATCCAGCCCTTCAGCTGTAAAAGAGGAAGCCCACATTTGATTATTTATACATTTTTCAGCAATGCCAGGAATCGAACCTGGGTCCCTTAGCTTAGAAGGCAGACATGCTACCGACCTAGATAAGTTTTCGGACCGGCCAAAATGGATAACATATAATTACGGTGTTTTATTACATTTTTTATAGGTATTGGTATAATCTATCAAAAGTAACAGCTGAAGATCAATTGGCTTGACGTATCAATACGTGAAAATAAATTTAGTAAATTTTTTATATCTCTCTTAAGTTCTTCCTATTTAAATTGGATATTGGACATGTTAGTTCAAACAATTGGTACGACACCATCTCTTATAGGATACTTTTTCCATGTCGAATATTATAGTTTGGAAAAGCATTTTCAAAATTAGGCTATCAGTAAATCACACTGAAATACCTTTCCCTCTGAATTTTATAAACATTTAATTTTGTTAATCATTTGAAACACTCTTCAGCTATGAATCAGGTAAATATTGTTTTGTTTTTAAATAATGGCTTACATATTATATTTCTAGGTATCTACTTATAAATTAATTGATTCTCCCCCCCCCCCCAACGTTAAGGCTTTGCTGTTTTAACCGGAAGTCCCAAGAAAATTATACAATAAAAGACTTAGGATTCAAAGCTATGGTAAGATTATGGTCGAAGGAAACATTAAGGAAAAACAGAATATTTTTCTGTCAATATTTATAACAATTCTACAATATTATTATTGTTATTTTATAGTCATTAATAATATATATCAAATGTGATAGATTCATATTACATGACTTGACGTATGAATACGTAAAAGTAGATCTAGCTACTGTTATATTTGTCAAATAAGGCTCTTCCTATTAAAATTAAACTATAAGTGACTGTTGGAAGAAAAGTATCTTTTTCATTCTTGGGTAACAGACATGAATTTAATTTTAGAAAGCTAACGAGATAAGCTGTGAAGGTTTAAAAGCCTAATATTAGTAAACAATAGTGGTTTTTATTTTTAGACAATAGGGAGCTGAAATTGGCATGAAAAATACGTTTATAATTAGCTGAAGGGGATTTTATTTTTTTAAATAATCTAGGAAAGATTTTTTTTTTCACCGCGTCTTACTACTCGATTGGGCTATACGTTTATGTACCCATTACGATAATGTGTTAAGGCTTAGGAAGAATTAATTCATAAGAAGTGCACCATAATTTGCGTGCATAGGGAGTGGGAAACAAATCAGGGAAAAACCACCCTCAATACACCCGTTAACGGGATAAACCCACGATCTCCCCATCATCGGTAGTCTAGTGACTCTAGTCTGTTGCGAGACTAACGCCTTAGACCATGTGGCCACCGAAGTGGGCTAAGAACATAAAGTATTGAGGATGTTGCCTACCTGTGACGTCACGGCAGGTCAAGATAGGATTTCCCATGTTAAAGAATTTACGTTTTATTCAGCGAGTTTGAAAGATATAACGTTGGAACAAAAACTATAAATTCTTAAATAATTCTTAAAATAGTCCTACAGTGTCACAACATTATTATTTTTACCTTGAAATAGTTTTTTTTTATAAAACGTGTTATTTATAAATCCTCTACAACTGAGACTATTTGGTTTATTCTCGAAAATGTCCTGTAGGAGTCTTCCTGCCAGGATGTAGACTAAAAAAGTCCGTGGTAGCAAATGTCTAGCTAGAATAAGAAATAAGGAAAAGGTAATTTTAAAAATACGTTGATGTTTTCAAGGCGCAAATAGTATAGTGAGTGTGTAAACTCGTCAGAGGAAGAGGGTAATTGTTATCAGTTGATAGACAAGAGACCTCGCAGGATAAACCGCTCATTTTCTTCCCTCTCTTTTTATTTCGCACATTGGTGTCTAAGTGTTATAGTGCTTGGACTGCTTAGGTACGTCAAGTTAAAATGCAACCCGCTTTACAAAATAGCTTGGAAATCTCCAAGCAGGCAACGTGGTAAACTTGAGCCATTGAGTTAAAGCTCCATATTTTGAACCCCTATTCATGAACATTTTTATAATTACTTATCTTTGAATAAAAATGATCAGAGAGCATATTTGAATGTAATGTACTTATTTCTATTTTTTGTGTGAGTGGGAAAGGGAGATGGGTGATATTACCGTCCTTAATTCCCTTCTGAATTCAGTATTAGTCAACTATCATCGGGAGTTCGACCAACTGTCATGATGACTATTAGCAAAACAAGTTGCTATCATGAAAACTAGTCGTAATTCGAAGCGGTGGTTTACCCATCTCTCAAACAATAACAAACGATGTAGCTTTATTTTTGAAAAGAAAACAAGTTTGAAAGAAGTAGTTTTATTGAATTTATTGATTGATTTATTCAATGTTTAAAAATTATGTCAGAGGGATTCAAATATTAATCTTTTATTCTATAAATACTTACTCAATGGAATTACACACTTGAAAGTTTTACAAAAGTACACCACTTTTCCCTATTTTGAACCAGTTCTATCCAGTCCACCTCACCACACCATATCCCTATCTTGAGCCAGTTCTATCCAGTCCACCTAACTAAACCTTATCCCTATTTTGAGCTAGTCCTATCCAGTCCATCTCATTACACCACATTCCTATTTTGAGCTAGTCCTATCCAGTACACCTCATTACACCATATTCCTATTTTGAGCTAGTTCTATCCAGTCCATCTCATTACAACCTATCCCTCTCATGAGCTAGTTGTACAAAAGTAGGTCTATTGTTTAAATATCAAGTTTGTTAAATTAAAATTATTTGTGTTTCTTAAGTCTTTTTTTTGAAACTTTTACACTATAAACCCTTCTTAATTATTTTCAAAAAATATAGAATGTAAAAATGTTATCAACTTTAATAATACACTATTAAATAAATTTGTTCCAACTTGCCAAAATTGCTCTCTAGCTTACATCTTTGTTGACTTCCAGTCCAGGGAGGGGAATAAAATTAATGTTGTGATGCACTGGAGCCAATTTATCTCCCTTTTATCTTAATAAAGAGACATTCGTTAAAAACTCAAGATTTGTGAAACGACATAACATACGTTGTTGAATAAACACTCCACCAAAAAGCATATATGAAATAATATACATTGTTACAGAAATATTGAGAAAAGATGAACATCTCTGTCCACCAAAAAACATAAAAAACCATTTTAATTGTCAAAGACCACCATAAAAATAAATATAATATATGTATATTTGTAATAACTCAGAAACGATTAAATTCGTTGGAAAATGAAAATTCACCTTTTATTTATAATGTTAAATGTTCCCTGGATAGGAATTTTAATCAAAATTATTAGAGCTGTATGGAATCAAATTCTTTTCTTCTTCAGTAAACTACCCTTAATTTTATTGTTGGGTATCTAATTCCAAAAAACCTCCAGGGGAACCTTATAAAAACCACGGATACCAAGTTTTGGCCCGATCGGTAAAATGGCTTAGGCTCTAGGACTGGATACAGGCATACAGATAGACAGACAGACAGACGGCATCGCAAAAACAACTTTTTCTACTTTAGGGAGTCATGAAACATCGACGTTTATCAAAATCGTGAGCTAGATTTTTTTGACCATCACAATACTTATCTCTCCGAAGGGTTTAGAGAGAGAGAGAGAGAGAAAGAGAGTAAAATTGTAAACCAGAAGCAACGTTGGGGTTTTCTCTGTGTGAAATGCATCACTTAGATCCAAATTAATACGTGGGACACAAAAATACATACGATTTTTCCCAATATAAAAGTTAAGAATATATAAAATTAACATTTGCAGTGCAGATTTTATATGTTTAGGTTATTCAATTTGATAATGTTTATTAATTTGAGGCCTGCACCTTAACCACTCGACCACAGAGTTGGACACGACACGACAAACGAATTTTTCACAAAATGCGAATTTAAATAAATATTTCTTTCTTATTTGTTTGTTTTGAGCAAATCGTTTAAGAAATATTAATCTTATTAAAACTAAATTAGGACTGTTACCCGCTTCAGTGGCCGAATGGTCTAAGGCATCGCTCTCGTGTTAGACTGGCCTGCAGATTACGGGGAGATCGGGGTTTAAATACCTGTCGGGTCTAATGAGGTTTTTTTTTCCTGAACGGTCTTTCATTCTACTTTCACGCAAATGCGGGTATATTACCTCTAAAATAGTTCCTTCCTGATTCCTACCTCCCTAGAGTGATGATCATGTAGGCCTATGCGTATAATCTGAGCCGAGTCCAAGATATGATTACCACTTATCTTATTGTCATTTTTTGCGGACATCCATTCTATAATCCATGGAGTGAACTGGTGGTCTAGGGGTAAGGTGTCAGACTTCTGTGCTGAGGGTCCGAGGTTCATTCCTCGGTCCCGGCACAGATTTATCTTATTGCCAAACCCTTCCTTCACCTCTGACAAGACGTGTATTAATCACAACTTGTGAATGTGAGGAATGCCAGGCCTCCACCATGGTTCGGATCCCACGTTAAACTGTAGGTCCTCCATTTCATCTCGCAATCACCCTACCATTACACATTAGCGTAAGTGCGTATAACCCGAACGGGTAGTAAGACGCGGTGCTAATAATAATATAATCTGTGGCGGAAGATAAAGTAGGTAGTTGCAATTTAAACGGTACATAGCACTCACTGTAGTCATGTTTCTGAAATAATGTGCACGCATTATTGGACCGGGGCAGTAAATTCTATTTATGAAATTCTGCGATATATAATGAAAACGATACTTGCCAGCCTACTCACTGAAACTTAATTTTAAGAGTAATAGTATTATAATGTTATACGTAAGACATACATTAAGACCCCGTTAAACCGAACCTCGGTAGTCCGAAATTACGGATAATCCAAACACACTTTTCAGAAAACTGGAGGGGTAGTGGAGAGGGAAATTAATTCAAATCAGATATATTTTATTGTTTAACAAGCTCAAAGCTAAAATCGAACTGTAAGAAACTGATAATGTTGTAATCAACACATTGAGTTTTCCTGTAACTAACAATAATTACAGTAAATATTACGTGATATACATCAATTAAATAAATAAAAATTGATTTAAACTTATTCAAATGTAATTTAAAATTCGTGAACATATGTGTATTCTCCCTGTTAATCCAAATTTTCGTTTATCCAAACAAGCTTAGGTCCCAATTAGTCCGGATTAACGAGGTTCTAGTGTAATACTATTTTGAAAAAGGATTCGATGGCATGGTATACAACGTGTATCTAAAACATTGCATCAAACTTTGGCAGGCATATTATTATTATTATTATTATTATTATTATTATTATTATTAGCACCGCGTCTTACTACCCGTTCGGGTTATACGCACTTACGCTAATGTGCAATGGTAGGTTGATTGTGAGATGAAATGAAGGACCTACAGTTTAACGTGGGATCCGAACCACGGTAGAGGCCTGGGGCAGGCTATTCCTTGGGTGAAAATACCCTAAGCAGTTTTCATAATATTTCACACAACAGTCGTTTTTAGCTCTATCTTTAGGGGTGTATACCACCCTTATTATTCAAGATGGACCCTAGGTTGCTGATGTGAATTATTCTATTTTCACCCAAAGAATAGCCTGCCAAAGTTTGATGCAATGTTTTAGATACACGTTGTATATCTGGAGAGGATGTGTTTCGGGGACGTAAAGTTAATGTTGTTTTAATTGTGTAACCAACTTAAATGTTTCCACACGAAGATGAAAGAACATGCCGGCTACTACTGACCAAGTCCCGTTACCTGGCAGCCGCAAGCGTTAGATGCGCTACATTCCTTGATGTACCATACCATTTCACCGTGTCTTACCACGGTGAACACATGGTTCTACTATTCTCTTTCAAACCAACGTCAACTCATTTCACTGGCTCTTCTAAGAAAACTCTTTTGGTCTGTCTTTCATTGTGCTGAACTTGTGTGGACCCGAACAATGCTTGAATTCTCAGGTGTTGATTGAAACACAAACACAAACACATCGTTTCTTAAGGTCATTTGACAATAAATATTTTATTGCATAGTTTTAACGAGTGTTTAATTATATTTATGAGCCCCGTAAAAATGGTGAGACGCGATAAATCGAGAAGTGCCTTACAAAGATGGAATCAAATACTTTTTCCTTTGATAGTTTTTAGATATGATTTACAATGTTTTTGAAAAGAGAAATGAAAAGAAATCGTCTTGTTACACGAAATCCTCCTATAAAATTAAATAACACCGCTTTTACAAAAAAAAAAATCTTTATATAAACACGAAATTAAGCAGAAATGTTGACCCTGCTGTAATTTGATTAGTATTTTGTTGTAGTTTAAACTAACTTCAGGCTACAAAATTGTGAGATATGCAGACAAACTTGACAAAGAATTTTAAAGCAAATATATAACGTTTCAATAGCAAATTTTAATTTCGTATACATTCTCTCAACATGTAAATAATAATTAAACAACTCAGATAACATGTAATTTTGAATAAACACGAAATAACACTGAAAAATGAGATTTAAAAAACGAAATTTAACTAAAAATAAAACAATTTTTACGGGGCTTTAATTATAAGCTATAAATAGTGATTCGATGATTTCAAACTATTACAGTTCACAAGCTATAACTTACTATTCTATGTGTTTTACGTACCATTGTTAAGGTAAAGTAATTCGTTTATGGGGCTGAAATTTAGTATAACTAAACATTCATATGAGGTGTGTGTGGACATGAAATATTTATAGTATTAATAGTATTAACAATAATAATATTGGTAATATACATATTAATTTAATTATTTATGATATTAATAGTATTATTGCTATTAATATTATTACTATTAGTATGCTTGACCTCGGTGGTCTTGGGATGAAGTTCTTACCTCAGGACTAGATGATCGCAGGTTCAAACCCAGAAGGGGTCAACAAATTTTCCTTGACCGATAAAAATCCGTAGCACAACTTCCTTCGGAGGAGAAGTAAAGTCGTCGGTCCCATGTCGATTGTGGCATGTAAAAGAAGGTGTGTGAAAATACCTTTTCTGGCAAAATTGATATGCACTTTCGTTCTCGCTCATAGAAATTATTGTGTGCTCATGTAATTAGTAGGTTCAGAAAGTGCATGTTAAGTACCTCAAATAAATAAATAAATAAAATTAATACATTTCTATAATATCAATATTTGATTGAAATATTTATACTATTAATATTATTATTTATATTATAAATATGTTAATCCTTAATTGTATGGATCTCATATGAATGTTTAGTTATACTAAATTTCAACCCCATAAACGAATTACTTTACCTTAATTATGGTACGTAAACCACATAAAATAGCAAACTTGACATCTCATTACTAAAGAGCGGTAATGATTTGAAATAATTGAATCACTATTTATAGATTATAATTATACACTCGTTAAAATTGAGTGATAAAATTATTATTGGTGATATGTGGGTCTCCCATTCCACAGTGATGAATTAATGGCATGGGGTCTGGGTGTTGTGTCTGTTCTATTTAAGTTGGTTAAAAAGTCGCGTTTACGATACTAAGAGTGTTCCATTTGACTAGATGTAACCTACACTAAAGCCTCGTTTATTATGTAACAAATTGGACCTAACACATGAGGAAAAGTAAGCTGTGTCGCCAACTTGTTAGACCAACATCCTGGGTTCTCCGTTAGTTTTTAATCAGTCTACACATTTCTAGCCATGGATAACGACATATTACTCGCCGTTCTTCATTTATTGTGTTGACAGGAAGTGTACTCTTGCAGAAAAAACCAAAACGTAAGAAACGGTGGGGGGTTTGAAGTTTTCCTTAGCTAAATTATCGAAGACCGGACGTCAGACAAATCTCAGCAGGTTGTCAATCACGTTTCTCGGCCTAGATCGTATAATTGTTTCCCACCCACTCTGTAGAAGATATTATTTATGTACTTTATTCCGATTAAGAATTTTATACTCGCTTCGTTGGCCACGTGGTCTAACACGCTACTCTCGCAGTAAACTAGACTGCCGATGACGAGGGAATTGAGGTTCGAATTTCGGTGTAATTATTACATAAGCGTATAACATTAACGGGTAGTAAGACGCAATGCTAAAAAAAAATTTTTTTTGGGAACTTACAAAGTATGTAAGAATGTGAATATAATGTCGGAGACCAAGCCTTGTCATTTAATTTAGACTTAATTCAACCCATTTTCTGCTCTTTATATTGGGTGATTGCATGGTTTAGGGTGTCACCCTCGTTTTAGACTGGACATCCAGTGACGGTAAGGTCGGGGTTAGAATACCGGTCGGGTGTACTGGGGATGTTTTTTTTTCTCAAACGGCTTACCACTCTTCCTTCACGCAAATGTGGGTACATTTACTATGAAATTGTACTGTCCTCATTCTTATTCCACTAGCGTAACTAATATGGCGAGGGTAAATTCAAATTGGTAGCTCAAAGAGAAAAACAAATATTGAGCTTTATATCACTGAATCAGAACAGTTAAAATGATACCAAGTAAAATTTAAAATTGTTAGTAAAAAAAAACACACATGGTGTAGTCCTCCAAGCGAGCTATATCGACCGAGCGGCCGCCACCGTTAGCAATGATAGTTCTAACATTTGCGGATAGAGGGTGTCATGTCGTCAGCACAAATAGCTGTTAATCACATTTTTATAAACCACAGCTGCTACCTCTTAATTCAAGTAACTCCTCATTTTTACTGACGGACCAGTTAGTAAAATGGTGTCAAAATTACCAAATTATACAACTGGACTAAACATGGTGGTGTAGTTGGCTAACGCGCTAGTCGTGTTAAGCTCGACCACCGAGGACGGGGAGATCGAGGTTCGAATCTCGGTCGGGTGAACTGGGGTGGGTTTTTCCTAAATGGTTTTCCACTCTCCCTCCACGTAAATGCGGGTTCACTTCCTCTAAATTCAACCTTCCCAATTCCTAATCCATTAGAGTAATTAGTACTTAAGCGTATAACCCGAACGAGTAGTAAGACGCGGTGCTAATTATTATTATTATTAAGAATAAGTTATAGCAATTATTTTTCTCCCAAAATAGTTTTGATAATTATTTTAAGCAATATTTTTTTAAATTTCGATGTTCAATTCCTCTAGTTCATGTTTTATTGAACTTCTTATTTAATGATGGCATTGTGATAATTTAGTTGAGACCAATGCTTATTATTTTGTTGTCCCTTTTAGTATACTAAATATTATATATTTTAGATGATATGAAATACACTTGATTTTGATTAGATTTTTGGTCTACATTGTGGTGCTTGTTTCACAAGATAATTTATTGTCTTTAATAAAATTGGTTCGTCCCAGCGTAAGGAGCAATATGTATTAATAATAATAGTAATAATAATAATTAGTACATATTATTTGGACAGAAAACCATATTTATTAACTTTACTATTTGACAAGTGTACAACCCGAACGGGTAGTAAGACGTGATGCTAAATAGTAATAATAATATTATTTTAACATGGACAAGGTCAGTAACGAATGGGCGTTGAAAGAATGTGGTTTGAAAGGGAATAAGATAAATAAATGTGAAAGAAACGTCTTGCGTTGGTTTGGTCGTGTTGAGAGGATGAGTGTGAATTGAGTGACGAAGCAAATATATGAAGGTAGAGTGTGTGGGTCAAAAGGAAGGGGTAGGCTATGTATGACGTGGCTAAATTTTGCAGACGAATGTGTGAAAAAGAGAAATATTAAGAGTTTTAAGAATAAAAGAGCATGCGTGACTCAATGTATAGATGTTGCTGAAGTGAAGGAAGTATACAAGGATAGGGAAGTGTGGAGAAAGTTAGTGAGGATGGATTAAGTACGGAGTTGTTGTTTTTTGAGCTATCTACACCGTTTATTTTCTACCCCGCGAGGGAACGGCATGATTATGTATGTATATATCTATTACTATTTGAACGTAGTCTATTGCATCGATTTATTACCATGTGTTTAATATGACAATAATAATTGGAACATTAAAATATGTAATGGTTGTAAAGTAGAATGTATAATTGAAGCCAAGATTTTTTTAAAAATAAATCAATAAGTTTTATGGTTCTGGTAAAGACACGCACACAAATAAAAGAAAAAGGCTTCAACTTAACATGTTAAGTAACACCTGACCTTAGTACATTCCTTAGACATGGCATTATATTTATTTTTCAATTGAAGGTTATCTTGTTCGCATTATATTATTATACATTGTTTCTGTAATCTACAAATGAAAGGTATTGGGGAAAAATGGAGGAGAGTCCCATTTTTACTCAAATTAAGTTAGTGCTGCCATCTGTTAGAAGATCATGAGACCTTTCTAATTAACTTTACATTGTGGTTAAAAGAGGTCTCTGTCACATTTAAGTTATTTAAAAATGTATTTGATGGGACCTTTATGTGATTTGAAATATAAAAGTGGTCCAGGAAAATGTGTGATGAGACTGGCTATACCACTTTTTCCCCCTGTACCATTCAAATGTTAATTCTACTGAAACAAAAAAAAGATTAATTAAAAAGTAAAATATATATCTCTTCAGAGTTTCAGGAGGTTTATATAAATTACATTTTGGGGTCAGCCTTTCACACAAAAAAAACAACAATGTATCCTCGTTATTTATTTTCATTAACATATTTTTTATACAGTTTGCATGAAATAAAGATAAAGCCTCTTTCTCTTTCTCTTCTTATTCTTATTAGGTGTTCTGTCTTACGGCAGGTCCATTCCTTTTGTCTGTGAAATTAGTCCACCAATGCGCCCTGTCCTCTGCTTCCTCCTTCAGCTCCCAGAATTTTCTTCTTTCCTTCAAGTTATTCATTATTTGAATTTTTAATCCTCCTTCTTCCTAAGCTCCTCTTTCCCTCAACCTTTCCTTCTATGACGTCATGCAGAAGACAGTTCCTCATAAGGATGTGTTTGATACTGTTTTCTTTGTACCGAAGAATCACATCCAAAATGGTTCTCTTCTCACCCACTCTTCTTAGTACTTGTTCATTTGTCACCCTGTCTGTCCACCTAATATTCTCAAGTCTTCTCAACAATAATAATTTTTATCCATCCATGACTGTTTCCAGCCTGTGGTCAGTTCTATATTCAAGCCATATATTTTCCACTACCGGCTTACTAGGCCTGTCGTATGCCCTATAATCTAACTTAAGACTAGAACAGGCACAACATCCATCCCCCGGTTATTAATTCGTCACTGTGAAAGAGTAATCCCATATTTTCATCAATGATAATTTTTCAGCCATGCCGGGAATCGAATCCAGGACCTTTTGCTCAGTAGACATACACTATAACGACTGAGCTAAGGCATCGGACTTCAACAAAACTAATCTCCTTTAAAATAATCGTAGGTGAAAGATCAGTTTAAAAAACAATCATTATCTTTGTTGCAAGCGTGTTGTGGCTTTTTATAAAACTTGGTGCTGTTAAAACGAGTTTCTTGGGGTTTGAGGGCTACTGACTTGATGGACACCTGCACAGACATTCTTTTGATGCCTGAAATAGCCCTTCTCTTCTTGGTACTTTAGATTAAATACGTAACTAATTTACTGATACCGGCATGAAAGTATAAAACAATGAATTTTAAACCTGCTCGAAGCTTCAAAATTTAAAAGCCAAATATGATCCTATCTAAGATTCGATTTTGATTCGAAGTTACTACTTTTAATATTTGAAATATTTGAAATCGGATTTGAAATTTAAGATCGAAATAAATTTCAGTTTCAGTTTTGTTGGGATGCATTAAGAAATTCAGATCTAAAAGTTAAAAATTTTGAACAATATTACGTCCTACTGTATGAGTAGTGTACCCGACCTATCGTAACACCCCTTCATACCTAAAACTGTCTATATCTAATGCCTTTAGAGCGTTCATATCGAAAACGGTCTATATTAGTGACGCGTTGTTATTGTAACTTGTATCCTGTTGTGACGTCACCTGTAACCTTGAACATGTACGTGCTTGTCTGACATCTTCGTAGCCGGTATCCTGTTGTTGTTATTGCAACTTGTATCCTGTTGCCCCCTGCCCCCCGCCCCCCGCCGTTGTTGTGACGTCACCTGTATCCTTGAACATGTACGTGCTTGTCTGACATCCGTGTTGTTATAGCAAGCTGTGTGTTTGTCTGACATCCTCGTTCCACCGTGCTCGTGTCCCGGGTGTTACGCGTTGTTATTGTATCCTGTTGTGACGTCACCTGTTGTTTCTCAGGCGTTGTATCCTGTTTTGACGTCACCTGTATCCTTGAACATGTACGTGCTTGTCTGACATCCGTGTTGTTATAGCAAGCTGTGTGTTTGTCTGACATCCTCGTTCCACCGTGCTCGTGTCCCGGGTGTTACGCGTTGTTATTGTAACCTGTGACGTCACCTGTTGTTATTGTAACCTGTATCCTGTTGTGACGTCACCTGTATCCTTGAACATGTACGTGCTTGTCTGACATCCGTGTTGTTATAGCAAGCTGTGTGTTTGTCTGACATCCTCGTTCCACCGTGCTTGTGTCCCGGGTGTTACGCGTTGTTATTGTATCCTGTTGTGACGTCACCTGTTGTTGTAATCTGTGACGTCACCTGTATCCTTGAACATGTACGTGCTTGTCTGACATCCGTGTTGTTATAGCAACCTGTGTTTGTCTGACATCCTCGTTCCACCGTGCTTGTGTCCCGGTGTTATTGTAACTTGTTAGTTACCCCCAGGGCAGCCATTAGCTTAGGAGGACTTTAAATTTTTTTTTTAATTTTTTTTATTTTTTTTATTTTTTTTATTTTTTTTTTTGCTTGAATAAAACACTATATTACAAAACATACATTTATTATACATTAAAGGTTTTTACAGACATATTATACACTTTTACAAGAATGACGCATATATTCGTTCATGCGTTTTTCTACAGTGACTCTTAGATGTGTCAGTAAAATTGTTTTCAGTTCACAATCCAGCATGTAATAGTCCAAACCGACGACTTGTCGTGTATAGTAGGTAGCACTGAGGAGATCCAGGTTTCTGATGTGCGTTTCCACCGTAGGCTGATCGAGGTCGATGACGTCCGCCGATTCGTCGCACACATCTACGACGAGCGTGTCGATCAGATCGTTGCAATAGCGCACGACAGGTGTCGACCACATATCCCTGCGGTCGACGGCTGCGTCGATGAGGTCCCACACATCGCAGAGACGCGCCCAGCTAGGTGCTAGATAGGCGACCCGTTTGAGTCCCGCGTCCTGTTTTTCGCTGATGACCACCATACGGTCACCGCACATACGTCTCAGGGAGATTTCATGGTTAGTCAGAGTGATCTTCTGCGGAGGATGCGTGTTGGTGAAAAACTTTGATATGACCTGCTTGTAGCCGCCCAGTTCTTGCCACTCTGTACGGTTGAACACGGCGCAGTTCCCGCCGCATTTTTCTAGCTGGACATAGGGCGTAAAGTCGTTCTGGACGCTCATGCCGACGATGACTCGCTTGGCGTCGACCGCGTCCAGCGGAAATAGAGTGTTGAAAATACCGGCGACGGCGAGCGGCTTCACCTGCCTTGCGCATACGTCTTGGCCTTCCATGATTATGCCCGGCAGGCCATCGGAGCGCCCCTTTTATAGGCGCACGCCGATTGGACGCACCCTCTTGCAGGGCGGCGGCGGCAGGAACCCACAGTCTTGAAAAATGTGTTGTAATATCTCAACACGTTAGCGTCGTTGGCGGCACGATCGGTGGGCGAGAATAGGGCGAGGAAAGTTTTCATCGGAATGTTCTGGGCGCGATAGAGAAGGTACACGAGACAGTAATGTCCGCAAACGTCCGAGGCTACGCTTTGAAGTTGTATCGTGTTATGAGTCGTGCGACAAGTGTTTTTGCGTATAAATGCCAGATGTGACTTTATACGGGGTGGAAAACCGTAGCTGTCAAAGTATTCTCCCGCACCGTTCTTGTCGATAAAGATGGCGACCCAATGCTTGCCGGGCTCGGTGTGTGGATCGGTGTTGACGACGATAGCTGCAGGTCGCGCTATTCTCGCGGGTAGTTGATCAGCGGGGAAAACACCCGACCGTACAGAACGGAACCACGGGCTTGTTTTCAGCGCACGTCTTATGGTGTGCGTGTCCATCTTCAATCATCCAGTCTCGAAGCCCCAAAACGATGGAGGCCGAACAGAAATTCCGCACAGAACTGTGCGCTGTGCACATGATGCGCCCCAATTTAAGTGTTTTCAAAGAAGGACAACCTCTGTCGTACAGATCTACGATGGGCGTAGGCGTGTATCTGGCCAGAAACATTTTCTTTTCCGCTCCTTTGACGTAGACGGTTTCTGCGCGCGTCGTGGCGCGGGAGATGAGGGATTCTAGCATGGTGTAATCCACATCACCGTTATCCCAGGGGATACCGTGCAGATGGTTGACGATATAGTAGGCTTGTTTTTTAGCGGCGGCTGAAAGTTCCTCGATAGCGAACGGGGGCCTTAACACCCAATGTTGAAGTAATGTTCCGCATACACTCAGTTCCTTGACGATAAACTCGTTGTTGTCGTCGATGAAACTCTGGAAATCCACGACGACGTCCATGATTTAAATGACGAGTGTAAGGGGCGGGAAGCCGCTTATATTAACTCCCATAGTCGGTCACGACGTTTCTGTCCTTGTCGACGGTGATGATGTTGGCAAACTCCCCGTACACGATACAGTTGACGGTTTCGGTGATAGCTCTGGCGAAGCTCACTTCGATGCTCAGAGAACCGTACCGCGTCAAATTCCAATGCGACGAGATGTGGGCGGAGAGATTGGGTGTGAGATCGAAAGCTACGAGACATGACTGTGCTTGTCTTGAAAATCACCTCGGTTCCACGTGCTTGTCTGGCACCCGTGTAAACACGAAGACTGTGCTTGTTGAGGGCACCCCCAGGCCCCAAAACCACCCCCTATGATCGATAATTGGTGATCGATGATCGATGATCGACTAAGGGACGTCAAGGGGTGAGATGTGTACCCACCGAACCCTCCAACACCTCCTGAATGAAAGAAATAAAATAATAAAATTAGTGATGTACTGTCATTTGCGGAGGGTTGAAATGTGAAAACAGTCAAAGCTATAATTTATGCTTACTCCTGCTAGATATCTTTGACGGTAGTCGAACCGGGGACTTTTGGTGTAACAATATAGCGTTTGTCGACCTTGCAGGTAATCTAACTCGGGACCCTTCGCAAAGTGTGTGTAATAAAATAAACTAGAACCCTAGGACAGCTTCAAATACAATCTAGGGCAGTTAATTTATCACTATGAAGGGTTAAAACGTTTGGCGCTTGTTATTGTAACTTGTTAGTTACCCCCAGGGCAGCCATTTAGCTTAGGAGGACTATACTCTGTTCGGTAAAAGATAAACTATAATACGTGTATCTGAATGGGATGTCAAACCCGGTCCTCAACTCGTATTACTAACCGATCGGGTTATACGCACTCATGTTGACGTGTGAGATGACCGGCGTTGAAGCCTAATAACAGCGGATGCGTCGCGAGTACCATAAACTAAATACATAATCTCCCCATTTTATTTTATAATGTAGCCTTATTTGTATTTACATATAGTTTGCAGCAATATAAGTAACAATGTCCCCCATAACACTCACTCTTCCTCAACTTCTCGAGCATTGATGATGAAATAATACAATAGTATGTAACATACATAAATATACACTTCACGTGAAAATAAGATAATTATTTACAGACACATCCCTAAGACAGTGGGGAAGTGAAAAAAATAATAGATTTCTTACAGTCTGTTGTAAAAGAAGAGCAAAACAGTTTCTTTTGAAGAGCTAATTTAATAGATATAATGATATATAAACTTTAATTTTTAAATATTAATATATAGGTCGTCATAAATCTGTACAGGTTTATAGCATTTCAAACTCCGACACTTAGGATAGTATAATTTTGAGAAGCCTTTACTATATCACAATCTGGAAAACTTATAAAGGAGGCTTTATCTTTTCCAAAACAAGCTGAACGTCTAAGTGTATAAACCAAGTCTACAGACCCAGTATAGTCCAGATCGCTTTCTTCTCAATCTGCTATAGTGTTGGAGCCCATTCACTATAGCTTATAGATAGAATGAAGATTCTTGAAGGTATCCTCTATCTTCAAAGCAGTTTTATTTGTCATGTCAAACACTCCCCAAATATTTCACTACAATCAAAATTGCTTTAACCATTTACAAATATTTTAAATTTTAACGACATATTGATAAGTAATTTACCATTTATTTAAGGGTCGAAATTAAAATCCTAAAACCATCCTGAGCTATGATCATACACAATCTTAATATTAAGTTTGAACAAAATACAATAAAACATTTCATCTGTAGACTCTGGGACAGACATTGAGATATATTACATTGTAAGTTTCACTTTTGCTTCCGGAGCAAATAAAACGTCAAGTTTGTCATAATCTTGAAATAGTAAATGTTTATGATAAGGTATCTAATAAAACCCTTTATTGTAGATTGAAAATAGTCAAGATAATTAAACCAAAATGTCATTTACTTATAGGACTTTAAGTAAACAATTTTGTTCAAGTTGGAAATATTAAAAAGCTTAAACAACAACATTCATGAGAGCAGTTATGAATACGAAATTTAAATGTACAAGGTATTTTATTCATTGCTAATAATCAATAATATATTGTTTTATACAAATTAACTTTGGTATTAGGTTTTAATGCCAGAGTGATTTTCGTATCTCTCAGATTTTGCCCACAGAAAAATTCAGGCAATTTCTTTATATATTAAATGTTTTAAATATATTTAACGCTTAAGATTGCTGCAATTTTAAGAATGATAATTATGTTGCTATTTGTTTTGCTTAGTCTTTTTCATATCCTATAAACATTTTGAGCATTTTTTAAAAAAAACAAAATAAAATAATTGAAAAAAGATAGTTATTAAAATAAGAATTTATAGTTACCATATTTTTAATTGGTTTATTAAAAATAATTATAAACCTGTATTATTTAAAATATTTTTATCCATTGTTCTCTCACCGATGATTATAAGAATGATAAATCTTTGAAATTATTTCTGAAAATGTATTCATCATCAACAATGTTTTGAATCAAAGCTTGAAGTTACATTGTAAGAAAAGATTTAATTATCTCATCAGCACACAACTGAACTAATGCTATGTATGAAGTGGACATACGGTGAGTTTTAAAACATTTATGATGTATATTAAGCTTATGAAATAACCTCAACTGTATATTCCATCTTAAAATATAGATCGTATTTTTTTAGAAAATATTTGTTTAAGATGGAAATGAAGTAGATGTGACAGTTCAAGTTAAAGAAATACATCAATAAATTATTTATTTGCTAACCCTCTTTTAAAGACAGCTATAACATTTAAATATCTTACGCGTAAATTATTAACATTTGTAATAAAAAAAATAGAGCAGGAAATGTTGGAAAGTCGTATTTTAAATAGCTTTACCAATCGTTCGCACAAATCAAAGTTTTAACAAATTTATCTTACACAAATCAAAGTTGATTTTTTACAAATACTTTAAATATTTATTTATACAAACATAGCTCACACCATGAAAAGTATACTTGTAATATTTATTTACACAAATCAAAGTTTTAACAAATTTATCTCACACAATTAAAAATATATTTATTTACACAAATCAAAGTTTTTACAAATTTATCTCACACAATTAAAACTATATTTATTTACACAAATCAAAGGTTTTTTTTACAAATACTTTAAATATTTATTTATTGGAATTTTTACTTACAAATACTTTAAAATATTCATTTATTTATACAAACATAGCTCACACCATGAAAAGTATACTTGGGATATTTATTTACAAGTATATCTCATACTATGAAAAGTATACTTGGAATATTTATTTACAAAAAAATTATAGTTATAGAATATATATACTATGGAAACACTAATCAATTTATTGAGTTCGTAGTGGGAATAGTGGCCTCGGTACTAAATTACAAAGTCCGGTTTAAAAATTATTTTAACATATATGTACAGATGGTTTCAGATTTGACTAGAATAAAAATATATACAAACAACTAATTCTATTTGACTAGAAATAACCAGGTAGGTGGAGATTTATAACGGCGGATAAAAATATCCCGGATGCATAAAATATGCTTGTTTTCATGCAGAAAAGAAAATCATGTTGCTATTTGTTTTGCTTAGTCTTTTTCATATCCTATAAACATTTTGAGCATTTTTTAAAAAAAATAATTGAAAAAAGTTCACTCTAGACAGTTCCACTGACATACCATTTTTCAAAAATTTTGAGCAATATTTTTTTCATAATTTTTTTCTGCATGAAAACAAGCATATTTTTTTCTTGATTTATTTTATGTACCCAGGATACTTTTTTTATATTTTTTATCCTCCAGTATAAATCTCCACCTACCTGATTTTTTCTAGTCAATTATAATTAGTTGTTTGTATATATTTTAATTCTAGTCAAATATAATAAACTGTTTGTATATATATATCCCCCGCTCCCTCCCATCCTATAAATACAAGTTCATTTAGCATATAAGCTCACTCTCAAACATTATGGACAAGTTGAAACATCCATTTTCGGCCATCATCAGCGGCCCTTCCGGCTGCGGGAAGTCACACTATGTTGCCGAATTTATCCGCAACTTGGACACGATGTTTGATTTGTGTAAGATAAATTTGTTAAAACTTTGATTTGTGCGAACGATTGGTCAAGCTATTTAAAATACGACTTTCCAACATTTCCTGCTCTATTTTTTTATTACAAACGTTAATAATTTACGCGTAAGATATTTAAATGTTATAGCTGTCTTTAAAAGAGGGTTAGCAAATAAATAATTTAATGATGTATTTCTTTAACTTGAACTGTCACATCTACTTCATTTCCATCTTAAACAAATATTTTCTAAAAAAATACGATCTATATTTTAAGATGGAATATACAGTTGAGGTTATTTCATAAGCTTAATATACATCATAAATGTTTTAAAACTCACCGTATGTCCACTTCATACATAGCATTAGTTCAGTTGTGTGCTGATGAGATAATTAAATCTTTTCTTACAATGTAACTTCAAGCTTTGATTCAAAACATTGTTGATGATGAATACATTTTCAGAAATAATTTCAAAGATTTATCATTCTTATAATCATCGGTGAGAGAACAATGGATAAAAATATTTTAAATAATACAGGTTTATAATTATTTTTAATAAACCAATTAAAAATATGGTAACTATAAATTCTTATTTTAATAACTATCTTTTTTCAATTATTTTATTTTGTTTTTTTAAAAAATGCTCAAAATGTTTATAGGATATGAAAAAGACTAAGCAAAACAAATAGCAACATAATTATCATTCTTAAAATTGCAGCAATCTTAAGCGTTAAATATATTTAAAACATTTAATATATAAAGAAATTGCCTGAATTTTTCTGTGGGCAAAATCTGAGAGATACGAAAATCACTCTGGCATTAAAACCTAATACCAAAGTTAATTTGTATAAAACAATATATTATTGATTATTAGCAATGAATAAAATACCTTGTACATTTAAATTTCGTATTCATAACTGCTCTCATGAATGTTGTTGTTTAAGCTTTTTAATATTTCCAACTTGAACAAAATTGTTTACTTAAAGTCCTATAAGTAAATGACATTTTGGTTTAATTATCTTGACTATTTTCAATCTACAATAAAGGGTTTTATTAGATACCTTATCATAAACATTTACTATTTCAAGATTATGACAAACTTGACGTTTTATTTGCTCCGGAAGCAAAAGTGAAACTTACAATGTAATATATCTCAATGTCTGTCCCAGAGTCTACAGATGAAATGTTTTATTGTATTTTGTTCAAACTTAATATTAAGATTGTGTATGATCATAGCTCAGGATGGTTTTAGGATTTTAATTTCGACCCTTAAATAAATGGTAAATTACTTATCAATATGTCGTTAAAATTTAAAATATTTGTAAATGGTTAAAGCAATTTTGATTGTAGTGAAATATTTGGGGAGTGTTTGACATGACAAATAAAACTGCTGCTTGTTTTTTTTCAGGATATTATGTTTAAGTATACATGACTGATTACTGGTTTTTAAAAATTTAGTGAATATGGCTCCAAAAATTTGTTTAAAATATATCTGGGGGGTGTTTGCCGTGTCAAATAACACTGTATAATTTTTCTAAAGGGAAAATAGCAGTTAAATAATGTATATTTTTATAATTACAGATTTTTAAACAAAGTACCTATAAATTTAACTACTGCTAGTAGAGGATAGAATGTTTAGTAATGGCGAATGGTACATATAGGCCTATAATCCAAAGAAGCTATAGCACACACATTTCGAGTGATTGAAGCCACCACACCTAGGTCTAAATGAAAACCATGTCTTGAATCTACGCTAAATAATTATTTGGATAAAAATATAACTTTCAAAACTTTAATGGTCACTACCAATGAAAACTCAACTGAAATTTTCAGCACAATCATTAATCTTTCTTGTTGTATAACCATTACCCATATAACTTTTGAAAATAAATTTTAAAACTCTGTTCAGACAAATCATGTCAGCAACAGTCTATAACCTAGTAGAGAGGATATGTCTATACTATAGTAAAAAAGAACAAACATGATATTTAGATTGGTTTTATTAACACTTTAAGTTTGAGTATAAAATTATTTCTTTTAACATAAACTCATTGGTTAAGGAAAGTTACAATTTCGTTTTTTAACCTAACACATGATTAAACACACAAACAAATTTAACTTGGTATATTAAACAAACCATGTCAGCAACAGTCTATAACCTAGTAGAGAGGATATGTCTATACTATAGTAAAAAAGAACAAACATGATATTTAGATAGGTTTTATTAACACTTTAAGTTTGAGTATAAAATTATTTCTTTTAACATAAACTCATTGGTTAAGGAAAGTTACAATTTTGTTTTTTAACCTAACACAAGAATAAACACACAAACAAATTTAACTTGGTATATTAAACAAATATCTCGAATACACGATTAAACATAAACAAATCAAACCTAACTTATCAAACAAAGTCTGGTTTATATAGTTGAAATCTAACATGTCATATTAAACAAATGTCTTGGAAATAAAACAATCTAATCTAACATAATAAAAATATATCCTAGTTAAAGTTCAATATCTTAACCTAAACTCTTAAATTTGATATTATGTTTAAGTATACATGACTGATTACTGGTTTTTAAAAATTTAGTGAATATGGCTCCAAAAATTTGTTTAAAATATATCTGGGGGGTGTTTGTCGTGTCAAATAACACTGTATAATTTTTCTAAAGGGAAAATAGCAGTTAAATAATGTATATTTTTTATAATTACAGATTTTTAAACAAAGTACCTATAAATTTAACTACTGCTAGTAGAGGATAGAATGTTTAATAATGGCGAATGGTACATATAGGCCTATAATCCAAAGAAGCTATAGCACACACATTTCCAGTGATTGAAGCCGCCACACCTAGGTCTAAATGAAAACCATGTCTTGAATCTACGCTAAATAATTATAGTATAAAATTATTTCTTTTAACTTAAACTCATTGGTTAAGGAAAGTTACAATTTTGTTTTTTAACCTAACACAAGAATAAACACACAAACAAATTTAACTTGGTATATTAAACAAATATCTCGAATACACGATTAAACATAAACAAATCAAACCTAACTTATCAAACAAAGTCTGGTTTATATAGTTGAAATCTAACATGTCATATTAAACAAATGTCTTGGAAATAAAACAATCTAATCTAACATAATAAAAATATATCCTAGTTAAAGTTCAATATCTTAACCTAAACTCTTAAATTTGATCTTGAGAGAGAGAGAGAGAGAGAAAGAGAGAGAGAGCTCATCTGATGTTGGAATGGTGTAATATCCCCAGAACAGAGTCGAGTTAGAGCCTGGTGATAATGCTTTAAGTTTGAGTATAAAATTATTGCTTTTAACATAAACTCATTGGTTAAGGAAAGTTACAAGTTCGTTTTTAACCTAACACAAGAATAAACACACAAACAAATTTAACTTGGTATATTAAACAAATATCTCGAACACATGATTAAACATAAGCAAATCAAACCTAACTTATCAACTAAAGCCTGGTTTATATAGTTGAAATCTAACATGTCATATTAAACAAATGTCTTGGAAATAAAACACAATCTAATCTAACACAATAAACAGACTATTACTTGTTGGATTATTTTTTTTCTTCTTGTCACGAACTGTAAACTCTGGTTTCACGATAGCCTGAGATTCTTCTCCCATAACAGGACGTTTCAGCTGTCGCTGTTTCTCGAACGTCTTGGATATATCGAGCTCCCAAGGATCACGGTTAGCATCCGCGAGATCGGACACTACCTCTGAAACAGAAAATAATCGAAAAAAGTATGAGCTAAATGCTATATATGAACAGATAAAGTCAGCATTCACATCAGACTGCACCTGTTAAAAGACACAAGTTCAATTGTTTATTCAGCTACTTGTACTCCTGGTTCGAAGGTCTAGCATTACAGTCCCGATTCTCAGAGCAGCGGCGGCCTAGACAGATTGTGTTAAATAGGCTGACTATAATGATCCAGTACCTGCTCATTCTAAATAATCAAAGTTTGAACCAACCTTCAAACGAGATGTCCGATGTATTACCGGTGACCCCTTTGTATACCAGCGCCAGCTTCTTAGTATTCAGCTCTTGCAGCTCTTCGTCGTTGAATGATTCAGAGATGCGACTAGGAAGATAGGTGAATTCGTTATTTCGCAGTTGCGCGATGATCTTTCTGCCAAACTTTGTTGTTACCGATTTGAAACTCTTAATCGGATATGGTATGCCTATATCTAATTCACTCAACTTCACCTGCTTCTGCACGCAGCACGACACGTTTTGAAGTTTATTGAGAATATCCATGGTGATGCTCAACCATTTATAACTGTTAGCAGGGTTGCAGAGAGGTCTTAAATAGGTATTCTATCCGCCTCCCTCCTCCACCTTCCTCCGAGTTGTAAACTAGGTAATTACAAGTTCCCAGAAAGTTGTTTTTCCAAACAATTTTCCCTATCCGGGTGTTTAGGACAGCCAAAGTCAAAGTTTTTGGAAGATTGTTTAGTTTTCTCTTTTTTTCACTCAAGGTCGATGAATTCCACTTTGTACATGTATAACCCCCCGCAGGGTAAATTTATGAAAGGCTTCTATCACAATTTCCTATGCTTTATTAAATAATCAAAAAATGTTTTATTTGCTTATCATCTAGACAGATAGTATTATTCAAAGACAAACTAGTGCATTCGGGCAGAACTTTTATTTGTACCGCCTATCACGTGACTCGACGTATGATTCTGTCGCGTGACTCGGCGTATGAATATGTTAAATAGCGAGAGGAATCGGGTTCGAGTTCCGGTCGGGTTTACCGAGGATGATTTTATTTAAATGGTTCTCACTCCACACTAATGTTGAATATATGTATTTATAACATATAATAACTGTTTAAGCATAACCTGGATGACATATCTGTTATTTCTAGTAATTATCCAATTAATCTTGTCTCAATAGTTAACACAAAAATATTTTAGGAAGCATTTGACTCGAATAACAAGTTTTTTAACAATAAAGCCTTACACTCATTTATTAATTTTGTGAAATTATGTTGCTTGTTATGTTTTAACTTTCATTTTAATATGTTTCATTTTTACATGTATAAGTTTCACAAATAATAACTTAAGTCAACTATTTTAACTTTCTATCAATCATCTTTTTTACTGTCATTGGTAAAATTTCTTAAGTATTACAGAACATATCTTCTTGTCAACATGTTTTTAAGCTGTTTACCTGTATAATTAATCATTCAATTAATAAGTTCATTATTGTTGCCATACTGGTGCCTATTAATTTTGTTAAGTCATGACCTTCGTTAACCTAGTATGTTTATCTCAAGAAATCAAAATGTTGTAAAGTCCTTAATTATAATATTAATAAATGTAATCTAGTTCTCCACCTACCTGTTTATTTCTATTAAAATAGAACTAGTTGTTTGTATATATTTTTATTCTAGTCAAATCTGAAACCAACTGTACATATATGTTAAAATAATTTTTAAACTGGACTTTATAATTTAGTACCGAGGCCTAGTACTTAAGCGTATTATAACCCGAACCCGAACGGTTATTAAAACACGGTGCTAAAAATCATTTAGGGCCTACAAGCAGTTTTAAGAATTTCTACTAAAAATTTTTTAACTCAGCACCAATTACTAATGATATGAAGAAAAAATGGCACATTATTTTATTATATTTTTTTCATCATTAATACGCTTTGTCAAAAGTGACAGTTGCAGATTTTATCATCTGACGAATGAATATATGAATGAAAGTAGTTTAAGTAACTTTCTTAAGTGTCAGAAACTACTTTCTAAAGTTTATAATTACAGATTGGTTATTGTGATCAACAAAATTATGTGTTTATTTTTATGAATAAAACATAGTAATTATTAATTGGTCACATACAGAAATATTATTATAAAATAATAATTGATTTTTCACCTTTTGGACATAACATTTTTTATTTTATCTCCAAAATATATTTTTCACTATATTTTATTTAAATTAACTAGAACCCTAACAAACTTTGTCTCTGTAAAATAACATGTTACAAATAGTTTGTCTTTCTCGTTAAAAATACTACAATTAGTCTTATAAATTACATTATTATTGTCTTCCAACCGGAGCTCCTCAATCAGGTACACCAAAAAATGGAAATGATTACACGAATAATATTTAAAACAATGTTTACATATCTTTATTAGTATCATTTTCTCACACAGAGTTTGTATGGATAAAATAATTAAATCCTTTTAATTTACTTTCTCTTTGGCGGTGGTAGCAATTATAATTTATGAATGAATGTGTGGGGTGTGTGGTGTGTGTGTGTGTGTGTGTGTGTGCGCGCGCGCACGCACGACACCTTACATTAGTTAAAATTATAAACTACTCGCATTTACCATTCTGGCATTGTTGACACGTGTATATTGTCACAACATATTCTAGGGATTTAAAAAATAATAACATTTTATTGCTAGTTATTTTTATTGACAATCAACAATTGCGGGTGATCGACGCTACCTGGTCGACCGACAATAAGGTGGGGTTGCAGGAAGAGCTTTTTAACTAGGCTATTTTTAACACAATACCACAGTGGGTCACGGGCAACACCGTGTGGGATTACTAAAAGGTAAGTGTGCCCTCATTTGCGTGAAGGTAGATAATGAAACCATTTGGAGGGGAAAAAAAACCCCATCAATTCATCCGACCATATTTGAACCCCATCACTGGCAAAAAAAGACTAGGTCCTTGGGTAGCAATCTACCGTCACAATGCATTGTATATATGCATCGATGGCCACATAGTCTAAGGCGTCACTAGATGGCCAATAACAGAGTGATCGATGTTTGATTTTTTCACTCCAATCAAATGCGGGTACATGCAGGAAGTACGATCGTTCTAACAGACATTAGCTGTGCTATAAATATCGAGGTTTGAGTCCCTGTGTGCACGCCTTTTAAATGTCAGGCTCATCTAATTCCAGCTGAGGTAAATTGAATCCCTGCAGTGTAAACTGTAGGTATTTCTTCCCCATGGCTGATACCTACATCGGTGCATGTCGACGGACGATACCCTTACCGCACATTTTGCTAGAAAGGGTACGTGTCACTCATAGTTATGGTGGGGGTGGTCGTGGGTTCGAATCTCGCCCTGGTGAACTGGGGGTGGTTTTTTACTCTCCCTCACTCCACGTAGAGTTTAAAGTCCTCCTAAGTTCTACTACTAGTTAATGGCTGCCCTGGAGGGATAACAACAGGATATTCAGACAATAACAAGCAACCGCTAAACGATAACAACCAGTTCTTGTGCTGTAAGCTAACATATTCTATACCCCCGGCCACGGATGCTGTTCTAGACCCTATAGTCGCCGCCGGGGCTGCGGGTGGGAGGGAGCATATCCGTGTTTTATTCTCCTTCCCGAGCGACGATTGATTACCAAAGGGGGGGCCTGGGGGGCTGCAGACAAGCACGGTCATATCTACCTGGCGGGGCGGGGGGTGTAGGGAATGCCCCCCGGGACACAAGCACGGTGGAACGAGGATGTCAGACAAACACACAGCTTGCTATAACAACACGGATGTCAGACAAGCACGTACATGTTCAAGGATACAGGTGACGTCACAACAGGATACAGGTTACAATAACAACAGGTGACGTCACAGGTTACAATAACAACGCGTAACACCCGGGACACGAGCACGGTGGAACGAGGATGTCAGACAAACACACAGCTTGCTATAACAACACGGATGTCAGACAAGCACGTACATGTTCAAGGATACAGGTGACGTCAAAACAGGATACAACGCCTGAGAAACAACAGGTGACGTCACAACAGGATACAATAACAACGCGTAACACCCGGGACACGAGCACGGTGGAACGAGGATGTCAGACAAACACACAGCTTGCTATAACAACACGGATGTCAGACAAGCACGTACATGTTCAAGGATACAGGTGACGTCACAACAACGGCGGGGGGCGGGGGCAGGGGGCAACAGGATACAAGTTGCAATAACAACAACAGGATACCGGCTACGAAGATGTCAGACAAGCACGTACATGTTCAAGGTTACAGGTGACGTCACAACAGGATACAAGTTACAATAACAACGCGTCACTAATATAGACCGTTTTCGATATGAACGCTCTAAAGGCATTAGATATAGACAGTTTTAGGTATGAAGGGCTGTACCGATAGGTCATGTACACTACTTGTATGTAAGTTATAGGGTTAATATATCGGCCTATTCATTTTATTTTAATATATCAGTGTTTTATGTTTTTAATTGGACTTGACTAAAAAAATAACCTAACCTTGTATTTTATTCTATTCTACACCTTAACCCAGTAGGTAACGTGTCTCCCTATTGAGTCCCGGGTTCGATTCCCGGCATGGCTGAAAAACTTATCATTGGTAAAATGTAGGTTTACCCTTTCACAGTGATAAATTAACGGCCGGGACTGGATGTTGTGCCTGTCCTCGTCTTAAGTTAGATTATAAGAGATATGAAGCTACGACAGGCCCAGCAAGCCTATAGTGAAGAATATATTACTTGAATTAAAAACTGACCACAGGCTGGAAACAGTAATGTATGTAAGTATATTATTCGGACTCGATTCAAAACATTTTCACTATAATCGAATAATTTCTAAAATACGATATTTGTTTCAAATTAGATTCGACATAGTAAGCGAGGATTCGTATTAGGTTGGAATAGTTGAAAATCTTGGATCGCAAAGGCTTAATGATTTTTAAATAAAAAAAAATTAATATTAGTCTTTGAGACATTTTCAATAACTACAAAGTTACTTAACCTAATTTAATGCTCGAATCCATTTCTACACGGTAATGAGATGTAAAATAGATAATTACAGTAAAACTCCTTTAGACCAAGCCACAATTTTCGGAAAACGAGGTTAATATTTAGTCAAGTGAAATGTATTTTATTGTTTAAAAAACTCAAAGTTAAAAAGAGAATTGTACTAAACAGCGATATCTGATAATAAATGTTTAATATTTACATGTTGTAGACAACACAATGTGTTTTCCTGTAACTAAAAATAATTACAGTGCATATTCATGTTATACATCAATTAAATAAATGGACATTTAATTAAACTCGCTCAACAGTAATTTAAAATTAGTGAAAATATTTTATCACTGTATTCTCTCGGTTAATCCGAATTTTCGTTAATCTCCCAACAGACCTCGGTCTCAATTGGTTTGGATTAACCAGGTTCTAGTGTATTGTTTAGAAATCCAATCAGACAGAGAACATAATTAATGACAGTATCACAGTAGTTCGACCTTCCATCGACAATATCATTTCTACTTGAATATAGTGCGTTACTTGTCAAGGCTACTCACAATTAATGTTATAAACTGCTGTTATATATTCCATAAAGTGGAACATAACGTAATTGTGGAACGGTGGTATAATTTCCCTCAAACCCTCTAGTAAGCTGTATTCTTGACACGCCAATTATTTAATTTGATAGTAATTTAATTTATTTGAAAATGAACAAGTTTACACTCCATTGGAGCCCATCTTGCCAGAGTTACACAGCAATTCATCTTGAAAGAGGAAACTTGGAATACCTTTTCACTTTTCCACCGATTGTTTTAACGTCCATTATCGCAATCATTTAAGCTCATTCAACAATAAAAAAAAACTTACCGCACAGTTTAAACAAGTGTATAATTATAATCTATAGCATGTGATTCAATGGTTTCAAAGCATTACAGTAAACGGTAATAAATTACTATTCTAAGTTTTTTACGTGCCATTATTAAGGTACATTAATTAATGTATAGGGCTGAAATTTAGTATAACTAGACATTTATACAATGAAATATTTATAATATGTTAAATTAAAATAATTTTTAACGCCTAAGAAGTTAAATATGGTAAAATTACATAATTTTTAATAAAATATAGATACTGTTCTTTTAATACCCCAATAATTTGATTTTATCTTATTTTGTAGCACACAAGTCATTATTTAGATTTTTTTTCCAACCCAACTCTGTTCGTTAATTTTATTAGTGTGTCCGAATTGATCATTGTAAATATAGATTTGAAATTATATTTAATTAACATTTCTTGTATTGACAGTACTGATTGTAGAGCAGCACTGACTAGCAGAACATAATATGCCCGGCCGAGACAGAGGGTCAGATAATTCCAACTAATGACAACCCAGGTAAAGCATACTCTGGCTTCCTTACCAGGTCGTTGTTGCTGTAATGGACTGAGACTTTACTACTTAATATCTCCCCCCTCCACATATCTTAAATTCCACTGCCAAGATGTTATAGACCCAAAACCTAGTTATTTTAATGTAGAATGATCTTAACGTGCAACTAAATGATTACCGCACGTATAATTTTTCAAATTCAATGATCAGGTTTTTTTCTAGTTTTTTCCATATATATTTTCTTACGATTAGGTACACTCCATCTATCCTAAAAGGTATAAGACTTACCTTGATGGATTACCCTATGAATCCATTTTATAAACTAAGCCATAGTGGAATAATGCAGGGTAATCTAAGGGTAAACATTAGTACCAACTTGTCCTGGCTTATCTCTAGAATAAGCAGAGCGACCTAAGTAAGCTGAAACTTCCGTTCTAACACTTAGTAAAAAGGAGTGAGCTAAATAATTTAAAGGTGACTTATTCTTGGTCTTGTCGAAGTTGAGTCTAGAATCATCTCCTAGTAACTTTATATTCACAACTCATATATAAGCTTTACTTTCTAATATTGAGAAAGTATTGTAATCGTGAACATTATTTTTACCTAAGATTATGATGGATATTAACGTTAAATGTACCCACGAACTCAAAGGTGGACTTAACAATTCTGTCTGTCTGTCTGTCTGTCGATACTAAGGGCTGAAACCAAACCAGTATGGTGGGTTTAGTTCAAATCTCATAATAATTGATTAATAATGGTTCGGATTTGTTGACTCAAAGTTGGTACAAACTTCATTTTCTATTTGACATACTATACCGAAAAAAAACCTATTAATACTATAGAATATTCATAGTAATTAGTTTTGCATTACAGATTGTTGTATTATATGTGATCAACATTCTTTAATGCGTTTTTATTACGAAACTTGGCAGGATCCTGCGGATCATTTGATAGGTTGCTGCAGACAACCAGTAGTCCAAGGACAATACCCTGAGGAACCCTGTTCTAGATGATATGAGGTAATTTGTTAGGACGTAGCAAAATGGAAAATAAAAGGTTTTGTAACTAATACTACATTAAATTATATGTTAAATTTACCTGATGGTATCAAAGTAAGGTCAGAAGAATTCCAGTAGTGACCAGTTATTATTATTATTATTAGCACCGCGTCTTACTAACCGTTCGGGTTATAAGCACTTACGCTAATGTGTAATGGTAGGGTGGTTGTGAGATGAAATGAAGGACCTACAGTTTAACGTGGATCCGAACCACAGTGGAGGCCTGGGCATTCCTCACATTCACAAGTTGTGATTAATACACGTCTTGTCAGAGGTGAAGGAAGGGTTTGGCAATCAGATAAATCTTGCCGGGACCGAGGATTGACCCTGAACCCCAACACAGAGGTCTGACACCTTACCCCTAGACCGCCAGGTCACCAGTGACCAGTTTAGAGATCCGGAATGGAAACTGAAAAGGACATTGCTTACCTGTGACGTCACGACGGGTCAATGTTAAGTAATTTACGTTTTAGTCAGCGGGTTTTAAAGATATAACGTTGAAACAACAATAATAAATTCTTATATACTTATAAATAGTCCTTCGGTGTCACAAAATTATTATTTTTATCTTGAAGTATTTTTTTTCGTAAACTTTTTTTTTTACAAATCCTCTACAACTCAGGCTACTTGGCTTAGTCATTAAAATGTCCTGTAGGAGTCTTCCTGCCAGGATGTAGATTAAGAAAGTCCGTGGTAACAAATATCTCTCTAGAGTAGGAAACAAGAAAAAGGTAGTTTTAAAAATCTAGTCAATGTTTTCAAGGAGCAAATAGTATAGTGAGTGTGTAAACTCGTCAGAGGAAGAGGGAAAGTGTTATCAATAGATAAACAAGAGACCTCTCAGGGTGAACTGCTCATTTTCTTCCCTCTCTTTCTATTTCTTACATTGGTGTCTAAGTGTGATACTGCTTAGACTGCTTAGGTGCGTAAAGTTAGGATGCACTCGCTTCACGAAACAGCTTCGAAACCTCCAAGCAGACAGCGTCGTTAATCTTATTGTTTCGAGGATATCTCATTGGGTGGGTAAAACTCCATTCACGGTAGGAATTACTCTCTGAAAGGTCTTTTTTCCTACCAATATCCTACTATATAATAGATTTATGGTAGGGAAAAAGGCCTTTCAGAAGATAATTCCTACGCTGAACAGTACACTCCCTCCCCAGCGAGATAGATGGACCAGTGTGCGTGTTAACATAACTAGACAGGGTTGCTCGTGATGATAGCAAGGGAGGTACGGGAGGGAGGGGTGTCCCAGTTGGTTGAGCCCACCAAACAAGCGCCCAGTGACGTGGTCACAGCAAAGTGTGGTAATTGGCCACCGGTCGTGGCTGGGTAATTGCAGTTTACTAGGCCGTGACCATAGAACACGGCAAGGTAAGGCGTGCGAGCTGGTCCCAGGAGCTGGCTTCGTCCTAGGCCACATGGAGCATTGGCCCGCTTCCTCCCTGGGCCGCCGCCACTTTCTACCTAGGCATCGCGGCACTTGTCGCATGGCGTGCCGCTAGTACCTGTCCCACCTCTTCTCGCTTCCTACATTCCCCTGATTGGTTAATTACGTTTTAGACGTCAGGTTATTTCCACCTGCGTCTCTAAGCTAAGGAACTACAGATCAGAGAGATTGTGTTGGGCTGAAAGGATAGTGTTCGAAATGTTGATTATATTTCTGCAATAAATACAATTTGTTCTTAGTTGACAGGAACTTGGATATCCAATATGTTCTCCTAGTACTCATCACCAGTCATTGTCAGGGTAATCACATCTCGCAGGCTAAGGTGGGCAGGACATGCAGCGTGAATGGAAGATTCTAGAACCTTGTTTAGAGTATTGACTGGCAAACACAATGGAAATAGACCATTGGGAAGGCGTAGACACAGATGGGAAGATAACATTATTATGGACCTGAAAGAGATAGGGTGTAATGAGGTGGACTGAATAGAACTAGCTCAAGATAGGGATAGGGTGTAATGAGGTGGACTGGATAGAACTAGCTCAAGATAGAGATAGGTGTAAGTGTAACCATGAACGTTCGAGCTCCTAATGTCATTGAGAAGTCAGATAGTTGGTTTTCTCTGGGAGAGTCACTACCAATCTCGGGTATACGTATTTAACTACACAAATGAATCAAGGATGAGGAAGGTATAGTTTAGGAAGAAATGCATCCATACCTCTGCGAGGGGTAGAAGTGTAAAACCATGTAGGTAAACCCACTCTCATTGCACCTGGCTGGGATTCGAAACACCGACTTTCCCTTCATCGGCAAACCAGACTAGATGAGCTTGGTAGTGCCCATTCACAGTTAGAGTTGATTAGACTCAAAGTACCTACTTGCAATACAAGTCTACTCGATCTACAAAATAAAATATAAGTCGAGGCCACGACATTTTGTTGTTCGGGAGAGGCGGAGATTCGAACTAACCAAATAATCCGTCTGCACAACGTAAACAAACAAATGAATTATTAAATAGCCGGGTTGATTCTGCTCCCAACTTTATTGGCTGACGAGAAAACGTGGTACTTTTTTACGCAACGTAACGGAAATGTTTTCCTCTGGACAACTCTTACGTTACCCGCTTCGGTGGCCGCAATAACGCGCTACTCTCGCAGTAGACTAGGCTGCCGATGACGGGGAGATCGAGGTTCGAATCTAGGTCGGGAGTACTGAGGGTGGTTTTTAAAAAAAATATGGTTTTTTTCCACTCTTCTCCCACGCAAATGCATATACAATTCCTCTAAATGTAACCTCCCTATAACCTTTAGAGTAATTAGTATATAAGCGTATAACCTGACGCGTTGAAAAAAAAAACTCTTACGTTAAGTTAACGTCACGTCAACGTCAAGTGAATTGTGATGGCTTCCATATTTTTTTTAACAAACATCAGGAAAGTCTTTACGTTAAGTTACATTATGTGGGTTGACTTGGCGGTCTAGGGGTAAGGTGTCAGACTTCTGTGCTGAGGGTCCGGGGCTCAATCCTCGGTCCCGGCACAGATTTATCTGATTGCCAAACCCTTCCTTCACCTCTGACAAGACGTGTATTAATCACAACTTGTGAATGTGTGGAATGCCATGCCTCCACCGTGGTTCGGATCTAACGTTAAACTGTAGGTCCTACATTTCATCACACAATCACCCTACCATCACACATTAGCGTAAGTGCGTATAACACGAACGGGTAGTAAGACGCAGTGCTAATAATAATAATAATAATAATAATACATTATGTGAACGTAAAATTGATTATGATCCCTGCGTATGATTTGATAAGATAACTTCATAACCAAAATAATCTGCATCTACTTGAAACATTGCTGGACGAGCCACAGCTCACCGTAAAACTCTCCCATACTCCAGTGTTTACACTCGAACTAAGAAATGAAATGAAATGTAGTGAAAGTTTGCGTTTCAACTCAACGTCTTGAAACTGATAAGCACTTGAACATCTAACCAAACAATTCCTCGAACAAGACCAAACACTGGGGTAAAACTTGGTGGTACAATCACATAGCCGGCACCAAGATACTCGTATTATTGATCAAATATTCTGTTCCATTGTGTTTAGTGTCTGTGGGTTTAGAAAGTAGCAACATTCAATGGGAGAAACGATTCACAAGTTTAATTCTCATTCCCTCTCACTTGGGAACTCGAAGAGCTAACCTGACCACACAATTAAAAACAATTTAGCTTGTAGACATGAAGTTTTTATTTAAATGAGTGACTTTTAATAATTCTAATTCAATAGGATCAGACACAAGTGTGTCTTGAACATCCAAACAGTTAAGTTTGGACTTAAAGAAGTTGGCTACCTGTGACGTCACAACAGGTCAAGATGGGATTACCCATGTTAATGAATTTACGTTTAATTAAAATAATTTTAAAGGTATATCGTTGAAACAAAAACGTGTGTTGCCTATCCATTCAGGAAGAAGTATTTCCCTATAGGTGGTTATAGTCAGCTAGAGCTTGATCGTCCGCCATCTCTTCATGTAATTTTAATATTTGAAAATAGAACATGATTATTATGCAAGTAAAAGAATCGCTTTGCAGTAAGAAGTATTTGATCAAATTAGTGCAGAATTAATACATAATCAGATTATAGTAATCAATAAATTAAATTATTATAAAGTACCTATTAGATGTCATCATTGTATGTTCTCTATCCTTGTTTTCCAGCTACGTAGATACTAATAAAAATGGTTAACGCGAATTTAGGATATTTCAGTTTTTTTTAGTTATCCCTCAGATTTCGAACTAAAAAAGTTCTACTGTATCGAGTTTTAACGATATCCATGAAACAGCTTCGTCTGTAGATTTAGATACAGAAAGAAAGGCAGACAAACAGACAGGCAGATAGACAGAGGTAAAGACATACAAAATTGTAAGACCTACAATTTCGGAGTTCAGAATCAAACTTAATATCGTAGTCAACATTTTAAAGATTAAAATACTTTCTCTATGAGAGAGCAAAATATGGATGATGACTTTCAATTATTGAAGTACCTGTAGGATCAAATGTCAGCGTCCACGCAAGTGTGTGCTAGTCAGTGGCGCACCCAGATATTTTCTCCGGGAGGGAAACACCATCAAGTTTGTAGCCAATATGAAATATCTATGGAGAGTGGGGAACGAAGGAATCTGCCTGAGTTCAGGAAAACTTATTGTTATTATATGAACAAGTCCTAAGAAGAGTGGGTGAGAAGAGAACCATTCTAGATGTGATTCTTCTGTGCAAAGTAAAATGGATCGAACACATCCTTAGCAGGAACTGTCTTCTGTATGACGTCATAGAAGGAAAGGTTGAGGGAAAGAGGAGCTTAGGAAGGAGAAGGATTCAAATATTGGATGACTTGAAGGAAAGAAGAAAATTCTGGGAGCTGAAGGAGGCAGAGGACAGGGCGCATTGGGTGGTCTAAGTTCAATGACAAAAGCAATGGACATGGTTTATAATAATTGTAATAATAATAAGCCTGGAAGATATATTAAGGGAAACTATTTAAATAATGTAAATTTAGTAAATGACTTTATTTTAAATTTACTATAGGTAGCTATAATAAAACAAACGTGTAAAGCTATACACTACTTTTTTGTTCGTGAATAAAGACTGAAAAAAGAAAGTACAACCTGTTAAAGTAAGAGTAGTCTTATTTTGAGCTCTAAGACTAACGTGAAAACATTTACTCTTTGTGTATTAACTTTTTATAGTTTTCAAATCTATGTAGGATTTTCTAAATTCTTCAGAAATTAAAGTTTGAAGGATATTTAAATATTATTAGTAAGTTTTAAGTATGGTTTTAAATACATTTTAATTCACCATTGGCTCCATTTTGTGGTGGGACCTAAATGTTTTGACTGAAGAGAGATTGAAAAACCATTTAGGGAAAAACTACTATAAGTGCATGCCACAGGGATTTGAACCCCGTCACGGGCCGTCCAGTCCAACACGAGAGTGACGTATTATATCATGCAACCACCGATGCGGAAATACGGCTTATTATCCTTGTTGTGACTTTTATCAACGCTTTATAATAGAGACAACTGTTTCGCTACTCGCTTCGGTGGACACATGTTATAAGACGCTACTCTCGCAGTAGACTAGACTGCCGATGACGGGGAGATCGAGGTTCGAATCTCAGTCGGGTGTGGTGAGTGCGGTTTTGCCAAAACGGTTTTCCACTCTCCCCCCACGCAAATTTGGGTATATTTCCTATAAAATATAAAACACCTCATCACTAAACCACTAGCGTAATTAGTAATCTACATAAACGTATAACCTTAACAGGAGATACGGTGTTAAAAAAAACTGTTTCGCCTATGTTTAACATTTCTCATGAAAGTTATTCAGATATTTACGCTGTTTATTTTTAATAGCATGGCACATATAACCGGAAGGGATGGATTCAGGTTCGGTCGCCTTAATGTGTAGACTATTAGCCTCTCTGGTGACAGAACGTTGTCCAGGGTACAACATAGGAGGTTGTCTGTATGTAGACTATTAGCCTCTCTGGTGACAGAACGTTACCCAGGGTACAACATAGGAGGTTGTCTGTATGTAGACTACTAGCCTCTCTGGTGACAAAACGTTGTCCAGGGTACAACATAGGAGGTTGTCTGTATGTAGACTATTAGCCTTTCTGATGACAGAACGTTGTCCAGGGTACAACATAGGAGGTTGTCTGTATGTAGACTATTAGCCTCTCTAGTGACAGAACGTTGTCCAGGGTACAACATAGGAGGTTGTCTGTATGTAGACTATTAGCCTCTCTGGTGATAGAACGTTGTCCAGGGTACAACATAGGAGGTTGTCTGTATGTAGACTATTAGCCTCTCTGGTGACAGAACGTTGTCCAGGGTACAACATAGGAGGTTGTCTGTATGTAGACTATTAGCCTCTCTGGTGATAGAACGTTACCCAGGGTACAACATAGGCAGTTGTCTGTATGTAGACTATTAGCCTCTCTGGTGACAGAACGTTACCCAGGGTACAACACAGGAGGTTGTCTGTAAGTAGACTATTAGCCTCTCTGGTGACAGAACGTTACCCAGAGTACAACATAGGAGGTTGTCTGTATGTAGACTATTAGCCTCTCTGGTGACAGAACGTTACCCAGGGTACAACATAGGAGGTTGTCTGTATGTAGACTATTAGCCTCTCTGGTGACAGAACGTTACCCAGGGTACAACATAGGAGGTTGTCTGTATGTAGACTATTAGCCTCTCTGGTGACAGAACGTTACCCAGGGTACAACATAGGAGGTTGTCTGTATGTAGACTATTAGCCTCTCTGGTGACAGACGTTACCCAGGGTACAACATAGGAGGTTGTCTGTATGTAAACTATTAGCCTCTCTGGTGACAAAACGTTGTCCAGGGTACAACATAGGAGGTTGTCTGTATGTAGACTATTAGCCTCTCTGGTGACAGAACGTTACCCAGAGTACAACACAGGAGGTTGTCTGTATGTAGACTATTAGCCTCTCTGGTGACAGAACGTTACCCAGAGTACTACATAGGAGGTTGTCTACACGTCGTACCCGCAATAAGATGATGTGATGATAGTTATTATAGAGTTGTGGGCCAGTGGGTGCCTTAAACCCAACTTAAGCCTAACTAATCAAACAACGGTGACCGTTGGGATCATTCTCCGTTCGGGGAAAATCACCCAAAGTACCAGCCTGGAATCTAACTCGTGACCCCTATGCTCGTAGCCAGGTGTACTGCCCTCTACACCACGGGGCCGGTTAGCTATTTACGATGTCTTTAAATGATAAACATGGATATTATGCTCACTTACTTTTGATTAAAAGAAATGGCAGCCTCACGTTCGCAAAAGTTGTTTCCACGTGTGCTTATCTTCAAACAAATGAATGCATTGTAGCTCGCATCGGGGGTAGCAAAGTCTATGGCATCACGCTCGCAACAGACTGGATGGATAGTTACAGGAAGATTGGGGCTCGAATCCCAGCAGGGGTCACTGAATATGGTTTTATTTGAAGCGTTTCGCTACCCTCTCTCCACGCAATTGTGGGTGTATTTCCTTGTTTTTCTATCTTCCTCATCCTTACCTCATCATTGTAAATGTGCGCAAAGCCTGAACGGGAACCAAGACGCAGTGAAAGTAAAAACTCTCTCCTTATATTTAGCCAATGTCATCTCCATATTTTCTAATCGCTGTTGACAATTTATTATTATCATGATATACAAGTGAATGTATTCAAAATGTAGATTCAAGATTCAGAATTTGCAGGTAAAATAATATTAGGATTCGAGATTTGGGATTCATAGGTAGAATGAAGATTAGAGAGCTATAGATTCGGGAGTCCTAGGTAGAATGAAGATTAGAGTTAAAGATCTGGGATTCATAGGTAGAGTGAAGATTATAGAGCTAGAGATTCGGGAGTTCTAGGTAGAATAAAGATGATAGAGCTAGAGATTCGGGAGTCCTAGGTAGAATGAAGATTAGAGTTAGAGATTTGGGATTCGTAGGTAAAATAAATATTAGGGTTAGAGATTTGCGATTCGGTAGAATGGAGATCAGGATTAGAGATTAGGGATTCGTAGGTAGAATGAAGATTAGCGTTAGAGATTTGGGATTCTTATGTAAAATAAATATTAGGGTTTGAGATTCCAGATTTGGTAGAATGAAGATCAGGATTCCTGATTCGGTGAAATAAAGATTAGGATTCGAAATTAGGGACTCGTATGTAGAATAAAGATTAGGATTTGAGATTCAGGATTCATTGTTAAAGAGACTATTTAGATTTGAGTTTAGGGAATCATGCGTATATGAAGATAAGAATTCAAGATTTGGGATTCGGTGAAATAAAGATTAGTATTTGAGAGAATGGATTCATAGTTAAAAAGAAGATTCAGATTTGATATTGTGATTCCTAGGTATAATGAAGATTAGTATTCGAGATTAGGGATTTGTAGGTAAAATAAAGACTAGGATTAGAGATTCGGGCCTCATAGTTAAAGAGAATATTCAGATTTGAGATTCGGAACTCAGCGGTAAAATAAAGATAAGGATTGGAGAACCGGGATTTGATGAAATAAGGATTAGGGTTTTAGATAATGGATTTGTAGCTTAAAAAAATCAGATTTGATATTCAAGATTTGTAGGAAATAAAGATTAAGATTAGATATTTGGGATTCATAGGTAGAATGTAGGTTTGGATTCAAGATTTGGGATTCGTAATTATAATAAAAGCTAGGAGTCGAGATTCTGTATTCGTAGGTATAGTGAAGACTAGGATTTGAGATTCAGGACTCGTAGGTAGAATAAAGATTCGTATTGATAATATAAGTTTGAGTGCAATTTGTGTTCTTATTTTATAATTTATAACAAATATGATGTTGGCCTTTGTGTGCTAAATGTAAAACTAGAACATTACATTACAACCTTATTAGTATAATTTGTATTGTACATAAAACGAATACTTAACTAACTCTCGGGAAAGTGATCCAATTATTGAAGACAGAAGCTGTGATCATCTAATTACTATTGTTCTTCATTGCGTGAAAGTCGTTTGGGCGAACAAGGGCCGGTAATTTGCTAGCAATCTCTCCAAACAGCCAGTGGAGTTCTATACACCTTCCACACAATTACAGAACTAACGAAAAATAAGACAAAATAAATGGTACGACATAATCATACAAACTTTCTCAGCTTGCGCATCACAACATTTTCAGAAAATAGGCTTACCCTCTTCAGTGGTCGCAAGGTCTAAGGTGTCACTCTTGCAATAGACTTGACTTCCAATGACGGGGAGATCGGGTTTCGAATCTCGTTCGGGTGTACCAGATGATATTTTTTCCTAAATGGTTTACTACTCGTTTTACACGCAAATTAGGGTACATTTCCTTTAAATTCTACCTTCCTCCTTCCTATATGTTAATCGTAATTAATGTATGCGTGTATTCTGAAGTAAACAACACAAACGAAACATGTCAAGCTAGCGGTATAGTTGGTTGTGAACTAGAATTGTTGAGTCAGAAGGGCAATACTTCAACCCCAGCAGGCAGCTATTTTTTTAAATATTATTATTATTATTATTATTATTATTATTATTATTATTATTATTATTATTATTATTATTATTATTATTATTAGCACCGCGTCTTACTACCCGTTGGTACAGTACCAACCGTAGGAAACATATCTTCAGCCCTATCCTAGAATTCCTTGATACAATAACAGCTTGCTGATATATGAGATATAGGGTAGCCATTTTGACCTGACCCTACAAGTTTGAGATCTTACTTGATCCTTGTAGTTACGTGAATGGTCACTTCTCCATCAGACCATGTCCTGGAATCAAATCCAGAAACTAGCCCCCCCACAAACCGTGAAGAATCCATTTCAAATCGCTTTCACTGGTCACCTTTTCTCTAAAAGGGTTCATTGTGACACCTGGTTGGGAAATGAGCGTGTCTGATTGGTCTGTTTCATCAACAGGGGGATGGTCTGATGGTAATTGCATTAATCGAAACAATTTAAACACGTTTAGTTCTTTGAGCAACACAAATTGAACTGAAAGGGTTATGCAAGTAAAGGTGAACAACATTCTGCTCTTTAGTAGCCTACTGTGATTTGATGATAATCCTTTCACTAAGTGAGGGCCAACAACTATCTATCTATCTATCTATCTATCTATCTATCTATCTATCTATCTATCTATCTATCTATCTATCTATCTATCTATCTATCCATCTATCTATCTATCCATCTATATATATACCTATCTATTCATCTATTTATATTTCTAGCATCTATATATCTACCTATCTAAGTATAGTTAAGTGTAAGAAAAGGCGGTAGCCTTAACTTCGCCATTAAAGTCGATTATTATTATTATTATTATTATTATTATTATTATTATTATTACATATACCTATCTATCGATATCTATATATCTACCTATATATAATTGATAAACCTATATCTAGTAAATGAGATCATGAGAAAAGGGCTTAACTAATTCTGACAAACGTCCACTCATTTTAAAGGCTAGGTGTCCATAATTTCAGCAAAAATAGTATCTTCCAACGAAAACTCTATTTTATCAGTGAATTTCCATCTTTTCTTCTGTGTGGGCAGCGAGTCATATGTACAATAATTATTTGTTTACATCTCCAAGGAAACCATCATTTGTGTTTGATTGGATATCATAAAAAAAAAATTAGGATGTAAAAATAACTAAAATCTTACTCAAGAGGTTTGGGGCAAAAAATAGATAGATAGCTGGGAAAGGTATCCTCTTAAAGCTATTATCGTGGTATGAAAGGGATAAGTATATTATATTTTGCTTGAATTAAAACGCTAAAAGCTCAACATTTATAGAAAATTGATAAACTTTAATGAGTAAAACTTTAATTTTAAAGTCGAGTGAGGCCTCAATCTGTAGAAATGTAATCGATAAAAAGCTATGAATACATTTTAGCGCGATAATATGTAGCCATTGCCGCAACAAGTCACTATAGTATAATTTCACCTGGATTTTCTTACGAATGGATATTTGGAGAACCATTTATAAAATACAAACTTTTTTCGGTCAACATTGATAGCATTTTACTATAATATTATTATTATTATTATTATTATTATCATTATCATTATTTAGCTATTATTGTTTATTTTATTTTGTTATTATACGTACTTGTAAGGTACTTGTGTACTTTACAGTGCTGGCTTGTTATAGGTCTTACGACTATTGGCCAGCACTAGAATAAAGGAAATTGAAATTATTATTAATTTATTATTATTATTATTATTATGTATTGATACTATCAAAAGTGAAAGCGTCACTATCGTGTTAGACATACCTGCTGGTGATAGGAAGATTGGGGTTCGAATCTCAGTCGGGTCTACTGAGGGTGGTTTTTCCTAAATGATTTCCCACTCTCTTTCCACGCAAATGCTGGCAGATCACCTCTAAAATTCTTCCTTCTTCATCCCTACCCTACTAGAGTATTTATCATAAATATATATAACGTGAACAGGTAGTAATACGCGAAAATAAAAATAATTGAAAGCTCCAATTAACATGACTGGACGTATGAATATGTAAAAGTAGCTCTAGTAACTGTTCTAGCTGTTAAATATGTTAATTCTTAAGAAATTTAGGGTTATAAGTGGGTACATGGTTTAGTTGTCAAACTCCTCTAGTCTGGTTTGTCAATGACGGAGAGGTCGGTGGTTTGAATTCCGACCGAGTTATTCGTGGTTATTCTCCTGAATCGTTTTCCACTTTCCATCTACGCAAATTTGGGTATACTTCCTCTAAATTCGACCTTTATTATCCCTAACTCACTAACGTAATTAGTAAGTATGCGAATGATTCAAATGTGTGTGGGGGCCGTCCTTAAATTACGTAAGAGCTTAGGGGTAAGGAGGATTTAGTATTTTCTTACGTTTACTTAGGAGAGGGAGAAGGGGGGGTATCGGAATCCATCTTACTAAGGCTTTTTTAATCAATGTTTATAGTGAGACAAAATCTAAAATTTTATTTTGTCAGAAAATAAATATATTAATTATAAAATTTGACTTATATTTCATTTACTTACTGTGAATTAAAGTATTATAAAATTTCATATCACTCGCTTTATTACCATCTGAGCGATTAAAATAATCTAACTAATCAAATCGTAAAATATTACGTAAGATAGGGGGGGGCAAGGGCCGGAAAATATTATTATCCCTAACGTGGGGGGAAGCGGTTGCCAAAAATCATGAAAAAAACCTTACGTAATTTAAGATGGCTCCTAGGGAGACGCAGTAATGTTAAATAAAATTTAATTTGATTAAATGTATATTGTTTCAAATAAATTTTTTGTTTTCAAAAGATTTTTCAAATATTAATAGGTTAACCACATTTTGGTTGAAACATTCGACTACAATAATATTCTAGAACCCTCTCCTCAACTTTAAATAAAGCTTTACGTGGTGTTCAATGCTCCCGCTATTGTCTGGGTGATTGTTTTACTAGTTTCTTTATTGTTAATTTTATAAACATAGATTTTATAATAACACAGCTTACAAACTAACAACTTGGGACAGAACCCAGCCTTAGCACCTAAATAAATAAATAAGTTCTTTAGCATAATCCGGAATTTAACCAGGGTCTTTAAGATCCTCTAAATCTCAAATCTCCAGTGGTGAGGCGTGACCTTAAGAAAGCTCTACCAGATACCTGGACTATAAAGCACCCCTTACCCCCAAATTTTTAAACATAAAATATCATATTTGTAATCGACATGACATAAATTGAGGAGTTTGTTTATTTTAACATTGTAATGTTGTGAATTGCGAGTGACAAAACGAGCCTAGCAACGTGTTTTGATGAATGAGTAAACAATAGGACACAAGTGCTGACATCCAGAATGTCTTGTCGGCATTATTGTTGGCAATCAGGCCAATTTATGGTATATATGGTCATAGGCGCCGACCTATATAAATTATTGGGTTGGGGGGAGGGGGCAGGTAGGGATGTAAAAAAAGTATCGATACTTTACTAATATCGATATTTTCCTTTCGATACTAGTTTTTTTTTACTCAAAACTTTTACTGATATTAGTACTCACACTCTGGTATCGAAAGAAACAACTTTGTAATCTTCACTCACGCTGGTATTAAATGTTTACTATGGTTTAAGAAGGGTACAAAATAGATTGAAAAAATATATTACTAATTATATTTAGCTATTAAATAACTTTCCATCAGCTACATTTTCATAAACATTTTGAAAGCTGGTATTTGGTAATATCCATCATACAACACTATCTATCATACCTTTCAAGTTCACATGACATAGACACGATAGACCTAAGTATATTATAATATGGTTAAATAATTATAATTTTCAGTGTTTAAATAAATACGAAAATACAATTATTATCATGCAAGAGTTAAAATTATTATTTAATTCTTTAATTTATAACATTGGATACTAGATCCTATGCATCTCATTTGTAGATCGACAGAAATAAATCCAAAGATCATCGCTATTATTTGAATTCAGTGTCTAGTTCTTTTAATTCTCATTTTAAACTGTTAATGTTGGTAACACTGGATACTAGTCCCAATGCATTCCATTTATTTCTTCCTCGCAACACCTCGGATATAGGAAGTATTGTGATCGTCAAAAAAATCGCGTTAGAAATTTTGATTGATGTCAAAGTTTCATGATGGACTCGAAAATGTGGTTTTCGCGATGCCGTTTGTCTGTATGTCTGTATCGTGGCCTAGAGCTGAAACCATTTTACTGAATGGGCTAAAACTTGGTATCTAGGAATTTAATAAGGTTTCCTAGAGGGTTTTTTGGTACTAGCTAAATGACCCTCAAAATTAAGGGTAGCTTACTTAAGGGCTAGATAAAAAAAAAGTCATGTTTCTCACAATTGGCTCTAACGATTTTGACTAAAATTCGTATCTAGTCATAGCTTAACATTACAAACAAAATGGCGCATCTCATTCCATGAAAATGACCTTGAAGGTACTTTAATTAAACGGAAATTTCCAATGTTAATCATATATCCGCAATTATCTGCAATACGAAATAACTTATCACTGTAAAGTTGTAGTACTAGTAATGATAGAAAAACTTTATACTAAAGAATATGTTATAAAATCAATAGTTTACGAGCTATATGCATATATATATATAATAGAGCTTTGGGAAATGGGGAGGTGAAAAGACACAGAACATAAAATACGTTTCTGTAACAGTGTCTATAATTTCATTAATGCTCTTTGGTGAAATGAGATGCTATTTTTTTCCCCAATATGTTTCTATAACAATGTATTTAATTTTGTTTACCATACGGTATATTACCATATAAAGAAATGAGAACGTCTGTAAGGTGCACCGTACCATTTATAAGTTTGACAAGGGTGAGTCCTGAGATAATTGACATTAATTAAATTGATTTTCTTATGCTTATAAAGAAATTCCTTTCCTCTTTATCTGTTAACATTGGTAACACTGCACATTATAACGTCTCACCCCAACAAGCCAGACAGCCTGCAGGGAGACGGACCTGGGCAAGAGAGATAGTTGATCCAAGGCCCATCTATTCTCTGCGGGCTCGGCCGTTTCACCCAACAAGTTGAAGGAAATAAAATACACGCGGTAATGAGCGTGTCACCAAGATACGCACCACGATGGTGGCAATGCTCATTGTACTAATAACGCCACACAATATATGCCTCCTCGCTTCAGTGGTTCGCGTGTGTCGAGGAATATAAGACTTTTATTTGGGCAAATAACAATTGTTATTGTACCGCAGGAATTTTAAGATAAAACCATCCAAAAGTAGTACGTGCCAAGGATAACTTAAAAACTGGATACACTAAACTATATTCATACTCAGATAGGAAGTATCTTTTTTTTTTTTTTGACAGAGTTTCTAAAACAATTTTCATAAATGTATACATCAAGCTATGTAATCTGTAGCTATCAGTTTTGATAGATAATATCAATACCTACGGAATGATATAAATGAAATTTTATCAATATTGACTGGAAAGTATATGAATATAATATTCTACAAGGTTCTTTCTAGCGATATCTTACGATACTATAGAACATAAAAGGATGTCGATTAATCTGATTTCGATTTTAAGTTGAGCTTGCTAATAAACAAGTGACAAACCCACTTTGGTGGTCGAATGGTCTAATTAAATGCTTCTAAAAGTGTGGTCCTCAGAACATCAACATGAATGTTGATAATATATTGTACACGAATTTGAAAGACAAACGATTTAATACGAAATATCCAAACTATGCTGTATTTCTTTTCACGGTAGATACAAGTAATATAGAAAAGGGATACAGTACCAACATTAAGACAATAAATCTGAACAATTATTATTTATTAAAAATTATGAGGTTTAGAATGTTAAAAATAATCAATGAACTATTAATTAATAATCCAATTTAGTTATAATATCATAGTTGTGTTTAACATTTAATTTACTAATAAATAATTTTTGTCTTATATTTATATTAGTAGGCCTAAAATGGAATTGCCTAAAAATAATGTTTTTTTCTGGACAACTTTTAACACCCCCGTCCCTCCCTACTTCCATGATCCAGGTGTCCCCCAATGCCCATAGCTTCTATTTGGTGATCCATAATCACCAAAACAATGAGAAACACTGGTGAATGGTCTAAGGCGTCACTCTCACAATATACCGTACTTTATCATCGACGACGATGAGATTGGGGTTCTGAGGGTGTTTTCTCCTTAATGGTTCCCCACTCTCCATCCACTACATTGTGGGTACAGTTCCTCTAAATTATACCTACGTTGCCCACTTGGTGATTCTGAAACTATTTTATAAAGCGGGCTGCATCTTAACCTGATACACCTGAGCGGTATAAGCACTATCACACTTAGACATAAATGTATGAAATAGAAAGGAGGGAAGAAAATGATCAGTTCACCCTGAGAGGTCTCTTGTTTATCTACTGATAACACTTCCCCTCTTCCTCTGACAAGTTTACACACTCACTATACTGTTTTCATCTTGAAAACATTGACTTGCTTTTTAAATCTACCTTTCCCCTTGTTTCCTATTCTAGGTAGACATTTGCTACCACGGACTTTTTTAATCTACATCCTGGCAGGAAGACTCCTACAGGACATTTTCGTGACTAAGCCAAATAGCCTGAATCGTAGAGGATTTATAAAAAAAATACGTTTACAAAAAACAGTTTCAAAAAATAATAATTTGGGGACACACTAAAACTATTTTTTAGAATTATTTAAGAATTTATTGATTTTGTTTTAACGTTATATCTCTAAAATTCGCTGAGTAAAACCTAAATTAATTAACATGGGAAATTCTATCTTGACCTGACGTGACGTCACAGATAGACGACGCCCTTATTCCTATCCAGTTGATGTAAATATTCAGATACCCTCAATGGGTATTGAGATGCAGTGCCCCCAAAAAGTGTCACTGGTAGAATAATAAGCCTAGTTTTGTACTTTTCCTTATGGAGCCGAAGGGAACAAAACATAATTAAACTCGAAATTAGCTTTTTTTTAAGTCCACCGGTGTCCGTATGGACACACTAATGGAATAGGGATGATCAAAGGAAATGTTCTTACAGTTTCGTGGATTGAGAGTGGGAAACATTTTTATAAAATAAAACCCCTTTCCTTTATACACCCGGTTAATATTTGAACCTCAACCTCCCCATCGCCAACAAACCAGTTTATACGAGCCTAACATTTAATTTGCGTGCCCACCATGTGGGTCAGCGTTAGCTTGGCACTGAGTCTGAAGACCAGGGTTCAAATACCTGCCCTAGCACATTTGTTGGTTTGTTTTCCAGTCACTATAATGACGGATGCTGGACTTCATAAGAAAATTGTATGTGCTGGAGCCATGCTGTATAATTTCACATAATAGACTATTATTATATTGTGAATCCACACTTCTTTATATTACTGCGCATGGTCGTGAAGAAAGACTAGGCAAGATGGTGGTATAATTTGTTTTTATTTTGATAGAGAAAGTAGCTCAGATCAGATCAGTGTTGTAGTCTTACCAAAATAAGTGGTTACACTCTTCGAGCAAAGCAAGCACCGAGCATTATTTATAACGGGATCACGATAAACTTCACGTTCACTCAACGTAACATAAAGAAACACAGTAAGATTAGATTAGAAATGAAACATAGTGTTTAATCAGGCCACCAGAAAGTAAGTTCTCCATTCCTCCCCATCCTGAGACACCTCCATCCAATCAATAACCTGACGCACAATCTACTTCAACGACATTTCCACACTATTCTCCCATCGACGTCTTAACCTACAAAGAGGTCTGGTATCTTCAGGTTTCCCAACTAAAATGTTGTGTACACCTATATACACCACATGACCACCCACCTCATCCTGCACACCTGGATTATCTTTAATATGTTTTGAGATATAGACAAACCATGAAGTTCTTCTTTATGTAACATTCTCTATTCTCCTGTTTGTTCATCCCTTTTAGAGCCAGTACTTCGTTCTACTACAATGATACAGTACTAAAATGACACTATCCCTACACCTGCTCTCAATCTACACTCATCCATCAATACACTAGCTCTCAATCTACACTCATCCATCCATACACCAGCTCTCAATATACACTCATCCATCAATACACTAGCTCTCAATCTACACTCATCCATCCATACACCAGCTCTCAATATACACTCATCTTCGTTATTGCATACCATCCATAATCTTATAATACAAATGTCAAAATAATTGCTATTTATATAAAACTAGGGGTTTCCAGAAGCAATTTCAAATTTCGTGCAAATTATTTTCTCTGTTTTGATCTATTTTTAGATTTCACAAAAAAGGTAGGTTGCTTGATTTGCGTCCATGGCTCTGAGAGGCTATCGAGATTTATTTTTTTCAAGTTTCGGATTGTTCTAATTAAGATGGTATGCTCCACAGAGCCACGTGATCACGGTGCGCTGAATCCCCCCCTTCCCCCCTGGGATCACCCCTCTGATCATATTTTCGGGTTTATGAATGTTGGGGGCAACTAAAACACTCAAGTAATCAGTGTGAAAAGTTTCAGCTTTGAATCTTATCGAGAAATTTGAGAAAATCACCGGACAGAAAAACACTACATTGCTTTTATTAGATAGACTTTTTTTTTATATAGATATCTTCTTTGATTTTTCTTATGCATTATATAATAGGAATTATAGTAGTTTTGCAAGGGGCTGTACTGAATTAAAGTGTACTGTAATTTATTCAACTGAACCGCATGTTACAAAACGGTAGTGTGGATCTTGCAGCTACCGGTTCAAGTAGCGGGCCCGTAACTTGGTGTTTAACTGGAGAATAAACGATTTGAACGCTTAGTTCAGTTTTGTCCGTTCGGAAACAGTGGGTTCTCGACTGGAACCTTCAAGGGCACCGTGAGATGTTTACTATAATCATTAATTAGGTTTCCAATTTTCTACTGCGCTACATCGCATCGCCTCGGCTTTAAGCACATGAACAACTTCAACGACGATGAACAAGAAAAAGGTTTAAACAATTCTTCTTCGTGATAGAACAGTGATGATAAAACACACTTAACTTCCTATAGAATGGTTTTTTACGTTCTTATATAGATAAAGTATTGTAATTGTGAACATTTTCAACATCAAGATTATCTTGACGTTTCATGTGCCCCCTCCCGGCACAGATTTATCTGAATGCCAAACCCTTCCTTCCCCTGACATGTCATGTATTAATCACAACTTGTGAATGTGAGGAATACCAGGCCTCCACCGTGGTTCGGATCCCACGTTAAACTGTAGGTCCTCCATTTCATCTCACAATCACCCTACCATTGCACATTAGCGTAAGTGCGTATAACCCGAACGGGTAGTAATAAGAGGTGCTAATAATAATAATAATAATAATAATAATAATAATAATAATAATAATAATAATAATAATAATAATATATGCCCCCGAACATAAAAAAGTGAGTCTTAGAATTCGGCCTGTCCTCATGTCTGTCTGTCTATCGATCAATCTATCTGTCCATCTTTCTGTCTATACAATGATAATACAACCGAAATCGTTTGAAGGATTGTGTTCAAACAATATATTTGGATGCTATATGGTCATAGCTCGAGATGAACCTGTGATTTGATTCTAGCCAAAAAATTAGTTGTATTTTACTGGATTTTAAAATCCAAAATATTTTGAAAATTAAAAAAAAAAAAAAAAGGCTTCAACTTGACTAACAAAAAATAATTTAAATAAATGGTAAGATACAGGCTTTTTCATATTTATATAGTTCGGTCAAAATTTAAAAAAATTTTTACTAGCAAACTACGATGAAGCTGTTTTATCTCATAAAAACAAACCAATTGTTTTGTTACTCATATGGAACTCTGTTTCTAAATATACATTGTGTACAAAATTGTTAGAAACATTAAAAAAACTTTGAATTTTCAAAATAAGATCATTAGTAAATTACCCTTAAATATTTTGTACTTTATAACGAAGAAAAAATTCAGGGTTGTATGCTTCGACGTTTTTCCGTTGTATTATTATTTCCTATATACATTCTTCTAGCATTGATTTGGTTTGATATGAAATAAAAAATATATTACCAATATATTATTCAATCATATCTCGCCACTTTTTGTACAAAAGTATTACGAAAACACTCAATCAACAAATTCCATTTTAAAGCCTTATATGCCACTTATATACATGGTTAAAATAGGTTCCATCAATGTGTTGCTAAATCAGAAAGAAATTAGTTTTTCTTTTAATTGGCTAGTTCAAAACTTAAGATTAATTTTATGGAGGCACTGATACAATTTTCATTGGAAATGAATGAACTGCGTTGATTAAATTTAAGGAAGTTTTCTACCTGTGACGTCACAGAAGGTCAAGATAGGATTTCCCATGTCAATGAATTTACGTTTTATCCAATGAATTTTAAAGATATAAAGTTTTCTTTCCTTTCTTTCTATTTCGTACATTGGTGTCTAAGTGTGATAGTGCTTAGACTGCTTAGGAGCGTCAAGTTAAGATACAACATGCTTAGCAAAATAGCTTCGAAATATCCAAGTAGGCAATGTCGTTAAGCTTACCTTCATAATGACTCTAGCTCAAGGGACTATAATTTTACGAACCACATTATAAATTCAATTCGAGGTGTAATATAAAGTTACTTTACTGGGGGAGTTAGGATAATCTGAAATTAAATCTAAATACATACGACATTTTAGGATAGAGTGACATTATTTTCTCTAAAATACACAAGTATTGTTATTTAGAAGTATTTAGCTAAGCATTAGGAGTAAAGTAAAATAAACGTATTTTCAAAACAAAACTATAATAAACAGTATTTATTCATCCTTAAAATAATGTCAGATGACTCAAAGCTTCCTATTAAATTCACATAAACAACATAGTTCATAAATCTAGTAGTAACTGATTGTGTTGTTTCAGATGCTCTTGGGATGGCAACCCTACCTTCGCTGTGTTGGCGACCCTATTGTGAACCACCTCGTCTCAAGACTGGTCTGACGATACTGTGCAGCTAGCTCTACAGTGTCAAAATGGTGAAGTGCGACGAGGCTGCGAGTTCCAGTCGCCTTGTACTGCCATACATGTTCCACCTGCCAGGATCGGAACAAGATACGGCCAGTGTCTACTCCACATACAAGCAGCGAATAGACTCCATGTTCGATGAAAGCCGCTCGTGCTACAGTGGCGCACCCAACTCCTCGGATGATTTGCGGCTTCATAACAACGCCGTGCAAGCTAAGATTGAGAAGATGTTCGTAGAGATTGCGAGAAGCGCAAGCTCTGATACACATGATAAGGCTCGCGTCAAAATATCTTCTTCGTTATCTTCAACTGGAGGCCGCAGTTTCCCTGTGCGGTACCTTGGCTCAGTTGGACTTTCTCAGAAGGTAACCTCTCTTGAAGGATTGCAGGAGCCACTCAAAGACTTGTATTTTAAGTATCGACGCGTCTTGGCGGATAAAGGACCTGAGAGTAATCCTTGGGGAAGAGGCACCCTGGAGATCTCCAATTGTGGTCTCAAAGTGAGCCACCGTGGGCTGGATGGGATTGGAGATATTGAGCAGTTAAATCCCTTTTCCACCATTGCCGTGTGGGCTGCCGTCAAATTCTTATGTCGTGACAGCTTAGCAGGACAAGGGGTAGAGTACGCTTTCTTGCCACTTATTGCAGATCCCGAAGCTATTGACAAAGGTACACTCTTTAAACCTTTAAACAAAACAGAAGGAAAGATCATAATGTGTACGTACTCACTTAATCCTCTTACTCATCATTCACCGATGTTTGCTGTAGTCATGAGGAAAATGGGTATGTCGCGGCAGCTTGAATGCCATGGTTTTGTATGTGATTGTTCTGAAGATGCAATAGTCATCGCTGCTAATTTATACCAAGCACTAATGAGCACTATGCCCCTTAGAAAAAGCTGTGATAACAAAAATAAAAACACTCATAAACCAAGTAATAAAAACGGAGTGAGCTACGTCAGTATTGGAGGGAGCACTATTAATGAAAGTAATAATGATCGTCATAGTATCGCAGGATCCACGAGCTGTGTAAGTGAAGTAAATAATAATATAGTTCAATCTAAGCTTAAAAGTTACATAGCTAACGAAATTAGCTCACCTATTTTACAAAACCATACTGATGAAAAGGCTAGAGATGACCCTAACATCATAAGAGCCAATGTCATTAAAATACCACCTCCAGTTCCCGTCAGGCCACCGAGACGGAATAAAAAGTCATCGATATCATCGGCCAGTGAAGATGGAGAAGAATTCTTTATTCCTGCACCACTCAGAAATTTGAAAGAAAATGGAAGGTCTTCTTTAAACTCCTCCTCTTGCCGCGTCATCCAATGTGATGCAGATATTCAACAAAACTTTCAATTATTAGACTTCTGCAATACTTCCGAAATACCAATTCGAAGAACAGTGTCTGATGGTATTCAGCTTGCCACTGAATACAGAGATTTTGGAGATATACTGACCAAAGTTGCAATTCCTCGCAGCAAAAGTTTTTTAAATGCAGGTGGCCCTTTTACAAGGTACAGTAGACGTCAAAAAAGTGGGGATTTTTATACCAATGAAAGCAGAGGAATAGGTAGTAGTCCGTTGGGCTTTAACGAACTATTTGCCGAGTTTCGAGTCCAAGAAGGTTTGAACAGTATGGATGATATATTATACGCAATTATTGATGCTGAAGGAATGTCTTTCAATGATTTAAAGCCTATTTATAAGGAGTTCTTGTTAAAACTTGCGGTCACATTAACCAAAGACGAACTATATCAAAGAAGCAAAAGTATAATGCGACGCCAGAAAAAGAAATTAAAAAGAAGAAATAGTTGTTGCAAGAGAAATAAAACTTTTGTAACGGGTGCAGGAGGGCTTAAGCGAGTATTCAAACGATCTGTTTCAAAACTAAGACCCTCGAAAACAAAACTCGCTAATTTCGAGTTTACTTCTGTTTTGTTCCCTTCAGGGTCTATAAGGGAAAGTAAAATCAATAATAACTGTGCATCATTAGAAAGCTCATCAATATCGTCTTGTTCTACAATAAACTACCGACATAGCAGACAAGTAAGCTCAAAAGTTGTCGGTTCTATCACAACACGACTACCAAGGCGACTGAGCAGTCGACGAAGGTATCAACAACTAGATGAAGGAAATACATTTCTTTCCAGACATATTCAACAGCCTAGTACATCAGAAGACAGCGATTTCTTCAGTATGGTAAGATCAGGAGGCACAACTACGGCAAACTCGATCAAGAAGGGAACGATACCTTATGGTGAAATGCTCAACCGATCTTCTAGTGGCTACTTGACATGTAGTGAATGTAGTTATGATAGTGAATCATGTACTTGCACATCGGCTGATAAATGTTATTGTTCTCTTGGAGAAGCAAGTGGACAAATGAAAACACGGAGCAGCTTAACCCCCATTCAAATAAAGGATGCTTCCTTATCATCCTGTGCTTGTGATACAGATAGTTGTTTTGATAGTGATAAGTGCTATTGTTCAGGCACTCCTACTCATAATCATAATCACCACCACCATCACCATCACCTAAAAGATCAAGGAAAAGACAAGACAGAATCATCTGAAATAAAAGTTTTACCAATACTCAAACCTGACATTAAACACCATAGTATTAATCAAACTACACCTAGCACAGACAATCAAGTCTACGTATTTGAGCAACTGAAACAAAGAGGATTTGCAGCATCAGAGTCGAGCCTTTCTCGGACAGATTCACCAACGACGGCATGGCGAAAAAATGAAGTAAAATTGACAATGTCTAAGAAAAAAGATTTGATTGGAAGTATTAAATCAACAAAGAGTCTTGAATTCTTACACCTTGAGTCACTTAAAAATAAACATATTCCAAACTTTTGGGGAAATTCAAACAATAAATGTAACTACAGGCAATTCCACAAGCGGATGGACGTTTATGAACCAGTTCCCAATCTTCACAGACGCTCTTTATCGTCCCAATCAAAAAATTTCTATCAACAAAGACGCAGTTACAGTTCTGATAATCTTGCATTAGATTATGACCTATTTACAAGTTACAAATCAGAAAAAAATAAATTCCAAGCGTCAGCGATGTATCCTAGCAACGACCAATCATCGGCGTCCAAAGTTTTGGTGGTATCTGCAAGAGACCCTAGAGGGCGTGTGATTTATATGGGAGCTTCTTGTCGAAGTGATGATGACCAGAGCTACACTGACAAACACTCATCTATTACTGACACAAACAAACATATCAAAAAAGGAAAAGAAAAGGGCACTGCCTCGTCAGCTTGTGAAGCGTTATCAGTTAAGAAATCTGCAGAAATAGCTGCCTTGTTTTCAGAAGTTAAACTCAATCAAACAAAGGACAATGTTTTGAGTAGTAAAAATATGGACTGTAACAAAAAAGGGGATGTGTTTTATAACACTTTGGAATCACCAAATTGCTTCTTATCAGGTAGCACAAATCAGTATTTAGGCAGTAATCTAGAAAATTCCTTGGGATACTTACCATGACAAAGAGAATACAGTTTTTTTAATGTTAAATTGGTTATAGAGTGATATCAACCACAGTCCTACAAAAATCCCAAATATTTTTTGAGTGAGAACACTGTAATGTCTTCATTTATTTTGTTCAGCACACACATATGAAGTTCCCGACCAACATTAGTCTGTATTTCTTGAAGACTTTGCAGGTTGATATGCCGGCACTTAAGTCATACACTATACCAGCCATGGAAGGCTTTGCCAACTGGTTCATACAACAATACTATACAATTCAGAATAAAATTCTTAACCCATCACATTTTGGTCTGTAAATTTGTGAATGTGTTGGAAGCAATATGGGCGAAGGCCTATAATTTACTTACCATGTGATATAATTATAATAACTTTAATTATGAAGTAATTTATTATTTCATAACAATTATAAATTATGTAGTGATAGTTAAAATATATTTATTTTCGATATGGGCATTTCATTTAAATATTTGTAATTTAAATATACAAATAAAATAAGACATGTTATTAAAAAAAATTTTTTGTTTCAAAACTAATAACATTTTTGATTTATTTTATCAGAGCAATTTCATTTTTATAAATTGTTTGCTATGCTTTGTCTTAATATCTTTCCCAACCATTCACTTTTTACCTTTCAAATGATTTTTGTAGAAATCATGTATGAAATATATGAAAGTCGGCTAGTTCGTTTGATCAAGTATGTTGATTTTAAATAATGGAAATTTATAGTGATATTTTTGGTTGTTATACAAGATCTAAGGTTGGAAACAATAATAATAATAATAATAATAATAATAATGCTTTTTTTCTATCACCACGTCCTACCACCTGTTTAGGTTATAGACATATATGAGTATTGCTCTAATTAGTTAGGGATGAGGTAGCAAGCATTTTAGAGGCAATCTGCCTGCATTTGCGTGGAAGGAGTGTTGGAAACCATTTAGGAAAAATCAGCCTCAGTAGACCTGACAGGTATTAAAACCCCAGATCTCCCCATCATTGACAATATAGTATATTGTGAGCGTGACATCTTAGATCATTCAACCACTGAAGCGGGTACATCATACTCTTTCGTATTGTAATGTTTCATTGTAGCTGTGATAACCGTTTTTGGGATGTCTAACCAACCTATGAAGACAAGTTTTAATTTTAAAGATATCATTCATTAGGTATGGTATTAATAATGTTCTAAACATGTTTGTAAGGAGATTCTTAAACTCAATCTATACATAAACCAATTTCAGATAATCAAAATATTGGGGTTTTAAATCAAGATAAAATGTTTGCTAATATTCATAATTAAAATAATGCAAATTCAATTAAAGTTTGGGTTGGAGTAGTGTTCTCAAACTCGGACTAGCTGAAGGTTCATATTACCAAACTATAGGTGTGCTGCGGGCCACATATATTCTATACTTTTGTTTTTCCAGTGGGTCTCTTACTACCCATCCGGACAATATATACACTAGTAGGTAAAGGATTATGGGAGATATTATTTAGAGGAAATGTAACTTCATTTGAATGAAGGGAATGTGGAATATCATGTAGGAAAAACCATCTTCTCTACGCCCAGCTGGAATTTGAACCCTTACTTCCTCAACACCGCAATATTAGACCATAAGAATCTGACAATCCGCATTACCCACAGATGTAACTCTATAGTAGCTATTTGACAAGATGTGTATTAATCACAACTTGTGAATGTGAGGAATGCCAGGCTCTCACCGTGGTTCGGATCCCACCTTAAACTGTAGGTCCTCCATTTCATCTCACAATCACCCTACCATTGCACATTAGCGTAAGTGCGTATAACCCGAACGGGTAGTAAGACGCGGTGCTAATAATAATAATAATAATAATAATATAGTAGCTATTTGATGCTATGTATTTAAAATCATTCATGTATATTTTTTAACTTACTTAAAAACCCAGATTTTTATGTAGGCTAGCGAAATGATCGTACCAGTATTTATTAAATTATGTAAATAAAAATTCCCACTATCAATTATTTAATGTGATAAAAAAATAGCACATTTTATCATTGTTAATTGTGTTTTTAGTTTTTCAAAGTTAAGTTCAAACTAAAATTAAACTATTATATTGATATATGTATGTATGACTACAGGCCGGATAGAAATATAAAAGTATTTTACACTAGCGGGCTGGTCAGATATTCCTCGCAGGTCGGGTGTGGCTTGCGAGCAGTGAGCTTACAATCCTAGTCTTCCTGGAAATTGTAGGACCTACTTTACTAGTTCCTATTGTAGTGTTTGTAAAGGACTAGGAAATATGTTAGATCAGATGATGGTGCAAAACCCACAACTCATGGGCCATCCAGGCACAACAACCAAACATCAAATATGCTACACCTCTTTTTAAACACTCGAGGTTTCAATTGCCAAAACGTCCTTAGTACCTTCAATTTAATTTGGAAGTATCATATATAATTTAGGTCTATTCATGTGCAAAGCTTGTTTCAGAGAAACAATAGTTATTTTGATTTAAAAACCAACAAAAAATACCAAGCTAAGAGACCATGTGCGAAAGTAGAACATCATGAAATTAACTTGAAAGAACTAAAAGTAAAGTTAATTTTATTACTACGGTACTAGCCAATTTCGATATGGGAAAGCGTCAATTGGTATACTTAGTTTGTTTCCAAACCAACATATATTTGTGCAAGAAGATAAGGAATTATTTGGTTGTATAAGATGATGAATAGTTGGGTTTGTTTATTTTTGATAAAAAAAGTACCAACAACTCATTTATGAATGCTACCAAGTGATATATTAATGGTGTTCGACAGTTTATTTCATTTCCTCCACAGCATTTACATGGTGAATTTACATCAATATATTCTTTTACACTTAATTCTAGTTTTAGAAGCATTATTACGTACATAAGACATTAACTCAAGAGATATTACATATGTATGCAATATATATAATATATATATACATACATACATATATACATACATACACAAATTTTGTTAAGTAACTTTTTGCATTCTGCTTTCCATTCTTTTAATAATATACTTATACAAACAGCAAGAAAAATATTATAGAGCTGAAACATATGACATATCTCACTATTTTATCACAACAATTAATCACAACTTGTAAAGAACAGTACTTAAAATTAACTCTTACAATTATGTACCATAATTTAAGGTGATTTAAGCCCAAATTAAAAAAAAAATTATACCCAATTAAATACATGAAAAAAGACATGATACAATTTTCAATAATTGATTGACATGTAACCACGCTGTTTTTGTTTCATAATTGAGTAAAAAAATTAATTTATTTGGACGAAAAAACACCCCAACTTATGAAGTTATAGTTACTTTTACATATTTCAGCTAAGCTAGTTTTACAAATTTAATTCAAAATCATAATAATGTCATAAGTTGATATAGCTAAGAGGTCAGTCAAACTTCTGAACCCCCCTGCCCCCCTCATTTGCCCCAAGATGTTTCAAACTCAAATATTGATGATCTTTTCATAGAATGTAGTATTCAGTAGGCATGATTCTTGACAAACAAACCTTCTCCTGCCGCCTTGCCTGTGATGCTGCCTTGTTCATACTTGCCAAGGGCCGCCAAACCATTAGCCTAAAATTAAACATAATGTTTCAAGTTTCTCTTCTAATAGACCTGTTCCACATATAAAAATTAATACAAATTAATCATCACAATAATATGGTATATACCCGCTTCGGTGGCTCCATGGTCTAAGGAGTCACTCTCTCAGTAGACTAGAAATGCTGATGACTGGGAGATTTGAATCTTGTTCGGGTGTACTAAGGGTGGTTATTCCAAAATTGTTTTCCACTCTCACCCATAAAAATGTGGGTAAACTTCCTTAAAAAATATAGACTTACTCACCTCTAAAACCATTTGCATAATTAGTACATAAATTTATAACTCGTATCGGTAGTAAGACATGGTGGTAAAAAAAATGATATAGCAAGATAAAAAATAAAAGTTTTGTATACTGTATTTCTTTGATTCTAAGATGCCATCGTTTGTAAGATGCACCTTAATTTTTCAGTTCAACCAACATAAAAAAAAGCTTAGATTCTAAGAAAATAAATAAAAATAAAACGCTAAGATACCTAGAATTTAATAAATACTTTTATTACAGTTTTTAATTTACTAATAATACTAGTACCTTATTTTTTAGTAGGTATGTTATTCATCACTTCCATCTGAATCAATATCAGTCTGGTTCTTTTGAGCCGTCTTTATTTTTGCTATCTCATAATATATCGTCTTATGAGCAATTGAGAGCGTTGGCAGAGATATAATTGCAACTATAAGACACCATCGATTCTAAGACACACCCCATTTTTAGGGACTTTTAAATGGGTGAAAATGTGTGTCTTAGAATAGAAGAAATACGGTAGCTTATTTTATCTGGACTTGTATTTTTATAAGTACCCTGTGGGGACATACACGATAATTTCTTCTGGGTGGGGGTAAAACTCAAGTTTTCACATATTTAGGACTCCTCGTCTATGCAGTGTATAACTATAATAAAAGTTCTTAATTGAATTTTGCACATAATTCATTCATAGACCATTAAAATAAAATTATCTAATAAATAGTGTAGTTTTCCTTTGTCTATTTACCTTTGCTCGCTTCAAGAGTTCATTCTGAGCAGCCTTGATGTTTTGTGGTTTGCCTCCCCAAGCCTTCAGTACAGAGGCCTGTGGAAACACAAATTATGGTAAATGGTTAATTATTCATCATATTTATAGGACTATACCTGTCAGAAAATTATAATACACCATAGATGAATGCTAATATCATCAGCGATAGTCTATGTTAAAATTATTATTGTGGAAGGTAGATTTTAGAAACTTCAAACGTATTTTACTGTAGTCAATATTGATAACACCCACTTTGGTGGCTGTATGGTCACAGTAGACTAGACTGCTAATGACAGGGATATAGAGGTTCGAATCTCGGTCGGGTGCACTTAGGATGGTTTAAAAAAATTGTTTTCCACTATCCTTGCACGCAAATGTGGGTATGTTTCCTCTAAATATAAGCTTCCTAAACCCTGAAACCATTGGCGTAATATAAGCGTCAACCCGAAAGGTTAGTAAGACGGGGTACTAAAAGAATATTAGGCTTGTGCTCTTTACCAAACCAACTCTGTGATTGTATTTTTATATCTTATTTTTGTATTTCATATTGAAATTCTTTGATGGACAATTCCTAACAATATGTAGTAAATTATTTACATATATACAAAATATATCAATAAAGTTTTACTAGTGGGTTCCTGATCGACTTACAATTCTACCAAATGTCCTGCGATGATCACCCATCATTTCCCCGTTATACATTTGCTTTCATTTTTGTCTATACATTTTATATTTATTCCTTAAATTCAACCTTTCTCAAATACTTATGCCCCCACACATCTATAAAATGATACAAAATTTAAAAAATATGTGTATTATGTTTACCACGTAAAGTATCAGTCTTACTTTGATGTATTTCACTGTGGCCCTATCTTATAAGTTGCAACATAGTGTAGCAATGCAAGGTAAGTTCGCTACCATACAGGGTAAAATAAAGAATATATTCTTATTAAGCCATTTAAATTACTTATAAAGTTATAACATTAACAAATCATTTGAAAGTACTTGATATATTAGCAAGTTTAGAAGACTCAAAGATTGGATCTAGACGACCATGTAGTTTTCTTAAGAGCGAGGTTTACACTAGATGCAAACTGTAATACACCCATTTAAATCAAGGTTAATCTTATTACCACGTTTTCTCAACTACCATGAATGATAACAATGATATTCTTATATCAAATTAAAGGTATTATAATGCACTGAAAAGACTTTACTTAGTACATTTCAATTTAAATCAAGGATAATTTTTTTTTAAATAACGATTAAAAAGTTTTTAAATTTTAACAGTGTAGTGAAAAGGAATGAAAATTTTTGGACAAGTAAAGTCTCATAGCTATTATTTTACGTTTCCATTGATACCATTATTATTTTATTACTAAAATAATTAAATAGTGAAATCTTGGTACAACTATAATCATGTAAAGATATTAAAAAATTGTTTGTGAGATAGGTCACTTTACTTCCCGTTTGTCCTTTATAAACCCCATTAGGGCTTGAAGGTTTTCCTGGAAATATAACTAGTAACATTCTTACAGCCAGTAAGAAAAGGGAGGGGAGGGGATATTGGGGGTGGGGTTGCTCAGTGACCATTTCATAGCTGAGGGAACTGAAGGTCTTATGGATAAAAGATTTATCTTCGCTCTCTCTCTCTGTTTCTGGTTGCCAAACCTTCTAGCTTTCGGTTGTTGGGAAGTGAGTGGGGAGGGTTTACTTGTAAATCCCTCATTGTAAACAATGTGGCATGGGGAGCTTGGGGGGTTCAATTGACAGGCAAAAACATTTCCTATCAGTGTAAAGCCTTTTCTAGAAACATTAACTATTTCCACAACAGTATTTTTTTTCAGGATTGAAGTTTGTTAACTTTTTCTATTACCTATGTAATTATGCTTAAAACTATTTTATAAAATTATGAAATATATACAAGTTATATATTTATTACTCTATTTGACTTAAATATATGGCTTTATTAGTATGTTTTCCATACTAAGATTTAATCTATTGAAAACTACACTATATACAGGGATGGACTGGGCTACCAAGACACTGGGCGATATCCCAGTGAGCTGCTTCGATTTGGGCCACTGCACATATTTTAAATTAAAATAAAGCTATCCATTTAATTCTAAATTATTATTTCTATTAAAATTTGATCAAAAGTTCTAGTGAGAAAGCCTGATAATGTTAAAAATATTTATTCGAAGATATACGATGGCATTGAATGTAAAACTGTCCCGTTTGTTTTTCCTTGATGTTGTTTGTTTATAAACAATTTCTTATGCCAAAAGTAAAAGCATTTTTTTAGGGAATACTATTTGTTACTAGCTTTGTAATCTACCCAGCTAGTGGGTGGAGGATTATTTTACAAGCTTAAATATTTCAAATAAAGACACCCAGCTATTGTCTAAGCATTTAAAAAGTAGCACTAATCATCGATAATCTAGCTGAAATGGTCTCAGGATTAAATTAACTAATACTAAAAATATAAATACTTCACCTCATCACGTCAGCTTACACTGAAACATCGCTTCAATGGTATTTACGAATGTATGTTAAGGGCCGTCATTTTTGTAGACCCAGGCCGATTGAAGCCTGCCGGTCCATCCCTGACTATATCATCAATTTCATTCCCTTACAAAGTTTATAGAATCCCTCCAACATGAAAGTGATTACTAAACTACAAGTTTAAAGAATATATTTCAATCAAGTTACCTGTAAGGCACGTCCAAAGCTGAAACTGAGCGGCCATGGCTTCTTTCCATTAAACTTGTTTATGGCATCCAGGTTGACTGTTGCTTCCTCTTCAGATTGACCACCAGATAGAAATGTTATTCCTGCGATTTGAAAATTACTAGATATTATAAATTGTACACAGATATTAACCAGAGTCAATACTCTACTGCAGTAAATTCTCAATTAATCGGGGGCTATATTTAAATATGTCACAAACAATACACTACCATCTGAATACATTCTACTTTTATTGCAACCAAATGTGCAGGCGTGGCAATCTCTCAAAGAGAGAGACAGAGACAAGATGGTAGATGTAAAACCTGACCCCGTCCTCCCTCCAAACTGTGCTATGTAACTTTTCTTATCAAGAGTGAGTGTCATTATTTAATAAGGAAGCTTTTGTGACATTAAAAGAAGGACTCACATTTAATACAAGTTATAATCAAAGAGAAAATTGGGCCAAACAGCATTTTTAAACTAAACATTGAAAAGAGGACCGAGAGACATGGCCTACAGCCCTACACGATTACTAGAAAACTGTAGGCCTCAAAGTTCACAATTAAAACACAACAAAACAGATAATTATTTAATTTTCGGGGTATATCTGTCTCCTTATTCAGCAGAAGGAAGTGAAAAACATATTGGACTATAGCAGCATGACTAGAGGTAAAGTCTGTTCATGATACTTCAAAAATCATATGTCTATGTTTTGGGTTCCCAACACTTGTGAAAGATCACTGTTTTGTTATAAATGTTAAGTTTTTTAATCACATGTCATATTTTACATTTAAAATAACGTAAACTTAAGTTTTCTTACACTGTTTCATAACTTTTAATAATTTCTTTTTACCCAATCCAAAAAAATATTTTAAACATAATTAAAAGTACTTATTCTTTTTTTTTTTTTTTTTTGGAATGTTATTAACTATTTGTAATATAGTGCATGCATTAATAATTTTAATACAGGCACCGTATTTACTTGGAAAAGAGAAAATACTTCTTATTTTTTATATATTAAATAAATTATTTTATGATTATTTTATCGTATTTCAAAATATTTAACTGAATAAAATACTTTTATCCACTGCATAGGTGTATCATTATAAAGAACTTGCTGAATCACGTTCAATCACATGGTTTTAATTCGTTAGTAGCCATTTTTAAGCTACCGATATATTAGTTAGAGCTTTTGTGAAGGTGATGTGAATAAATTTTTTTAAGTGGAAAATAAACTATAAATAAGCTTTGTGCCTGACCTCAAATAAATATATAAATAATATTGACCTAAATTACTTTGGTTAACTATCAAATTCATAAATTACCATCTGTTTTCATTACAGTTATCCAAAGTGACACATGTCAGTTGTTGGCGTAGGGATATATTAGGGATTATTTCTAGTAACTTTTTGAGCTGTCATCTAAGTAAACTAAGTTCGTGAAAGTATTATAGATCATGTTGACTCTTGATAAATGAATAGAATGTTGTATTTATATAATAATTAATTATTATTTATTACTTTTATTTATATAGAAATGACTGACTTGTGAGTATGCCTGCTTGAAAGAAAGGTTGAGATTTAGGGGGTTGCCTGGATTTGGTTATATATTGGTGAGAAAGCGTCCATCTACTAAGCTATCTACATCCCCTGTCTCTTCCATGCATATTAATTATCAATTTTTTTATTTATACTAAAAACAGTCCCCTAAAGAGAATGACAATCAAATAATTTAATCATTATTTGAGTAATAATCTAAGAAAGGTACCTAGTCATCTGTGTTCTTGCTTGCTCATAGAAGTACTTCTATGAATCGAACAAGAAAATACCATTGGGATTAGTAAATACAGTCCAATTTTGATAGGAGGAGGATTTTAGAAAATACTACCATATGAGATTGTAGCAGTAATAGCTCCTCTGAACAGTATTTACCTGTGACAGCAGCAGGTACAGTTCTGCTAAAAGCAGTTACCGTAGCCGCAGCAATTTCCTGAGGAGTGTACTTCTTTGGGCAAGATTGTCCTGCAGTCACCATGCTAGGCTTTAAGAGGGTCCCTTCCAAGAAAACATGATGGTCATTCAGGGCTTTGTAAACTGCAGCCAAAACTGTTTCAGCTACCTTCTGTGCTTGTTCCAAGTCATGGTCACCGTCTGGTAGGATCTGTAGCCACAATCAAGCCATTGTTAGTAATTTTGAAAATACAAAATTTAATGTTTAAAAACCAAAAGTTAAAACATATGTTTAAGTAACAACCATAAAAACTTATAAATAAGGCTCTACCCCAATATCAAAATAAAAAGTTAAAAATCATAATACAACGTTTAAATGTAGTGGGTGTCTAAAGAAAAGGCAACATTTCTAGAAATGATTAAGTTTTAACAATTTGATCCAAAATTTATAATTATATTAAACTTATTAAGAATTATTTTTTATCCCCACGTCTTACTACCTGATCAGGTTACACACATATTTACTAATTACACTGATAAGATAGGGATGAGGAACATTGAATTTAGAGGAAGTGTACCCGCATTTACATGCAAGGAAAGTGGAAAACCATTTAGGAAAAAAGCACCCAGTACACCCGACCGAGATTTGAACCCTGGTCTCCCTGTCATCGGCAGTCTAGTCTATTGCGAGAGTGATGCCTTAGTCTATGCGGTCAACAAAGCTAGAAATAATAAGTATACCAACTATTGTTGCTGTGGTAGATGTTGACAGGACCAATAGCATCAACATTTAAATAGTTTTGGAATTTTTATTATTTGACTATAAAAAGTTTCTAGCATATGGCAAGGCATCCCGTTACACCAGTAAAAAAAGTAAAACTTATAAAAGAATTAAAATCATATGAATTCTAAGTTTTAAATACAGTAAATTTAACCAGATTTACCCTTAATTTAAGGTTCCTCCCTCCTCTTTGATTGAAAAAACAGTAATACAGACTTAGGCATGTATTAGTACACACTCACACACAGACATACTTAAACTTACTAACATCGGCACACGCACTCTTATTACACAATATAATCCACACATGTTCTTACCTCAGGCTCAACAATGGGCACAAGGCGATTTGCTTGGCAAATAGAAGCGTATCGTGCCAGTACATTGGCATTTTCAAAAATAGCTAGGGATGAAGGAGTGTTTTTCTGGATCTTCAGGGTACAACGCCATTTGGCAAATTGACAGCCATCTTTCTTGTATTGTGCGCAACGCTTGTCTAAGTCATCCAAACCTACATTTATCAACAATAACAAAGATTAAGTAACATTAGAAGTGTGAGAACAAAACAAAATAGTTTTAATTTTTATTGAACTACCATATTAATAAAAAATAATATAATATTGTGCATCTGGGCTACATCATTCGTAGCCCAGTTAGTGGAAAAATTTTCCAGTAATAATGTAACTTTTCCCAGGGGACGTCCGAATGTACTAATAGTACATCCTTTCTGTGGAGGATCTTTTCATGTCCTGATGAGATGAGGTGATGGTGATAGTGAGTATAATGGTGATGGTGAGTATGAGGGTGATAGAGTATGAGGGTGTGGAACTAGATGTAACTCTTAAACCTAAATTCAGCCTAACTAACCAAATCTCGGTAACCATTGGGGTGATTCCCCTTTCGGGAAAAATACCCAATGTACCAGCTGGGAATCAAGCCTGGGAAGCTTAGGTTCATATCCAGGTGCACTGACTACTACACCACTGGGCCGGTTATCTTAGTAAATACAAACAAGTGTCTTAAAGTTAAAATCACAGCAGCACTTTGCATAAAAGCTACGGTTAGAATAGTCAATAAAACAGGAGCATATATATATAGGCAAGATGGTTGATCTGTAAGGAACTATGTGATAGGCCCAAGAAGGAGTCCCACAGATGTCCAAAAGTCCTGCTCGGATAAGCGAGATGTTTATTCCAGTGGTCATGGGACGATCCCAGCTTCTGTATAGTAGTGAGACAACATAACTTATCCCTAGAAGCTGGATTTGTTTCCTAAAACCTCTCACGCAATGCAACAACCCTTAACTTTAATGCATCCCATGTGGAAAAATGCCAGATCTGGCCCAGAACTAGAATTGGCCAGATATGGGAATGCCAGTTCTGCCTCAGATCTGCCCCAGTTGTGGGTATATCTGGCCCAGATCTGGACCAGTTCTGGCCAGATATGATTTCTCCACGTGGGATGGTACAAATCATGGTATGACCTGTAATGTCTTCTCATGATTCAATTATTAGGCTACCCATGCCAGCCTTTTGGGAGCAAAAGAGCTTGTTTATGTGAGTAGAGTCGAGTTGAGTCTAGTTTGTTTGATAAAGGTGAGTGTGACAGAAGAGCAGGAGAATATTTGGGAGGAAAATGGATGAGAGTGGGAATTTAGACTGGCTATATAATCAAGGAAAAATTACGGCAAAAGACTGTATGAAGGAATAAGTGTGAGAGATTGTAGGCTAATGGAGGTAGAAAGTGGTGGAAGGGAAATTGTAGAGTGTGGGTGAAGATCAATAGGAATAGGTGCCAGTAGTTAGAGAATTGAAGGAAACAGTGGTAGTAAATGTTGGAGGCTCTGAGTGAAAAGAGAGAGAGAGAGAGAGAGAGAAAGTAAATAGTTAACACTTTGAACTTAATGATTAAAAATAGACTAAACCGTTTTCGTTCTACTTGAACCCTATATCTTATACCAGACTACAGCTAATGTGTCACTATCAAACTTTACCGCTAAAAATATGTATTAAATATGCACTTTATTAGCTTAATTATTTTTTGGACTATGTTATCTTTCTGTCTGTTTGGATAGTCCATAGCTTACACTAACTTAAGGACTCAGGACAAGGAAGATATTCACTTTGAGAAAGTATTGAAACAGGTCAAGTGAAAATCACCAAATGAATCTCCAACTACAATGGGCCAACCTGGATTTGAACGAGATCCTGAACTTATGTTAAATGTTAAAGCTGTGCATTTCAATATAGCACATTGACACTGAGCTTGATTTATAGCGAATTTTTTTTTAAATCCAACTTTAAATTTGCTCCAATTTATGAATTATCTCGAACTACGTATCATCCCATGTGGAAAAATCATATCTGGCCAGAACTGGTCCAGATCTGCGCCAGATATACGCAGATTTGGACCAGATATGCCCAGATCTGGACCAGATATACTCGTATCCGAGCCATAAATACCCAGATCTGGTCCAGATATACCCAGATCTGGGGCAAATCTGGCATTCCCAGATCTGGCCAATTCCAGTTCTGGGCCAGATCTGGCATTTTTCCACATGAGAAAGTTGAGAGTGAACGTACCCTGAGTGGTGACCTCGTCCTCAGTGCCAAACAGTTTGACAGTGCCTGTGTCCACTTTGATGCCGGGAATGATGCCAAGGTCTTGAAGCAGTTTGGGGAACGGGGTGCCATTATCGTCCTTGTGGTACAAGGTCTCATGGAACAAGATCACTCCAGAGATGTTGTCTGCAAGGGCCTTGTCTGCAGTGAACAGAAGCTGCAAACAAAATAGTTTATCACTCAAGAAATATGAAAGGAACAGTTGTCTGACTTGAGCAGTTCAATTACAGCCTGTGTAAAATTATTATACCAGGGCCTAGGGGGTAGCCTGTCCCCAGCGCATTTTGGGTACGATCGCGCGTTAAGTCTGTTCCTTGTTTTGATCAATTTTTAGATTTTTAGATTTTAGGTGGTAACTTGATTTGTCTCCATGGTTCTGCCAGGCTATAGGAATGTATATTTTTCAAATTTTAGATTTAGGATGGCAACTGGGTCACCCTTAGTAGTATGCAGACAATGCGGCCACACAAGGCCCTTCAATTTGGGAGGCTCCGCGCGTGCTTAGGTGACAGAGGGGAAAAACAAGTGGGAGGGGAGGGAAAATCTTTGCTTTTGCACTCGTTTAGTAGTCTCCCTGTTTCGGCGATATAGTAAATATTGTCAGAGTGAAGAGACAAATATAAACATAATAATGGTTTTGGTCTATTCAACGAGCGAAGCGAGCTCTCCGGTTAAACTAAACCAATTTGCATTTGTCTGTCTGGGCCTGGGGTGGAAATGTCTCTCAATAACCTTTGAACACAATAACAGATTTAGTCCAAACTTGGCACAGCTGTTTTTTGAACCTTCATACAGATCAAGTTTTTTGGGGAAGAACATAAATAACGAAGGGTTTGGGCAGAAATCATCACTTATAATGCTTCTAGCATTGATAATTACAGGTTGTTTTAGGACTTACAAGGCTGAAAATGGGTATAGAACCTACTGTAATAACATTAAACAAAATTTAAGTTTTTAATTATTTTATTTGTTAGGGGTGGTGGTCGGTAAGGCAGATAACTGGGGGCCCCGCAAACGAAGGTTACCCAGGGACCAACCTCCACGTCTGCAAAGGACAGTCCTGGATGGCATGCTCCATAGGCTAAATCTATATTTATAGCCCTAGCCACGTGATCTCAGTGTGCTTAATACCCCCTTGGAGCAAACCCCTGCAAATAAAAAGAAATCCCGTTTTATAAATTGTGGGTCTAACTACAACAGTGAGGTAATGAGTGTATGAAGTTTCAGTTTGTAACTTATCGGGAAGCTTGATTAAAAACTCTGGACAAACAGACATCACATTCACATGACTTTTATTATATAGATTAATTCAATAATCATAATATTAACCCGTAAAGTGTTTTTATGTGTTTATCGTGATTAATAATTCTCTCTTATAGTGGTTATTTTTTTCATCAAAACTATTTGTTTTTTCTCTCCACAAAAAAAGGTGTGATTGTAATAGACACGAATTTAAGTCACCTGTCTGTAGAGACGCCTGTTCTCTTCGTTGTTTTCTGCCCCGATTTTGACAAAGCGCTGACCAATCGTACCGGTTGATTCATCAGCAGCCAGGATCCCCTTGCCTGGCGCTACAATAGCTGCGGCGATCTTCCGAAGCTCCTCTTGCACTGCCGGGGTAGGGTAGTTGAAGTGGGTGGTCATAGTGCTGAACGATTAGAGACTGCTAATCCTGTCAATCAATAAAATGAACATATATCATATGCTAATAGTACTGGGTTTATTTAATATGTGGCAATTATTTTACACCCAATCAGCACTGAAGGAACTGCAGGTCAAATCTTCACTCTCTCTCAGTTAACTGTTGCCAAATCTCTTTGCTCTCAGCTATGTTGGAAGTTGGTATGACAGAGTAATAGGGAGCTACTGGCAACATCGACTAACGAGCGTTGCCAAACTTTTCTTATATTTGAGGGGAGATTTACCACACAAAAACAAAGTATTAACAACGCTGTTTCTCAATAGTAACCACACTCTTCCCCCAGAGATGATATTACTTCATTTATTTTCTGTACTTAAAGTGCACTTTCTGAACCAACTGATTATATCAGCACACGATTTATAAACTAACTTTTATCTATAAAAGACACCAGACCGGGAATCGAACCCGGGCCCCTAGCTCAGTAGAGTAACACACTACCAACCGAGCTAATTTGTCGAATGAAGTGATATTCTGTATAAAACACAAAGGGGTTTAATGTTAAAGGACTGGCTAGTTAGATGAGATTGTGCCAATCAGATGTTGCACTTAGGTTAAATATAGACAAAACCTTTGCAGTCCACGAGTTTGGAGTTTACTGGAATGAAAACAAGACTATTGTTTATGACCCTATACAAATATAGACATGTTAACATGGTTTAAAAGTTGACATTTTCCACTCTGAAAAGTTAAAAAAATCCATATCCCAGTTGATCAATTAGTTCTAAGTGCCAAGGAAAGGTAACTAACTGGTATAGGGGCGTAGAATATTTATGTGAATAGAATGATGTAATAGGGGGTTGGGTCGGGTCATCACAACACAACTTGTATTGTCATTTGTATTTTCCTCCTCCCTGTTTGTTCTCCTACTGACTGCTCCACCCAAGAACGTTATAAACGCACTTGTTTTCTGGCGTTTAGGAATTTCTGCTAGACTATTTTAGTGCCTTAAACAAATTTTTCCTTTTCCTTTAGGGGAACTTTTTGACAAACCACCACAAGCAAACCCCCTCCTAAACCCCTTCACCGCCCCCAGAAAAAAAGTTCTCGGTTGACCCTGATTATGTGCATTACTTTTGCTATGATAATTGACTGGTGGAGATAATGAATTGCGGTGATCTTATATATATGTTAAGCACTGTTTATTTATATATATAAATATATATAAAAAGTGAGTGCTTAGCATTGAATGTAGCCTTGCTGGAAAGTACAATTAAATTTAAACCATTTTTGACACAAAATATGAGCATCTATTGAGGTCCAAGGAAGCCACTTGTCAAACTGTCAATTGGTTGTGAATCTTGCTCGAGGTTGAAATTCAAATCATTAGAACAACTGTTTGATGAAAATACGAATTTTGTCCTTATATTTAAATATAGTTTCCTGCACATGTGGCCTTCTCACATCTCAAGTATTTTTACTTTACTTACATCCACTAACTATCAATCTAATGTCCTTTAAGTCTTGAAATATTAAACTGAAAATATACAAAACTATTATCTCATTCGTTGTTCTTAACGAATGTGAAGCGTAGTCTCACACTTTGTACCAAGAGAATAAATTGAGAGTTTTTTTAAAACAAATTGCCGAGAAAAATATTTAGACTTAAGAAAGATAAACAAATAGATGAATGGAAAAATCTACATAATGAAGAACTTGATGGTTTGTATGCATCCCCAAACATTTGAAGGATAATCAAGGCGCACAGGATGAGGTGGGCTAGTCATGTGGTATGTATGGGTGATGATAGGCATGTACACAACATTTTAGTTGGGAAACCTGAAGATATAAGACCACTAGGTGGGCCGAGATGTCACTGGGAGCATGATGTAAGAATGTATTTGAAGGAGATTGTATGTCAGGTTAGGGATTGTATGGAGAGCTTACATTCTGGGGGGAATGTAGGAAATGAGAGAAAAGTTAAGTGTTTTTGCAATTTTTTATAACAAAACTTTTTTTTTTGACAAATTAAATCAAATATTTCTCCAGTAGAAACATAAGAGTTTAATTTTCTTCACATGTTGATATCAACAGTTGTTAAATATCTGTCATCACCATAGTGGCATTAGATGAGAAACTTCTTAAATGAATATAAAAAGTTGTCATTGAGCGGGCAACACATCAGGCCCAACTCAGATCCCGGCTCGCGCGAGGTATGGAAGTTAAAGAGAAAAAGAGAAGACAAGAAATGTGTGCAGTGCATTCGTATTCTAATGATTATTGATTACTCGACATTTTTCTCGGTGACGATGGGGGTCAAAGCGACAAAGTTTATTGTTAATAACTACAGTATGTCTCTATTACGACAGAATGAAGATTTGTGCACAGCGCTTAGCTGTAAAGCCATTCTAAAATGGTCAAAAACGGACTTTTCAACGCAGTTTTTATCCAAATATCATTCAATATTCCAATAATGTTCAGTATTAGGAACCTCTATTAACTACTTGTCTCAATTAATGTTTAATCAGAAATGATCCACGTGTAATAGTGTTGGTGTATTATTATTATTATTATTATTATTATTATTATTATTATTATTATTAGCACCGCGTCTTACTACCCGTTCGGGTTATACGCACTTACGCTAATGTGTAATGGTAGAGTGATTGTGAGATGAAATGGAGGACCTACAGTTTAACGTGGGATCCGAACCACGGTGGAGGCCTGGCATTCCACACATTCACAAGTTGTGATTAATACACGTCTTGTCAGAGGTGAAGGAAGGGTTTGGCAATCAGATAGATCTGTGCCGGGACAGAGGATTGAACCCCGGACCCTCAGCACAGAGGTCTAACACCTTACCCCTAGACCACCAGGTCACCGTTACGTTTGTAAAGTATGGCTTAGGAAGGTATAATTTAGAGGAAATATACCCACATTTGCGTAGAGGAAGCGTGATAAAGCATTTATAAAAAAAAACACTCACAATGCATACAGCTGGGATTCGAACCCTGACTTTCCCGTCAATGGAAGTCCAGCCTATTGCGAGAGTTACGCCTTAGACCATCCGACCACAGATGCGGGTGTTATCGACGTTACGTCTTCTATGTTCCAATTCCATGAAAAGTGAGCTCACAAGGTTCATGATATGGCTGCAGGGTTCATCGATTAGGTTAAGTTTTGGACACCGCCACTAGAGTACTCTGCTTTCGCATCACCAGGATTAACTAAACTAGGTGGCAACTTCTGAGGAGCCCATGGGTCTCAGAGAAATTAAGGTTTTTATGAGTTGTTTGTAACCTGCTCAAGGAGATAACATTTTGACCCCTTCAAAGATACCAAATAGTTTTATTAACACCCGCGTCGGTGGTAAAATGATCTATCGCGTCATACTTATGTTGGTCTGGATTTCCGGGGACGGGAAAATCGGGATTCGTATCACGGTCGGCTGCAAGGCCATAGGCAGGGGGAGGGGGGTTCGGGTTTCAAACCCCCCCCCCCTAAATTTTATGAACAAAATATATATGGCATTATTTATGGTTCAAACAATATCAAAATCAAGGTACAAGTACAAATTATGGGGCTGTGTTACCATAAAAAGCACTTCAGAGAGCTTCCAGAGGTGTTTAGTATTTAGAATTTTTTCTAGCCTTCGGCAGTTATAGGATTATGTTGTCATAAAAAAAATTCAGATAACTTCTAGAACAGTTTAATATTTAGAATTGTTCCTATTTTTCGGTGGTTAGGGGGTTATATTGCCATAAAGAAACACTTTAGAGAACTTATAAAGCTGTTTAATATCTGGAATTTGTCCTAGCCTTCGGCAGTTAGGAGGTTATGTTATCATAAAAAACACTTTAGAAAACTTCTAGAGCTGTTTAATATCTGGAATTTGTCCTAGCCTTCGGCAGTTAGGGGGTTATGTTACCATAAAAAACACTTTAGAGAGCTTCTAGAGCCGCTTATTAATTAGAATTTGTCCTAACCTCCGATAGTTAGGGGGTAGTGTTGCCATTAAAAACACTTCAGATAACTTCTAGAACAGTTTTTATTTAGAATTTTTTCTAGCCTCCGTCAATTAGGGGATGGACCCACCAAACCCCCCCTGAAATTATTGGCTGGCTACGGCCTTGGTCGGCTGTATTGAGGTGTGGCTTTTTCCTAACTAGTTTCCCACTCTCCTTCCAAGCAAATGCGGGTAGATTACCTCTAAAATGCTTCCTTTCTCATACCTACCCCATGAGAGTAAATATCAAACATGTGTATGACCTGAACAGGTAGTAAGACGCGGTGATAAAAAAATATCGTGGAGAAAAAAACATTCAGGAGAAATAAACTTCTGTACATCTTACCGGGATTCGAGCTTCTACCCCCCCCTTCCCTCCCCAGTCATGGGTAAATTAGGTTAGATGAACCTGACGCTGTGCTGGCATGTCCACCAGTGATCTAAATATATCCATTTCCAATTTATAACACCATTTTTAAGATTTTTTTTTTTTTTTACGAATGGATGAATCTGACGGTAAATTTACTAGACATACTTTCACGTATTCATACGCCAAGTCATGTTATTTGCAGCTGTCACTTTTGATATATATTATCAATTTATTTTTTATCATCGCGTCTTGCTACCTGTTCAGGTTATACATATATATAATAATTACTCTAATGTGGTAGCGATGAAGAAGGAAGTATTTTAGAGGTGATCTACCTGCATTTGTGTTGAAAAAGAGTGGGAAGCAATTTAGAGAAAACCACCCTCAATAGACCCAACCGGGATTCAAACTTCAATCTTCTAGCCATCAAAAGGCCAATCTAACACGAGAGTGACGCCTTAGACCGTTCGGTCACTGAAGCGGGTGTTATCAACTTTGTATTTTATAAAAAAAAGTTGAGGAATGCCAGGCCTCTACCGTGGTTCGGATTCCACGTTAAATTGTAGGTCCTCCATTTCATCTCACAATCACTCTACCATTACACATTAGCGTAAGTGCGTATAACCCGAACGGGTAGTAAGACGCGGTGCTAATAATAATAATATAAAAAAAGTTTCTACGAATGTTAATCAGTAAGAAAATAAAGGTCTCTTACCTAGTCCGGGATGATAGCGTGGCCATGGCGGGTGCCTCGCACCCTGGACCCACTAGCTTCTCCTCAACACTCACTAACTTTCCACGCGAAGCCTGCTACCCATTCGAATTTCATGGCAAAGCAAGGGGGGCAGGGGGGTTCGCAACCCCCTTAGCAAGGCGAGCGATTACCTCCAACTGACTGGTTTGTTACGAACTGCCCAAGAAGGTAAGTTTTACCGGGGAGGGCGGGGGGGTGTAAAGGACTGTAGTGCGACTGCGCAGACTGGTCGCATTGCAGAGAACCCACCCTCCTGACAGGGTATACTACTGCAGTAGAGATGGCAAGAACTGTTCATTTAGTTTTAAAAGATTCACTTGGTTGAAATGAGCAGTTCAATTATCTAAACTAAATATCATCTCTGAGGGAAGTGTATGGCTACTATTGGGAAACAGCGTTGTCATTCTCTTGTGTTTGTGTGATCAATCTCCCTTCAGATATAAGACAAGTTTCACAACGCTGCTCGTTAGTCGAGGTTGCCAGTAGCTCCTTCTTAGCCCAGAACACCCCCTTCAGACATAACTGAGAGCGAGGAGACTTGGCAACAGTTGACTGAGAGAGAGAGAGAGATAAAGCTTTTCTCCATAAGACCCACATACAGTTCTCTTAGCGATGGTATTGGGTGAAGTTAAATAATTAGGTCGTTTAAGACCTACAACTTGTAAATCAATTAGTGTTCTCTAATTGCGACTTGGTTTTGAGGGCATTCGACCCCAAAATGGTGGTCCGGGGAGCCTCCCCTAGCAAAATTATTAAAATTAGATGTTCCTAGAAGATATTTGAAGTTTTATACAAGACCGTCTTTCAGCTTCAAATTACCCACTTCAGTGGCCGCATGGTCTAAGGTGTCACTATCGTAATATACTAGACTGACGATGGTGGGAAGATCGAGGTTCGAATCTCAGTCGGGTGTACTGAGGGTGGTTTTATCCTAAATGGTTTCCCCCTCTGTCTCTTCACGCAAAAGCGGGTACACATACTCCAAATTCAACCCTACTCATCCCTAGCCCACTAGCGTGATTAGTAAATTATATAAATGTGCAACCTAAACGGGTAGTAAGATGCCGTGCTAAGAGAAACTAAAAAATCTTCAAAATTAAGAATATAAGAAGGAATTGAAAAAAATCTAAAGTGAAGCAAACTCTTTCCGGGGGGGGGGGGGGGGGAGGGAGGTGACAAATTAATCCCAAGGGGGCAATGCACCCCTGTTCCCCCAGTTCCACTGCCTTTACTCTCTTCGTTTCTGTGACCGAGATCAGCCGAAATATCACGGTTGTTCATTGTACCACCACCCCTACCTCGTAGGTTCGCGTCGGAAAGGTGAACTAGTTCGACTATCTATTTTTAAAGAATCGTTCAGTTCAAACTATTCTTTCGCCAACTTCACCTTTCCTATAATGCAGTGTTTCCCACCGGCACGAACGGTCGGGAACACGCATCCCTTGCAGTCGCATCCAGAGATAAGCCCTAAACAGATCCAGAACGTCTTATGTCGCAGAATAGTCGAGGAGAAATTCAATAACTCCAGAACGTCATAATGTCAATCATAATGTAATATAACTATGTAATTCGATTGAACTCAGTAAAAATTAATGTTTGTACACGATTTATTTAGTTGATTACACTTTCACTATTATAAAATTGACATTAAAATTATAAAGTTTTTTTGTTCTTTTACGAACTGACGCGGAAAGCTAGAGCTAGTATTATTACAAATTGAGATTTTCTCTATCTGGATTATTATAATTCTGTGTGATATTATGTTTTCTGTGTGATTACTAGGTTTTTGTCTGGAGTATCATACGCACAAGCTGCTTATAAATGACCTACCCTTTTATTCTTGGACCCCTTAACATTGTTAAAACTAATAGGAGAACTCCTGGCAACCTGATGTTGTGAAGGCTAGCTCATCCATCACCTGATTTTTCAAATAGAACGGAAGGAGTGTTTTAAAGAAAGAAAGTTTTAAAACGTAGTGTATTGAAATTACTTCTGAAAACGCGTGATTCTCCATGGATGATGTATTAAAAGGAAACTTTACATACAATTCTTTAAAGAAAAATACACTTCATCCATGACTTTTTAAATAAATGAGAGGGGTACTAAACAGTATCATTATAATCTGGCTAATTCGACATTGGTTGGTTCTAAAAAGTAAATAATTCAAGCCCACCATGATTCTTCATGAAATTTCAATTCAAATCAATGGTGAAAAATAACATTTAATTAGAATTTAAGAAGAAATTATTTGAATAATTTCGAAGCCTGGACAGGGCTAATTTGTTAGATTTTGTACTAATTTCAAACCTAACTTTACGATCTTGATTAAATCACACTTATATGCCAAGAATGTAAAATAAAGTTGGCGTTATTGAGGCTATTGTTAAATGTGATTGTTTCATAAATTATAATATGTTTGAATAAATTAAAAAAAAAGAGCATAGATTATTTAAACTTCGATGTATATGTCTCAGATAAACTTTGAATTGCAGAATAGAGCTTTGAGTAATTTAAATACAATGGAAAAAAAAACAAGGCTTCATTTCCTTTGGCAATTACGGGAGCCTTCCAGCAATCAAGGTTAAATAAAGGAAAACATTTTGTGTGTTTAATAAGCCAATCCTAAGCTAGCCTGGTCGGACAAAACCAGTGGCTAAGTCACAATTGACATGTAGATACAGTATTTTTTTTATCATCGCATTTCTACCCATTCGGCTTATACGTATATGTACTAATCACACTAATGATTGTTTTAGGGACTATGGAGCTTATATTTAGAGGAAATGTACCCGCATTTACGTGGAAGGACCGTGGAAAACCATTTAGGAAAAAAATTCCCTCAATACACCCGACCGATACTCGAACTTCGATCTCCCCATCATCAGCAGTCTAGTTTAATGAGAGAGTAGCGCGTTAGACCACGCAGCCACCGAAGCGGGTCGGTATACTATTGCTTCAAGACAAGAGGTATATAGTATTTTACACAATGCCTCTCCAATAAATCATCTTTATTAATATAACATCGAAATAATTTCTCCTACTTGCTCAAAATCGTTCATTTTGCTATATATATATTTTTTATTGACACTACCAGGCAAGGAACAAGACGATAAACTGTTTCCTCTGGGCTCTAAAACTTTTAAGACGTCAACTAGATATTATAAAATTGTTAAGTGAGGACACATCAGATACGCTGGACATACGTGTAGCCATTTCCTCTGATTGTTGTTTTTTCACAGGAAAAATTAAATGTTAATAAGGGAAAAACTTTTTAAACCCCACAGTAGAATTAACGCCTACGAGATATAAATTTAAAATATATTTTTATTGGACCAAGGAACTATCGTTATCCCCCCCCCTCCCCCCCCCCCCCCCCACCACACACAAATGATGTTTTCGTACTTAAATGATCAGAAGTAACTTTTAATGAAATAATCATGGATCTATCACGATATTACTCAGCGATTATTCGAAGGTCTTTGTTTCTAACCTTTTTTGGTGCTACCAACAAAAATAGAATTTGTTTTTAAAAATTATTCGTATATCTATAATTAATTAAAAGTTTAATACTTATTTTTACTATATATGTAAGATAAATGTAAATCAAAATTATTTCCTTTTACACATTTTTCCTAACAAAAATATTTCGTTTTAGTTTTGTTTGAAAGACTATTCAATTTAAAATGCTAAGACATCTTGATGCTCTTCTGCGAATAAATTATTAAAATGTGATTTAAAACTAAAAACCTAGGCAAGAGAATTAAACCATGGGTAACATGCTTTTCATGCCAAAGTTTTATCATAGATTTTATTTTGGTTTGTCTCTGTTGGTAAATGTGTGTACTAATTAGTGAAAGTTTCTGCTGAATTGAATGATTGATAATCAGCTACGGTGACTTGTTTTTTTTGTTTTTTTTTATAGTAGGAGAGGTTTTTATAATATGGAGAGTATTTACTAATAAATTAGAACATTTGAGTTTTATCTCAAGTAAATTTACTTTTTTAATGTGATCTTTATTCTTAATATAGTTTTTGTAAAATTCGTAGCTTGCTCCTGTTTCATTGGCCAATTAATGATTCTATATTTCCCCTGTAATACCATTTATTGTTTGTTTTCGACCCCTAAGTTTGTAAACGCCTCTTACACTTTTCGTTAAATACAAAAGTTTAAGGTTCATTCTAAAAAATTTGTTTAAAGAACTAAAGCCCGGAGATTCGGTGGCCTTTTTTATTTTTGTCAAGTCACGAGTTTTTTTAAGGGTCAATTTTACTAGTCGTATGATATAAAATATTGCATTATTGGTATTGGTATTGTATCATTGGTAGCCCATTTTGTGTAAAGATTAGCCCGTACTAATGTACCGTTGTCTGAATGTACTAATAGTACATCCTTTCTGTGGAGGTCTTTACATGTCCTGATGAGATGAGGTGATGGTGATAGTGAATATGAGGGTGATAGTGAATATGAGGGCGTAAAACCAGTGGAAACTATTAATTAAACCTAACTTAAGCCTAACTAACCAAAGCCTGGTGACCGTTGGGGGTAGGTCCCCTTTTGGTAAAAATACTCAAGGTATCAGCTGGTAATGGAAACCCGGACCCCTAAGCTCGTATCCAGCTCCACTGACCACTACACCACGGGGCCGGTTAGTTGTATGATACGTGGGCTTCTCTAAATACATTTTTCAACCACTGTAGAATGAGTATAGGCGGTTTTGATGAACCTTTGTTTCTCTGAAGGCATTCAAAAATTCATCAGAACACCAAATGACCTGCTTAGGTGGTCGAAACGTCTAAGTCGTCACCCTATCAATAGAGTGAACTGTAGATTGTGGTTCAAGCCCCAGTTGGGTAGCCGGAGGGTATTTTTCTTAAATGGGTTTCCATTCTCCCTCCACACAAATGTAGGTACACATTCTCTAAATAAAAACTTCTTAATCCCTAAATCAATTAGTGTAATTAGTAAATAAGCATATAACCCGAACGGGTAGTAAGACATGGTGCTAAGAATAAAAGCCTAAATATAACAATTTTACTGTCTCTGTATTAGGGTGGGAGCTAGAGCTTTTGAAACAAACTTATTTTAGTACCACGTCTTACTACCGTTCGGGTTATACGCATATGTACTAACTACACTTATGGATTTAGGGATTTAAGAAGATTATATTCAGAGGAGGTGTAACTGCATTTTCGTGGAGGGAGAGTGGAAAACTAGTTTAGAAAAAAAACCACCTCAAAACACCCGACCTAGATTCGAACCTCGATCTCACCGTCATTGGCTGTCTAGTCTACTGTGAGACCATGCGGCCACCAAAGCAGTTTAAAAACAATCTAATCCAGTGAATATAAAGAGAGGAAGATTAGATGGTCCTCCATGTAAGGGCTTGTATGAATAAGTGGGTGACAAGAGCCAGATAGATAGATAGATAGATAGATAGATAGATAGATACCTGATCAACGAGAAGTGCAGGCAGGCCAGACCTTCTGGTAGCTGCGTAGAAAGGACGAGTGTTCTTTACTCGAGTTGTCGCCAACAACTGGGCATTGGACAGAGAGATTTCAAACGAGCCAGGCTTGGATACGACCTTCAACAACCCTTAGAGCGGCTCGTGTCAACAACTATAGACTGGCTGACTTTGATCCTTTAGACCAAGGACATCCAGAGGATTCAGGGAGGCTGAGGACACGGAACTTTGGGGGCCTTCTTTCACACCAACTTAATATTATATATATATAATATATATATATATATATATATATATATATATATATATATATATATATATATATATATATATATATATATATATATATATATATTTAGTAAAACTCGGTGATTATATATATTATATAATATATATATTATATATATTATATACAATTATTATATATATTATATATATCACGAGTTTTACTAAGTATATATATATATATATATTAAGTTGGTGTGAAAGAAGGCCCCAAGTATACTTAGTATATATATATACTTAGTAAAACTCGTGATTATATATATTATATATATATTATATATATATATATATTATTTATATAATATATATATTATTATATATATTATATTAATATTATATTATATATAATATATATTTATATATATAATATATTTATATAATATATATTATATATATTTTTATATTATATATATATTATATACAATATATTATATATATATTTATATTATATATATTATATAATATATTATATATATTATATATATATATATATATAATCACCGAGTTTTACTAAGTATATATATATAAATATATATATATATTAATATATATATTATATATATAATATATATATAATATATATAATATATATAGATATATATTATATATATATAATATATATAAATATATATTATATATATAAATATATATAATATATTTTATATATATATAATATTATATATTATAATATATATATAATATTATATATATTAATATATTTTATATAATATATAATATTATATTATATTATATTAATATATTATATTATTATATTATATTATTATTATATTATATATATATTATATATAATATATATATATATATAATATATAATATATATAAAATATATAATATATATAAAATATATATATATATAATATATATATATATTATATATCACGTTTTATAAGTTTATATACTTATATAATATATATATATATATTATATATTATACATATATATATAATATATTATATTATAATCACCGCGTTTTACTAAGCATATATATACTTATATAATATTAAATATAATAATATATAATATATTATATATACTTATATAATATATATAATATATAAATATATATTATATATACTTATATATAATATATATAATATATATATATATATATATATTATCACCGCGTTTTACTAAGTGTTCAGGTTATAGGCCTACACAAGTATGAATTACTATAGTAGGATAGGGATGATGAATGAAGCATTTCAGAAGTAATCTACCAGCATTAGCGTAGAAGGAGAGTGGGAAACCATTTAGGATAAACCGCCCTCAGTAGAACCGACCGGGATTCTAACCCTGATCTCCCAGTGATCAGCAATCAGACTAACACGGTAGTAGCGCCTTATAAACCGTTCGGCCAACAGTAACTTAATTTCTGTGCCTTACAAAATTTATTAACTAATATATTTAATTTCTCTCAACATCTCGGAGAGAAATTATTGTGATCGTCAAAAAAATCTAACTCGAGACGTTTCATGAGCCCCTGAAACCAAAAATGTTGTTTTCGTAATTCCATCTGTCTATCTATCTATCCGTCTGTCTGTCTGTACCTTGGGCTAGAGCTGAAACATTTTACCGATTGGCCTAAAACTTAGTATCTGGAGTTTTTATTATGTCCCCCAGAGGGGTGTTTGGAATTAGATTTCCAACCATAAATTTAAGGGTAGTTTACTGAAGGGCAAAAAGAGAAAAATTGGATTTTTTCAAAATTCGATCCAACGATTTTGATTACATTTTATATCTAGACACTGTTTTAATTAATATAAATAAGATGGCAACTCTCATTTTCTCATGAAAATGACTTTGTGGGTACTTTATATAAGTGAAATTGATCATTTCTCTGAATCTATTTGAGATACAAAATAACTTATCATTGTAAAGTTGTAGTTCTGTTAAAGATAAAAATCTTTTATTTGAAATATAATTTTATAAAACCAATAGTTTCTGAGCTATAAGCAAATAAATATATTTACTTTTTAATTTGGGTCTTTGAAAATGAATTTGATTATTATGTTCTTTGGTGGACAAAGGTTTTTCTCTTTTCTCAATTTTTCTGTATCAGTGTCTAGTGCCATAGAGTAGGTAAGTAACAGTGTATATTATTTAATTTATTATCTTTGGTGTAGTGTTTCTACAACAATGTATACACCTATCATTTCGTTTCATAAATCTTACGAGATTCTAGTAAATGTTTATTTTAAGATAAAAGCGGGAGAAAATCTTTGCGGGGCACCGAATCATTTTTTTTTTTTTAGCACAACGCCTTACTACTCCTAAGCACTAATTTCAGTAATGTGTTAGGGATGAGGAAGATTAAATTGAAATTAACCGTACAAGTGCTTGCGGGAAAAGAGTGTGTTAAATCATTTAGGAAAAAAAAATTAAAAAATCACCCGACCGGAATTCAAACCACTATAACCCCATCATTAGAACATGTACTACCAAAGCGGGTGATTTACTGATACAAAGGAGATATGTTTAGGGGATTCGGGACCTATTTTACCCACTTCACCCACCTCGGCCAACAACTCAGATTGGCCCACTGATACTAATGGTTTTATTCCCTTCTCTTAAATTGGGGTTGTAGGGGACAAGAGAAAATGTCAGTGATTTTGCAATTTTTATAGCAAAAAATTGTTTTTGGCCGAAATAAATAAAATATTGATTCCATACAAACATATAGTTTAATTTTCTCCACATGGTGATATCAACAGTTGTTGAATGTCAAGGGCATAGCGGGATTAGATGACAAACATTTTAAATGAAGAGAAAAAGTTGTTATTAAATTACAGGAAACTCTCGACAGAAAGATTCACATATTTTGGCAGAAAAATAAAAGTTTTGCTGTAAAAAACTGATAAAACACTGATCTTTTTCCCGTGTTCCTTACACTACCACCTTAAAGAAGGATGCGCCATTGTTTGGAAATATTCTCTGTGTTTAATGTTATTTTAAGAGCTCGCACCTATATACTAATCTTAGGCCTTCTGAGGTATCAGGGAAATTCCCTAAATGGTAGATACCTTAATAATAAATGCTGGAAGCCGTGTTTGTATACATGTAAGGGTTGATTTCTCTACAACCCTTCGTTTAATTTTCTTCCTCAAATAAATTTATCTATGTTAAGGTACAAAGAGCAACTGTGCAAAATTTGAATTAAATCGGTTAATGCGTTCAAAAGTTATCGTGAGACATATCCACCACAGACAGGCAGGTAAACAGACAAATGCAAATAGGTGGAGTTAAAATATGGAGAACTTGCTTCACTCGTTCAATAAATCAAATCACATGAATATGTTTATAATTGTTTCACACTCTGACAATATTTGCTAGATTGCCTAAACAGGGAAACAACTAAACGAGCGCGCAAGCAAAAATTTCCCACCCCAACTTGTTTACCCCCTTTTGTCACCCAAGCAAGCGTGGGGGCCTCCCAAATCGTGGGGTCCTGTGTGGCCGTACTGTTTGTAAACCCCTAAGGGTGGTCCTGTATGAAACCCCCAATTTATCTCCGTCTGAAGGTGGGTGCCCTTTTAGGGGACGTACGATTTTTTTTTTTTTAGAATATTGAAATTTGACATTATTAATACGGCTCACACTACTACAGCTCTTGTGGCTGAGGTCAAGAAAGAGCTTCTTGCAGACAACACAGCCAACCACGTCATCACCAAAGACCCCGGAAAGGACTATGGTGCAACTTAACATCTAGGAATGCGTCAAGGAGAAACCTGCTGATGATTACCATCTTCCATATGTAGCCTGTAAACCCCTTAACAGGCTCAGAACTGGCGTCTCATGATCCAAAGAGAATTTAAAGAAGTGGAGCTACATATCCAGAAAAGATCTCTGTAAATGTGGTGAGTTACAAGACACTCAACATATCTAGAGAAGATATCTGTGAATGTGGTGAGTTACAAGACACTCAACATATCTAGAGAAGATATCTGTGAATGTGGTGAGCTACAAGAGCCTCAACATCTCTAGAGAATATCTGTGTGAATGTGGTGAGCTACAAGAGCCTCAACATCTTCTGGTCTGCAGAGAACTTGGTGATCCATGCACAATTAAGCTTATTCCTAGTAAATGACCATGTAATTCAGACTGATGGATTCTGGGCCTTCCGGTGTGTATAGTTTTATAATTTTAAACTATAACTAACTACTCTAATATCTTGGATTAATGAAATAAATAAATAAATCACTGTAAGAAAATCAAACTTTTTGTTCTTTATTTTCGGGTCATAGTTTATATTTACTCTGCTAAGAGTTCAAGCTCAAGCATTACCCAGCACTATCTGTGATGATATGACGCCATTCGTAATCAAGCTGGCGTTGAAAACAAGTTATCATCAAATAAATACTAGCCTTGGCCCGAGAGATCAAAGTTATATAACAAAGGTCGCCAAGTGTTATGGTCCAATCGCGGTGATTTGGGATTTTTTATGATAGTACAAAATTAACTAATCAAGGGTTCTATTTTCACCCACTTCCCACAATGGTGATCCCAGAAATGTAATTTAATTTTTTTATGTGTGGGGTGGGGGGGGTAGAAGGGGTAGGGAGGTAAAATTTATTATATTCAAACTATTAATTCTTTACTTTTATTTCAGTTTAATACTACACCAACCAATATTTTGATAATTTGTCAATTTTTATCTGTGCATACACGTAATTGAAACAGTACTATCGAGATTAACGATATTGCTTTGATCTAGATAAGACAATCTATTCTTGTATCAAACAAAGATAGGTTTTGTTTCTATGTTGTTATTTTGAAGGCAAACTAATATAAAAACAAACATTAAGAGTTGTAGTTGGGAGATGAAGGGCATTAAATATTTCACCACTTGGTTGTACAGGTCAATGTAATTAAAATAGTGGGGGGTGGGAGATAGCCCGCCTCTGGAATAAATTTGTCTCCCTCTGGAAGAAATTTTCCCTCTCTTAAATAAATATGTCACCTAATATAATAAATGTTTTCCCCTATTGATTTATTTCACTCACCTATGATATATTTGGGTAAAATCTTGCATCTAGTTCCAAATTGCGTATAGACTCTTTCTTAGAGGCATTCAATTTTCAGACTTTTCTTTAAAAATTAAAAATTAATTTTAAATATCTTTAATGCATGTACATAGAGTATTATCAAATAAGAGGAGAGTAAAAAGATCAAAATAAAAGTCGGGATCAAATGGGTTTTAAAATAAATTCTAAAAAAAATTATAACTTACCAATACAATGTAGGAGTATATAAATATACTACTATAATTAGTGAGACGACAGAGCCTGTTTTTGTGGTGCAAGTATTTCAATTATTAAGCTCAGGGTTTCGTTTTTTTTAGTATTATTTGATTAAAAAAAAAGTTGAGATTGATTGACCAAGGAAAAACACGTCATCAGCCCATGAGTTAGCCCACTTTGAAGTAAAAGAAAGATTAATATTTTGTCATCGAACATTCATTCAATTAAATGAATAAAACAATTTTTTTATTTAACTAAACAAAGTGATTGTACTTACAATAGCTGAGTGCGAGCTTATATAACACATCTACTTGAACACTTCGTTCTTGTAACTGATAAAGCGATTACGCATGGCAGGTATGTGATCCAGTGGCGACTTCTCTTTGAGTGCGCAGGTGCAAGTGGACCGCTTTTAATTTCCCCACAAAATAGTATATAATTTTATTTTAATTAAATAATAACACTTCATAAAGAATCAATATGTTTCCTAAAATTGTATTGCTTTTAATCGGCTATAATCTTGCGAGTATCATTCTCTTTACTATCCCATTTGTGAGCTTGACTGCTAGCGCTGTCCTTCTGTTTCTACTAAGTTGTAGGTGCTTGCAACCCATTGATCTCTATAATATAACTGGATGGACATACACATTGCCAAGGGCAAAAGCGTGACGTTCAAGTCTACCATCTGGTACACTGTGAGGAGAAAGATTTAACAGTTTCTTTCAATGTTCTTATGCGAAAATATGTCTCTGATGAATAAAAGTGTTATTGTTTGAGAATAGTGAAGTGTTATACCACACTTTCCTGAAAAAACATTTGCATTAAAGGATATACAATTCAGTTTTACAGGTAATACTGTACAAATACGAATAAAATCTTTAACATATTTAAATATGTAGCTATCATCCATGTTGTTTACATTCTGCCAAGACTGCACTTATATTTAAAGTTGGTTATTAGCTTGTATATTGATTTCATAATCCAAATTATATTAAAAGTTCGATAAATATAATGAATAAGGTATCTTAAAACTTGATTACATTTGTTTGAATGACAAACTTTGTGTAGTTGCCATACCGGTACATTCAAACTATCACTTATGTTATAGGCTTGTTAAAGTACCTATTATTATATTACCTTTTTTTTTAAAATGTTGGCTCATATCTTGTATATTGCTTTAAGAAACCATATTTTGTTGAAAGTTTGATAGCTATAGTGAAACAAGTTAGCTAAAAACTGTATTACATATGTTTGAATGACATACTTTGTGTAGAAGTCTTATGTTCAAATTATAATTTAGGTTATACTTGGGCTTATAGAAAGTACTGTATCTAGTAAACTATGATTTTGCCTTACAAACGAGCTTCCTTTAAAAGTCATCGTATATATTAGGCTATATCAACTTATTTAAAGAAAAAACTAACCAGTTTAGAACTTTGATATACTCTTCAAAGCTTTTACTAACATAGCTACTCACACATTGATGAATCTCATATATTCTGTCAAATTGATGAACAGTGTCAAAATGCCACATTGCCTTGTATGGGTGTAAGAAAGAAAGAGATACCCGAAAGTTTCCTTCTCTCTTACACAATGGTATACAGACGACAGCTCAAAAATTTCAGCCACAAGATGTCCATCCAATTATTTTATAGATATCAATGGTGCAACCATCTGAGCATGCCATTGATCTCTATAATATAACTAGATGGACATCTGCGGCTAACATTTTCAAGCTGTCGTCTGCAGACCATTGTGTAAGAGAAAAGGAAACTTTCAGGTTTCTCTTTCTCTCTTACACACATACAAGGCAATGTGGCATTTCGATATCGTTCACTAATTTCTAAGAATATATGATATAAAATCAATGTATGATTAGTTAAACGAAATAAATGGTATAATAAAAGGTTTGAAGAGCATAACTAAGCTCAACACTCATGACTTCTCTCTTTAAATAAGTCAATTTAGGCTAAAATAAGTAATACTTCCTACAGGCCTATAAGCTAAGTGGTCGTTTGAACGTAAGACTTCTACACAAAGTTAGTCATTCGAACAAAAGTAATCAGGTCTTTAACGACCTTATTTCATTATACTTATCGACTATTAAATATAATATGGTTTCTGAAAGAAATATACAAGCTGAGAGCCAACTTTAAATATATTGTAAACTAGTAGTACTTCATACAATCCTATAACCTAAATGATAATTGGAATATAAAACTACTACGCAAAGTTTCCATTCAAACGAATGTAATTTGAAGTTTGAATTTACCTTTTTCCATTTTAGTTATTGAACTTTAAATATAATATTGTTTCTTAAACCATTATATAAGCTAATAACCAATTTTAAATATATTGTGGTCTTAGCAGAATGTAAACAACATGGGCGTTAGCTACATATCTTAATCTATAAAGGATGTTATTCTTATTTTTACAGTTTTACCTTTAAAACTGAATTGTATATCCCTTAATGTAAATGTGTCATCAACCAAGTGGGGTATAATGCTCCACTACTTTTAAAAAAAACTTTTATTAACCAGACACACTTTTTTGCAAAATAACATTGAAATAAATCGTTAGATATGTCCCCTCGCTAGCAAGCAGATGACAAACTTTGGCGTCACGATTTGGTCCGTTGCAAGGGGTGTTTTTATGTCCATCCAGTTAAGTATAGAGATCATTGGAGTACGCGAATCAAAAAAAGAGAGGTTGTGGACATAGCTAGCAAGTTTTAAAGCATCCCTTTAAAATGTGGCCTGGTCAGGTGCACAACTAGATAGCGAGTGTAGAGATTTGTTTTGGAATCATAAGTGTAACGAAAGTGTTTCTACCAAGTTTTAATAATTTTTAAAGTGCAATTATTCTTTCTTAGTTATTACAAAATTAATAATCTATAAACGTGAGCTTATGAAAATAGTTGATTTTGGTTTCATAATCTTTGTTTACGTGATTTTCTTTATATCAATATGAATTCTGTACGAAAGTTTTGCAAAAAAATTAGTTTGTATAGGTACTCAAGAAGAAACGTTAGAAACTAAAAAACTTGGTGGACCGACACAAATCATAGCTCTAGAGAAAATGACAAAAACTAAAAATCGTGAATTTATTTTAAAGATCAACGCAGAAGCTTACAAAAAACATGATTGGCAATATGGTTGTAATGTGAAGAATACATTGTTCTTCCTTCTGTGTCTACTCTTTGGTGGGGACTTTAACTTGGACTTATTTAGGCGTGACTGATCGAAATCATTTAAGTGAACGAATAAGAAGTATGAAACATTGTTGTTAAACATGAAACGTTCTTTAGATTTCATTTAGTAATTTCGTACTTGCTTTATTTTAAGGTAGATAATTATTGTACCCTAACTATAAAAAGTATATTAAAATATGTACTAATGTAAAATGTTAGTCTAAGTAAAATTATATGTAGATATAAATTAAATAGGTAGGACCTCTAAAAAAAGTGTCTATAGTTACCATAGCTTAGAATATTTGGATATGTGCACCACCTATTTATTTGGTTCGCGAGCCTCCACTGCTGTGCTCACTACATATCAGATGCACCAGAGGTGGGAAACATTTGATAGGGCCCTACATAATCAGTCAGACTGTCAATATTGATAATTACTTTATTAATACTGACAGTCTGACTGATCGTGTAGGGGCCCTATAACAGGTGTGTCTAATGAGACGTGAAACTCGTCACGCCATGTAAAAACTGAGAGATTAGTTTGCCCAATCAAACATTTAAAACAACACACACTATTTGAACAAGTTTATTCAAAGCATGTACAGTACACATAATTCAGAGACATAGCTGGGGGAGGGGGGGGGGAGAGAAAACTAGATCTTTTATATGTTATTGAATATGTTTTTACAAAAAAGGCCCTCAATAAAAATTAAATTAAACGTGAGGGTTCTGGAGCTATGACGTTATTCATAGCTAGGAGGGAGCCCAGAGGGAGGGTTGCAGAGGACGATCGCAGAGGTCACATCCTTTCACAGAGTGCGAGATGTCCTTTTTACTTCCTTTCCATGCGCATGTTTTGTTGACCAAAGTGTTACGACCACCTGGATGTCCCACTCGAGGATGGGCGGAACAGTGTTGGTGTACTTTTAGACATAAATTAGGTAATAATAAGTCCAGATCGTTGTTTCTTATGTTGGGAACATTATTTACTTGCTTGTAAGCTGTGGAAAGACTTACAATTTAAGAAGATGCAACCTTATGATTGTCATTAATTCTAGGAACAAGGAGCCTACACTTTTCAAAAATGTTCAGCCGGACATTACCTGTAATATTAATGCAGACTATGATAACCGTATTAATAGTATTATAAAAAATATTAACTTGGACGTTAAGGAATCAAGGTAACTTTTGAAATTAGAGTATTTGTACAGGGTGGCCCACGGAAAAGTAGCCCGCCTCCTATATCCAGCAGGTGCCTCACTCTGAATTGGAAGAGGTCAATCTCCTTCCACCCATATTGTGACATGAAGAATGAGCAAGTGAACTGCTTGTATAAAGCACAAGACGGGGTGGAAGGGGATTGAACTGCTCCAATTCACAGTGAGGCACCTGCTGGATATAGGAGGCGGGATAATTTTCCGTGGGCCACCCTGTAGAAGGTGGTAGATATACTTTCCCGATAGTTAGGATGTTTGTCCCTACTTGTATTTTTAGAGTTGACAATTTCAAACCACAGGTCTTCTATTGTGTCTTATTGCAAATGCATTAACCTTTTGCTAGTGAAAATTTAGATATCCCCAATAAGACTCCACCAATATATTTTTTTCGTGGTGTTTAGTGGTTTCTCTATCACTTCTATACTGTCAAACAGGCATACTAGATTGAAAGGGCAGAAAGACGTGGTGCAAAAAATAAAAAAAAAAATACTGTCAAACAATTCCTCATCCTACACAAAGAGATTTAGCCAGGTTTCTGTGATACCTATACACAATGTTTATGTTTTGTAGATCACTAGATTTAAAATTAATTAATTTGGTTCTGAGAAACCTAGAATTTTGATTTAAAAAATGTTCATGAAACCTATTTAAAATTTAAAACTAAGCACATTTTAGGCCAATATGACCATTAATAGCCGATACGCTTAAGGTTGGGTGCTAGTGAGCGCGAATTTAGTGTGCTAATTTTGCAGTTTTTATAGCATAAACATTTTTTGAACAAAATAAATCAAAATTTTCTTCTATAGAAACATAGAGTTTAGCTTTCTGCACGTGCTAATATCAACAGTTTTTGAATATCTGTCATGAGCATGGTGGCATTTGGTGACAAACTTTTTTAAATTAAGAAAAACAGTTGTCATTAAATTCCAGGACACATCTGACAGATATTCAAGGACTGTTAGATTATTATGTGCAGAAAACTAAACTATATGTTTCTATAGAAGAAATATTTGATTTATTTTGGCCAAAAATGTTTATGCTGTAAAAACTTCAAAAATACTTCCCTAAACTCACGCTCACTAGCACCCCATCTTAAGTAGCAATATATTTGCAAAACGTTTTTATGATAAATAAAATAGGTGTACTAAATTAACAAAAAAAAGATCAAAAATAGACCCTTTGATGTGTAGAGCACCTTTCATCTTACAACAGATCGAAATCAGTGTGTTTTAGTATGGATATGACTCAACTATTTCACATTTTCCGTATAAATAATCTGAAATCTTTCACCTTTAAGAATCGATACTCCTTTTCGGGCGAAAAGATAGCGAAAAAAAACTGGCAACGATGATGAAAAATGAAGTGGTGAAAAGTGTCACTAAAGTGATGGCGTCACAGTGAAAGTTTAATGTTTGTGAAATTAAACGCTGAAGCCAAGGATTTTTTGATAGTACAAGTGTACATGCACAACCGCACTATGATGTTGATGATGATGAAGAAATATACAATGAAATTGAACATGAAAGAAGAGGGAAAGTGAACACCATCAATGGTGATTGGGAGAGTGTGGTCGGAGAAGGACGGGAGCAGAAGATCAACTAGGGATACATGTATTGGAGAAGAGAAACAACAGAGGGGAGATGCTCATCGAATTCTGCCAGCGGAATGATGGTGGTGACAAACATCTGTTTCAAGAAATGGAAGACAAAGCTATATTATACATGTAAGAGCCCAGGATACATCAGCAGGTACCAACTAGATAACAACCTTGTCAAACAGTGATTCAGGAAGGTAGTGAAGGATGTAAAAACATTGCCAAGTGCCGACATTGACAGGACCACAACCTCTGAGGGCTTACATTGAAACAGACTGAAGACGATTAGGAAGATGAGCAAGAGAAAACCGAGGTGGGACTTGAAAAAAAGAACAAGAGTGACAATGTGAGAATTCAGTAGAAAAAAGCTAGTGAGTGACAGGAATATAATTACAGAACGGAAATGAAATAGTATTAAGAATATGTTTTTTAATGTGCTCAGTGACAATTTTGAAAAGTGAAGAGGACTGTACGAAAGCCTCGGAGAAAAATAAATTATTCAGAAAATGAAAGAAATAAGGAAATGGAAAAACATCAACAAAGAAGAATATATGAGGCTAAACAACGAGTTAAGCAGAGAAACATACAAAGCGAGGAGAGACTATGTGTAGAAGACTTGCGATGGGATTATTTGACTGAAAAGGAAAGGTGTGACCACATGTACCAGAAAGCAAAGGAACTTGGAGGGAAAGAAAACAAAGTTGTGTGTACAACAGGAATAGAAACCACCATAGGTTAGATGGTGACGGATCATAAATATATTCTTGCAATTTGGGAAAGATATATAGAAAAACTGTACGACAAGGAAAATCGACTACGGAAACGGATATAGAAGCAGAAGACAAGGTAGGAAAGACGAAAAAGGACCCATCATTTTAAAGAGTGAAGTGGAGATAGCCATAAAGGACATGTGAAGAAGTAAAGCTGCTGGAGATGACGACATACCAGCTGACCTTCTGAAGGAACTGGGAAACAACGGATTAATGGCTCTGACAAAACTTATAAATAGGATCCTACTAAACTTGAGAATGGCCCAAGGACCTTCTAGACGTAACCATGGTGGCTCTAAAGAAGAAGAAACAAGACAAGAAATACAGTAACATATGATCATCAGCCTCATCTGTCATGTGAGGAAGATCGTGGCAAGAATACCAACAGGTGACTGAGACAAAAATATAAAGTGTGATGGAGACAATCAATTTTGATCCAGAAAAGGAAAAGTAACCAGAGATGCCATCAGGAAGCTGAGAATAATTTCAAAGAAAGTGATGGAAGTCAAGGAATAGGTCTACATTGGTTTTGTCAACAGACAAAAGGCGTTCGATAGAGTGGAAGGAAAGAAACTGATGGAACTACTCAAGAAAATTGGCATCAACTGGAGGGACAGAAGGCTGGTTACAAACCTGTGCTTGGGTCAGCGAATGAAGGTGAGGCTGAATGATGGAGAACCAACAACGTAGAGATAGGAAGAGGAGTCAGACAGGGATTCTGTTTGTCACCCAGTCTGTTAAACTTGTATGGGGAGTGACTGGTCAGGGAAGCTCTGGAGGGACGTAGCAATTTCAGGATAGGAGGACGCGTCATCAACACAATAAAATACGCAGATGATCTAACGTTTATGGCCAAATATAAAGATGAGGTGCAGGAAATGATGGACCAGCTGGTAGAGATAGGGAGAAGTTATGGCATGAATATAAACAATGAGAAGTCAAAAATGATAGTGATTTAAAAATAAAAAGAACAACTGAAAATCTAATTTGGAAACCAGTGAATGGAAGTCTGCTGATAAAGGATGCCTACTGCATTAAGGAAAATTAGGTTGAGGATTGCCATAGCAGAGGAAGCATTCAAAAAGAAGAGGTTACTGCTGACCACACAGTCGAGTTTGGAACTGAGTAAACTGAGTAAGAAACTGATGAAATACCATATTTGTAGCATCATGCTGTATGGAGCAGAAACTTGGATACTTAGGAAGATGGAAGATAAATACTTAAAGAAAGCTTTGAAATGTAGTATTGGAGAGGACTTGAGAAGATCAGGCAGGTAGACAGGGTGACAAATGAAGAAGTTCTAAGAAGAGTGGGTGAGAAGAGGACCATTTTGGATGTGATTCTTCGGTATAAAGCAAACTGGATCTAACATATCCTTAGGAGGAACTGTCTTCTGCATGACGTCATAGAAGGAAAGGTTGAGGGAAAGAGGAGCTTAGGTAGGAGGAGGATTCAAATATTAGATGACTTGAAGAAAAGTAGAAAAATCTGGGAGCTGAAAGATGAGGTGATGAATAGGGTGTATTGGCGGTCTAAGTTCACTGATATAAGGAATGGACCTGTCATAAGACAGAACACCTAAATAATAATAATAATAATAACAACAATAATTAGAAAAGTGCTCACTTATGTAACTCTCCTGATGGAACCCAGACATATCAAAATCATCAGACGTTAACCCTCTTCTAAATTTTACTACCGGATTAGTTATTTCTTCTTTCTTGTTAAGAACTGGCAAATTATTTTTTTATGCTATAAGAGTTGTTGGCCTTATGAGCTCGATGGACAGCCTCAACATCGGTGTTAGTAATTCCTACACTGACAAGCTGCCCCAGCTGTGTCATGAGCGTCATAAGATATTGGTCTTTTTTTCTCCAGTATGTTTCCTATTTCAATGTTAGACTTCCTAGAGCAGTGTTTTAGTTGGTTGATTTTGGCCTCCGTCATATAGATTGTCTACGTTCCCACGCACATCACCAATTTCTTTGGTTAGCACGTTGCAGGCCACCCAGAGGATTCAGGGGATTTGGGGTAACGGTATTTTGGAGGCCCCCTTTCAAACAAAATAATCAATTAATTTCGCTTAGTTTCCTTCGATTATTAAACTACATTATTATTTTCACTGAAATACTTAGGTGAGTTTATACTCACATCACTTAAGAACCATTTTCCTAGCCTTAATTTTGGCGAATTTATCAATAATGTCTTCAAAGCTTATCTCCTTCATAAAATCATGTTAAATGCTCAAAGTTATCAAATAATTTGGTTAGTCTTCCTATTCGTTGGCTGACCACAAACAATTTTTAATCAGAGATGTATTACTGAAAGCATTTTTCCCCAATGTCACTGACACAGGTAACACCATTAGAAGCCTTAAACAAATGCAAATTTGTGGAGAAACTATTTCTAAACCCGTTTTAAAATAAACACTTAACTAAGCAGTTTAAGTGCAGAGCTCGCATTTCTACCCACAAATAAGTTCTATTCTCTCCGTATTTTGTAAAAAAAATTAAGGTCATCTTTTTAAAGGTCCTAGCTACGTGCCTCCAAAGCTTCAGCTTGGGTAGCTTTAGCTGAGGTGTTCACATTATCGGCTGAGTTCAAAAAAGGTAACGAAACATACTAATAGATCTACCATTCTTTCAGCCAGGTTACTTGATTCAAACAAGAGCAGATATAGTGTTTGAATAAATGTCTGCATTTTTAATCGACACTCTGGAGAGTAAAAACTATAGTCAGCATCTCTTCTGTCATCATGGAATCTTCGTTTCTTATGAATTCCTTATATTTTCTTTAATTCTGGTTTTAGTGACCATAACATCACACTGCTCCATTGTTAAATTCTACAGGACTATATCAATGTTCTTACGAAGACCTTGAAGACTATGTGGAATTGTTCTGAAGCACTGTTCTTTCAACAATGCCCACGAAAATGCATCACACACTGACAAGTAAAGACTTCGTGCAGGATATGGAAATTCTCTTGGTCTAAAAATACACCTACCGGGAAACATATGTTGTAATAGGTGTCCATTATCTCGACCAATATTGGCGGTAGCTCATCTTGTTAAAAGACTTGTTTGTCCATGTCAAGATTGTTTAGCTCACAAAATGTTGCCAAATCCACGTGGAAATTTTCAATAACTTGTTTTCATTATGCTTGTGCAGTGACATTGATCGGGTTATCCATCTTCAATTAAATATGGACCAATGATGCAGTGGCTGGACACAGCATACCATACTGTTACTTTTCAGAATGTCATTACATTCTGTGCATATTCATCCGGTTTTCCCAACCGAGTAAACGGCAATTCTGCTTATTGACATGTCCACTAAGTATCAAAATACAGTCGTCAGACCACTACAAATTTTGAAGATGATCAGGATATTCATAAACATTGGTCAGAACCATTGATCTCTCTAATATAACTAGATGAACATACACATGCACATTCCAAGGAAAAAGGCGTGACGCTCAAGTGTATCGTCTGCTACACTGAAGGGGGGACAGATTTAACGGTTTATTTAAATGTTTTTATGCGAAAACATGTCTCTGATGAATAAAAGTGTTATTGTTTGAAAATAGTGAAGTATTATAGCACACTTTCCTGAAGAAACATTTACATTAAAGGATATAGAATCCAGTTTTACAGGTAATACTGTACAAATACGAATAAAACCTTAGATATTTCAATTTTTATGTAGTTATCATCAATGTTATTTACAGTCTGCCACGACTACACTTATATTTAAAGTTGGTTATTAGCTTGTATATTGGTTTCATAAACAATATTATATTGAAAGTTCGATAAATATATTGAACAAGGTATCTTAAAACTTGATTACATTTGTTTGAATGACAAACTTTGTATAGTTGCCATGTATTCAAACTATCACTTAGGTTAAAGGCTTGTGGAAAGTATTATTATAATACCGTTTTTTTTAAGTTTGGCTCATATCTTTCAGAAACCATATTAGATTGAAATCTTGATAACTATAATGAAACAAGTTAGCTAAAAACTGTATTACATTTGTTTGAATGACACACTTTGTGTAGAAGTCTTACGTTCAAATGATAATTTAGGTTATTGGCTTGTAGGAAGTACAGTATCTACTAAACCCTGATTTTAGTAAAAATCCCAATCTGCAAGGCCTTATTTCGTACCAGAATACTATCATATATATAATATTTTGATAGGATAAACGGCAATTTAGAGAAATTTCCTTTTGGAAGGTCTTTTAAGCTTACTAAATACAACTATAGGGTAGGATTTTGTTACGAGATAAAGCCTTACAAGCGAGCTTCCTTCAAAAATCATCGTATATATTAGGCTACATCAACTTATTTAAAGAAAAAACGAACAAGTTTTGAACTTTTATATGCTCTTCAAAGCTTTAGCTAACATATTTATTTAATTTAACCATTCACACAGTGATGTATCTCATATATTCAATAAAATTAATGAACGATGTCAAATTGCCACATTGCCTTGTATGGGTGTAAGAGAGAAAGAGATACCCGAAAGTTTCCTTCTCTCTTATACAATGGTATGTAGACTACAGCTTGAAAATTTCAGCCACATATGTCCATCCAGTTATATTATAGAGATCAATGGTCAGAACACGTGCGCAATAGCACATTCGTGCTTGAAAATATCCTGCATTCGTTATTAGTGTGCTCCAATATCCACACTCATGCGTTGAACAAGAGTTCACTAGGGTTATCTCTGTATGCAACGTTCACTTTTCTTTGAAGAAGTAAATACTTTTTGCAGTACTCGTCCAGTATTTTCATTGGTTCTTGTGGTTCTCGGCCTTAAAGGCCTCTCTTCGTTAAGTCTATCAACTGAACCTACCCCACCTGTCCTCTTAAACGTTTATACCCACTGGAGGATTGTTTTCTTTCCTGGTGATAGTTTAAGAAACTTCTCTTCAAAACCGTTCATCCCAATTTTGCAGTGATGATCTATTATTTATTCCAGAACAATAGCTGCTAAAATAATGTTCAACAACCCAGGAACGTTCTTCTATGACTACTGTATAGCTGCATCTGTATGGATATAAAATTATTTCGATTATCTTTTTCTGAGGAGAGCGAGGGGAACAGCCTGTGTAATACTTCACTCTTTTCAAGCAATGAGAGTTGTAGTCACCAGAGAGATGTTTTTGCCCAAACACTCAAAGAAACCGTTAGATCTGTCCTCTCGTAATCAAGCTCAGACGACAAATTTGAGAGTAAAGCTTTGGTCCTTTGGAGATCACTATTAATAACAATATGCTTCAATCCTATAAGTTGCAAAATAATTGAACCAATCTGAAAATATATGAACGTGCAATAATTAAGAAGAATCCCCTAATTTGACTTTCTAAAAAGTTTTTAAATATTGTGTTCTCTATCTTTGTGTTCCTTTACAACAGAAATAAAATATATATAATTTGTAATAAAATGAAAGTTATTAATGACTATGTAATGATAGTTAATGATGATGATATAATAATCGTTAATAATGACGATAAACGACTCATTATGGCTACTTAACCTTTCACTGAGCAAGTGAAAAAAATCCAAAAAATATCTAAATACTGGGCAAGTGCTCTTTATAAGTTTCACCAACCTTGATTTTAAAATTTTGTAAATTAAGCATGTTGAAAATTTGCAAGAAAAAATAGGTTTTTATTATAAATATGCAATCGTATTTCTGTTATCAACAAAATACGAGAAAGAGAAATAAAAGAAAAATACTTCACATCAACTGCTCAAAACATTAAACGCTAAAGTGTGCGTTAATATGAGCACTTAGGAATAAAATCAATTATATTCGGTAATCCTGTTTATACTCTATTTTTGACAGTTCATGATTGGTATAGCATTTTACTGCCGCAGCTGGATTTTTACATTTTTAAAATAAAATTTTACATGGAAAGCGATCATTTAGACCGATTGGAAGATAATTTTTACTAATTTTTTTTTAAAGAATGATTTACTCTGAAATTGGGAACGTATATTGCATTAATGCGCCTAATCAACTGTTTCAAATTATAGCCACATGTTTCAATTTATACATGGCTACGAAAAACAATACAACCTTTCTTAAATATATGAGAGAAACATCGATACTAAAAACGTAAAATAATGAACGGAGAATTGAATAAAGCGTTGCGTAGGCATCCTTATCCAAAACTATTGCGCATGGTAATCTTAGTAATGTATTATTTGTCTATCTACTTCATTTGTTTTGATGAAACTATATCTTTATCTATCTACTAGAGGTGTGTGGTGATAAATTAATTTTCTATTTATATGTCATCTATCTATCTAACTGTTAACGTTATTGTCACTAAAGACAATAGGTTCTATTAGGTTGGCGAAAGTTTCAAAACAAAGCCAAAATCCCACAAAAATCAAAGTGACGCTTTCACTTGGTGTTTAGCGTCCTGTCGGTATGTTTCAAATGTTCCAAAAGGAAGCCCTAAATAATACTTTTCTGAGAGTAATAATAAATTGTGAATATATTACTTGTGTGAAGTGTCAGAGGAAAGGCTTTCTGTTGTAGTTGTCCAAATTTATTGTTTTGACACTGAACATTAGCTGAAATAAGACTTTACTAAGAAAAGTTAGGCTATCACATTTGCACCATGGGCAAGGTAACCCGTAGCCAACGTTCACACTCAAGTTCTCCTGAATCATCACAAGTCACCAAGAAACGTGAAAGTAGCAGCGAGGAAGAATCCAAACCACTGAAAAAGAAATTACGTGTTGAGCCAGCTGAAGAAAAGAAAACCAAACTTGGCACTCATGATGATTCTGAAGACTCCACAGAGAGCGTTAATCGCGAAACCCATAAGAAACACAAAAAGTCCAAAAAGAAGAAGAACAAGAAAGACAAGAAACACAAGAAAAAGTCCAAGAAAGAAAAAAAAGACGGCTCAGAGTCCAGCGTCACAAAAGGTAAGCATACAACATTTAAGGGGAAAAGGGGCAAAATTATAATATTTTCAAACTTTTTAAGTCAGATAGACTTGGACATAGAGCTGACATGTATGTCATCAACATGTCACATGCTTATTTGCCTCGCTTGATGGGAAAAGCACACAAACGGTCACATTAAGAAAAAAAGATTTATAACAATCACTTCAGATAATGTTAACACTTTATTTTGGGAAACTATATTTTTGGGGAAAAAAACTCTTCTTGCGGCGACATTAATTATATAAGACACAAAAATTCATGTTGACTTGTTGATTAAATAACTTAGGGGCCTATTTCGAATACGATTAGAATGTTTCATCAGATTCCTGAAATATTAATATTTTTTAACTCACAACGTTATTAATTAGATTTAGGAAGAAAAAAATTACCATTAAAATATTTTGATTGTATGATTAGATAATTAATTTTATAGATTATTAAAATGTTTTAATCCAAATTCATGGCCTTATGGTCACTGTGTCTTGCCACAAGATACACCCATGACAACTGTGCCTGAAATAACTAGTCTCTAAATGTATTACTGAAATCTACACAAGTTTTAATTGTAATTGAATTTTATTAGACTTTGAATTTTACGGTACGTTAAGCTTGGGTGATTAATTTTTTTTTTTTCCATTTTAAACACGAGTTTGCTACGGAAGAAAACAAGATGTTCAAGGCGTGGCTGCTGTGGGCTTTGGTGTCTCCTGCTACCTTGTAAAATAGATATCGATCAAATATTTTAAAACTTAAATTGTCTTAATATATAACTTAGATGGTTGACTTTTTTTTCTTTTTTCTTTGTTTAATATTAATTAAACAGCGTTTAGTAAAAATAGTAATTTTTACTTTCTCTTGAGCCCTCGGAGAAAGATTGATAAATGTCGATGTTTCATAACCACCTGAAACCGAAAAAGTTGTTTTCGTGATGCCGTCTGTCTCCGCCTAGAGCCAAAATCATTTTACAGGTCGAGCTAAAACTTGGTAAGTTATCTAGTGTTTTCATAAGGTTCCTCCGAGGAGTTTTTGGAATTAAATATCAAACTCTAAAATTAAGAGTTTTTTTACCTAAGGGCAAAAAGAGAAAAAATCAATTTCTCAAAATCCTTTTTAACGATTTTGATAAAATTTTGTATTCAGATATTGATTGTTCAACATTACAAACAAAATGGCAACTATCATTTTCTGATGAAAATGTATTTGATGGTGGTTTATACACATGCGAAAATTTGCAATTCTGATTATATCTCTGTAACTATTTATACGAAATAGCTCATCATTGTAAAATTTTATAAACTTTTTAATCGAAATATAGGCTTCTTTAATACCAGTAGTTTCTGAGATACAAGCAATTTTTTTTTTTTTTGAGGTCTTTGAAAATGTAAAATTTATTGTTATTCTTTTTGTTGGACAAAGATGTTCCATTTTTTTCACTGTTTTTGTAACTGAATATTATTTCATTTATGCCCCGGGTGGAGAGTATTTGCAACACTGTATATTATTTTGTTTCACAAATCTTACGAAATTTTAGTAAATGTCTCTACGGTAGGTATTTTAAGATAACGGAGAAAGTCTATGTTGTGTGGTGCACTGTTTAGCTATTCTTTTACCTTTTTATAAAAAATAAAATAAAGTTTAAACGTTCTTTACCCATACTTCCGAACAGCATTCATAGTAATCATAATAAACACAAAGTGTCTTGGATTATACAACAATTTGGTAAGGCCTACTTGATTAGTGAGTCTAACAAAATACCTCATCCACATTTCAGCTGTTTCAATAGTTAGTCCTCAGGTCTATTTGTTTCTGAGTCTATGATTAAAAACAAAATAATGTAGCTATATTAGTCTAGTTTCAGGTAACAAGAGTTGGTCGTCTTGAACATTTCACATTTAAAAGTTGAAATTATTTTAAACATGAGTTGAAAAATATTTTTTGTAACCTACAAAAATACATTTTTTGCTTATAATTTTAAATATTTCTATGTACCAATACTAGACTTTTTTTACTATTTTTTTTATGCTCCAATTTTTTTTTCTAATTTTCTAATGACAAATTCCACCATTTTTGCACTATTTTATTTTATTTGTAAAAATTTAGTTTTTCTTATCACTGTGTCTTACTTCCCATTTGTGTTGTACGCTTTTATACTTTTTAGCACCGCGTCTTACTACCCGTTCGGGTTATACGCTTAAGTACTAATTACATTAATGGATTAGGAATTGGGAAGGTTGAATTTAGAGGAAGTGAACCCGCATTTGCGTGGAGGGAGAGTGGAAAAGCATTTTAGGAAAAACCACCCACAGTTCACCCGACCGAGATTCGAACCTCGATCTCCCCGTCCTCGACGGTCGAGCTCAACACAACTAGCGCGTTAGCCAACTACGCCACCGAGGCGGGTTTGCTTTTATACTAATTATGCTGATGTGTTAGGGACGAGTGAGGTTAAATTAAAGAAAGTGTACCTGAATTTTAAGGATGGAAAGTGGAAAACCATTAAACTGAAACCACCATTAGTACACCTGTCCGGGATTAAAAGCACCTGTATCCATTATCGGCATTCTAGTCTATTGTGAGTGACGCCTTAGACCATTTGACCACCAAAGCAGGTTTGCGATACAATTTATCTGGCAAAATATTACATGAAATGTGAATAGTCATATGCTTATATATGCTCTAGATCAGGAGCTCTTAACCTTCTTACGATTACAGACCCCCAATGGATTTCCCAATATGTCCTCGCACACATTCCTAAGATGACTCGCAATGGACTGGACTTCAGATGATGGGGATATCAAGGCTCTAATCTTGACCGGGTACACTCAGGGTAGTCTATTCTAAATTGTTTTCCACACAAATGTGGATACACTTACTCTAAATTCACCCTTCCTCAGCCCTGACACGTAAGATTAATTCCCAGTTGATATGTGTATCAGCAGACTTAGTATTTGTTTGACGAAAGCGAGCCAAGAAGTAAGTATACATCTAGTGGAATGCAACTGCTCTGTTCTGGGGGTGAGAAGTGATGTGAGCGATGGAAAGTTGTAGATGTAACGCTTTCTCCACATGACCTATTAAATGGGCTCATTTTTCACATGGTGGCTACAAACAGGGAAAACCTGGAAAAGTCAGGGAATTTTTGAATGACAGGGAACGCAGGGAAATGTCAAGGATTTTAACTATAAATAAGGAAAAGTCAGGGAATTAAAAAATATGTCTAAAAATTCCATTAATTTCGCAACTAAACACTAAAATAAAAGTTAGTAATACCTAAATAAAATAATATTTTAATATGTAAAATAACTGTTTATGTTTAGTGGATACAAACTTTTTTAATATGTGATCAATAATAAATAAAACAAGTCATCATCCACCATTAAAACTGGAAAAAAAGTAGTCGGGGGGAAAATTGAAAAATGTTGCCTGGAAAACCTGGAAAAGTCAGGGAATTTTGTAAAATATGTTTTGTAGCCACCCTGTATTCAGCTAAAACATAATAATAGTTGGATGTATTCACACTGCCCCTACTGGTGTATGGCTCACTATAGGAATCAGTTGTGTAAATCATACGTTGTTTGTGTGGGTACCAAGTACAAAAACCTTCCACAGACTTGATCAATTTGGGAGCAAACCAAACTTCATATGGTTCAGAAACCTGAGTCTCTCGAGGCTTCCGTCGATCCAGAAAGCAGTGGTTCACACACAGACCACAAACAATTTCCCCACCCATAGAAAACTATATTTTACAGCAGCCAAAACTACATCATAATTGGCATCTAGGCGTTTATTCATTTGCGAAATTTTTGACATTTGGAATACTGGTTTCCTGGCAATAACTGCACTAATTTAATAAAACTTATGTCACCTACTTTTTATTTTACTTTCTCATATAAATAGAAAGTATTATAATGGTGAAAAAAATTGACCTCGAAATTATGAGGAATCTTTACATTTAATGTAAGCTCGAACCCAAAACCAAGAAAGTGGATTTTACAATTCTGTCTGTTAGTTTTTCCCTGGCCACAGTTTCATGGATTTTGTTCAAACTTTATATTTAGATTTTACAGGTCTATATCCACCCCGGAATTTTTTTTTATTCATTTTGACCCTTACCCTCAAATTAATGATAGTTTACTGATGAGGGATTTTTTTTTAATTCCAAATTTTTCTAAATTGATTTTGTTTAACATATAATACCTGATGTGTACCGGTATTGAGATAATTTTATATTTCTTGTAACAAAACTAAGTTATCCTGTGGATAAAACCTTTCACTGAATGATAGTCAAATCTTTCTTGCTATAGTTTGTGTTAGTACCTTTTTATATATTTTTTTTATGAGATTACATTATGCCCAACTCATAAATTAATTACCACAACAATATTTGCAAATATTGTCTTAAAACTAATTTAACATAATTACAACAAAATGGTCCTTCCCTAACAATATGTGTAGACCTATTTGAAATTTTGGTGACCTGGTGGTCTAGGGGTAAGGTGTCAGACTTCTGTGCTGAGGGTCCGGGGTTCAATCCTCGGTCCCGGCACAGATTTATCTGATTACCAAACCCTTCCTTCACTTCTGACAAGACGTGTATTAATCACAACTTGTGAATGTGAGGAATGCCAGACCTCCACCGTGGTTCGGATTCCACGTTAAACTGTAGGTCCTCCATTTCATCTCACAATCACCCTACCATTGCACATTAGCGTAAGTGCGTATAACCCGAACGGGTGGTAAGACGCGGTGCTAATAATAATAATATTTGAAATGTTAATACTGAATAAAACATTTCATCAGTTAAGAGTTTAAAAAAAAAATTAATTCTTCTTTTTTTTTTTTACAAACTACATACTCTGATGCTGTTTGCGGGTTCAATAACTCTTGGATAAAGGCCAAAGGTGCAATGAAATTGATTTATTATAAATTAAGCACTAATTTTGGAACTGTCTGTCTTAGTTGGGAGTGTTCACAACTACTGACTCAAGGGTCCTGAGTTTGATTCCCAGCGATGCTGAAACATTTATTGTCGGTGCAGTGTTTTTCCCTTACACAGGGATGCGTTTATGGCTGGGCTTTGTGTTCGTTAATTAGATTTTAAATCGTGTGCTGATATGGTCTGTATGCTCAGAAAGTGCACGTTAAAAAATCTCAATGTATTTTTACATTTGGACAGGCTCATATGTCTAGATAGCAATTACCGCCACAAACTAATGTGAATTTATTAACTAATTACAAGTGTGACAAAATTGTCCTTCCGTAACGTTACATGTACTTGTTTTAATTTTGAAAAAAAAAACTAATCATAAAATTTTTTTAAAATTTTTTTTGCAAACTTCATGCACCAACAACTATCCTCAACAAATACCAACCTTCTGCAATGTAAAGTGGAGGAGAAATACTATATAAAGTTTTCACAAGATTGTATCCTCTCTTTATTTTGTCTTTCCATAACACAAGATTTTTTTTTATTTATCTTTATACGCTGAAAAAATGTTGCCATCAAGCTAAGAAAAAGTGTCACTTATCTGCTTCAAGTTGAGCCTGTTTTTTAATTTCTGAGTTAGATAGTTGCTTTAATAACCAAATAAACAGCTAAAAAGTGTCCTTCCGTAACACTCCCAATACTGTGGCTTCACCATACTGGTGTAAGGTGTTTTAAATGTCTCAAAATGATCTCACTGAAATCTTGACTTAAAGGGCAGTACCCAACAGCCCATATCTTTAGAACGATAATATTATTACAATATATGTATATAATATATATGGTGACTGGAAAACCTGAAGAATTCATAGTGGGGGAGAACATATTCCTTAAATAGGTATAAAAACACGGCTTTTAACACTTATTACATGTATTAACGCTTTAAGGCATTTCCTGAAATCTTATATGGCTGTAAATTGGTATTTAGCTGCAAAATACTGTTAAAACATTTAAAAACAAGGTTTTTAACTATTATTATGTGGGAAGGGGGGGGGGGGGCTGAGGCAGATAACTGGGGGGCCCACAAACTAAGTTCACCCAGGGCTCCACGTCTTTTAAGGGCAGCCCTGATCGACATCTTATTTCTTAGTCAGGTTAATTTTTTTATTGGTTAAAACAGATATAACTTTTTTTAATTTATGTATGTATTATGTATATAGATTCACCATAAGGTAAGTTTAATCATAAAATGTTGAAAATTTGGAAGTAGAAAAATAAAAATTAAAAATCATATAATATAGACTAGAACCCACTATCCTTGGGATGGTTTTTGGCATGAGGTTTATCATTACTTTGGTCTTTTCTTCCTTTACCAACCATACAGGGACATTTCCTCTTAACTGCCTTCCTCATAGCTTGGAATAAGCCGTCTATAATCCTTGCATAAGATGAACTATAAACAATTAATAATGTTACCAGGTGAAATCAGACTTTAAGTGGTTGTACCATAATCTTTTGTCACCCATTCAGCATAAGACTTGCTGTTCAAAGCCATTGCACAAACATTCTCTCAGTTATTGTGCATGTGGTTGGCGAAATGGATAGCTAGTAGAAGGGAAGAGTTTACTAGTACACTGTTATCCACCCCAGACGGCTTCATTCAGCTGAATAAAACCCACTAGCTGTCACTGAAAACCAGTAGGAATATTCTATATTATTATAAAATCAAAGATAAGCCTAGTTTAGTCCAGGTGTAACAAACTGGCTGACCTTGCGACGAACCAACTTAAAATACAGTCCAATTCTTTTTAGAAACCTAATTAATAGTAATACATTATGTGAATAAATTAAAAAGCGCTACTAATCAATGTGTCTATTGGGTCACTAACGTCACGAAAATCACGAAAAAGTTAATAATTGTAAAAGAGGTCACAAAAGTCCCAGAAAAATCACGTATTTTCAATATTTTGGTAATAAAGTCACGAAAATATTTTTGTTTGAATTTCCTGCGCATTGTAGCAACGCGAAGGCGTCGAATGTTGAGCCATCCACTACCTATGATGCCATGCGCTAGCTGCAAGTTGTCTGAATGTTTTCACCGTGACGCCATCTATTTAAGGTTTAATGTTGAATGCGAGTGCATTATGCCTATATATGCATTATGTAATGTTCAACCGTTTACCGAAGGAATTTTGTGGTCATAAAAGGTCACCAAAATGTCACTAATTTTTGTTTCTCCAACTCAGTAGACACCTTGTATATAGTGTCAGTGAGTAACAGAGATTTAGAAAAGTGGGCAAGATAAAGATGGAACGAGGGCAAAACAGGCTATTTGCTCTATTGACCCGCCCTCCTGTCCTGACAGCATTAGTGCGGCAATTTTACTGTAGCACACGTGTAGAGGCAATATTATGCTAGCTTTGTGAAAATGTTAAGCAAAACAGATGTAATTGAAGTGATAACAATTCAAATTGAAAGCCCTTATTAAAAAAAAGGACAGGGCATGCTAGAAATGGCTAGTAAAGAAACTATGGTGTTTGGAAATTTGTAATAATTTGCGGAAATCTAGTATACTCTAGGTACATTGTTGGCACAATCTTTCTCTGGATTTGAATATTATCGCTATTAGGAGTCTGTCAACCCCTCCTAGATCAAGCACTATTACATTCACAATTTTTTCTAGTGCATTGTTAACATTGATTAGCAGTTATATTCTCTTGTTGTAAACAGTGTTTTGAGCACAACAATAGAGTTTCTACGCCAAGAAGTTCTATGTCGCAAAGTATTCAAAATTAATGATTTTGGAATGTAATCATTAGGATTTGATTTACTACTCCAGAATTTGCTGGTTATCTTGTCACAAGGTGCTTAGGGTGTTTTGATCCGATAAATATAATAGATTAGAGGAGAGTGTGCAAGTAAGAGGAGAAGAATTTTGGAAAGACAGGGAAAGAAGAAGCATTTCATTAAACAGACACAGGTTGGAAACCGTTCTTGATGTTGATGATAGCTTTTGAGAAATAAAATAATTTTATTTGTTAAAATAAAGACTCCCAAAATACTTCTGACATAAAAACTATCTATCTATGTCATTTATGGTCAATATAAGGACATATAATTTGTTTGAAGGCTAAGAGTTGCATTGGCGGGATTACATCTGGACTATTTCTTCAAATGGGGCTGTAGAACAAGCGAATAAAAGGAACATTGCATCTGCTTTGTTGTGCTGGCCCATTAATACTAGCACAGGGACTACATTTTCTCCTCTTAATGCTACGCCGATAGCTTGTGTGTTGTGTGATCTGTGAGAGATGTGTGTTGAATGTGTACCGTGCACAATATCGGTATGTGTGTTTGTTTATAAATGTGTCGAGTGCTGTATATATGTTGTGTTTTGTATAAGCCATGCATGTATGCGCAACATTTGTTAAATGTCAGCCGAATGTTCTGTATGTGTATTTTTGGTTTTTAAGTGTGTGTCTGAGCGTACTGTATGTGTTTGTGACATTGTACACTCCGTTTTCAATGAAAGGTAGCATGATTACCTTGCATGGTTCCACTATGGTATAGCTTATAATTTAGGACCATAGTGTAACTTGTCAAAGTAAGACATCACCTTTCAAGATGAATGGGGTGTAGGTTGTGTGCTCTGTAAGGTGTTGGCTTGGCTCTTTGTGTGTTGTATATATGTTGTATGAGTGTTGTAGGCTGTGCCGTGTGTTGTAGATGCGGGTAGCTCAGAGGATCGACTCTTGTTGGATCGAGCCAAGTCTATGGCTCCTATGACAAAGGAGGAATGGGATAAAAGGCAGAATGTGGTGCGAAGAGTTGTGGATGAGGAGACAGGCCGCTCCAGGTAACATTTCCTCTTCGCTCACTTTGAAACACATTTTTTTTTCATACTACGTATCTTCAAATTTATAGAAAAGTCATGCCAAAAGTGTAAATTAAGCCTTTTTTAAAACCATATGTGCGACATTGCAAGACACATTCACTTATCTTTGACAAGTACAAAACGGCATTATATAAGAAGAAAAACATATTGGTCTATAATAGGTTTTTTTATTACAAGTGCGGCACATATCTTTTTAATATCTATTGCATTTGGCAACAACATAATATGTTCATGCAACTTTGAAATTGTCCATTTATGTAATTTAAATGCTTGTTGAAAATCAATTTCAAATTATCCACATTTCATTTGAATTTAATGAAAATACAATAAATTTCCAGTTAAGTACAAATACACCACACCCTAGTTATTAAATATCAAACATAGGTCTTTAATTGTGACAAAAAACAAGAGAAATCAACATAGCTTCACACTCAAGAAGGCTTATTGTTCAATATAGTAACTGTTATTTCTGAGCCAACGCGGAATGGATTATCAAGTATAGATTTGCGAACTTGGTATTGTCACAGCTCGGGCACACATGAGGAAACGACAGATACACGGCCTTATTGGAGTTTCGCTATTCTTCTTGAGCAAGGTTGAGTCGATTCCAAGCGAGATATTTTAAAACGACTCACTTTCAACATATTTGTTGTAAAGTCTACAAGCTGGAGAGTAAGAGTAGATTCCGAGAGAGTGGTGGTCTAAACACAATTTTTCAACAGCCAGTAGTCCCACTCCCCAAATTACCCCCTCACATATTTAAAGATTGTTTACAACTAGACAATTTACAGACATTCAATTTATTTATAATTTGCGGTCTGATTAAGCAAGTTTGGGGGGTTGGGTTATGGGAAGTGGGAGGGGACTCTACCTGAACCTAGCTTTGTGAAAGCCAGTTGATTAACCCTAGAAGGCAATTTTTGTCTTTTCTCTAGTAAAATCATCTTTAAAGTGAATTGTTTTTAAAAATACCCGCTTGAGAGTAATGTTGTCTCTTGGAACGGCATTTAGCGACAATTGTGTTGAAGGGCTGTCTCAATGAGTGCAACCATTTTAACCTGGAGGCTGTGTATTTTTGTGTATGCCCTAGGAGCACACACACAAAAAAAGACTCGTATTTGGTTAACTCAAATGGAAAATAAGACATATAGCTGTCTCTCAATATGGAATTTAAAACTCTAATTTGGACTAGAGGATTCTGAAACACAACCCTGTGACATGCTTACTTTCTTAATCTATGGAATTAGTAACTTAAAAGTTCATTGCTACACATTAAAAGTACGCCACCTATCCCTATCTTGAGCTAGTTCTATCCAGTCCACCTCATTACACCCTATCTCTATCTTGAGCTAGTTCTATCCAGTCCACCTCATTACACCCTATCTCTATCTTGAGCTAGTTCTATCCAGTCCACCTCATTACATACTATCCCTATCATGATCTAGTTCTATCCAGTCCCCCTCATTATACCCTATCCCTATCTTGAGCTAGTTCTATCCAGTCCCCCTCATTACATCCTATCCCTATCTTGAGCTAGTTCTATCCAGTCCACCTCATTACACCCTATCTCTATCTTGAGCTAGTTCTATCCAGTCCACCTCATTACATCCTATCCCTATCTTGAGCTAGTTCTATCCAGTCCACCTCATTACATCCTATCCCTATCTTGAGCTAGTTCTATCCAGTCCACCTCATTACACCCTATCTCTATCTTGAGCTAGTTCTATCCAGTCCACCTCATTACACCCTATCCCTATCTTGAGCTAGTTCTATCCAGTCCACCTCATTACACCCTATCTCTATCTTGAGCTAGTTCTATCCAGTCCACCTCATTACACCCTATCTCTATCATGATCTAGTTCTATCCAGTCCACCTTATTAAACCTTTTCCCTATCTTGGGTTAGTTCCATAACAGTAAAATTAGTAAAGTTTAAAAAAAATTCAATTTAGTTGTAGTTTTTAAAATATGGTTAAAAAATTTCACAGGTTCCACTGTTGTTTAAAACAAAATACAGGAAACCACACCATGATGTGATATCTAGTTTGTGCTGTGGTACCTACTTAAGTAAAGGGCTGTGGAGTCTGGAACAATTTCAGGTGGAGTTGGAGTCTGTAAAAATGTTCAGGCTCAGACTTAAAAATAAACAATTTAAATATTATAACAATACTTTATACTTTTTTTTATTATTTAGGACCAAAATTTGTAATTTGGATTGATAAATTCATTTATATATAAATTCACAATACTGAAGAAGATTCCCTTGAAGTTGTCTGTAGTGGAGCACTTTACGCCTGTAAATTTGTTATTACTAATTAATATACTTTAGCTATTTCTGAAGGAGTTTAAAACAATAGAAAAATAGAGGAGTCAGAGCCGAAGGCTTCACTTCCTCTATATTCAACCTCACCAATTCCTAACCCATTAGCATAATTATTACTTAAGCGTATAACCCGAATGGGTAGTAAGACGCGGTGCTAATTATTATTATTATTACTATTGACATGGGACTGATGGCTTTGCTTCCTGTCTCAGGGAAATTGTTCAATGGATTTTTATTGCTCGGGACAAATTTGTCAACCCGGGCTGGGTTTGGAGCCGCGGACATCAGGTACTGAGAAGAGCTTTTTACCCCAAGACCACCGAGAATGACAATCATTAATAAAATCTTTCTTAAGGCGCTCTAACTTATTATTATTGCAATTTGATAAAGTTAATATTTCATATTTACACTTAAACATGACCTCATATTTTTCTGTACAATATTTACATACATACCTAATCACGCTATTCCCTTACGGGGTAGGAAAGAAACTGTGAATATAGCTAAAAAAAAACTTTGTACTTAAATCCATCCTCACTAACTTTCTCCACACTTCCCCATCCTTGCATACTTTATTTGCTTCAACAACATCCATACACCGAGTCATATATGCTCTATTATTCTTAAAACGCTTAATGTTTCTCTTTTTCAAATATTTATCTACAACATTTAGCCACTTCTTACATGGCCTACCCCTTCCTTTTGAGCAACACACTTTACCTTCATATCTTTGTTTCATCACTCGATCCATACTCATCCTCTCATCATGCCCAAACCACTGTAAGACACTGTAAGACACTTCTTTCAAATTGACATATTGGATTCCCTTTCAAACCACACTCCTTCAGCACCCATTCATTACTGACTGTCCATACGAGTTTTTCCACATACATTTCTTAGATTTCTTATTCCAATCACATTCACCATGCTCTTTGATTCTACCTCATTCTTTGCAATAGTCTACATACATCCAACTACTCTCAGAGATGCATTCACTCGTCTGTCGATTTCATCATCCATCCTTCCATTTTTACAGAACATTCTGCCCAGATACCTGTCCTTATCAAAAACCAATACCTTAGTTTTGGAGACATTATACGAAGATCCATTCTGTCTGTCGCAGCACTCAAACGATTTAATGCATTCTGCTAGTCATTTTAATTCTCAGCCATTAATACGGCATCATCTACATCTAACAGCACTCTCACATTCACATTCACATTGTCCATTTGTACACCAACCGCGTCCTCACAAACATCCCTCATACACTTATCCATGAAAACATTAAATAACAATGGGGACATAACACATAACACACTGTTCAATGTCAAACCTTTGGCTCAAAGCTCCACCCGCCCCAACACACTTTACTTCCGTCATACATCACCTTAATTGCATTTTCAAACCATACACATATGGTCAAGGTAACATATCTGTGAAAAGACAAAACTAATAATAGTTATAATATTAGTTTTAAAATTAATTGTTGTTATTGTTATACAATTTGAGAAAATTAATCAAAATAATTTGAGTTTCCAGTGACCTGGAAAACAGGGAAAAGTCAGAAAATTTAATCAAATTGTTGGAATTTTTACATATACATTAAAAAAAGGAAATCTTATTTTCAATAGTAATAAATAACATTTTACTTCATTTAATAAACACCGCAAATTTCTTTTACCACATTTGTCCCAATTGATATAATCTCATTTATCGGGGTCAACATGTGATTTTCGTGTCATCTTTACACCCCTCTGCCACTCATCTTTAGCTAAAGAATTATGGCTATGTGCACACGCGAGAACTCGCTTTTGTTGTAGAAAGAAGAAACAACAAAAAATTTGTCTCGCAACAATTTTCAACTGTACGGGTGTAAGGTGATTTCTTTAATGGCTCAAATGGTCTCACTGATATCTAACTGGATTAAGTTTTGATCTTAATAAAATATTGTTTGTAATATACATTTTATAATAATATATATTAGTGGCTGGAAAAACTGGAAAGTTCATAGAATTTTAAAATATGATTTTGACTGGAATTTTCATTCATCTGGTCATGACTAATCATATAAGTAAAATATATTATGGCCCTCTAAATTGTTTTCACTTAGTGTAATTTCTTTCAGGCTAATTAAAGGTGACGGAGAAGTTCTGGAAGAAATTGTGAGTAAGAAACAACATCGAGAAATCAATCGTCTTGCCACAAAAGGAGATGGAGAATTCTTTCAGAAAATTATAACTTCAAGCAAGAAATAAACTTTTGTTAGTTATTGAATGTGTGAGATATTATGATGTGCAAGTACATCTTTTAAGGTACCCTGTGCATTTTCACTAAATGGATGATCCAACAATACACATAGTTTCCCCCTTGAAAACTTAATATGTATCTGTTTATTTTAAAATGCTTTTTCTAGATTTTTATTTGCTAATTTAGTAAGTTTCAAAATAGATTTCTTCAAATTTGAAATGAAATCAATTTTTTCCTAATTTTTTTACCTTTGTGATTTTTAATTAAATTGACATTGAATAAATATAGAATCTCAACAGCGTTTAAGGAGGCAATTTTTTATTATAATTTTTCAAGACTTATGCTTATTCAAATTTTAATTTTTGATGCAGTGTCTTAATTATTTTGTTCTTTGCTAGCTTTGTAAACATTAACTGTTTACAGGAACAGGCCTACCTATTTGTAACTTCTAAAGAATATGTTGATATTTGAGGTGTTTTATTCCTCAAACATTGTTGAATCTCATCTGAATGTTTCAAGAGGGAGGCATATTGTTCATTTTTCATAAGATTGATTTTTGTCTAGTTTTTAGTTTGATAATACTGTTTCTCAATGAGTTGGGTTTTTAATAACTTAGTTAATAGTTATGACCTACATTATATACAAAATGTGTAAACACAGGTTTTTATTTGAAGTATCTTATTCCACATTGTTGACTCACTATAGAGTTTGTACTGTATTTCTTTCAAGTTTAGTGTTCATGTAACTGTTATTTTGTTATTGCTAGTTTAGAATGGGTTATTCTCTACTAGTTTTGTAAATAATATCAAAATAAAGGTTTAAAATATGTTTAGATATATGTTAAGGGTGCCACTTAAAGAAAAATATCGTCACACTGCAACCACTAAAACGATCATCTTAAAATGTTCTGTTGTTACCTTTTTTAAAAAATTTTTTTGGCCAAGTGAGGTTTCTAATAGTTTGCTTTTATATCAGAACTTCAAATATTTTGCATAAAACGCCGCTCAAAAGAAGCTAATTTCACCTTCAAATAAATAATTTTTATAAAACTTTAAAAGAAAGTTTAATCTAATATGGAAATGTTGATACCTTTCACCTCCATTTTAGTGGAATCCATATTTTGAAATAATGTGTGAAACACGTCTTGGTGGCCCCCTTAATTTAATTCAGGTTTATTTCTAAGTATTTTTTCTCATACATTGTTACTTGTCATCAGAGTTTAAGGAGGAGGTGGGGGGAAAGAATTAGCATGTTTCATTTTGCACGTTGATTTAAGCTTACCATAGGTACTAACACAGTCTCACAATGATAAGTTTTTTATTTGCCATCTTCATAAGTATTATTCATCTACGCTTATGCCATATTATAAATAATGCACAAGCTTTTAGTAAAATCGTATAATTTCTCAGAAATTGTTAAATTTCATCAGGGGGCTTGGAGAAAAATGGGTTCAGTTTATTTCTTACAATATTTATGTTTATCTAGTTGTTCATTTGCTAATGTCGTTTTCAAATTAGTTTTTCTTTGGTTAATTGGTAAATCTGTACTACATACATAACCTAATAATAAACAATATCCAGGCTGAATAAAGTGAAAAATTAAAACCTGGACACAAGTATTGAACACAGGACTTTTGGTATTGCACAGCAATGTTCTACCATGAAGCCATCCTGTTAATATTGTATTCAGATAAACTCTTTACTTTTTATTCAGTTTTAAGTTAACTGATTAAATTTTTGACCACTCAAATCCGCAAAGACTCATAACAGACTTAAACTATCAAGCAATTATTAATTCAAATGTACTCATATGAATTTAATCACCAGGACCAAGTAGGTTATTAAAATAAAATACAATTCACATGTCTATTTTTGTCATTTTTAACTTATTGAATTATTCTAGAATCAGCAGTGTTTCCAGTGTTAACATTTATTTGGCAGTAAGTGATAAATATTAATTAATACCCAGGTTTTTGTTTGAAGTATTTATTATGCAAATATTATTGAATATTGTTATAAAATTTTAAGGGGGGAAATTTATGCTTCACTTCTTTCAAGATAAATGTGTTTCTAGTTTTTTTTTTTTTTTTTTTTTCTAATTTTGTTTGATTAATTTGGTGATTCTTTACTATCTTTGTATATCTGCATCTAGCTTTTATTTAATTATTGGAGGAGGACAGAATGAACTGGTTTTCACTTTAAATTAGAAAATTAACGTTATTTTATGCCAAATGGCTAATACGAATAATATGAAAGTAGAATTGATTACATATAAACTTTGTATATTAAAGTTACCTTAATCATTTATACATAGCTCCAAACATTTATTCAAAATTTTCTGCCCCCCACCACAACATCCTTGGCTTTGTTGTAAATGTTTACCATATAAAGTTTTACAACATGCATAAAGTAAACCATTAGTCATAATTATTTACCAATTTTAAGATGATGAATGCTTATCTAGTTATAGTTTTTGCCAATCTTATTTTTAATTTGTTTGCTATTTTCCACCTTGGGAAATATTTACCAGATACAAGTATACAGTATTGTATCCATTAATATAGGTTTTTGTTTTAGCAGTTTTATTACTCAGAGTGTTAAATAACATCAGTATGCTTCAAGAGGAAAGAAAGTTCATGTTTAATTTCTTGCAAGCTTGTTTCTTTTATAGTTGTTGATTTGCCAATACTATTTCTTAATTCCTTAAATTGAAAAATGACACCTAGACATGGGAATCGAACCTGGAATCTTTGGCTCAGTACACCAATGCTCTAACCACTGAGCTATCCAGGAGTTGTTCCATGCCCAGGGTCATTCTTCACTCAGATTTTAAGGCAGAGCTTGTGATGGACGTGCGGAAATCATCAACTATATAGTTATCAATGCTCAATTAAGATCACGAGCTATCAGATAACGCAGCCACCTTCACCTCTGGATGGTTTTATGGTGCCAATAGTACAATGACAATTGTACAAATGCACATATCATAATGGCTTAAATAGCTAACCTTTTTTATTTGTTATTTACATTTATGGCCACATCTAAATATATTCTTTAATTTGAAAAATGACACCTGGACACAGGAATCAAACTTGGGACCTTTGGTTTAGCACTCCAATACTCTAACCACTGAGCTAATCTAGGACGCTTCATGTGACCAAGGTCATTTTTTGAACTAAAGAATATTATATTTAGATGCGGCTACACCCATAAATAACAAATATAATAGCTTAGCTATTTAAATCATCATGATATGCGCATTTGTACAAATGTCACAGTATTTTTGGCAGTATAAAGCCCTTTCGAGTCAAAGTTGGCTGCGTTATCTGATAGCTAATGATCTTAATTGATCACACATATGTAACTTACAATATTTATGCACGTCTATCACAAACTGCCTTAAAATATGAGTGAAGAATGGGACGACTCATGGAGAGTCCAGTGGTTGGAGCATTGGCATACTAAGTCAAAGGTCCTGGGTTCAATTCCTGTGTCTAGGTGTCAATTTTCAGTTTAAAGAATATGATATTTAGATGTGGCTACAACCATAACTAACAAATATAATAGCTATTTAAACCATTAGTTTTGAATTATTTTACTCCATACCAGCTTGATACATATTTATCAGCTACTTGTATACAACATACTGGTATGTTATCATATACATAGTTTTATTTGAATTATTCATTTTCTCAGACAATTCGAAATCTCATGAATGCTTATAAAGAAAAGTTCATTTTCCATTTACTGTAAATTAGTGTTGATTTAGTTGTTGCTTCATTAATCTACTTTTTCATGTAATTTAGTCCATTCTCTATCAGTAAAATTAATATTAACTTTTTGGGTATAATATTCATATCCACAGATTTTTAATTAACGTAGGGTTTTCTCAGCTATTGGTGATTATTATCAAAGTTTTTCATGGATATTCTTATCAGATTTATGTTCATTTAGTTTTTAATTTACTATTATTTTTTCCCAATTATTTGTTTTTTGCTCATTTTTAAATACTAGCCACCTTTACATAATATGGTACATAACCATTTAATAGTATATATACAGGTATTTTTTTGTGTTGTCTTAAAAGCTTATGCTTCATTTATTGGTGGATGAGTGCTATCTAGTTAATGATTTGCTTATATGGTTCCTGAACTAGTTTGTTCTTTGCTAGCTTGGTGAATATTTATCAGCTAGGGGTATACAACATATTCAACCATATACAGGGCGTTATTTAAAATATTTTATTTCTCGGTCATTTTGAAATCTCATTACTGTGTTTCAAGAGAAAACTATTACTCTGCATTTATTGAACACTGTGTTTTCTAATGCTGTTTGTTAAATAATTTGTTCATTTTCATATTGGTAAATCTTAAACACCTATAGGTATACAACAACTATATAGCTACAGGTTTTTATCAGTTTTTAGTTTTATTTATGTGTTTTTTAGTTTATAAAATATTAATCAGTTCCAGGCAGGGTGGAATTCACCCACAAGGGCCCCCTAAGCTCAATGCATGCTGGCCCCATGCCAAGTTTTCAATGAGCTCTTTTCTTTACAATGTTTTCTGGATTTTGTTAAACAGTGATACTGAATTGATTTATTATTTGGAAAATCAATGTAAAAGTTGAACAACATGATTTTGTTTTTACGATTTCACAAAAAATTATTCAATACTAAATTTTGGGTCACATCCACTATTTTACAAATCTTAATTTTGCCTATGAATCTAAAATTTAAATCCGGATCTTTTGGAAAAAATAATGAACTTAACTAGGAATTATAAATACAATAAAATAATAGAAAATGAGATTAGTAACTTAATGTTAACATTTTTGCTATAATGTATTTATACATTCAGTTAAGTGTTTAGATACTGGTTTAGCATCTGGTTAGTTTTTCCTAAAATGGTTTTGGGGCTAAACCACACAAAAACAAATTCCAAATAAAATTTAATTTTTTAAACTTTCAAGTCTTGAATATTCTTGAGGATTCTAGGGTACAATTCCTACTCATTATTTACTATCACTAATTTGTATTTTAAGTATTAACTAGGCATACAGCGGTTGAGGTGCCCCTTGGCCCAGATACATTGGGAAATCAGTCCTTCCTTTCTTAAGGTGTACCATATACGTTCTCATAAAATAAACTAGATATAGGTTTTTAATCTCTAATAAATTTCTGATTTTCATCAGAGAGTTCAGGGAAAAGGTTAATGTTTAATTTCTTATGAGATTAATCTTTATATAGTTGTAAATCTGTTTTTAAATAGTTTGTATACTGTCAATTTGGAAAATACCTACAGTCGGCAGGTATATGGTACACACAGCCATATGATATACATACAGATGTATGTACAGATATATGTACAGGATTTTATTTAAAATCATCATAAAAAAATAAAGGGGAAAGCTATATGCTTCATTTCTATCAAGAGAAATCTGTATATAATTTTTAATTTGCTAACGCTTCTTTAACTAATAGTTGGTTTTATGTTTTATGCTAGCTTTGTTGATAATAAGCATACACTAGGGTTTCCCGAACTTTTCATACAATGCATCATCAATCTTCCAAAAATATAAAGTGTATTATGAAAAATCAAGTCATTTATTATTTTAGTTTAGTTTAGCTACAACAATAATTTAATTATATTATTAAAACTACATTATGCTTTAAATTCACAACAAATAAAATTTCAACCTTTTTTTTTTAGTTAAACTCAAATTTTAATACCTTTACATAATATTAAATAAAGTATTTACATTTAATTATTTACTAAAATATATTTTACAATTACTAACAAACAGAAATTGTTAAATCATATCTGAATTTCAATGAAAAGGTGTATGCTATATTTCTCTAAAGCTTAATAAACTTCATATGGTTTATTTACTAATGCTGTTTTTAAATAGATCTTTTTTTTTTACTAGCTTGGTAAATATCGATTATCAGCAAGTATGCAAAATATAACTTTAAAATCATGTCAGGGATTTTAGGTTGTTTTTATTGCCTCATTTCTTACAAGATGAATCTGTATATAGTTTTTAATTTGTCATTACTATTTCTTATATTTTTTTTTGTTCTTTGCTAACTAAATAAATATCGAACTTCTTCTACAAGTATAACATTTAGTAAACACTTAACAGGTGTTTATTAGAAGTTTATCTCCCCTTAACCGGATTCAGAGAGTCTAAAGAAAAAAAGATTTATCCTTAATTTCTTCCAAAATGTATGTCCATACAGTGTGAAATGTCCCAATGCAGTTTAAATGATTTTATTTTTTGTTTGGTAATTATTTGTCGTTTACAGGTCACATGTAACTAAATGATAAATCATCCAGTTATTAAAGTATTTTATATCTCAATCATTAATGAATCTTGCCAGAGAATTTGAAGAGGAAGTTATATGCATATTTTTTTTTGCAAAATGAATGTGTATCTAGATTTTTATTAGCTAATGTCTGTTCTCAATTAGTTTGTTCTTTGTTACTCCATAAATATCTATCATCTTCAGCAGGGGTCTTCAACATTTTAAAGTCTCAGGACCAAAGTTTCTGTCTCTTGTTGGCTCGCGGGCCGCAACACTACACTGACAAAGGATTGATGACTTAATAAATTATTATTCTTTTGGTGCCCCAGAGTCTCAGGGATGATGTGCCAACACGCCTGACTCGGTTTTAACGCATGAAAAATAGTACTCTCTCCCTTGTCTCACTAGAGTAGTCATTTGCCAGTTCAAGGTAAATTTGTATAAAAGCATAATATTTTTCTTTGCGTATGAAGCAAAATAGTTAATAAAATAACTTAAAGTTTGTATTTATTTTATGTAAAATATAAATTGTATTTGTCATTTTTTCTCTTAACTAATTTTATATTTTTCATGGACCAGCGGGTTGCAAAAAAGTTACTGCGGGCTGCATGTTGAAGACTCCTAATCTACAGGTATACCATTATAGTAAATGGGGTTTTAGTTTGTGTGAAGTGTTTTTTTTATCCTCTCGACATTTTTTGAGCTCATCAGAGTATTTCCAGAAGAAACTTGCTTCATAGTTTGTAAAATAAAATTGTATTAATCATTAATTTGATATTGTTTTTCAGTAAAACATATCATTTGATACAGATTCATAAATATTAATCGTGTTCAAGTATAAAATGATTGCCATATAATACATTATTTGCATGTTTTTATTTGAACTACTTATTTTTCAAACATTGTTGAATCTTATCAGTGTGTTTCATGAGGAAAGTTCATCTAACATTTATTTCAAGATGGAAGTTCATCAAACATTAATTTCAAAGATGAAAGCTCATCCAACATTTATTTCAAGATGCAAGTTCATCTAACATTTATTTTAGGATGGAATTTAATCCAACATTTATTTCAAGATGGAAGCTCATCAAACATTTATTTCAAGATGGAAGTTCATCCAACATTTATTTCAAGATGGAAGCTCATCTAACCTTTATTTAGGATGGAAGTGCATCCAAATTATCTTAGGATGGAAGTTCATCCAAGATTTATTTAAGGATGGAAGTTCATCCAACGTTTATTTTAGGATGGAAGCTCATCCAACATTTATTTTAGGATGGAAGTTCATCCAACATTTATTTTAAGATGGACGTTCATCCAGCATTTATTTCAAAGATGGAAGTTCATCTAACATTTATTTTAGGATGGAAGTTCATCCAAGATTTATTTTACGATGGAAGTTCATCCAACGTTTATTTTAGGATTAAATCTCATCTAACATTTATTTTAGGTTGGAAGTTCATCCAACATTTATTTCAAGATGGAAGCTCATCTAACATTTATTTTAGGATGGAAATTCATCCAACTTTTATTTCAAGATGGACGTTCACCCAACATTTATTTCAAAGATGGAAGTTCATCTAACATTTATTTTAGGATGGAAGTTCATCCAACATTTATCTAGGATGGAAGTTCATCCAAGATTTATTTTAGGATGGAAGTTCATCCAACGTTTATTTTAGGATGGAAGTTCATCCAACATTTATTTCAAGATGGAAGTTCATTTAACATTTATTTTGCTATGTATATGCTTATTGCTTATGTTATTTCTCATTTATTTCATTATTTTTTTGTTAGTTTGGTAACATAACCACCAGCTACAGGTATACAACATACGTACCCATAAATAAGTCTAGTTTTAAGTGTTTTATTTTTCAGCCTTTTTGAATTGCTTTAGTGTTCTTTAAGAGAAAAGTTCATGCTTCATATATTGCGAAACTATTGTTTCTATTTGCTAATGCTTTTTTTTACTAACACTTTTTGCTAGCCTGATAAATATGTATAAGCTACACTAATACGGCATATGTAACCCATATATAAGTTTGTATGTGAAGTATTTTATTTTTTAAATATTTTTGAATTTCATCAAACAGTTTCAGAAGCAAAGTCTCATACAATATTAATGTTTACTTAGTTGGAAAATTTTGTAATAGTTATTTCATTCTTTGCCAGATTTATAAATTATAGCTATTTAGGTATGCCATATACATATCCACATAATAAACCATTATGGGTTTTTATTTGAATTATTTTACTTCTCACATATTGTTGAATAGTATGTTGTTTTCAATAGGAATGTTTGTATGTCAAAATTAATTTCTATATAGTTTTTAGTTTTATAATTTGTGTCTCAGTAATTTTATGCTTCTCAAGCTTCATAAATATTAACTACATACAAGTATATCATATACCAAGTCATATAAAGTGTTTTCTGCCTCAGATATTGTTGAACACATTAAATGTGCTTCAAGAGAGAGAGTTTCATGGTTATTTTCTCACAAGACTTAGCTATTTGTCAATTTGTTGTTCATATCTAGTTTTTTTAAAAATAAAAATACTATTGTAAGATATACAATATATATAAAACCAATAATAAAGCCTTAGGGTAAAGACCACTATAAAATACTATTAAAATTAAATTTAATATGAATTCAAGTTTATGTAAAAAAAATTAAGCAAGAAACAGGTTTATTAAGCATAAAGTAGCTGTGTAATTAAAATATCTCTAAAAATATTAATAAGTTTATTTTAGACACTAATTGAATATAATAGTATAAAGCCAACAACACCCATATCTCCAGCAATAATTTATACATTCAAGGGCTAGGGATTAGAAAGGTAGTTTAGAGGAAGGGAAAACCAACCCTTAATGGACCTGACCAAGATTCGAACCTTGACCTTTCCATCAACAGCAATCCATTCATTTGCAAGCAGGTTGGTCAAATGTTTTTCATCCCAAGGGCCAAATCTGATTATCAATTTGCACCGATGGCCGAAGATATATTTAGTAATCCCATCAACTTGATATAGTCCTACAAACAACACTTAATTGATAATTGTATTTTTGGTTGGTAAAATCTTCCAAATTCTACTGCCAAAAGAAAGTTTATAAATCTCCCAAAAAGGTTTATGAAACACCCGCGCACACACACACAACACACACACGTTCACAAAACAAATTAGGCTCATTCAAATAATTGCAATCATTACCTTTTATTGGATTTAATAACTATTTCACATCTCCCTAATTTTCCTCCGGGATACTGTGAGGGCCATATTCAGTGAACACGGGCTGTATTTGGCCCTTGGGCCGCCAGTTGGACCACACTGCTTTAGACTGTCTTGAAAAACTGAAAATACTACATATAATTTGAATAAATAATATAGTAAAAGAGTAAGATAATTATTATAATAAATAAATAATTGAATGATTAAATTTAAATTAATTTAAAAATATAACAATAAAAACCATATATAACAGTCTTATCTACAAGTTGTTTCAAATATATTGGAAACGATTTTACCTTGTTACATGAGTAATTAATTGTATTTGACATTCACTATAAAACCATTTACATATTTTATATCCACTAATGTCGAAGGTATTATTTGTCAAGCTTTTATAACAAATTGAATACATTTCTCGTAGCCCTATCAAAATAAATATTCACGGTTAAAATAAACAACACCTACATTATAATTTCTTTAATTGAATACAATTTATTTGATTTCTTTAAAAAATACTAATACAGAACTTTAATTTGTTTCATCATTGTTCATAAAAACATAGAATAACTATAATATTTTCAAAAAATCTATTTTGAAGTTATGCTGGTTCACAGATCCAACAACATATTATATATTAATTAGTTTATTTAGAGCTTTGCACATTTTTATCAATTACTTGTCAACCATTGAGGTCTTTACCCTTTCGGCTTTTATTTCATGTGCTTTGTTTATATCATCAGAGAAAATTTATAATCTATTTCTAGCAAGTGTAATTTAACCTATTTTTATGCTTTTTTTAGCTAGCCTGCTACATTTTATCACAAACAAATGTATGTTTACAACATCTTATTTTATGAATCCTGATTTTTATCTTATATTTTTAATGAGTAGAATTTGTCTACTCTCGCCAGATTTTCATTAGGAAAATTTGTGCTTTAGTCTTTATAAAAGACTTGAATAAAATATTTTATTCTTTAAGAATAATAATAATCCTGGTGTTATTAACACTTTCTTATGTGCCATCTCTAAAATTAAACTGAATTTTGATTAGTAAGTTTGATAAAATTTGTTATTTTAACAACTTTATTGTTATTTTATTCACAACCTTACTAAGATTAGTCAATAGGGATCTATCTAGTGTCTGAAACAAATACATTTTTTTACATTTTTTAGTTGTGAAATTATAAACATCATTTATTCACTATGACCTACAAAATTTAAACATTCATTCTCTCAATAATAGGCTTAGCATTTATAATGAGGGTTAGATTTCACGTAGATAAAAAGAGGCTGTAAAATTGAAAAAATAAATAAAAAACTACACCACAAATGTTTTACATCACATTATTACAATAATTCTCTTAATAATGTATACTGGATTGAACCACCTGTTTTGGGTGTTCATAATATCAAAATAGTTACTTAAGTCAAATATGTTATTGAAATGTTTATCTGAATTTGTGAATTATAGATTAAAATTCCTTATAAAAAGTGTTGTTGATTATTTCTACACTTCAAACAATTGTCATGTTTATTTGTGGTCAAAGAAAAAACAAAGAGAATTAAACTTCCTTTATAGGAAATTCACTGGATCAGCTTAAAAGCTAGTCTTATAGTGGGGCTCATCTAAGAAAAAATTATGACTAATTCCATTCATTCTGTGGTTATTGAAGTCACAGAAAACAACAAAAAATGCCAAATAATTATTAGGATTTTTAAAGGGAAATGAGTTGTTAAATTTAAAAAAGTGAGTTATTTTAGTGCATGTAAAATGTTTTCTATAAAAAGACAATTTGAAATGCCATCCTGATGAAACAATATAGTGTCTACATATTTTCAGAGTTTGGTAAGAGAAGTAAACCTGATCCATCACAAAAGAACACAAAGTAAATATATACATGCAGACAGTCAATGTAAGCATTGCTTTCCTACACCTATTAAAGACAACCTTTTCTTAGACCAAAAATATTTTTTAAATCTCAAACCAAAACATTTTGGAAACCTCAATTGAGCTTAGCATTCCTGCTGCGCTGAAAGTTATTGGGTGGGTTAACAATAGATTAATATGTTTTTATTATTGTTTATTTTCTTATCTATTTATTAATAACCCCACCAATCTTATAATATTTAGGCCTTCCTCCCTCTCTTCCCCCACTCACACAGTTTAGGAAAATTGAATTAACTGGATTCTTTTTTTTAACTATATCTAGATAGATTTTCTTTAACCGATACTTGCTCTGCAATAGCCGATTCATATACAGGATCATTCAAAAGATTTAAGTCAAAACTAAAGGAGCGTATAGAGGGGCTCGGGTAAAACAACTTTCAAGTAGGAAGCCATGTCCTCTGAAATCATCTTGAGTCAGACGAGGCTCTTGAAGGTGGGGATGTGTGATACTATTTAATTGAAATGAGCATCTGTTCAGAAAGTCCTTCACGTTGAAAGGAAAGTGTGCTGGTGCTCCTTGTTGCACCCACATTTGCTAATGTGCAATAAGGGGCATATTTTGTAACAGCTTTGGTACAATTTCTTCCAGGAAGATTCTGTAAATGTGTCCAGTAAACGTAGTGGAAGGAGGTAAGGTCCCATCACATTATTGCTGATGATATCCGCCCATATATTCACAGCAAACCTCTCTTGGTGGTTGCGAGCAACATAGCATTGGTGCTCCCTTCAGCCCAATTATAGTTGCTACGGCAATTGAAGAAGCCTTTTTTGGTGAATGATGCTTTCAACCGTGAACAGTATTCTGCTTCATAAATGGGGCTTGTTCAGACAATGCTGGAAAATCCACCGATGGTGTCTACCCTCAAAGCAAGTTATAACTCAACTCACAATTAGGGCTGTGCAGTTGGAGTATTGAGTCTGTAAGAAATGTACCATCTTCGGCTTCACAATAAAAACTTGTGATACATTTTTAATTTTACACCTTTTTTTTAAATCCAAAATCTGTAATTTTAATGAACACATTTATTAAAATATAAATTCACAATGCCAAAGAAGCTTCTCAAGAAGTAATCTGTATTTGATCATCTTACTGCAGTAAATTTGTTATTGCTAATTATTATACATTATTCATTTATGAAGGAATTGGATAGTTGAAAAATAGAAGTTTCAGAGTCCAAGCCTTGGCACACCAACTTCACAGCTATGATCACAATGAAAGTTCATGTTATTGTCTGTAAACTGCTAGCCCCGAAAGAGGGTTGTAAAGTAGAGCACCGAGGCGTGTTGTAGACGTTTAGAAATCCCGCATTATTTGATAATTAGTTTGATATTTTTAAAATAGTTTTCACCAAAATGTAGGCGAAAGCTTTTAACAGGTTTCTGATCAATTATAAAATTAAATCATAAGTTTAAATTATTTTTTTTTAATTTAACGAAGCTTTATGCTAAAATTTGTAATTTTGAGATTTAAGTAAACTGTTAGAAACCTATAGATAACGTTCTATCAAATAAAGATTGGTCTCAACAAAAATGTTAACATAATGCGAGATTGTTTTATTGGTCTTATCAACACTTATATTTCTACCAGAAAGTATCCACCACAGCATCTCCTCAGGAGGAAGAGAGAAAAGGAAGTATAATCTCAGCCCTCTTTTAGGGGCACTCACTGCTTACGCACAATTGTCTAAAAAAATATATTTTAAGTTTGTCAGTTTCTAAACTGACCTCTCGAGGACCATTAGTGATAGGTACATAACTTGTGAATGTGAGGAATGCCAGGCCTCCACCGTGGTTCGGATTCCACGTTAAACTGTAGGTCCTCCATTTCATCTCACAATCACCCTACCATTACACATTAGCGTAAGTGCGTATAACCCGAACGGGTAGTAAGACGCGATGATGATGATAATAATTATAGGTAAAACTTCTTATCATTAAACCATGGAGCATAATTAAATAGTCATCCATTCTATCTCCGTGTTAACCAATACTTCTCTTAATCCACCCCTTATTGAGGGATAAAATATTTTTTGTTGAGACCAGTACATTTCAACATGTAGTTTTTAAGCACATTACTATAACCAACATTACTTGATTTTGCAAGCTTATATTAAGAAAGAACTATGACTCAAAAGATTTGTAAGGATTAAAAATTTTTTTATAAAATAAAAAAAATGCACAAAAAATTTAATAGGTTTTCCATATTTACAAACACATTTTATTTTATCATGTTAACTGGGAATACATTTAATCAATTAGAAATACATGTTGATAGCTGTTGTTGGCTTACATCAAACCTTTGGATTTATAAATACTCTAATGCTTGGATCCATCCAAACAAGTGATTCCCAAACTTTTTTGTTTGGAGGAACCCTTGAAATATTTCAAAAAATCTCGAGGAACACCTACCTGGCTGACATATAATAGATTCGACAGGGCTAAATTAAAAAAAGACATGTAAAGCAGTAGGGTTAGTAGTAAATAATAATTAAATCATACTTTTGAATAAAATATTACATGAGTATTTACTGCCTATTAATATTTAGCTTACTAATATAACTTAAAAAAAAATTACAAAACATTTTCAGTTTACATCTGGCTTACTGGTTATAAACAAACTTGGTGTATATATTTTACAATAGTTTTGTGTTCTTATAATGTTTTTTTAATAAACTGGTTAACGAAAAAAAAATAAGTTACATAAGATACGTGTAGGATATTAAAATAAATGTTTAGACAGTGTTGCTCCAATCGAAACATTTATATATCAATGCATGATAAAAAAAATGTACTATACTAAAATTATTTGACTACAGTAAAATTACAATTAATTAATTAACATTAAAATTCTAAGTACTAACGCGGTAGTACAAGACATCTCATCACCAACATGTGGATTATCAGATTAGTTCTTAGTTTGATTGAACTTAAAAATTTTTACGGATAAGTAGATTTCCTAAATTCCTTTGCTAAAGGCATTAATTTTTTAAGCACGGATTGTTAGACTCCATGTAATACCAGGCTACCAGCAATTTCTAGATTAGTTTGGGATATTTTTTTATGAAAAAACATAAACATATTGAAACATAATATCACAAAATAAATATGAAAGTCAAAGTGATTTATTTGCCAGGTGGGCAGGGGCCCCTGTGTGTGGGACACTTGGCACATACCTTAATCCGGGCCTGCCTGCATGCTGTTATTGCGGTGATTGACTGGTAGCTCTTTTATTTTTTATTATCTCTGACAATACAAAACTTTGTTACCTGCCAATTTAAATTATACTAAACTCCAAATAGCTACACATTTGTGTGATGTAATAACAAGGGAAAATTAACATTAAGGATAAATGAATAAAGTCAACACATTTAAATGACAAGTATTTTGATTTTAAAACCAGTATTCGATTCAATTACGGCCATTATAATATGGTATTATGCACAATTTCTAAGATACCCATAAGTATTTGCGCTCTGACCCTAAGGATTGTGTACCATTAGAATATTCTGAAGCAGGCTTTGTCTACAGCACTGAGTATATATTTAAAAATAATAATTTAGAAATTAAAATAGCTTTATTAAAAGCCACATTTGAGGGCTAGGGTATTTACTTCAGCTCTTTAAGAACATTATAGGTGACCTGGTGGTCTAGGGGTAAGGTGTCAGACTTCTGTGCTGAGGGTCCGGGGTTCAATCCTCGGTCCCGGCACAGATTTATCTGATTGCCAAACCCTTCCTTCACCTCTGACAAGACATGTATTAATCACAACTTGTGAATGTGTGGAATGCCAGGCCTCTACCGTGGTTCGGATTCCACGTTAAACTGTAGGTCCTCCATTTCATCTCACAATCACCCTACCATTGCACATTAGCGTAAGTGCTTATAAACCGAACGGGTAGTAAGACGCGGCGCTAATAATAATAATAATAACATTATAAAAAACCATTCCAAGAAATAAAAGTATTATTTTTTGTTTTCCCCACTATCCCTCTGTGCAGATTCAGGTACCTCTAACTTTAAAATTATATATAACGTTCTCATTCTGACCTTATTAGGGTAAATTTGCAGTTATTCCTAATCTTGTGGTAAGAGAGAAATCACTAAATAATGCAATTTAATTGATTCAATTAAATGCAAACAATTCAAAGAATGTCATCAAAAGAAGCCAATGAAACATGAAAGAAGCCCTATCCTCTTTTCAACTCGCTAGAGTCTCATAAGAATTGGCTGGAAATGGTAAATTATTCGTTTATTTGAGGATGTTCTTATAAAATGTCACTGCTCATGGTTAAATAATTTCAATTTGAAAACAAATATTCTATATAACATACTTTTTCTACAAGATGAGTTTTTTTTATTAGATAACTTGGGGCCAGTAAAATGTAATTTTGAGAACATTGCAAAGGATGTAAGAACAGGTGTAGCCACGTGTATATATATATATATATATATATATATATATATATATAAATATATATATATATGACTTTAGAACTTATTAGGAGACACCTTTAAGTATCCAGTCAGTCTTGAACGGATATTCATTAAACACACCTAGGGTGTCAGTGGGATAAATGGACGATCATTACGCAGGCTACAAGTTACCCTGATCTACCATATCACGTTACAATACTCATCCCATTAAATGTTTTATGAGTAAAGAGCAGCAAAAATTGTATTCATAGATGTGGAAGCGATTAATCGATGTCCAGACGTCGGAAAGAGCCATCTATTCCAAACATGTCGTGAGGCTTTGATGCCTGATCTGTTGGTCTTCTGGATTCATCGACCCTAAATTGCTCCTCTTCCTTCAACCACGAAGAAAAGTCTGTCTCCATTTGTTTTCGGTGCTTATCTGTTAAAAAACAAAACATTCTCTAAATGGCCAACATTTAAAATCCATACAGTCACTGGCCAATTTATAAGCCACCCCTCATAAAATAGGGGAAAATACTACATTCCCCCTTATTTATTATATATTTCAATAACATGTGCATTAAAATTCATCAATTTTAAATTAAATACTAAGTATTAATTAAAAAGTTGTCTTAAAATAGTATTGCAATTACATTATTTAAATGAGAGTGGCCAGGAAACTGCAGATTTGAACGCAATAGGAAATGTATTGGAACTTTTAATATGATGAATTTCCAAGGAATAAATCGCTAATAAGATTCAGCTATTAGAAAAAACAATATGGCAATGTAACCACAACCAACATATTTTGATGAGATAGATATTAGAGGTATTGACATTATTACTCGCAGACTTCATTTGGTTATTAAAGCAAAGGGAGGACTAGCAATTTTTTTAAATTTAAATAATATAATTGCAAATGAAAGCCTAACCAAATATTAATATTTAAATAACATAATTGCAATACTATTTTAAGGCAACAATGTTTTTAATTACTTAGCATTTGTTTGGTGACAAATTGTTTAATTGTAATACATTATAAATATAATATTGAAAATTAAGTATTTTCACCATTTTCTATGGGGTGGGCTAATAAATTGTCCAAGGAATGTTTAAAAAAATATCAACAAATGTAAAGGGTATACATAGCTGTAACAATAACAAAGCTATTAAAATATCACATATTGACACTCTTTAAAATCTTTGCTGTCGAATTTCCTTTATTAACAATAATCATATCAGAAATTCATGTATTTTTATTTAATTTTAACTTTGCATATCATCTATTATTGATATATTATTTTATTTGTTATTTCGGGGGAAAAGGGGTTTGAATATTCACAACCCCCTGAATACGGCCATAAGTAATGGCATCTCTACTATTTATTTATTTGAGGTATTTAACATGCATTTGCTGAACCAATTGGTTATATCAGCACATGAGAATTTCTATGAGCGAGAGCAAAAGGACCTACTAATTTTGTCAGGAAATATACTTTCCCATACCTTCCAGGGTTCTTTCCCATACCACAATCGACATGGGATCGATGGCTTTACTTCCCCTCAAAAGGAAGTTGTGCTACGAAATTTTATCGCTCAAGAAAAATCCATTGATCCCATCTGGGTTTGAACCCACGAAAATCAGGTCCTGAGTCAAGAACTTTACCCCAAGACCACCAGGGTCGAATATATCGACTAACTAATGTTAGCAACATAGATTAATTTGTTAGTTTGCGTTAGCTCGATGAAAATAGTTTACGCTATATTTATGTCTATACAGAGGAACATATTTGGTTAAGGAAGTTAGCCTAACACAAATAAGAAAGCCTTATTGATTCATTAGATTTCCGAGAAGTAAAGCTACAAAAGCCTTCAACAAATTTTGATAGCTAAAGTACACAAGAAAATCTTAAAAGGTTCTTCAAAGGGCTATAATGTATTATTTTTAAAAAAATCGACTATTTGTCTGTGGAGTTAGTTAATTAAACTGGTAACTTTGTTTAATGTAACCTAATGTATAAAACGAGGGTCAGGGATTTGCTAATCTTAGTGAATGTCTCACTCGAGAAGTAGTGTGCTGTGATATGTTTATGAACTCACCGTTGAGTTGGATCATAGAGCCTGCTTTGCCTCCATACTCTTCAGGCAGCATTTCAAGAGGAAGGAAAGCCTCAAGGCTTTCAACAGGTCCATGGATATGCAGCTGAAACAAAAATATAAACTTTCATTAGTCAGTAGTTTTTAGAAATGAATCTTTGCTAACCAATGAAAGTACCTCCTTAGATTGAAAACTATTCTAATTCTTGGTTAGACTATTGAAGGTTTGACGAATAATTGGTAGTAAAAAGTAGATGCATAAACTCTAGGGTGACCTGGTGGTCTAGGGGTAAGGTGTCAGACTCTTGTGCTGGGGTCCGGGGTTCAATCCTCGGTCCCGGCAAGATTTATCTGATTGCCAAACCCTTTCCTTCACCTCTGACAAGACGTGTATTAATCACAACTTGTGAATGTGAGGAATGCCAGGCCTCCACCGTGGTTCGGATTCCACGTTAAACTGTAGGTCCTCCATTTCATCCCATAATCACCCTACCATTACATATTAGCGTAGTGCGTATAACCCGAACGGGTAGTAAGACGCGGTGCTAATAATAATAATAATAATAACATAAACTCAACTTACACAAAATTATGGAGGAGGGGGGGAATGAGGAAACCAACTACACATTACATTAAAGTTATGTTTCTTAGATTTTTTCTTATTTTCACGTTAAACACAAAGGCTATTAAGGGTCTAATATATGGGTCGTATAGACGGTGAATATTGTCTAAAGTAAGTTCACCCACATCAGTATGAAGATGGGATGGAAAAATCACTCCAGTGCACCAGTCGAGATTTAAACCCTGATCTTCCTGCCATCATTGATTTCAACCCAGCTAACATGGATTCAAGTCTTCCAGTGATGTGGAAGCAGGTAAGGTTCAGATTTATTCTGGTCTACTAGATAGTGATCTCAGGAGTTTAATGTGTTAATGGCAATTATTATGTGTCTAAAATAACAACGATGACAACATCTTTGTTAAATATGTAGATTGGGAGCTGTAAACTCAAAATTATTTTAGGTATACCGGTACATACTCTTGCTTACTTACTCTATGGCACTAGGAACTCGAAAGTTCATTACCACAATCACTAAATTACTCCACCTATCCCTATCTTGAGCTAGTTCTTCCCATTCCACCTCATTACACCCTATCACTGTTGAGCTAGCTATATCTAGTCCACCTCACTACACCCTATCCCTATCTTGAGCTAGTTCTATCCAGTCCATCTCATCACACTATATCTTTCAGGTCCATTCTAATGCTATCCTCCCATCTGCATCTAGGTCTTCCCAATGGTCTCTTCCCATTGGGTTTGCCAGTCAGTACCTTGAACACTGTTCTAGTTTCTTTGATTCGCGCAATTTCGCAAATATGACATTGAAATTGGTACCTACCATCTTGATCATCTCGCTCTTCATGAAGGGTTTTACCAACATGAGTACTTTGTCCATGAATGGCACCGAGTTGATGATATGCACACTCTTCAGCCTGACTGGGTGACATTCCTGTGGAGCATTCGAACAGAATTATTGTTACTTAAATTATTATACAATCCGCTTCAGTGACCGAAATGTCTAAAGCGTCACTCTTGTGTTGGATTTGCCTGCTGATATCGGGGTTTGAATCCCGGTTGGGTCTTCTGAACGGTTTTTTTTTCTTCTCATTGGTTTCCCACTCTCCTTCCACTCAAATGTAGGTATTCTCCCTTTAAATTCTACATTCCTCATCCCTAACACATTAGCGTAATTAATACATATTGTGCATATAAACCGAATGAGTGGTAAGACGCGGTGATAATAATAAATACTAATTAAAACAGATAAATAATCTCTAATAAGGTGTGTATTTGCTGTTATCCGTCCTTTATTCTATAGTATTTCTCATTGCAAAGAAAAGTTCAATTTTAGCTATCGTTCCCAATTTACATGTGAAACCCAAATATTAAATACAAAACTGAAACACTTAAACAAACGAACATCTATTTTATTTTTTATATGAGGTATTTAACGTATATTTCTGAATAGACTAATTATATCAACACAAGAGAATTCTATGAGCGAGTACAAAAGTGCCTATCAACCTTACCTTCAAGGGCTCTTTAACATGCCACAATCAACATGGAACCGGTGGCTTTAGTTCACCTCCGAAGAAAGTTGTGCTACGGATTTTTATTGCTCAACAAAAACCCTTTAATCCCAGCTGGGCTTAAACCCATGATCATTGTGTCCTGGGGCGAGCACTTTACCCCAAGACCGCCGAGGTCGACAACGAGTATATAACGAGAAGTTATGCACTAACACACATTCACAGGATACAAGAGAGTGCTTGTATCGGGTTGAGCAAAATATTTTGAGGCCCAGGACAGGCGCTGGCTGTCTAAGATGTTGGCTTATTATGGCTACGAGCGAAACATTATGTTCAGGGCGGACTAGAATATATATCCTGAAGTAACCAGAAAATCCTGTCATGATTTGAACGACAGGGTTTAATCCAACGAGCAGTTACTATGTTAGTAAGATTTCCCAGAAATCACCCACTTTGCTTCCCATCCTCGTGGTATCTTAGTCTTCAGATCTGACCGTTCTAGTACATAGTACAGTGGCTTTTTCTCTTGGTATGCTAGTCCTGCGCCGCGTAATTAGTACATATGCGTACAACCTGAACAGGTAGTAAGACGCGGTGCTAAGAAAACCACTGTTTTAGAGGCATCCATGTTAAAATATTTCCTCGGGAAGAATCCTTTGACTTTCTTAGTCACCGATTTCTCCTTGAAACTTTTCGAGTACTTCATACCCATTCATTTTCTCACAATACGCCACTGCATTTGTATCGTCTTACTCTTAGCCATTAATGTTTTCTACACAGTTCAGTAAAGAGAACAGCTTTTGAAAACTTAAACCTGTTAAGAGTTAATTAGATCAATAATGGCAGAATCTTCCCTAGTTTAGCTTGCAATGATTTCAATTGAATATGAATATTTCTCGTAGGGGTAGAAAATAGTAGCTTTGTGGATGAAGATTGTAAGGGAAAGAAGGGGGGGGGGGTCGCATAGGGTGGTAAAACATGTAGCCCCACTCCTGTTTGGGTCCTTAGCAATAAATAGCACCTTGTCCTTGGCGTTTACCATATGCATGCTCTTATGCTTACTGAAAGAGAGAACGCAAGAACAGCTCATGTAACGACACTTTAGGTCACACCATAATTGGGGAGGTACCGCGAGGCAGATGTTAGGTTGCTCATTGGCATCAGAAGAGCTGAGTCCTTCTGGTACCAGCATTTGACCTTCGAGGCTCACCCAATGGGTGGGTGCTGGGAGACGCGGAGTTACTCATGCCCATCAAATCAGTACAGAGTGCCTCCATGTTGGCGGCCTCCGGGAAACATCCGCCCTTCTGAGCCAGTGGCTGAACACCTAAAAGGTCGTCTATGTGGGGTAGGGGGAAGGTGAGGGCCCCTGTCCGCCACATGTCAAGCAGTTGGCAGTAAGTACCTGATCAAGACACCTACACGTGGTTCCCACTGAGAAACTCATGTTAACACTTGGTAAAACCTTGGTTATCCTTAAAACTGAGTTCTTGACTTCCTCCGCAATGCTGGCCATTACACAAGGAGGACTCAACTCCTACCGTTGCTGGAGACAGGATATGGCAGGATTTTCCCTTCCGAGATACCCAATGACGTTTGGGTCACCGACAGACAGAGGTTTATAGTTCGAACAACCGACGGTACGTCGGCGGTGGGCTAATTAAACCTCGGGACGGGGTGGCTGTTTCCACTGCGGGTGCCAGGAGTTCAGCCATTTACGACATTGGGTGCTTTTCCACAAGCTAAAGAGTTTCTTGCTCAGCTATCAGTATAGCTAGTATAGTCCTTCCTCCTCCATCTACCAATCCACGTGTCAATTTAAAGTAAATAATGGTTGCGTTTTGTAATCCATTATCAGTATGGTTTAGGAAGCGGCCACTAACTGTTTATAACGATATATCATCATTATGATTGTTGCATCACTAGAATACTTGTAGTCTGGGTAGTCTAGTGGTGCAACAATCATAATGATGATACATCGTTATAAACAGTTAGTGGCCACAACCTAAACCATACTGGTAATGGATTACAAAACGCAACCATTATTTACTTCGTTAATTAGACCAATCTAATTTTTAAATGTCGGTTAACTCGTGAAAATAAAGCCAAAAAACACCTCGCTTTTTTCTAGGAAATATGAGGCAGGGGAGAAAAGTTGAGCTGTTAGTAAATCGAGACAAGATAATTGGCTTTAGAAGGTAGAAGCAATCTTATTCGACCTGTGGTCAATATATGCAATTGGTGAGCTGTATAATATAAACGAACGCCTGAAACACTGACATAAAGGACTAAGATGGCCACGGTCCATCCTCACATGAAGGACTATACTAGTTATACTGATAGCTGAGCAAGAAGCTCTTTAGCTTGTGGAAAACCACCCAATGTCGTAAATGGCTGAACTTCTGGAACCCGCAGTGGAAACAGCCACCTCGTTCCGAGGTTTCTTTAAGCTATGTACAGTATATGTGCTCTTTATTCACTATTATTTTGTTCATGTACATAGCTTTCACGCAGTTGTAATGGTTCATCTAGGAATGTAGATATTTCTAACACATGAATGCACACTTAAGAGTTATAAGTTAAAAATACCTGGATATAGTACATCAGCTTCCTTATAAGAGGCAAGGTTATCCTTGCTAAGTGTCCTAGAGTGTGATCCTTCATGTCAAAGATGACGACATAACCAGGCTTCAAACCGTTATCCGACAATACCACGTCGTTAAACATGAAGAACGCCTTGATGGCTGGCAGGAAGAACAACTTTAAGGGGTCCATGTCTGTCAACCTATAGAAGAGGACATGGTAGCCTTCTGGAGTAGCTCGAGGCAGCTGTACCATATTACTGTTAACAAAAACATGATTCTGTGCAACCTAGGTATTAAGGCATAGCTAATAGTGATTAGTGCATAGCGTACAATGCACAATTCATAATAAAAATACAACCGTTCTAAATTAAATGTAATGTTTAAAGTCTTACTTAAATTGATGGTTTTTTATTTATAGAAATTGACCTAACCTCTTTGCTCTACTACAGTGGTTCCTAACCTTTTATTGCTCGCGGCCACCTTAATATCTTAAAATAATTTCGTCGCTCCCTAGTTTTTACTAACATATTATTCATTACAATTTATTCTAAAATGGTGGTTTTATTTACTGATTATATTTTTACAAAAAAAAAGAGGAATTAATTTATCTAAATGTATTTAATGGGACTTCTGCTGTTGAACACTTTCCACTAATTCGTCTGTTATTGTTTCAAATTTATTACTTGATGATATTTGAATGCAGGAGTCGATTCAGAGTCGAATTCACTGCTTTGTTTTAATATTTACAGTTGTGGAAAATTCCTTTTCACATAAATAAGTAGAAACAAAGGGTAGCAGATTTTGAATGGTGATGGTAAACAGATGGGGAATATTTGTATTATCCGTGTTTCCCCTCCCCTCCATAACCCCGAAAAATCGAGAGTCTAATGTAATTACATGCTTACTATCAACGAATTATTTCTTCCAAAACATAAAATTTAAGATAATTGACTACAATAATAAGCAAATAACATTTTAAATTATTTATTCGAGGCCCCCCCAAAAAAAACCTTTCACGGCCCCCCGGTTAATAATCTCTGCTCTGCTATATAAATTCTTTAAACATAATTCACGTAAGGGACCACCGAATTAATTTTTCGTCTGCTGTGTATATTGGCTTCTAATTGGCTAGATAATTTCCTCGCATTCTCATTGGCTGATGCAAGGGCTGTCTCTTTTCAATGTATCTATAGTAAAAACCCATATTGAATATATTGTGTTTCAAACTCTCGCTAACTATGTGCTATGCATTATTCACTATTAGTTATGCGTTATGCATGAATATAAACCCACCCTATGGCACTGTAGCTTCAGTGGGCGTGATGTTATCCCACAAAACAATAATTGTTTCAACATCCATAGGACACGTTGCTCTTAACATTTATTTGCTTCATACCAAGAGAAACATAAGGTATTCCTTCTTAAAAACATGATAAATTAATTTCTAAACTGGCATACATTACTAAACAAATGGATGCCCAATTTTCATCATTGTGGTTAAATGTTAAATTGACATTATGAAAAGATAAAAGAACTATTTGATTAGCGTTTGCCTAGAAGTATAAAATGGATACCATATGTTAAGGAAGTCTTGAATCTCAGGGCTCAGTGGATCTCTGTTGCCGAACAAGTCTTTTGATTCTGTTCTGAACGTGAAATAAGCTTCGATTGTTTTTTTCGTCTTCTCTACACTATCATAGCAACTGTGTAGGAACAGGTGAAAATGTTCATCTGAAACAATCAGGTTCAAAATAAAGATAATATTGAAAAACAAAAATGAACAATCATATTGAACATTGCTCAGATTCATGAAAACATTGTGTATACTACATAGACACGTATTGATAGATAAAGGACTTGATATTCATTAATAGATTCTTACTTTATCCTTTTTTTAAATTAATTATATATAGACCAGTGGCTCACACCACTAAGCTGAGGGTGGACTCGACTATAACTGCCAAATGTAAGGGGATAATATACTGCCTTTTAACAGATAGGAGTGGAAAGAGATGGTATATTTCTCATTATTATATTAGACTTTAACAAAAAAGTAATTAATAGAAGTTATACATTATTCAAATGAAACCTTAAATGGTATGAGGGGATGGTGTCTTATTAAATTTATATCACTGGAAGATGACAGCGTCCTATTGTAATCAACATTTCAATGATGAAAATAGATGTTACGTTATACCTTGTTTTATCTTCCATCTCAAGAACTTATTATACATCGCCAGTCGAAGATGGTATAACATGAGCCTCAATAATAATATTATTTAGCTTTAATCATTGATATCTAATGTGACTAGACCAGACATGTCAAACTCCAGCCCACGGGCCTTATGATGAACCAACATGCAATGCGACTAGACCAGACATGTCAAACTCCAGCCCACAGGCCTTATGATGAACCAACATGTAATGTGACTAGAGCAGACATGTCAAACTCCAGCCCACGGGCCTTATGATGAACCAACATGTAATGTGACTAGACCAGACATGTCAAACTCCAGCCCACGGGCCTTATGATGAACCAACATGCAATGCGACTAGACCAGACATGTCAAACTCCAGCCCACGGGCCTTATGATGAACCAACATGCAATGCGACTAGACCAGACATGTCAAACTCCAGCCCACAGGCCTTATGATGAACCAACATGTAATGTGACTAGAGTAGACATGTCAAACTCCAGCCCACAGGCCTTATGATGAACCAACATGTAATGTGACTAGAGCAGACATGTCAAACTCCAGCCCACAGGCCTTATGATGAACCAACATGTAATGTGACTAGAGCAGACATGTCAAACTCCAGCCCACAGGCCTTATGATGAACCAACATGTAATGTGACTAGAGTAGACATGTCAAACTCCAGCCCACAGGCCTTATGATGAACCAACATGTAATGTGACTAGAGCAGACATGTCAAACTCCAGCCCACAGGCTTTATGATGAACCAACATGTAATGTGACTAGAGCAGACATGTCAAACTCCAGCCCACAGGCCTTATGATGAACCAACATGTAATGTGACTAGAGCAGACATGTCAAACTCCAGCCCACAGGCCTTATGATGAACCAACATGTAATGTGACTAGAGTAGACATGTCAAACTCCAGCCCACGGGCCTTATGATGAACCAACATGTAATGTGACTAGAGCAGACATGTCAAACTCCAGCCCACAGGCCTTATGATGAACCAACATGTAATGTGACTAGAGTAGACATGTCAAACTCCAGCCCACGGGCCTTATGATGAACCAACATGTAATGTGACTAGAGTAGACATGTCAAACTCCAGCCCACAGGCCTTATGATGAACCAACATGTAATGTGACTAGAGTAGACATGTCAAACTCCAGCCCACGGGCCTTAGAGCAAGGAGGAGTGTTATAGTATATTTTATTTATTTATTTATTTAGCACCGCGTCTTACTACCCGTTCGGGTTATACGCTTAAGTACTAATTACTCTAATGGATTAGGAATTGGGAGGGTTGAATTTATAGGAAGTGAACCCGCATTTGCGTGGAGGGAGAGTGGAAAACCATTTAGGAAAAACCACCCCCAGTTCACCCGACCGAGATTCGAACCTCGATCTCCCCGTCCTCGGCGGTCGAGCTCAACACGACTAGCGCGTTAGCCAACTACGCCACCAAGGCGGGTTGTTATAGTATAGGCCTACCTGTTAGTGGTGGAAGGTGAGTCTGACTCGAATGCCAAGTTTTTAACTGGCAGATGAGCTCTGCACGGCCGCTGTCAATATCACTCTCAGGAAGACCATTTTTGAAGGGTTGTCTGCACTTGGGACCAGTTTCTGGCATATCTTTCATCTTCACAATAGCTCTACCCTGTTAACAATATGTTAATATTAGTACTTTCGTAATTTTCACCTTACATATCAAACGTGCATTTAACATGAAGGTGACCTGCCGGTCTAGGGGTAAGGTTTCAGACTTCTCTACTGGAGGTCCGGGGTTCAATCCTCGATCCCGGCACAGATTTATCTGATTGCCAAACCCTTCCTTCACCTTTGACAAGATGTATATTAATCACAACTTGTGAATGTGTGGAATGCCAGGCCTCCACCGTGGTTCGGATCCCACGTTAAACTGTAGGTCCTCCATTTCATCTCACAATCACTCTACCATTACACATTAGCGTAAGTGCGTATAACCCAAACGGGTAGTAATACGCGGTGCTAATAATGATGATAATAATAATAATAATAATAAATTAACATAAATATTGAAGGAAATGATTCAAATTAGTTGGTTACACTTTTAACAGGTTTTACAAATAATATTAATAGTAATAATATCGTCTTTATTTTGGGCGAGCTTTAGGCCAACATCTTTTCTTACACTTAACTCAATATAAAGAATGTAAATTTACTACTTATGGGCTAAAAACTGTACAAAAATAATACAAATAATAAAAAAAATATTACCCACATACATAATTGTACATTTACGAGCATATTAATATACAATAAATGAGGAAAGTAGAGCTAACTAAAAGAGAGAGCGAGAGAGAGAAGGTTAATTTGGGATGGAAGGGGTGAGAAAATGCCAGTGTTTTTGCAGTTTTTATGGCTAAACTTTTTTTGGCTGAAATAAAAATAAGAATATCTTCAGTATAAAGACTTTAATTGTCTTCACATGACAATATCAACAGTTGTTGAGTATCTGTCATGAGCATATCAACATTAGATGACGATGACAAACTTTTTATATGAAGATAAAAAGTTGTCATTAAATTACAGGACACCTTTGACAGATATTCAACAACTATTGATATCGCCATGTGAAGAAAATAAGACTATGTACTGGAGCAATATTTGATTTATTAAGCTAAAAAATGTTTTGCCACAAAAACTACAAAAACACTGTCCTTGTTTCTCGTCCCCTTCCACCCCACCTTAAGGCACACAATCTTTCCTTACACACATTCACATGTCATTATACTACGCATAAAATATTATCTAAACATGATTTGAGATAGCAATTAATTTATAAAAACCAATGCTGGTAATATTTGGTAACTATGTAGATTAAATACATCTTCTTAATATATATAATGCTTCTGTACGTGTGTATGTCACTGAACTCCTAAGCGGCTGGACCGATTTTGATGAAATTTTTTGTGTGTGTTTGAGTGGGTCCGTGGATGGTTTAGATTCACAATTGGACCCGGTAGGTTGCGCCGCAATCGGGTTCTAGGAATTTTTTTGGGGAGATTTTTTTTTAAGATTTTTTGCATATCAGAACATGTAACCTCAAAATTTCACTCCCCCCCCAATATTTATAATAATGAATATAATATTAATAATTTACCATTAAAAAATTAATAAGTTCATTAATAATTGACCGTTAAAACCTTCTGAAAAGTTCATGAATAAATGAACTTCTGAGAATAATTCATAGTTATGTTTGTTTTTCGATACAGCTGATATTTGTGGAGTTGTGGGCGAAATGCCAAAAATGAAAAGATGTTTTATTTTGTATGTTGTCTTGACAAACACTGAATTTGTAATATTAGTGTTACTCACTAATTGGAGTTCATTGTGAATTTGTAATTGTGATGATCACATAGTATTTGTTTTATTATCGAAATCAATTATGCCACCCAAACGAAAAGTCAACGTTCGGGCAGGACAACGTCTGTCGGGTCCGCTAGTTGAGTATATATAATTGTAAAAATAATTCCCCTGCATTGAATACTTATACTTATCACCACGTCTTACTCCCCGTTTGGGTTATAAACTTAAATACTAATTACGCTAATGGGTTAGGAATTTGTAAGGTTGAATTTAAAGCAAGTGAACCCGCATTTGCGTGGAGGGATAGTATAAAACAATATAGGAAAAACTATCCCCAGTTCACCTGAGCAAGATTAGAACCTCCAACTCCCCGTCTTCGGCAGTCTAGCTCAACATGAAACTAGCGCGTTAGAGCTAACTACACATCCGAGGCAGGTCCCTACATCGAAGACCTCCTAAACTAGAGGTGGGCGAACTTTTCTTCCTGCGGACCACATGGGCATCTGTATGTTCTCTAGCGGGGCCGCATTTGACCAAAATCTGAATATACTAAGTAACTAACTTTATTTTCACACAAAAATACATTTATTAGTCATATAACTACCATAATTACCGTACACACAAGCTTATGCTTGTGCATATGTAACATTATAAACGAGCTTGCTCATTTGTTCACATGTTCAAAAACACGTCCTGATTATGTATTTAATATGTAATCTTTTTAGTAAAACTACGAAAGTTTTAAATTTGTGTTAAGAGCCGCACGAATCGTACTTTGTCTACGGCTGTCCTAGACTCTGCTTGCAGAACTTCAGCAAGCAGTCGCTTTAATAAATGCAAAGACGCGTAAACGTTTTTTACAAAATATGAGTTATTTGGTCAGACCATGTAAGAATATCATTAATATTATACGCCCAGATTTTCGACCACAGGCACCAAAGGAATAATGTGTGTATTCAATATTACATTAGTGAGATTAGAACAGTGGCGAAACACCCAAGACCCGCATGGCTTGTAATGCTGGGGGGGGGGGGGGGGGGGGGAAGGGGGAGAAGGTTGATATAAGGGGGCAAAACAGAAAAAGGGAACTTTAAATTACTATAAATTTTGTGTAAATAATTGTAATCTATAGCATTATTTCATTTGGTTTTAAATAGCGAAGAATTTTTTTAATTTTTATTTTCATGCAGTCAATCTGACTGACTTATGACGTTCTAAACACAAAACCGAGGCTAAAATAGTCATTATAAGATGTGATTACTAAATTAGTAATTATTTAGGAATATTAATTATTTCTTATAACATTTATTAAGGTGTTAGATGACTTGGAAACGGGGGCCTGAAAATAAATCTTACGGGGGGGAGATGGGGGGGTGGCAAGCTCAATATGTTACGCCACTAGATTAGAACTGCTGTTTATAGTAGATTTAAGTTCATTTGAGCCAATTATAATAAAATGAGATTTAACAGGGTTAATAAACAAGGCATTATAAGTTTCCCAGATCTGAGTTTTGTAAAAGGAATTATTTAAAAAATATATTTGGAAATTGTCTGAGAACAGATGATGTTTAGTGACCTGCAGACAAGATGGTAGGTCATTAATAAACACGGAAAACAACAGCGAGCCAAGAACTGACCCTTACGGTACTCCCACATCTACACTAAGCCAATCAGAAAGAGATTTAACGATTGCGACATATTGTTGCCTTCAAGATAGGTATGAGCTAATCCAATTTACTGATTTATGTAGGAAATATTAAAATATGACGATTATTTGAAAACTAAAATTTCATGATTCATTGTATTGAAAGCTTGACTGAAATCTAAGAGTAATATTAATTGTGTGTTGTCCATTTCCATTAGTGTTGTGGCTTTGCTATGGTGTGGTTGAAATCCACACTGATATTTGTCTAGTAGATTGTTGGCAGTTAGGTATCCATATATTTGACTATGTATTTTAAGGCTTTGGATGGAGCTGGAAGAATATTTATTGGTCTATAGTCCTTTACTGTAATGGTTCCTAACCTTTTATTACTCTCTGCCCCCTAAATATCCTAAAATATTTTCGCGGCCCCCTAGTTTTTACTAACATATTAATCACTAAGATTTATTCTAAAATAGTGTATTTATTTACTGATTATAATAACAAACAAATAAAAAACCAGAAAATATCTTACCTAAATGTATTTAATGAGACCTCTGCTGTTGAACACTTTCCACTAATTTGTCTATTCTGGTTTCAATTGTATTACTAAATGCTATTCCCATGCAAGAGTCGATTTGGAGTCTATTTCGATGCTTCATTTTAATATTTACCACTGTGGAAAATACTTTTTCACATAAATAAGTAGAAACAAAGGACAGCAAAATTTAAATGGCGATGGTAAGCAAGTGGGGACTAGTTATAGGCCTACTATCCGTGATTTCTATTATCCGTGCTTCCCCTCCCCTCCATTACCCCGGAAAATCGAGAGTCTACTGTACTTACATATTTACAATCATCAAATTATTTCTTCCAAACCATAAAATTAAAGATAATTGACTTCACTAATAAGCAAATAAAATTTTAAATTATTTTTCCGAGGCCCCCTAAAAAAAACCTGTCGCGACCCCCCACCCCTGGTTAAGAATCGCTGCTTTACTGTATTAAGGGAGGCAGTTTTCCAAGCAGTAGGAAAAAGTACAGTTCGTTAAGAGTGATTAAAAATATCAGTGATAGGTTCAAGTACTGTACATGATGAATTATTGTTAGAAATATTGTGATAGGGATTTGGTCCATACCCTCTGCTAATGATTTTATTCTGTTGATTGCATTAAATACCTCAGAGGATGCTATCAGCTTCACACAAAATTGATTGTGTCTTACGAGTTTAGATAAAATATTATTTACCAGTAAGCCCTTACGAAACTTTCACACATTATTCAACCTTAAACCCACCCCCCCGCAAAAAAAAAGCTTGTATCGATGTATTGTATTATGCCACGACACAGCGTTATAATTCGAAAACACACATCATTACAATAATCTAAAATATATTTTTATCAACTAGAAAATAAAATATGTTGATAATTAGCTGTTTCTAAAGTCTGTTCACCGTAGGAATTGTTTTATGAAAGGCTTTTTTCCTTACCAGAAATCTATTATATAGTAGGATATTGGTAGGAAAAAAGACCTTTCAGAGAGAAATTCCTACCGTGAATGGAGTTTAGTTAGCGTTGCAATGCATCATGGGTCTATAGTGTGTGAATTGCCGCGCCACTTAGGCAGATTCTGCTTTCTATTTTCGGCCAACGTGTGAATCAAGCTTTAGAAAGGGCCATTTCTCCGATATCAATATATATATATACTTTTCTAGCACCGCGTCTTACTACCCGTTCGGGTTTTACGCTTAAGTACTAATTAAACTAATGGATTAGGAAATGGGAAGGTTGAATATATAGGAAGTGAACCCGCATTTGCGTGGAGGTAGAGTGGAAAACAATTTAGGAAAAACCACCCCCAGTTCACCCGACCGAGATTCGAACCTCGATCTCCCCGTACTCGACAGTCGAGCTCAACACGACTATGTTAGCCAACTAGGTGACCTGGTGGTCTAGGGGTAAGGTGTCAGACTCCTGTGCTGAGGGTCCGGGGTTCAATCCTCGGTCTCGGCACAGATTTATCTGATTGCCAAACCCTTCCTTCACCTCTGACAAGACGTGTATTAATCACAACTTGTGAATGTGAGGAATGCCAGGCCTCTACCGTGGTTCGGATTCCACGTTAAACTGTAGGTCCTCCATTTCATCTCACAATCACCCTACCATTAAACATTAGCGTAAGTGCGTATAACCCGAACGGGTAGTAAGACGCGATGCTAATAATAATAATAATAATGTTAGCCAACTACGCCACCGAGGCGGGTGATATCATGAATATTCAAGTGTGAAAAAATATCTGTAAGTTGGTGAACACATGCAGTTATGGAGCAAGCGAGCGAGCGAGCTGAAAGGAACGGTCGAGAGAGGAGAGCTACCGTTGTAACAGTTGACTAGACGTAATAAAACGTGCAGGTGTTCATTTGTAGGAGGAGGGGGTGGGGGGAGTCTAGTATTTTCCGAAGCAGGCAAAGAGCAGAATTCACTGGTTGGACTCAGTGGTGCCAACCTATGAAATGAGCCATCAGTAATGATAAAAAATAAACTGTCAAACCAGCTAAAGAATCTATGAACAAAACCTAACCGCCGACTAAATGGGAAGCGGGGATAGATTCACACACTCACATATTAACACAGTTAATTAATTTAAAAAAAAAGAAATACAATTACACATACAATACAAGAAAAGCAATAACATTCCCCAAAAATAACAAATAACATTCAACCATTTTTTTTTAAAAGTTTGAAGTTTCAATTTTGATATCAATGTTACAATGTAATTTATAAGTTAGCTAACAATAAAATATATCTTCTTGGACAGAGCTCTATGTGGAGATCTTTCATATTAAATTTAACAAATTTATTCAATGGTGGACGGTGATTTCATTGAAATGGATACAATACAAGACTGTGAGGTATTTGAGGACATTTTACTTTAAGAGAAGTTAATAAAAAAAAGAGTACTGTGATTCCACGTAAACTGTAGGTCCCACATCTCACAATTCACCACATTACACTTAGCGTAAGTGCGTATAACCCGAAGGGTATAAAGACGCGGTATTTAATAATATAAAAATAATAAAGAAACAGTCAATTTATAATTACATACAGTAATATTTATTTATATATATATATATAATGATTAATTTTATAAGAATTTGTTGCTTTATTTTTTGTCACTGTGTCTTACTACCCGTTCGTATTATACGCTTTACACTTATGTACTAATTACGCTAATAGTTTTAAGGATTGAGCAGGTTATATTCAGAGGAGGTGTAACCTCATTTGAGTAGATGGAGAGTAGAAAAACCAGTTTGGAAAAAAAACATCCCTCAGTACACCAGACCGAGATTCGAAACCCATCATCGGCAGTCTAGTCTAACACGAGAGTAGCGCGTTAGAGTACGCGGCTACCAAAGTTTGCTTTGATATCGTGTGTATATTATATATATATATATATAATAAATTAAAAGGAAAAGTATATAATAAATCAAAAATGTTCTGATCAACATTTTGTTACTAGGATTTGTTTTATTGAGTTAATTAATTTATTTTGATATTTGTATTCTAGAAAATATATTATTGATAATCTTATTTTAAAGGTATTTATAGTGATTTTAAAAATATATATTAATTGGAGGCAATAGAGTCCATATAGCTATTGATTAAAATAAAAATATATTTAAGTTTCTTTTTAAAAACGTGTGGGTTTTTGATGTTTTTGAGTTTCATTTGCAGGAAAAAAACATATTTAAATGTTTAATATTTACCTTAAAGCATAATAGTATGGGTGTTAATCTGTAGTTTATTACAGTAAGCACGGGTGGTGCATATAAAAAAAAGCTTTGTTATGAGAAAAGGAAGGTTAAATTAAATGAATTATGTAATCATGGAGAACATTGTTGAAGAGTCAATGTCAAATATTTAATAAGAAGGCCGTGTGTGTTGATATTGCGAAAGGATTGAATTAAGATAGATAGTTTTATATATATTGGATTATTAGACAATGTTTTGGAGGTGACAATTTTGATAGCGCAGGCTTCAACGGGAATACTACTAATTTTGGAGAGTGAAGCAGATTAGGAATTGATTTATAGGAATGTTTAATATTTCTATAAATATTTTGTAATATTTATTAGTGTTTATTTTCAAATTCCAGTTTTTTATAACACCACGTCATACTGCCTCTTGGGATTATACGCTTATTTACTAATTACGCTAATAGTTTTAGGGATTAGGAAGGTTATATTTTTAGGAAGTGTACCCGAATTTGCGTGGAGGGAGAGTGGAAAACCATTTTGGGGAAAAACACCCGACCGAGATTCGAACTTCGATCTCTCCTTTATCGGCAGTCTAGGCTACTGTGAGATAGTGCCTTAGATAATGCTGCCACCGAAGCCCTTAAGTATATTTATATTCTGTAAAGTAGCTGCCTGAATGTAGAAGCTTTCAGCTGTGTTATTAACTTTTTGTGAACAACACAGAAGTTTCACACAATTGTTGATTAATCTAGGACCTAGACCTAAACCTAGACCTAGATTCTAGGTCAATGGTTTCTATTTATTAAGTGTTCAGCGAATATTGTTTGGTTTCTGTTGTATTTAAAGTCGGAAATATGTTCAGCATAATATTATATAAGTTTACGATACACTAGAGTCGCGATTATCCGGCTTAAAGTGGCGGTATTCCTGGCCGGATAGCAGAAAATTCGGATAATACGGAGTTCTAGTGTAGATAATTTTTAGTATGGGTTTGCCTACTTTTTTTATGTTTCACAGACCATTTAACTTTGTTTTAATAGAATCTGCCCATTTTCTGATTGCGATGTAAAATATGAATACAGTTACTATAGGGGGAAAGTAAAAATTAAACGAGAAATAATTTTTTTAAATCTTAACTATACAGTACTTTATTTTGTAAATGGAACATCGGCTGTAAAGCAAGAACAAGTGAAAATAAAGCATCAAATAGATTACATTATAAATTCAGGAAACTTTTATGTGGATATGTACTGGTTTGTTTATTTTAAAATGCACTTGCTAACACCAGAGCCGGATAATAGAGGGACAGGGTAGTCGCGACTCTAGTTTATCTGTTTGTTTATCACGTATACAGAGCTACATTCAAGCTATTTGATTTACTACGCTTTTATTGTATTTATCTGATTTATTTAGATAAAGGTTGTTGATGTATTTTTGATATTACTATTGGTGTTGAAATCTATATTGGGGATAATTTTTTTTTTATGTTAGTGACTCGATTTGTTTCAGGATCGATGTAGTTGCATTAAATTCAAGTGGGTTTATTTGGGTTTGTGCTTGGTGTATTGTTGGAAACGGTGATTATTGCTTTATTTTTTATTTGATTTATTTTGACGTTGAAGGATTTTATAAACCGTTGACGAAGAACAGCTAGTGATTAGTGTGAACGAGTTGTTTGATGACGTTTAGTTCAATTTTGAAATATTTTTCTTTAAATTTGATAATCTATTTTGCTGCGAATGTTTTGAATGATTGTGAGATTTAAATATTTTTAAAAATTTAGAATCACGTCTTACTACCCGTTCGGGTTATACGCTTAAGTATTAATTAAGCTAATGGATTAGAAATTGGGATGGTTGAATTTATAAGAAGTGAACCCGCATCTAAAGGCTTTTCAAAATACTAAATCTACTAGCAAGGATTCCGAAAAGCATTTTCTACTATTCGCCTGGCCCGATATAGGCGATAGTTGGAAACATTTTGCTCTATAGAAAGTGCCATTTTCGAATAAGGTTTCATTAGGTATGTCTTCAGTGGAAAAGCATCCTCTCCCACAAGGCATCAACATCATCATGAACTGTTTCCCTGTGGCCAGGGTCAGTTTGGTAAAATGCCTCCATCTCCCTCTGTCCTTCCACAATTCTTCCTCTTCCACTCCTCTCACTTGCACACTTTGTTATTTGTTCCTCCCATCTCTTCCTTGGTCTCCCTTGCAGTCTCTTCCCTACACACCTCATATCCATTAATCTTCTTGGAATCCTCTCTCCTTCCATCCTCATTACATGTCCATGCCATGTCATCCTAGCGTCCTCTACTATCTTATGTACCCCAACTCTAGACCTCACATCTTCATTCCTAATACTATCTCTTCTGGTGAACAGCTAGCTTGCTCCTCAAAAACTGCACTCCCATGGCCTCCACAAGGCATCCACCTCCTGGTATTAAATCATTTCTTAAGGCTTCAAACAAAGATCATTATTGAAATACACCCCATCAGATTGTCTCCCAGCGCATCCAACATTTAGATAGCGAAAGCAGTAATTATGATCGACAACTGCTAACAAAACATTGCTTTTGGTACATTTACAATTTAAAAAGTCCCTACTACAGTTTGCTAGAGCTTGAATTTGATTGACATCAATTGCTCCGTGGCATTGTGGAAAGTTCCATATCTGACGGAAACCATTCTCAACCATCTTCCATTCCTCATCGGTAGCAAGCACCTAAAAATTAAACACTTGTTAAAAATTATTTCTTTTACTTATGTTTTTGTTTTAACTTTGAACTCAGAAGGTATTCAATTAAACTATTTTCCTGATTTTAGTTACAACCAGAACAAGCAGATGATGAGTATGAAATATTGCCCACTCCAAATAAAGACCCCGAGGGCCCTCCAACAGAGAAACGCCTTTCAATTTCAAAAGGGCAATATGTTTCGGCAGTATGTAAAGAACTCAAAAAAATAAGTGAAATAGTTTTGAAAGAATATACCACGGAAAATAAATACAATATGTCATTTTTGGTCCAGAACAATTAATGACTTTATGACGATGTTTGCTATAATATCGCAGGAGTGCATACAGTTTGTGCTGACATCCTTTAAACTGCAAGAGTTACAGGGTACATCCGATAAACTCCCTACATGTTTATTTTATTCTACACCTATGATATCATCGTCTTATTCACAATTAACTTCTCCACAGTCTGATTCATCAACATGGACACACTTCAACGTCCTAACAGAATCATCATACAACCCTGTCATTTCTCTTATGACATTATAGCTCAAGCTTTTTCAAATGTTTAACATGCTCAATTTAGTTTTTTTAATACTTTGCAATAAAAAAATATTAACAATTGTTTTGATTCTTCCACTTACCTAAATATATATTCCTTCAGGTTTTCATAAAGTGCATCACAGACTTCAGGAATAAATTTGGAAATTGCTGGCCTCAACACACAAAATAGTCTCTGCAACGTACTTTCTATAGCTATTCACTGTTGCCAAATGGGATAAGGTGATTTCTTAATTTAATATGGCAGGAATAGCAGCTCTCATGTCTGTATCATTTTTGAGTAATTGTAGGGCCAATTTGGTCCAGCAGGCGTTAAATATTTCTTTGGTCATCCTCATACAATTTCTATATTCCTCCAAGTCTTCATTAGCAAGTTCTTTCAGAAATATAAAAGAAGCGCCATAAGTTTCTCTTCGTGACAACCATTTTCTAATCCACATACTTTAAAATATATATATATATATATATATATATATTCACTTGAAATCACAGCTGATAATTCAGCATATAAATGTAAAATACATTTCTTCATTGAAGCACTCATAATCGTACGTTGCGCCATTTTGATTAATGTCAACTAAACAACTAAGCGAAACTGTGCTAAAATATGTGTAGACACGCTCAAAAGATTAAATCACAAAATTTTAGGTACTTGATCTAGTTCCTATACCAGTGTTAATCCGGCTTACAGTGTCAAAATTGGTTAAACTATTCGTGTAATAATTGTAACAAGTTTATCTCAAGGGAATGTTTATTTCTTACCGACAGTCGATTTGGTACCTGTAGACTCTGGCATACCCTTTAATTTAAGACTGAGGCAGTTCCCAGTTAAAGTGGTATTTTTAATTACTATTAATTAGATACATGGCATGGCTGATATCTATCTGCACAGGCCTGTTTTCAGCCATGAACAATTGTACGTGGCCTTTTTGTATACAATTTTATAGTTAATTTTTGAATAAAAATAGAATTAATTTATTTTTCTCTCACTTATGAAAGAAATATATGTTTTACAAAAAAAGTTTAACATTACATGCACTTACAATAATTGTAGGTGAGGCTTTGTTAGGTTGGTTAGTATTATAATCGTAGACAGGCCTAAATCAAGTATAACTAATAAAAAAATAATTATGTTACCCGCGAGATTTGATTAAAGTTGATCCAAGTTATACAGAGTGATAAGGAATAAGGCATGGTTCTCAAACTGTGTGCCACGGCACTTTAGTGTACTGCGAGATTTGGGAAGTGTGCCGCCAAAATGTCACAAAGTTTTAACTCAACAAACCATCTCGTGATAAATCTACTGCTAGTTCCAGTTTTAATCCCCGTAAAGTGTTCTTATAACGAATAATGATACAACGATATATTTTTATCTTTTGGTTTTTACTTGGACTAAAGATTGTGACCAACCAATTTATATCTTTTGTGGAGAAGGCCTGAGCAATGAAACAAATGTTTCCGAGAAAAATGAATCGGTAAACTTCCCAATGAGTCTCAAAAACCATCAACATATCATTTTGAACGTCTTTTAAACCATAACACAAGATAGCAACTAAAATGAAAAACTTTTTAAGTTTTAGATAGTGAATCTGAAGCGCCATCCAAAGTTAATGAGTTAATAATTGCAAGAACAAGAAACCACATGTTATTAGGTAAGATTGTCAGGTCATTGTCGAATCCATGATTAGAAAAGAATCTAAAGAGCAAATTTAAAATGTGCCTTTGTCCAATAATAGGATAGTATAACGTATTGCTAAAATTTTTGAAGACATCAGTCAAAATGTTGTTGAAAAAATTAAAGTAAATAGAAAATTTGCTCTGCAAGTAGATGAAAACGCCGATATAGGAATATTCTTATTGTCAAATGCATCTCGGTACTAATTATTTTAATTTTATATCTAAATTAAATAGAAAAAATAACTAATTTACAGCCTTTATACAAGTGTGCCGTGAAAATATTGTCTTCAACTAACTGAGCCATGTAAAGAAAAAGTTTGGGAATCCCCGTGATAAGGACTTAGGTATCGGGACTGTTTGTACAGATCCATCTGTTACTGCGGAGTTGATCTGTTCTAACGGACTACGGAGCACAGGTATGAATTATGTGGACGGGAATAAACACTTTCTATCTAGAGGTAATCTGGCTCATAACGTCATGGTCAGAGCTTCCAGGCTGCTGTCCTAGAGGTACCGGGTCCGATTCCCGGCTGGTACCGGGGGATTTCTCTCGAAAGGGTAATCATTACCATGGCAGCCAGGGTTAGGTTAATTAGGCTTAAGTTAGATTCAAGCGTTTCCACTGGTTCTTCACCCTCATACTCACTATCACCATCACCTCATCTCATCAGGACATGGAAAGATCCTCCACAGAAAGGATGTACTATTAGTATATTCAGACGTCCCCTGGACAACGGTACATTAGTACTGGATAATCTTTGCACAAACTAAACTTTGAACGATGCAGCCCAAACACGCCATTATTATTATCTAGGTGTAAAAAAAAGTCCACCAACTAATTATGGCTCATTTAATGCAGAGGAGATAATTCGTTGTTACACGAAATACACAAACCCACATGTCAAGGCCAGACCAATCGCAGGTTTTTTTGCTGCGAGCGTGTCTATCTAGTTGAGAACATTATTTTATAATGTTTCTTGAGAATTATTTTTATTACTATTCGTATGTTCTGAGAGGAAAATATCCCACGGCAGTGGATTTTTTTTCCTAAAGTAGCAATAATAATAATAATACTACTTAGTACCACGTCTTACTACCCATTTGGGTTATACGCTAATTATGCTAATGGGTTAGGAATTGGGAAGGTTGAATATAGAGTAGGCGAACACGCATTTGCGTGGAGGTAGATTAGGAAAACATTTAGGAAAAACCACCCTCAGTTCACCCAAGTGAGATTTGAACCTCGATATCCTCGTCCTCAGCAGTCTAGCTCAACATGAAACTAGCGCATTGGGTCAACTACACCACCTAGGCGGGTAACTCTAAAGCAGTAGGGGAAGGGTTGGGCAATTTTCGTGTAAGGTAAGGTAGAATATTCGTCCACAATTTTAAGAGACAGTCCTCTGAACACAATTTTGGTCCCCGACTTATTTTTTTCCCGGTTTTTCTTGTAAATAGCACCGCGTTTTACTATCCGTTCAGGTTACACGTATATTTATTAATTGCGTTAATGTGATAAGGCGAGGTCTCACGTGTCACTTTCAATTAATCATTTTTAATAAAACTGAAAATGAAAGGAATTTGTTCACGTGTATTATTGATCATGAAGGTCATGATGAGACTAATCCACTACCGTTATACTACTATAAAGCCACATGGCTGACTCAATCACTCACTAATATTAATGTTTACCCACTTTCAGATGAGCTAAAAACTTGAAATTTGGCAAACTTATAGCTTATAGCCTGTAACCGACGGGAAAATTCCAAAAAGCTAAAAATTTAAATTTTCAAACCCCCTAAAAAATTCAAAATGGTGGAGAAACTTTAAAGTCGGTGCGGTATATACAATACAATACCGGTAACTAAGTTGTTACGTTCAAAACATTACATTAGTTTACATCACTTGCAAAGAAAACTGACTGGGGGGTTTTGGGGCGGAGCCCCCAACGAGCAAAGCGAGTTCTATTTATAAAAATGGTGCAATTTTTAATGAAAGCGTTAAATAATGTTCCATTCTAATTAAATTAATTTACCGACGTTCATTTTGTATTAAATTTTAATGAATCAGTGAAAGTGACACCTGAGAACTTGCCTTTTTGTGAAGATTAAGATTGAATTTTACGGAAGTGTTTCAGCATTTGCCTGAAGAAAGAGTGGAAAAACTGTTTAGGGAAAATCACCCTCAGTACGCCACCTGACCGGGATTTGATCCCCGATATCTACGTCAGCCGGCAGTCTAATACATTGCTAGAGTGACGCCTTAGGAAAATTCTGCCACCGAAATAGATCAGTGGTGGATTTATATTTTTACCGCCTGGGGCACAGACAAGGGGCCTAGGGGCTACATAGATCTTACCCCCTCCCCCAAACCGGACACCCCCACCCTTCAGTCCCTGCCCTGTGTAAACAGGTAGCTGGCGAGTTTACCGTATAACAATTTTTCGAAAATCAGTTTTTTGAAATTCAATTATTCGAAGTTTAATTATTCAAAAACTAATTTTTTGACATAGAAATTTTTCGAACTAATAGTTTTTCGAAAATCAATTAAGCGAAAATAAATTTTTAGAAATCATTTTTTCGGAAATAAATTTTTCGAAATGCAGTTTTTCGAAAACCAATTTTTCGATCTAGAAATTCTTCGAACGAGAAGATTTTCGAAAACTTCTTTTTCGAAAATGAATTTACCTCAAATCTGCTTTTCAAAATAAATGTTTCAAAAAGGAGGTTTTCGAAAATAAATTTTTCGAACGATAAGTTCGAAGTATAATAATATTCTAGCTTAGCTTAAGTTAGGTTAGGGGTAATCCTCCCTACGTGGGGGTGAGAGTATATGTAGGTGATTCCCAGTCCTCGATAAAATAGCTTCCGAAAAACTCGCAGTTCGTTAAATTGATTTTCCGAAAAAAAAATTAATTTGCAATCTGAAAAATTGATTCTTCAAAAAAATTTATTGTTCGAAAAATTCATTTTCAATTATTTGACTGACGAACAATTGATTTTCGGTAAATTCACTTCAGGAAATTGATTTTCGGGCAATTGATTTTCGAAAAATGTGGTTTTGACAAACATATCGTTCAGAAAATTGATGATTCGAAAAATTGATTTTCTACAAAATTACTTTCGATGGTTTTGTATTCGGTTAATTGATTTCGATAAATTGATTTTCGAAAAATTTACCTAGACCCGTTTTCTAATACATTATAGTATAAAATAATACAGATTCATAGCAATAAACAATGCGTTAATATTACTAGGTGGTATAATACGTGTTTCTATAAAAGTTTTGTTTGTAGATCAACAAAGAGATGGATAAATAATTTAAACTTATTTTAGTATCAATAGGTTGTTGGGTTTTTTTCTTTATAAAATTTGCCGCCTCTCTGATTTTGCAGCCCTGGGCCCTGAGCCCCCCTGTAAATCCAGCACTGAAGCAGATGACTTTAGTTAAAATGTTAAAAATGTGTTCAATATGATCAATGATAGCCATATTATATTAAAAGTGAAGGCTATGTATAGTTCTTACTACCGTGTCTTATAAACCGTCTGGCGGTATCTCTGGCAGTCTTCCGGTGACTACGGCTGAAATTGTTTCGTGGAATTTGTTCAAACTTAATGCATAATGGACCAGAAAAAAAGGTAACGGAATATTGGTTTATGGGATGGATATTTTTTTAAGAACAGGGAAAAAGTGATTAGGCCTGTACGTACAATGATGTGTTCCACATGACGACAACTGTTAATGATAACAAATTCTATACGTACACACATAATTACTGTTGCCCTGTTCTTTAAAAAAAATACATTCCATACACCAAAATTTGGTTACCTTTTTCTGGACCACCCTTTACTTTTGTTAAACTACCATAACTAGGGGTAATTTTTACATGTTGTTTCTATCACACAATATAAGTAAAGTAAACTACCGACTGATTTTGGAGAATTCGAAAATTTATCGGTGGTGGTGTGCATGTGGTCTAAATATTATGCTCATTAATTATGGTCTGTCGGTAAATGGGAGGTCAAAGTTCGAATACCGGTTGGGTGTATTCAAGTTTTATTTTCTTAATAATTTACTAATCTTATCTACATGCAAATGCTGATATAGTTCCTCTAAATTCTACCTTATTCATCCCTACAACAATAGGTCTTAAGAGTTAAATCAGAACAAAACGCTGTATGGAGCAGAAACTTGAACTCTTAGGAAGATGGAGAAGTAATACTTGGAAAGCTTTGAAATGTGGAGCTGTAGAAAACTTGAGAAGATCAGGTGGACAGACAGGGTGATAAATGAACAAGTCCTAAGAAGAGTGGTGAGAAGATCAGGTGGACATACAGGGTGATAAATGAACAAGTCCTAAGAAGAGTGGGTGAGAAGATCAGGTGGACAGACAGGGGGACAAATGAACAAGTCCTAAGAAGAGTGGTGAGAAGATCAGGTGGACATACAGGGTGATAAATGAACAAGTTCTAAGAAGAGTGGGTGAGAAGATCAGGTGGACAGACAGGGGGACAAATGAACAAGTCCTAAGAAGAGTGGTGAGAAGATCAGGTGGACAGACAGGGGGACAAATGAACAAGTTCTAAGAAGAGTGGTGAGAAGATCAGGTGGACAGACAGGGTGACAAATGAACAAGTCCTAAGAAGAGTGGTGAGAAGATCAGGTGGACAGACAGGGGGACAAATGAACAAGTTCTAAGAAGAGTGGGTGAGAAGATCAGGTGGACATACAGGGGGACAAATGAACAAGTACTAAGAAGAGTGGGTGAGAAGATCAGGTGGACAGACAGGGGGACAAATGAACAAGTCCTAAGAAGAGTGGTGAGAAGATCAGGTGGACAGACAGGGTGATAAATGAACTAGTCCTAAGAAGAGTGGGTGAGAAGATCAGGTGGACATACAGGGTGATAAATGAACAAGTACTAAGAAGAGTGGGTGAGAAGATCAGGTGGACAGACAGGGGGACAAATGAACAAGTACTAAGAAGAGTGGGTGAGAAGATCAGGTGGACAGACAGGGGGACAAATGAACAAGTCCTAAGAAGAGTGGGTGAGAAGAGAACCATTTTGTATGTGATTCTTGTATACAAAGCAAATTGGATCAGACATATACTTAGGAGGAACTGTCTTCTGCATGACGTCATAGAAGGAAAGGTTGAGGGAAAGAGGATCTGAGAAAGAAGGAGGATTAAAATATTGGATGACTTGAAGGGAAGAAGAAAATTCTGGAAGCTGAAGAAGGAGGCAGAGGACAGGGTGCATTGGTGGTCTAAGTTCACTGACAAAAGGAATGGACCTGTCGTAAGACAGAATGCCCAGTAATAGTAATTGTATCAACTAATCTTATTTTAGAAGAATGTTTTAGCAACTAAACGAATTGTTGTGATTTTCAAGGTGAAGTATAGGTAATCAATTGTACCTCTGCTTAGGTTACGTTTATTACTAAATAGGAGATGGAATTGATAACAAATAATTGGCTCTTACCCAACACTATAATAAACAAAAGAGAAATGTCAGTAATATATTGCACGTCCTTGTAAAACTTTCCTGAAATTGTCAAAGAGATTGTATCTTAGTAAGCGCCCCAGGGCAAGCGTGACAAGGGATTTCAAGGTCCACTACTAACAGATGGGGAGTCGAACCCGGGACCTTGGTTAGAGGCCAATGCGTAACCTGAGCTTCCAGGAACGTTCCGTGAAAAGAGGAGTAGCTGACGATATTCCAACTGTACATCATAGACTCTTGTCTTAAAATCTGATTACCCTGGGTACGGGACGATTCCTAGATAGCTCAATGGTTAGAGCATTGGGCGTCTGAGCCAAAGGTCCCGTTTGATTCCGTGTCATTTTACAATTCTAAATTAAGATATCTAGAGCGAGTAAATACTCACTAAAACAAAATATGAACTTTGGAATAAAAAGCCCAAACATTGAATAATATAATAGACTTAGTCATTTTAAAAAATATTTCAATCTCTAGCGCTGAGTCTAGAAACACGTTAGAAGTCGTCATTTGGGAGTGAATATCGAAAGTTGTATAGAACCATTATTTTAGTTTAGTCTCTATTATTATTATTATTATTATGGATTATTCTTTCCCGTTGTCTTGTCCAAACTGAGTCATTCAGCAATTTCCTTTTTTTTTTTTTTTTTTAATCCTAAAATTTCATCTCCTCCAGACCCTACCTGTTTAAGGCTATCCTTCAGTTTCATTCGTCTTTTTTCCATTTGCCTCTTATGACATTCCTTCAACAAGTCACTAAGTGAAATGTGACTGAGGTAGAGGGGATCAGGAAGACAAGGAATGCAACGATGATTACTAACAAGGAAACAAGATAAAGTTTGAGGATAAAAAAAAGGAATCTGTTGATAGGACTTGCTGGAGTACTTAACTATACTCTGCCGAAAGACAGAACACCTAATAGATAAACTAAATGTTGTGCCCCCTATTAGTAAATTTAAAGGTGAAATCATGTCAGGTTGAAAAGCGGCTATTTTCACGTTTTCCAAGAAAATTCCGTTCAAATGATTTTTGGACTTGATTCCAAACCAAATAATCTGAAACAATATTAGTTTGTATAAATTGGGGCCGTCACATTTTAAGAGCAAAGTTTACTCAAATTTGAGATAGTAAAACTTTGATTTGACTTTTTTTTATACTAACCAAAGTTCACTTCTTCAATGATAAGACATTGGTTGAAATTATAGAAACATTTTCATGATCAATTCCAAAGAAGAATAGAACTCATGAAATTTGTTTTTCAATCTTCATAAACTAGCTTAGTCGGTATCGTGTTAGTCTACTGAGCTTATAGTCTTCGGTTCGATTATCGGCATGGCTGAAAGCATTGTCATACATTAAGTGAAATTCGGGTTTCCCCTTTAAGAGTGAAGAACTAACGGCATGGGGGCTGGATGCTGTGTCTGTTTTAGATCTAACATAATTTATAAGTCGTGTGACAATATAATCAGTCGGTTCGGAAAGTTCACGTCAAATACCTCGAATAAATAAATAATAGTGTTTGTTGGAGGGATTAAATGTCAAGCTCACTATGTTGGCAAGAATGAATATACACTTTTTTGCTCAATTAATGCCAAAAAGGACCATTGGCGTTTTATTAAATTTATTATTAGATGTTCTGGTCTTATGGCAGGTCTATTCCTTTTGTCAGTGAACTTAGACCTCCAATGCCCCTGTCCTCTGCCTCCTCTTCAGCTCCCAGAATTTTCTTTTTTCCTTCATGTTATCTGGTATTTGAGTCCTCCTTCTTCCTAAGCTCCTCTTTCCCTCAACCTTTCTTCTATGACGTCATGCAGAAGACAGTTCCTCCTAAGGATGTGTCCGATTCGGTTTGCTTTGTACCGAAGAATACATCCAAAATGGTTCTCTTCTCACCCACTCTTCTTAGGATTTGTTCATTTTCCAGCCCGTCTATCCACCTGATCTTCTCATTTAAAAGTTATCTCACTTTGTTAAGGCCCTACCCCGAAATTGTAGTGGGATTGGAAGGGTTGGGGGCCTGTTATGAAATTCCCCTACAATAGCTCTCAATGGTTAAAAAATGTAAATACCTCTTGAAGCAACTGAAAGTTTTTATGGACTATAAGCTACTGGCCAAAGTATCGGAAAAGAATACAAAAGTAGTCTATGTTATTAATAATAGTTTTTTTTAGGAGGTGGTTGACATTTTTCCTCGGTACGGCATATCTACGTCAGAGTTGTTTTAAATCTTTCAAATTTTTTAATTAATTTTATGTCACTCAAATACAGGATAGTCGAAAAGTTACTACACAGTAGTACTTGACATTTTATTGGGAAATTCTCTTCTTAATTTTTGAATCGGAGATGGGTGTTCCACTAATTTCTTTGTTCCAAAACGTTAAATTTACTCACAAATTCCGATTTTCTAATTCGAATCCGAATCCTAAGAAAAATAAAAAAGGAAGCTAAACCTATAATTGTTTTACTTTTCCATATTGGTTTGATACTTTTTCTTCAATTTTGACTTTATTATTTTTCACATGAGATGTAAATTAATGGCGTGGTGGTCTAGTTGTTAGGTTTTTATCATTATATTTCCTGAATCACAGTAAGCATCATAATTCCAAAAACATAATTCAAATTAAACATAAAAAAATATTATTTAATTTTCACTACTTCTCAACAACAGAATGAAATATGTCTCCTTTAATATCAATCATATTTTCAAACTTAGTTATTGATGTTTAAAACAAATAAAATTCGTTAATTACAAAAAAAGTGGGGGTCTATGGCTACCACAAAACATTTCAAATATGAACAGAATATATTTATGTACTGGAGTTTTAGTTGCCTAGAATAAAAACTATAACTAAACTATAATTAAAAATTAGTAATATAACCGGAAGAGACAACTGTATCCAAGAGTCTGGGTTTTGATCTCCAACCGAGATTATTAAAGGTTTTTTAAAAAGTTTTTCCATTCTCTTTACATACGACTGATTTTGAGCTTTTTCCAAATTCACCCTTTTTCAGGGGCGCTGGAAAGTTTTTTTTGAATGGGTTTGGGGAGATCGGTGGGAGTTAAAATGACGTCATGTTCATACTATGTTAGGTTGAGTTAAGAAATGTAGGTCATACCAAACTAACCTTGATACCAAAGTAAGTGAACATAACTCAGAACGAGTACCACTGACAGGCTCTGTGTATATATATATCTATAGGCCTATATAGTATATATATATATATATATATATGTGTGTGTATGTGAACGCTGAAAAGACTATATGATCACACAGAGAACACAGATTGAGAATGATAATTCAGAGATTACTGTGAACAACATATCATTTGGCAGGGTAATTAGCTTAAATATTTAGGAACAATTTTAACTAACAATAACGATATTAGATTGGAAATTAGGAAAATAATACAGTCGGGAAATACTTGTTAATACTCGGACAGTAAATTGTTGTCATCTCTCCTGCTGTCCAGGAATGTAAATCTCACAATATACAAACCATAATTTTACCGGTTGTTCTCTTTGGGTGTGAAACATGGTCTCTTACCTTACATGACGAGAATAAATTTAGGGTGCTCGAAAACAAGGGGCTTAGGAAGATATTTGGTACAAACTAGGATCAGGCTACTGTGTAGTGAAGGAGGTTACACAATGATGGGTTACATACCCTGTACTTATCACAACAGCACAATACATTGTTAGGATTGTCAAGTCTCGTAGATTACGGTGGGCAAATGGAAGAATCTAGAACCTTGTTCAGGATATTGACTGGCAAACCCAATGGGAAGAAGCCTTTGGGAAGACCTAGATGCTGTTGGTAGGGTAACATTAGAATGGACCTAAAAGAGATAGGGTATAATGAGGTGGACTGGATAGAACTACCTCAAGATAGGGATAGTATGTAATGAGGTGAACTGGATAGAACTAGCTCAAGATAGGGACAAGGTGTAATGAGGTCAACTGGATAGAACTATCCCAAAGGATAGGTTGCGTACTTTTATAAGTGCTGCAATGAACTTTTGAATTCCTAGTACCATTGAGTAAGTTATGTATATAATGAAGTTGAAAAAATAAAAAAATAAAGAGAATTTCTTGGTCCGAGCCCTAAAAAAGCGTAATTGATAATATTCAAATTTTATTAACATAATAATTGTACAGTCAACATTATTTCAGCTTGATCTTTGATTATATATTTTAATTGATTGTTTCAATATAAAGTAATAATTTAATTTATCAAAACATAGGAATTTGTTTGAATTAAAGGTTTGCTTATAAATAAGCAACATCTATTTTCCTTTCTTTTACATAAATACAAAACAATAAATTAGTGTGGATATCTAGGCCATGCATATAAAGGATGAGACCAATGAAGCTTTTTAAATGTTACTGGTCACCAGAATAAGGATTGCACAATTTTTACTAAAAGCCTGCCTCCTTGCCACCCCCCCCCCCCCTCTAACAAGGTGTCGGTAAAACTGCGCCCTCACACTAATAAGTGAGAAAAGTGCACCCAAACGACCTTGTCTGTCTCACCTAAATAATTTTAACAAGGTCGTGTGGTTGCACTTTTTTCACTTTCCTCACGACCTTACCATTTTCACCGGCGTAGATCGGTTCATCGCATCCTTTTGTTTAGGAGGGGGGGGGGGGGGGTATTTCAAATCGACTCATCGGACATCATGAGGTCTCGAGGAGGTCAAAGTACGTCGATTCATCGCACCTATCTCTTTGCCTGTTGCTTAGGTCAGGTTAGGTTAGGTTATATTAGGTTAGATCTTAATGAAATAAAGATTAGTGTGTATCTGTCAGCATTTGATGTGGACGTATAAATTGAAGTTACCAAACTAATTATTGACGAACTTTTACTCAATTTTTTGAATCTAGTCTAGACTCTTCAAAACACTTTGTTAGGTCCTTGGACGAACTTGTTTTGTAAGTGTGTAAAACAGTGTGTGGGGCGAAATTTCCCCACCTAATGGTGTGATGATTGATAGGAGGGCGCAATTTTTCCCCTTTTTTTTTCTGGGAAAGCGCAGTTTTCCCGGGCGTAATTTTCCCTAATCCCCCAACAAGCATGGCGGGGATCGGGGGGGTAATGTAGCCATGTCTCCTTCCCTAGTTACAGTGCCTATACCTGTCTTATCTTATTTAAATAAATGAGATAAATTAAGGTATGGTTGAAGATAACACGAATAATTAATGTCAGTATTTATGTAGTTTTTATAGCATAAAAAGATTTTGGCAAAATAATTAAAATCTTGATTCGTTTTATAAGTGTTAGTTTGAATAATCTCAACAGTTTTTTTTTAATATTGGCCATGAACATCTCATAAATTAACTAGAACATTTTATCTTATTCTCATCTATGTTCATGAAAGATATTCAACAACTGTTGATATCGCCATGCGTAGAAAATTAATCTAAATGTATTAACCGGAGTATTTTTTTTGTTTATTCTGGCCAAATCCCCTTAAGATATAATGTAGAGCCAAACTTTCATATCTGACAGCTTGAAAACTTACTATAACTACTTTAATGTATCTATACGTCAATTCATGCTATCTGCAGCTGTCACTTTTGATAGATACTATAAATACTTAGAAAATAACAATAATAATATATTAAAATGTTATCAATGTTGACTGCAAAAAAGGTCCTTCCTATGGAATTTGTACTTAAGAGCCTGCAACATATCAGTCCAAACTCAGCTCCCGGCTCGCGCGAGGTATGGAAGTTAAACGGAATAGAAAATACCAAGATATGCCAAAAACGTGTGCAGTGCATTCATATTTGAATGATTACTCGAAATTTTCCGCTGTGCCGATGGGGGAGAAAGCGACAAAGTTTATTGTTAATAACTACAGTATGTCCCTATTATGACAGATAAAAATTTGCACAAAATATTTAGCTGTGAAGCCATTCTAAAATGATCAAAAACGACCTTTTCAATGAAGTTTTTATCCAAATATCATTCAATATTCCAACAATGTTCTGTATTAGGAACTTCTATTAACTCTTTGTCTCAATTAATGTTTAATAAGAAATGACCCACGTGTAAAAGTGTTCGTGTAAATCTCTACGTTTTCTAGCCGACTGTATCACAGAATTGATGGACATATGATGCACACTCTTAATGTACTATTTAAAAATATAACTATAATATTATAATACAACTTACGTATATTATGTTCCTAGATTGAAAATTCGAGTGGATAGTAGTGAATGAAGGCTGTGATGTAACTTCACTCTGAAGGCTTGTTTTCAACTGTTGGATATGAGATACTGTTGTGTGGTATAGGTACTACTTGATACCAAATTAAAACCAAGAAACCTACCTGCCTTGGTCTGTCGAGCTAAGGCCCATTAATCTTCCCTGCGGACAACACTGTCTCATCTACAAGCTGGCCGCTGAAGGTTATTCCGAACATTCATAAATTTATTCCCCCCCCTCCCCCCCACCTGGCTCTCATTACGAGTTCAGGCTATCCACTTTTAGTTGCGCTAATATAATAGGGACGAAGAAGGTATATTAAAGAGGAAGTGTAGCTGAATTTTCTTAGAAGGATAGTGAGAAAATCACCCGACCCGGATTCCAACCGCAATATTCCTGTCGTCGGCAATCTAATATAACACGAAATTGACGCCTTAAGCCATACCGAAGCAGGTAATAGTCAATATTTATAAATGTATTTATTATATAAAGCTTCTTTGTTAATTGATATGAACATATAAATTACAATATTTCAAGGTCACCAGATCGTAAGCTTGCCATCCAATCCCTAACCTGACACCACTACCTCCCTCAAATACATGTTCACATTATCCCCTCATTGACAGCTCAGCCTACCAAGGGGTCTTGTATCTTCAGGTTTCTCAACTAAAATGTTGTGTACACACCTGTCATCACCAATACGGTCCACATGACCACCTTACCTCATCCTGTACGCCTTGATTATCATTAATATGTTTGGAGATGTATATGTTACCGTTAAAATAATAAATTAGTTATCATGCCTAATGACCGGTTATTTTCCAAAGTAACCGATATTAGTTGTTAATGTGATTAAATACATGCACTTTATTATTTTAACCGGTTATTTTACACAACAACAAAACTTGTTTGGCTGAAGTGATACATTATAATATTCTGAAGATTAGGTTAGATTAGGTTATGTTAGGTTATGTTAGGTTAAGTTAGGTTAAACGAATAGAACTCAATAAAAGATGGACCTCAATTTATTATACACACAACAGACGCCACGTGTGACTCACACAGGGACCGGTTCAAACTTGCACAAACGTGAGATGTATCGCTTTAACCAGAGGGTGCTGGTTATTATACATAACCTCCGGTATATTAACCTGATTTATTGAATTAACAGTAACATATATACAAACCATGAAGCTCTTCATTATGTAACTTTCTCCATTCTTCTATTTGTTCATCTCTCTTAGATCCAAATATTATCTTTCTCTGCACTTTTTTCTCAATTTAATAACTTTGTGCGCAAAGAACAACTTTTAAGTTACAAAAACAAAATTAGAAACAAAAAAAAAATATATCACATTTACATTTTGTAATAGCAATTCATAGTTACTAAAATAGTTAAATATCCACATTTAACTACACAAATACCCACTTCGGTGGCCACATGGTCTAAGGCGTCACTCTCGCGATAATTATACTAGATTGCTGATAACTGATATATCAGAGCTCGAATCCTGGTCGGGTATTCTGAGGGTGGCTTCTCCAAAATTGTTTTCTACCCTCCTCCACGCAAATGTGAGGAACACTTCCTCTAAATTAAACCTTCCTCATCCCTAACACATTAAAGTAATTAGAACACAGGCGTATAACGCGGGTAGTAAGACGCAGTGGTAAAAAAAATATTACTATACTAATGGGATAGGAAATGAGGAAGGTGAATCTAAGAAGATGTGTATCCTCATTTACATGAAGGGAGGATAGGAAACTACGGTGACCTGGAGGTCTAGGGTTAAGGGTGTCATATTTCTGAGCTTGGGTGTCCGGGGTTCAATCCTCGGTCCCGGCACAGTTTTATCTGATTGCCAAACCCTTCCTTCACCTCTGACAAGACGTGTATTAATCACAACTTGTGAATGTGTGGAATTCCAGGTCTCCACAGTGGTTCGGATCCACTTTAAACTGTAGGTCCTCCATTTCATATCACAATCACCATACCATTGCACATTAGCGTAAGTGCGTATAACCCGAACGGGTAGTAAGACGCGGTGCTAATAATAATAATAATAATAATAATAATAATAATAATAATAATAATAATAATAATAATAATAATAATAATAGGAAGCTATTTAAGAGAAGTCACCCTCATTACACCCAGAGGGATTCAAACCAAGACCTCACCAGACAAGAATTACGCCTTAGCCCACGTGTTCACCTGTGCAGGTCCTAGCTCCCTGAAACTTCTAAATGAAATACAAGGAACATTCTTCAGCTGTCGGAGCAAAGCAGTGCAATATCAACAACGCCGTACTACCCGCACCAGTGAACACGCAGGCCAAGTGTCAGGCTCGTTTAGTCTGTTTCGCTGGTAATGGGTTTGAACCCCGTCTGTGTGTATGGAGGGTGGTATTACATCAGTGGTTTCCCACTCTCCATACAAGCAATGCGGATATCTTTCTTTTAAATTCTATCCTCCTCATTCCTACCCCAACAGCACAATTAATATATATATATAACCCGCTTGGGTGGCAGAACGATCTAAGAAGTTACTGTCAATGACCGGGAGATGGGGGTTCAAATCCCGGTTGGGTGTTTCAAAGGTGTTTTGTTCGGAAATGGTTTTCTACTCTTTATCTCCATGCAAATGCGGGTACACTTCCTATTAATTCAAGCCTTCCTCATTCCCAACACATTAGTTTAGTTGGCACATATGCATACGAGGCTTTATTTATCCTCCGAAGGAAATTGTGCTACTAGTTTTTATCGTTCAAGAAAAATCCGTCAACCTCAGTTGAGCTTGAACCCACGAACCTAGGATCTTGAGGCGAGCATTTTACCCCAAGACCACCGGGGTTCTCACACACACACACACGCACACACACACGCACGCACACACGCACGCACACACACACACATACACACACTTGTAAAATCAGAATGGGTAATAAAGCGCAGTGGATTAAAAAAAACACGTATTCCTTCAAAGGCCTTAAAATCAAAATATTATATCTGTGAATGTGAGGGATTGAAGCAACTAATTATACACAAAATATTATATCTGTGAATGTGAGGGATTGAAGCAACTAATTATACACAAAATATTATATCTGTGAATGTGAGGGATTGAAGCAACTAATTATACACAAAATATTGGCGCAGGTTTCAAATATCTTGATTCATTATGATGAATTAGTGGGGCTGGTTCCATCCACTCATTTATATCTGAAAGTCAACTGTAGATTTATCACTAATCCTTCAAAGGTATGGAATTGAAAATACTTAAAATCACGTATTAAATATTATTATTTGTTTCAGAATCCTTTTCAGCCTGGGACTTCTGAATTCTAAATGCAAACAAAGGATGGATCAAACACTAAACTTCTGAAAATGTTGATTTGAGTAGTTCTGAGTGTTGAAATCACTAATTATATTATATCAGGTAGGTGTGAAGGTAACATTTCAAGTGTGAAATGCAACTTTAAACACGCGAAAGAATATTGAAGGACGCTGCCTACCTGTGACGTCATGGTAGGTCAAGATAGGATTTTCCATCTTAATTTACATTTTATTCTACGAGTTTATGATACATTGTCGAAACGGAAACCATGAATTCTTAAATAATTCTCAAAATAGTCCTACCGTGTCACAAAATTATTATTTTTATCTTGGAATAGCTTTTTGTAAACGTGTTTTTTTTTTATAAATACTCTACAACTTAGTCTATTTGTCTTTTTCACGAAAATGTCCTGTAGAAGTTTTCCTGCCAGGATGTGGATTAAAAAATTCCGTGGTAGCAAGTGTCTATCTAGAATAGGAAACAGAAAGATTTTTTTTTAAAGTCGATGTTTTTAAGGAGCAAATAGAATAGTGAGTGTGTAAACTCGTCAGAGGAAGAGGGGAACTGTTATCAGTAGATAAACAAGAGGCCTCACAGGGTGAACTGTTAATTTTCTTCCCTCTTTTTCTATTTCGTATATTGGTGTCTAAATGTGATAGTGCTTGGACTGCTTAGGAGCGTCAAGTTAAGATGCAACCCGCTTCGCGAAATAGCTTCGAAATCCCCAAGTAAGCAACGTCCTGAAGCTGAAATAAAAGATTTTTTTTGCTGTCACTAGTAATTAACAAAACTTTTGGTTTTAAAATGATCTATTAAGTGCAGTTAGGTTAAGAGATTGGTTACGAATAAAACACAAAGCACAAGATGATATCCTATTCTGATATATTATCTGGATGAATCGTTGCTTACGTCATAAATTTCATTTAATCACTAGTCGGTGTTAAAATACTGATTTTATAGTAGCTGTTATTAATGTGATTATGTGTTGAAATATGTCATTATTATCGAAATATTTCAAATCTGTGCTCTAAAATATCTAAGTTTTCTGCGTCCTTGAAAATAGTTCTAACATGCGAAGGTTATTGTGGATGTTGAAGTCAAAATGGACATTCGACCCCCGACTTCAACACTTCGAAGATTCACAAATCTCTACTAATTATTGGCACACCTTTTTGAATCTGTGCTTTAATTAATGGGACTTCGTGAAATTTAAGTGTTAAGTGTAAAAAGCATCACTTAACTCGGGTGGGGTATTAAAAACACTAATTATTAAGATAGACCTATATTTCATTGGGTGGGCCCTCGTGATAGGCCCAGATTGGCATTCTTGGGGGCTTTGCGCCAAGTAGAACTTGGGGCCCTTAAAAGTAAGTTCTCCAATGAATGATTATGAATCTTAAATATACATCTATAATGGATAGTTTTATTTAGAGACTTTTTTTTTTCAAACGTTACGCAATCATGATGAGGACCGTGAGTTTTGTTATTAACATTAAGTTATACAGTCTATTATATAGTACTGAGTGGATAATAGTCCTGTAAATTAATAGCTAATAATATTATAATAATGGACATTATTTAATTATAGACTAGTTCAGTGTAATTGCATTTTATGTAGCCTGCCGTCTGCAGATAAATAATAATAGTATTATTATAGTAAAAAGTATTTTATTATTAAAAACTTTTGTTGCATTTTTCTCACTTCGCATTTAGTAAATTCTTCAATATTAATAATTTTATTATTTAACAGCAAATTATTGTCAATAGAAAATCAATGTTTATTTTTCTGTCAAAAGTCAACGGTACTGTCTGCAGATATGTAGTATTGCCGGTTTGCCAAAGTAAAGGTTGCGTTAATTTTTAAGCATGGATTGTTGGACTCCACGTAATACCAGGCTACCAGCGGCCTTCGATCAGGGAATTTCTAGATTAGTTTGGGATAAATTTTACGAAAAAACGTAAAAATATTGAAATATAATATTATCACAAAATAAATATGACAAAACAAAGTGATTTATTTGCCAGGCGGGCGGGGGCCCCTGACCTCGGGAGCCTCTGTGCGTGGCACACTTGGTACATGCCTCAATCCAGGCCTGTTTCGTGAAGCCTAAAAGATTAGCGTAAATGAAGTAGCTATTAATTTTAGAAGTGTTGGTTAATGAAAGCCCTAATTATTGGTATAATTGTATTTAAAAACTAACCCTGGTTCGACCAAATTCTAAGGCAGCATTTTCAACCGGTGTGCCTTAGCTCACTTGTGTGCCGCTAAGGGTGCCGCAGGAAATTAGGGGGAGATATAAAAGAAACGAGAAAAAAATCAAGGAATAAAAATATTAAAAAAAAAATCTGTGATCAAAATCATTTTAACAAACAACACAACCATTAAAATTTTAGTTATTGAATTTTTAAACACAATACTTATATTTTTTTTAATGATTTAAAAACTCCCAAAAATTGATGGTGTGCATTGCCAATTTTAGCACTTTCTTTTTCAATATGCTGTGAGTTGAAAAAGGTTGAAAAATGCTGTGCCAATGGTTATGGGTAAAAGTGAAGAAATACATATTTTTCGTTGAACGCTCTACCGAGCAGGTTTCGAGAGCGTGGAAAGGCTTGTCATCTGATACTCGGTAGACCAATAAAGATTGTTTTGACTACAAATTGCCAGACGGTCGACATTTGCTTTGCCCTCTGTCTCACCCTTCAAATAACCTTGAAGATTGGCGACGTTCTCATAAATAACGATAGGTTCGCTGTCTCTCGGGGCTGTTAGCAGGCGTATAATAAGGCGGTTTTTTTCGCGGTTGATTTTGCATCGACGTTAACAAAATGCGCCAATTTCAAAATAACATCATTTCTTATGTTATATTTAAACGAGTAAAACTTCCTAGTTTTGTAAATTAAAATGAACAACAATTACTAGCTAGAAATATATAACACTTAAAACAGTTTAGCTATGTATAAAATAGAGTACTATAATTATGATCTAGGCCTATTTAATATTATAAACAGACTTCATGTTTTCTAAAAGTTATTTTTGGGAAGACATGTTTAGCTTGATATTTTGTGTAAATATTAGGACTAGTCAAAATAAGCACCAATCTAACCAAGAATAAAATTAAAAAGCTCATTTCCCGTTTATTTGCAGTACATGTAATAGAATTACATAAATTCACATACAAGCTGTTATATCTACTCCACCCATTGATATCTATAATATAACTGGATGGACATCTGTGGCTGAAATTTTCGAGCTGTCGTCTGCATACCATTGTGTAAGAGAGAAGGAAACTTTCGGGTATCTCTTTCTCTCTTACACCCATACAAGGCAATGTGGCAATTTGACATCGTTCATTAATTTGATTGAATATATGAGATACATCACTTTGTGAATGGTTAAATTAAATAAATATGTTAGTTAAAGCTTTGAAGAGCATATAAAAGTTCAAAACTTGTTCGTTTTTTCTTTAAATAAGTTGATGTAGCCTAATATATACGATGACTCGCTTGTAAGGCTTTATCTCGTACCAGAATCCTACCCTATAGTTGTATTTAGTTAGCTTAAAAGACCTTCCAAAAGTAAATTTCTACTTCCGTTCTAAATAGCCGTTTATCCTACCAAAATATTATATATATTATATATATATATAATATATATATATATATATGTGATAGTATTCTGGTACGAAATAAGGCTTTACAGAATGGGATTTTTACTAAAATTAGGGTTTAGTAAATACTGTACTTCCTACAAGCCAATAACCTAAATTATCATTTGAACGTAAGACTTCTACACAAAGTGTGTCATTCAAACAAATATAATACAGTTTTAAGCTAACTTGTTTCATTATATTTATCAAAATTTCAACAAATATGGTTTCTGAAAGATATGAGCCAACTTAAATAAACAGGTATTATTACAATAATACTTTCCACAAGCCTATAACCTAAGTGATAGTTTGAATGCATGGCAACTATTCAAAGTTTGTCATTCAAACAAATGTAATCAAGTTTTAAGATACCTTGTTCATTATATTTATCGAATTTTCAATAAAATATGGTTTCTGAAACCAATATACAAGCTAATAACCAACTTTAAATATAAGTGTTGTCGTGGCAGACTGTAAACAACATTGATGATAACTACATAAAAATTGAAATATCTAAGGTTTTATTCGTATTTGTACAGAATTACCTGTAAAACTGGATTGTATATCCTTTAATGTAAATGTTTCTTCAGGAAAGTATGGTATAATACTTCACTATTTTCAAACAATAACACTTTTATTCATCAGAGACATGTTTTCGCATAAGAACATTTAAAGAAACCGTTAAATCTTTCCCCCCCTCAATGTAGCAGACGATACACTTGAGCGTCACGCTTTTCTCCTTGGAATGTGCATGTGTATGTCCATTCAGTCATACTATAGAGATCAATGTAAATCCTCGATACCAAGACGTAACAAAGTCAAGTAGGGAACGGAAACTGATAATTTACTAATTCGCGAGAGTTTTTACGTAGAGTTTTAGGCAGATGGCAGCACCATAAACAATACCATTCGCATTCGTTCTTAGTTTGTTGTTTAAAAAAGTCGTGATGGCAATGTTTATTAGCCTACACACACGTTTCTTTCTATATTCACCTAAAATACTAGTATATAAGCTCGTCAGCGACAGGCGAACTTCTTTTTTTAGCACCACGTCTTACTACCCGTTCGGATTATACGCTTAAGTACTAATTACGCTAATGGTTTTAGGGATTAGAAAGGATATATTTATATGAAGTCCAGCCACATTTTCTTGGAGGGAGAGTAGAAATTCATTTGGGAAAAATTACCCTCAGTAAACCCGACTGAGATTCGAAGTTCGATCTCCCCGTCACCGGCCGTTTGGTCTACTGCGAGAGTAGCGTGCCAGGAACTAAATTTGAATAGTTGTGATGCAGCTTATATTTTTAGTATAAGCTTAAAAACACAAACCCCCTCACTCCCCATAAGAAATGATTTTTTGAAATAAAAGGGGTTTGATAATAGGGCTTTCTCGAAAACACGCGAATTAGAAATATGTAATGTGAATTGTGGTTTGATATAAAGAAAGCTAATTGAATGGCGCACCGTCCAGGCATTCTCTCTCCTTTATTTAAAAATGGAAATATTTACTTTAAACTCATAATATTGTGAAAATAATATACATTGTTGCAGAAACATTATGTAAAAATATAATAACTCATTTCACCAAAAAGCATAAATGAAATAATATGCCCTTTTACATAAACAATGAGAAAATAAGAACATCTATGTCCAACAAATAGCATAACAATAAACTCACCATTTTCAAAGTACCTCAATTAAAAATAGATATATTTCCTTATAAATCTAGGAAACTATTGATTTGATAAAAATTTATTTTATATAAATGTTGTTTATTTTTAAAAGTACTACAACTTTATTATGATAAGTTATTTCATATCTCAAATAGTAATTGTGGAGTAATGATCAAAATTGGAAATTTACATTAAAAAAAATGAGAGTTACCATTTTGTATGTAATATTAAACAGTTCATAAATGGGAAATATAATCAAAATATTTTTAGCGGATTTTGCGAAAACTGTTTTTATCGCTATATGCCTCAGTATATTAACTTAATTTATGGTTCATCTATCTAATTCCAAAAATTCCTTGGAGGAACCTTAAAAAAACCCATCAATATGAAGTTTTAGCCCGATTGATAAAAATTTTTCGGCTCTAGGCTGAGATACAGATAGACGGACGGACGGACAGACAGACAGACAGAAAAACTCGAGATTTCAGGTCCGTTAGTCTCTGTTCATAGGCGCCGACTTTCGTAAATTATTGGGGGGGGGGGGGGAGGCTGTCAGGCCCAATGGTTTCAATTTTATGCCAAAAATATTAAATTTTCTACATCATGAGTGAGAAATACACATTATCTATATTTTAAAGATTTTTGTATGGCATTTAAAAGAAATATAAGCTAACATAATAATGTCACCTAACATTCTGCAGTAACATATATTTTATTACATAAACATATTCATAATATATAGAAAAAAATTTTTTTATAGAATTTGAACTGGTCTTTTCTTATGAACATGTTTCGCGGAATAAAACTTTCTACTGCAGGATCTTATAAAGTTGTATTTAAAAAATTTAATTTATGACTAAAGTCGCAATTAAAAAGAATTAAAAACCCTGATCAAAGTGTATCCACCCCCTCAAGGGTCAACGGAAAATCAATTAATATAGTTTGCACATTAACATACTTTCATTTTGTAATTCATGAAACTACTATAATTTTAAGTTATTCTATTTTTTCACAATAAAAATGTTTGACAGTGAGTAAAATACGGTAATTATTATTTCCTAAAATATTAAGACTGAATATTTTTTTTATAAAAGAAGGTAACTTGTTTATTGTGATTGACTCGGCTACTACAATGTTAAAAAAAGATTGTTTACTGTTTGAAGAGGTTTCTAGGAAAAATGCTTTGGAGAAATTTTCAGAAACTAAGTATTCAATTAGGTTTAAATCTTTACAATCACAAGGAATATAATGTTTACTTAACGTATTAGAATAAAATTGTAGTAAAATATAATCCTAGTAAGTAGTAACCTAACCTGTGGAGAGAAAATACCACCCTAGAAACCATTTCCTATATCCTATTCCTATAACAATTTAACAATTCAATTTTTAGGGGGTCCAGCCCCCTCATGACAATTATAATGGGGGCCAAAACACTCGGGACCCCTAGAGTAGGCGCCTATGTGTTCCGTGGTCTTTCAATACTATATTGAAAAATATCAACTTCATATCAAGGATAAATTATAAGAGATATTTTAACTCGAAATCCAAAGAGAAATGTTAAGGCTGTAGTAACGCTAATAATATAGAGGGAGCGAGCTCTACTGCTCACAGAACTACCAGAAATTAATATGTAGTCCCATGGCCCTACCGAGAGGAAGGGTAGGGGGTCATTAGGGGGAGTTAATCCCCTCCCCCACTCTCCACCAAATTTATTATGTATGTTTCCTCAAAATATATAGCTTATTGTCACATTATAAGAACCTCAAGATCTTTAGCCTTGGAGCCCATCTCTCTAACTTGTTTTTTTTTCCTGACACACCGTGTTTCTACGGTTTTCAAAATGTTTATATAGAACAGTTTTTTTTAGATCAAATTGGTCTAATAGTTGTACAATCCGCTGACACGACATTCTCTGTAGTCACGTAAGTCAGCAGCAACCTTGACCTGCATATTGTTCAGGAGTATTTTAAACAACCAAGATGAAACTATCTGTTGCTATTTCAGCCTTAAGATGATTACAGTCATTAAGCCACTCGCATACCGACCGTCACTTACAAAATAAAATAAAGATTTAGTCCCACGTTCATTGACAATGGAAAGCAGAATCTACTGGTAGATATGTATGATAGTCCATGATCCTTTTCAACGCAAACATATGATTATCAGTATATTTTAATTTATAGTGGATGGACTAATATTTTGTATTACTGTCACAATGGATGTTTTATATTGTGCCGTTTCGAGATAAGATTTCCCTCTAACGAGTCGTTTAAAATTCAGTCAATAGTTAACTCTAGAATAGTAACATGGGGGTCTACCAGATCCCCACCTAGTATTTACTGGGAATATTTTTTACGGTGTGTTGACGACACTGCTCTCGCGCTCAATACCTTCCTTTATAAGGATGAGCTATACCGCGATTTTTCGATATCGGTGATTATCGTGACTGTGATTGTAAAATATCGGTGATTTATACTAGTGATTATTCACGGTGACTGGTAGTCATAGTTTTTTGTCGACAGATATTTTTTACCGGTCGCAATTTGTTGCTGTATCGATATTTTGCCTCAATCACCGCTCTTTACTAGAAAAGCCTACCGTTCTCGTCAATAAGGGCCGGTCTTATGACTACCGGATAAATATTGCTATTGGGAGGTTAAAGCTAGCGACCAGATAAAGGTTATTAGCCACTTTAATATTTTATGCGTATTATGGACTGAATTTATCTGCCGGATAGTTATCTGTAGGATAATTATATTTTTATGCAGAAAACGCGAGGTTGGTACTGTTTTTACTGGTGCGCGCATGCGTATAAGCCCTGCTGATAGCGTTACAACCTAGCTAGTGGTGACAACAGTAAACATTTGTTAAATAATGGCTGCTAAACGAGTGCGAGTAAACAGATGGCGTCACGTGGGTGCAGAAGTTAGGTTGTCTTCCAAGTACTAATTTCGGTGTCTGCCAAAATGTGGGCAATAATTGGGTACAGCATTTACAAAATTCAATTTATTGTAGTCACATTTTGATAATTTGTTCTTATATAAATATAACTCTACAGATAGCTTGTCAGTTTTTATAAAAGTATAAATTAAATGTTCTAACCTTATATAGTTAAAGCCTTGGTCTGTGCCTACTAAACACGTGAACCAAGATTTTAACCTAAAAACAGATTCTGATAGGTGAAACCTCATGAAAAACAACGCGTCACTATGGCAACAACAATTTTAACTTTCAGATAAAAGTTATCAGGTACTTAAACCTCCCGATAAAAATGTGATGGATAAACACATTTTATCCGTCAGATAAATGCTATTTGGCACTCATAAGATGCACTTTTAACTTATCCACCAGATAGAAATATTTATCTACCAGATTAATATTTATGCAGGAGTCATAAAATCGGCCATAAATGTTAACAAAGTAATGTGTTGGACCTTAGATAGAAACATAGGTTTACCAACTTTCCAGTCTCTAGAGATTAATAAATAACAGATGTATTTTTGTTAAACTGAAAAAAAAAAAATCACGTTGGGAATCAATGGACTAAGAACAAAGACTAACTTTGAGAAATATAATTATACAATATTGCTTTATAAAATGTAAATTATTATGTTTATTAATCTCAACTCTACCTGCTGTATAGTATATAATTATTATGTAGGGGTTAGAAAAGTAAATTTGAAAAACATCCAACCAGTTATAGAGTCTGCCGCCACAAATTAATTAAGTGGAGGCTCTGTTTCAAAGAATGTATATTATAACATAAGAATCTTGTGGGTCACCATATCGCCAGACGCCAACCGATATTTTGTCAGTCACGGTCGTGACTTTCATACTGAAATGCTCAGCTGTCACCATCTGGTGAGAGTATCGCTAAACACCAATCACCGATATCTCAATCACTGATATTTTTTGAGATCCAGTCACTGGGAGTAACGGTGAAAAAAATCACCGTCAGTGAAATATCGCCCAACTCTATTCCTTTAAGACTCTCTCCTATTTGTGGTTCGTGTAACCAAGATGTTTGACACGTTCATTGTCCGTTCATAGTAGTTTGAAGACACTGGGATGCTGCAAGATCCCCACGTTATTATTTGTGTAACAGCTTTCTACCAAATTGTTTCTTCAGTTAAGTCACAAATTCACAATAAATGCTGTACCATAGTTTAAAAATTAGGTTATTTAATTAAATGGTTAATAGTTGGAGTAGTTTATGCTGTTTTTTTGCTATGTTAAATGCATTTTGTATGTGAAAAATAATCTGAAATTAATTGTATGTTTATCTAATGGGCACTACTACAACGACGAGGTTTTATAGAGTTGAATGGCATCGTCAGGTAATTGGTAAAAAAAGACATATTTTATTTTTATTTGCACAGTGCACTGTAACATGGACTGAAAACTGCGATGCCTGAGTACTGACCATATTAGCTTATTGACAATATAAATTTAAAAAAATCAGTACATTTGATTCTTGTTTCGCAAAGAGCAATATTTTGACTAGAACTCTAAAATGACTATGTGTGAAAAATCTGGATACAATTAAAATATATCATATTTAGAACATTTTGAAAATTTAGATAAATATTATGTGTTTTTCTTTACAGAGTAAATCCATACAAAATATACTGTAACTGTATAAGGCAATTGCCTATGGAAACGAAGGATATGTCTGAACGTGAAATTGATGTAAATTGATGTAAATTTTTAGTAAAATAAGTTTCAAATGAGTATTGTTTTTACAATTCCTTGCAAATTTAATAGTAAAAAAAAAGGTGATAAACAAAGCTAAAAATAATTGGAGCTGTTGGCACCCCAAGTTAACAAATTTGTAACAAAGTTTCACGTTACTATTTAAGGGTTAGAGCTGTCTGCCTGTCTCTAGCCCTATAGCGCATGCGCACTTGATTGTGTCAGTCGTTGTAGACTCATGCGCACCGATTGAGTCAGTTGTTTTAAACCATACAAAGATACTAATGGTAGTAAATAACACCAACATAAATTATTAGTCTATTAATTAGCACCGCGTCTTACTACACGTATGGGTTATACACCAATGAATTTCTACGAGCGAGCGAGAAAGAGACTATTAATATTACTAGGATAGGTATTTTCATATACCTTCCTTACAATCCATTGACTACGAAATTACATTCGTTTAAATCTAACATAAGAATAATGTTATTTTGAAATTGGTGCACAAATTTTCGGCTCGTTGGTCGTAACCATAGTGTTTAGTCTGTTCAAGGAAAGCGTTACCAAACCAAGCTCTGGTATCGTCTCTGTCATAAACATCTCGTTAACATTTCGTTAACATTGATACCAGGTATAAACCGCAAAAACACACCTATTACCAACAAATTTATGTGCAAGAGACCCGAAAGTAAGAATAATTAACTAAGAGTGTGCATCATATGTCCATCAACTCTGTGATACAGTCGGCTAGAAAACGTAGAGATTTACACGAACACTATTACATGTGGATCATTTCTGATTAAATATTAGTGGAGATAAAGAAGTTCCTAATACTGAACATTGTTGGAATATTTAATAGTATTAGGATAAAAACTGCATTGAAAATGCCGTTTTTAACCATTTTAGAATTGATTCACAGAGGGGGGGGGGGGGGTTGGTGGGCGCATCCCCCAATTGCCAGAGGCTAGAAAAAAATATAAATGATAAGCAGTTCTAGAAGCTATCTGAAGTGTTTTTTATAGCAACATAACACCATAACTGCCGAAGGCTGGAAAAAATTCTAAATATTAAATAACTCTAGAAGCGATCTGAAGTAATTTTTTTTGGCAACATAACACCATAACTGTTGAAGGCTAGAATAAAATTCTAAATATTAAACACCTCCAAAAGCGCTCCGAAGTGTTTTTTTTGGTAAAATAACCCCCTAACTGCCGAAAGCTAGGACAATTTCTAAATATTAAACACCTCTAGAAGCTATATGAAGTGTTATTTTTGGCAACATAATACCATAACTGCTGAAAGCTAGAAAAAATCTAATTATTAAACCCCTCTAGGGGTAAATTGTTCACCTCAGGACCAGATGTTCGTGGTTAAAACCCAGCCGAAGTTGACCGATTTTTCTTGAACGATAAAAATACGTAGCACAACTTCCTTCGGAGGGGAAGTAAAGCCGTTGGTCCCTTGACGATTGTGGCTTGTAAATGAACCCTAGAAGGTTTGTTAAAATACCTTTCCTGGAAATTGGTAAGCTCTTTCTCTCTCACTCAAAGAATTTCGTGTTCTGATATGATCAGTCGATTCATAAAGTGTGCGTTAGATAAATAATAAATTCTAGCAGTCAGTTTATGTCAATTTCTAAGAAATGCCCTAAAATCTAAGGGTTGATTTCTCCCCAACCCTTCTTTCGATTTTTTTAAAAATGAACTCCATCTGTACAAAGGTTTAAATAACAAATGTGCAAAGTTTGAATGAAATCGATTAATGCAATATAAAGAAATCGTGAGACTTATCCACGATTGACAGACAGACGAATGCAAATCGGTGTAGTTAAAATTGAGAATTCTCTTCACTCGTTCAACAAATCAAACCAGATGATTATGTTTATATTTGTTTATACACTCTGAAAATTATTTTGCGAGATCACCCAAACATGAAGGCTTCAATACGAGTGCGCAAGTAAAAATTTCCCACTCTAACCCGTTTCCCCCCCCCCCCCCTCTGTCACCCAAATCGAGGGGGCCCTGTGTGGCTACATTGTTTGCACACCCTTAAAGGTGACCCTGCAGGAAATTAAATCGAACAAAACAATATTGTTTTAAGATGTGCCTTCTCTCTAACCAATATTGCTTTCCGTGAGGAATGTTAGCGAACTATTTCCATGGTTTCTGGCACGTCTTCATTTATGTTGATGTTCAGCAGTTTGTGGAGTGTCACAATGTTCTTAGTGAGGTGACGACAGCCGCAAGGAAACAAGTCAAACTATTTGAAAGTGAAGCCGTAAATATGTGGTACTATGTTCTACTTGATAACTTGTTTATAATGAGTCAGTGACTATATCAGTGCTTATAAACCATTTAGTTACCATTAATATTGGTGGATAGGTTTGTTCTGTGGTCCGACCCAGCCCGTCTCACACCACGGATAACACATAATACAGCTAGGACCAGGCGTCGTATATTGGTGCGCTTTTATGTATTTTATTCTAAAAACAACACGAGGCAAGTGAAAAGGTTTTAATATATTTTATAAGGGTGTAAAAGTAGGCATTTACACTTCGAGTCAATTTCAAATGGAAACATTGTTTTATTTTTCGAGTTCGGGTAGTAAGTATAAAGTAATATTAATATTATAAATATTAGTAGTAGAATTTCAGTTATAGTTCCATGCATGGTAATATATATAAAAAAAAATTATAGCTACACAAATTCGGATTTTTAAATATATTTAACATAATAATTGTTCTTTTTTTTTTAAGACAAAAGAAAATTTGCTATATATTTTAAAATAGATTAAAATTAATTAGATTTGGAATTCTCGAGAAAAAATTGAAAATTCCGAGTACTCTATTGTTCTAGTTTACTAAAAATCCTTGAGTCAAGTTCGAGCAACTAAAAAAAAAATTTGAGTAGGCCTACTTGCACTACCTTAATATTTTAAATAAATACAGCAAAATAAAAATAAAAATTCTATAAAATGAAACCCGCCTCAGTGGCGTAGTTGGCTAACGCGCTAGTCGTGTTGAGCTCGACCACCGAGGACGGGGAGATCGAGGTTCGAATCTCGGTCGGGTGAACTGGGGGTGGTTTTTCCTAAATGGTTTTCCACTCTCCCTCCACGCAAATGCGGGTTCACTCCATCTAAATTCAACCTTCCCAATTCCTAATCCATTAGAGTAATTAGTACTTAAGCGTATAACCCGAACGGGTAGTAAGACGCGGTGCTAAATATTATATATAAAATGAAAACAAACTAATAAACTGATATACATGTCAGTGTTGCCAAATGAAGAATGCAAAAAACCACAGTTGGAGCATTTTCTGGTTCGAGCGTAGTCTTGTAAGGTGACCTGGTGGTCTAGGGGTAAGGTGTCAGACTTCTGTGCTGGGGGTCCGGGGTTCAATCCCCGGTCCCGGCACAGATTTATCTGAATGCCAAACCCTTCCTTCACCTCTGACAAGATGTGTATTAATCACAACTTGTGAATGTGAGGAATGCCAGGCCTCCACCGTGGTTCGGATTCCACGTTAAACTGTAGGTCCTCCATTTCATCTCGCAATCACCCTACCATTGCACATTAGCGTAAGTGCGTATAACCCGAACGGGTAGTAAGACGCGGTGCTAATAATAATAATAATAATAGTATTGTATCTAATATCCCGGTTAGTCGGTTGTGAGACGGGCTCTTAAGCGTCATTACGTTAGTTAGGTCAAGTTATACACTACTTAAATATTCACATTAAGTTCTTAAGTAGGCCTAACTGGTCCGGCGTGTAGTGATCAGTGCATATGGCTACGAGCCTAGGGGTCCCGGGTTCAATTCCCGGCTTATACATTGGGTATTTTTCCTGAAAAGGGAATTACCCCAGGTCACCAGTATTTGGTTATTTAGGCTTAAGTTAGATGTGGTTCCATACTTTCATACCCACTATCACCATCATACTCACTATTACCATCATACTCACTATCACCATCATACTCACTATCACCATCACCTCATCTCATCAGGACATGTAAAGATCCTCCACGGAAAGGATGTACTATTAGTACATTCGGACGTCCCCTGTACAACGGTACATTAGTACTGGACAATATTTACGCTACTGGGCCACGAGGGACGTAGTCTAGACACGAAATATATCATATATTTGTGTTTCCTTATACCAATGGCGCACTCAGGGGCTTACTTTGGGATACGGGAAAGAGTATATATCAGAGCTCTAACAGCTACTTTCGGTCAATCACGTAAAAAAACCACATCATCATTAAAAAGTGATTTTATCAAGTACTTTCAAAATAATATTTGCGTATTACCAAAATTACCTCGATTGGTCATAATTGGTAATGTGACAAAAAAATTAAATATTTCAATGTGAAAATGCTCATTTTATTGTTTTTTATATGTTTTTTTCTATGAAGGTAGCGTCATTAGTATTAAATAAAAGGTTGAATTAAGGAATAAGATGAGATATATAAACAAAAGAAAAGCATGAAATTAAAATGGAGAAATGATGGATTACTACGTGACCTTTATAAGTCGATCTGGCGACAAATAGTTTGCTGACCCTGGTATGTATCGACTCGACCGTAATTTTTACCGATTGGGAATTTTAGTGGATTTGTTTTATTTTGTACGACGGGTAACATTTTTATATATCATTTCCTAAGTCTGGTCTTAAGATTTAGATTATACTGTAAACTCTACACAGTTTCGGTGATCTATAGTAGTGTTGTACTTATATGTTTGAGCTTTTATTAACACAATTCGTGATCTTAAGATCGGGATTTAGGGAAGACTAGAAAAGGTCAGTGCTTTAGTTTCTATATTAATTTTTTTTTGTTAAAAATAGATCGAATAATTCTTCAAAAGAAACAAATATAATTTTCTTCCCGTGGTGATACCAACATTGGTTGAATATCTGTCGAGGGTGTCCTGGAATTTAATGACAACGTTCCTCATCTAATGCCACCATGCTCATGACAGATATTCAACAACCGGTTGATATCACCGTGGGAAGAAAATTAAACTATATGTATATACATATATATGTATGTATGCGGGAGGGACAAGGGATAAAATCTCCCCCCCCCCCCATACCTTCTCCGACACTGCCTTCATAATTTCTATTGGATAATTAAAGAAACTCCCCTTATTTAAAGTGGGAGATTGGGCTCTTATATGTTGGAAGAACAGTAGAGAAAATTCAAACATATTTTTTGTGGCCAACATTGATAAGATCTTACTATATTATTTGTGTTATTCTATATGTATTGCTAGTATCCATCCAAATTATCAGCTACAGATAATATGACTTGATGTATGAATATATTAAAATTGTTTTATTAGTTTTAGTAACTAACGTCTACTGTTCTTCCCACCAAAATCATCCTATACATACGATGGTACCAAACTTACTAAAGTTATTAAAACTACCATTATATATGTTTACATAAAATCACAATTAGAACATCTAGCTAAAGGGTGACCTGGTGGTCTAGGGGTAAGGTATCGGACTTCTGTGTTAGGGGTCAGGGGTTCAATCCTCGGTCCCGGCACAGATTTATCTGATTACCAAACCCTTCCTTCACCTCTGACAAGATGTGTATTAATCACAACTTGTGAATGTGAGGAATGCCAGACCTCCACCGTGGTTCGGATCCCACGTTAAACTGTAGCTCCTCCATTTCATGTCACAATCACCCTATCATTACACATTAGCGTAAGTGCGTATAACTCGAACGGGTAGTAAGACGCGGTGCTAATAATAATAACATGTAGCTGTCACTTTTGAAATGTATTATCAATTTTATAATACAAACTATAGTAAAGTTAATTGTTTTCAATATTCACCTAAACATAAATGTTTGTATTTTCTAAACCCTTAAAAAATATAAATATTTAAAACTGGTTTGCATTCAAGTGGTTTGATAAGCATTAATATCACCCACTTCGGTGACCAAACGATCTAAGGCGTCACTCTCACAATAGACTGGACTATCAATGACGGGGAGATCAGGGTTCGAATCCCAGTCCGGTGTACTGAGGGTGATTTTTTTTTACTAAATGGTTTTCCAACACACTCTCCACGCATAAACAGAAACACTTCTTCCAAATTCAACCTTCCCCATCCCTAACACATTTGGGTAATTAATACATATGCTCATAAGCCGAACGGGTAGTAAGAAGAGGTGACAACAACAAAAATGTCACAAGTGACATTGAAAACTATTCCATTTAGCGTATGAACAAATGAAAGTAGCTCTATTAACGATTTTCATTGTTGGATAGTCATACCTACAATCATCTGACAAACCCAGTGTAATTATATAATATTTTAATTAGTCTATGATGGTAAACGTAGACGCAAGGATATCTCGTACGTGTAAAATTGCGCTGTGCTACGCGGTAATTGATTGACAAGTAATGTTGATACTCGGTGAATTCCCTACTCAGATTCTTGAAGGTAAATATCCAACCACTGCGATGTTTACAATGGTAATGACAGTTCTGAGGCTTCCAAACCACTAAAACAATCCTCAACTATCTTAGAATGTTCTGTTGTGACCCTCACACTGGTGTATTTCTTATGGTAATGTCAGTTCTGAAGCTTCCAAACCACTAAAACAATCCTCAACTATCTTAGACTGTTCTGTTGTGAACCTCACACTGCTGTATTTCTTATGGTAATGACAGTTCTGAAGCTTCCAAAGCACTAAAACAATCCTCAACTATCTTAGAATGTTCTGTTGTGACCCTCACACTGGTGTATTTCTTATGGTAATGTCAGTTCTGAAGCTTCCAAAGCACTAAAACAACCCTCAACTATCTCAGAATGTTCTGTTGTGACCCTCACACTGCTGTATTTCTTATGGTAATGTCAGTTCTGAAGTTTCCAAACCACTAAAACAATCCTCAACTATCTCAGAATGTTCTGTTGTGACCCTCACACTGCTGTATTTCTTATGGTAATGTCAGTTCTGAAGTTTCCAAAGCACTAAAACAATCCTCAACTATCCCAGAATGTTCTGTTGTGACCCTCACACTCTGTATTTCTTATGGTAATGTCAGTTCTTAAGCTTCCAAACGACTAAAACAATCCTCGATTATCTTAGAATGTTTTGACGTGAATACGTCTTTAAATTTGCTACCATACGGGGGCAATCCAAAAAACCTAATGATAACAAAATCGGGGGATACAGTTTGGTGTTGTAGTTTCGAATCTTTCCTCTACATACAAAATTAAATTATACCACTGGATAGCTAAAGGATCAAAGAATTCATTACGATAAGCGAGAACAGTGACGCATCGCGCGCGGTGGAGGGGAAGCGCCGCCATTTTGAGGTTATTTTGCTGCGTATCGAGATTTGCAATTATTATAACTTTTGACTCGGAGAAGCTACGATGTTCGTTTAAGTTTTAATCGTCAGCTGTTACATAAACGTATTCACGTACAACACACGGCCGTGTCCATGACACAGCCACAACCATTTTTATTGTTAAAAATGGACTTTATTTATTTGAAGAAGGCTAGATCAATGTTTCTAAACATTGGGCCAGTTTCATAGTGAGGTTGAATACGAAGTTCGGCGCTATACTAAATACAAGACGACACCTACTTAAACTCGAATGTAATGGGCCAATAGCGTCACACTTGAGGCGTACTCAGCCTGACTATGAAACCAGCCCTAATAACTTCACGGGAAACGTACTTTAAAATCCACTAATTTCCCTTCTAACGATTCTTTTTTCATAATCACAGAATATATTGGAACTTGTTGACACCTATCATCTCCATTTTGCCACTAACCATATTTGGAAATAAGAAACCACTTTTTAAATAGAGTGGTATTTCTGTACGAATGTAACTAGTCTCAGCGCTCCAGTGGTCAGTCCACTTAACTAACCCTACACTTTGTATCACGCAATAGTATTAGCAGACGTGGGGACAAAATATATTTTTTTTCTAATGTTATTACAGCTGTTTCCACCAAAGTTGAGCCTTGTAAGGTACCTCTGGGAAATGCCCTGAAAGGTAAATACTTGTAATAATTAATTCTAGTAGCCGTGTTTGTGTACATGTAAAGGTTGATTTATTTACAACCCTTGGTTAGATTTTCATTCGCAAAGAAAGTGATCTGTATAAAGGTACAAAGGACAACTGTGCAAAATTTGAATTAAATAGGTTGATGCGTTCAAAAGTTATTGTGAGATATAGCTTCACCCCCTTTCCCGCCCCCCCCCCCTTTTTCTCATACAGACAAATGCAAATCGGTGTAGTTAAGACGGAGAACTCGCGTCACTCGTTCAATAAATCAAACCACATGATAATGTTTTTTATTTATTTTTACGCTCCGACAATATTTGCTACATCGCCTATACAGGAAACTTCCAAACCAAACCACAAACACGAAAAATGTCCCACCCCAACCCTTTTTTGCCCCCCTCTGTCACCTAAGCAAGCGCAGGGACCCCCAAATCGTGGGGCCCTGTACAGCACACACCTAGGGGCGGCCTCGCCTCTACTAAAGCAATATATTTTTTTATTTTGGTAATTTTTTTTTTCTAAACTGTAAAATACGGACTTATAGTACCGTTCGCTTCCACCCCAAATTCAAATTTTCCTGTTTCTAAAATCGGCGATAATGTCAAAGATTTGGTACTAGTGAATAAAATTATGAAATAAGTTAAAACAGACTAAAACAAATAATGTACAAAAAAATTATTATTATACCAAAACACAGTTTGAATATTTATGTGACTGTGATAACTACAACATTTTCTTTCTGACTGGCCTCTTGGTCAAGTGCTTGGCACCCCTGTCTACTGATTTCCAGGTACCAGGTTAGATTCCCGGTGGCACCATAGGTAGTTTTACAGGAAGCTCTGCTCACCATGGTCTGGTTAGTTAGGTTAAGCTAGGTTTAATATTTCCACTGGCTTCACACCTACATAAACACTATTATGACGTCATCTCATTGCGGGTACGAGATGTAGACAAACTTCCAGGTATATCCTGTGGACAAAGTTATGTGCCACCAGAAAGGCTAAAAGTCTACATACAGGGGCAACCGAACTATAAATACTGCGTTCACAGTCTAGTTAGCAACGAGGCAGCGCTATTACTCGTCTTAAAAACATCGCACTATCTGGAATAGAACTACAATTAACTATACATTAAAAATATATAAACAGAATAAATACATTAAATATATTTGATTTTGTTTCCGTTGTTCGAATATTAAACTTTATAAACGATACCTTGAACGCTACTTTTGTCTTAAGACAACAATAAAATAATTATATTTGAATAAAAAAGGATTGAGTTTGATCTAACATTACATTATGTAGAGTTACCAAATTGTTTTTCACTATGTAGCCTACTGTTATCGGATTATTTATTTTATTAGTTTCATCTTCCACTAATATAAATAAGTATAGAGTTCTCAGATTTTTTTTTTCTGATTCCTCCGTCTATTACAGTAATTTTGAAATCTGATTAACTACACAAAATCTATCGATCGTTTGTTCACATTTTATTTTCATGTATTACATCCTTAAGAGTTTATTCAGATAACTTGATGAATTAATTATAAATTTATTCTGTGATTTAATAGGAAAATTCATTCAATTAACATACTAATCAATTAGTCTGTTTACACGTATGCAGCTTAGTTTCGGTATTTTAAAAGATAAAACTATTTACAATGAAGGTGCTTTTACTGCTCATAAAATTAAGTCAAACAAATTATTTAATCGGAGGTTAATTCTTAAGGTACAAGACAGTATATAAAATTAAAAACCAAATAAAATCTATAGTTTTGATTAAAATAGAAAATAAATAAACATTAAATAAATTAAAATGCCGCGGTGGCGTAGTTGGCTAATGCGCTAGTCGTGTGGAGCTCGACTGCCGAGGACGGGGAGATCGAGGTTCGAATCTCGGTCGGGTGAACTGGGGGTGGTTTTTCCTAAATAGTTTTTCACTCTCCCTCCACGCAAATGCGAGCTCACTTCCTCTATATTCAACCTTCCAAATTCCTAACCCATTAGCGTAATTAGTACTTAAGCGTATAACCCGATCGGGTAGTAAGACGTGGTGCTAGATAAATAAATAAATAATTTAACATACTGTATTTAATTCTATTTTATTTTTAATATTGATAAAATATTTGTATTTCCTGTAATAAATCGTGAGTAGAGTATATCGCGTGACAAATCGTAAATAATGTACGACTATCGCTGAGAAAATAATGAAGCTCAGTGCTACTTTTATAATGTGGTTAGTAGCACTGCAACTACTATTTGATTTGTACGGGAAATGCTTTTATTACGCTTCCAGCTAAAACTTTAGATGCAGTATGGATACTGTATCATTCACGGTCAAATAAGAAATACGCTCGGAAAAAATAAAATAAAACTTTCTTTTTATCGAGTGACCTTAAAATTGCATAGTTTTTGCACGTGCCAACCATTGTATAACTTCAAACCAGTTTACACAACATCACTTCGCCAAACATACATGTGATGGCGCATACATGCTCTTTTACGTTATTAAAATTTATTGAGGTGTGATGTTTTCAATGTCATCTTTACAGACCAAGAATTCAGTCAATGTTTTCAGTTCTTTTTATTACGTTTATGAACATTTATTTGTATGCATATTAAAAATAAAATTGAATTAAATACAGTAGTTTAGTTTATTTATTAATTTAAAGTTTTTTATTTATATTTTAATCAAAAACTTTAGATTTTATTTGGTTTTTAATTTTGTGAACTGTCTTATCCCTAAAGAATTTACCCCTATTAAATGATTCGTTTGACTTTATTTTATAAGCAGTAAGACCATCTTCATAGTAAATAGTTTTATCTTTTAAAATCCATCCATCCAGTTCACCTCATTACACCTTATCTCTATCTTCACCTAATTCTATCCAGTCCACCTCATTACACCCTATCCCTATCTTAAGCTAGTTATATCCAGTTCAACTCAGTAAACCCTATATTTTCAGGTCCATTCTAATGTTATCCTTCCGTCTAGGTATTCACACTGGTTTCTTCATAATAGGTTTGTCAATCAATAATTTGAAAGCGGTGCTAGATTTGGCTCTAGGTTACTATACATACAAAATTAAACTAAACACATCTACTTTTTTTTTTCTCCACTGTTTGGCATAGATATCTGAGCGGGATATTACATCCAGCTTCGGTCGCCTTTATGTAGACTATTAGCCACTCTGGTGACAGAACGTTGTCCAGGGTACACCATAGGAGGTTGTCTGTATGTAGACTATTAGCCTCTCTGGTGACAGTTACCCAGGGTACAACATAGGAGGTTGTCTGTATGTAGACTATTAGCCTCTCTGGTGACAGAACGTTGTCCAGGGTACAACATAGGAGGTTGTCTGTATGTAGACAATTAGCCTCTCTGGTGACAGAACGTTGTCCAGGGTACAACATAGGAGGTTGTCTGTATGTAGACTACTAGCCTCTCTGGTGACAGAACGTTACCCAGGGTACAACATAGGAGGTTGTCTGTATGTAGACTATTAGCCTCTCTGGTGACAGTTACCCAGGGTACAACATAGGAGGTTGTCTGTATGTAGACTATTAGCCTCTCTGGTGAGAGTTACCCAGGGTACAACATAGGAGGTTGTCTTTATGTAGACTATTAGCCTCTCTGGTGACAGAACGTTTTCCAGGGTACAACATAGGAGGTTGTCTGTATGTAAACTATTAGCCTCTCTGGTGACAGAACGTTGTCCAGGGTACAACATAGGAGGTTGTCTGTATGTAAACTATTAGCCTCTCTGGTGACAGAACATTGTCCAGAGTACACCATAGGAGGTTGTATGTATGTAGACTATTAGCCTCTCTGGTGACAGAACGTTACCCAGGGTACAACATAGGAGGTTGTCTGTATGTAGACTATCAGCCTCTCTGGTGACAGAACGTTACCCAGGGTACAACATAGGAGGTTGTCTGTATGTAGACTATTAGCCTCTCTGGTGACAGTTACCCAGGGTACAACATAGGAGGTTGTCTGTATGTAGACTATTAGCCTCTCTGGTGACAGAACGTTGTCCAGGGTACAACATAGGAGGTTGTCTGTATGTAAACTATTAGCCTCTCTGGTGACAGAACGTTACCCAGGGTACAACATAGGAGGTTGTCTGTATGTAGACTATTAGCCTCTCTGGTGACAGAATGTTGTCCAGGGTACAACATAGGAGGTGGTCTGTATGTAGACTATTAGCCTCTCTGGTGACAGAACGTTACCCAGGGTACAACATAGGAGGTTGTCTGTATGTAGACTATTAGCCTCTCTGGTGACAGAACGTTACCCAGGGTACAACATAGGAGGTTGTCTGTATGTAGACTATTAGCCTCTCTGGTGACAGAACGTTTTCCAGGGTACAACATAGGAGGTTGTCTGTATGTAAACTATTAGCCTCTCTGGTGACAGAACGTTGTCCAGGGTACAACATAGGAGGTTGTCTGTATGTAAACTATTAGCCTCTCTGGTGACAGAACGTTGTCCAGGGTACAACACAGGAGGTTGTCTGTATGTAGACTATTAGCCTCTCTGGTGACAGAACGTTGTCCAGGGTACAACATAGGAGGTTGTCTGTATGTAAACTATTAGCCTCTCTGGTGACAGAACGTTGTCCAGGGTACAACATAGGAGGTTGTCTGTATGTAGACTATTAGCCTCTCTGGTGACAGAACGTTACCCAGGGTACACCATAGGAGGTTGTCTACACGTCGTACCAGCAATGAGATGATGTTGATGATAGTGAATATGGAGGTGTGGGCCAGTGGGAATCTTAGATCTATCTTAAACCTAATTTACCAACCTCTGGTGACCGTTGCGATCTTCCCTTTAAGGTAAAAATACCTAAGGTACCAGACAGGAATCTAACCCGGACCCCTAGCCTCTAAGCCAGGTGCAATAAGCATCCCACCACGGGAACGGTTAACGTATCTCTTTAAACAATATAATTACGTCCAAAAAGAGTTTTCGTTATGAAAATTGCAATAATACCAACATCAATTCGCGTTCCATTCGATCCCACCTTATTGTTAGCCAATAAAATTGTTTTTGTTTAAGGTGTACGGAACTGTTGTTCGTCGTATGGATGTGTTTGACTACTGGACGCATGAATGACCAGGCCACGACTGCTTGGGCCTGTAAGGGCATGTCGTCTCAGTGTACCAAGGGCTGTACTACGTCCAATATCCGTTCCGAACAATCAACTTTCATGCGGCATGTGAAAGAAGAACTAGATCGTTGTTGGGGGTTAGTCGACCCACTTTGGTCCATCCAGCATCTTGCGCTTCCAGACATGGTACAGCAATGCACTAAACTACTACAAATATATGTTAATCAACAGCTGTACCAAAAGCTTGTACAGTGGCCTGCTATATTTCAGTGTAAGCTTTGTTCCACTACGGTGCAACTTATTAAATAGGTTCATGGAGTAATAATATATCGAGTTAGCAATGTTACCTTGCTTTGTTTCACTATGGTGTAGCTTATGGGTAAGCTGCGGATTTATATCCATGGTAAACGGGCAAAATATGTATGCTAGCATACGAAATATGTAAGAAAAACATAAAAAATAAGCACAAACAAATAAAAGGATCATAATTAAAATGGTGCTATAAGTTGCAACAGCTTTTGGTTCTGATTATAATAAACAGCTAGATATTTCTCAAGTCAGCAGTGAATTACTCCTGGTTATCACTAAAATGTTCTTGTACTTGGAAAAACTCCTTTCTACATCACACGAAGTGATGGAACATTACTTGAAGCTGGCCATCCCTGTAGGGGTATACTCTGTCACTTCCTCTGTGCTACCTCATGAAGAACTAGGCTGACTTTCCAAAACACTGAACCCTGCATTCCTTTTCAATTTTGTTTTGAAATTTCTCTACCTTGACTCTCCCAGATGTACCCTGCACAATACTAAAAGCTCCAAAGATTCCGATGGATATAAAATTCACGTTTCAATCTTGTTGATGGTGTTATTAAAAGTTCTAGAGTGCAACTGTGTGAATAAAAGATCGCTCTGCATATAATTAATCTCACAAGTGCTGATTACAGATTTGATGTTAGCTGGATCTACAGGATTCAGCTAATTTAAATTATAAAACCACTCAGTCACAACAATTCTCCCTTTCCACCCTGTCTCCAGTACCACTCTCAAATTCCATCACCAATTGTAGTATATAAGTTGGACAGCTCGCCCAACGAGCATCATTGGCCTTTGCACTACTACCGGCCCGAATCTTTTTTTTTTGGTCAGTTGTAAATAGCCTATATAAATGGAGTTAAAACTCTGCTTATATTTTTCTTGGGAATTTAGGAAATGTTCTTTTAACTACCTAGTCAAATGCATTTTTGTTAAAATATGAATTTATATCTTTAATATGCATTAACATGTACCATAAAACTGGGTCATAGTGAAAGAAGCGTCTTACGTTGGTTTGGGGATGTTAAGAGGATGAGTGTGGATCGAGTGATGAAGCACATATATGAAGGTAGAGTGTGTGGATCAAAAGGAAGGGGTAGACCATGTAAGACGTGGCTAAATGTGGTAGAAGAATGTGTGAAAAAAAGAAACATTAAGAGTTTTAAGAATAAAAGAACATGTATCACTCGGTGTATGTATGTTGTTGAAGAGAAGGAAGTATACAAGAATAAGGAAGTTTGGAGAAAGTTGGTGAGGATGGATTGAAGAGAAGGAAGTATGCAAGGATAGGGAAGTTTGGAGAAAGTTAGTGAGGATGGATTGAAGAGAAGGAAGTATGCAAGGATAGGGAAGTGTGGAGAGAGTTAGTGAGGATGGATTGAAGAGAAGAAAGTATGCAAGGATAGGGAAGTGTGGAGAAAGTTGGTGAGGATGGATTGAAGAGAAGGAAGTACGCAAGGATAGAGAAGTGTGGAAAGAGTTAGTGAGGATGGATTGAAGGAAGGGAGTATACAAGGATAGGAAAGTGTGGAGAGAGTTAGTGAGGATGGATTGAAGAGAAGGAAGTATGCAAGGATAGGGAAGTTTGGAGAAAGTTAGTGAGGATGGATTGAAGAGAAGGAAGTATGCAAGGATAGGGAAGTGTGGAGAAAGTTAGTGAGGATGGATTGAAGAGAAGAGAGTATGCAAGGATAGGGAAGTGTGGAGAAAGTTGGTGAGGATGGATTGAAGAGAAGGAAGTACGCAAGGATAGATAAGTGTGGAAAGAGTTAGTGAGGATGGATTGAAGGAAGGGAGTATACAAGGATAGGGAAGTGTGGAGAGAGTTAGTGAGGATGGATTGAAGAGAAGGAAGTATGCAAGGATAGGGAAGTTTGGAGAAAGTTAGTGAGGATGGATTGAAGAGAAGGAAGTATGCAAGGATAGGGAAGTTTGGAGAAAGTTAGTGAGGATGGATTGAAGAGAAGAGAGTATGCAAGGATAGGGAAGTGTGGAGAAAGTTGGTGAGGATGGATTGAAGAGAAGGAAGTACGCAAGGATAGATAAGTGTGGAAAGAGTTAGTGAGGATGGATTGAAGGAAGGGAGTATACAAGGATAGGGAAGTGTGGAGAGAGTTAGTGAGGATGGATTGAAGAGAAGGAAGTATGCAAGGATAGGGAAGTTTGGAGAAAGTTAGTGAGGATGGATTGAAGAGAAGGAAGTATGCAAGGATAGGGAAGTTTGGAGAAAGTTAGTGAGGATGGATAAAGTACGGAGCTGTTGTTTTTTGAGCTATATGGACAGTTTCTTGCCTACCCCGTAAGGGAACGAAATGATAATGTATGTATGTATGTATGTATGTATGTATGTATGTATGTATGTATGTATGTATGTATGTATGTATGTATGTATGTATGTATGTATGTATGTATGTATGTATGTATGTATGTATGTATGTATTTATAAAACTGGGTATGTTTATTAGATGATGCATAAAATAAATCTTCGTACAGCTGGTATATCAATATCAACAAAGGAAAAGAATATGCGTATATACGCAAAATCCGCAGCCTACTTATGAGATAGTGGCATAGTCAAAGTAAGTTTTTTACCTTTAAGGAAAAAAACTGAGAATAGATGACATAACTTACTCTACGCACAGTGTATCGCAAGCTATTCGGGCTTGTTTGATTATATCTATGAGACGTGAGACTACATACCAAAATAATACCCCATGATTATTGAGCTGGAAGAAGAGTGAAGAATGTGTAAAGTCACTGAAATAAAAAATTAAAGAAAATATATTTATTTTGTAATAATGGCAACATTATGTCTACCAGCGGGAATGTTCCAAAAATGTATTTAGGATTATTAAAAGTATTTTTTAAAATAGACTTATTTAAATAAAACAAGTCCTGAAAATATATTCATTAACTATGTGACTTTCTTGACATTTAGAAATATAGGCGTGGTACTTTTCAAATTGTGTTTTTTTTTTTGCTATAAACTATTTTAGAATATGTGAAATAAATATTTAAAGGCGGAAAAGTCTAATATCTACTCCAACTTATGAGTATGGCAAGTTGTAAAGGTTATTTATTTGCGTGGCTGATACTGACAAGTGTGAATGGGTGAATTTTGTTTTGATGTTTTTGAATATGTGTGTTTAGGAAGAGGTGGATTTTATAGTGGTGGGCGGTGGGTCTGGAGGTAGCGTAGTGGCATCCAGGCTCAGTGAAGTTGCTCACTGGCAGGTGGCATTGCTCGAGGCAGGTGGTCCTGAGCCTACAGAGAACCAGGTGCCTGCTATGTACCTCAACCATCATGGTCCATCAAACATCAATTGGGACTTTAAACTGGACCCACAGACATCTGCGTGTCTGGGCTACAAGGGTGGTTGCTGCCATTGGCCCAGAGGTGAGCCATGTTTTCTAATACACAACCATCTACCTATAATTTAAATAAAAATGGTTTATTGAACTATAGTTCTGAACCACACCTTTTGACAATAAAGAATTCGATAAGTGAAATAAAAATCCATCTTCAGGGTGATTTTAAGGGTTCTTGCTACCTTGGATAACTTTCCTATCTGTAAAGCTGAGTTGCACAATCAGATGAAAGTAACTTTCTTGAATCCTGTGTTGAGTTTTTAGTCATTTTTTAAAAACCCATTTAGCTTCATTTAGGTTTCAAATACTTCTAATATAATTTTGGAAATTTGGCACATACTAAACAGCCCAGTGATGTTTGTGTCGTTGATATTCAAACATTGGATAGGAAAAGGTGTCTAAGATCTCTTTTCAAATCATACTATCTGCTGTCCATTCCATATTTTCATATAATACAGTCCAGAAAGAGTAATGCACAAATTCTAAAAGAAATAAATGAGAAAAGGAAAATACTGAATGCAGTAGGAAAGAGGAAAACGAAGCTCCATAGGACACATTTTAAAACATGACAACGTTATCCAGAACATTTTTGAAGGCAAGATGTTATGGAAGAAATTGAGGGGCATTCCAAGGATGTCCTACCTCAAGAACACATTTAGTGATATGAGATGCATTTCATGTACTGACATGAAGAAGATCGCAGAAGAATGAAAGATGTGGTTGCAGAGACCTTTAGGAAATGATGACAGTCCAGATTATACAACATATAACCCCGATTTCTTTGGTGATATTTCACAATGATCAGTAAAAGCTTTACGACATTCCATTTAAATGAGGGTTTTAGATTTCCAACAGAATCAATATTACTCGCAGAAGAAGGAATTCGAATTATTCTTTGCATACATACATAATCACGTCATTCCCTTACGGGCTAGGCAAGAAATTGTTCATGTAACTAAAAAAACGCTCGGTACTTAATCCATCCTTACCGTCATATTTGCCTCTTTTGATACGTTCTCATTCTTTGAAATAGTTCACATATATCCAATTACTCTCCTAGATGCATTCACACATCTGTCGATTTCACAATCAGTCCTTACATTTTTACAAAACATTCTGCCAAGATACACAAAATAATTCACTTGTTCTAACAGTTTTTCATTTATGCTATTCTATTTTTAATAAATAGTTATGTCTGTTGGGTTTCCATGTCGACTGGCAAAGATAGTAATTGGTAGATTTGAAAGCCCTGCAATCTATTTATTGACAATCAAGGAAATTATTATGGGTGTGGATTATCATTTATTAGGTATATTATCCTTAGTTAAAATAGTTTTATGTCGAGAGCTGATATAATTTGTACAGAAACTACATGTTAAATGTCCAAATGTAAAAACACCCTCTTTAAATTTGCAATAATTTCTAATAATGCTGAATCTGTGTACCTTGACCCATGAATTAGGAGGGAGCCACTAGTTAGTTCCATGAAATGAAACAGACAAAATGTCTTATCCCACACACTTGAGGGTTAAGACATTGATATTGCGTATTTCCTTGGGACATATTATACAACATTCCGTTTTGCTAGAAGAGTAGACATTTTTTTTTCCACCTTTAAAATTGAGTCACTGTGAGTAAAGACATATTGCCGTTTCATGGACGATATCATACCGAAAAAAATAGATAAAAGGCAAGCCATATATTTAAAGCTAATTTTCCATGAAAGTTTCATGATTTGATTGCATATGCTAGTTTATGAGGACATTAAGATAATCTGCATTGATGCGTGAGAGCCTGAACGCTTGGCGTACATGAGCAAGAAATTATTCTAGCAATTGACTTATTAGTTAAATACCTCTTTGGTGTAGTAACATTATAGCAACGTCCATAGCTATAAAATCCGTAACTCATAGTCATCGAATTTAAAAAAAAGGTTATTTTCTTTTCGAACTTTAAACCAGAGGTGTTTGCCTGTCTAAAATATTTCAGTCCTTGATAAGTTAGTGGAAAAGAACATACCTGCACACAATGAAGGGATACAGAATTATATTTACTCTGTTTAATCTTTTTGTCTAAGTTTTTGAAAGGAAGAAAACTATTCTTGTTACTTGATGTGTGTGAAGGTAAAGTAATGGGTGGCACCAGTGTCCTCCATGGCATGATGTACATGAGAGGACATCCCTGGGATTACGACCGTTGGATGGCTCTTGGTGTGGATAGCTGGACCTTCAAAGACGTATTGCCGTACTTATTAAGTCAGAAGATAACAGACAGATTGGCACAGTGGCAGAGGTACATTTCTTGGGCTTCTATAAAATGTATTATCAGAACTAAGCAAAGTATCATTAATTTTAACATAGTATATAAACTGTGAATTGGAATTTAGCATTACACATAGTACAGCAGTGAATTTTTTAATGTATTAAAATTTTGACCTAACTAGTGATTTTGTACTTATATAAAAAATATTATTGTCCAACACTTTAGCTCAGTCGGTAGTGTGTCTGTCAACCTAGCTAAGGGTCCTGGAATCGATTTCTGGCATGACCCAAAAATTTATCATTGGTGAAATACGGGTTTCCCATTTCACAGTGATGATTTAACGGGAGGGGTCTGGTTGTTGCGTTTGTTCTAGATTTAAGTTAACTTATAAGTCGTACTGATATAATCAGTCAGTTCAGAAATTGCACGTTAAATACCTCAAATAAATTAAATGACCTATATTAGTGAGTTTTTCACCACTTTTAAACATCTCCAAGTATTCGCATATCATTAAGTAGCTACTAATTTAGTATTTCCTGTTTTCTAATGTTTATTTTAGCCACAATATCATGGGACAGGGGGTTATCTCACTGTGCAAAGATTCCCAGACAAGCCTCCTCTCGTCGACGCCATATTGGCAGGAGCCAGGGAGTTAGGCTGTGACACTAATCTGGACTTGAACGGGAAACGTCAACTGGGGTTCAGTGTCACCCAAGCTACAGTAAGGAATGGAGCGAGGCTCAGTTTGGCTAAGGCATTCATTCATCCCATCCTTGGAAGAAAGAATTTACGTATCAGCTTGCATTCCATGGTAATAGCACCTTTATTCTTTCCATGATGATTCTTTTCAAACAAACTAGATCAATACCAGTGCATTGATATTCTTTGATTAATGTGTCTCATCAGTTTAATTGATATTAGTTTTCTTCAATAGCCTGCACATTCATACGGTGTATACAATTCGGTTACCCTGAAAGGTATCAGTCTTTGACTGGTTGCACTAAGGCACTATCTTATAAGTTCTGGATCACTTTCTCCCATAAGTCTAGCATTGCACCTCCTAATTCCAGAGGTGATGCACTTTCTCCAGAATAGCATTGGCTTACTTTCTATCGCACCCCACCACCGGTAATTATATTTTCTTTGATTTAATAAATTGATTGACTTATTTATCAACAATAATCAAGTTTTGTTTAATATTGACAATATAATTATGTAATTATTTTACTGCTATCAACAATCTCACTGACGCCACGTTGCCCCTACCCTACGTTATATATTATAGTTACACTAATAATTTTGAGTATGACCCGCTATTTTGAGTTTCTTATGGTTTTGATGAAAAATTTTTAAGATGATTAGCCATCATTTTATCCCCTACTAGCAGTCTAACCTTGACATATTACACAATATCTGCATCTTATAGGATGCACCATAGTGGAACCAAACAAGTTAAGCCTGCAACCTTTCAGGGTACTGAAGGATTCTTATATTAATTTAATAATCATGAAACCGTATATGATAAGTAGGCATGGTGTAGTTATTTAATTATTTCAAATAGTGTGTTTAAGATCTCTTCTATAAATTTGGATCTGAGGTTCTTGGTTTTTACAAATATTGTTAAAAGTATATAACTGTGGGATACTTAAACCAACTATACCCATGGTATCTATTATTATAATCCTTTTCCTTTGATTAAAAAGAAACGAAATAAAGAATCAAGTGGTCTAAATATGATCCGAGTTCTAGAAGCTCATGTTAGAATAGAGTAGCTGAGTCAGCTTTGTGTTGTGAAGATGACCACGGCCCAGTCTTCGGGAATATTCTTAAGTTGGGCTGGAAGAGAACATGAGTTAAAGTGACTGGTGAGAATTCTTGCAGTTTTTATAGATAACAATTTTATTGACACAATAAATATAACATTGATTCAGTAAATATGTTTAGTTTAATTTTCTCAATCTAGAAATCTCACCTGTCCTTAAATATTTGCATTGGACGTTCTGGAATTCGATGAGAACTTTTTCTCTTAATTTAAAAAAATGTATCATCAATCGCCATTCTGCCCATTACAGATGTTCAGGAACTGTTTGCACAAGGTTCTATGTGTTGAAATTTAAGCTAGACGGGTAGACTGAAATAATATTTTATTTATTTTTAGCTAACAAAATTGGTTTGCTATAGGCCTATTAACTGCAAAAGTACTCACCATAACTGACGCTCCCTTTTATCACACAGGAATGCCAGGCCTCCACCGTGGTTCGGATTCCACGTTAAATTGTAGGTCCTCCATTTCATCTCACAATCACCCTACCATTACACATTAGCGTAAGTGCGTATAACCCGAATGGGTAGTAAGACGCGGTGCTAATAATAATAATAATAATAATAATAATAATTTTATCTCACACTAATTCCTGTGGATGGCCTTGGCTATATGATAAAAATAAAGTACCTTCTAAGTGAACGGCGTTTTGTGTGTGTTGACTGGGTGAGACAGTTGCTACCTTATTATTTAAATACAGTAAATAAAACCTCTGTGATCTAGTCGTCAGAGTTCCTGGCTACAGATCCAGAAGTCCCGGGATATATCCCCGGCGCTTGCAGATCTTTCTGTAAAACAGTGTTGTCTGGAACGGGGTCAAACTCATCCTCGTGAGGACAAATGGGGAGCTACTTGAATAAAAAAGTAGCAGCTCTGGTCTAGAAAACTGGAATTAACGGCCGTTGGTTTTGTTGTGCTGACCACATGACATCCTCTATCGGCAAAAAGTTGGCTCTATCTTCACCAACAGACAATTACCATTTGGTTGGTATGGATAGATTGTGGGCTAACGCCATAAAGTTTTTTTTTTGTATAGAACAATATCGTATTTTTGACTTTGTGTTTTAAAGGTGACGAAAGTGATCGTTGATCCCATCACGATGCGTGCTTTAGGCGTCCAATACAGACGACGGGGGGAGACATTCACCAGGACACTGATAGCCCGTAAAGAGGTGATTCTTTGCGCTGGAGCCATTCAATCACCTCAACTACTGTTGCTCTCAGGCATAGGACCCGCCTACGAGCTGCTGCGTGTTGGTTAGACTCTGCTACCTATTGCTTGTTTGACATTTAATATTGAAAACACAAGCCATGTTTAGTAATAATCAGCTTTATTGGTAATTGTGTGGTTTATGTACCGCCATATCTAAAGCCTGTGCATGTATGTACCAGACCTCCTGAAGCTATTCTACTGCGTTTTAAACTGCTTTAGGATTGAGGTCGACGCAGCCGGAGTGGGGGATGGGGAGTGGATTCTCGCCACATGCTCGACCAATCCGTGAAGGGTAGTTTTCATAACAACCGATACACGTTGTCAGATTTCTTGACAGTCACTTAGTATGTTTGCATAGTAATAACGCGCCAACTCCCGCTATGTGGCAACTGCACTCCCCAGCCTACCCACCACGCGGATCGTAGAGCATTTTTAATTACAGTATAGAAATTTAGGTATTTGTGTATTACTCCTTTAACGCCTAGGCTAGTACAATTTCTGTGTATATAAATAGTGTTTTTGAAATAAGATAATATTTACAGTTTTTCCATTCGAAATTTTTGAAACAATTTGGGCACACCTTTCTCAAATAGGCTTACTTCAAAATATTAAAATTATATTTCAACGAATTTTTTTTATAATAACCTTTATTTCAAAAATTAAAGAGCTTACTTCGAAGACTATTATCATATTAATGATTCTCAATGTAAAGTCAATACATATTTTAAATTGATATATATTATTGTTTTCACTCTAGCTAGATGTTATTTTTATGCGGTATATTCACTATAATAGTCTTCGTGACATTTAATTTTAGACCAAAGCATAGTTTGATATAATAAATAAAGCTTATTATGCTTTAGTTTCTAGCAGAGGGACAAGTTCTCCCAGAAAGTTGAGTTTAAGCTACCATTTTATATCTGAATGTCCTTGAGTAGCCACAAAGGAACTCTTGAGTATCCTAGTTGAGAAAGAAGAGACCTAGTATAGCAGTATTCTTAGAGAACTGAATTTGTTGGCTGTTGCAGGTGTTCCTGTTGTATACAACTTGCCTAGAGTGGGTAAGAACCTTATGAATCATGTCTCTTTCACACTTAACTGTTGGGTAAGCGGTGAAACGGCATATCAACGACTCAATAAGAAGACATTGAATCAATTCCTGCACACTCGGAGTGGACCAATGGCATCCACAGGACTTTCTCAGGTACACTTTACTAGCGTACACTTTACTACAATACAAAGTACGGTAGGTACTACATTTACCATGTCTCTACATAATTCACTGTACTTTGGTTTACAAAATATTAAACGCTATTCTATATTATAATATTTAATGTACTCCCTTTAAGACCTATAAATCACATTAAACTGTCCACAAATGTATTTAAAAATTAAAATAACCTCCATTAAAATACCATCTACTCAATTCTTAAAATAAGTTTTATTTTAACCGATATTGATCTATTATAACCCGCTTCGGTGACCGCATGGTCTAAGGCGTCACTATCGTTTTAGACTAGACTGCCGATTACAGGGAGATCGGGGTTCTAATCCCGGACGGGTTTATCATATAAAATGGTTTTGCACTCTCCCTCCACGCAAATGCGACTACACTTCATTTGAATTCTACCTTCCTCACCCCTAACTCATTAGCGTAATTAGTACATATGCGTGCAACCTGAACAGGTAGTAAGATGCTGTGATAAGAGAAAAGTAGTTTTCGTACAAACCAAATTAAAAAATATATATATTTTTAGTTCCTCGGTGGCGTAGTTGGCTAGTCATGTTGAGCTCGACTGTTGAGGACGAGGAGATTGAAGTTCGAATCTCTCTCGGGTGAACTGAGGATGGTTTTCCTAAGTGTTTTCCCACTCTCCCTCCACGCAAATGCGTGTTCACTTCCTCTAAATTCAACCTTCCAAATTCCCAATCCATTAGCGTAATTAGTACTTAAGCGTTTAACCCGAACAGGTAGTAAGACGTGGTGCTAAATAATAATAATAATATTAATAATAATATTTTTAGTTTTAGGTGCCTGTTTTGCTTAGTGTTTTATTAACATGATAGAGTTTTTGTTTCTATTATGTCTTAAACTTAGCCATTTGAGAAATGTACCTCTCTTCCATAGATTAGCAAAGGAATTAATGTGCTTTGATTACCAGTTAACAGGCTTCGTCCGTCTAAACCTCTCGGACGTAAACACGCCTCAGTCTTTGCCTGACATTCAGGTGTTTTTCGCTGGTTATATGGCCAACGACTCAAGTACCGGCAGCCTGGACGAAATAGAGTGTAATGGGGCACGCTACATCAACATTGTGCCTACACTACTAAGACCCAGGAGTAGAGGAGAGTTGACACTCAAGTCTTCTGATGCCATGGAACCACCTTCTATTAAGGCAAACTACCTGCAACATCAGGAGGATGTAGATTACCTCATTGAAGCTATAAGGTAATGGCTAGTTCTCCTAATATATGTTTCGTTTCAACAACATCCACACAACCGGTCATACATGTTCTTTTATTCTTAAAATTCTTAATGTTACAACATATACAACATTTAGCCACGTCTTACATGGCCTACCTCTTCATTTTGTTTGTTTGTAAAGGTTTATTAATCTGTAACACTATAACAGATGTATACAAGTAACATGAAAAATATATATATAACGAACACCAGCCTTGGAGGGGCTCTCGAACGTTGTCCGACATAGAACATAAAACTTACATAAAAACAAGAATACATGTAGCGCCCTGATGGGCTGATTATATAGTAACAGTGTGTACAGGGGAGGAAAAATAAAAATTTTAAAAAACCTATCACTAATACAGGGGTCGACAGGGACCTTAAAAAATACAGGAGTATGGAAGTGAAGGAAGAGGAAAGAAACTGTAGAAATAAAAACCAGAAATGGATAAAACAAAAAGGAAAATAAAGTTTAAATGACCCCAGTCGAGCGAGCCGCCGGGGCCGGTCGGGGAAAATAACAGTACACAGCTAAGGCTACATAACCATGGTGTGAGAAAGGAAATAAACTTTTCCCAGTGGACAATTTCTGCACCGTATTATGTTGAAATTTCGATAAATATAATGAAACAAGTTAGCTAAAAACTGTATTACATTTGTTTGAATGACATACTTTGTGTAGAAGTCTTATGTTCAAATGATAATTTATGATATAGGCTTATAGGAAGTACGGTATCTACTAAACCCTGAGTTTAGAAATAATTATAATCTGTAAGGCTTTATTTCGTACCAGAATACTATCATATATGTATATATATATATATATATATATATATATATTTTGGTAGGATAAACGTCCATTTAGAACGGAAGTAAAAATTTCCTTCTGGAAGGTCTTTTATCCTAACTAAACACAACTATAGAGTAGGATTTTGGTACGAAATAAACCTTACAAGCGAGCTTCCTTCAAAAATCATCGTATATATTAGGCTACATCAACTTATTCAAAGAAAAAACTAACCATATTCGAACTTTGATATGCTCTTCAAAGCTTCTATTAACATATTTATTTAATTTAACTAATCACACATTGATGTATCTCATATATTCAATCAAATTAATGAACGATGTCAAAATGCCACATTGCCTTGTATGGGTGTAAGAGAGAAGGAGATACCCGAAAGTTTCCTTCTCTCTTACACAATGGTATGCAGACGACAGCTCGAAAATTTCAGCCACAGATGTCCATCCAGTTATATTATAGAGATCAATGGTGTTAGAGGAGGTGTTGGTCCAACCAATTTTCCCTGTTCTTAAGCGGAATTACTAGGTGGAGTAACCAGGATGTTGAAATTTGACCACTTCAGCTACTCACAATAGTGACTACAGTGCTTCAATTTATAGATTTGGAATTATTTTCCAAACTATATGTTTTTTTAAAACCTTGTTAAGACTGACCGCACACGGGATCAGACAAGACAAGACAATACAAGACAAGACAAGACAAGATAATTTGTATTTTGAAAAGACGTTTGACAAGACAATTTGTCTCTTGAAAATACATTCGATCACAAGGAGTGGTGGTCAGTGTAAAGATGGCAAGCGATGAAGAAATAGCTGTTATTCTGTGGTACATCTTTTTATAAGATGGAAAAGCTTATCGTGGCTATTGGGTGCATCCAATTAACGCCAAAAGAGATTTATGTAGTTTCATAAATTAATTAAATAACTACTCACAATGGAAAATGCCACGAGTACAAAAAAAAATGAGGTAAAGTAGCAGGTTTGCAGTCAACTCACGCATGTGCGGATGGAAATGTCTTTAGCAAAAACATAAATTCAGTGTCATACGATCAGACGTCTCATCGTGACTAATTGTGACTAAAGCTGTCTTTTGCCAAAACATTGCCAGTGTGTGGCACTACCATGTAAATGCATGTTAAGTTTGACGTCAGGACGTCTTTTGCCAAGACATTTTGTGTGGTCCGGTGTGCGGCCAGCCTAAGTAGGCATTTAGGAAGACTGTGACCACGGCTTATTGCGGCAGATCCAAACGACTCCATTGAATCCGGCTGATCTCGACGCTGCGGCTACGTACGGTTGACGTTTGGTCACAACACACTTGTCAGAAGTGGCAGAGGTTCGGTCGGTAGCGGTATTCATTACCCTTTGGACCCAGACGCGAGGGGGCTCATGCTTACTGCCAAAGGGATAGTAGACTTGGGAGAATATTTGGTGCCTTATGAATCCATTATGTTTCTTGAGCAGCGATATTTCCACAACCATCCCGGGAGTGTGTGGGTCTCAAATATAAACCAGGACCTGTATAGGGTGTCGGGAGCTGGTTTATTATTATAATTCGATGAAAGAGATCGCTGATCAGAATTTATTAACTCCCACGGTAGTTAGAGAGACCTCTCTCTGAGCACACCTGATAATTGATGTTAGAATAAAGACATCTTGGTTAAAATAATGTTTTTTAAAATCAAATTCTGTTCAATCATTGATTGTATTGTATGTGTTTAGAGTAGTTTAGTATTAAATTACTTTAATTAATCACCCATCCCATCATCATACACAGCTAGTGCTAGAATATCTTACAGTATTTTTTTAAATTTAATGATTATAAAAAATAAATTATAATATTGGTTTATGTTATTAACTTTAACCCTAAACCATCCACGGGCTTGTTGCTATTGTACATTCACTACGCATAGCATCTCCTAAATATATATATATATATATAAATATATATATATATAAATATATATATATTTTATTTCTCTCTTGCTCCTTTTTTCCTTAGATGGCCACTCTAACCTCCCTCAGAGGTCCTGTATAGGATTAAATCCTTGACCATACATATTCTATAAATGAGCAAAGATTGTCCAAGGTAACCATTGAGAAGGGTGATTAAATTCTTCCACCATTTCATTTATATCATTTAATTCACTTAACCTTGAATTTTGATCACTTATTCACCTCTCTTTATTTATACCTACTCATTCGTGTTTAGTTGATATATTAATTACCTTATTAGAACCATTATGTCAGAGCATAGAAATCAAAACCGGAGCCTTCAATATGAAATATCAATTTTCTATCACTGAGTTATTTATTTTCACCCCACCTTCAATGTAATTTTTCAACAATAGTCTCAAGGCATAAGTCTTTATGTTCTTTAAGAATCGTTGCCCATCCTTTTGCTCTTATTACGTTTAGGTAAGTCCAAAAACAGTGGACACAACAAGGGTTTAATAGACTTTACAGAAAATAAACCAAAGAATTATAGCTCTTCATAATCGATACAAACAAAACGCATCTAGCCTTGAAAACGCTACAAGCACAAACACTTAATTTCGAATGCTCATTGTATCTACGTAACTCCCTCCTTTCCTTGTTATGACCAACCATTATTGGTAAGTACGGCACACATTGCCCATAAGTGGGAAGACACGCTTGCGGTATGCATGCTCTCAAGGACAACGAGCGCATTCTAGCAAGGGGGAGAACATTCTTGAACATTCCCAGCGGCGAGAGTGTACCACTTTCCATGGCTGGATGCTGTGAAGATAGGGGCGCGGGCAGGTTTAGATATAACGTCGCGCCATTTTCCTCTCCACGTGTTAGTCTTCTCACCCCATGATTGGTCCCCTTCCTACCCTTCACTGAGGAACTATTTGTTAAGTGTAAGGATACACCTTACCTGTGTTTTTAATAAATCTTTGGTTCCATGGAAATAAAGAACACCATTGGTTCAACATTATTCTAGAAACGTTGTTTAAGGAAAACATGGGATATAATAAAATTATATTTAGACTTATATTAAGGCTATTATAAATTAATGTTTGGGATGATATTTTATCAATATTATTTGTGTATGTCCACAACTAATTCAAACCCAACGTATAACCCTAAGGGGTATTAAGACACGGTATTAAAAGAAATATATTCAAGCCCGATATGTTATCAGGTTCTGCGAAAGACTAATACAGACAGAGTCCATGAGGAGAAAAGGAGTGAAGCTTGATACGGATCCTGCTGCTGGCTGCGAACACCTCCCACACGGCTCCAGAAACTACTGGGAGTGCGCAATACGGCACTGGACCAACCCGGAGAACCATCAGGTCGGAACTTGTGCAATGGGGAGAAGCGAAATGGACTCCGTGCTAGACAGCAGACTGAGGGTACACGGGTTGAAAGGTCTCAGGGTGATAGACGCTTCGGCAATTCCCACGGTCCCTAGTGGAAATATTAATGCTCCTATAATCATGCTTGCTGAAAGAGGGGCAGACTTCATCAAACAAGAACATTATGCCTTCCTTTCCCAACCAGCGTTTAAAAGATCCAACATAATGTCTTTTATGCATCAAAACAGTTTCGTAGATCCAGCTTGGCATCTATCTAATCTATTAGAGTTCAACAAATCCCTAAGTGAAACTATTTTGTATATCCCAAATATTATATACAATGCTTTCTACAAACCACTCATGGACTTTAATTTATTCTTATATCTCAAGGGAGGCTAAATAATTGTTATTTCAAATAAAATTGAAACTCGCCTGGGAATGTTTACATGATCAAATTTATAGCCTAAAATATATTTATTGACCATTTTGGTGAAGTATATTTTTAAATATAAGTAAAAACATGAAGTTTTTACTTTTAAAAGTGTAGAGTGAAAAAATTATAGTTTAGAAGAGTCAGTATGTATTTTTTATATCATAATTTATTTGCTAAAAACAATAAAATACTTTATTTGGAGAGTATTTGTTTATAACTGGGCTCAATAAATTCAATAAAAAATAAAATTTAATCAAGTACGGTATTTCAATGTATAGGTATATAGGTTATATTTAGATTACAAACTAAACTTCGTGAAATGTTCATACCTCTATTTATTAGTTTGTCTTCCTTTATAAAATAAACGTATATAGATATGAGCTATAAGAATGGATCCCCGGAGTTTTGACGGTGAGCATTGTCCATACACTTACAACTAGTGGTCTGATTGTATCAATAAATTGCGTGACTCTTGAATGTCTGCTGCTCTGCCCATTAAAGGGCCGTGTATAACATATTAAATTACATTATAGTTAGTGGCCTTATATTTTATTTGAATATCTGGGAAGTTTATTTACAACGCGATATTTTTTAATCACATCAAATAATACAGTTTGTCAAACATCCTACAAATTGTAAACTTATTTTTTTCTATCATAATTTTTAATTATTATTTTAATACTTGTATAAACTGTGCACCACTACTTTTTTATGTTTGTAACGAATACAATTTAAATATAAAACGAGGATGTTGATTTATTTGTGTAACCTTTTGTTTGCCTCGTAAGGTAGCAAGATTACTTTGGTATCTGATCCACGGTGTAGTCTAACAATGTAGGAATTCTAACTTTCAGGATAATATTATACCCATCAAAGGAATTAATTGACATTAGCATCAGTGGTCTTATATTTTATTTTAATATCTTATCAGTTTACTTAGGCCCTACAACACAACATTTTTAATAGCATGAATAATACAATTTGTCAAACAACCTGCAAAATGTAAAAAAACAAACTATTAATATTAAAATTATTTTATTAAAATATGTATACATACAGGAGTGGACTGATAGATTCCAAACGGCCCGGGACCAAATATATGATGGCTCTTATTATTTTAATACATACGTCTGAAGCTACGTTTCAGTGTAAGATGAAGTGATGAGGTGAAGTATGTATTCGTATATATTTGTTATTAGTTAATTTAATTCTGAGGCCATTTCAGCTACAACATCGATTATCAGTTTCTACTTTTTAAATGCTTAGACAATAGCTTCATTGATCTATTTAAGTTTGTAAAATTATCCTCCGTTCGATACTCGCGTAGACCACTAAACAGATGATATTAAGATATTATAAACAACCAGAAACAACACAAGGGATGGTTCTAAATTTAAGGTCATCATATATGTTCCCAAATTATGTACTCTTGTAACCTCAGATTTACTCACTGGAACTTTTGATTGAAATTTAGTAAAAATAATAATATTTAGAATTGAATAAATATATTTATTTTGGTTTCAAGTATTTTCGGCAGCCCAAATCAAATTGGTACACTCCTGTATACGTATATACAATTCATTCAGAGTGATAATGAATGCTACCAAAAAAAGTTTATTGGTTGAACCCTGATCTAGTATAATGTAATTTATTTATTAAAAAACATTAAGTAACTAACTTAATTTCTAGGATTAAATTATAAATGTATCTAATATTTAAAGATTTTTTAAACTTTGTAAATCACAATTATTGTAATTATTATCCTTTTTTTGTAAATTAACATTTTTAGTTAGAGTGTATATGATTTTATATCTATTTTTGACCACTTTAGAAATAAAGCTCTATTTTCTCAACTCAACACGACTCTAATTTAAACTGATAGATTTCTTCATTATTATATTTGTTGTAATTTATCTTAACCAATTGTTTGAAACGAACGGAGTGAGACCTAGAATTATTTTAATCGAGTCAATCACTACATTTCCTTGGCAATGTCACCCTGAGGGAGAAATCAGTTGTTCTGCCCTAGTGGTGTAAATTCATTAGAATTTTGAAGAAGAGTTTCTATGTAACAAATGTGGAGAACACTGTCAGTAAAATTTAAAGGACAGTAATACTTCATTCATGAAGCCAAAATTAATTGAAATCTTTAAGTTTATACAATAAAACAAAAACAAGTTACCATACAAAAAGTGATTATACATGGGACTCCGAGAACCTAATAAAAACTTGAATGCCACCCGCGCAAATCTCATTACATTGTTCTCACAACAGAAACATTAAGAAGGACAATGACATGACACAGAGATCAAATGTAAAGAAAACCCTATATCGTCACATGCTGATATCTATTTTATGGACTTTAATTAGTGTTACATCCAAGAGCGGACCAAGGTAAACTTTGCAACCGGGCACAGACAAATAATATACCCAGACATTCAACCTGCGGGTTAAAATGGTTGCGCTCCTTTTCCAGCTTGAGTCCTTCACCACTAGGATCGCTACGGTTAGTCCTATCATCACCCAGCAGTGACACTAGCGAAGCCCAGTGTTGAAGGACTCAAGCTGGCAAAAGGAGCGCAGCAAAAACCCCGTAAGGTTGAGAGTCTGTTTCTTACTTGTTTGTGCACCCGGGTGGGATTGCCTTTTGGCGCCCCCTCTATAAATGGCGGATATTAGGAAAATAATCCCAAAACCTAGCAACTACAAACCTAACGAAGCATGGGTGTGAAAACAAAATAATCTTAAGGGATACTCAACCAATAGCAATTACACTACAAACGTTTCACTGTGAGATTATACGAAAGCGGCTAGGATTACAAAGAAAACAATGAAACATGTTTTATTAAAATTATATTGATGTAATGAACGTTTTCCGAGATAATTGCAAAAACCCGTTTTGGGGTTCCATTTTTTCAAGATGGTGGATATAAAACAACATTTAAGAGTGGTACTATATCCTATTTTATTCACCACAAAAGACTCTATCAATATGTAAAATGTTACGTTGGTACCAAAACGTGAACGATTGCTATGCTTAACAACTGCATTATTACGCCCAGGTAACGTTAGGTTTGGGGATTATGTTACTGTCACGCTTAGCTTAGGTTGTGTTAGGTAAGGTTGGTGCTTTGTTTCGCGCCATCCTCAAGCGGGTGCCCTGGGAAGCCGTCCGGTTCGCCCGCCCCGCCCAGAATGGTTTGTGAATACAATTGACTAGACTGCGTATAACCCGAACGGGTAGTAAGACGCGGTGCTAATAATAATAATAATAGTAATAATAATAATAATAATAATAATAATAATAATAATAATAATAATAATTGAGTAGAGGTAAATATTATATGTATCTATATATAAATTACTTGCTTTGCTCGTTGGGGGCTCCACCCCCAAACCCCCATTGAGTTTTCTTTGGTAGTGGACGTAAATTATGTAATTCCAGCGTTGTTTTGAACGTAACAACTTAAAATTACCTGTATTGTTTTGTTCACACATTATTTTAGTTTCTCCATACTCACAGGGTAGCTAGATTCATCAAATTTGGAACTCTTATGGAAATTGGATGTGCCAATATGCCTGCCAAATTTTATGACTCTAGCTTTCCCATAAGTGTTTCAGAAAATTAAAAAATGTGTAGAAAATGTGCAAAATTTACCTAAAATCAAAAAATCTAGCTCTATCTAAGGTATAACCAATGGAGATACGACAAAAAGTAATATGACCAAACTTGTGGATCTCGCCAAATCCGTATCTTCTGGTGCAATCCGTTTTTTGATAGGTCTTACCGTTTAGCCACAAGAGACCTCCAAAGAAAGTTCCGCACTGATCTTAAAGTTGCTTCGCCATTTTTAATTTATTTTCGGAGGTTAAAAATTAAATTTTTTAACTTTTTGTAATTTTACCGATGGCTACAGGCTAGAAGCTATAAGTTTGCCAAATGTCAAGTTTCTAGCTCTTCTGTAAGTGGGTAAACACTAATGTCAGTGAGTGAGTGTGTCAGTCACCATTTGGTTTTATAGTATATGGATAGTAAGAAATTGTATCTATATAGGCCTAATATTTCAAGGCGGTTCCAGGTGAAATCCAGCATAGATTCTCAACTGTCTCATATCTAGTGATTGTTGGTGGACTCTCTAAACCAGAGGTCCTAAACCTTTTTGTACCTTAGAGCACAATCAAAATTAACGGTAGTGCGGCGGGCACCAATTACTTTTTCAAGGTAAAATTACTAACTCCAGCCAGGCTCAGAGGTCAGCCTCAACGCTATACACACGGCCTGTCAACTGCCATGTTAAGTTTCCAACAGCGATTGTGACCCATTACATGTGGTTGTGGGTAATACTCAAGGCCGCAGCCATGAGGAAGGAGGAAGTTTCAACCCCCTCCAACTTGACAAAGAATAAATTGAAAAACACTGCTTTATTTACAGTTTTAACAAGACCAAAATAAAGACAAGGAAATATTAAACTACTCACCACCATTTTGGTGCTTAGGTACATTTTTAAAATATATATTTATTCTGCGTTTATTCAGGCAACAAAGCTGGGTAAACCCATGTCAAGACATTTACAAAGGAAAAGGAAGTATTAGCATGCTATTAGAGAGTGTGGGGAGAATGATGGACGGGGGTAGGTCTTTGAGATTAGGAAAAAGCAAAACCTTTCAGCTTGAAACTATTAGAATTGTAGTTCCGAGTAAGAGTACACTTTGTAAATGAGCCGGCAAAGAAAGAGGAACGAGAGGGAGGGATTGGAAAGAGGGGGGTTTTCAATCACCAACTTCTTGAGAACAGCATACCTGGAGATAAGCACAAACTTGATTTTTGTCGGAAAAGTAACAGATTAAAATTATTAGTCAAGAACTTTTCAGCTGTGGTCAAAAAGTGGCGGGCAGACGTAAAAAGCTCGGTGGGCGCCATGGCGCCTGCGGGCATAGGGTTGCGGACCCCTGCTCTAAACAAAGTTCAGCATCTCCTCTACGCCTCCGGGACTCCAAGGCTGTTCCAGTTGTGTTGTCATGGGAGATGGTCGAGCAGGCCAAGCCAGCACCTACGCCTACCCCTACATCTTATGTACCTACACACCAGGCCTCCTAATGCAGCCACTTCCGGTTGCTGACCGCCCCCTGCCAGCATCTTCAGCTCCGGACCTCTCAACGGATTCCACTACAGAGGCCCTTCGTAGGGCTCCCAGCGTGATGTCTCCAGCTCACACCCCTGTGAGGCCTGCCACTGCGTCTCCGAGAGTGTCTGCCCCCCGAGCAGCCTCGTCAAACTCATCGCCTTAAATCCAAAACATTTACCGTACTCCTCACACTTGAATAGTTTAGGTCCAGATTGAGTGACGATGTGTACTGATACATATTTTTTCTTTAGTGAGAAACATTTACCACACTTCTCACACTGGAACGGTTTAAGTCCAGAATGAGTGAGGCTATGTGCCAATAAATTGCTCTTTTGGGAGAAACATTTACCACACTCTCCACACTTAAATGGTTTAAGTCCAGAATGAGTGAGGTTATGTGCCAATAAATTGCTCTTTTGGGAGAAACATTTACCACACTCTCCACACTTAAATGGTTTAAGTCCAGGATGCATCATTTATAAATGGATAATGCTTCGGCTAAAGAAAAGCTTACCACCCATAAGCTTGGCCATTACAAGTCGGTTTCCTCCGTTCTCTTCTCTCCGTCTTTTTGGTTACGTCAGGCTGCCAACCTCTGCCAGTAGGCACCCGGTTTCTTTTCCTTCTTCTTCTTAAATACCACACCTTTCCCCTTCAAAAGAATGACCTTGTCTCTCCTAACAATTTACATCATTATTCACAGTATCACTTAAACTACCTAATCTAATTTACAAACTCTTCCCTATCTCTCGTTCATTTCTAGTGTAACATTGAGTTACATAAGAGCTCGCCCCCATTCTAAACTTCATTCACAACTCGCAGCTGATTCATACTACCCGCTCCAAATAATATTCAATAATATTCTAAACCCTACAATAGTACACTTCACTATTGTAGTTCCTGTAAGTTGACACAACGTAATAGACATTTCTAATCAATAAAATCAATTCTATAGAACAGTGAAATACATTGGAATCTGTACTCACCAAATCTATCTTGTGGCTAGAGCAACGACGAGCAACACCGGGTAGTAACAGAGACTCCTTCATTGAAGTCAACTACGACTAAATCAAATAGACTCTGAAGACATCCCGAGCCAGACTATCCACGATCAACAGAATACTATTCACCTGCACCCTGGTGGATAGTTCCAGAATTACAGAAATAACGTCCGATTGAAGAATCACTGCTCTAAATGAAGAATGGAACAACAACATCAACAAGCTACGTGATGTTCCATTCCTTCTAGAAGGAAGGCCACCAACAGAATTGTTCTTTCCCCCCATCTTGCTACCCTGCTGTGAAAAACCCCTATTTAAAGTCCTGTAATCATATTATTAAATATGACTATTCAACCAACACTGGACGGAGGAACATAGTCCTAGGACCAGGACTATGTCAGGATCATCCATGATAGACTACGAACGTTAACTATGGCAACGTATACTTTGAACATTATAATTCAAAACTTTAACTTTTTTATAAGCCGTGTTAGGCGTTGTAAATTTTTACATTAATTTTCTTTGTCAAATGTTAAACTATAAAATGTCTGTCGCCACTTGGGCGCTCGAGACAGCTGTTTATTTTGGTCTTTACATAATGATAACTTTTGATAATTTTAGTGTTGGTCAGGTTTATTATTATTTCATTCTGAGATAATGTCGCAAATAATGTTTTGATTTCTTTTGTTATAATGAACACTTATAATATTTAACTGGTAACGTAAAATTGAATGACAGATAAAAATTAATTAGCGATTAATTTTATAGTTGATCTTTGTTTAAATGTTTTCGCTAGACTTTGTTTATAGTAATTTATTAACTTTGAATTCACAAAAAAAAAAAAAAAAGGAAGTTTCTGAACTGATAGAATAGGTCATATAGTCCCGCGGGAGTTTGACTAAAGTCTCTTAGCCAAACTCTCACGTATTTTTAAAATGTCAAATAAATATACTTTATATTTATTATTAAAAATTTTCAGCTCTCCTTTAGTTGATCCAGCTTAAACGCCTTTAAAACAATATAATAAGGCCCATAAGGCTCTTATATAATCCTTACAATTTAATTAACTGAATTATTATTTATTTATGTATTCTTTTCAACACTGTGGGTTGTGTGTCTCTTAAAGACTAGCCCATCTGATTGTTTGATATGTCAAGTATGAGAGAAGTTCTCTCTAATGAACTGCGCTAAATAACTGTTTATTTCTAATATGATTTTCTACTAAACTCAGTACGATTATTGAGACCATGTAATTAATTGAACTCCACTAATTGTTTTTGCTTTGAATAAACCATTTATGGTATTGTTATTTAAATCTTGCATTTCATGTCCTTTGTATAATCTATGTAGCTTACTAACCTCCCTCTACATTTAAGTTATCGATGGTCGTAAGGAAAGGTTGGAGAGAGGGGTGTAACACTAGGGAAGAGAGGGGTGGTTTGATCATTACAGATCTACTACTAATTACAGAGTCACAGCACTACAGAGTTTCACCCCACTCTGTTTTTGTTGACTGACCTTCTATCTATAAGTTGTAGTACTTCAAGAGCATATGAGTATACGGGTTTATCTGGAAACATGTTTGGTTAAGTTTTTATTTGTTGTGGGGATTTTCGACTGTCAACTTTGGTAACATATCTTGTTTTAACATAATTTGCAGTAAGTGTGTGTATACAAACTTTTACTTAAAATCTTATATTAATAAATATGTACTCTCTCAGGCCTAAGAAATGTCTTGGCGACGTAGAACTGAGTTCGTTTGAAAATGGTGATTTCACTTTCAAGATCGGCAATGTTTTGGCCCATTGTGCCCACTACTTTTCAGATAATCTTTAAGTATGAGTAGGTTAGAGGCTTTAAAGGTGAGTTGTGCTTGCATTTAATGTCATCCTGCTCCAGTTTTTTTTTTACCAAACGGTTAAAGAATTTACTGTGTAAATTTTAAATAAGGATTCTGTGACCCCAAATTCTTAATGTGGGTTGAGAAAGTTTATGGTTCCTTTTGAGAAAATATTTGTTTACAAAAAAATCTTGCAGCTATTTATTCCATAGGACACAAAAAAGCGGCACTCATTAAAATATTTTGATTGGTTAGTTAAATAGTCTTATCAGAATACACAGATGAGAACTTAACATTGTAATAACCATTCTCTAAATGTAGGTTTATTAATCTATCGAAAACTTATATTTTAGTTTAATTTTAATAGAGTTAGTTAAATGTTTAGGTTAAGTTTGGGTAATTTTTTTTTTTTTGAAAGTTAGGTTAAGCTTGTTTAGTTATTCTTTTATTATAAACACATTAAAGATTATTTTTATCGAGGATAATATGAAACAAGGGTGGGATTCTATTATTTTTTCGATTTTAAACTATTAGAAATGTAATATTTTCTAGCACTGTACTTAAGCACACAACAACATAAGCAAATTTCCATTCATAAAAAAATAAAGATTGTGAAACGATATTAGAAAAAAACACCTAATTCACCCGATTAAGTCATTGTCATATTGTGTAGCATTAGGCATACTCTAAACACCTCACATTTATTTCTTCTCACATAAACTAGTTGATGTATTGGTGATTTAACATATTTATTAAGGTGCAGCAGAAGGGAGCGCGAGTAGTTTTACAGTTTTTACAGAATTACATTTTTTTGGCCAAAATAAATCAAATATTTCTCCAGTAGCAACATAAAGTTTAGTTTTCTGCTCATCTTAATATAAACAGATCTTGAATATCTGTCAAGGGTGCCCTGGAATTTTGTGAAAACTTTTTAACTAAAGAGAAAAAGTTTTGACAAAATTCCAGGACACCCTTGACAGATATTCAAGATCTGTTGATATTAAGATGAGCAGAAAACTAAACTCTATGTTGCTACTGGAGAAATATTTGATTTATTTTGACCAAAAAATGTATATTCTATAAAAACTGTAAAATTAATCGCGCTCCCTTCTGCCACACCTTAATAAGCACTAACTGTTTACAAGTACTCCAGTTTGTTATTCCAATAGGCCTAACAAACCTAATTCTTGAAAATGAGTAATTAACTTCTTGTTTTAATATCTTGATTAATTAATAAAACTTTGAACGCCTTCAATTGAAACAACCGGAAGTAGATCATGACACATCTCAACTACTCATGAGCCGATCGTCAAACAACCCTCTTACAAAAACTCATTCAAGTAATTACGCAATAAAAAAAACCCGGATTGATATAGCTGCAGAGTTGCCAATTTAAAAAACCATAATGGGCTAAAACACCTTTAATATTAATCAGAATAATTAGTTAAAAATAACTTTTTATGTTTTGATAAAAAAACAATCAAACAAGCCTACCCTAACCTTCCAAAAAAAAATTAATCAACCAAGCTTAACCTAAACTTCAAGTCTATCAAAATTCTGACCAACCTCGGTGGCGTAATTGGCTGATGCGCAAGTTTCATGTTGAGATAGGCTGCCGAGGACAGGGAGATCGAGGCTTGAATCTCGCTCGGATCAACTGGGAGTGATTTTTTAAAATGGTTTTCCACTCTCCCTCCACGCAAATGCGGGTTCACTTCCTCTATATTCAACCCTCCCAACGCCAACCCATTAGAGTAATTAGTACCTAAGGGTATAACCCGAACGGGTAGTAATATCCGGTGCTAAGTATTATTATTAATATTAAAATAAACCTATAATTTAGAGAATAAGTTATTTCCATACAAAGGGGTCATTTCTGTATTCTGACAGAGACATCTTAACTACGGTACTTAATTATTTAATCAACCAAGCAAAATGTTATAATGGGTGCACACCTTTGTGTGTCATACAGAATGGGCTAAAAATCACTATAAGGTAATATTAAAAATATAATAAAAACATTTTTAAAGGACCCTTAAACATTCTCTATGCCTAAATGAAAATAGGCTAGAACTAATTTTATTTCACCTTATTTAATTATTAATTCTTAACAGTTAATTAAAATTTATATTGTGAGCAAGTGGGCAAGATAAAAAGAGTCCTGGTCCCTTCATAATTATATTTGTTTGTTTTTCACCACTTCTCACTAGTTTAACTAATTAACTTATATTAATTTATCAAATGTGTGAGCGTTGAAGGTAGAATTTTATAGAAAATGTACCGGTATAGGCCCGAAGAGAGTATGGGAAACCAATACTAGGGGGAATAAAACCACTTCAATACACTTGTCTAGGATTTGAATGTTCACTTTCCTATCACCAGCACACTCTAACTCGATTAATTAATAAAAACCAATGAATTAAAATAGGGTTTATTTTATTTTATTTTGAAAGCACTTATTCATTCTCAAATTGGCTAAATAAACGGGGATAAACATAATTTCTAATATATCTTGCAGGTAGTAGTCAGACCCTGATTTCACCGTCGTCAACACAAGAGGTATTCCTTAAACCAGAGCTTCCCAAGCTTTTTTTGCTTGCTTACCCCTTAGAAACCCATTTCTATAAATGGTGGCCTTAATTTTTGGCAAAATGTTTAATTACTACAGTAGTAGGCCTTGTTATTTCTGATTTATTTGTTGCATCTGAAAATAAATGGGTTAATAATGGGATTGAATTGATTTATTTTCTCTTTAACCCTTTTGCTGCGTTAATCGGATATATCCTATCTTAACATTATAGCCATTGACTGCGGAAATCGACTTCACCCCACAATGTTTAAACTTTATCTACCCTTGCTGCGACAGTCGGAAATAACCACAAGAGTGTTAGAACGCTGAATTTTTCATACTAGCATGCCCGTGTGCCTCTGACATCTGGTTTTTAATTTCGAGAACTCCAGTTACCAGCTGCTAAATCATAACAGTAGTAGCGATTGTTTACTTCCGCATTTAATTACTTGTAGCACACCTGCAATATTTATATGGCAGAAAACTTTGTTGAGGGATTAATGGATTGCTATTTTATTTTTGTTCTTGACCTATTTCCTATTTTGAAATCATGCCCAAGACAAATATATGATTTTATAGACTACACTAAACTGAGAAAAGTACCAATGTAGCACAAAATTGTTCATGTTGTGTTGATGTAACCTAATTTTCAAAAAAAATTCTTTCTATTACATTTGGCCCATAGTAGACCTGTCAAATCTTCATTTAGCAATTAGTTTGACACTATTGTGGGTTGTAAGTAAAATAAAGAATGGTTCTGATAGCAGAATAACATTGCATTTGGGTAAAATGTGACAAATAATATGTGACATATACAATTTTATCGATATAAAATATATATTATTATGCAATTTATAGACATTGTGGTGCTATATTTAATATTTAAAATGCATTACAAGTTGAAAATCACATTATTTAATCATAATCATGATCATCATGCAAATTTTCAGATTTTGAATTTTTGACCTATAGTTACCATTTCTGAAGGTAAGAAGTAAAAATTAATTACGCAGCGAAAGGGTTAAATCACAGTATACAGGGTATCCGGAAATTCGCAGATACGGACTGTACCACATGATTCTATGCCCCAATTATTATTATTATTATTATTATCACCGCGTCTTACTACCCGTTCGGGTTATACGCACTCACGCTAATGTGCAATGGTAGGGTGATTGTGAGATGAAATGGAGGACCTACAGTTTAACGTGGGATCCGAACCACGGTGGAGGCCTGGCATTCCACACATTCACAAGTTGTGATTAATACACGTCTTGACAGAGGTGAAGGAAGGGTTTGGCAATCAGATAAATCTGTGCTGGGACCGAGGATTGAACCCCGGACCCCCAGAACAGAAGTCCGACACCTTACCCCTAGACCACCAGGTCACCTTCTATGCCCCAAACTAAGTATAAAATACTCTTTGTTAAAAGTACTTTTAGCCCTCAGTTCCTGAAAAAACTACATGAAAGTTTTGAAAACAGTTGAAGAAAGAGGCTATGTGGCAACGCTGTGCCTTACCTTATGAGTCAGTGGTAAGGCATGGTGGTAGGTGAAGAGTTGAGCTCAGTAATGTCAAGTAGACCATGGGAGTACACACACATAGAGTATTGGGACATGGCAATGGCCATGGGTGCATCAAACAGCCAAGCTGGACCTGTGGCACGGTTGTACGCCGATCACTGTCCCAACAGACGGCACCCAAGTGTAAATGTGTTGTAGTTGCGGTGCCAAGAGACTGGTCAAATGGGATGAGCACAGCGGGTGGATTCAGGACGGCCACACAATGTGTTGACACCAGATCTTGAGGATGCTCTACTAACTGCTGTCCAACAGGCACCAACACACAGCACACATGACATTGAAGTCAGCGGTACACCAGGTATAGCATGAAGAGGGCTACCAGCCATACCATTATGCTGCAATGCAGCATCTGCTGCCAGGTTATCTTCCTCGCCGTGTAATTTTCTGCGAGTGGTTTCTGCAACAACATGAGGCGGATCAGAATTTTGTCAGTCACATACCGTGGACCGATGAAGCTTGTTTCACATGCGATGGTATGACTAACTCTCACAACTACCACCTGTGGGCACCTACTAACCCGAACGCCACTCGATTCCATGCCTATCAACAGCGATTCAGCATCACTGTATGGGCCGGTATTGTTGGGGATATACTTGCGGGCCCCTATTTGATACCGGAGCAGCTGAATTCACAGTATTATCGTTTCTTCATTGCCACCATCTTACTAAAACCTGCTTGAGGACGTTCCATTACCTGTGTGCCAGGATATGTGGTTTCAGTGTGATGATGCCCCAGCTCACTATGCAGCAACAGTGCGCCGACTGCTACACTACACCTACACCCACAAGTGGATTGTTCATGGGGGGGCCTGTGGAATGGCCACCAAGGTCATAAGACCTTACACCACTATATTTATTTCTGTGGGATCACCTAAAATCTCTGGTTTACCTACCAGACGACCTGCCGCAGTCAGCCGAGGATATTGTGTGGTCAAGCTATCACCACAGTTGACGTCCCCATGCAACGCCACATGCACGTCACATGCATCAAATGTGTGGAAAAATGCATTGCTATGCGTGGAGCACACTTTGAGAACCTTATGTGAAGGTTCGACAATATTACAGCTGATGTAACGTGCTGTACTTAAAGTGGAATAAAGTATTTTTCTGTAATTTCACGTCATTTTTCTCGAAAACTAAGGGCCTAACGCATTTTTACCAAAGAACATTTTCTATTTAGTTTAGGCCAGAGAATCGTGTGATAAAGTCCGTATTTGTGAATTTACGGACACTCTGAATTTAAAAATTAGTTCTATAATTTATTAATTATTATAATGACTTGATTTTTTTGATTTGAAAACAATATAATGTAGATTTTTAAACATACTTTAATCTAAAATTTAAGAGTCATATTTCATTTAAAATCTATTTTTTAATAGTTGTGCGAATAACCCAAACAGGTAGTAAAACACGGTGCTAATAATAATAATTTAACAGCTATAATACATAGTATTTATATTTTTACTAACATAATTAAGTTTTAAAATGATATATTTACTAAACCCAAGCTCGAATTGATACTAGAGAGCTTCGGATCATGAAAAGCTGGCTCAAGTTCGACTATAAGGAAATTATCTTGTTCTAGCAGACCCCTAGAATTGACATAACAAACAAGGGAGAGCTGACACCCTTCACGTTGACAATTAACGAAATTTTAGAAAGAAATTCTCACAAGCCACAAGTTTTACAGACATATTTTCGTCTTTATACCCGTGCATAGGCCCCGGATATTGTGTGTGAATTAAATTTTGAACATGTGCCATTCACAGTATTGATCAGTTAGTGGGTTACAAAGAAGATAATCTGTTATGCCTGCATCAAACATGGACACATTATGTAACATGTGGGTTACTGGCAAAACTGGCTTCACATTCTCATAACTTTTCTTAGCAAAGATAACTACCGTCACATCTTTTGTAGCCAAACTGTAGGCTATCAACATCATTCAATAAACATGTCTCGCATGGGACATCAAGTCCCATTATGACCAAGAGACACATAGGTGTCAAAATGACATCAGCAACAGTTGTGTCAGAAATTACATTAGTGACAATGATGGAGGGGATAGGGGGGTGGTATTTTCAATTTGGTTGTATTTTTAAACTACAGTAAAGGAAAGTGATATTCTTTAAATTGAAAAATGACACTTAGACACTTATATTGAACCCGTGACCATTGGCTTAATATATCAATGCTCTGACCACTGAGCTAGCCAGGAGTCGTCCCTTGCCTAGGGTCATTCTTCACTCATATTTTAAGGCAGAGTCTGTGATGGACATGTGGATATCGTCAGCTACATAAGTGTGATCAATAAAGATCATGAGCTATCAGATAACACAACCTTCTTTGACTAGGAGGTCTTTATGTTGCCACTAGTACGATGATAATTGTATAAATGCTCATACCATGATGAATTAAATGGCAAAAATATTATATTTGCTAGTTACTGTTATAAGTTAGCTGGATTTAAAATCATATTCTTTAAATTGAAAAATTAACACCTGGGCATGGTGGTTAGAGCATTGGGGCATTAAGCCAAAGGTCCCAGCTTCAACTCCTGTGTCCAGGTGTCATTTTTCAATTTAAGGAATATGATAGCTAGATGTGGCTATAACCGTAACAAATCTAATAGCTTTGTCATTTAATCCATTATGGTTAAATGATATCACTAGTTTCAATTCCAGTGTTTTCTAAAGTAGGCTGCATAACCACACCAAGCTAAGTGTTTTCTTTGAGTTGAGATGGGCTCTTAAGTTTTAAATATAATTTCTTTGTATATTAAATAAAAATCTGAATGAAGAATTAAGCATGCTGATTCAAACATATGTCATAATCTCCTCCTCCCTTCTCACCCTTTTTGTATCCTTGTATTATCGGGTTTCATAATGACTACATATGTTTCCCCATCAAGCACATACAGTACTATCGTTTTTTAAAACACCAAACATAACTTCTCATTAATCAATTTAATGAAAAATGGTGTTTCGTTCCTCCGTACTTCAACCTAATTTGTCTGAAAAATTGGAAATTTCTTTTGTAGAACCTTAAAAATTAATAGAATTAGGTACTTTAAAATTAGTGGCAAACCTTATGTATAAAAATCAGGTTTGATACTAAAAATATGTTTGCAGTAAAAAAAAAGTCAAGTGTACTCTTTCTATAAGTTTTATTTTTATTGACTTTCCTTGGCCTTAAATATTGTGGAAAAACAAAAAATTTATTCCGGAAAACTTAAAAGGTAACTTTGTATTAAAAAATAGTGACAACCTTATTGCAAACATAATCGTGTAGCAAGGAAAGAAAAAATACAGGATATTTTTAATTACTTTATTTGGCTATTTTTTTTTTTACAGATGGATGAAATGGCTCCACTATCTTTCCCAGTGCTCGGGGAAGTAGAGAATGAGAATGCTATGGTGATACATGTAAACTCAGACACGGTCACCCAATGTGACCTTGGCTTGCCGCTACCTCCGCCCCTGCCCTTTGATGATACAATTAACGAAATAGTACACTCAGATAATTCAGCATCACTAACTCACCTTGACTTACAGGTAACCATGTTTCCAGTTTTTCCTATTTTAATTAATTTGGATCAAATCCACTATTTTACACATTTGAATCTTGTAAAAAATTATGAACATAAGAGGAGATAGAACTGTAGTAGAATAATAATTGAAAATCAAAATTGTAACTAAATGTTCACACGTTTTAATATCATATTCATACACTAAGTTTTAAAAGTGCTAATTTGTTTTAATAGTAAAATATTAAATCCTCGAATATTCTTAAGGATTCAAGGATTTCTAATTATATCAATTCTTTAACCAATCCTTGAAAATGAAGCCATAACATAGTTATAATTCAAAATAAACTAGCAACTCATACTTTTGGACTATGCTAGTTAGTTTTTTTAAAATTTGTTAAACAGGATGTGTCTTGAAGGTGAACAAAGATATTTTTACATTCAATTAATAATTATTTACCATCTACATAAATACATTGTGTTTCATTATCTTTGTAACTTAACAAATCTAGAGCCTACTTCCATTGATGAATAATTGAATATTTATTTTATATTTTGAGGTATTTAACGTGCACTTTCTGAACTGACTGATTATATCAGCACATGACTAATAAACCAACTTAAATCTAGAATAGACACAACATCCAGCCCCCTGCCGTTAGTTCATCACTTTGTAAAAGGAGAAACCCACATTTTACCAGTGACAACTTTTTCGGCCATGCCGGGAATCTAACCCGGGACTATTAGCTCACTCGACGAACAAGCTACTGACTGAGCTAAGGTGTCAAACAATCGATTATTTAACTCAATAATTTAACTTGATTTGTTTAAAGCACTGGGCTAAATCATAGATGCACTTAAATAATAATAATTATATTAATCCTTAAATAATAATAATTATATTAATCCTTAAATAAGCTTGAGCAAGACTGGTGGTTTAGCCTAGTTCATCAGAAGTTCTTCCTCAGAAATCAAGAGTAGACTTTGGTAAAGTGTGCTTTAGTGGTTTTTACCTTTCTTATTCCTACCCTATTAGTGTTATTTTTTAGCACCACATCTTACTACCTATTTGGCTTATATGCTTATGTACTAATTACGTTAATGAGCTAGGGATGAGGAAGATTGAATTTAAAAGAAGTGTGCCCGCATTTGTGTGAGGAGAAAGAAAGAGTGGGAAACCATTTAGGAAAATACCACACTCATTACACCCGACTGGGATTGTACTACAATTCCTCCGTCATCGAGAGTCAAGTCTATTGCAAAATTAGCGCCTTAAACCTTCTGGCCACCAAAGCGGGTATTGGTATTATTAAATCTTGATAGCCCAAATGGGTAGCAAGATGCGTCGCAAAAAATGTAGCTCATTAATTTAAAAATTTTAATTAATTTAATTTAATTTAGCACCGCGTCTTACTACCCGTTCGGGTTATACACTTAAGTACTAATTACACTAATGGATTAGGAATAGGGAAGGTTGAATTTAGAGGAAGTGAACCCGCATTTGCGTGGAGGGAGAGGGAAAACCATTTAGGAAAAACCACCCCCAATTCACCCGACCGAGATTCGAACCTCGATCTCCCCGTCCTTGGTGGTCTGGCTCAACACGACTGGCGCGTTAGCCAACTACGCCACCGAGGTGGGTCATTAATTTAAAAAAAAATTGTGTTGCTATACAATCTCATTGTTATTTTCTATGCAAGTCTAGCATCACACACCTTTCTTCAAGTATTGTTTGTAGACCTACATAAGTTGCCAAACAGTTTGAACTCAACAGTGCTAATGATTTTTTTTTTGTTTGCTCTTTGTGTTGTAGGATGAAATGCCAACTCTGGAGTACAGTGAACCATTAAATATTATATCCACTAGCATGGCAGACAACATGACTCGTCTGGTAAATTCAATCATGGAGGATACTGACTTGGATTCATTAAATAATCACTCTGATTCAGACCAATCCGATGGGATAGATCCAAACAGTGATCAATTGCCTATTTTACCCTCAATAAGTGAAATTTCAGAAGAATTCTTAAGCGGATCATCAAACAATGGTTTGTTTGGACATTTGATGATTCACGTTATGGATGAAAATGGCCACCCAGTCTTGTTGCCAACTGATAGCTTAGAAATTGGGGATCTTGGGCCTTCTCTTCAGTTACAATCTATGCCCAACAATATTCTAGATGAGCCAACTGATACGCCAGAAGATTTATCAATAAATCCCCCCTTTAGAACATTTGAAATAGACCCATCCCTTATAGAGGGGAGCAACCGCCAGATTTTGGATCAAGAGTTTTTCATTGAGCACAAGCTAGAAGTTCTTCACTCATTGGTCCCGATAGAAGGTCGCCAGCCAAGGAGAAGTTATGTGCTTGTGAATGAAGATACTACAGAAGATGCTTACATGTGTGATCTGTGTGGGGCCAGTTTCGAGCGTGCCCGTCAGTATTATGGCCATTTGCATCAACATACTGGAGAGAGGAAGTGGGAATGCTCGTTTTGCTTTAATAAGGTGAGCCACTTACATCACTACAATTTGGATGCCAAATAGTCAAAAGCTTGTCTTTCTAAGTAGTTTTTAACTAAACATAGGATGATATTGTTTAATTTATACTTTTTTTGTTTAACAGTTTAGGAATTTCAGTTAAATGCTTATGTATTTCCTCCTAGCCACTTCTCCATATCTACCGTATAATTGTATTAATAACTCCTTATATTCACAGGGAAAAATTATTTATAAAAAATAAAATAAAAGTATTTAATATGATCTGTCACATTTAGGTAGCAATCATTGGGCAAAATAGGATTTGTCTTTGAATTTCAATTAACTAGGATTCATCCTTTATTATTTTCTCTTAAGATAGAATACAGGCAGGCAGATGATCATGAAAATTATCTTTCTTCAGTTTGGAACATGATTTTGTTGTTGTTACTTCCTTTATTTTTATTTATATGACTTTTTACAATATATTTATTCGAGGATATATATATATATATCCTCAATATAGATATATATATATATATATATATCCTCAATATAGATATATATATATATATTGAACACTTGCAATTATTTTTATTATTAATTATGTGTTTTGATAGTCAATGTATAGATACTGTTAATTTATATCTCAGATGAATCCCTAGATCTACTTTGTGCTAGCTGAGTTGTTTTCATGATGAAAAATAGTTTGACTTTTAAGTACCGTATTTCACTGCATAGTTGTGGCATTATTTATACTTATATTGGGAGAAATATTAGGGTGCAACCATTATGATAAGCTTTAAAAATAAATTTTTTTTTTACCAATACTGTATTGGCCTGAATATAATGCGATGTTTTTCTCCTAAAATTATCCTTTCAAAAACTGTTCTGTATTATATACACTGCCTAACATTTTCCATTGAAAAACGCCAGATTCCAAGGTATATTTTTTAGCACGCTGGACTGTACTACCGGTCCAGTGTGCTCGTCTATAAATAGACTGAACGGCAAAACAAAGAGAAAGAGGGAGCTACCACGAGCAAAAAGGTAAAAACGAAGAGGAAAATTTCCCCCTTCCCCTTCATTCCTTGAGTGCAGCTGCTCTGGCTGGAGCAATGTTGCGAGTCTAATAATAATCTCAAGGTCGAAACAACTGGTAATTGTTTTCACATGCGCCTAGCCGAGCTGTGTGGTTTGTAGGGGGGAGTGGGCAGGCAGGCGAAATCATTCACATGATAATACTCGAACCTTCCCGCGCGAGCTAAACTAGTGAACGTCTGCTTGTGATACATTACCGTGAGAAGTATCCCCCCCCCCCCCCCCCATTATGAGTAGTAAATATAAAAACTCAGACTGAGAAACATAATGCGATGAAACCATTTAGACCAACTTTTTGGACTGAAAAACAGGGTGCGACCAGACCATTATGCCGTAAAATACGGTATGCTTTCTAAAAACTAATCAAAAAAGTTGTTTCTTTGTAGTAATCTTAAGTTTTTAGCTAGGAAAAAGTAATTTCATAAATGTCTAATTTGAAGAAATAAAATTAATAGGCTATATGATTGGAATCCAGTCAGGGTGGACTAAAATTGTATTGTTTACTGATTTTTGTTAGAATTTACTAATTAATATTAATTTAAATATACTTTAAAAATGGCATTTGGACACACAAATTGAACTTATGTCTACGTTTCAATTATTAAACTATTGACTATTTAAATGAATATAAATTAAATGGCCATGATCCAAATTAATGATTATATTAAGAGAGTTAAACTAAATTAGGATTAAAATAACAGAAATTAATAAATATTGATACTTAAGTTTTTTATAGGTTATGAAATGGTAGATTACTTATTACTCTATGGCGCTAGGAACTCGAAAGTTCATTGCCGCACTTAAAAAAGTTTGCCTTCCTATCCCTATCTTGAGTTAGTTCTATTCAGTCCACCTCATTACATTCTATCCTTATATAGAGCTAGTTATATCCAGCGCACCTCATTACATCCTATCTCTATCTAGAGCTAGTTCTATCCATCCCACCTCATTACATTCCCATCCTTATCTTGTGCTAGTTTTCTCCATTCCACCTCATTACATCCTATCCTATCTTGTGCTAGTTCTATCCATCCCCCTGATAATCTACCCTAGTTTGAGCTAGTACTATCCAGTTCACCTCAGTACACCCTATCCCTATCTTGAGCTAGTTCTATCCAGTCCAGCTCATTATATCCTATCCTTATCTTGAGCTAGTTCTAGCCAGTCCACCTTAATACACCCTCTCCCTTTCTAGAGCTAGTTCTATCTAGTCTAAAATTAATAACAGCTTCGGCTATTTGATTCTTATTTACTATCCTTGTAGTTATAATAATAATAATAATAATTGTATGAGTGGCAGTAATAAGCCAACTACCGAGTCGAAGATGGCTGCGTTATCTGATGGCTCGTGAATAAAGCTGACGATTTCTGCACGTCCATCATAGACTCTACTTTAAAATATGAGTGAAGAATGACCCTGGGCACGGGACGACTCCTGGATAGCTCAGTAGTAGAGCATTGGCGTACTAAGCCAAAGGTCCTGTGTTCGATTCCCGTGTCCAGGTGTCATTTTTAAATTTTCATAATATGTTATCTAGATGGTGAATTCCTCTCTAAAATTAATAACAGCTTCGGCTATTTGATTCTTAATCTGAATAAGCTTAGTTTCAGTAACAAAAGTAATATTGTTAAAAACTCAAGTTACTATTTTGATTTATGGCCTTGTCTAAGCTAAGTCAAGCTTTTCAGAATATATCCTTACAACTTTTTTTAGTGACTTAGTAAAATGGTTTTTGATAAACCAAAGGCATGTATGAATTAATTATTTAATTTAAAATGGCTAAGATAAAAAATGTTGAAACCTAAAATGTATTGGAATAAAGTTAATAAGTATTATAAAATTTGTTAAACAATTATATAATCAAACATATACAATGTATCATGTTATTTCAATGTTAGTTAACACTTCCTTGGATTAATTTTTTAATCACTTCTTTTGTTCTTATAATATGCAATTGTAGCCAGATTTGGTTAAGATTATCAATACTAAATTATTTTTTTTTAATTAAAAATGTTTTCCTTTAACAAAATTATTTCTTGGTTAATTAAAATTATACTTAGCTTGTTGCAAAAGAAAGCAAGGTATGCTAGGCAAGCTTACTCCTAAGCAATAATAACTAAATTTGTGTGAAATGTTTTTAAAAATAATTATAATGTGAAAAATACTTTATTTGTTACAAACAGGTTTTTCGAAATCACTCTCTTCTTCGTTCTCATGAGAAACAATTTCATTTAAATCTCCGTCCTTATTGCTGTAAAATGTGTGGAGCTCGCTTTGATCGATTATCACAGCTGAGTTACCATGAGCGACGGGTTCACAACAATGAGCGCCCACACGTTTGTCAGATTTGCTTCAAGCCTTTTTTTAAACGGTCAGACTTGAAGGCACACCTCACCATTCACCTGGGGATCAACAAGTGCATCTGTGAAACATGCGGTCGCAAGTTCAACCATGTGTCTAATCTGATAAGGCACACACGAATGCATTCAGGTACATATGGCAGTATAGTATTCTAGTAGATTGTTGCAGCAATGGCTTCAGATTATCGCATGTGTTCAAAAAATTTTATTGAGGAAAGCTCTATAGAACGAGGCCTTAATAAACTTTCTAGTTAAAGGTTTACTCTTCAAAAGCTATGAACTTTACACACATTTTTACCTCTCAGTGCTTAATACCAAGCAAAGCGTATATTTTACCCCCTCACACAACAATAACCCCTCTCCCAGCTTCTGGTGGTGGATCAATATAAATAATTTATTAGCGAATTAAATTAACAAAAAAGAAATATTTCATTTGCCGATATATACTCATACACACATTAGAGTTTCCATTGTGATGTAAACAAATAATTACTGTACAGATGAGCCACTGCACGCACACACAGCAGAAAAGCTAGAAATTAGCTAGGATTTTTTTTTTTTGTTGGAAGCTACTATTTTTACAGACATCCTGGTTGTAAAATGTAATAGGCTTACCCTAATTGAGTACACTGACGATAGCTTGCAGGTTACATCATATTTGAATCATGCAGCTTAGATTTCCTGACATATAGCATAAACTAAGGGTACAAAACCCATTTTAAGTAAAAATTGTGTAATTTTTTTTCAAGCAAATTTCAAACAAGTCATTAAATATATTAACTTTATAATCTATCGTGTAGATCCCTTTTATGATTTGAACATTAAGGGCTGATTTTAGAGTGCACTCTTAAATATAGTACAGAGTTTGGTCAAAAATAATAGCAAAGTCCTTAGAGTGGACAATATTTTGATACGCTATTTTGAATAAAATGCAGTTATGATGTCCTCTAATTTTGTCAAATATTGGTCTTCGGGATGTGTTTGATAAAGATAAGTATTAAAAATTATTCATTATTAGCTTATAACTATTTATAATAAAATATTATAGATAATTCATATTCATATTAAAAAAATTAAATCAAGTATTGCACTTGAAAATCTTGAATTTGGTATAAAAATGATCTTAGAAATCCCTGGGAATGTTGAGTGTAAGCCTTCCTATCAACAAGCTAAATAGTTGTCAAGGCCAACTTTTTTATTATGATCACCACTGGCTCTTAGCAGGAAAGATATAAGCGCTGATTATTGAATAGACCATTGATTTAAATTTTGATAGTATCAGAAGTCTATTTGAAATAGTGTATATATATATATATATAAAAAACACATTTAATTGCTTTTATTTTTAATGCTATGTGGTTTTATAAATATGTGCATCAGAGGTTTGTTCTAATTCCTAAATCTCAATTTTTGAACCAGCCCAAATGCCAGTCACAATTTTTTTAGTAAAGATGTAGTATTTATCGACTCTAACTAAACCGCAGACACTGTATGAGTTTATGAATGCAGTGACATATCCCTTAACGGACACCTCTGAATAGCAGATTCTTCTTTATAGCTGACAATTTTAATCTCACCGGCAAAATAACATGGACTTTTGCAATGAACACTTTCCCAATAATAGACTTTCTCATTTACAGAAAGGACATGCTATACTCAGTTTTATCTTCTGTGGTGCTAACTGACAGCTCACAGCTGACTTCTGACAGTCAACAGTTAGGTATATACCTAAATTTTGACTGTCAGAAGTGACAACTGCTAAAGACATGGTTTTTACAGATCATATCGTTCGGCGTAGGGATACATAATTTGGTCTGGTAGCTTTTCAAAGCCGTCAGAAGTCAGCTGTGAGCTGTCAGTCAGCACCAAGAAGCTAAAACTGAGGTATAGATATGCTTATTTATGCATACAAATCTCTAAAAATCAGAAAAAAGATGAAATCATTGGTGCATATTATTCAATATTTTACTGTGGGAATGTAAGACATCCAACTGTCTCAGGTGAAGTGTGAGCAGTCCTGCCTTCCCCCTTTAGGGAAAGTTTCTAAAATAGCTTACGTATTAACAATATTACTTCAAGGTAATACCTTGCCCCCTTCCAAGCCATCAGCAGTAATTAGATTGTTGTAGTTTATATCCACAGTATATAGGTTCATATAGATTAAACTGGGTTCACACAGTATATATATATATATATAAAATTAAACTATTTTTGAAATAGTGGACACTTCTTAGTAGTGGACATTTGTTGATCCTAGAAGGTGTTCGCTTTGAAGATATTTTACTGTATCACAAATATTTTACCACTCAACTTGACACCTTTAATTGGTGGTTGGGTAATAACTGGAGATAGAATACCATGTTGTAGGGGAATGACTTTTGGTTTCTAGGTGTGAAGCCATATCCCTGCTCTGTGTGTGGCCGTCGCTTTACTCAACTGAGTGCTCTTCATCAACACAAGACCTCACACCAAATGAAAAGAAGCATTCCATGTATCTTCTGCCGAAAGATGTTCAAGTCGTTCTCTGACATGAGAAAACATGTCGCAAGATGCACAAGGACAATCTCGAGTCTATTCCAGAGAATCAAGCTAAAGGTGTAAGTACAATGACACAAACATACAAAATCGACTTTTTACTATGGTTTATTAGAATGGCCATCCTTGTGTTTCACTTTCTAATGAGGTAAGCTACAAAGTGGACAGAACCTTATTTGATACAATTTTATATTAAAATAATCATATACTGTAAATTAGTGGTGGGGCCCTATTAGTTACAATGGAGCTGTGTGTTTGAGTGATTAAACGGTCCTATATTCACTTTTAAGTTAAAATCTAACAAAACTTTGCTGTCAATTCTATTTGAAATATTATGATTCAATTTAATGTAATATCATTTGATGTTATGTTTGAAGGTTTTGAAGCTCAAAGAGAGTCCACAAAGGCGCAGCTATTACTGTAAAGTGTGTGGTGAGACTTTTAAGTTTAGTGCTTTGCTAAAGAAGCATGAAGCGCAGCATGACAATGAGACTGCCTTACAATGCAAGGATTGTGATCAGGTTAGTGTTAAGCTTTGAGGTTTTTTTTTTCAAGTTATATGCATATGTACTAATTATGCTAATTAGCTAAGGATGAGGAAGGTTGAATTTAGAGGTATTGTAACCACATTTGTGTGGAGGTAGAGTGGAAAAGCAGTTTGGAAAAAAATACCTTAGTACACTCGAACGAGATTCAAACCTCAATCTTCCTGTCATTGGCAATCTAGTCTACTGTGAGAATAACATGTCAGAATATGCAGCCACTGAAGTGGGATTAATCAAAGGTGTTTTATCTCATATTCATGGGTATTATTCTAAAAGTAAAGAAACAAGGAAAATTAACTAATAAATGCAAATTTAATCAACAAAAAGTCCACCCAGGGAAAGAGGAAACTTGTGGAAAGAATCCAATGCACAAATGTGATATTGTCTTCCTCTCTTTTGTCTTATATAATAGAAGTAGTCGTACACATTTAAACACAAATTGTGGAATTTGTATTTCACTAGAATTGTCCTGTCAGGGACTATTTAAACCCCTTTTAGCACTTGCCATACAATAACAATGACGACAATGACTCGACTAATAACTAAACCGAAATGTTAGGAGTTAGTTAATTGCCCATGAAATTGGGATAGTTCTCTTTGAAGGTAACTATCTTTTTTTATGTTTTTACTAAACAGTTTCATGATATGAAAACATTTTGTTTTAATGGTTTTTCAGGCATACGATAGTGTGGAGTATTTTAAGACTCATTCATGCCAATTTAAAGGAAATATGAGTTATTCAGGAATACCTAAGACCACATTTATGCCCACTGAGGAAGAGCAAGCCGCACTCAATTTGCAACTTCAGAATCTTTTGGATGAGCACAATAGTCTTATGGACGATCCCACAAGAGGACTCACCAGTGAAATTGTTATTTATGTTACTCGTGAAGGTCAAGATGAACCTACACAGGTTTGTTTGCTTTTCTTTAATGATTTTTATTCTAAGTTGATCCATAATTGACCTAGCAAGGAGACTAATTAAATTTTTTTAGCACCGTGTCTTACTATCTATTTGGGTTATGTACTTTTATACATTCATTACATTTTATAGCCTGTGGCCTGGTTCAAAGACTAGGACAGGCACAACATCCAGTCCCCAGCCGTTAATTCATCATAGTGAAAGGGTAATGGGTCATGTACTAACTACACTAATGTTTTAGGGATTAGGAAGGTTTAATTTAAAGGAAGTGCATCCGAATTTGCGTGTAGGGGGAGTGGAAAACCATTTAGGGAAAAATCACCCTCAGTGCACCCGACCTGAATCGAACATTGATGTCTTCATCAGTCTAGTCTATTGCGAGAGTAGCGCCTTATAGCATACAGCCACCAAAGCCTGTGACTAATTAATTAATTAATAATGTTATCAAATAATATTAAGTGGGAATTAACCTTTCATTAAGTAAACTATTTACTTAACCTCAGGTTGTCAACCACAATGTATAATTTGGGGAACTCTTGCATATGAACCAAGTTTAACCAAATCTCTACTCTTTCTTCAACATGGATAAATTCAAAAAAAATGTTGAATTTGCACATTCAATCTGTGCAGTGTTTGTGGCAACAAGGGGGAGCTTAATCCCCCTCCCTAAAATTATCAGCCCCCCCCCCACCCTTGTCCCCAAAAAATTTTAGCCGAAATATACACATCTGAGCAAATTAATGTAAAAAGCGGCATGAAATGAGCTAAGATGGTTAAGGGTAAGTGGCAGTGTCATTGCTGCGTCTAATCAAGACATGGCTGTGGACAACTCTGGTTGAAAGTAGACTTGATGGCTTAGCTCTTTAGCATGTCCACAATGATATGATTTAGACCCACAACAAGTATTTACAAACACAGAATGACCATGTAAATAATATCTTGTAGCCTATCTTTAAGAAATATTATAAAAATGTTAGGTGACCTGGTGGTCTAGGGGTAAGGTGTCAGACTTCTGTGCTGGGGTCCAGGGTTCAATCCTGGTCCCGGCACAGATTTATCTGATTGCCAAACCCTCCTTTCACCTCTGACAAGACATGTATTAATCACAATTGTGAATGTGAGGAATGCCAGGCCTCCACCGTGGTTCGGATCCTACGTTAAACTGTAGGTCTTCCATTTCATCTCACAATCACCCTACCATTGCACATGAGCGTAATTGCGTATAACCGAACGGGTAGTAAGACACGGTATAATAATAATAATAATAATAATAATAATAATAATAATAATAATAATAATAATAATAATAATAATAATAATAATAATAATAATAACAATAAAAGTAACAATAACAAAAGTAACAACAGTAATAGTGGCGGTGGTGGTGGTGGTGGTGGTGGTGGTGGTGGTGGTATGGTGTATATAATAATGATGATGATTACTCAGATATATTTGGCAGCATAATGTCAACTCCATGACTTAGTAGTTAGGAAGTCCCTTGAGAAAAGAGTAGTAAGAAATTGCTGTAACTCTAGATGGATAGTTTTAATTAACAAGTAAAATCAACTTTAGCTGCAATTCTCTAGATCTCTCTGCTTGAGAAGATGATACTGCTAAGGATGGTATTAGGTAAGATTGTGATTTCATAGATTTAAAGCTAGTACTAATAATGCTTTTTTTAAAGGGTGGTCAAATCATTTGAAAGAATACTTATTTAATTATAACTAAACCTGCTTCAGTGGCCATATGGTTTAGGGCACTACTCTCGCAATAAACAAAACATCTATAGCGGGGAGATCTAGGCTTGATCCCGGTTGGGTGTATTGAGGGGTGTTTTTCATGAATGGTTTTAAACTCCATGCAAATGCTTTTACACTCCGTGCAAATGCTGTTACACTTCCTATAAATTCAACCTTCATAATCCTTAACACCTTAGTCTAATTACTACATAGATGTATAAACCGAACTGGTAGTAATGGTGTTAAAAGAAAACTGGTAGCTAATGATCATTCACAGGGTTAGTCCTAATAGAAGAATCAAATTCAATTAAGTGAAAAATTTCAACCTAGATACGAGAATTTTTATTTCCAAGTCCAAGTAGTCATTTTTCACTTAATTTAATGTAAACATATTTAAGCTAATTGTGTGTGTCCTTGAATTTATGCTTAGTTTTAAAAGTTGTTTTTGTATGTATTTGTCTATACAAATTAGTTGTGAACTTGAAGTGTTGCTTCATTTTATGTATTATAATAAATGTAAAGTGCTTTTTGTTTGTGTTTTTATGTGTGAGTATTCTTTCACAGATTGAAATTAAACCAATATCTACTGGTCCATTTCTAAGTCCAATAAAAGATACAAATAATATGGTCAATCCTGGTTTCTATGCTGCGTCCCCAGATCCTTACAAACAGGTAATTATTCAGCTGCATTACATCCGATTTATCTAAGTGTTTTTGTGTGAGATTTTTTTAGTTTTTTAAATAGACTTTTCAAAGTTATGTGCAGCATAAGGAAAAAAAATACCACTTTTGAAATTATTTTACAGTTACAACTATTTCATATAAAATACTAAAATGTTTAACATTCTAAAAATAATTTTTCCCTTGGAAAATCTAATGAATAAAATAGGGTATGTAATTTTCATTAAATTATAGACCCACCTTGATGGCTGCATGATCTAAGGCATCACTCTCTCAATATACTAGACTGCTCATGATGGGGAGATTGGGGCTCTATCCTGGTCGGGTTTACTTAGGGTGGTTTTTCTTAAATGATTTTACACTTTCCCTCTCCACACAAATGCAATATTCCTAATCCATAACTCACTAGCGTTGTTAATACATAGGCATATAGCCCGAATAGGTAGTAAGATGTGGTGCTTAGAAATAACTAAATATAAAAATGGTCCTAGTTATTATAGTAAATATATAAGTGTGTATTAACTAAACTCTAAACAATTAAGGTCTTATCATTAGCTATATAATAATTATTTGTTACCCTGCCTCGGTGACCACATGGTCTAAGGCGCTACTCTTACAGTAGATTAGACTGCCGATGACTGGGAGATTGAGTTTCAAATCTCATTTGAGTGTACTGAGGGTGGTTTTTCCAAAATGGTTTACCACACTCCCTCTACACAAATTTGGGTACACTTTCTACAAATATAACCTTCTTAATCCCTAAAACCATTAGTACATAATCATATAACCCGAATGAATAGTAAAACAAAACTATTTGTTTATGTATTATTTTTTGGACGCATCTATTTTTTTACAAACTACACATTAAGAAATCTTCTTGTACTCTACAAACTATTAATGGATTTTAAGTGAAGGTCTTTTTCAGGATTATGATAAATATTTATTCTTTTTTGCGCCAGTTTTTGAATAAGACTATATGCTTGCAGATTGAAACCAAGCCGATAACGACTGGTCCATTTATCAGCCCAATAAAATTTATCAATACTATGGCTAGTTGTGAGTTATCTGCTACCTCGCCAGACCCTAACAAACAGGTAATCTTTCAGCTTCATTCTCCCAAATTTTAATAAAAGGTCTTTGTGTGTTTTTCTACTGGCTCTTAACTGAATTATTCAAAACTATGTAAATATTGAAGAACTAAAAAAAATAGATTTCAATTCATTTTAATTATAAGTTGCACTATTCATATTATACAACTATGTATTTTATTCTCTAAGTAATTTTTCTCAAACAATCTTATGTTCAACTTAAGGATTTCAAGTGAAGGTCCATTTCAGGATTATGATAAATATTTATTCATTTTTGTGCCAGTTTTTGAATAAGACTACATGTTTGCAGATTGAAACCAAGCCGATAACGACTGGTCCATTTATCAGCCCAATAAAATTTATCAATACTATGGCTAGTTGTGAGTTATCTGCTACCTGGCCAGACCCTAACAAACAGGTAATCTTTCAGCTTCATTCTACCAAATTTTAATAAAAGGTCTTTGTGTGTTTTTCTACTGGCTCTTAACTGAATTATTCAAAACTATGTAAATATTGAAGAACTAAAAAATATATTTCAATTAATTTTAATTACAAGTTTGCACTATTCACATTATACAACTATGTATTTTATTCTATAAATAATTTTTCTCTCAAACAATTTTGTGTTCAACTCGAATTATGAATTACACGGGGCTTAATTGGTTGGAATCTTTGTTAAAGGATTTAATTCTATGTGTAAGCTTTTTAGTTTAAAAAACATAACCCTATTATGAAATGTTTATTATTTTAATTTTTCTTGAACACTTCAAAAAATTATATTTCTCATCAATTTTAATAAATATCTTGTTTAGCACCGCATCTTGCTACCTGTTCAGTTTATGTGCTGGGGATGAGGAAGGTTTAATTTAGAGGAAGTGTACCCACATTTGCTTTGAGGGATAGTGGAAAACAATACCCTTGAAGTGTGGAAGTGCTTTATAGGCCATACTTTATACCCACTATTACATTTGCAGCGGAAACATGTATATTGAATATAAGAGAAACACATAAAATGGAGGCCATGGGAATCAAGTTTATGAGGAGCATGTCATGGGGAGAAACAGAATTAGGAATGAAGTGGTTCTCTTATAAGTGGATACAGTTGATTTCGATGATGGCAAGTATTATCAATGTTGAAAATGTTCACTATTTTGAAAATTATATAACTATTTTGGTTGTTCTAAAGTTAACATGAAGAATCAACTACACTCATAAATTTTGGCAATTAATTAAAAATAGGTTAAGCTATAAAAATATAAAATTGAATTTGGATTAAATTTAAAAAAAATGGGAAGCACCTATGGAGCTGAAGAAAATTTTCAGAAATGAATTATTTCATTTGATTTAGACGGAACACTACAATTTTTATAATTCTCCCATAGAGCATCATTAATACATGCAAATAATTTCAAAATGATTGCATTATAGTAACATATAAACAATTTTTTAAAAAAGAAAAATTATCACCAAACCTTGCGCATATGGGTGGAAACAAGACAAGAATATGGGGAAAACTTGCATTCAGGTTTAAGTATATTTGTTTTAAACACAAATTTATATAATGATTAAAATCAAAATACCTTTATGAAATAAATAATAAATATTTTCCAATTAATTTAGCTTAGATGATAACATTTTAAACGTTTTATATACAAATAATGTATTAGATTTAAAAATTACTGAAACAACTTTAAACCTTAAACGCATAACTTAGTGTGCGCACTTTGTATCAAAGATCTAACTGTTCTCTTGGACAACAAACTCTACTTTCACTATCTTACTGACCATGTAATACAACAGCCATCCAGAAACTAAGGATCATGTGTGCTTAGCGTTTGCACATTTGAATGCTCTGTCATTTCAGTGTTAGCTGACCTCATTTGTATTTTGGCTATCCAACTGAGAGTTTCTTACAGTAGTTCTATGAATTAGTGTGTTTTTATTGTGATATATTTTGATTAATAAAATAGATAGTCCCGCTGACTGCCAAGTCAGTTCAGAGATTCACTTTGCGAATGCACAAAATGTTCGGCTTACTGAAGCTCGCCATCAACTTGTGAAGTGTAAGGAGATGAAGTTATGAATGAATAAAGATAAGAAAATGATATTTAATGTTTAATAATGGCAGAACAAATATTCATAACGAGGAGCGATCTCTCTCATCACTGAGGACTTGAAAAACAAGATCGAATTAACACATTCGGCACAGCCCAGGCTCCACCATTCAAGAATTGCATGAAAAATGTCCTCAAGTTTCTAAATCTTTAATTCCAGAAATTATGAGCAAACATCTACATAATTAAACAATTTGTGCATGATTGGTGCATGCATGCTGACTGACAACCACAAAAAACAGGATATGGTTGCTGCATTGACGTTTTTGGAACATTATTGCCAAGATGGCTTTATTTTTTTGGACCATATTGTCACACGGGATGAAACCTGGGTTTCTCACTTCACCCCTGAATGCAAACGGAAATCTTGGAAAGGCATCATCCTTAATTACCGAAAAAGTTCAAGCAGAATTTATCAACATAGAAAGTCATGGCAAAAGTCTTTTTGGACAGAAAAGCCGTCTTACTGGTGGGATCCATGTCTTAGGGAGCCGATTCATATTTCGAAACTCTAAAAAAGCTATGACGAGCTATTCAAAACAAACGACAAGGTCTGCTGTCAAGCGGGGGGGGGGGGGTTCTGCTGCATGACAATGCCTACTTGCACCCTGCCGCCAGCACACATGCACTACTCAAGTGATTTTTACTTCTTTTTGGCTCTGAAGAAATTTCTAGAGGGGCAAACACATAGGGACTGATGAAGAAGGTAAGAGGAGTCGCAGGCTGGTTGAATGGTCAGGCAGTGATTTTAGATGACGAGGGGATAGTAAAACTTGTTACATGCTATGTCAAGTGTCTCAATATCTATGGGGATTATGTATAAAATAGTTTTGGATATTTATTACTAAAATCATTTAAATATTTTGATCTTTTTTGATTTATTAATTTTTAATAATAAAACCATATTTACTTTTTGAATAACCCTCAGATCTTATTCTTTGAATTTACTTGGACTTATTAAATTTATTACCTCCTCATTCACTAAAGTTGATTGTATTTTAAGCCTGTACTATACCTTTTTTAAATTCTTATTTATATTCAAGCTTGAATAAATATGCTACTGTTGTTTGGAATTCCTTTACCTCAACTGACTCTCTCAGATTGGAAAACTTTCAATGTAAATTTGTTACTGCTTGCTATGATAAATTATATCTTAACTAAGATTATTATGATTATCACGGGGCTCAAAACTTTTTATGGCTCCAAGCTCTCTTCTCATGCAGAATTTATTGTAACACCATTTTTGTTTTTAATATGTCAATGGCAACCTTTATTGTAAATGTGCCCTTTAACATTTAGGTATTTATGTCCATTCTCGGGCCTCTAGAATTCAAAAACTGTTTTTTTTTTCAGTATTTCTTACAAGCTCGGCCATTTTGACTGTTGTTTCCATAACGCAAACTCTAGATTAACCAAATTTGATTTTTATAACCAAAGAAAATTCAAACCCACCGAGTCATTTAAGGAACTCACCTATCATAAAATATATTTAGTTACCATATACATTCTGCATTATTTTTATTTATTAAATCATAGATTATTTATGATTTTAATTTCTCTTCATCACGGTATTGTTTTTAAACCTCTATTTACTTGTTTAAATCATTATTTAGCTAAAAATTGTTTTCCTATGTAATTGTTATTACATGTTGCTGTACTATTATATATTTTTCTGTGCTGGCATGTTATAGATCTTGTTACTTTTGGTCAGCACTACAAAAAAGGAATTTAAAAATTTATATATATATATCAATAACAGCTTTTAACACTATATATATATATATTAGTGTAAAAGTTGTTATATAAACAAGGTACACACGCACACACACACACACACACACACACACACACACACACACACACACACACACACACACACACACACACACACAGTGCCATTTTCAATATCTCTTAACATAAGCTAGTTTGTTATTTATTAATAATAAAACTCGGAAAAATGACTACACTTAATTGATTTGATTAGCTATATGTTAAATTCTATAAAATGCTAACAAACCAGTTTATTTTATTATATCACAGACTAATATGACATATTTTGAAGTCATTTTATAAACAGTATAATATGGTACTAATATATTAACCCACCTCGGTGGCGTAGTTGGCTAACGCGTCAGTCAGGTTAAGCCAGACCACCGAGGGCGGGGAGATCGAGGTTCGAATCTCGGTCGGGTGAACTGGGGGTGGTTTTCCCTAAATGGTTTTCCACTCTCCCTTCACGCAAATGTGGGTTCACTTCCTCTAAATTCAACCTTCCCTATTCCTAATCCATTAGTGTAATTAGTACTTAAGCGTATAACCTGAACGGGTTGTAAGACGCGGTGCAATAAAATAATAATAATACTAATATTCTTTGTCAGCTTATTTCATTCTTAATAGAATTATATGTGAAAATAAAGCCTAACTTTATCAAATTTTAACTTGTTTTCAGCTTTTGTGGTACTTAAAATATATTTTCCTCACTACATTTTTTATCAATCAGCCTACTATTAAATAACTATAGAATAATATTGAATATTGGGCTTAGCTTTCAATGCTTTCAAGATATTAAGACCAACCATGAAACTGTACACTCCTTGTATCCCATAAGATAGTGAGCTTACCTCTGGTACCGCTTATAATATGGAGCCAAAATGTTATTAGTCAAAATAATCAAATAGCCAAAGCTATTACTTATGCTATTTAGTGAGGAATTCTCCATCTAGATATCATAGCTTCGGCTATTTGATTCTTAAATATGCAGTCCCTTACAATTATAATAATTGTACAAGTGGCAACAATAAGCCAACTACCGAGTCGAAGATAGCTGCGTTATCTGATAGCTCGAGATATCAATTGATCACACATTTGTAGCCGACGATTTCCGCATGTCCATCATAGACTCTGCCTTAAAATATGAGTGAAGAATGACCCTGGGCACGGGACGATTCCTGGATAGCTCAGTGGGTTGAGCCTTGGCATACTAAGCCAAAGGTCCCGGGTTTGATTCCCGTGTTTAGGTGTAATTTTTCAATTTTCAGTTATTAGACAAGATAAAACTACTATATTTCAGGGTAAATGGATTGTACATGTTAGTTCTATATTTATGGAAATGTTTTGGGTGTGTTTCAGTGTGCTAAACGAAAACTAACTTTTGACAATCCTTCAACTGACAGTGATGATAGTAACAAGAACAAGCCTTATCGCCGTCCTCTACAACTTAATGTCCATGCCATAGTCAGTGATTCAGGATTATCTTCACTATCCAACCAACAGAACTACCGGCAAAATAATATATTTATAAGTATGCTAGTTAATTGTTAATGGTTTTATTACATTTATAGAGATGCCAACATACGTGAATTTTCCAGAATTTCTATGGATATTGGAAAACTGCCTAAATATGATTTTTTTTCTATTTCAAATGAATTTTAGTAATCTCATATTATGAAAAGATTCCAAAATAAATTTGATTGAAGCAGCTTGGTGAACTTCTCATTTCAGATCAATTATTATTATGATAATCTTAAAATTGGTCATTTACACAATACATTCAACATATTAGGAAGGAAATTACTTGTAAACGCAGCCTTATAGTACTTTCTATCTATGATATTTCTGCCACCCAGTTGAATACCATTTTGAGTGAAGTTCTATGTAGTTATTTATTTTGAAAAATCTAGTGACTAGGTTAATGGGTATAATTTTATGTAATAGTGTAGATATTTTTATTAATTTTGTGAAAATAAAAACCTCTCAAGGTTTTTTTTTTTTGTTATTAAAGTAAACTGACTTGTTTGTGTGTGTTCATACAAATATTTTCTTGAGTGCAAAATGTCTGCCAAGAAGAATATTTTTTTTTTTACAAAAGAAAACAATAGGGAAAACATCAAGATGATTGATTATATTTTGGCTTTACATTTAAAATTGATTACTTAGCAGTATTTACTTTAATGTAGTTTGGCATCTCTACTCTCAGCATAAAATAAAACCATTATATTTCACAACTTACTAACTTACTTTTATTTGATGCCCTGAAGCTTCTATACCAGTGTGTTCATGCTAAGAGGGGAGAAGTGTTGTGAGTGTATTGGCAACACTGGGGTTTTGTGCAGACAACGCCTCTCAAGGTTATATGGGTCATTCAGTGTCAAGATTCATTCTGGTGAATAAACTAAGGATTACTTATGTATTTGCAGCAAAGTTATGTTAATTACACATTAATATGAGGAATATTTTTATTTTGCTAAGGTATAATATTTTATATAAGATACAATCTATTTCATAAATATCTGTGAAGTAAGTTTATTTAGTTCAAATCGAAGCAAATATTACTAGTGAATTTTGAATAATTATTGAATCAAATTATATCCTAGTTAAATATATTAAAATTATAATTTTAATCAAAGAGTCACATTATAAAAAACACACCATTGGATTAGTTTTGGTCCCTAGTCCTATAAGTTATCATGTATAAATAAATGTAAGTTCTTCAACCTGTCCATGCAATAATAGTTCATCTTGTCAAAGTTAAGTTATGTGGTAAAGAGGACAATATGTTGTGATGTTTATAAACTATTTCACTATAAAGGATGTTCCCGGGTTAAAATATTAAACTTTGGGTGGAAGGGGATCAATAAATTAACTCAAAATATCTTTTGGAGATTTGCTCATTTTAGTTTCTTTTTTACGCAAACAGTAAAAAACTAAATCAAAACACGTTTTTCTGTAGAGGTCCTTGGCAATGGTTTAATATTAATTTTCCTGGAAGTTGGATTGGTCATGCTGGCCCTTTAGCTTGGCCCCTACGATCACCTGATTTAATGCCATTATATTTTTTTGTATGGGGAACTCTCAAGCCATGTATGAAGTTCCTGATAACGACCTTTATTCCTTATGACAATGGATAACACAAGCATGCGAAGAAACAACAGTTTGCACAATATCAGTCAGCAATTCGTTCTGTCATTGATAGGTTTAATGCTTGTCTCTGGCTGGAGGCCGTCAATTTGAACAAAGTAAATACTTTTTTTTTTTAAACCTACCTATTTAGTTTTTACTGGATTAAACAGTGAACATAATTTGGTTTATCCATGAAAATCACATTACAAGATTAAATATATTTAAATATTTGTATAATCAGATCCTAAACATAACCATAAGATTTACCAACCCAACTAATATATACATATGAAATTTTAATTTTTGTTTTCTTATTCATACATAACATGTGTACTCTATGTAATATTATGAAATATTACTTGCCAGGTACTATTGGAAGTAGCTCTACCACTGATACTAAATATGACTCTCAAGCATCAGACACTTTGGCTCTAATGGAGCCAGACAATCAAGAGAAGGAAAATATTGAAAAACCTCTCAAAGATTCACTTAAAACTGAAGAAAATTGTGATTCAAATTTCACAATCTAGATCACATTTACTGCTGTCCAGAATGCTCAAAGACTTTTTTAAAAAAGAATAACTTCAATCAACACCTAGGTATGTTTTAGTTTAAATTTTATATAATCATCTTTTATCGATGATATTTAGCATATAATTATTGAAACTTTTATAAAGTATATTTTAAGATGTCTTTCATAATAATGTTGAATTTTATATAGGCTTAAAAATCTTATATATACTTTCATTTATCATATTTAATGTTTAAGGGGATTAGTGCGTATTATAAATTGGTCATGGGCCGAATTGAGCTCCGAGTAAATATGATAAAACTACTCCCTCCAAGAACCCTTTTCCCTCCTAAAACAGAAATATATTCTATCAAGAAGTCGAATTGAAATATTTACACGTTGATCTTTAGCAAGTTATTAAGTCAAATATAAAAAATCAAACACTTGCAGTTAATAGGTTTGGAAGATTTGATACATCTAAGCTCATCAGTTAGCAAGGAAGGCCAAAAAAGAGATGGGAGGAACAGATAACCGAAAGTGTTCAAGTGAGAGAGAAGAATAGAAGAAATTAAAGGAGGAAGAATGGTGGAAGGATAGGGGAAAATGGAGGCACTTTACAAAACTGACCCGGCCACAGGCTGGAAACAGTTGATGATGTTGAGTTTTTAAATAAAATAAAACAAAGAATTAAAACATACTTTATGAAATAAAAACACAATTAGAAACAGTTATGTTGAAAAAAAATTGATTTTCTCAAAATATTTCGATGCATGATTCTCCTTAGAGGATTTAATGTAAATTAAACGTTTGATGAATTTGAGTAGTCACATAAAAAGATGGGCAATTCTACAAGCTCACAATGTTCTGAAAATATATATTTGAACATCGCTTTCTGAAATAAGTTTTTAATAATAATAATAATAATAATAATAATATTAATAATATTATTTATCGTTAAAGTTAGTTAAAATTAAAGTTTAACTCAAAGTTAAAGTTAAAGTTTAACTCAGAGTTAAGTTTAACTGGGAGTTAAAGTTAACTCAGAGTTAAAGGTAACTGGGAGTTAAAGTCTACTGGGAGCTTAGGTCAACTGGGAGTTAAAGTCAACTGGGAGTTAAAGTCAACTGGGAGTTAAAGTCAACTGGGAGTTTAGGTCAACATCAACTCTGAGTTAAAGTTAACATCAATGTCAAAATTAAAGTTAAATGAACCATTTATTAAACAATTTTTGATTCTATGCACTGAGGTTGATCTTTACTCTCTGCATCTAAAGGCGTTTTTAATAAAGTCTTCTTCATTCTTTCTTTGGGTGATTGTTATTAGTTCCTTAAAATTCAACATATGTATCTTAGCTCTAAGATGGAAATGTAGCTTGCAAATAAAAACTAAATTTATTACCTAATATAAAATTAAATTTTCACAAAGGCTCAAAAAACATGTTGCTCACTATACTATAATTTTGTGAACACACAAACATGTTTTTATACCTTCAGACACCATACTTATACTCAACTTAAAATCACTCACTGGTTTTCACACCACTTAACCCTGTTTTCCAAAGGTACAAGTTTTGTCTTGACTTGCGAATCTAGTTGTTTTTAAGCTGGAAACGACAAGCTACAGGAATCAAGCGACTAGTGACTAGTGAACTACGGTCAAACAACACATGCTTTGGACCACAGTTATAGGGGCGTAGCTTTACAAAACAAAACATCTGTCAAATTGTCAGCCATTTTCTTTGATTTTTGAAAGAAATAAAGAACATGAATGGCTTTTACTACCCTACGGTTGTTTACAGAATCACGCTTTAACATGTTTTGTAAGAGAACTCAAATTTTTTTAAATGAATATTTTTATTTTATTTCCGTTTTGTGCCTGTTTCACAAAGAGACCAATCTTGTCAACTGATAAGAGACTAGTGTAGCCACAACACGTAACAGGTGTAGCCACAAGTGACTGAGCTAGTCATGACAAGCGACTAGTAGCTGTAAATATGGTTTCTTAAAGATAGCTAATTGACTAGTTGCTTGTCATACCAAAATTATGCTAATTGACAAGTGTGGCAGATGTTCGAGTAATAGCTGCTCAGAAAAGTTTGTGTTACAGAAAATAAAAATAAACAATAATTATGGCTAGGATGTTTATGGCATCTTTTATTTATTCTAAAATTGATTTTGATACTGAGCAAGTAATAAACATTTTTTCAGCGGCCTGATTTACAAAAATTGTCAATATCTTTTGGTTTGTGAAACAGTGCCCAGGACCACATTTTTCCTAAACTGGACCAAAACAAAGATGGTTGGTCGTCAAAGCTCATCCATGCTTTTAAATATATCTAAGTTGGTAAAAAGATTAAAAGTTAGTTTTATAAAAATGTGAATAATATTTCAGGGACTCATTATGTGGACCAACAAAAGTTTATTTGCAGTGTCTGTGGTCTTTCGTTTGCATGGAAATCCACCATGAACAAACACATGACAACAATCCACAGTGACTACCCAATACCAAAGCTAAGTTGTGAAACGTGTGGCAAGCAGTACTCCACTGCTACTCAAGTTCAGGTAGATGTTCTCCAACATTGGCTTATATCAAAGATGTCTTTATTTGACTAAGTATTTGTAACATCTTACATTCTACTCTAAGGTAGTGTATCCCAATCTTTCGCCAGTTGTGTACACCTTTTGAGGCCATGATATACACAATGTAATCCTTCCAGCGCCTTATAAATTAAAGGGAACTAATATCTGCTATCTTATAAAATATAAACATTCACATCAAACTTAAGTATGCTTTAAAGTCAACCTCGGTGATCTTGGAGTAAAATGCTTGTTCAGGACCCGATATTTTTGGGCTCAAACCCAGCCTGGGTCGATAGATTTTTCTTGAGTACCCAAAAATTCGTAACACATCTTGCTTTAGTGGGGAAGTAAAGCCTTCGATCCCATATCGATTGTGGCATATAAAAAAAACCTGGAAGTTATTTAAAAATACCTTCCCAGCAAAATTAGTAGGTCCTTTCACTCTCGTTCATAGAAATTCTTGTGTGCTGATATAATCAGTTGGTTCAGAAAGTGCACGTTAAATACCTCATATAAATGAAAAAAAGAATTAAAAATAGTTTTTTAAGGAATTAGCTAAATAAACCTGTGACAGGGGTAAAGAAAGGCTTTTAAAAGTCCTTTTAATTATGTCAAAACTTGCATTAATTGGTCCATCTGACTTAATTACTTCAGGTTAATGCTGGTACTTTTTTTAAACTTTACCTTTCTCATCATATCCTTTTAATCAATTAATATAAGCTGTGGATGCTATATCAGACCAAGACAAAAAGATAAGAAAATAATCAGATAAGGATAATATTTATAACAAACCAAGGTTTCACCAAGTTCATAAATTTATAATGGAATCACACTTTTTAGTAGGGAAATAGTTAAATGATAAATATAGAAGCAATTTCAATGAGAGCCACTTAAGTGGTTGCATAATATATGATGTTACTCTTACAAGACACTGGGTTGCTGATGACGGGGAGATGTGGGTTTGAATCCTGGTCGGGTGTACTAAAGTTACTCTCCCTTCATACATTGGTGCGTACATTTTCTCTAACTTATAACCTCCTTCAACTCATTTGCCTGAACAGCTAGTAAAGCATGGTCAAAGAAAACCCAATAATGATGTTATTATATAATTTTAATACTAAGCCACTTTTGAGATTTCATTTTATTTTACTCAACAAAACACAAACAAGAAACTCATAATTGGGCATTTCCTTATTTCAGGATCATGTAAGAAGGGATCATAATAAAGAAAGACCTCATATGTGCAAGACATGTAACAAGACTTTCTACAAGAAATGTGATCTTAAAATTCATGAAAGGTAAAACTTATAAAAAAAATTGAAAAATGACAACATACTTATAAGTATCAAAGTGTAAATTCTTATGTTTGTGAACTAGTGTAAGCTTTACTCCACTTGATTATATTTTTGTGTTGCATTCTTTTATCTTACAACGTTTTGTTAGTTATTACAACAACAAAAAATTCACAAACTTGATTTAAATACCATTGCTTGAATGTAAGCACCCGCTTTGGTGGCCGCATGGTCTAAGGCGACACTCTCGCAATAGACTAGACCGCCAATGACTGGGAGATTGGGGCTCAACCCCATTCGGGTGTACTGAGGGTGGTTTTTCCTAAATGGTTTTCCACTCTCCCTCTGCTCTAATGCGGGTACACTTTTTATAAATTCAACCTTCCTATTCCCTAACACATTAGCCTAATCAGTACATAAGTGTATAACCTAGTAAGATTCGGTGCTAGTAAAATATTAAATGTAAGCGCCCAACATAAATAAACTTAAAAACTCAATTGATTATTACATCCACAGTGCATTAATTAATAGGTTTATTTTATTATTCTAGAACACATACTCAGGAGCGGCCCTACATCTGTGAGACTTGTGGCAAAAGATTCTATCACGTATCCCATATGATCCGCCATGAGCGTGTCCATACTGGGTTGAAGCCCTACAGCTGTGATGACTGTGGTCGACAATTCACTCAATCCAGCTCACTTAAATACCACAGGCAATTTATTTTACATTTCCAAGTCATATCTATTTTGAGATAAGGAATAAAACCTTCACCCCATCCTATATATAGTAATAATCCTAAGAGTTTTAGTGACAGGGGAAGATAGTTAAATGAGGCCTTGATTTGATCCACTATGCTTAAAATATTACAACTTTTGGAAGATTTGACTGAAATGACACAGCACATAAATTTGTCCCTAATACAATTAAAAGTTGGAAAATATAAAATATGTGGTCATCTTATTTAAGTTTCAACATTATTCAGGGCCAGCATGTCGGACTGGCTTACTCATCTTTGACAAGGGAGGTCTCAATCGTGAGTAATATGTGAAATTTTCCCAATAAGTGTCTTTGAGTGTAATTTCCCTATGGTCCAAGAAAATAATGGTGAATTTGCTTTAAGTTCAACTTCCTCTTTAAATCAAAACTAATTGCGGACAACCCTAATGATCATTTAGAGGTACATAATTGGAAAAACATTTAAATTTGATGTCATTAGACTAAATAGGGTATACTTCTTAGAATATTATTAATTTTGTATATGTGATGCTGCAAAAAATTGCTATAAGTAATAACTGATTTATTAAATATATATATATATATTTAACTAATGAATGTTATGACTGCTTAAAAAAAAGTAAAAAAAATACTGTATTAGTTCATACTACTGCCATTGATCCGTGAAGACTGAGATTCAACTTTAGGTCCTTGTTCTAGTGGTCAGAGCTACTGACTATAGATCCAGAGGTTCCGGGTTTGATTACTGCTTCCAAAATTTATCTGTGAAGCAGTGGGTCTGGAATGGAGTCAGACTCGGCCTCATGAGAACATATCAGGGTGGTTTGAATAACGAAGTAGCATCTCCAATTTAGAAAACTGAGATTAATGGCTGAAGGGCTCGTTGTGCTGATCACATGACAACCTCTTTTAGCAAATGTTGGCACTATAATTCCTAACGACGGTGGCCAAACGATATGGCTTGCTTCCGATCTAACTTCGTGGAGTTTTTTTTAGTGGGTGCTTTTCCTCTTAGCTTCTTTCCTCATCCTTTTCCCCACTGTATAGAGATTTTAATAGCTTTTGTATTAAACATTTCAAGTCAAGACAAAGGTTTACAATTCTGCTATTGTTACAGCTTGTTCACTAATTAATCCCAACCTATTTACACTCCATTTACCCTTGAAGGTGGCAATCTTGCCTTGATAGATTACACTGGCCCTGTATGATAAGCTGAGCCATAGTGTAACCATGAAAGGTAAGCTTGCTATCTTTTCGGGATGAACATAGGTTACACTACCTACATAATTGATTTATATTCTTATACATATTTTGCGTACACCCACCATCTAAAAAAGCGTCACAACTTTTATTATGTATGATACCAGGGCTGGCACCCGTCTGGAAAATGGAACTGTCAGGGAAATTGGTTTGACCTGGAAAAATCGGAGAAATGTCAGGGAATTTCTCAAATTTTCTAAAAATTACTGGAATTTTAAAATATCATAATGTCAAATTTTTGAAAGTGTTTAACTATTTTGCTAACAACCTATTTTTACATTAATGTTTTTCTGCTTATTAATTGATTAATTAAAATTGCGATCGTAATTTGTGAACTTCACAGGGAAGGCTATTGATATATTGCGGAATTACGTAATCCAAGAACATCTGCGCATGTGTAAACATCAGCGTATACGCCGTGGTCACCATTATAGTTGTGAGAAAGCGTCTGCACAGCCTTCGATGTGACGCATAATACACATGCGGGTATTTTATATTTTGTATTTTTAATTCCGAAATAGTGATAAAACGGTGATTAGCATTATTTTCTTTATCATTTGTAACTTGATAAAAAAATAGGGTTTTAATTAAAACAAAATATTACCTCTTCTAAATATGGCTAAAATGACTATTCTTTAGGAGTTGGCTTTTAGTGACAAAATGACTGTCATATGTCAGAGATATACTTTACTTCTTTCAACATTGGTCTTTGGTTGAGGTAAATAAATTTCCTGGATTGAGAATTTCGATTGGTTATAGGAATATAAATAAGACAAAATTGTTATTGTACAGTTAGTACTTTTTTATATTAATAATATTGTTTAATTGATATGTATAGTAGTAGGATTTTGATTGAAAGGGTGCTTGGGAAATATTTGGTCCAAAAAGGAATAAGGCTACTGGGGAGTGTAGGAGTTTACATAATGATTTGTGACTGTTAGAATAATCAAGTCTCATAGATTAAAGTAAGTAAAAGTATGTTTTATTTTGATAGTTAATTCTCATTATAATCAACAAAATATACCTTATTTATAAATAAACGTTGGTCGATTTTTTGTTAGGATACAATTTTGTTTTATTTTGCATATGTATAATACAGTAAAAAATGCTACAATAAACTTAAAATATGTTTTTGTATTTATTTTAATATATCAAGTAAAATTTTGTAAAACACATCTTGCAAAATTTTGGTGCCTTTATCTATTACATTTACAGTATATTATCACTGAATCTTGTTTGACCAAGTCTTTTCTCAACTCATCTGACATGTGTACCTACATATACTTTCATGACAATTTGCCACCATACTAAAAATAGATGACAAATAGAATGGTTATGGGGTGGGTATAGTTTGGTTGTATTTGCCACATCACCATGAGGAATAACATCAACAATCTCATGCAGCCACATTACCCTAATACTTCATCAAGAGTTGACGTTGCTCAACATTTGTCCTTTACTATACATAGAAACATAGAGCTCTTATTGGTGACAATAATTATTTTGAGTAGTTTTAAGGCCTGCATGTTGGTATTTTTGAACAGTGCCACTTCGAGTACAATAAGCAACCACATTTTTATATTTCAATGATTTACATATAGGGCATAATACTTTTTAAATGTAGCATAATACCAACTGTACCTTTGTATAAATGATCAGCTAAAACAGTTTTTAAAATAAAGTAAGCTACATCAGATATATTTTATCATATTTTACATATTGTAGTCAAGCAATATAGTTTTAAAAATAAATTACAGTTAATATTAATTTTTATTTCTGCTATGACCTTCTCCTTTACATGGATTAGCTATTCATTCTGTTAATATAACAAAATATATCTACAATCACATTTAACTAAAAGTTACAATTATCTTGTTAAATTTTTAATTATGTTATTTCATGTTCTTTCTTTAGGCAAAGGCATCCTCATTGTTATGAACTTCCTGGTGTGAAAGGTGTGGGGAAACCTTCAGCTCCTGCAACTGTGACATCTGGTACTGCCTAATATAGTATTTATAGTACTCAACTTTATTTCAAATCATTGTAAAATCTCTTTTCAAATCAATTCTTAAGATGTATCTATAAACTATTTTAATCGGTTTTAATTTATGAAAATGTGGCCTTTAAAAGAGTTTATTTTATAAATGGTTATTTTTTTTACATTATTTGCTAACACAGTGAAATATCTTTGTAACATACACCTTCCGGGACAAAAAAAAAGTCCATTATTTGGAAAAATAATTTTAAAATATTTAAAAATCATACTGCTTGAAAACAGTTTAACCTATATGGGCCTCTATACTGTGGATATTAACTAAAACAATATACATAATTACTGTACTTTGCAGTATTGTATGCGGGATGACTAATAAAAAAAATTGTATGTACATAGCATACTATAAATGACCTATATGACGTAAGGTAAAGAAAATAAATTATTTAATTGTGTCTAATTCAAAACTTTTCCAGCTAACCAGCAGAAGCTTTAAAGTCTCTTAACTCTTAACTTAACACTTCATTTTACACTTACTCTTTAGCAATTTCCAATGCCTTTTCATGAATTATTGTCTCAGAGAAAGGAATGTTATTGGCTCTAGCGCGACAAAACCATTCAAATGTCGCATTATCAACAGCTTGTCCTTGCGTTTTCAGAAATGCTCTTTGACTTATTGGTTGTCATTTTTGGCCTAACATTTCAAATTTAGTGGCCAAATCACAGACACTTAACTTATCTTTATCACTCACGTTCACAACTTCTTTTTTGTCTTTCAAAGTTAAGCGAATACGTTTTTGAGACATTCTAAGAACTGACAAAAGTACCACTTTAATCATTTTACAACTGAAAAGAATCACAAGTTTATTCACTAAGAGCACACAAATACAAAACATTTTGAACAACCCCTGCTAATGACTCAGAAAGGGTGGAAGCTATGACCTTGAAATACCCTAGTCATTTTTGTGTAGGCTATTTTAAAAACTTCAACTAGCGGGGGATGGCAGCACTGCTCACACTTCACTCAAGACAATGACATTCCTAACATTCCTACAACAAAATATATGAACTGGTGTTTTCAATTTTTGTCCGCTTTCTAGAGATTAAGCATGTATATGCGTCTCTAGCAGTGTCTGTTTCCGTTATTGAAAAAGTCCTTTATTGGGAAGTTGTTTCACATTAAGAGGCCATGTTATTTTCCTGGGGAAATTTAAACTATCTTCTCTATTCAGAGGTGTCTGTTAAGGGAGATTTCACTGTATATCTTACAATATTTTTATAAAGTTGCTTTTGAGAAGAAAAAGATTATTTCCCTGTTTATATTAGTTTATTATAGAGATGTTACACTTCTTGTTTTTACTAATGCTCTATTTTTTTATTAAATTTCAATCTTGTTACTGATTCTTACACATACAATATTTCTGAGTGTGACATTTATACATTTTCTATTGAAAATTGTCGATAGTTGAGTTCACAAGTAATTTTACCTCTAAAAATGTCTTTAACCTTAGAGTTTGAAAACACAATTAAGTAAGCTTTCATGTTAACCTTTCACACAGAGTTGAAGGTGAAAGTTGAAGTTGAAGTTTTATTTTGTAAAGAATTACAGTAATGGGAAGATTTAATTTAACAAGCATTTGTTATATTTTAACTTATTGTTCAAGTATGTAAATGCAATATAATATGTTAGGTAAATAGTTAGATCACTCAGATTGTCTTTTGTTTATTTTAAAACAATAAATTAATCTTTGTTCACACCTAATTTACAAAAAACATGGGCTATATATATAGATTCCCAAAAAAAAGAAACTTAAATGAGCTTATTTTCTATTTCAAAGTACCATAAATATTTCTAGCCCACAATTCACAATCATCTGATTAGGATTATCATCCGCAATGAAACCCAACTTATATAAAAAAAATATCAATTACTATGCCTAAACATTTGAAACTGGTGCACATTTTGTATTGTCTCTGGTTTAACAAAGTACAGTCAACCCCACTTTAAAGTTGTCAACTCTTATGTTGGTTGGCAGCAGACATTTTTTGTAACAAACAAGTAAGATAATTTGTATATGCTCTAAAGGTACTTTTCCTGAGTGTTTTAACAGTCCAAGATTTATGTAGGCCCTCACCCATTTCCATTTATTCAACAACATATGGATTAATATTTATTATCATTTAAAAAAATTGGGTCAAAAAGTTAATAATATGTTGAAGGGGATTAGATTGTTTATTTTGACGCTTCTTAGTAAGGTCATTAATTATTTACAAAGCAAAACTAAAATATAAATCGAGGTGGATATTTTGTTCATTTAAAAAATCCGTTGAAAGTTAATTTTATTAATTAAACCTGCTAGTCTCTATATGCAAATATATGAAGTATGTACTTCAATCTCAGGGCGTGTTCCCATATGACTAAAATAATTGTTTACAAAATGGATTACATGGTTTATTTTATGCCTAGATGATTTTTTGTTGCAAATTTACATATGTTATAACATGACATACTTGGTTTGGCAATATGCCATAAATATAATTAATATTTACTATAAACTGTACACATTCCTTAGATTTAGCACAATTTTCTTTGTTTTATGTTAAATACGTTCATTACCTCATTTCTAACAAAGGAGTAAATAGAATAAAATCCTAGTTTACAGAGCTTATTTTAAACCACCTTCAATAGTTTTCAGATCACTTCCAAACAGCTTGGACTATTCTTGCATTGGAGCACTTTCTTCACAACCATAACCAAACAACTTTATTAACATTTATCAGTAAATTTTTATTGCCTTGAAATATTTATTTTTCACTTTGGTGTCCATATCACACTTACTTATTAAAACGGAATCCTAAAACACTGTTGATTTGAAAATACTTAGGTGCTAATCCTTAAAAGCTCGTGTGATTTTGTGTAATGTAAAGTAACGTACTGCCATTTTGACCATTTGGCAAAATATGACCTCAAACCATAGGTTTGTATGGTGTGTGTCAAAATTATAAAGATAAATTGTTATTTATTTCAAAGCTAATTTATGTATGGTCTTTTAAAATATTTGTGAAGGACAAATATTCCTTTTATTAAATTCAAAACTTACATTCCTCTGTGTACAAATAAAACTGAAGTTTGTCCCATAACAACATATAAACACAATTGTATAAATAAATGAAACAACAGAGTTTTTGGTTTTTAAGTTAAGTTATTATAGCTCAAAAGTGAAAAGAGGACTTACTTAAAGACTTATATTGTATAGTCGCATCCCATGTCCATTTCCTGTGTTTGTCCTTTATGTTATTGTTCCATTTAAATATTCATATCTAAATGCTCTTTATTCTATACAATTTTAAATTTTTACGCTTTTGTGTTTTTTGGTTTCCTCTTTTAGGAAATTTACTTGCGCGTTTCACACCCCCTTCTGATGAGTTCCACTAGAATGAAACCTAGGTTTGGGGATTGGATAGTGATAGTCGATTTTCTTCAAGAGGCAACCCTTACCTCTTTGTCAAGTGGCAGCAATGTAAAGTCTGAACTGTGTTCTTCTTTTCGTTGTAAAAGCCATATTGTATTCATTCCCTTTTATATATTTTTATTCACCTTTGATTCTTTCAAATATAACAAAATAATTGAAAAATCAAAAATAAATTTTCCTTAAAGATATATATTTGTTATTTAACTTTGTGTGGTCTTAATAAATACACTGAAAGATTGCACACAGTCACAAGGAAAGTCTTGTAGCTCACTGAGCAAAAAACTCAAAACAATTGAGCTGTACTAACTAGAGTGGCCTTGGGAAATGACTGTATATCCACAGAACATTAAACATGCCCAGTGTACTTCCACCAAACAACCTTGCTCATCCCTACCCCCTGGATTGTCATTATTAATCTTGATGGGGGATATAGTGACTAAAAATCCCCGAAATAGTACTGTGATAAAACAATTCAAAAACAAATTATGCTATGGTTAATTTACATCCATCCTTAATAACAGTTAATATCAAACATCACTTTTTTAAATCTTTTTTCTATAAGGAAAACTTCCAATGAAGCCAATCGAATTTTACATCACTTTTATTTTGCTAAACAGATATTTTCCCACATTAAAAAAATATCACATGGCTAAGAAAACACTTCCACTAAATGTGACGGAAATTTTAAATTGGTTACACATAGCATTTTAATAAAGTTTTATTTGAAACAAAGTAACTGTTTAGTAATGAATCATTTTTAGTTTTTGTATCAAAATACTTTCTTTAAATCTCAATTCGGTCTTAAAAAAATGAGTTTTAAGTATATAATTTATATCCTTTTCAGGGCTGAGGGCTTTAAAGAGTATTCATATTTCATATTCATATTTCATTTGTGAAAAAAAGCTAATTTGTTGAAATATAACTTGACAAATGGTATTGTTACCAAATGTAAGTTTAATAAAATGAATTAGTGCCTAATAGCTTGGAAATGCATAATAAGACAGTGTAGAATCACTACACTGGGGTAAAGTCCTTCACTATCAATTACTTTACATCATTGTACAGTGTTTTTACACTGTCTTATTATACAAATGTACATTTAGATATTGTCTGAAGTGCAAACACTTTGAGTATCCATTTAAAACAAAACAAAATTTAATCATAAACTTTGAAAAACAAGTTATGTATAGTTACTAAGATGTAATGTTTTATTTTTTGTTTGTATTAGCAAATCCATGACTATTTATGTTATAGACTATGACTGAACTGTTAACTTACTGTTTTAGTGGAAAATTCTCATAATTAGAAAGGGTTGTTTTTGATAAGTTTTGTTCTACCTCTCTACCTATGTACCTAAATTATTTTTTAACCAAACTGGAACTGCATAACTATAGAAAGCAATCATTATTTACTGCCAATAGAAATGTTTAGAGATTAAAATGTAGTTTACCAAACCATGTATATACTATTATGGATATTCTATTCATAGATATAAAATAGGCTAAACACAGTTTCTTCGATTCTATATGTTTTCGTTCTGATTTTATAAAAATCATTGATCTTTACGAATTGTATTTGATATCCTTACTAATTTATACACATATGTTATATGCTATTAATTAGTTTTGTAAAAGTAAATATAAACTGGTGAATTATTAAATATTTGTTTTATTTTATTCAACCTAAATATCTTTTCTATTTCATATATATAAAAATAGTATTTTTTTATATTAATAATATTGTTTAATTGATATGTATAGTAGTAGGATTTTGATTGAAAGGGTGCTTGTGAAGATTTTTAGTCCAAAAAGGGATAAGGCTACTGGGGAGTGTAGGAGTTTACATAATGATTTGTGACTGTTAGGATAATCAAGTCTCGTAGATTATAATGAGAAAGACATGCAGCGTGAATGGGAGATTCTAGAACCTTGTTCAGGGTACTGAGTGGCAAATACAATGTGAAGAAACCATTGGGAAGACCTAGATGCAGATGGGAGGATAACAGTCTAAGGGACCCGAAATAGATAGGGTGTAATGAGGGGGACTGGATAGAACTAGCTTAAGATAGAAATAGGGTATAATGAGGTGGACTGAATTGAACTAGCTCAAGAAAGGGTTAGGGTGTAATGAAGTGGATTGGATAGAACTAGTTCAAGATAGGAATGGGGTGTAATAAGGTCAACTGGGTAGGACTAACTCAAGATAAGGACAGGCGAAATACTTTTGTAAATGCGGCCATCAACTTTCGAGTTCCTAATGCCATAGAGTAAGTAAGGGTATTCAGAAAGGCTTGGTAAGAAAACGGGCCTTCCATAACATCTTTCTTATCAAAATCCTACTAAATAAACTGATATTTGATGGTTGTGCACAGAATTTTTCTTGATACTGGAATCAAATTCTTTTAAGTTAAAAATTAAAACCTAGCCAATACTTTCACCAGTTATCACACTTTGACTCAATGCAACTAGGGAACAGAGGCCCTGGATAGGAGATAAACCAGGATGGTTCATTGGTAAAGCATTAACGTGCAAGTTCTCTGGTTCAATTCCCATGTCCAGGTTTTAATTTTTCACTTAATTAGATCTGATATTGTTTATCTATCTGATAAAATATAAAGTTTGAGTTATTTTGTTTTGAAGTTGAGTTAAAGAGGTGCATTTGGTTATATGTTGGTTAATGTGTGTGTGTGTATTGTGATACACACTATACCATTGTTTCCCAAACATTGTTTTTATACATATTCTAGTGATTCCATAAAATGTTTCAAGAACACATTGTTGTGTAAGAAATTATTTTGACATTCAAATTGTATAATAAACATTATGATTTATTATTGAATATGATTACTAAATAATTAGATTTCATTCATACTATACCAGTAAACATCTTCGGCAACTGAAGTCATTTATTATATGATATTGAAAATATTGGTTTCCACAGTAATAAGACGGGCAATAGAGAAACTGTAATGGGACAGAACTAAAACTTCATCTCTATTTCTTAATTTGTAAAATACTTAACATAGAGGAAGTAACTACTATATGTGTTATTCAGCCTTCTCTTTCTCGATGAAGATGCCATCGAGAAGGTTATAATACATCTTATTCAGACTTCTACTTTTTGAGGAAGCTGCCATAAAGAATGTTATAATATGTGTTATTCAGCCTTTTACTTCTCGAAGAAGATGCTAGATCTCATTGAGATATTAAAGTGTTTTTAAATGTATATTAGTGCTTTTACTTTTATCCATGCTTCATTTTCTACAATCCTATCATGTTAATTTAAGAGCATATTATAAATAAAGTTAAAATCCTACAATTATATCCCTATTTTCTCATAAATTGGCTTATCAAAAGGGTAGAAAAATGTTACTTGATCTACTTTCACGTATTCATCTGTCAAGTCAAGTTTCGTTTTTGACAGATATTATCAATACCTTTAAAATTTCAATTTCATTTTTCTTTATCATAGTAGTGGCCAAAATTCGTGAGCCCAGTGGTGGCTCGTCCATAAGAGCTGCATCGTTGCAGCACCCCCAACAATTCTAAATACATTTTATTTTAGTTTAGTACAGTCAACAATAACACATCCCAGAAGAATCAATTTCAAAATATTTCAGATTTTGTAATTTTTACAGACAATATTTGTGCTGTTTTGAAGGAAAGTTTTCATGAGGCTACTGGTTTGGCGTCGGGCTCTGCAACTCTCTCTGAACCCCTTGGATAGTGGTGAAAGGTAGAAGCAGAAGAGGGGGAGAAGGGGAAATGCCCAAGCAGTAACATAGGATTGGAGCTGCAATAGTTGCAGATCCCCTCGACAACCACAGTCTAATTTGGAACTGAATTGTTTGACTTAATATTTTGGTTCTAATTTAATTCTGTGTTATTGCATGTTTAACTGTTTATCTAATGAGTGCAGAAATGAATACTAAAACAAGAATGTGTTTAATTTATTAATAATTAATATTTGTCAATTAAGTTACATTGGTAAATTGAAATTAAAAACAAAGGGCATCATTTTACTTATACATCTAAGGGCAACTAGTACTAATTTCATGTTCAGACAATTTTATCCAAGTATAAACTCAAAGCATTTGATTCAAGTTCTAAAGTATATGTGTATTTGAAAATATTATGATCATCTAAATTATAATTAACATATCTGTATCATTGGCATTTAATTTATCATCTAATATTTATTCCAAGAAAAAAAAATCACTGGCTTTACCTCTTTAATTAGTATATTTTCCTTATTTTAGTACTGCGTCTTATTACCCATTCAGGTTATACACTTTTTAGTTAGTATAATTCTGTGTTTATTTAGAGTACTGCATATTTATATGTTTATGATATTTTTAATTATCTGTTGACTTTTTATATAATTTTATAGATAAAAGGTTTTGTTTGGTTTATTTTTTACACCTAATTAAATTATGTCGTCATTAATATATTCCCATTTAGAGATGTGAGATGAAAAATTTTCTCTATATTTTTTCCAGAAAATATTCCAAAACAAAAAATTTTCAATTACTATTTCTGTAAAATAATTTCAACTGATTAAATGGAACTAATATAATCAAGATATAGATATCCCAAATGTCAACGTTTATATTCAAGATTGATTTCTCCCAAGGGTGTTAACATCAAAAACCTCATCAAACGAGTTCCAATAACAACTATTAGTTATTACACATGTATCGGCTAGAGCCTTCTTATAACCCACTCGTCTCTTAACACACTATATTTTGAAGTATAATAGGCTCTAGGTGCCACCTTTACAATTTAACCCCTCCACCACAAGCCGCCACTCAAGAAAATTTTCCAGAAAACTTTCATTTCTATTACCGTTACAGAAAGCTTTCTGCAATTCACAAATACAAACAAAAAGTATTGTTTTAAGCTATATAGAGTATAAAAAACCAAAGGAGATTTTTATTTCGTGCCAAATCACTTTCTTGAAAATATTAATTTTATATTGCGTTGAATGACCTTTTTCTAATAAGTCTTAAACATTAAGAAGTTTTAGAAAATGTTTAGTTATAAACTTTTTAAAAAGAAAACATTATTGTATATCCCTCAAAATGACCCCTTTTGCTTCCCCATAAATCTCCTACCCCCCATCCTCCTCCTTCCTGTTCACCCAAGCAGCACCCCAAGTGTTCAAACTCACGAGCCTCCACTGCATGAGACCTATGACAGGCCAGCACTAAAATGTTCACAAGTACTTTACAAGCACATATAATAATATAATAAAATAAACAATAATAGCTAAATAATGATACAGACTGATGAAAAGTTACAAAAAATAGGACATATATTAATAATAAGGATTGTAAATAATTAGCTTGAGAGTAGCAAAAGCATAAGTATTTAAATTTAAATAAATAATAATAATAATAATAACAGTAGAGGCCAGCCGGTGAGTGGTGAAGCTAAACCTTGATTGGCCAAACAGGTTTTTGATCACTTTTAAATGGTTGGGGAAGCGAGCACACCAGTGCAACTTGGTTCTTCCCGCCACCAACGACATATGCTGATTGTTTAAAAGTAACCTATGGACATTTGCAATCCCTTCTCCTCCAGCGGGGTGCATCCCCTACTTCCGACCCTACATTTCTCCCTCCAAGTGTCACCACATACTGGCCGGCCTCTCAAATGTTATCATTGTTGACTGCAGTAAAGTGTTTCTTTTCTAAAAGGTGCTCCAAATGTCCGTTTGTTATAAAATAAAGGTATCTACACTCTACAGCCTATAATAATTTGTCCGTAGTTGGCTTACGCGCCAGTCATGTTGAGCCAGACCGCCGAGGACAGGGAGATCGAGGTTCGAATCTCGGTCGGGTGAACTGGGGGTGGTTTTTCCTAAATGGTTTTCCACTCTCCCTTCACGCAAATGCGGGTTCACTTCATATAAATTCAACCTTCCCAATTCCTAATCCTTTAGTGTAATTAGCACTTAAGAATATAACCCGAACGGGTAGTAAGACGCGGTGCTAAATAATTGTAATAATAATATAATAATTTGTCCATCTATTATTTAGTTTATCAATAGACCCATCATGTTGTTATTAGTTAAACCTTGCAGATTATGCTTCTCAGTTTTGTTAATGAGATGTATCCAAAAACATAGCTAGGTGGAGATGCTGTGATCAAAGTCAACGGTTCAATGTTTTGACAGTAGGATATAACTTTAAGAAACCCTCTGAGATAAAAAAGTTACACACCTATCACCTACGGTTTCAGACTTTGTGCCATATCTGATAGAGGCGACTTGGATCTGGAGGGTGACAGATTGGATTCAATCAAGGTAATTGATTCCATATTTTGACAATTGAATGTGACTGTATAAAATCCTCAGTAAGTTTTTTTATTTATCACCTACAATTGAGACTCTGCAACACCACTCCACTTGAGGTAAAGTACACTTGGCAGCATAAAAACCAACCCCGAGGGACCGTATCTGTATTTTGCTCGTCCATCACACACACACACACACACACACACACACACGCACACACACACACACACAAACACACACACAACTTTAAGCTATGAGTGACCAATATGCCTGGGCAGAGGCCAAACCTCAATAGCACAATGTTAGAGCATTAGTGAACCAAGTTTGAGGTTGAATTCCTAGCCCAGGTGTCAATTTTTCAACATCAATTTAATTAAATTAATTGACGCTAAAGGCTCTTTTATGATAGCCCGTCACCATATGATGACATTCTTACTTAGGGGTGGATAGTGGTCAGCTCACCAGATACCTTAAAGGGTCGAAGCCATATTGGTTCTGAACATTCATAGTCACTCATATAACTAATACAGTGTCACTTAAATTAAATTTATTTTGTAGTGATTAAATATAAGAAGGGTTTTTGTAATTTGAATATAGGATCATTTACATTTATACTCTCTCACTGACCTGGGAAAAAGAGCACCTAAACGCTACCCAAACCTTAACTGCACCATTGTAAACATATCAATATGAAAATTTTCTACTAATCACTTCTCATCTCTCTCTCTTTCAATATCAATACCCGAACTCAGATTTAAAAGGTATTTAAATTCAATACATGTTGTGCATTGAAAAGATTTTATATTGAAACCTTTACACATCATCAACTGTTGCCGGGTCAGTTTATTAAAATGCTTCGATCTCCCTCCATCCTTCCATTATTCTACTTGAAAACTTTCTGCTATCTGCTCCTCCCATATCTTTCTTGATCTCCCTTGCAGTATTTTTTCCTACCTACTTCATTGCCAACATTTTCTTTGGCATCCTCTCTTTTTCCATCCTCATTACATGCCCAAACCATCTCATTCTTGCTTCCTCTACTATCTTATGTACTTCCTGTACCCCCACTCTTTCCTAGATAACTTCATACCTTATCTAGTTTCTCCTCGTGACAGCTAACATGCTCCTCACAAACCTCATTCCAATGGCCTCCACTTTCCTAGTCTCTCATACATTCACTGTTCATGTTTCTGCTGCAAATGTGTCATTGGGTACAAAGTACGCCCTGTTTAACACTTCCTTACACTTGAACGTTATTGTTAATTTCAACAACCTTTACTAACCTTTACAAATGGTGCTGGAATTTCCTCAATTTTTTAAAAGACAAATACACCTGACGGCACATGTTTGTGGACACTGGTTTCAGTATGTCAACTGGGATATCTCTTATAGCTCTGTTGATGTTGTTCCGCAAGTCCTGCAGCATTCTAGGGTTGTTGTGATACACTATCTCCTTCAAATAGTCACACAAAAAGAAATTTGGAGGAGTCAAATCTGTTGAGAAGGTAGCCAAAGATTTTCGAGATAAATCAATCATCGAAGAACTCGAGGAGCATCTTTATTGTTTTGTTGGATGTGTGCCATGTTGTGCTGTCTTGTTGGAACCAACAATAACGTTCATTAGCTTCAAGTATGGCTAAAAACTATTAATGAATGATAGCTGCGTACACAGCTGAATTGGCAATCATTTTGAAAGAATCCATAGTTCCTTTTCTTCCTCTCCTGTCCCCAACATTCTTCCTTCTTCATCCATCATTCTAAATTATTTACTTTTCTCTCTCCTCTTGTTTCTTACCTGGCTATATAATACACTCCTACTTCCTCCCACGATCATTTCCAGCATTTCTGTCCATTCTTGCATCCAATCCTTCATGGCTTTCTGTACCACTCGCTTCACTCTTTTCTTCTTCTCACTATATTCTCCTTCTGTTTCCTCATTCCTATTCTTAAAACTCCTTCTGAATGCTTTATTCTTTTCCTCAGCAGCTCCCACCTAACTGTTCTTAAACCTTTCCCATTCAACCTCTACACTTGCAACTCATCCTTGGACATTAAGCTTTTTTCTTTTCTTAGGTAAAGCTCTCTTTTCTCTTCATTTTTTAGTCTCCACAGTCCACACCCTTATTAACTTATATACTTTATTTCTTAAAACTGATCTAGTGTTAAAATTAGGATAATACTTGATTATTACACCTACATAGATAACATGATTTCACTGGTGAATGTTATAATTCAACATTTTATAAAGTTTATTCACTTATAGTTATAGACCAAGCAATTTTAGTTACTGGACTGGTCAGATAAAACATAGATGTAAAGCCGTAACCAGTATACCCAAATATTTAATATGAGTACAAAGTAAATACATGTATTTGCTTCTTAGTTTAATTACTAAATAAACATTCGGTAATTAGTACATTGGAGGATTTAGAAGATAATATATCAAATCACTCATATTATAATTTAATGATCCATTAAATGGAATTTTTTCACTTTCTAATTATTCAACTGTAGAAGTAATTATTAGATATGTAAATACTACCAGATTTTATTAAAATTAACTAAATTACTTGTTTATACAATACTTTTAGTCCTGTTGCCATGTTCTATATTGGCACTCAATGATAAGTACATTTATTTGAACAATAATGAAGTAGGCACTTCTGGTGGTAGGGATTTTTATTGTTTTACATATTCCATTTCTTCTTCATTAACAATTGGATTCTCCTTTGTAAAATAATGTATCATATAACCATTAACTGTAGCCACCAATTGATTTTTAAGTTAATTTTTTCACCAAATTCAATTTGCTCAAACATTGAACTTCATAGTTATTATTTTCTCAAATATTTTTTTCTTGTTTTAGATATAATTTTATTTTATTATAGGTACTCTATTTAGTTCAACAAATTAATAACATGCATAAATTTTTATATCAATTCATATACTATTTTTTACAAACTGTGGTAAATTTTTGTAAAATTTATAAAACTGTATTCAATTTAAGCAAACTTAATACACTCCACTTATTTAAAAAGTGCACAAATAATTAAAATGTATAATTATTTAATATCAGATATAAAATTTATACATTTGGGTATTTTATACTTGTGATACTCTAATAAAATAGTTTATATAGAAAAATGTCTGACATCTATTATATCTCAAGTTGAATAATAAGATAACTTTTAAGTAATTATCTAGTGGCATATGAAAATATGTTCATAATATATAGATTCATAATAGTAGCATTAGTTTAAAAATAAAAGGCATCTACGATCAATAGGTTTATTTTAAAAGCCACAATAATAAAAAAATTATGTATTAGATGTATTTTTCCTTGAAACCTGTTTTTTGGTGATTATATTATATATATTAGTAACATAGAGATCAATAAAGTGTACTCTATTATGATTACATAGACTGCTGAATTTTAAGAGAGAAAAACACTACCAAACAATAAATAAAGCAGAGCACCAGGTTTTCAATTTACACAGAGACAATACCTTAAACCTTTTTTTTATTATTGTCAACTTTTTGTGAATAGTTAATATACTCTATACCTATTTTTATAAATGCCAATGGTTGCAAATAATGTTTCTCGGTAAAATAACCAAACAACAAATCAAAACAACATTAGAGAACCCTGCACTTGTTCAAAAAAAGTATCCATTGACATATGATTGTAGTTAGATGAGTCTGATTTGATGAAGTGATATGTTATGTGTTTATCTAATCTAGCTGTTTTATAAGTGATACTGTACAGACACCACCCAATTAGTACTGGATCTTTCTAACAAGTTTGATTGTAATTTGATTTCAATCCAATGGTTGGTGAGATTAGAACCAACCCTTGCTACCTTGGTTTTTTTGGGTGGTGGGGGAGTGGTCTATGTGATTATCAGGTATATTTTGAGCTTATTTTGAATTTCGCATAGAGTGGTTTCAGCATTACCGTGATATGTTTCAACGGTGGTATGGATGATATGGCACCTATTTCTGATCAGATTGGGTAATCTAAATTATAATTTGTGGTTGTGGGCCGTAAGTATTTTGGAAATGCAAGGTTCTCAAAATAAGCATGTGTTTATATGAAATTAATGTGGACAAAATATTCCTTTAGTATATTTTTGCTTATATATAAAATTTTATATGTTAGACTATCACATTTTTGTTTGTTGATCGTATAACCTATTGATTTTACCTAAGAGAGGTGGATCATTTGCTTTACAGAGGACGAATATGATTTTGGTTATTCTTAACTGGTTTTGGTTTCATGTTTTTTTATTTAAAAAGAAAATTATACAACTGATTGAGAAACACCTGAAGAGTCTTTAAAGTATGTTATTCAGTAGAAATTTAAAAAATACTCCAATATTCCATTGATTTATTCACTGATTTTCTGTATTAGTTTACTAACTTCTTTGTTATTTCAAATGGTTTATAAAGGTTTGCATATACGTTCACTCTACAAAATACATACCTTTACCCTACATATTAGTTTTAATATGTGGAAAACTGTAAATATCATTCATAGTAGGAATAAAAGCCCACCACGGCTTTACATATTAAACGTATTTAGTTTTATAGCTACAGTACATGTTACAAATAATGTATTTCGATATAATAAATAACCAGTTACAATTTTTAATTTACAATGCGTGTCTACCACTTGGTTATGACAGGCTTGGAGATGTACAACAATGAAGATATTCACATATTACTTTAATAAGTATAACAGCTTTTATCTAAAATAGTAATTTCATATAACACAAAATACATTTTTAGAAGTAAAATATAATATTAATATAACAAAATTTTATAGTTTCTTTTTTAACTATATAATTTCTAAGATTACGAATCATAATCTTTTTAAATAAAACAAGTTTTTGAACACAACTAACATTAAATATTTGCATTGAAATATAACCATTTTCTTCTTCCAATGCACATTACCTTTGTGCAATAGTTCAACAATTTTTTTTATGTGCACTCTATGAAGAAGGTTTTCAACAATGTTTTCATTGAGTATAAAGTCTTAAAACTCCACTTAATTTATAAGGATTTTATTTAATTTTAGTCTACTGTGCAGTAGCTTAACAATCACAATAGATTTGTAAAAATATTTGTTTCACTTGTTTAAAATTCCTCTCAGAAAAATCAAGTTTCCTTTGGTGTGAAAAATCGACCTAAGGAATCTATCCTAGTTGTGACTTGTAATTAGTTAATTAAGTTTGGTGAAGACGAAAACTTATCTAATTATATTGGAATATTCTAAAATAAAACTATAAAATTACGAAAATAGGTATATGGTTTATAGAAAGCCATATATAGTTTTTAAACGATTATTTCATCACACCTTTGCAGCTTTGTATGTGAGTAGAACTGTCCCAGCAATTTGTTTATACATCTGGCGGGGTAAGATCGCGGCAACTTTGGGAAATAGTTGGCACACTCTCGGCAGAATCGGTTTGGGATCGTCCTGGTGAGGAGGAATGTCTAACCAAGTGTCCCAAACCTCTCATGAGGTTGGCTGGGAAGAAGCATGTAGGACTTAGACTGCTACTAGAGGAGCCGGATTGGCCGGGCCCTGTGAGGGGGTCCAGCTGTTCTTCCAAAGAGCGAGCGTTCAATAGTTGTGACTCTCTCACTTCCATAGATGATGCATCACCTCGTGATAGCAAGCGACGTTTCAAAATACTCGTCCGCTGAAGAAGGTTCTCTATACTACCTCCACCACTATACGAATGTTGTCGAGAAAGTCTCCTGTTCAAAGATGATACAGGAGGTGATCGTACAGCAGATTTTTGAATTTTGTGATGAATTGTTTTTTCTTCCCAACCTTCATCAGAGTCAAGACTTAGAGCACGAGATGCTGCACGCACTTTTCGATCTTTGGACATCAATACTTTTTCTAAAATCTCTAACTCTGATGAAGATAAACTATTAAGATCACTTGAACTAACTACTTGTTTCAAATTTTGCACTTCATTTTCCAGGCGACTCATGTCCTCCCTTCTTTCAAGCTCTTTAGCAAGCATCTGAACTTCCCAGTCCTGGTTGTTTACACCCTCATATTCCCCAACTTGGTCTGTAGTCTCGTCGTCACTTAATTCATCATCAGGCGAGGAATCGGAACCGAGATTAACCATGGTGCTGTTATTGTCAGACCAAACATACTGTGGGCTAATGGAACGAGGTAAGTCCATTAGCTCCATACTCTCTTCTTCGGAGTGGTCCTCCCAAGAATGGCGGTGTATTAAATGCCGCCTGCTGCTGATGCCTTCCCCAGGCAGAAGCTCGTTTAGTTCCTCGTCTGGTAGATGCCGGAGGGGGGATGCTAGTACTGTGTCTACTGAATCTCCTCGCTGCTACAACACAAAACATTCAGATCAATAACATCAAATATCAAATTAACAAAAACATCTACAACCAATGGATCAACATTACCATGGCCCAAATTTGAATATTTCTTTGATAAAAAAGAGATTTCTCAATTTTCTAAAAAGGCTCCTGGAATTGTATAGCTAACTCACTCTTTGGGGCTGAGGTATCTCTTGACACTTAAAGGACAGTTGCATTTGACAATGTTTCCATATGGAAACTCTTTAAAGATCCAATGAGACAAACATAAAGGATTACACTAGAGGGTTAGACCCCAAAACCTCTTAGCTTTAATGGACTGGTGAGGAGGCAGGGGGGTATTTTTAAATTAAGTTTTTTACTTTGTTTTTATTTATTTCTATTGAATATAATTTTATGAAAAACTGATTAATTTCTCATAATGAGGTGTGTGAGATTGTTTCTGTTGATGATGTCATTGACGTCCACAACATAGGCATGGATGTGACACTTGAGTCTCATATCCATATATTAAGAACCCTTCCTCGCCCCCTCTTCTCCTTTTCACATTACAAAAACTTTTCGTGGCCCACCAAAATCAGCTCGTGACTCATCAGTGGGTCACGACGCACAGTTTGGGAGCCACTACACTATATTCTAGAGAAATTATGTCTCTTAATAGACACTGATGTTTTCAAAATATGGGGTTGCCACACACCTGGAAGACCAGTAAATCATGGAAAATTTTCTGTTTCTGAAAAAAAAATGGGAAAACAGGAAGTTTTGCAAAATCTTGTAAAAATACTGTAATATTTGTTAATTTAAGAAATGTAACTACATCCATTCCTGTTTCCAGCCTGGGTCAATTTTTTATTCAAGTCATATTTTTACACTACCTGCTGGATACGCCTGCCGTAGCTTCATAGATTTAGGATAAATGAAAAAAAAAATTATCGGAAGAATTAAGCCCGCTGATTCAAACATGTGTATTACCCCTTAAACAAGGGATGTAAAGCTCTGGAAAATGTGTTTCTCCATCAATATTAAATGATCCTGTTTTAAACATAGGTTACATCACTTCACACCTAGTCACTTTGATGAAAAGTGATATCTTATTACTAGGGGTGCACCAATATGGATACCGATGAATCGTTATTGGGTGATTATTAGTGCATCGGCAATTAATCATAATCGGCGATTATTATGCCAATTAATTGGTTGGTTTTTATTAAGTAAAATTTAAAACAAAATTTTCTAGGTAGGAGTTTAGTGATCTAAATCAGAAAAAAAAACACTTGTATACACACTGCAGCTGGGTGGTGGGCCATGCAAATATTACATAACCAGATAAAGAAATATAAGTTCATATCGTTGATAAAACTAACAATCTAGTTTCAACTTTCACCTGTTATGCAAAGATTAATCTAAAATTAAGATTATCAAAGCTTTAACTGTTGATTTTTAAATAATATCCTTTTGTATTAATTACATTAACTGTTATCATTTTCTTAAGCATTTTTCGCAATAGTTATTAATAAATAATCGATAATCGGGACTAATCGATGTAAATAATCATAGCATGAACAATTATTTTAAACAATCGGTATCAGTAATCAGTATTACTGAATCGGTACACCTCTACTTATTACTCTTTTCTTCAATCTAAACTGCCTGGGAAAAAGAGAAATCCTTCTGGAAAACACAGGAAATTTGGTAGTAAATAAAATATTGGCAACCCTGGAATATAGTAACATAAATAATAATATAGTATACAAATATTCGTTAAATATAAAAATGACACCTGGACCCAGGAATTGAAATCGGGACTTTTGGCTTAGTACACCAATGCTCTAACCACTGAGCTATCCAGGCATCATTCCTTGCCCGGGGTACTTCATCCATATTTTAAGGCAAAGTCTGTGATGAACGTGTGGAAATTGTTAGCTAAATATGTGTGATCAATTAAGGTCACGGGTTATCAGATAACGCAGCCATCTTCAACTTGATTAGGCTTTATGCTGCCAATATTACCGTGACACCTGTACAAATTTGCATATCATGATGGATGAAATAGCATAACTACTTTATTTGTTAGTTACGGTTATATTCTTATCTGATTATCATATCTAAATATAACCGTAATTAACGAATATAATTTAATCCATCATAATATACTTGATTTTACAATATGATTTAAGTTAAATACATAGTTACTATAAAAAAAATTGTAACATATTGTATTGTTATAAGAATAATAACTAAACTCACATTTTTAATAGATTATGTCAACAATGATTTAAACACAGGCAATCCCTTTGATACAATTACAGCTACAATTGAATTACCCACCATAAATGGTTGATCTGATATGTCTTCAATATCAGATATATCACAGTCTTCTTCACTTTGATCAATCTCCTTAGAAACAGGATGCTGAAATTGGGATTTAAAAAATTAAATTTCTAATAAAGTAAAAACATTAATAGGAATGTGAATATTGAATGTAAGAGAGACTAGGAAAGTGGAGGCCATGGGAATAAAGTTTGTGAGGAGCATGTTAGCTGTTACGAGGAGAAATAAGATTAGAAAATAAGATGTCAGGCAAGAGTTTGATAGTAAAGGAAGCAAGTGTGAGATGGTTTGGACATGTAATGAGGATGTAATAGGAAGGGATCCTAAGGAGAGTGATGGAATAATTGAAGTTTGGAGGGAAAAGAGCACAGCGAAGACCTAGGAAAAGATTAGAGGAGCAGATAACAGCAAGTGTGTATGTGAGAATAGAGTAATGGAAAAAAAATATGGAAAGAAGAATAATGGAAGGACAGAGGGAGATGGGGGTATTTGTCTCAACTGACTTAAACAGTTAATGAGGATTTACTTATACAATATGCAAAATACACACTTCTTTCAATACTTATGATATGTTTATGTGAGTAAAATTTAAAAAATATAAACATATTTTGATATCAATGATAATAGACTTTGAATTACTATATTATACTGCTTATTTATGAGTCTCATGTTCATATGAAGTTATTTTTTCTGTCTACTAAGCACTGCAGAAAAACATTGCTCTATTACACCCAAAATACAAGATCCTCAACAGCAGTATAGCACCAACCTCTAGCTCGTGTATGCGTTGTTGAAGTTGAGAAATAATCTCATCACGGCGTCTCACTTCCAACTCCAATGATTGGAATTGACTTTGAAATTTGTTTTGGATTTCTTCCTGAAAATATAATAATAAGTTTCTGTTTTCAAATCATTGTGATGAACACTTACTACCTTTATGTCATGAGCGTGTGCTTTCTAAATCAGCTCATCACCTCATATTCTAGAAGAACATATATAATAAATTAATAATGCGTACCCAACTCGGAAGTACCATGAATTTGAATATATTAGCTACTAATAAATAAAATATTTTCAAATACAATACTGTTTTAGACATAGTTAACTATCCAAACTATTTCTTTAGAGCTGTTCCCTTCTCCACACTAATGTGGGTGCACTTCCTTCTAAATACTTGTCTTCATCCCTACTTCTCAGATTAAGCCTTTACTAATCAAGGTGTTAACGGCACTAACTAAAACAAATATGTGTGTGTATATGTGTACAACTACTCCATGGTGTGAGCCCGCAAGTGAGCTATAGCGACCGAGTGGCCTCTGCCGTTAGTGATGATAGTACCAACATTTGTGGATAGAAGGTGTTATGTGATCAGCCCAACAAACCCTCTGGCAGTTGATCTCAGTTTTCTAGGCCGGAAATACTACCTATTTATTGAAGTAGCTCCTCATTTGTCCTCACGAGGCTGAGTTTGAACTCGTTGCAGACCCACTATATATATATATAAAATGTGCTGCTTTTAACATTTAAATATATTAATTGGTTTTATAATAATTTTGTGCATTTATACACCCCTCTAGGATTAAGTAACTGCAGCCTCTAATATCTAGCATTTAGAACTTTTAATTTTTATTGTAGATTGCAGTAAGCAGGACAGGACATGCAGCCTAAATGGAAAAAATTAGAACAATGTTCAGGGTACTGACTGGTAAACCCAATGGGACGAGACCATTGGGAAGACCTAGACGTAGATGGAGGATAACATTAGAATGGACCTGAAAGAAATAGGGTGTAATGAGGTGGACTGGATAGAACTAGCTCAAGATAGGGATATATGGTGTACTTTAATAAGTACAGCAATGAACTTATGAGTGCCTAATGTCATAGAGTAAGTAAGTCAGTAATTAGCAATATTATATGGTATTATATTTTCAACATACATTTTCATCAATGCTGTACCTAGTGAAATTCACACATTCAAAATGTTTAAAACTTAAATATCAGTTAAAAATTGTAATTTTATTTATATCTAACTCATACTTTGTATCTCTTAGGTGGATACATATACATGTACCTAATTTTTATATTTCTTGAATGTTGTATCTATTACCATGATGGCAATGAGTTTAAAATTTACAGATTATAATATACAATGAGATATCATATAGAAATTGAAAATATATCTTACCAGGTGTCCTTGAATCACTTGCTTTATTCCAGTGATTATTTCCCCAAAATATTCTTCTTCATAATCTGCATGTGATGGTAAAAGTAAAGGGGATCTAAACATATTCTTTTGATTAGATGAAAATATTAGAGGACTGTGATGCATTAGGAAAGAAACAGGGGGCTTCTTTTGGGTTGCTTGAACTGAGGGTGTTGTCATTGGGCTTGCATTGCTAGATGGAGTTGTCCTAATCTCATCATTTGATCCCATGGATGCTGTTTTACAGTATGGCAAAGTTTGGCAGGATGCATTAGTGGCTGTTACAAGCATTGGTAAATTGCAGGAGAAAGGATAAATGTCATTTACTGTTGTTATACTAGTGGTTGATATTGATTCTGCTGAAGGAGATGAACATAAGGGTATATATGGAGTAGGTTTGTAAGTAGTTTTGGAGGAAAATGAATCTTGTTGAACTGAAGTTGTAATTGCCATAGTACTTGCTAATACAGATGAAGATGTGATGGAAGTGGTGGTTGTAATTGAAACATCAGCACACGTCACAGTGGTAGTAGTGTTATCAGACATTTCAATTTCAGTGGAGTTTGTATTTAGAAGAGAAAACGTTATAGTGGTGGATTCATCACTAATCGATGTAGGGGTAGTTGCTGTGGAAGGTGGTGATTGTAATGTATCGCGATTAAATGTCACACTTTTTGATAACTTGCTATGACGCGCTGCATAACCCTCCAGAGTTGGGGCGCGCATCAGTTTGCGAATTTCTGCTGGAGTTGTTTTGGTGATGAGGGTGATATCAGGAGAACTCTCAGAAGAATCTATAGAAGTGTTCCTTTTATCTTCACTTTCTTCTGAACTACCAGAGAGAAGATTGCTTGCTGATAGCTTTTTTAAAATACTTTTTAGATTACGTCTTTCTACAGTTTCATTACTTTCTGGCGAAATTAGTGTTTGATGACCTAATTTTCTCAACACGGGTGATGGTAGATCTATAGGCCTAGTGGGTATATGTGGGCTATGATCTTTTTTTTTCCCAGCTTCTGATGAGGCTCTATGGAAGGCATCTCTACTCAATTGTTGAGCTCTAACATATTCCATTGCACTTGCTTCGGAGTGACTTCTTGTTAGGTTTGTTGGGTCTAATTGGTAGTCACTACCATCAATACTATTTGTTCCAACTCCTGGTGTGTTGCTACTGTCTAAACTGGAACTTCTCATAAATACAGATGCTACTTTTTTTTCTAGTTCTGCTAACTTTTGGCGTTCATTAAGAATTTTAAGTTTTTTTACAAAAGGTAAACCAGAGTATTCAGGAGATAAATCATCTATTGACATATAAAATTTAGTATCTTCCTGAATTTGAAGCAAATTTGGTTTTGGTCTAGGTAGCTGCATTTCTTGCAGAGACGCAGATGCAACATTGTCTGTTTCATTTAAAACAGGAGAATCATTCAGCTCATCCTTTACCATTTTTATTTTTGATTCATCAGTATTCGTTTCAAAGGCCTCACTAGTACACACTACTTTAGCAACTTGGTGTCCATTACTATCTTGAATTTTATTTGTTTGAGCAATACAATGGGCTGTTATTAATGATACACTTTCCTCTGAATTAGGTACTTCTTGACCATTTTCCAGCATAATCCGTTCTTCATTTTGAGCAATTATTTGATCGGGAAACCGAGTGATAGAAACTTGGAATTTGTTACCAGGCACAATGCTACTACTTGATTCTAAACCTGATTCATTATGACTATTTGTTACTCCAGTTGATGTTTTATCAACTAAACTTAAAATTATATCTGTTGTATTTATCCGATTTTCACCAAACTGTGCTCCAGTTTCAAGTAGCGGAGTTATTTTCACAGAAATAGGCATCAGTGTTGGTTGGTTTTCAAGAAACCCACTGTTTCCTTGGCTGATATTAGTATTATTTATCCCTGGGGATGAAACTATCGATGCTTTTTTTAGTAATGTCCAAGATTGTTGCTTTTTCATAGGAGCTGATTTAGCAGTAGCTTCTCTTTTTATACTCGTTTCAGTTTTTAAAGCAGTTATACTACTTAAAGATGTTTTTAACTTTACTGCAGATTCGTCTAAACCATTATTTTTATCTTTATTTAAATCATCTGTTTGTGTTGAGTCTTTATAATTTTCATTTAAAAGTGGAACCGTTTCAGTAGTGGAGGGATCACTGTTAATTTCAGTGGTTACTAATCTAGGAAAAGATTGTGGTTTTTTTAAAGCACTTTGGATTTCCTTATGTTTTATTGGTATTAACCTTGTAAGAATGGATGAAGTTTTGCGATTTGCTGTATAAGATTCATCCTCATGGTGTTGTTTCAATGAGGAAATTCTTGATTCTTCATTTAATGCATCAGTTTTAGTTAAAGGAAATGATACAATAGAGTCTGGTGTTTGTCCATTCAAGGGCACTTGACTTTTTGACACAGGCGATGTTAACACATCAACTTTACTTAAAGGCGCTAACTGCAAGACTTCTTTTTCTTTCTCCTCTTTTTGTTTGAGCAGTAATAGTCTTTGTATAAGAGGTAAACCCGCACCAATTACTTCTCCTTCCTTCGGTTTGTTCACCCTGATCTTCGGAGGTGAAAGAACGGTCAAGTTGGGGAGTGGAGATGTGGGGGACACTTGAGGTCTAACACTCTCTTCTCGAGACGTTTTCTCCTTCAAAATACGAAGCCGTTGTATCAATGGTAGACCAGCTCCAATAGGCTCGCACGACTGCTCATCGTGATAGTCTTCTTGAGAGCCATTTTCATCACTTCTTACTCTCGACATTCGTCTTAACATACCTTTACCAGATGAATAAGAGCATGACGGTTGATCATGACGATATGTTTCAACTGACCCAGGATTTAAGGGTTGAAGTTCCAAGGCTTCTTCTTTCATTCTATAAAAATAAAATAAAACATCTTATGAAAGTGAAATATTGGGTAAATTAAAAATAGTCCATAATTAGTTTTTTAAACTATTTTAATCATATACCCTTTACTTGGATTCTATATAAAACTTTTTAACAACCTTAAAAATCAAAATATGTCCGTAGCACACTAAGAATATATTCTCAAATGTTAAAATAGGAGTCAATAAGAGATAAAAAAAAAGTATGTATTTTTTTCTTTAATCACCTATCTAGTCAAGTGTAATATTTTATTACATAATTAAATGTATGTAGGCCTACTGTACATTCATCTTTATGTTTCACTCTATGTGTATATTATCACATATCAACAATCTTCTAATAACATATTTACAGTAGGCAATATTTCAATTTACAAATGTTGCTACAAGTAACCAGAAATATTGAAATTTGTTTATCTCATAACAACCAAACTTTGTTTTGATTTGGTAATGCATTTGGTAAAGGCATCAGACCAGTTATCTGAGATCATGTTTGTTATAAGACATTTACTTTGTGTTTTATAGTCAATATTTGCACCACTTTTGTAGAAACTCTACATAAATATATTGAATGTGTTTTTATGCGCAAAGATTTGATCATTTAACTAAAAACTAAATGTCAAAAACCTGCCATACACCAAATTTAATTTTCTAAACATATAACCAATCACACGCTAGCCCAAGACACATGTATCAACTTCTTAGTGGGATTATTTTTAGCAATCAAATAACCACAAATCAACGATCGATTGACTAAAACCTTTTTGTCCCTACGCTATGTTAACTCATGTGGTAGGACTTTTATAAATAGAATGGTAAGGTAGTAATCATTAGTATGGTATAGTATTAGTATTCAAGCTCATGGGCTTATTGAAATCTGCACTATTAAAGATAAGTATTATCCATACCTCACACTTCGTCTGCTCTTCCGCAATGCATTCTTTATGCCCTTCACATCACTACGCAATTTTTCGACAATTCGCTTGCCAGCTTTATTGTCAACGTCCGCTGAACTACCGTACTTAAACCCCGCTCCCTCTCGTGTCGATCCTCCCTTGTTGCTGTGAGGCGCTGAGCCTGATCGAGGCTTGTTGATGTTACGAGCCTCCATTAACCTGGGAACAGAAGCATTGTCTCACTCTCCTCACCTGGCTTTGTCTCACCTTGTCTCACTTCATCTCAATTATGTTTTTCTTTATATCAGAGCTTTTCAACATCCTCACAAAGATCCTGTCTACTTAATATCATTATTGCTATATCAAGAGTGTTGTGTCATGACTTGTTGCCAGGGTAAGCATAGTTAGTTTTTAAACTGTACTTATGGTGTGTTCTCATCACTCAGTAGAACACTCATTGGTCAGTTATCAACGCACATACATTCTGATTTGAGGCTGTGTAGAGCAGAGCCTATGTGTGATTGTTCAGATTTGGAACCAGTGGGAAAGAACGTATCACAGCTACAGTTTTAACAAGCTCTGCTTACCATGGCAATACTCCACTGCACGACACTGTATATCAAACAAACGGTATCACCACTTTGAGAGTCAAATTTGGCTCTAGTACTCCTTATGAGGAAATATTTTAAATTATGAAATCAATAACACTAATATTCTTTAAGGTAATTATATATTAATCAATTAATAGGACAATGTTTTTTTTATGATATATTATTTGTTACAAATAAACTACACATTTTTGAACTAATTAACTAAGCTAATTTACTTAGCAAGAAAAGGGCTATATTTAAAATTTTATTTCATTAATTAAAATTTATTTTTACCACTATAGGATATAGACTAACAAATTTCACCTTAGGCAATCCTTAAACTGCGGAGGAAAACTAACATCTATTTTCAATCAGTTGAATGATAATATTTTATCTACCTTTTCCTGCCAAGACTTTGTAGAATTTCTTGAGCTTCCGGATAGTCCTTCATGGCTGCCAGGACATCCTCCCGAGACAAACTGAATAGCTCCGAGTATCCCACTGAACGTACATCCGCTGTCCTCCTGCAACAAACTTAAATTAGTGACCATGGATTTGCCTTAGTACTATTTGACAGTGGGAGCGAAAATCTCTTAAGGTAAATCATGACTTCCCTTTCATTACCTTATGGACCTCTTGTTATTGACTTTGTTGTAACCATATTTTGATTATTTGAAAACTAGACACTCAATTCATGTTATTCATCGTTCGATATTTTTAAGTGTGGTATAAGATCAGTTTTATCATTAGAATATTTTCAGAGTGTTCTTCCAAGACTTTGGTTTTTTTTTTTTTTTGTTCTCTTTTTCAGAAACTCAATTTATCAACATAAGTTTAAGTTACTCTTTTCAATGAATCCAAGTCATGCTAGACAAAATGAGGTTATTAAACAACTTAATTGTTTAATAACCTCATTTCGTTTAGCATACAATTTTTCTGTTGATGTTTTGTCCTTAGTTTTCCTGTTTCACATTCTCTTTTGTCTTGGTTTAAATAATAATAATAATAATATTTAGCACCGCGTCTTACTACCCGTTCGGGTTATACGCTTAAGTACTAGTTACTCTAATGGATTAGGAATTGGGAGGGTTGAATTTAGAGGAAGTGAACCCGCATTTGCGTGGAGGGAGAGTGGAAAACCATTTAGGAAAAACCACCCTCAGTTCACCCGACCGAGATTCGAACCTCGATCTCCCCGTCCTCGGCGGTCGAGCTCAACACGACTGGCGCGTTAGCCAACTACGCCACCGAGGCGGGTGTCTTGGTTTAAAGAAATTATGTTTGTCAGAACTGTTATGGTCGACCATTTGTTTATCGGTGGTAGTATTGAGTTTCGTACAACCATTTCTTGTAATAACATTTCTTCAATAGTGTGAATTAAATTCTAGAAATGTTAATATAAATCAAAATTAAATTGTATTTGTACTTTCAATCACAAACCACCAACTGAATGGCTTCACTTATCCTTGATTTGTACTTAACACTTGATTTAATTTGTTGAACCCTTACTTTCTGTCATTTAAACTTTTTTAAATGAATGGCTAGCTTTGGCCAAGATAATATAGATGGCAGGTAAAAATATCACAAATCATGATATCCCAAGGGATTACTATGTTTGAAAAATATATGAAATAACCACTATTTAATTAAGCTAAGCCCTGCTTGACTCTATTAGTAGTCTATGAATCACATGATCAAAGTAATATAATATTAATTTAGTAAAGCCTTCCGACTAGCCAGGTTAATTGGTAGAAGAGATTATACAGAAAGTTGAAAAACACAAGTAATAGAACACATAACATTTTCCTTAATGTTGATGTATGAACTGTATGTATAGCATGGATGGTAATTTATATAAAACAGTTTTACAAAGGTGTATTTCCTGTAATTAGTTGTAGAATGAGCAGCGACTGGTGTAAGGGTGGGCATCAGGACTGAAGGCAAAGTTATGAGTGGTAGATGTTGTGGTTCTGATGAAAACCTGTTATGCTTTGTTCACACTACCACATTTACTGTTGAGCTATATCTTTTATTTAAAAATATTAAAACCACCATATACTGTAATATTTTGAAGTACTGTTCATGGATAATCTGCAAACTGGATAACATGAGTACGGATAATGGTAATTTTACTCTAATACCTTAAGGCAGAACGGTTAGTAAGTCATGTATTGAGTTTTGTTAAAAATTTTATGACATCTATAGCTTATTTCCAAAAATGTTAGCCAACTTAGAATAACACTTTCTTATATCTTCAAATCTCTAGCCTTATTTAACTTGTTAGTTTCTAATGGTTTGAACAATCACTTGACAGAATATTAGCCTACATGCTAGGGTTATGTGCACCAACAATTCTTGAAATAACTAAAAGAAAAAAAACTTAAACAACTTTTTCCCAAAAAGTGAGGGTCTAGGTAAGATAAAAAATAAATAAATAAACGTTTAAGTGTACTGGTGGCTGCCAATAGTTGGTCTGTGTTTGATCTTGATTCAACGATCATTTTGAAAACTATGAGTGAGCGTGAGGGGTACAGGCACACATCCACAGCACCACATCTTACTACCCATTCTGGTTATACGCTTATGTACTAATTACATTAATGTGTTAGGGCTGAGGAAGGTGGAATTCAAAGGAAGTGTACCAGCAGTTGTGTGGAGAGGGAGTGGAAAATCACCCTCAGTAGGATCAATCGGGATTGAGCCACGATATTCCCATCTTTGGCAGTCTAGTTTATTGTAAAAGTGATGCCTTAGACCATGTGGCCACTGAAGTGGGTACCACATTAATTAATTTATTTTTATATTACAGAGGCAAGAGGTAAGTTGATAGGATATCTTATGTTAGTTATTACAATCTAAAATGGAATCAACGACTTTGCTGAAATACAAATTTATTTTATTTGTATCAAAGTAATTGTTGTAATAATTCTTTATTAACATTAAAATACTTCTTATAAGCAGTTTTTCAAAGTGCTAAGAGCTAGCAACAAATATTTTTAAAATGACTAACTTACTTGTTCAAGCCATCCAAATTAAGTATACCAATCTCTCCGAAGAAATCGCCTGCTTTCATTGTTGTTAAAACTCGGCCTGTTTCACTAAACCACAATACAAATATTAAAACAAACAAAGGTTGTAATTTAAGAATATACTTATATATGTTGATTTAAGAAATAGCGAAGCAATATAAATTTTGATATTTATTTTTAACCTGCTGTGCATTTTTGCAAAAGCTGTAATATTTTTGTAATTATTTGGAAAATTAGAGGTAATTAGGTCAGATCCCCTCCAAGTACTCTTCAAGTAGTTCCTGCTGCGTAGTATGATGTCATCAAACATTAAAAAAAAAAAGTTCATTTTCTGAGATACGAGAATTTTAACTGGCACCTTACAGGAATGTTGTGAATAAGCAACGGCACCAGTCATGATGTCATACGTCTGGCCCATTGCCACTGTTGCATAGTTCTTACAAGTTCTATCATGTGTCTGAAAGCTATCATGTAGCTTTAGTTTGTTGTTATTCCCTTTGTTTGCTATTATACTTAAAAATACAAATTGAAGGAACTCAAAGAAGAAAAGTCTTTTTTCAACAAAAATGTAACTTTTTGAAATAATCTTGTTCCTTATGTTTTTTTCTGTTCAAAATACATCCTGGTTAAAACTTATATATTATGATTGTAATCTAATCTAAAAATACCTAACAAAGTTTTGGGTAATGTGGTTTTGTATTTTTCAATTAACATGTATTAATTTTTTTTTCTAATAATAAGCTATTTTTTGTAACATTTAAACATTATTGTAATTTTTTTAACAAAATTTATAAACATACAATAGTAGGTATTCAAATATCTATTTAATAATACCGCTTCAATAATAATATTATGTATTAAAGTATGTTTTTTTGATAATTATTTAGAACATTATGGGATATTGCAAATTGCAACAGCGTCAGTCCTCATATTATTTTTTTAGCACCAGTCCCCGAAGGTTAATGAAGGCTAGAAAATTTTAAACTCCTTTTTATTCCTCGCTGTTTAGTAAAATAATATTAAAATCATTTTTCCTTTACAGGTATACAATAAATAACTTTTAAAATATTTTATTTAGTTGGAACTAGCAAATATCAGTTAAATTACTTTTACATTATACATTAATTAGTAGAGAATGCAAGTTTTTATTTATTTTAATTTATTTTAGCACTGTGTCTTACTACCCATTCAATCTATTATTTACACTAATGGGTTAGGGATGAGGAAGGTTTAATTTAGAGGAAGTGTACCCACATTTGTGTGGAAAGAGAGAGTGGGAAACCATTTAGGGAAAACCACCCTCAGTACATCTGACCAGGATCGTACCACGATCTCCTCATCATCGGCAGTCTAGTCTACTGCGAGATTAGCGCCTAAGACCATACGGCCACTGAAGCGAGTGAGAGTGCAAATTAAGCTGACAGTATCAACGGAAATTGTACATTTATATATGTCCTACACGATAGGTCAGCTGAAAGACCTAATAAAGTTTGAACATCTATGGATGGTCATGCATTGAATCAATGATGTTTAGGGTATTGACCCTAAGGGGATCAGAGAGATAAACCGATAGATGTAAAAGTAAGGGTTAGCGAAGTAAAAGTTACATTAATATGAGCGACTTAAACGTTTGTCTAGTCATGGTCTAGTCGCAACATGTAAATTATAGGAAATGTTTTACTTACATAGGTATCTATATTCTATACAATGGATATAATAATATAACATGTTTTCTTATTCCTGCATACTAGACAGTGTGGGAATTGTGGTATGTCTAATACTCTGGTTATGTTTTTTGTAACTGGTAACTAACCTAAAACTTGAGGTGTATTTTGTACGTACGTTGTACATACAAATAAATTCAAACAAGGCAAACACAATTCACATATAGCTTATGTGTGCATGTTTTAACGAAGGAAAGATGTTATTATTATAAATATCCAAAATATGAAGCCTTGTCACAGCTGATACTTATTTTTGTGCTCAGGAGTGGAATTAGACCTTTGGCCATCCTAGGCTCCATATAATTTGCTGCCCAGTTTTGACTTATCCTACTAACAAACGAACGGGACAGTATGTTTTTCAATAAAATATGTTGAGTAATTCGATAATATTTTAAATTAGTTTTTTGTATCAACATTACTTCATACAGTTTTTATTAAATAATATTAATGACAGAATCGCACATGCACATATACTTATAAAATAACACATCTAGATCTTTGACTAGCGAATGTATGACGATATATAAGAAATTTTAGGTCCACACTTCCATTTACAATCCACCGAAATTTGCCAACCTAGGCTGGAGACTACTCAGCCTACTGCTAAATCCACTCCTGTATGTGCTCAATTTATTCAGGTGATTCAAGCATGACACATACTTCCAAAAGCAATGAAAACATTTCTCTATCTAGTTATTACATCTAGAGTCTAGACTATTTCATGATTTTACTTGTTTGAAATATTCTATGTGATTTTTGTTTTGTATATGAAGATCCTGGAATACATTTTTTATAAGCAATGTAAAACCATTTACTTTTAAATTAGGCCTACTCATCCTACAATGGCTTGATTGTTTTAAAAATCCATTTTGAAAGTTTTTTCCTATAAATTTAGTAATTATTTCTTAATGAGTTTGTAGTACTCTTTAAGTGTGTACTCCCTGTTAAACCACTTTATTACTGAGTGTGATTAAATAGTCAAGGTAGCTATTTTAAAGAGCTATAGAATCCATGACCTCACCTCATGACCTCGAGAATACCGTCTGCGATGATGAACATCTCGCGGGCTACCTCTCCTTTCCGACAGATGAGGTCTCCAGGGGTAAATATGTAGGCTTTCATCTTGAGCACAAGATCATGTAGGAACTCCGGCTGGCACTCTTGAAAGATGGTCACCTGAAGAGAAAACCAGGCATCCAACGGTGAGGCTAGCTCATCCACAGTCATTTCTTGGATGATGGTGTCTAGCCAATCAACACGTGATACGCCATCTCGAGATAACAGCTGGCCTTCAGCATTATTATCTTGATATATTTATTAAAATAAATCTGATGCTTTGCTAGCAACACTAGTGCTCAAGATTCTAGTTTTGCCAAACTCTGGTGCTTTATAGTTTGTCTTTGTTAAAAAAAAAAATTTGAATCTTGGCCAAACATGGTTTTTTGGAGCTAAAAAAATTTGTCACCATTATCGGATGGTGGGAGGTGTCAATGAACCCATTGAGAAACAATATACAAAGCTGTGTAATGTATGCATCTAAACAAGTATCAGGGAATTACTCGATGAACAATATAAATTATGTGATATATTTATCTAAAGCAGTCTTCCTTATCCATTTTTTTAAAAGTAAGATGTTAGAGTGTTCACTATATTATACAAACAATATATTATATACTCATCATAGCTAAGGTAACATCTAATAACAATATGAGACTGCTGTGTGGCCTCTGGATAAGGGAATGTTTGCTTTGTTTGGAGTTTGGCACTATATGGGGCAAATACGTGGACATTAAGAAGCAAAGATTGGAAAGGTTTGATTTGAGATGTGGGTTTGGAGGAGATTGGAAAAAATAAAGCTGGGATGAAAGAGAAGGAATCAGGAAGTACTGGAGAAAGTTGGGGAAAATAAGAGGATATTAGAGGTTGTCAGAAACAGGAAGAGAAACTGGATTGGACACTGGCTGATAAGGGTCGATGCTATGGTAAGGAATGGTGGATGGAAAGAAGGGTAGAGGATGTAGAAGTACCAGATAATGAATAACATCAAGGTTGGAATCAGTTTCAGATGGATGAAGAAGATTGCAGAGGAGAGAACAGCGTGGAAAGCTATCAAGTAATAAATGACCTGCTGTTAGACAGAAAACTAATAATAGATTGTATTTAATATTTTATATAGCTTATTAAACTTACAATTTTGGTTACTAAAAAACTATAAGCCCCAAACATATCACACAATTTTGCTGTATTGTGGTGTAGTGAAAATAAAATTAATGGTTTTTATTTTAAAAATTATTCTGATAAATTCCTAACACTTATACAAATTTAATGTTTTGATCTAATCCCACCCCCTAATGAAATCTACTTTTCTCAAGAGCTTCTAAGTGAACCAATAGTGTACTTGGCCCTCTCTGTCTAATCAGCTAAATGGCGGGCTATGATTGACCTTCTTAAGGACACTGAGATTGACGTGGAGGGCCAGTTCAGTCTTCAGTTTGTCCGGTAGCAGACCCAGCGCAGTGTTGATGTCACCGCCTCCTTGAATGCGACCTCTGAAACGATAACCACGTCCCCTACTTAAGCCCTTTGGAAATTAATTCACAATATAGCAAGCCTCATAACTTAGATATAGGAGAGAAAGCAATCTTATAAGTGAAGGGACATTGCTTTTCTTCTCTGCGCTGATGACTACCAAAAATCACACAATAGTCAAAATTATGACTTTAGAGTTGTTTATATGAGTTAAGTGGCTTTTCAGTAATTATAAAATACCATTGTATCTTTAAATAACGTTGAACCATAAAGTGTGTGATTTTTATTGATGAAATACTAATAAAGACAATAGATTAATAGTTTTATGCAGTTAAACTATTTATATATACACAACCTTTTTTTACATTATAACGTGATCTCCTGACCAATTATGTTGTAAAGAAACATCAACAACAATCAATTGAATATAATATCTTTCCAATGAGTAAGTATCTTCGCACTATAAACACATCTCTCTATTGGAAGGATAAGAACATAAACTCTTTAAACTTGATACCATCAATATGAAGTTTTTTTTTAACATAAATAGCAAGCTAAACCTAAATTTAGGGTGATATGTGAGACTTACTGTAGGCTGAGTGTTGTTTGAGTGCTAGTGTACCCTACCATTAATGTAGTTTGAGAAAAATATGCAAGAATGTGACGTCAGTTTAGTGTAGTTTTAGTGGCAAAACAAGCATGTTAAGAGAATGGTGCAGTAATTTCCTTGAGAAATGATATTAGAGCATGTTTGAGTGGATATTTAGTAGGGAGTTAGGGTTGGACAGTAAAACTACACTAAAACTACCTACACTAGCACTCAATAAATACTCAGCCTCATTCTCGAATAGTTCCACTAGCCTTGTTTTTGTATAACAAGCTATACAAGGATTGTCCCGTGCTCAGGGTCATTCTTCACTCATAGTTTGAAGGTTCACCTTTCATATATATTTAATTGTATAGCGTTGTTTTTCCACAATATAACACTTAAGTTTGTAAAAGTTACTAAACTGGTTAGTGAGAGGAAACATAAAATAACAGTGGTTTATTTATAAGGTTGGTAAGCAAGATCGAGGCTGAGTGTTAGTGTAGTTTTACTGTTCAGCTATAACTCTAAAGTGAAGTGTACCTTCCAATCAACCTTGCCTTATAAAGGTAATCCACAAACCTCTCCCTAGCACACAGACAAGGTATACCCCAGACACTGAGTCTTACGAGAGTTCTACTGCTCCTTGAGACAAGTTGAGTCCTCGGACACTGGGGAGTGCTAGTAGCAGCTATCAGTGATAACACCACTTACAAGTGAAACAACTCACTTTCAAATGGTTCGTTATAATGATGGTGCAAACACAATAGTTCAGCTACCACCAATATCACCCCCTTACACCCTCTAAATGAACAAACCTTTTCAGACAAGTAACGAGTCGACAATACTTGCAGATTGTTTAAAATTAGACAAATTGCAAGCATTCACTTGATCAAAATAAGGATGATTGTTTTCTATGTTTTATTTGTAATTTGCAGTCTGAGTAAGCTCGTTTAGTGGGCTGATTTATGAGAAGGGCTGCTACCTGAACCTAGCTTTGTGAAAACCGGTTTATCGATATAAGATGAAAGTTTTTGTCTGGTCTTTAGTTAAACCATATTTAAAGTGAGCTTTTTTTAAAAAATGGCTGCTAGATAGCGATGTTGTCACTTGGGATTGCACGTAGCGATCCTCGTGTTGAAGAACTCAAGCTCTACAATGATTTAACCTGGAGGCTGAAGGTATAGAGTATACCTTGTCTGGACCCTGGGTCTACCTATTGTTTGTGTGATTGGTCAAATGAATAATGATAGAGAAGTAACAGTTTACAAGTACAGTTTTATCATTCCATGAACCATCACTGTCAAAGTAAAAACCTTGATATTCCAGACGACATTAATCTGTATTTCGCTTAATCCAGAATATTGTTTCTATTTTCCTACTTATAACTGTATTATAGGTAACAAATCCGAAAGAAAAACATCTACATTAATTTATAATTAAAGAAATGAGTACCGACCGTTAATAGAAGAGGATTGATAGTTTCCTTAAACCCTTTCCGACCTTCAAGTGCTACTTTTTCAACAGATCCAGGAACATCCAGTTCGCTTACACTTTGAGTGATTTTTAAATCATATTAAAATATTGTTTGTAACATACTATATAAATACAAACAGATACATACATGTGCGATATATGATTTTAAAAAACAACGTTATTACTAAAGTTTATCTGTAATTTTTGTTAATCCATAATTTCGACTGCTCGGACTTTCTCCCTCGCTTCTATTTAGTCCGGATTATCGAAGTTTTACTGTATTTTTTTTTTTTGCACCATTTCTTACTACCCTTTCGGGTTAGACGCCCATGTACTAATTCCACAAAAGTGTTAGGGATATATAAGGTTGTATTTAGATGGAGTGTACCCGCATTTGCGTGGAGATAGAGTGGAAAACCAGTTAGTAAAAACCCCTCCTCAGTACACCCCCGAACAGGATTCGAACCCGGATCTCCACGTTTTCAGCAGTATAGTATATTGCAAGAGAAACGTGTTAGATCTGTTAGTGCGGTCACCGAAGAGGGTTACTGTGATTTTAAATTTCTCTTTGTGAAGGTTGTCAGTGTGTTACCTGGACCAAGAGTAGTCGTACCAACGTAACACCCGTCTCTTCATACCCCCGGGGACCTTGTGGTGTCTCATGTAGGTCTTCGCCCCGTCTAACAGCCGCTCGAACTCCAGACGGTTAGCGTTGCGGTTTGTAATCACATTCCCTACCTGGCCTGAAGACAAGAGAAACTTTGGACACACTCGAGCACTCCAACGGGGGGGTAGTTTCACTCACCAACTAAGCGGGGTCCATTGGTTTTTACCCGCGGGAAAATTTGAAAATTTAAGTACTGCAAAATTCAAATGCAGCAAAAGAAATACAATAATATCCAAAATAATTTAAATTTTATAAAAATTGTCGTAATTCTGTAATCATTATGACTATTAAGTTTTTATGAAGAAATTTTTATCGATGCATACTGTTAGAATATACAAACATGCAAGTTTCAATAAAGCGTATTTTGGAAATTTGATTTATAATAAATTATTTTATGAGCTAAAATCTGAAAATTCAAATAAGCAACTTGCACTAACTCTTAACTCACAAAATCACTTTTGAAATAATTCACTTTAGTCTTATGTTAATTTTCCTTGGCTTCATAGAAAGTTCATTGAGAACTTATCCTCTCCATGTGGAAAGATCATATCTGGCCAGAACTGGTCCATATCTGGGCCAGATATACCCAGATATAGGTCAGATATACACAGATCTGGGCCAGATATACCCAGAATTGGGGCAGATCTGGGGCAAATCTTGCAATCCCAGATCTGGCCAATTCCAGTTCTGGGCCAGAACAGGCATTTTTCCACATGGATCTATAACTGAAACCTCTGGATGTATGTACATGAAGCCCATTAAGTCTGTCTTCACTTGTAGAGTTCCTCATGTAAGATTTCAACAGCTTAAGGGATGAGAAAAGTGGTAGGTGGGTAGCAAGGTCTTGGGGGAGGGGTTGTTTCAACCCTGAAACCCCCCGCCCCCTTGCTCTACCATTTTTTTATACAAAACCCTTTAAATGGTGGTAATTCAAAAGAGTAGGGATGAGGCGTAAATTACACGAAATTGTCATCTCTTTTCAATCCTGAGGATGTTGCTATTCCATAATCCACCAAAAGACCTAAAGATTAGACCAAACTAAGGAAAGATTTTAATCACAGCCGTCTAGCATTAATTATTAAATGTATTTACCTTTCAGGGCAATTCTTGTACCTCATATGGCTGAAAATTGATATATAGGTGCAAACTACTGTAATAACACTAAACAAAAAATATTTTTTTGGCCCCACGTCTGCTAAGGGCTGTCCTGATTTTAATATAATATTAGCTTTATGCAACTTCATTAATTTCACATTGTCAATGTGAATATCATGTTCTTAAATTAAGGTAAAACTAATTCAAAGTAACAATTTTAAATTTCACCCTTAATTTCAACTCAATGACATTAGAAATTCAAGTTCATTGCCGCGGTTACAAAAGTACATAACCTAACCCTCCCTATCTTGAGCTAGTTCTATCCAGTCCACCTCATTACACCCTATCTCTATCTTTAGCTAGTTCTATACAGTCCACCTCATTACAATCTATCTCTATCTTGAGCTAGTTATATCCAGTCCACCTCATTTCAACCTATCCCTATCTTGAGCTAGTTATATCCAGTCCACCTCATTACAATCTATCTCTATCTTGAGCTAGTTCTATCCAGTCCACCTCATTCCACCCTATCCCTATCTTGAGCTAGTTCTATCCAGTCCACCTCATTACAATCTATCTCTATCTTGAGCTAGTTCTATCCAGTCCACCTCATTCCACCCTATCCCTATCTTGAGCTAGTTATATCCAGTCCACCTCATTACACACTATCCATATCTTGAGCTAGTTTTATCCAGTCCACCTCATTACACCCTATCTCTATCTTTAGCTAGTTCTATACAGTCCACCTCATTACAATCTATCTCTATCTTGAGCTAGTTATATCCAGTCCACCTCATTTCAACCTATCCCTATCTTGAGCTAGTTCTATCCAGTCCACCTCATTACAATCTATCTCTATCTTGAGCTAGTTCTATCCAGTCCACCTCATTCCACCCTATCCCTATCTTGAGCTAGTTATATCCAGTCCACCTCATTACACACTATCCATATCTTGAGCTAGGATAGTAGAATAAAATATGTGTGAAAAATAACATCCTATAACCATGAAAGGGTTCATATGTTAACCAAATAGATTAAACCAGAACATACTAAAAAGCAAAATAAACCAACCAGCACGGATAACTCCATGTTGCCCTCACTTACCAACAATGGTAGCAAAAATGAACACGCCAATCAGGTAACTCACGATTGTAAACACGTATCTGAAAAAGAAAACGCTGGTAAGTTTGAGCATTTCGAACAGTTATCACGATGTTGTTGGTTTTAAATCCCCATTGGAGGTGTTGTCCATTCGTAGGAAAGTAGGTCAGTCTGAACAAAAATACCGTTTAATAAAAACACGTACCTAAATCTATTAGGATTCCTCTTTTAAGCCGGAGACTGACTTGAGCCAAGCTTTGTAATGTAATGCTATCGTATCGAACATTACATTAACAAAGCTTGACTCAAGTTCCTTATTGGGCGCGGCGAATGCTCACTTTAAATGCTCGTCTCGAAAGTGCTCCGGCTTTTTTTCATTTCTAGCTGAAATGTCGGACTTATAAGTAACGAGTGCAGCGTTTTTAAAACCTGTTATATTGTTGCCAATCTTGAGGATCCCACAAAATAGTTTTTTTTCCTGTGTTGTCCAATAAAAAATAAAGTGTTTTCTTGGTTCTTCTCCATTTTATTCTGACACTTGCTGCAAAATGGTAACAGCACAAAACACGTCTTTCCTCCAGTATTTTGACGACTGGAACAGTGTGATCGGCGCCAACACCTGCACCGGTATGGAAGGACATATTTAGACTAGGACATTTTTAGGATAGTGGTTCTTTGTCAATGCCGCCCTTTTTACTTTCTCTCTATCTTACAGGTAGAGAAAGTATTGTGATCGTCAAAAAAATCGAACTCGAGATTTTGATGAATTTTGACGTTTCATGACCTCCTGAATCCGAAAAAGTGGTTTTTGAATTTCCGTCTGTCTGTCTGTCTGTCTGTCTGTCTGTCTGTCTGTCTGTACCTCCAACTAGAGCCTAAACTATTTTACCGATTGAGCTGAAACTTGATATCTAGGGTTTTCATAGGGTTGCCCCGAGGGGTTTTTGGAATTGGATATCTACCCCTAAAATTAAGGGTAGTTTACTGAAGGGCAAAAAGAGAAAAAGTCGATTTTCTCAAAATCGGCTCTAACGATTTTGATTAAATTTCATTTATGAACATTAATAAATATTCCAAACAAAATGGCTACTCTCAATATTTCGGCAAAATCGTTTTAAGGGCTCCGGTCTGATGCGTAAATTTACATTTTTTATAATAGCTCCGAGACTATTTGAGATATGAAATGACTTAGCATTACAAATATGTATATATATTTATAATACAAATATTTTATTCGAAACATATTTTTATAAAATCAATAACTTTCAATATATACGCAATTATATATATATTTTTAACTTTTTGGGCATTAAAGCTTAAGTATTGCGACCGTAAGAAAAACTAACCTGAAATGTTGATGGATGTCGACGTCTCATGACCCCCCGAACCCTTAAAAATAGTCTTTGCAATGCCGTCTGTCTGTGTGTCTATTAAAACTTAAAATTAAGGGTAGTTTACTGAAGGGCAAAAAGAGAAAAAGTCGATTTTCTCAAAATCGGCTCTAACGATTTTGATTAAATTTCATTTATGAACATAAATAAATATTCCAAACAAAATGGCTACTCTCAATATTTCGGCAAAATCGTTTTAAGGGCTCCGGTCTGATGCGTAAATTAACATTTTTTATAATAGCTCCGAAACTATTTGAGATATGAAATTACTTAGCATTACAAATATGTATATATATTTATAATGCAAATATTTTATTCGAAACATATTTTTATAAAATCAATAACTTTCAATATATACGCAATTATATATATATTTTTAACTTTTTGGGCATTAAAGCTAAAGTATTGCGACCGTAAGAAAAACTAACCTGAAATGTTGATGGATGTCGACGTCTCATGACCCCCCGAACCCTAAAAAATAGTCTTTGCAATGCCGTCTGTCTGTGTGTCTATTAAAACTTAAAATTAAGGGTAGTTTACTGAAGGGCAAAAAGAGAAAAAGTCGATTTTCTCAAAATCGGCTCTAACGATTTTGATTAAATTTCATTTATAAACATTAATAAATATTCCAAACAAAATGGCTACCCTCAATATTTCGGCAAAATGGCTTTAAGGGCTCCGGTCTGATGCGTCAATTAACATTTTTTTAAATAGCTCCGAAACTATTTGAGATATGAAATTACTTAGCATTACAAATATGTATATATATTTATAATACAGATATTTTATCCGAAACATATTTTTATAAAATCAATAACTTTCAATCTATACGCAATTATACATGAATTTTTTTTAACTTTTTGGACATTAAAGTTTAAGTATTGCGACCGTAAAAAAAAAACTAACCTGAAATGTTGATGGATGTCGACGTCTCATGACCCCCCGAACCCTGAAAAATAGTCTTTGCAATGCCGTCTCTCTGTGTGTCTATAAAAACTTAAAATTAAGGGTAGTTTACTGAAGGACGAAAAGAGAAAAATTTGGTTTTCTCAAAATCTGCTTAAACGATTTTGATTAAAATTCGTATCTAGGCGTTGATTAAGATTATAAATAAACTGGCTATTTTCATTTTCCTATGAAAATGATTTTTAGGGTACATTACAGAAGCGTTAATTTCCGTATCTCCACAACTATTGGAGAAACTAAACAACTTATCATTGCAAAATTGTAGGACTATTAGAAATAAAAAACTTTTATTTGACATATATTTTTATAAAAACAGCAGTTTCTGAGATATTTGCAAATATATTAATACAATTTTGTGAGCTTTAGTTGTAAACATATACTACTTAAGTCTTAACGCAATAATACTCCAATGCCATAGAGTAATTAAATATAAGTAAGTATCTAAAAAAAGTATGTTATTTTTCCTTAAATCTCTTAGGAGAAATGTTTGCATAGCAATGATCTATCTCCATTTTAGACTCAATAGTCAATATTTACATTTTTTATTAGTCAAAATGTATAAATGAATAATTAAATATCAATGCGATGACTTGAAGATCTGCAACACCTTTTAAAATGTTAAAATTTTAACCAGAAAATCGAAATTTTAATACGAAGTGTTGACCCTTGTGGAAGACATTAAACTGTTTGAAATGTTCTTAGGTGGACAAAGATGCGCCTCTTTTCTCATTGATTCTATATCATTGTATATTATTTTATGCGTGTTCTTATGTGGAGTGGTGATGATACAATGTACATTATTCCGTTCAGAAATCTTACGAGTTTATAGAAAGAGAGAGAAAGTCTGTGCGGTGTGCCGTACCATTTATTTTTATCTCTTTGTCAACGCCGCTATGTAATTATTAGTGTCCTTTAACACGAGAGATATTTTATCGCGCGAAGTTTTTATCGCGTGAATAAAAGTTTGCGATGCTGATCCATTCATGTTCAGTAGCGCTTTAAACCTGCTGTAGGATACATCATGGCCGACAACGTAAACCCTACGATAGATAGTTAACAATACTCCAGTTATCTGATAGCTTGTGATCTTAATAAAACTCACACATTTGTAGCCGATGTATTCTGCACGTCCATCATAGGCTCTGCCTTAAGATATGAGTGAAGAATGACCCAGGGCACGGGTCGATTCCTGGATAGCTCGGTGGTTATAACATTAGCGTACTAAGCCAAAAATCCCGGGTTTGATTCCCGTGTCCAGGTGTCATTTTTCAATTTTCAGAATATAATATATAGATGGAGTAATCCTCATTAAAAAGCATAAATAATAGCTTTGGCTATTTGATTCTTAAATCTGTTATTGTTAAAATGAGAAGCAACCTTACTTTATTCTATCTAGTTCTTCTTGGCAAGTGACCTTGTATTTGAGCTCACCTGTGCAAGGTTTAACATGGATCACACCATCGATTGTCCACACAGATTTCACTCCAAATCTACTGATCGTGGCTGTATGATATGCAGTGGACCTAATTTCACAAGGCCTAAAGTTTAGGAGCAATGACTTTAGGTCTTATAAAGTTTAGGTCTACTGCCTTTAGGTCCACTGCTTGTTTGAACAGTTGAGGATATTTTAAAGTAATCTATGAAGAATGAATTTTAGGTCCAGTGCTTTTAGGTCTAGTGAAGTTAGGATCTATAGAATTAACCGCAGTGAGATTAGGTCTTATAAAACTAGGTGTTATGAAGGTAAGGAATTTAGTTTAGGAGTTGTGACTTTAGGTCATGTAGTTTTAGGTCCACTGCCTCATGTCCATCGTGGTCTGCATGAGCTTCAACCTCTCTGTAGTAAGATCTTCTAGAATTGCGCTACCTTTGATCTTCAACAGTTTCTTCTTGTGAAAAACTTCACCCCTGACTCGGTATCTGTTGAACTTCAATATTATCGTTTTCAGTCTACGTTGCTAAATTATTATTGACCGTCAACCATAGCAGATTTACAAATATACCTAATAGGCACGTACCTAAGATGGCAGATTTTAGGGGAGACAAGTTTTGAATGACAAAAAAATACATATTTTTTTATAGCAGGTAGAATAATTTTAGGGCTTCATTTTGTGTGTGTGATTGTTATGATTTGCTGTTTTCTTTCGTGCAATGAAGTTAATGGCGAAGATAACAAGTATAGTAGAGGGAGTGGCAGTCAATATTTGAAACTTAATAAAGAGAAGGAAATAAAAGAAGCAAATATTATAAATAAAACTCAGAAATGTAATGCATATCTGAAACCAGCCACTTAGACCAGTGAGGTTTGTTCAGAGAATGTGGACCAAAGTGTTCAGTGTGATTGTTCAGCGACGGCGTGTCGGTGCATTAGGGGTGGTAGGGGGAGGACGAGGATTTAGAAGGGGGTAAATTAAGGTAGGAAAGGTGGGCGGTTAACCTCGTGCCCAGGGGCATGGCCCTAGGGATGTGGTATCGAAAGAAAAGTATCGATACTGTACTCATTTAAAGTATCGGAAGGAAAATATCGATACTGTACTAGTATCGAAAGAAAAATATCGATAATAGTAAGTATCGGTATCGAAATTTTAATCTGGAAAAATGTTTTTTTTATCAAGTAAGAATTTAATTCTAGCATAGTAATAATTATAATAATAATAATAATAATAATATAATAATAATAATAATAATAATAATAATAATGGCATTTTAATATTTATTTAAAAACTGAAAATTATAATTATTTAACCATATTTTAGTCTATTTAGGTATATCGCGTCTATGTTATGTGAACTTGGAGGGTATGATAGTATTGTATGATAGATATTATAAAAGGTTTTACGATACCAGCTTTCGAAATGTCTATGGAAATGTAGCTGATGGGAAGTTATTTAATAGCTAAATATAATTAATAATATATTTTTTTCAATCCATTTTGTACCATTCTTTAACCATAGTAAACATTTAATACCAGCATGAGTGAAGATAACAAGGTTGTTTCTTTCGATACCGATCCGATACCGGAGTGTGAGTACTAATATCAGTAAAAGTGTTTGAAAAAAAAAGCATCACATAAAAAATACTAGTATCGAAAGTAAAATATTGATATTAGTAAAGTACCGATACTTTTTTCACATACCTAGGCATGGGAACCTTTCCAGTTTTAGGGCAGCTAGGAACAAAATAAACTTGTGGCGTCCCTTATAAATTAAAGTACGCTGCAGACAGGAGCGCCCTTAAAACATGTACAAGGCAATTTGGTCGGAAACTGCTTTGATCTAACTGAATAACCATTGGAATTAAGAAGCCCCCAATTATAAACCCAATAAAGAACAAGAGGTACTCTACCATTCACCAATCATCACTCGGCATTGCAAGAAAAAAATGGGGTGTGGCTGTGTCATGGACACGGCCGTGTGTTGTACGTGAATACGTTTATGTAACAGCTGACGATTAAAACCTAAACGAACATCGTAGCTTCTCCGAGTCAAAAGTTATACTAATTGCAAATCTCGATACGCAGCAAAATAACCTCAAAATGGCGGCGCTTCCCCCTCCACCGCGCGCGATGCGTCACTGTTCTCGCTTATCGTAATGAATTCTTTGATCGTTTAGCTATCCAGTGGTATAATTTAATTTTGGATGTAGAGGAAAGATTCGAAACTACAACACCAAACTGTATCCCCCGATTTTGTTATCATTAGGTTTTTTGGATTGCCCCCGTATGGTAGCAAATTTAAAGACGTATTCACGTCAAAAAGATACAAAGCCGATATGAGTAACTAAAGACATACTTGAAGCATCTAATTCGCTAAACAAGAAGTCATCTTCAGCATCCATCTCAATTCTTACAGGGTCAGATCTCAATCCCTGCACTCCCGTTCTAACACGTTGGTTCGTGTCAACCGCGCTGGTTTTTCAAGGTAGATGAACCGTTGGAGGAATTTGGACAGTGAAGACTTTACCTAGCACAGAGGCGATGGTAACATTGACTGTAGTGCCGGCTTCATTGATGAGCATTAGTGTGTCCATGGTTCGCACGAGTAGTTTCATTAATGGTGTCGACATTCCTACGTCGGATGTTTGTACTGAAACAAGATCTACCTTGGATCCATTATTGACGTGCGATGCCGAAGATGGAATCGGAACACAAGGGAATATCCAACCCTAATAGAAATATTAGCTGATATGTATCAACATAATGCAAATTGATGAAATATTCGAAATGTATTGAGCTATACAGTTATTGTTGGGGAGAGAATTACCTAAAAAAAAAGAGTAAATAGTTCAAGTGGTGAGGCGTGTGGTTAGCGCGAAGCTCTCACTCTGACCCCCTCCGATGGTTAAAACATGTTTGTTCCCATGTTTCAGTAACCATTGCTAAATGTGACAACCCGCCCTTAGAGACCAAGTCAACATCACGGTGTGACCAATTGGTCGGTATATGATGGAATTTGCTTTCGTGTTCCCCTTCAGGTTGCATTAGAGAATGCCATATGCATCTTGCATCTTGCGTGGGATGTTGTCAGAGTAAGCATAGCATGGTAACATGAATTGTTATAGATAGGAATACAATCCTTATAGAACCATGGTATTATATTGACATTAATTAACACCAATCAAAGTTGTACCAACCTCATTTTGACGTCGTTATTTTATTGGGGATCATGACACAATATTTGAATATGTAGAAGTATACCAGCATTTAGGGGGCGGCCAGACTGAGCGAGCGACTAAAATATAAAATAGAACACATTGGTTGTAATGAGAGGTGGCCAGACTGGAGCGAGCGAGCGAGCGACTGAGCGCGCACGCTTGAAAGATAGAACTGGTTCTATTTTTCAAGGGCGCGCGCTCGGCCCTGTACAGTCTAGTTTACATGCGCTAGGCAATATTATTATATTTGGATTCATAGAGTGCTAGGAAAACTTCTCATTTTGACATTTTTATTACTATCGATAGGTTTAGCACACTTGCTACTAACGGCCTAATTTAATTGGTAGGATCATAAACCATACCTTTATATATGTAAAACTGATAAGTTAAAATACTTCAATATTATCAAAGTAGGCCTTTACAAATAAGAATCACCATTAGCGTGGAGAGAGGATGAGAAAACCACAACAATAAATCACTTGTTAAAACCCACCCTCATTTTACTGAGCCAAGATTCGGAGCCTCCTCGTCAACAACGAGAGCTATCTGCTAATTACACGCTCACCAGTTTGGCCACCCAGTCTCTTGCGCGCTCGCTCGCTTGTCAGTCTGGCCACCCAGTCGCTTGCGCGCTCGCTCGCACGCTTGTCAGTCTGGCCTAACCCTTAGAGTGCAACATATTTAGATGATAAAGTAGAGAAGAACTGGTGATATAGTCTTTGATAATTTTTTAAATGCCTCTCTATCCTAACTATCATGTTACAATATATATTGTAAACATTGTTTTTAAATGTAATGTTGTGATGTAGCAAGGCAAGCAAAGAAGGCTGACTGCAAAGTGCTCATAATGAAACTCTGGCTGTGAACAAGACATGGTGGTAACACTTCACAACTAGGGCTGCCACTTTCGATAAAAAAAACATTTATGGACACCTTCAAAAGTCAAAAAGGAAGGAGTGATGGGAGGAGATTTGGTTGGTGTTGAAAAATTTAATAATACTAGGTAGAGAAGGGGCTTACATTCGACTAAAAAAAAAATTCCTTGAAACACGAAAAAGCCCTAAACATTAATAACAAAGGGTGTTATTGGTATGGTAAGAGGGATGGAAGGGAAGATAAATTTCAAAGATATTAGTTTAGACACGTGTTTTGACTGAGGTTTGATAATTGGACAGAACATTACTATAATTAATACAATAGGATAGAAGTAGTAAAAACAACTAAATTCACACTGAGATTCAATAATCATTTAAATAAAGTGAATTGCGTTTAGGACCATAAAATACAATTTCAAGACAAAGATCAACTTCTCTAATTGGAAGTAAAATAAATCAATATTCAGTTTTCAAAAGTTAATTTAAAACCACTTGTCCCTATATTTATACTTTTACTTTTGGACTTGGAATCTTCATTTGTTATCTTGGCCATAGTTTTGAAAGCAGTAAATAATTAACAGGTGTTTAAAATTAAGCCTAAATTTTAGTCCTCACTTACTTACTCTATGGCATTAAGACCTAGAAAACTCATTGCCGCACTTATAAAAGAACGCCACCTAATCCTACCTTGAGCTAGTTCTATCCAGTCCACCTCATTACACCCTATCCCTATCTTGAGCTAGTTCTATCCAGTCCACCTCATTACAACCTATAAATATATCCAATTCAACTTATTTTGGGGAACGCTGGTATATACACTGTTTCACCATCAACTTTCTAAACATATGATGTCCAGTATTTTATCTCTTTATGCATCCTGGATTGGTCATCCGATTGTCAGTATGTGTGGCAACCCTAATAACATCACACGTGTAGTAAACAAGACACAACATAAACATTAAACACACAACACAGAACATCAACTGACAAAAACATTTTTTTTCTTAATATTGAACGACACAAAGTTTTCGAACAGTAGCTACGACCAAACTAGGATTGAAGGCTGTTCGAAAACTTTGGCACACTCCAAGGAATATTTTGTTGAGAAATGAACTATTCAAGTGAATACACACTTTTTTTTTCAAAATAATAAAAAATAATGTATATATGTATTATGCAGAGCCGAAAATACAAATGAACGACGAACAGCCTCCAAAACTCTGTCGTAGGGTGGGGGACTTAATTCTGGTTACAATTATTAACAATCGTTCTAGATTTGGTTCAGAATTTGAGCAAATTTCCCGCTGAAACCACATTCTCATGATGGCATGGTACAACATCACTTTCGATTGAAACTTCTGGAAGCTGGAGGGAATTCATGACGTTTACTTAGTAGAACGGGATCGTTCTAACCATGTCGGTTGTACGCCTATGTACTAATTACATTAATATGTAAGGGATAAGAAAGGTTTAATTTAAAGGATGTGTACTAGTATGTGCTTGGTGGGAGGGTGTAAAACCATTTATAAAAAACACCCTTAGATCAGCCGAATGGTATTTGAACCGCTATCTCCCAGTCATCGGCAGTCTAGTATATTGTGAAAGCGATGCCTTAGACTATGCGGCCACCGAAGCTGGTAAAGTCAAGTTAATATACATACGAGTATAGTACTCAACCCGAAGGTTGGGTGTATCCTCAACAGTTCCACCTTCAGATGTAAGGCATTGAAGAGGAGTACTAGGGAAATAAGGAGTGAGGTAGTTTCCCGTTGCTTTCCTCATTGATCCAGAAGGTAAAATTGCACATCAGTCTGACTAATACACCAACTGACGCTAGAATACAATCATCACAGGGACTGGCTGTATATTGACTGCTATTACTAGTATTAGCTGACCCTACAGCTTCACTCCATTCATCACAGGGACTGGCTGTATATTGACTGCTATTACTAGTATTAACTGACCCTACAGCTTCACTCCATTCATCACAGGGACTGGCTGTATATTGACTGCTATTACTAGTATTAACTGACCCTACAGCTTCACTCCATTCATCACAGGGACTGGCTGTATATTGACTGCTATTACTAGTATTAACTGACCCTACAGCTTCACTCCATTCATCACAGGGACTGGCTGTATATTGACTGCTATTACTAGTATTAGCTGACCCTACAGCTTCACTCCATTCATCACAGGGACTGGCTGTATATTGACTGCTATTACTAGTATTAACTGACCCTACAGCTTCACTCCATTCATCACAGGGACTGGCTGTATATTGACTGCTATTACTAGTATTAACTGACCCTACAGCTTCACTCCATTCATCACAGGGACTGGCTGTATATTGACTGCTATTACTAGTATTAGCTGACCCTACAGCTTCACTCCATTCATCACAGGGACTGGCTGTATATTGACTGCTATTACTAGTATTAGCTGACCCTACAGCTTCACTCCATTCATCACAGGGACTGGCTGTATATTGACTGCTATTACTAGTATTAGCTGACCCTACAGCTTCACTCCATTCATCACAGGGACTGGCTGTATATTGACTGCTATTACTAGTATTAACTGACCCTACAGCTTCACTCCATTCATCACAGGGACTGGCTGTATATTGACTGCTATTACTAGTATTAGCTGACCCTACAGCTTCACTCCATTCATCACAGGGACTGGCTGTATATTGACTGCTATTACTAGTATTAACTGGCCCTACAGCTTCACTCCATTCATCACAGGGACTGGCTGTATATTGAATGTTATTACCAGTATCGTACATATCTCTGTCACTCTCACATTTGTCAGAGGCATAAGTGAGACTGAGACAGATCATTGAAAGTAACAACTTGCTCTAGTCCATACCATGAGATATAGTTCATTGTAAACACTATATCTGACCAGACTGACAGATCAATGAAAGTAACAGCTTGCTCTAGTCCATACCAGGAGATATAGTTCATTGTAAACACTATATCTGACCAGACTGACAGATCAATGAAAGTAACAGCTTGCTCTAGTCCATACCAGGAGATATAGTTCATTGTAAACACTATATCTGACCAGACTGACAGATCAATGAAAGTAACAGCTTGCTCTAGTCCATACCAGGAGATATAGTTCATTGTAAACACTATATCTGACCAGACTGACAGATCAATGAAAGTAACAGCTTGCTCTAGTCCATACCAGGAGATATAGTTCATTGTAAACACTATATCTGACCAGACTGACAGATCAATGAAAGTAACAGCTTGCTCTAGTCCATACCAGGAGATATAGTTCATTGTAAACACTATATCTGGCCAGACTGACAGATCAATGAAAGTAACAGCTTGCTCTAGTCCATACCAGGAGATATAGTTCATTGTAAACACTATATCTGACCAGACTGACAGATCAATGAAAGTAACAGCTTGCTCTAGTCCATACCAGGAGATATAGTTCATTGTAAACACTATATCTGACCAGACTGACAGATCAATGAAAGTAACAGCTTGCTCTAGTCCATACCAGGAGATATAGTTCATTGTAAACACTATATCTGACCAGACTGACAGATCAATGAAAGTAACAGCTTGCTCTAGTCCATACCAGGAGATATAGTTCATTGTAAACACTATATCTGACCAGACTGACAGATCAATGAAAGTAACAGCTTGCTCTAGTCCATACCAGGAGATATAGTTCATTGTAAACACTATATATGACCAGACTGACAGATCAATGAAAGTAACAACTTGCTCTAGTCCATACCATGAGATATAGTTCATTGTAAACACTATATCTGACCAGACTGACAGATCAATGAAAGTAACAACTTGCTCTAGTCCATACCAGGAGATATAGTTCATTGTAAACACTATATCTGGCCAGACTGACAGATCAATGAAAGTAACAACTTGCTCTAGTCCATACCAGGAGATATAGTTCATTGTAAACACTATATCTGACCAGACTGACAGATCAATGAAAGTAACAACTTGCTCTAGTCCATACCAGGAGATATAGTTCATTGTAAACACTATATCTGGCCAGACTGACAGATCAATGAAAGTAACAACTTGCTCTAGTCCATACCATGAGATATAGTTCATTGTAAACACTATATCTGGCCAGACTGACAGATCAATGAAAGTAACAACTTTCTCTAGTCCATACCAGGAGATATAGTTCATTGTAAACACTATATCTGACCAGACTGACAGATCAATGAAAGTAACAGCTTGCTCTAGTCCATACCATGAGATATAGTTCATTGTAAACACTATATCTGGCCAGACTGACAGATCAATGAAAGTAACAACTTTCTCTAGTCCATACCATGAGATATAGTTCATTGTGAACACTATATCTGGCCAGACTGACAGATCAATGAAAGTAACAACTTGCTCTAGTCCATACCATGAGATATAGTTCATTGTGAACACTATATCTGACCACTAAACAAGCAATGAGATACATGCAATATGTAATTAAGTAGTTAGGGTTAAGATATAATTATCTTGAATGAAAGAGCAATATATTTAAATTAATGAAAACTAAAACGGCTAGATTTGGAATGATATAAATAATAATAAAAAAAAGAATCAGATTTTCTAGAGTATAGTGACAAGTAAAGATTAAATAAAGATGGCTCGAATCCTATATTTGTAGAATCCAAATTTTAAATTTAATTTCAAATCTTAAAATCCAAATCCCTGAATCTTTAAAAATGTAAAATTTTAGTTAAAGCTAAAATATCTAAAATTTAATTTTAAATTGTTGTTCAAACAGATTTTGTGCCACTGACAAATTATATATTTTTTGTCATTTTTATTATGTAATTAACAACATTCATAACAATTTTTATGTAAATTAATTTTAATAATACAAATTTGACCATTTTGTGAATTAGTTACTCTTCCAACTAAACAAATCTATATAATACCTTTTACCATTTGTTTAAAACTGTTATTATAATTTAAGGTCTTAATAATTATTTTATTAGAGATATTTTATCAAGATTTTTATTAATCTCTAATCTATCGAATACCATCGGATATTGATTTTCTTAGCACCGCGTCCTATTAACCTAACAGGTTATACACATAAGTGCTAATTAATTACACTAATTACTAAGGGATTAGGAAGGTTTAATTTAGTGTAAGTGTACCCGCATTTGTGTGCAGGGAGTATTGAAAACGATTTTGGAAAAAATCACTCTCACTACGCCTAATCGGGGTAAGGGCCGCAATCCCCTATTATCGGTAGTTTAGTCTATTACGAGAGTAACACCTTAGACAATGTGACCACTGAAGAAGGTCATCTTCGGTAAATATATTATAGAATGATAGATATAATTATGTATTTATAACAGGAGAAAGTTATGAAAATTGTTTAACTTAATTTTTAAGGTCACTAAAGGGCTTTCCAAAACTGATGACTTATGAGTAAAAAATTAATCATAAATACAAACAAGTAAATATATCTTTAATTCATGTGGTCTTTTAAATGTTCTACTTTAATATTGCAAATCAACCGTCCCCGTAATGTAGTGGTCAGTGTACCTTGATATGAGCCTAGGGGTCCCGGGTTCGATTCCCGGCTGGTGTCATGGGTATTTTTACCCCAACGATTACCATGTTCTGGTTAATTAGGATTAAGCTAAGTTTAACCGTTTACACTGGTACCAAACCCTCATACACACTATCACCCTCACACTATCACCATCATACTATCACCATCATACTATCACCATCACCTCATCTCATCAGGACATGTAAAGATCCTCCACAGAAAGGATGTACTATTAGTACATTCGGACGTCCCCTGGACAATAGTACATTAGTACTGGATAATATTTACACCAACTGAGCTATGAGGGAAGTAGCTCAGACAAGCAATATATATTCCAAAGTCACCAAACTATTTTTTTTTATTAATTTTGTGTATTCCTCCTTGTAATATGTGATATATATATATATATATATTGATACCACATAACTTCATGTAAGATTCATTAAGACATAGAAAACATAGAGGGGATGAAATGAGAAACACAGAGGGATGAGATAAGAAGATTATAGAGGAAGAGAGAGGAGAAACATAAATGGCGAATTGAGAATATAATGTAAGATGAGTATTGAGGTGTGAAATGAGAATCAGGAGATGTAAAATTAAAAAAAAACTCATGGTACGATTGGTTAGGAAAAAATGTAGAAATGAGATCTTGACTAGAACGTGTGAAATCACAATCGCTAAAGGCAAGAGATGTTTTGATGAAAAGTTTTAAGATGGAGACACAAGGTAAGAAACAAAGCATACATTGAACACAGATATACACTTTATTTCAACAAAGGGGAAAGGCAGTGGCGTATTGTGGGGTATTGCAAAGGTAAACATGATTTTAAATGTATCTTTGATTTGGTTCTCACGCGTTTAGTCCTCATTTGATCATCGATATCTGGCCAATGAGTGTTCTACTGAGTGATGAGAACAATATTCATAGGCAAAGTTTCAACTAACTCTGCTTAATCTGGCAACACTTGGCGCCACGCCAATGGTGATAGGTAAACAAATAAATTAGGGAGGAAAGATACATGGCCTTAACGAACAATCCCCGCAAAATAGCTTCCCTTTTAAATTATCTTTGATTACAGTTAGTAATAAACCTGTACTAATAAATAATTACCTTAGTAAAAAAAACTTTAATACGTTACTTTTAAATGGCATCAGTTACTATATGTCATGGGTATAGCGGTATTTGACAAGAAACCTTTTAAATTGAGAGAAAAATTTCTTGTCAAATTACGCAATGTCCAAATATTCAACAACTGTTGATATTACCAAGTTTAGAAAATTAAACTAAGTACCTACTGAAGAAATAATTGATTTATTTTGACCCTAAAATTATTATTTTTTGTTCCAAAAACTAGTAAAATGCTTCCATCCAAACTTGAGTAAATAACAAATGACGTAAACAAACGGAGAAACACATAACCGCGTCTTACCACCCGTTCGGGTTAAAATGTACTAATTACGCTAATGGTTTTTGGGATTAGGAAGGTAAGGAAGTTTACCCGCATTTGAGTGAAGTGAGCGTAGAAAACAATTTTGGAAAACCCACCCTCAGTGCACCCGACAGAGATTCGAACCTCGATCTCCCCGTCATCGGCAGTCTAGTCTACTACAAGAGTAGCGCGTTAGACCATGCAGTCGCCGAAGAGGGTTATATTCACTATTGATGGAAAAGTAAATTGAAGTAGATATATTTGTTTTAGATTAACCTCTCATCAACTAATTATTTATTAGGAAGTGGAGAATAGACTGTAATTAAATTTAAAGCCTACTTTCATGAAACATAATTTTTCATTGCCAACAGAAATAAGCTTGGGCTGACGTTTAATAGATTATTTTAATTAGAATATTTTTGTATATCTATCTTGTATTTACCGTTTTCACTGCCTATTCTAGAGTTGTAATATTTTTCATCACCATGTCTTACTACCCGTCTGTGTTACACGCATATGTAGACCTAATGATGAATTTATTTTTTTATTCATTTGAGGTATTTAAAGTGCACTTTCTGAACCTAGGGATTATATCAGCACACGAGAATTTCTATGAGCGAGAGTGAAAGGGCCTACCAATTTTGCCGGGAAAGGTATTTTCACATACCTTCCAGGGTTCTTTTACAAGCCACAATCAACACGGGACCGACGGCTTTAATTCCCCTCCGAAGGAAGTTGTGCTACGGATTTTTATCGCTCAGTATAAAATACGTCGTCCCCGGCAGGGTTTGAACCCACGAACATCGGGTCTTGAGGTGAGTACTATACCATAAGACCACCGAGATCAATACTACTAATGAAAAAGGTTAAATTTAGAGGAAGTGTACCCGCACTTACGTGAAATGAGAGTGAAAAAGACAAACTAAGTACACCCGACCGAGATTTGAACCCCAATCTCTCGGCCATTGGCATTCCATTCTATCGCTAGAGTGACGCCTTAGACCATTCAACTACCGGGTGGAGCATACGGTATAATCAATCATTTATTGAACCAACGAGGTGACCTAGTGATCTAGGGGTAAGGTGTCAGACTTCTGTGCAGAGGGTCCGGGTTCAATCCTCGGTCCCGGCACAGATTTATCTGATTGCCAAACCCTTCCTTCACCTCTGACAAGACGTATATTAATCACAACTTGTGAATGTGAGGAATGCCAGGCCTCTACCGTGGTTCGGATTCCTAGTTAAACTGTAGGTCCTCCATCTCATCTCACAATCACCCTACCATTACACATTAGCGTGTGTATAAACCTAACGGGTAGTAAGGCGCGGTGCTAATAATAATAATAATAATAATAATAATAATGAACCAACGTAATGAAACTACATTATAATGTATTTTCAAGGTGTAATGTCACTAAATTCATAATTATATTGTGATATTCAAAGAAATCCAACTCGAGATTTCGAAAAATGCCGACATTTAATGACCCCCTGAAACAAAAACAAGGTGATTTTCGCGATGCCGTCTGTCTGTTTGTCTGTCTGTCTGTCTGTCTGTCTGTCCGTCTGTCTGTCCGTCCGTCAGTTTGTATCTCAGCCTAGAGCAGAAACCATTTTACCGATAGGGCTTAAACTTGGTGTCTTGGGTTTCCATAAGAGTTCCCCAAGAGAGATTTTTAGAATTAGATTTCCAAAGGGTAATTTACTGAAGGGAAAAGGGAAATAAAATTAACTTTTTAAAAATTCGCTAAAATGATTTTGATCACATTTTGTATCTAGGCAGTGTTTAACACTACAAACAAAATTGGCTATTCTTGTTTAACATAAAAATTGTTTAAGGGTACTTTAAACTACCAGAAATTTCCAATTTTGATCACATCTCCGCAACTATATGAGATAAAAAATAACTTATCGTTGTAAAGTTGTAGTATTATTAAATCTAAAAGTATTTTATTTGAAATATATTTTTATAAAAGCAATAGTTTCCGAGCTATAAGCAAATATATATATATATATTAAGAGTAAATAGCCAGAGCTATAATAATGGTAATTACTTCAGTTAGATATCATATATATATATATATATATATAATGGAGCACAATTTATAATGGATTGATATGTTATTTGGTGGTCAAAGGTATTACTTTTTTCTAAAAGTATCTGTAACAATGTATAATATTTATTTTATGCTCTTTGGTGGAGTGTTCCTGCAACAATATATATATATTATTTCGTTCTACAAATGTAACCAGTGTTTAGTAAATGTCTCTATTTTAAGATAAAAGCGAGAGAAAGTCCATTCGATGCACCGTACCGGTTATTTATCTTTGTATTTTCAGATTAATCTCATAATTAAATTTATTTTTATGTATTTATTTATTTAGCACCGCGTCTTACTACCCATTCGGGTTATACGCTTATGTACTAATTACGCTAATGGGTTTGGAATTGGGAAGGTTGAATTTAAAGAAAGTGAACCCGCATGTGCGTGGAGATAGAGAGTGGAAAACCATTCAAGAACCCCCCCCCCCCCCCCAGTTCACCCGAGTGAGATTCTAACCTCGTTCTCCCCGTCCTCGGTAGTCTAGCTCAACATGAATCTAGCGCGTTAGCTAACTACGCCACTGAGGCGGGTCATAATTAAATTAATAAATCCAAACTAAAGATATATGGATACTAGTTTTAAATTTTACTTTTCACCACCTACGCACTCAACCACACTTAGGAGTGGAGCTGAGGAAGGCAGAATTCAGAGTGAACGCGGAAAACCATTTAGAATAAAACATGCTCAGTACAGCCGGCCGGGATTCGAATCCCGACCTCCCCATCACAAACAAATCAGACTAAATTAGCCTGACGACTACGCCAGGTGTTCACCTGTGCAGCCACTAATTTTGAATGCTTCCATTTATTTATAATAAAACTTAGCTATCCATGAACCATGGCTTGAAGCAGTTGAAAATGAATAACTTAGATCAAGCTCTAAAATCAGTTTGAAAATATTCAACTTATTTAAAATAGCTGTCAAAGACGTTCTAAAACATTTTAAACACATTTCCATTGTTAGTTTACTTTAAGCCTGGAGCATGTGGCTATCAACAATAGTTTGGATAATGAAGGAACAGGATGGAAGCAGAATGCAGGCGAGTGAAATAAGATTTCTAAGAAGCAGGATTGGTGTGACAAGATTTGACAGGATAAGAAATGAGAGAGTAAAAGGAATAGAAATGGAAGAGCCAATAAAATTGAGGTATCCCCTTTCACAATAATGAACTGGCGGCCGGGGGTCTTGGTGTGGTGTCTGTGCTATATTTGAGTTAGTTTATAAGTAGAGATAGGGTAAAATAGCATTAATTTTCAGTTTTTTTAGCATTAATTATTGGAAATTTAGCGTTTTGTGGCATAATTTAGCATTTTGTAGCAAAATAGGTAAAAATGTCTTTCGTCAATGTTTTTAGGGCCTGTACAAAGGATTTATGATAAAAGCAACGACTAACGGAATGTGGCGATTAGCCGGATGGGCTGTGGAAGGCACAGGATGCAAGTAAAACCCGAGCTGAAGCACACAGACGAGTGAAACTCCATGATTTTTTAATCACTTATTTCCACTGAAAAACATCGTTTTATAGAAATTCTCAGCATTTTATTTAAATGCACAGCATTTTTAGGGAATTCGCGTCTATTTCGCTAAATATAATAATTTAGCTAAAATACTCTCAAAAATAACGTTATTCGCGTTAATTCGCGAAATAAAAATCCCTTTAAACACTTTCAAATGCCATGAAACGCAAAGAAAACTTATAAATACCCTATTTTCGACCCTTTTTTTTTCTTTTCGCGTTTTTCGCAAAAGTGAATTTACCCTATCTCTATTTATAAGTCGTGTCTGTTCAGAAAGTGTACGTCATTCAGATATTCGTCGTTCTACTGCCGTCTTGATGATATCCCGCCCAGCTGGTGCCGATACGATCGTTGAAGAGGAGATGCCTGTAGGTAATATTGGACCACTCATCATGAGAATGTGGCTGTGTTTGGTGTGATTACTGTTCGAGTGAGATCAAAGAGTTGGTAAACAAGTACAGTGCAGTGGTAAGATACAAACCCGCGGTTCGAAGAGAACTGAAGCAGGCGGGACTTGAGCCCACGCCTGGGCAGAGCTTGGGGGCCATCCGCCGAGGAGGAGGATGAGGAAGTGGAAGAAGAAGAACCTGATTTACGTGAACTAGGGAAACAAACAAATAGAGAATGAAGCCACTCACAAAACACATATCAACAACAAGCAAAAGATTTGAGATATAAAACAAAAACACAGTTGAAAGAATACATGTAAAAAGCTATGAAGCGATGAAAATATGGTTTATTTGATTCAACTTATGATGGTCTACCCATTGGTTTAATATAATAGCTTAACGTTTATAAGGAAGCAGTCAATGGCCTTCTTACATAGAGTTAAATCTAAAAGTTAGAGTAATGGGTTGACCACCAAATGTTGTCAGGTTAAAGCACTTCTTGTAGACGTTGTTACTGACATGCGTTCAGAGTTAATCCTCCTAACGCGTATCAGGCGAACGTTCCAAGAGTTGACGTACACAACGTTGCGGGGAAAATGGCACATATAGATATATACAGCGAGATTAGAACATGATGAACGTGTATTATTACAGCAATTCAACCACGCAATTCCATAGATTTGATCATAGCTCAGGAAGCTAGAGATCAAAATAGTTAAAGGTGGAAGTTAGTTGATCCTTTCTTCATCCTTTCTTCATCCTTTCTTCAGATAGATGCCTTTCTAGTTCCGTTTCCCAACTCATTCTGAGGACTTTGTTATTTCAAATTTGGGTCGGGTATAAGTTTATTAAAATGAGCACTATGTGAAAGTAAATATTATAAAAGTGATAAACATTTGAAAGGTTTTTTAAGTGTATAGAAACATAAGCTATGAACATTATTTGAGCTCTAAACATGATTCGAATATATGATTTATATTTCTATGAATTGACAAGTTCTGTTTTTACCAACCAGTCAATAAAATGGTCTTAGATACATAGAAGAAGTTTATTTTCGACAAATATTTTAAAATTCTTTCGTTACATTGTGTGAGGAATACCTCAATATCATCGAAAGTATGGATGTACTGTATTTATGCAACCCAGCAATTTTTCACTAAAAAGAGTAGGTTAATGAAAAGATTGCGACCAAAATGGGTGTTTTTCTGAAAGAAGTTCAAGAAAAGAGACTTGTATCAATTAATGACAACGTTATAACAAGATTTAGATGGCTGTTAGTATTGGAGTGATGTGTTTCCAAACAAAGAAGTCTTTCTTGTTGTTTAAGTGGATTTAAGCGTAATTTCACAAATGAGATATTAATCTTGAGTAAATATCTTTGTGAATGGAATGGCCCTGGAAAAGGTGTAAAGGTTCAAAGAAATGGTATTAACAATTATTGCGAAATTCGTACATCTGTTAATTAATACAAAATTTATTATTCTATGTAATTTATATTTCAAATATATTTAGATAGTAATCATTGACATATTTTCAAGCAGAAATAGTTTAATTATTATTTATTTTTTGAAGCTACAGTTGGATTAAAAATGAAAATACTCGTATAAGCAAAAAATATTATTATTTATTTTTATGGAAATTAAAAAATCACGCACTCTTCACCCACAGTTGTATCGTAAGTTATCTAGAGATGGTTAGAATATTTCAAGGAAGGGGTTCTTATATCTTTGCGGAAGAAGAAATGTCTCAACATTGGCGTAGTAGTGAAGGGTTTACACAAGTCGTTATAGTTGTCCAATAAATATTATAAATAACACCAAAATTGTGTCAAGACCTTGAACAATTTTCAAAATATGGGCTGTCATATCCCAATAATGAAAGGGAAGTAACATGCATCTTCGATTTTTTCAAAGGTTTTTTAGGGCTATAAAAGATGAAAAATCATACACACAATACATTCTAAAAAATGGGGTGCCACAGGGTTTGATTTTATTGCATTTTTTTATCCAAAAAAGGTTGGACGATCCTACCTGTATAGGTATTTTCACACTAGCAGAGGAGATCTCCCCATAAAAGTTTTTTGCTTGTTTTAATATAATTTTCTTGAAACGATTTAAATTAACTTGACTTGCAAAAGGGCCAAATCTTATATACGTATTTACACTTTCACACTTTTTAATCAACAACATAACGAGCTTGTTAGCTGAATATACATTATAATAGCATTCTTAAACAGGTGTAGTGTAGATTGTATTTCTGATTAATACTGGATACTGAAAACGTAGTTAAATATAATTTGTTATCCAAACTGGTTATCATTAATAACCATAACGTAAAATAGCGTAACCAAACGATGTATTATCTTTGTTTGCAGCTTCCAAATTTTAGTAAATGCTAACACTATAATCTCCTGACTAAAGAGAAATTCATCAGAATGGTATTCAACAGAATAAATCAAAGTTATGCATACTTACTCGGCATTTGTCTCTGGAGTGGGAAGGTCTCCAATGGTGGTGAGTGTGAGCGTGGACCAATAAAGTGATCCCAGGTACTTGCGGGTCAGTGTAGAATAATCTCCGGGTCTATATGGGTACACCCAGTCACCCTGAAAACCCTCCGCTTCGGACAGCAGATAGTAGAAACATCCAAACCAATGGGCAAGAATGAGAAGTATGTGTATCAGATTCATGACTCGCCACAGGTTTGGATAAACCGTTCTAGACTCGACCATGTAATAGTAGTGGTAGATCCTGTACACCTTAAGGAACCGCGGGAACCTCAAGATGGGGTTCACACCGATGTTTATTTGGAGCAGATCCAAAGGCAACAGGGCACTCAAATCTAATAAAAATGCCCTAGATTGTATGTAATGTCCTGCTAGTTTCTTAGAATTGTACACCATGAGTCCTTGCTCTAAATAACCTGTACGAAATTGGACGGCGATGTCGAGAAGAAACACAGCATCACTAAAACCATCGCAGGTGTACCAAAACACCGTGGCACCGGATTGAAGTTCGGGGAAACTTTGACGGACGATTAGCGTCCATAAATTATATAACACACAAACTGTCAACACGAACAACCAGTAGAAAAAAAAGTTCTCGTCCGGATTAACTACCGTACGAGGCAGCGGTTTCCTACGACGTCTTCGGCGTCGGGTACTTGCTGAACTGTGCGAGCTTGGACCTCCATCCCCGTCGTCACCCGTGTCCACAGTTTCCTGAAACGTCAGATAACATAATATGATACACAAATATCTGCATTAACCTTGATCTGGAGTGCAGACATTTTGGTGCCAATCTGTATTAATAAAATAAAGAGGTCTGTCGTGAGCATTTTGTGATTACTTCAGTACACAGAGGTCTGACATTTTAAAAATTAGTAGCCCATGTGCATGAAGCCTAAAGTTTGTGGTTTTGATTAATATTCTAAATTAATTAAAAATCGGGTCAGAAGCAATAAAAAGGAGAATTTTATTTTCTGTTTGTTTGAAGCAAAGTAGAGCGTTGCCCGGGGTAACCATGCAATACATTGTGAGGTTATCCTGGGCAATGCCGGGTACTTGTGCTATTTAATATAAAGCCAGAATTGAAAGGGTTCAATTTAATTTTACAGGGAACTATATTATTATAATTATTATAATTATTATTAATATTATTATTATTATTATTATTATTATTATTTAGCACCGCGTCTTACTACCCGTTCGGGTTATACGCTTAAGTACTAATTACGCTAATGGATTAGGAATTGGTAAGGTTGAATAGAGGAGGTGAACCTGCATTTGCGTGGAGGGAGAGTGGAAAACCATTAAGGAAAAACCACCCCCAGTTCACCCGACCGAGACTCAAACCTCGATCTCCCCGTCCTCGGCGGTCTGGCTCAACACGACTGGCGCGTTAGCCAACTCCGCCACCGAGGCGGGTGGGAACTTTATTCTTGTCCCACTAATGCCGGGATCACGATCAACTTAGCGTTAACTTAACGTAACTTAACGTAACGTTAACTTAACGTATGTGTGATCACGATTCACGTAACTTAACGTAACAACTCGAGCCAAACATCTTCATTCTCGAGTATGATCTGTGATTTGTACTAGTTTTACAGTGATGATCTGTGAATGTTTACAGTTTTCAATCGATATAATAAATATCTATTACAAAACTTTTTTATAAATTTAGCTTTCCTATTTTTTATTAAATTATTTTGTTTCAAATTATCACTGATCACTAGAACTTACGCTAAAGAGTAAACATTAGTCATAATACCAACAAATGAGTTACTACATAGCCCTGTTGACGTCACTCGCATAATGATTGGCTGGCTAGATCACGTGATACCCTTCAAGTAACGTAAAGTAAAGTAAAAGACCTCCCAGGACATCTCTTACGTTAAGTTAACTGCATCGTGATCGCTTCCATTTAAACACACAAGGAGGTTCTTTACGTTAAGTTACGTTAAGTTACGTTAAGTTAAGTTTAAATTGATCGTGATCCCGGCATAAGCAAGACACATTACGGGATTCATGCCACTTATTTGTGAATGTTGGGGAGTCAGCCTTCCATAGGCTTTGGTCAGTTACATTCATGACTTAAGTTATACTCATAGTTTTATTAGAATAAACGTGTAAACAAAGATTGTGTGTATAATTTCTTTTCATTACACTTTCCAGACTGTGGTCTGGGCCAGTATTATATTCAAGCCATATATTTCCCACTACCGGGTTGCTAGACCTCCACTCCCCCGGCCGTTAATTCATCACCGTGAAAGGGTAAACCCACATTTCAACAATGATAAATGTTTCGACCGTGCCGGAAATCGAACCCGGGACCCTTAACTCTGTAGACACACACGCTACCAACTGAGCTAAGGTGTTGGATTGTTGTTTATTTTGTTTTTCTCTATAGAATGTAACATATATTTTAAGAAAAACACAACCACTAACATTTAAATGTTTGTTGTTGATGTTAGTATTTCAACTCTTTCGTGTTGACTCGTGATTGCAAATGATGCAACTTTAAATCATATTATAACTTCTATCTCACGAATGGTTACTATTTAATTAATTCATACAAAATAAAAGATTTAAGTAGAATCTTGTCTTATTTCCTAATATATTCAAAACATTAGATTCAAGATCAGGTTTAGTAATAAATCTATGTGGATAGCAGCAAAAGTTGCTGATTCCCATTTCTGTGGAACTCATGGCCGCTTTCGTATTGCCCCTCAGGTTTTCAAAATAAAAATAAAAATATAAACATTGGCCCAAGAAGTGAAGAGGGCAGCACTGAGAATTCCTACTGCTCCGATAAAAGCACTTCATTGAAAATGGACAAGGATATTTGTACAATAAATTCTTTGATTTTAAAGAGCATGAAACATAGGCCATATAACTTTAACTTCCATTCTCATTTTAATGGAAATATTATATAAAATTATATAAATTTCTTATATAATTTCTCCGTTGAATACATTTATTATAATATTCGAAAGTATGTTTTAAATGTGCTTCTCTAGCATGTATTCTTCTCTAGAACGCAAATAAGTTAGTAGATTCGCTCGATATTTAAGATAATTATTATCTTTTTAACTAAAACCTTTGTTTAGTCAAACTTGGTATCTTCCTCATGGATTTCTATAAATTTACAACCCGCCTCGGTGGCGTAGTTGGCTAACGCGCTAGTCGTGTTGAGTCGACCGCCGAAGACGTGGAGATCGAGGTTCGAATCTCGGTCGGGTGAACTGGGGGTGGTTTTTCCTAAGTGGTTTTCCTCTCTCCCTTCACGCAAATGCGGGTTCACTTCCTCTAAATTCAACCCTCCTAATTCCTAATCCACTAGCGTAATTAGTACTTAAGCGTATAACCCGAACGGGTAGTAAGACGTGGTGCTAAATATAATATATATAAATTTACAAAACGCAAACGTAAAGCTAGTGAAAAGCAAAGATCAAGAAAATAGCGGCGTATTTTGTACCAGGTTAAATAGCTAAATACTGTAATTAGTAATTAGTTAATTAGTTAATTAGTTTTGTCACCGCGTCTAACTACCTGTTCAAGTTATACCCATATGTACTAACTACTCTAATTAGTTAGGGATGAGGTGGGTTAAGTTTAGAGGAAGTGTAATCCCATTTGCGTGGAAGGAGAGTGGTATAACGTTTAGGAAAAACTACCCCAATACACACAACCTGGATTCGAACCCCGATCTCCCTGTCATAGGTAGTCTAGTTTATTGTGCAAATGACGCCTTAGACCTATGCGGCCACCGAAGCGGGTTGTAATTAGTTATTCACTAATTTGATCGAATGTTTCCTTCTCGAAATCAATCATATTACTTGTATAATCGTGTTTCACTTTCACAAATTATATTAGATTAAAAGATGGCTGATCTACCAGACTATAAAAACCCACAGGAAGATACTTCTTACTGATAGATGATTAATAAACTTTCACTTTAGATCCATCCCCAATATATTAGAATATTTAGTACATATACGTAATACCCGAACGGTTAGTAAGACATGTTTAAAAAAATTGTGTTATAAACGTGATATATTTGTAGCCCAGATATAATTTAAATCCTCCAATTAGCTAACATGTTTTAGAAAGCTCTGTGCTTGTGTGTGTATGTGTGTGTGTGTGTGTGTGTGTGTGAGAGAGAGAGAGAGACAGTGGAAAAAAATATTCACACAGGATCCCGGAATTTGTAATGTTTATTACTTAGAAAGGAAAACAAAAATATGCAAAGGAGAGATTTTTTTTTTGTTTTTGTAAGGAATAAGTTAGAATATAAAATGATTGAGTTCAGTTTAAGGTGCGGCCGAAAAGAGCGCAAGTATTTTTACAGTTTTTTTTTTGCCAAAATAAATCAAATATTTCTCAGTAGCAACATAGAGTTTAGTTTTCTGCACATGCTAATATCAACAGATCTTGAATATCTGTCAAGGGTGTCCTGGAATGTTGTCAAAACATTATCTCTTTATTTAAAAAGTTTTGACAAAATTTCAGGACACTCTTGACCGATATCCAAGATCTGCTGATACTAGAATGTGCAGAAAACTAAATTCTATGTTGCTACTGGAGAAATATTTTATTTATTTTGGTCAAAAAAATGTAAGGCTATAAAAACTGTAAAAATACTCGCGCTCCCTTCTAACGGATTAAATAGCAAAGCTATTATATTTGATAATTGCAGTTATAGTCGTATCTAAATATCATATTCCTTAAATTGAAAAATCACACCTGGACACAGGAATCGAACCCGGGACCTTTGGCTTAGTACACCAATGATCTAGCCACTGATCTATCCAGCAATCGTCCCTGGTCTAATTCCCGTGTCCGGCTGATATTTTCCAATTCAAAGAATACAATAATTTTGAATTTTCATATTTGATCTATCTTCAGTTTTACATAAAGTGCAACTAAACATTAGTGTGCAGTTACTTATCTTTTAAATCCACATTCCCACAAATTTGATGAAAACATTTCTGCCAATAAAAAACCTCATATGTATCAAAGAAAGAACGTATGTCATGAAACTATTAAATGAGTCGAACATGTTGTAAAACCTTCAAGTTATCTTATAGTTCAAGAGTATAAGTATCAAGGGTTCTAAGTGCCAAAGTATAAAAACTTGATCTAATACGAGTAAAAGGTGCTATGTGCAGTTGTTAGTGATAATTATGTCAATGGTGCAAAGCACCACACCATGTAGGAGTAGTTCAAAAGAACATCAATAGATAAAGTGTGCCAAGTACCTCCAATGCTATGAAGAGTTTCCTCAATATCTTTTCATGCACAGTGAGCATTATCTATATTATTACTAGCACCGCCTCTTACTACCCGTTCGAGTTATACACACTTACGCTAATGTGTAATGGTAGGGTGATTGTGAGATGAAATGGAGGACCTACAGTTTAACGTGGGATCCGAACCACGGTGGAGGCCTGGCATTCCTCACATTCACAAGTTGTGATTAATACACGTCTTGTCAGAGGTGAAGGAAGGGTTTGGCAATCAGATAAATCTGTGCTGGGACCAAGGGTTGAACCCCGGACCCTCAGCACAGAAGTCCGACATCTTACCTCTAGACCACCAGGTCACCCATTATCTATAACTTTGATTTTAGATATAAATTATTTGATGCAAAATAAACTAATAAATTCTATCAACACTATTATAGATGTCTGAAGAAAATTACAACCAAAGAAAAAGAGCAAAGGGGTCTCACTCCTTTGAATATGATTTTTTTTAAATATTTTTATATTAAAATTGCAATTTTTCTATAGTGTATTGTTATGAAAAGGTTTTTTTTAGCTAGCGCTTTCATTCTTAACACTTACATTATGATCGAAGCTTTTAACTATTGCTTTAAATATTACTAAGAATGAAATATTAATCAGAACATTTTGCTGAGAAATATATTTTCGTTTCTTTTTTATTTATTTATCAAACTTCTGTGCTTAGTTAACATTATTTATAATTATTAATGTATAATTAAATATCTAGATCCTAATAATCTTCTTCTATCTAATATTAATATTGCTATTGCATTGTATTCTTTCAAGAAAAGTGATAAGTGCTTTCAAAGATGTATAGTTTATTTGTATAGTAATTCCCCTTGTATAACACATTTTGAACAATATAATATCTGTTTTTATGAAGAGTTTTTTTCATGAACATTGAATATATATTTATATGATTTTTATGCGACATAACAGTTTAATAAAATGTTTTCTTTTTATAACTCTGTTCTTCAATATTGGCATTTAGAACCTTTATACTTAAATTCTTTTTTAAATTCACAAAGTCCTGACGCCTGAAACCATACTAAATGTTGTTGTAGAGTATGTTACACTGCACCTGAGTCTCTGGGATCTGTCTGGTCGAGAACCTCTTGAGGAAAGAGTCCTCTCTCTTAAGAGGAGGTTTCTTCTGGATGGTGGTGATGGCTCCGGACAATTGCACGGTGGTACGTAGCTTCATCCACCTCTGGTTACTCTTCGTCCTGTCAACACAACATATGGTATAGTTTTTACCAACCACTACACCCGAAGGATACAATCCTTTCCCCTTCTAAAACAAGGAGGATCTCATTGTTGGACACCTTCCTTTACTTTGCAATGGAGTACACCTTTGTCTTCCAGGAGCAAGAACTCAACGAAAGGAACGAAGAATCCATTTAGGATATGAAGAAAGAGAACGCGAGAAAAGGTAGATGTTTTCATCAAAATAAATCAAATATTGTTCCAGTAGCAACAGATATTTAAATTTAATACACATTGTAATATAAACCGCTGTTCTTGAATATCTTTCATGAACATTTTACATATTAGAGTTTGATGAGAAACTTTTTAAAATAACACAATCTTTACCGACAATTATTTTAATTACAAATATGAAATGAATACCATTACGTTAAAAGTGTAACGAAATTGTTTTGGCTCGGGAGAAATGTCACATAAAATGTATGATGTGTTTCTACTGCTTTAAATCAATCATTTAAGACAGAGTCAACCCGCTTTGGTGGCCGCATGGTCTAAGACGCTATTCTCCCAGCTGACTAGACTACCAATAATAGGTAGATTGCGGTTCGAATCTTGATCGGGTGTACTGAGGGTGGTTTTTCCAAAATTGTTTTCTACTCTCCCTCCATACAAATGTGGGTACACTTCCTCTAAACCATCTGCGTAATTAGTATTTAAGTGTATCACCCAAACGGGTAGTAAGACGCGATGCTTAAAAAACGCATATTTTTAAAAGCTAGCAACAAACATTAAATTAATCTAAGACTGCCATAGAATTGTTGTCCAATTAATTACAATGGCATTAATTAATAGTAAAGGCATGAAAATCCTTGCACAAATCGGATAGCTATATATATATAAAAAAAAAGATCAGTTTTATTTATGTTTTTTTTAAAACAATAACACGACCTCTCCAAAGTTTTTTCATATCAATAAAATCGTCAGTCAAATTTCAATAAATACAGAAAATTGCATGAATGCACAAGAGACTGAAATTATAGTGTTACTATTTCGCTCAGGTTAACCAAAACAGTATTTTATATTCCACCGATATTGATTAGTTTTATACTAATATTTTCGCTTTAGTAATTTTAACATCACATTAAAAAACTGTTAACAAAAGGTAATTAGTTTACCAGCCAATTGATTTATTCCATACCGAAGCCATTTCAAAATTTAGATAAACGCAACTTCATAAAACATAGATAGAAAATTCAACAAAACATTAATGAATATTCATGGTTTTATAAAAGGGGTAAGCTTTTAAATATCTAAGAAAATTCCAAATGCTTTTATTAAATGCTATTATCACTTTAGAAATATACTCAGAGCAATTATTTTCAATTTATGATCTCAGAAAAAAGGGGGCCAAAATTCATTGTTTGTGTCCGTGATCAAAAGATTGCTTTCTCACACTTTAGAAAGTTACAATCAGTTTTTTTTCTATCGATTTCAAAAGGGGGAGAAAAAAGTTACAATGGAATATACGGAAAGTTAACTTTATGTTTTTTGCTTGGTTTCAAAAAATAAGGAAAAGTTGCTCGAAGATTTATTTTGAGGTACATAAATAAAAAATGTTTATAGTCTGACTTCAGATACAAAGTAGAAAAACAACTTTTCAATTATAACAAAATGTAACGATGTTTAAATGTTAAATGGAGGATAATAAAATAATCTTTCTAAGCCTTATAATTCCCTTAGTTGTGATATGCACTATATTTGGTAGTAGGAAGTATTGAGTTTAGGTAAAAGATGATGTTTCCCAAAAATAGAGAAAAAAACAGTATGACTATTGGTTTTTATATTCTGAGTTATAATATTCCTTGACTGTAAGCGATATTTTAACAACTTATTTACCGAGTAATAGCATACATTTCGTGACTGTATTCTTTTCCTAATTTCCACTACGATATTGTCATTGCTAATAAAAATTGTTCTTAAATATTTAAACTAACTAACCATGTCAAATGACATGTTACCCGCTTCGGCGGTCTAACGCGCTACTCACGTGTTGGACTAGACTGCGAAGACGGGGAGATCGTGATTCGATCCCGGTCAGGTGCAGTGAGGGTTGTTTTCCTAAGTGGTTTTCCACAATCTTTCTCTATACGCAAATGTGGGTGCACTTCCTCTAAATTAAGCCTTCCTAATCCTTAGCAAATTAGTGTAATTGCCACATAGGCGTACAACCCGCAGTGCTAAGTATTATTATTATTATTATTATTACCTGATAACATACTCTAAGGTTAGATTAAAAGACCCGCCTCGGTGGCGTAGTTAGCTAACGCGCTAGTCGTGTTGAGCTCGACTGCCGAGGACGGGGAGATCGAGGTTCGAATCTCGGTCGGGTGAACTGGGGGTGGTTTTTCCTAAATGGTTTTCCACTCTCCCTCCACGCAAATGCGTGTTCACTTCCTCTACATTCAACCTTCCCAATTCCTAACCCATTAGCGTAATTAGTACTTAAGCGTATAACCCGAACGGGTAGTAAGACGCGGTGCTAAATAATAATAATAATAATAATAATAGATTATAAAGTAATGAGGAAAGTACATCTCCTTGTTTCAACTCATTATGTATTTCAAAAGTGTCTGATAATTACATCCAACCCGAACCCTGCCACGCGTATCAGTCAAACATACCTCAAATAGCTTTACAAGTTTTTGGATTTGCCACTTAATTTAAATTTCATATAATTTGTTTCTTTTAACTGAATTATAAGCCTTTTTAAAATCCATGTATAATTGATGAACTGTCATTTTATATTTCTCAATTTTTCTAAATAATTGCTGAATCGTAAAAATCTGATCCGTTGTTGATCCATTTTGTCGAAATCTACACTTATGATCACCAGTTATTTATTTCCATCTGCATATGACGTGTCAATCTCATTAAAATTACGTTAGATAAAATGTTGGTTGGATTGGGATACCTTTAAATTTATTACACTCTGTTAAATCTCCCTTTTTGAAAATGAGTATTATAATACCTTCCCTCCATTCTTGTGGTAGTAACTCATGGTTCCATATGGAACATAGAGGTCTATGAATTTTTATTACTAACTTTTCACCACCTCCCTTTATCTAACTCTGCTGGAAATTAATCTATACCTGGAGATTTATGGTTATTTAAGTTCACCTATACTTGGCTCTCGGACTCATGGTTAAGAAATATGGTTTTCTCTACCTTCACCCAATTCGGATCTTTCATGAATATTCAAAATATGATTGAAGTGTTCATCTATTCTAAAACCTCGCTCGTGTCTGCCCTCAATCTCCATTATCTTATTTCACTAAATTGGACCTAACCTGATAACTTTTCCAACATCCGTTAATACCTAAATAAAGTTCCCTGATATTATTGTTTTGTGTTCTATATCAAACGTTTACTATTAATACAATTTATTTGCTGAGTGTTTTTTTTCCACCTCTCTAATTTTTTTAAAAAATTAGAAAAATATTAATCTATGGTATCCAAACAATTTAAATTGAGGTTTTTCTTAATCTTTAACCACAGTCCAATGGATGTGGTGTTAAGCTATTGGCATTAATTTGATTTAGAGGTTTTGGATTATGGTGCGTTTTTTTTCCATCCTGATAATAATAAAATAGAGCAAATAGAACCTCACTTTGATGGGTCTATTTAGTCATATATCACTACGTACGTAAAATATAACTTATTTTATTTTTCAATGATGTGCAAAGGAAATGTGTTATTCCTTGACAGCGATATTAAAGTGTTATTGAAAGTAAAGTTAGGAGAATAATAATATTAATGCTTTCATACAAATAATATATCAGATTTAATCAATTAAATGTCTTGTTCCACATCCAAGATAAACTGCCTGAGTAAATGGGAGATATCCAACATGAAACCTGTTTGTCACAAGTTTATTACCTGTGATTTTGTGTTTCTCCTATTTTAGGATTATAAGGAGATAAAAAGACTTCATATGGAAAAAGAAGGTTGTAAAATCCAAGAATATTACTCATGTTAAATTTTATTTTAAATATGTGCGGATTTAGTTTACGGTATTTGTAGAAATTAACATTATTTATAGACGTTCCTATCCAAAAGCAACTAGGCTAGCAAAAATATTTTGATATAATTGTAAACATATATTTGTTAAATAACCATAAAATGACCTTAAATGATAGATAGATCCATAGATTTACCAGGGAACAAATCCAGGCCCACAGGATCAATTATACTCTACCCCCATACTAATTAATTCGAGAAAATTAATTTGTTAAAAAAAATAATTCTCTAGATAGTAATAGTTATAGTGAATAGACGTTTTCATTTAAAATTTATGAAAGGTGTTTCAAAATAAGAAAGAAAAAAGAAAACTAGAATTGAACTACCCTTTCAAAAACATCCCTACCCTTAAGCCAACGTTTAGTGAGTGAGTGTCCCATTTGTCGAATTCATTATCGTAGCCAGCTTAGACAACACGCAACGTCAACTTGAAGTAGATTAAATCTCGTTAAATCCTTTTAATGTTCGTGGGACGACCACGAAATATCCCAAAGGATCTTGATGTAATCTGACGTCACATTTCCTATGTTTTATTTTGTTCGGTCACATTAGCGCGGAAACACTGGTGGAAATGGAATGGTTAACTACGAACACACAATAAACGTGTTTTTTATGGTGATATATGCGTCGTGTCACTCCATAGGGGTATATTACTAGGATTATAATGAAATATGTGTAAAAAATTGTAATAAAGATTTTAATTCTCCATCAGTTGGTATATTTAATTCTGCCTAGTGACAAGATTTCATCAGCTAGAGCGTTATTTCCTTCCTCTATATGGCATTAGGAACTCTAGATTTCATAGCCGAGCTTACAAAAGTACACCAACTATCCCTATCTTGAGCTAGTTTTATCCAGTCCACCTCATTACACCTATCTCTATCTTGAGCTAGTTTTACCAGTCCACCTCATTACACCCTATCCTATCTTGAGATAGTTCTATCCAGTCCACCTCATTACCCCTATCCTCATCTTGTGCTAGTTCTACCATCCACCTCATTACCCAAACCTTATCTTGAGCTAGTTCTATCCATCCACCTCATTACCCCCTATCTCTATCTTGAGCTAGTTCTACCCAGTCCACCTCATTACCCCTATTCTTATCTTGAGCTAGTTCTATCCAGTCCACCTCATTACCCCCTATCTCTATCTTGAGCTAGTTCTACCATTCCACCTCATTACCCCTATCTCTATCTTGAGCTAGTTCTACCCAGTCCACCTCATTACACCCTATCCTATCTTGAGCTAGTTCTATCAGTCCACCTCATTACCCCTTTTCTTATCTTGAGCTAGTTCTATGCAGTCCACCTCATTACACCCTACCCTATCTTGAGCTAGTTCTATCCCAGTCCACCTCATTACCACCTATCCTTATCTTGAGTAGTTCTACCCAGTCCACCTCATTACCTCTATCCTTATCTTGAGCTAGTTCTATCCATCCACCTCATTACATCCTATCCTATCTTGAGCTAGTTCTATCCATCCACCTCATTACCTCCTATCTCTATCTTGAGCTAGTTCTACCCAGTCCACCTCATTACCCCTATCCTTATCTTGAGCTAGTGTTATCCAGTCCACCTCATTACCCCTATCCTCATCTTGAGCTAGTTCTACCCAGTCCACCTCATTACCCCTATCCTTATCTTGAGCTAGTTCTATCCAGTCCACCTCATTACCCCCTATCTCTATCTTAGCTAGTTCTACCCAGTCCACCTCATTACCCCTATCCTTATCTTGAGCTAGTTCTACCCAGTCCACCTCATTACCCCTATCCTTATCTTGAGCTAGTGTTATCCATTCCACCTCATTACCCCTATCCTCATATTGAGCTAGTTCTACCCAGTCCACCTCATTACCCTATCCTTATCTTGAGCTAGTTCTATCCAGTCCACCTCATTACATCTTATTCTTATCCTTCTAATGTATTCTACCCTAGTCCCTCTTCCCATTCCTTCCTTGGTTTTACCAGTCCACCTCAACACCCTAATATCCATTATCTTGAGCTAGTTCTATCCAGTCCACCTCATTACCCCTATCCTTATCTTGAGCTAGTTCTACCCAGTCCACCTCATTACCCCTATCCTTATCTTGAGCTAGTTCTATCCAGTCCACCTCATTACATCTTATTTCTTTCAGGTCCATTCTAATGTTATTCTCCCATCTGAGTCTTCCCAATGGTGTCTTCCCATTGGTTTTACCAGTCATTACCCTCAACACGGTTCTAGAATATACCATTCACGCTGCATATTCTGCCCACCGTAATATACGAGACTTGATTATCCTTATAGTGATAGATAGATAAAGCATTTCGATGTTTAAATTTATTTTATTTGTATTATTTTTAATTTCTTTAAATGTAGTAAAAATATTTGATTATTATTAGTTTAAATAATACTATTACTAATTAATTATATGCTTTTTTTGTAATGTTAAATGAAGAGAGTTTATGTAATTTAAGTTATTTAATAGATGGTGATATTTTCTATAAAATAATTTTGTTGAAATTTCTAAATTGTTTTATGATAATTTTAGCCTTTGTCGGTTAGACAGAGTTATTATAATATTTTTTAATAAATATTTTTTATTAATAATACGATTTTGTACTTTTTATATGACCAATTTATTTTATTTTTATAATTTTTTTAATTAAAATTGATTCCTACTTTAGTATTATGTTTGTGTTAAGGATATAAACCTGACCGTTTACAACCTAGAATTTATTTATTAATGTATACTTTAGTGCCTTAATTTTATTTTATAGTATCAACAGTAAACAACATTAGATATTTATTAATTGATTTTATATTTTGGCTTTTTTTAATTAAGATATCTTTATTTTTAGTTCAGTTACTACAAGCTCATGTAAAAGCCCCTGTTTCATATTCTAAAATTGTAACTGTGGTTTTATTGAAATTAGGGGTTTATGGTTTTCTGCGAGTGTATATTAAATTAATTAGCTCTAGTTCGTTTGGTTTAAAATTTTATATGATTTAGTATTAGCTTATTAGGACGATTTTTAGTAAGTTTTAATGGCTATCCATATAATTAAAACCATGATTATTAACATAAATGTGCAATATAAATCCGTTGCACAACTTTCTTTGGAGGGTGAGTAAAACCGTCAGTCCCATGTCGATTGTGGCATGTAAAAGAATCATGGAAGGTATGTGAAAATTTCTTTCCCGGCAAAATTGGTAGGGCCTTTCACTCTGGCTCATAGAAATTCAGTGTGTTGATATAATCAGTTGGTTCAGAAAGTGCTCGTTAAATATTTTAAAAAAAATTTAAAAAAACCTGAGTAGGAAAATACAATTGGGCAGTTGACTTTATTTCAACTATACCCAAGGAAGAATATCAACGAAATAAATTTTCATAACATTCATTGACGCAATTTTCCATTGTTTATAATCACAATAGATCTACAAATAATAATCATCTATGCGTTGTTTTTGAACAAGTATATTGGCTTAATTAGTTTGATGATAAGCCATTAAATGCCTACTATGTGAACGAGCAACAAGACTAAATAATAAAAACATTTGTTTTGAAAGGTGGCCCCAGGCATGATAATTATGTTTTGATTACAAAAATAACCAAATGTTTTAACTTATAGTCTAATAAATATATTAGTAATATACAACGCTTGCAATCATTGTAAGAGACTTGATGGTATAACACAAGATGGCAAATGCATTTGTCAAGATCACGCAACCTTGGTTAATTTCTAGTGAGTATTTGGGAGACACTAGCGACTTTGTTTCACTTTATTTAAAGTTATCACTAGTAGTATCAGGAATGAAAAAGTTTAATGAAAACTGAAGAGGGAATACCGTTCATATATCACGAAAAATCTGATGAACCAAGTGTATTTTTTATATATTCAGGACAACTATACCCCTTTATTATTCATACCATGCAGCTTTTTGTTACAAATCAGTCAATCCTCTAGTGTCATCTAGATATTCTCTAGGTGGTGTTCTATTTTATTGGGTTACGGTGGACAGGACATGCAGCGCGACTGGATGAATCTAGAACCTTGTTCAGGGTATTGACTGGCAAACCCAATGAGAAGACCAAGAAGTATATACGAGGATAACATTAAAATTGACCTAAAAGAGAGAGGGTGTAATGAGGTGGACTGGATAGAACTAGCTCAAGATAGAGTCAGGGTGTAATGAGGTGGACTGGATATAACTATCTCAAGATAAAGATAAGGTGTAATGAGGTGGACTGGATAGAACTATCTCAAGATAAGATAGGGTGTAATGAGGTGGACTGGATATAACTATCTCAAGATAAAGATAGGGTGTAATGAGGTGGACTGGATAGAACTTACTCAAGATAAAGATAGGGTGTAATGAGGTGGACTGGATATAACTAGCTCTAGATATGGATAGGGTGTAATGAGGTGGACTGGATATAACTATCTCAAGATAAAGATAGGGTGTAATGAGGTGGACTGGATAGAACCAGCTCAAGATAGAGATAGGGTGTAATGAGGTGGACTGGATAGAGTTACCTCAAGATAGGGATAGGTGGCATACTTTGTAAGTGCGGCAATTAAATTTCGAGTTCCCTATACCACTGATTAAGTAAGTATATTATAGCTTCTTACTTAATATATATTATATATTATATTTCCTTTGATTTCTTAGAGTAAAAATTGCTAATAGTATTTAATTGAAATAATTGCTAGTTCTTTTTCGAGATTTTAGGAGTAGTTGTATCTATTACAAGCTCACATGAAAAACTCCTTTAGATGTTCAATTTTTGGAAGAACACTGAAAGTTCTACTAAGTAATTTTTCTCTTTGCATAAAGTTAAATTCAAAACGTGAAGTTTGTATTATAGATAATAGCAAATACCCTGAATATCAATGTAAAATAACAATCCAAGAATATCATCAACTATTTTTATATTACTTACCAAAGAGACCTCAAAATAAACAAGGAGATAAAATGTGTGAAGTAATTCAATATAGTATAAAAAAATAAAGAAAGATGTATCCCTTTTGGCAGTGGACGAATGTGAAGATAAATCGGATCTCTCATTCTGGTTGATAAGTCTAAACTATATCTCTTACTTACCAAAACTGTTTCCGTTCAGTGTCAATGACTACGCGGTGTGTTGATTAATTAACTGACCAATACACGAAGGAAACAGCATGTAGGTTCTGTGAAGTCTAAGTCTATAGAACACATATGTTGGCAGGCTAGATACTGACAGTGATCTCTATACTATACTGGATGGACATAAACATACCCCTTAAAAGGACCGAAGAGTGAAGCTAAAGTTTACCGTCTGCTTGATTCTGAGGGGATGGATCAAACGGTTTCTTTAAATGTTCTTGTGTTAAAACATGTATCTGGTGCATAAAATTGCTATCGTTTGAAAATAGTGAAGTATTATATTATACTTGGGTGCATACACATTCACATTAATGGATATACAATTCAGTTTTTCACGCAATATTGTACAAATACGAGTACAATAGATTTAAAGCTGGCTATCATCTTATATATTGTTTTCAGAAACCATATTATATTTAAAGTTCGATAACTATAATTAATTATTGTAGCTAACAAATTGATTAAATTTGTTTTTTTAATGATATAACTTGCTTTGTGTAGTAGTCTTACGTTAAAATGATCATTTAGGTTATAGGTTTTTAGGAAGACCTTACCCTGATTTTGGTAGGAATCCCGTTATGGAAGGCCGGACTTATTTCGTATCAGAATTCAACAGTATTGTAGTATTTTGGTAGGATAAACGGACTTTAAGAACAGTAGTTGGAGGTCCCAACTGGAAGGTTTTATCCTACCAGATTACTACGATTTATTAAGATTCTGGTACGAAATAAGGCCTTCCTAAACAGGCCCTTTTTCAAAATTATGGTTTATAATATTAGCCTACATCAATTTATTTAAAAAAAAATTCATGAGCTTAGAAATTAATTATGAAGCTCAAATCTTTTATTAACACGTTTATTTCATTTAACTATCAAATACATGAACATATTATATCATATATTCATACAAATTAGCGAACGATGTCAAATTGTCACACTGTCTTCACTGTGTGTAAGAGAGTAATAGATACACGAAACTTTCTTTCTCTCTTAATCAATGGTTTGTTCTAAAATTTCAGCATCAAATGTCCATCCAGTTATACTCGTATTATAGAGATCAATGAATACAGTCGACACTACTAGCGCTGTCGTCTCTGCTAAGCGAATAGTACAGACACTACAAGAGAACACAAAGGAAATAATAGATAGACTTAGATCCCAGGTATACCAACAACATAAACAGACCTTGGTATGATTGTGAGAGTGAAGAAATGTGCGCTAGCGAGGAAACAATGGGATCTGCTAGCATCATAATTATCCAAAGAGCAATAGAGACATTTACAGACTAGAGGCGAGAGGGAGGGGGGTGGAGTGAAGTAGAGAACAGGGTTAAGGATTGGCGGGGGAGGGGAAGGTTTGATACAAGCGAGTGAGCACACTAAAATATTAAAGACTGGCGACAATATAAGGCTCAAGTTCTTAAAGACAGGAAACAACGAAGAGGGCGGAAGTTTGGAACTTGAACATTCCCCGAACTTAGTATTGGAAGGAGGTTGCGTACAATCCAGGAAATTGACAAAAACCTAATTCGGTGGCCGCATGGTCTAAGGCGTCACTATTGTGTTAGACTAGACTGCCGATGACAGGGAGATCGGGGTTAGAAACTCATTCGGGTGTACTGAGGGTAGTTTATCGTAGATTGTTTTCCACTCCACGCCAATGAGAGTACACTTCCTCAAAATTCAATCTTTCTCATCCCTAAATCACTATCGTAATTAGTACAAATACGTATAGCTTAAACAGGTAGTAAGGCGAGGTGCTTAAAAATACTTTTTTTTTTACAAAATTTCATTAGCTTTGCTTTATTTGTTACTAAAAACCCAAAAAACGTAGTCTAAGTTAAATTGGGCGCTGTTTTTTATAATATGTATATGACAAATTTTTAAATATATTCATCAGATATTCTAAGTGCTTTCAAATATATCAATATTGCAGGATTTATCAATAACATTTGTAATCATAGAAACATATTAACAACTATACGTGTGATAAATATGACTGGTTTGGTATTTCTAACAATAGATTGCAATGGGTTTTTTTTCTACCGCCTCTTGCAACCAGCCCAGATCATTCACAACTAACTATACTAGCTGCGTAAAGATGAGGAAGATAAATTCATAAGAAATATACCTAAATTTACGTGGAGTTAGAGTGAGATACCACTTGGGAAATCAATACCCTCATTTCGGGCATTCTAGATTCTAACGTTAACCTCCCTGTTATCGGTGAACTTGTCTAGACGAGCTTCTTGTTTAGTTAGAGAAAGAGGGGACAGGATAAGTGATTCAAATAATAACTTGAGGGGGGATGGACATGTTTGATTAGTACCTCTTAATCTTCCGGAGTCGAGCGTACAAAGCCATAACAGCCCGAACATTCTTCCATTTTCGCTCACCAACACTTATCGACCTATTCTGACTATCTAGCAGGGGAGCTCTGCAAACAAATGAAACACAACTCTTTGAACGTTGCGTATCAACTCAGGAGAAATGAAGGGAGTAGTTGTAAGAACCAGGATATAGCCAACACTTTTAGAGTCTTGGATAGTTACATTCTGAGAAACCTCATGGGAACAGACCATTGGGAAGACCTAGACGCAGATGGGAAGATAACATTAGAATGGCCCTGGAAGAGATAGGGTGTAATGAGGTGGACTGGATAGACCTAGTTCAAGATAGGGATAGAGTGTAATGAGGTGGACTGAGTAGAACTAGCTCAAGATAGGGATAGAATGTAGTGAGGTGGACTGTATAGAACTAGCTAAAGATAAGGATAGAATGTAATGAAGGGGACTGGATAGACCTATCTCAAGGTGATAAGGTTAATGAGGTGGACTGATAGAACTAACTCAAGATAATGGGTACTAATAAGATTGGATAGGTAAATGAGATGGACTGGATAGAACTAACTCAAGATATGGATAGGGTATAATGAGATGGACTGGATAGAACTAGCTCAATATAAGGATATGTGGTGTACTTTTGTAAGTGCGGCAATGAACAATCAAGCTCCTAATGCTTTAGAGTAAGAAAGTAAATAGTTAAATTATAATGTCAGTGTTGTATTTCATAGTAATTTAAAAAAATTCATCACGGTGCTGGTGTATATTTCTGTGGACGCAATCAAATCTTTTTAATTTTGATGAAACATAAGGCAACGTACCTACTACGCAACTAAATATTCAATACATCATTCGAAAAACTTTTAAACAAAATATGTATGCAATCAAGTGTAAGTAGACATATTGTGTAAATTTTCTGTCCTTAATGGTTTGCAAAATAGAACTTAGCACCAGGAATGTAAATTAGACAACCTTGAAATTATGTTTTGTAGGATTTAGTTTATCATCGCGACTTACTTCCTGTTCAGGCTATACGAATATATGATAATACTCTATGTGGTAGGGATGAGGAAGGTTGAATTTAGAGGAATTCTACCCGCATTTACGTGATATGGGAGTGGAAAATCATTTAATAAAAATCACCCTCAGGATATCTGACCGGGATTTGAACCCGGCCTTCCCGTCATCAGCAGTCTAAACTATTGAGAGAATGACGCTTTAGACCATGCAGCCCCCAGAGAAGGTAAATATTCTGTTTCATCCCACGATATTTATGAAATCATTATATATTATTTGTATAAATAACAGGATTGTAATAAAGCCCATTACAGTTAAGGACGTTTGTGATTTTTGTACAAATCTAATGCTCAGTAGCCTTTGCAGATACTTCAAGCACTTTTTTTATGACATCGGGAACCTTTTCAATAAATGTCAATTAATACATTGACCAACGTATATAAATGATCATCAAGAAAATATTTGAATGTAAACCATTAATTGAAGAACAAACAAAGAAAAAATTATAGAAAATATTAGAAATAATTGTATATCTCGCCAAAAATTTGCCAACCACTTTGGTAATTATTTAGGTATAATTATGGAGAAACGATCTAGAAAGGTTGCGAGCAGGATACTTTCAGTAGTAGATTTTAATTACCTGATACTCACCCTGTATTTTCTATATCATTAAGCTAATAGAGGAATTAATTTTATCAACTTGTGTGTTGTATTCGACATGAATGTGCATAGTCAAGGCTATGAAAATGAAAAAATAAGTTAAATTAATTTTAAATTTAGAAGTATAGGAACATGGATGAACAAACAGGAGAATGGAGAAAGTTAAACATTGAAGAACTTCATAGTTTAACTTACATGTAACTTCAAACAGATTAACTATAGTCAAGGCGCGCAGGATGAGGTGGGATGGTATTTGGTGTGTATGTCTGATGATGGGCGTGTACACAACATTTTAGTTGGGAAACCTGAAGATACTAGAATCACGGTAGGCCAAGAAGTATATGGGATGAGAAGTTAGGGATTGACGGTTGGTGTTTCAGGATGGAGTTGAATGGTGAGCTTATGTTCCGGTGACCATGAACTTTCAAGTTCCTTAAGGTGGGATGGAAAGTAAATGTTTTCGCAGTTTTTATGGCAAAACACTTTTTTTTGTCAAAATAAATAAAATATTGCTTCAGTACAAATAAGGAATTTAATTTTCTTCACATGATGACATCAAAATTTCTTAAATATCTGTCAAAGGTGTTCTGGAATTTAATGACAAATTTTTCTCTTCGTTTAAAAAGCTGATTAGATAATTCCGATATTCCCATGACAAATATTCAACAACTGTTGATATCATCACGTGAAGAAAATTAAACTCTATGTTTGTACTGGAGAAATATTTTATTTATTTTTGTCAAAAAAAGTTTTGATATAAAAACTGTGAAAACATTGGCCTTTTCTCGCGTCCCCTTCAATCACACCTTAAAGCCAGATGGTTAGTACAGTAGCCCCATGGCTTCTTTGGTGCTAACTGACAGTTCACAGCTGACTTCTGACAGTCAACAGTTAGGTATATACCTAAATTTTGACTGTCAGAAGTGACAGCTGCTAAACACATGTCTTTGCAGATCATATTGTTCAGAGTAGGGATATATAATTTGGTCTGGTAACTTTTCAAAGCCGTCAGCTCTCAACTGTGAGCTGTCAGTCAGCACCAAAGAAGCCATGGGGCTACTGTAGCATGGCTTAGTCATTTTAAGTAATCTGATTTCCAAAGTATATGTTCTAATCTGTTTCGATAAAAGTGGGAATTAAGTAGTTCCTGATATTTTGTTGGTAGCCATGGAGCCAAACTAAGAGAAAGGAAAACACAGTGTTTGAGAGTTACCTGTGTCCTGGACTCTTCTCTGTGGACGTAAGGCTGTTCCTCTTGCTGGAGATGGTTTGTCCTTGTTCGCACTCCTCATCAGCATCGGCGTCCTCTTCCCTTGAGGTTACCAGAGAATTGGCTGGGGTGGACTCACTTTGGCTGCCCTCGGACAAAACTTGCTCCGTCCTGGGACCACCAGGCTTCTCGCTTCCGCCCCCGGGGGGCCCAATGCCCGTGCTGTCAACCATCATTGGCTGGGACGAACACGAAGAAGCGTCATGTGAGCCAATGGGTGCCTCCACCTCCTCCACCTGAACAAAACAAAACATTTCTAGTATTATTATTTTTTTAATATTTACAATAGCGAAATTTCTTATAAATCTACCCTAGATCATGTCCATTATCAGGCCTCTCGTTATTCAAAATTATTTTCTCTCGACAACTCTTTCAAGGTGAGACCTATAGGCCGTTGTATCTACAGCGCAAATTCCAGATTTATCGAGTTCGACTTTTGCCACAAAAGTAAAGCCGAACTCCGAGAGTTATTTAAGAAACTCCCTCCTAACTAATTTATTCTGTAGACAAAGGTTCTGCTTCGAATATTTAAATTTACACTATTCTGTTTTATTTGTTGTTCTTATTGTTGTGCTTTTACTACTCTCAATTTATTTATTGATTTCTTTTATCATCTATCACTAATAATTATGTCTTATTTAGTAATTATTCATCAGTATGTATCATTATTTCGCTATTATTATTATTTTATTACTGTACGTATTTTTAAGTTACTTGTGTGCTTTTCAGTGTTGGCCTGTCATAGGTCTCACGACTGTTGTCTAGTATTATAGTAAATTAAATTTAATTGAAATTATTAATATGTGTTCTGTCTTACGACAGGTACATTCCTTTTGTCAGTGGATTTTTTTACACCGCGTAATTTACTACCTGCTAAGATTACACGCATATGAACTAATTACTCTAATGATTTGGGGATGAAGAAGGTTGGATTTAATGGAAGTGTACCCGCATTTGCGTGAAGAGAGTGGACAACTATTTTGAAGAATAAAACACCCTCAGTACATTCGACCGGGATTCGAACCCCGATCTCATTTTCATTGGCAATCTAGTCTAACACGACAATGAACAGGTTAAAACTTATTCTTAATAAATTTAGTCATTCTATTTAAGAGAAAGTCTGACGCCTTAACTCAGTCTGTAGCGTGTCTGTCTACTGAGCTAAGGGTCTCAAGCTCGATTTCCGGCATGCCCGAAAATGTATATTGATGAAAATATGGGTTTACCCTTTCACAGTGATGAATTAACGGCTGGGGACTGGAGGTTGTGCTTGTCCTAGTCTTAAGTTATATTATAAGGCATATGAAGCTACTACAGGACTAGCAAGCTGTTAGTGGAAAATATATGGCTTGAATTAAAAACTTACTCAGGCTGGAAGCAATAATGGATGTATATTAATAAAGTATAATATTTAAGAGAAAAAATTAAGTAATACCAGCTTTTCAAAGTATTTGAAGTACTCAAGGCTAAGATGATTGTTTTGAAACCAGCCACGTTTTATTTAAGGTCTACTACAAAAGTGTGGTAAAATTTTGGATAAGACTCTTAAGCTAAGAAATATGATTAAGTTTTATTCTCTACTCAATTCTGTATGCATCCCGATACATACATACTAAGGTTAATCCAGGTGCGCAGGATGAGGTGGAGAGGTCATGTGACGCGTATGGGTGATGAAAGGCGTGTACACAACATTTTAGTTGGGAAACCTGAAGATACTAAACTCCTTGGGTGGCCGAGACATCGATGGGAGGATAATGTAAACATGTATTTGAAAGAGGTTGTGTCAGGTTAGGGATTGGATGGCCTTGAAATTTCGAGATATTTAAGGACAGAGAAAGATAATAATGTTAAACTTTTTTTTCCAAGTGAATAAAAAAAATAAGCCTATTTTAGAGTGGTTTTTCTTATTGAATATAGCCTCCAAGTTAACACTACAATATAATACACTCAAATATTCGTAACATGAGAACGAATATTTAATTATAAATGTCTCCCTCCCCTTTTTTTGCACATTTCCTATTGACGTCTTTACATGGAATATTCTAGAATAGCCGGTAAAACTGCAACTAAGACGCCCGTTCAAATTTTCCAACTCAAGCCAACTGCTAAACAGCACATTTAATTTACATGTTTATAATTAGAATGAAAATGATGGTTTTAGAGACGTAGCGTAACGAACAGAGACCCAAGTCAAGTGAATCTAACGACTATTGCTACCTTCACTCCGTTAAAGTGTCAGACACAACTTGATACAAGTTTGTTGTGTCCTTCAAATAGCTATCAAATTTAAAATTCTGTGTCTGATTTACATATACTTATGCCAAGGTCTTTAATACATCCATAGTTTCATGAAACTACCAATCTCTCTTTCTATTTTCACAGGGAGATATTTTTTACCTCGATATAATTATCTATTTTGACTTTTTGTGAAAAAAGATCATGTAATATCAATAAATATCTCACCTTATTTTGTCCTTTTACGAATCTAAATACACAATCATTGGACGCGCCTGATTCGGTGGCTGCACGGTCTAAGGCGTCACTTTCGTTTTGGACTATACTGCCGATGATAGGGGGATCGGGGTTCAAATCCCGATCGGGTGTATAAAGGGTGGTTTTTTCCTAAACGGTTTTCCAATCTCCCTCCACACAAATGCGTATACACTTCCTCTAAATCCAACCTTCTTTATTCTTAAATTATTAGCGTAATTAGTACATATGCGTAGAATAAATAGTAAGACGCGGAGATAAAAAAACAAAACAAAAAACATTGAACTGAGTCGCGACTCTTGTTCGGGTCGAGTTAAACTGTTCTGTTTAAATAAAATCTTACTGGCACGTTGTGAGCAACTGAGGTAGTTAATAAAGGTTAGTTAATGGGTATTTTATAGGCTAGCAGTAACGTGCCTATTGACCAGGTAATAGGAGCCCATGTAGCAGGCAGGCACTGCTGACTGCCAACCTTTAGAACCTAACTAAGAGAGTGAAAGTTTCTTCTGATTGATGCTTGAGCTAAGAATATCATCTCTCTGGTGAGTGATTTTTACTAGGGCCCACATTTTGATCTCGTGTCATCTATATTTTGTTACATCACACACATTGTTCATGGCAAGGCCGTAGCCAGACTATCATTTCAGGGGGAGGGGGGATTTTGGTGGGCATATCCTCCAATTGCTGGAGACTAGACTTTTTTAAAAATATTAAACAGCTCTAGAAGCTACCTGATGTGTTTTTTTTATGGTAGCACAGCTGCATAATTTGTAGTTGTGCCTTAATTTTAATATTGTTTGAACCATAAATAAAGCTATATATATTTGTTTATTAAATTTCGGGGGGTTTTAAACCCCCAAACCTCCCTCGATTACGGCCTTGGTTCATGTTTGCATATATTATGTTCATGATCTCCTACTTGTGGAAACGTTTATTTATGGATCATTATTTGGTCATATTTTGCAAATATTGAATATTTAGGTTATAATTTATTGGTTTGTGTATTTAAAAAAAAGTTATTTTAAGGCATTTTTGAGTTTATTTTTGGCATTTATATTGAATAAGTATATTTTTTAAATACTATCTCCTATTTTTACAAATGTATAAATGTTCAAAAATACATTTTTTCAACTCACAATTGTCGAAATTAGAAGATACTGCAGGCATGTTTTAAAATATACATTCCTGGTGAGACTGCAACTAGGCTGGAATGGTTTGTGTTGGAAGGGGGTGGATATAAGATATTACTTCTGAACATATACTATAAATCAGTATTAGGCCTATATGTAATTATATTTAGTAAATCAATATTATATTTAGTTTCAATCAGTGATACATTATCTTTTTGCTCCTCCATTACAATTTTTAGACAAAACCACTGTTAAAAAATTAAAGTGGTTTTATTTTTAAGTTTTAAGGAGACTTGATGATTGGCCATTAAAGTGGTTCGGCAAAGAAAATCATAACATAGTTTTCTATTTATATGGATAACATTTTCTTTAAATTATTTATTTATTAAGTCTACGGATTTAACTTAATAATAGCAACAGGGTGTTTGTTATGGTTGAAAATGCTGGGTGAGAGACTCCAATAGGGTTGATATGGTTCAATAGCTAATATCAAAGCAACACGCTTAAACTTTAATAATATATCGTGCCATTTTCAACTTTTACTATACTTATCTGAACTGAGTATTCTAATTTTTAATAATTTTCATATTTATAGGGTAAGGAATAATTTAATGATAAAATTATATCTTCTTTATTTTTATTCCCTTTTCTTTATTGGTCATTAGCCTTAGTCTTTTATGAAGACATATTCGGTGTTATATAATGTTCAAATCTAGATTTTATTTATGTTAAATAATTTATTAATAAGTATATCAGAAGTTTGTGATATATGTGGTATTATATGTAAAACCTGGAGTATTTACATAAGTTGTGTACTTATTCTAGTTTCACTATAGCAACCTATTGAATGATTTACCATAAGTAGGTACTGTATTCTATTCTCACTATAGCACACCACTGACACTAGTTTCAGTCTAGTTCAAGAGGAATGTATTCTATTCTCACTATGTTTTTATTTAAAAAGTTGACCTTGAAATAACATTAAAAAGTCCACTAAATCAAAAATAACTAGAGCTGTTCTCTTTACCCCTCAAAAACAAAAAAAAAAATTTTGTTTGAAACCATCTTTTCTAAAATGTTTCGTATTCGATATTCTGGTGTCTCAACTTAAATGCCTCATCCTGTATATTGGTTATCCCATTATTCATTCTAATGGCCAGAGAAAGATTATTTATGGAATGAAAACTGAAAAATCAGCCCAAACTCAAGGCAATGGTAGCAGCATTGTTGTCATAATAATTCAAAGTATACAGGAAGGTGTAAACCAGAGGTATTTATCTTTATATGTTCCAGGACAAGGTTTCTGTCTATTGTTGGTTCACAACACTGTACCGATAATATTAGGTTTGATGACTATATATATTATTTTTATTTTGGCGTTCCTAGTGTCTAAGCGCTAATGAACGAACACGAACACTCCCGACTATGTTATAGCACTCCCGACTATGTTAGAACACTGCCGACTATGTCCGAACACTCCCGACTATGTCCGAACACTCCCGACTATGTTCCGAACACTCCCGACTATGTTCGAACACTCCCACTATGTTCGAACACCGATTATGATGTTAGAACACTCCCGAATTTGTCCGAACACTCCCGAATATGTCCGAACACTCCCAACTATGTCCGAACACTCCCGACTATGTCCGAACACTCCCGTCTATGTCCGAACACTCCCGACTATGTTCGAACATCCCGACTTTATCCGAACACTCCCGAATATGTCCGAATAATCCCGACTATATCCGAACACTCCCGACTATGTCCTCTCTCCCTTGTCTACTAGAGTAGTCATTTGCCGTTCAAAGTAAATTTGCATAAAATCGTTATATTTTTCTTCGTGTATAAAGCCAAAATAGTTAATAAACTAACTTATAATACGTATTTATTTTATTATGTAAAATATAAATCTGTATTTGTCATTTTTTTTTCTCTTGAAATAATGTTATATTTTTCACGAGTCTGTAGTAGATCCCTGGTGTAAATTCTCAATCATATTCCAAGTATAACTGCAAGACATTAGTGGTATTAGTGGCTAATTTGATTTTAAGACCCTGTTTTGTTGTTGTGAACAGAAGTAGAACATCCAGAAGTGTCTGACATAGAGCCTCCAAGATGCAACAGCTCATGGTGACTTGTCTTCTAGCATCATACCTCGTTTTGGTAATAACACCTTGCAAATCACCTCTGAGAACAATAAGCTAGTAATCATCTTTCTAACAGGGTTATGTTGAGCCAAACCACCGAGGACGGGGAGATCGAGGTCCGAATCTCGGTCGGGTGAACTGGGGGTGGTTTTTCCTAAATGGTTTTCCACTCTCCTTCCACGTAAATGCGGGTTCACTTCCTCTAAATTCAACCCTCCCAATTCCTAATCCATTAGTGTAATTAGTACTTAAGCGAATAACCCGAAGGGGTAGTAAGACGCGGTGCATAATATAATAATAATAATAATAATAATAATAATAATATAATAATAATAATAATAATCAGGTTAGCCTTTAATTACATACAGAGAATTATTACACCCATTTTATATGCCAAGAAAGAGTAAATATATAGCAAATTTTACGACCCATCGGAGAGAGAAGTATTGTAATTGTCGAAGAAAAAACTTGAAAATTTAATGGAACGTTGACGTTTCATGAGCCCAAAAAGGTGTGTTTTTTTGTTTTTTTATGTAATGACGTCTACTTGTCTGTTAATGGGAATAGAATCGATTAGGCTAATATTTGGTATCAAAGTTTTCATAAGGTTTACCCGAGAGGTATTTTTTGTAATTAGAGATATAACACTAAAATTAAGGGTAGTTTACATAAGAGCAAAATCGAGAAAATATCATTTTTCTCAAATCGGCTTGGATGATTTTGATTACAATAGTTGGTATCTCGGAACTTTGTAACATTACAAACAAAACAATTCATCTCATCTTCACATGGAAATTATTTTGAGGGTACCTTACATAGTAGAAATTTGCAATTTTGATAATATCTTCACAACTCTTTGAGATAAGAAACAAACTAAAATTGGTAAAGTTATAGGACTCTTAAAAAGAAGAATAAAACTATCTGTAATATTTTTTTATAAAAGCTAGATTTCCTGATCCATAAGCAAATATATATTTTAATGGAGGTCTGGGAAACGGGAAGTTGATTGTTAAGCTCAATGTTAAATTGTTTAGGGAACCAAGATGTTACGTTTTTATCAATATGTTTCTGTAACAGTGTATATTATTTAATTTATGATCTTTGGTGGAATGTGATTTTTTATTTTTTTACCCATTGTGTTTCTGTAATAATGCATTACGATTTCACATATTTTATGAGTTTTAAGTAAATATCTCCATTTTTAGATAAAAGAGCGAGAAAGTCTTTTGTGGTGAAACCTCCCATTTAAAATAAAATTATTTATTGTATAAATATATCTTTAAGTATATCTAAAAACAACCATTATTACATAAACCCTTATGTGATCTACTTTAAACGTTTAATTTATTTCAAAAGAAAGTTTATTTTATTTTCCAGAGAAACACAGTTCTTCTGGGCTAGTAGAGCGTGGGGCCTCCTAAATCGGTAGAACCTTAGAGAAACTTATATAATACCTTTTAAAAACTTAACTTAGCTGAAGCTTCTGGAGAATATAAAATATGTGTTTACGCTTGAGCAGACAAGCTGTGTTTACGATAAGCTCATGTGTTCGGACATGACGTATGTGTGTGTGTGTGTGTGTGTCTGTGTGTGTGTGTGTGTGTGTGCATGGAGATATGAAGGGCTCTAGCCCCCTTTATCACTATGATATATATATATTAAATTTTTATAAAAAAATAAAATAGTATTTTTGTGACTTAGCTGTAATTTGCTACTGACAACTTAGAATCATCAATATCTGCGTAAACAAGGATAAAAATTATAGAAATGGGCTTTTCCCGCCATCCTCTTTTTTCTCTTAAATAAAATATGAAAAATATAATACTTCTTTTTAATTGATTTAGCTACTACTAAATTTTATTTTTTCGCTATTTTTTTCAAAAACTTCTTATTTTTACGAAAACGTTCTCTTGAAACTTATGTAATTAGTTCAGAATTATGTTAAGATGCTCTAAAACTCCCTAACACAAGGTTAAATTCCTGCGTTTTTCTCTCAAGGAAAATGTGGGGGGTGCCAAACCCACGCCCCCCCCCCCCCTTTTGTAAAATTCGCATGGGCGCCCTTGTGTGTGTGTGTGGGAATATGTCACCATATATCGTATATCTGTGTACTAGCCAGGGGAGCTGTGTCTAGGATAGATACAGAATAATTTCAACTAGTTTTATTATTAATCTAATGATATTTTGTATGACTTTCTTAGCACCACGTCTTACTACCCGTTCGAAGCTTTTCTGTTAATATTAATACAGTTATGATTTTATTTTAGGCGAAAGGGTATTCCGAATAAACCGACATTTTGGATTATCCCGATTAGGATAAACAGGTTTCTAGGGTATAAGAATAAATTTGCAATATCCTAAATACCAAGGATTTCATAAAATGCAATAATATTAATTATCTTGTACGTTTTACGTAAAATCGAACATTTCATCCCAAACTATGCTAAAAGTAAATATAAAATTAAAGTTTTACGATTTAAATATTTTAAATTTTATATAAATTAAATAAAAATCCAACTAGCAATAATCAAGAAAAACCATGGGCACATACATCCATCAAATAATTTTTTACCCGTAATAATTTCCTTTCAAGGTTATAATACAATATTTAGGGAGAAGTGATAGGAAGAGGCAACAAAATGATAGCTCACCCGAACTCCCGGATACTACAATATGCTTGAGGTGGTACACACACACACACACACACACACACATACACATACACATACACATACACATACACATACACATACACATACACATACACATACACATACACATGCACATACACACACATACACATACACATGCACATACACACACATACACACACATACACATACACATACACATACACATACACATACACATACATACACACACATACACATACACATGCACATACACATACACATACATACACATACATACACACACATACACATACACATACACATACACATGCACATACACACACATATACACATACTCACACATACACACACATACACATACACACACATACACATACACATACACATACACATACACATACACACACATACATACACATACACATACACATACACATACACATACACACGCACATACACATACACATACACATACACATGCACATACACACACATACACACATACACATACACATACACATACACATACACATACACACACATACACATACACACACATACACATACAACACACATACATACACATACACATACACTACACATACACACACATACATACACATACACATACACATACACATACACATACACATACACATACACATACACATACACATACACATACACATACACATGCACATACACACACATACACACACATACACATACACATACACATACACATACACATACACACACATACACAAACATACACATGCACATACACATACACATACACATACACATACACATACATACACATACATACACACACACATACACATACACATGCACATACACACACATACACACATACACATACACACACATACACATACACATACACATACACATACACACACATACACACACATACACATACACATACACATGCACATAACATACACATACACATACACATACACATACACATACACATACACATAACATATATATGTGTAATATTGCTTATCTCAAATTATTCCTGTCGAACTGGGAATATCAATGAATATCCTTTCAGGTTTATTAAGCAATGGTACTATGTAATTTGATATTCTAAAGTGTTAAAGGAACTGTTTCATACCTTATGCTATCAAATAAAGATGGTAATTCATAGAATCTTACATGACAGTAAAAGAACTAAAACATTCACCTTGACCATGGTAGAGAATAATTCATAATAAATACAAACTTACCAACGTGTTCTAATCTAAATGATAATATTCATGGAGGTAGAGCTATTTAAAAATTAGAATATACAAAACAATAGTTTCACCGGTTATTCTTTACGATTGTGAAACGTGGTGTCTTACCTTACATGACGAGAATAAATTAAGAGTGTTCGAAAACAAGGTGCTTCGGAAGATATTTGCTTCAAAAAGGGATGAGATTACAGGAGGATGGTATATGAGTTACATACCCTGTACTCATCACAAGACATTATTAGGATAATCAAGTCTCGTTGATTACGGTGGACAGGGCAAGCAACGCGAATGGGAGATTCTAGAGCCTTGTTCAGGGTACTGACTGGCAAACACAATGGGAAGAGACAGTTGGGAAGACCTAGACGCAGATGAGAGGATAACGTTAGAATGGACCTGTAAGAGATAGGGTGGTAATGAGGTTGACTGGATAGAACTAGCTCAAGATAGGGATATGGTGTAATGAGGTGGACTGGGTAGAACTAGCTTAAGATAGGGATAGGGTGTAATGAGGTGGACTGGGTAGAACTAACTCAAGATAGGAATAGTATGCCTAGTTTTGTAAGTGCAGCAATGAGTTTTCGAGTTCCTAATTCCATAGAACAAGAAATATAATATCTGTTTTTCCAACAGCATAAAACTTAATACAATATATGACTGGGATAGTACCAAGTTAATCATTATTGCATTTTCTTAATTAATATTTGAATCACGACTATTAAAAAAAATCTAAATGATTCATTTGGAATGTTGGCTGTTGTGGTCGGGGATTCGAAGGCATATTTATTTTGTGCATCAATTTTGGGTGGGGTATATTCCTTAAGTTTGAAATAACACTACTTCGAGAAAACATGTATACACATCTGATCGCAAAAATATAGATCCACCGTTCTGATGGTCCTACGAATAATTAGGTAATACCCTATACCCACATATGTACACATGCATGAACTAGCAAGAGCAATTGAATAAACCATGTTCATACTTAGCAGATACTCTGTATATATCTTTATCTTTTCTCTTTCAACTCATCATATTTTACTAAACCGTGGCTTATATAATTATCTTGTCTAGAAATAGAAACGGTTTTTAGTAGGAAGTAGCAAACCTTTTTGGTAAATAGATGAATATATTATTTATTCTCAAAGGACCTAAGTTATAAGCTATGAGTGAATAGGAAAGCTTGCGTTTGATAAAGCTCATTGGCATTCTAATATATATATATATATATATATATATATATATATATATATATAGTTTGGATCAAAATATCTTAAAAAATACTTTGATCTAGATATTGCTTTAACGTTATTCTTTAAGAGTATATTTATTCCTCAGTCCTAGCACAGATTTATCTGATTGTCAAACCCTTCCTTCACCTCTGACAAGACGTGTATTAATCACAACTTATGAATGTGAGGAATGCCAGGCCTCCACCGTGGTTCGGATCCCACGTTAAACTGTAGGTCCTCCATTTCATCTCACAATCACCCTACCACTACACATTAGCGTAAGTGCATATAACCCGAACGGGTAGTAAGACGCGGTGCTAATAATAATAATAATTTAAGAGTATAATATCGATAATTTTTCCTTTTTTAGCATCACGTCTTACTTCTTGTTCAGGTTGTACGCATATCTACTAATAACACTCATGAGTTATATATGAGTAAGGTTGAGTTAAGAAGAAGTGTAGCCACATTTGCGTGGAGGGAGAGGGGTAAAACCATTTAGTAAAAAACCCACCCTCGGTACACCAAACCGAGATTCGAAACCCGATCTCCCTATCATCGGCAGTCTAGTCTAACACGAGAGTGACGTCCTAGACCATGCAGCCACCGTAGAAGTTAAATCTATGATTAATTTATCTATAATCCTTAGAAAATAAAAACCTATTTCTTGTAAATGTATATTTGTGAGGTTTTTGACAATTTCAGAGTCGTGCAGTCAATAAAGAGGACCAGCAAATCCCATATTATGGAGAATTTGTAGACGATACATACTTCAATAGTCAATCTTCAGAATTAGAAAGTCAGGAAAATGTTTACGGTCCAGACCCTGACTCCAATAACCAAGATAAATATGATTATGACGGGGATGGTAGCACGTATCTCGGATACAAATCTTCACAATTGTCGGAAAGATACTTTGACGTTAATGAGCTAAAGAGTATTATCTATTCAGACACATCAAATGTTAATAAGTTTGAATATAACCAAATGATTGAAAAACTTAACCAAACATGGTGGGGGAATGAATCTAAGAAGACACCAAATGGAGAAGACAACTTGTCATTCGGTGAAACTCCGTCGTTTGGATTAATAAATCGTAGTTATTTTAATAATTATCAGATTGAATTGAACGATTCTTTAAATGAAATGGAACTTAATAGGAGAACATCAGCTCTTAATCAGTCAAAATTATCAGCTGAGGAAGAGTTATATGGTACGTCCTTGAAAATGCCATCTCTAGGAATGGTGAATCGAGAATATCTTAGCGCTACATTGCCTGAAACGGATTCTCAAGAACTTTATTATCGTGATGTTATTAGTGAACATATCCCATATATATATTCAAATGTTTCGGAAAGATTCTATAATGGCAATGAGCCAATGAAAAATATATATATAAGACCAATGAATGGTCAAGTGATTTATAATGATCTAAGGAAAATGGAATTTGAAGAACATTCACTAAATAATGCAAAATTGTTAGAAAGTTCTTATTTGTCTGATGAAACCTCTGAAAGCACAATTTCAGAAAATGTGGTTAAAGAAAATGATGAAGGTAAAATATTTTTACCTGATTTCTTGAACCAGCCTAAGAAGGATGGTTCAAATGATACCTCCAATAATACGATTACTTTATATTATTCAAACTTTGACTATCATGATTGGGAAAGTGTGAGAGAAAAAACACCAGAGTCGATAGAAAACGAACAATTCGAGGATGGCCCAATAAATACTCTGCCAATAGAAATACTTCTTGATATTTTGCCAAAATCAAGCTATGAAATTAATTTGAAAGAATACAATGTTTTGAAAAGATTTTTCAGGGGTAACACAATCGAGGTTATATTAACGCCTTCATTCAATTTTTCAGCATATCCTACAAAAGGCAATTGCTAAAGGCTATAATGATAAAAATAATAGATAGCAAAATTGCTAAACAAAACCCTTATCTTATCAAATGTCTAAATTTATTTTTGAACCAAGTTCCTCTAGATGGCGAAGGAGCGAATCCTGTGTCTGTTGAGTTCCGTGGGTTCAAGACAGCGTTTGACATCGCAGAGGCACTAGGTGCTGTCGACTTGTTGAAGATAAGAGAAAATAACCTTGAGAAACCTCTTAAAAGAGTTATACGGTGGTTGAATAATAAATTCGAGCCAGAAACACATATTGGTTACTGGAAAATGCCCCAGAGGTACATTACAAAAGCAGATTTTTTGCTATCATTTTCGGTGCCCTATTGAAAAATGAAAATGTATCCAAAAGTCTTAAAAATGATATCAAAGATATTAGTACTGTATTTTTAACGAAGGCAAAGGAGCTGAAAAAATGCTTTACGATGTTATGTGACTCTAAATGAATTTTCAAAAAAATGCATTTTTAAATATTTGTATATTTTGTAATAAAAATTGCGAACTTATATTATTTCAAAGATAAAAATAGCATTGCTCAAAATTTATTTGGTCCCATAAAACAAAGTATAGCCCTATTGATCTTATTTATTTTACAAATAATAGTAAACTAACTCTTTAATATAACTTAAACATCGTATATAATGACAGTACAGGTTTTTTCAATAAATGTGATGTTTAGTCTACTTAAAATCACAAAATATAAAAATATATGTAATTTATTACAGTAAACATTGTCATGGGCGTAGGGAGAATTTAATCGGGGGAGGGCTCAAAATCGTAATCTTATGAAATTATGTTAAAACATACCATTCAATCCTAAGAAATGAGAACATTGTTATTTTAAAGAGTAGGGACTACAATTTATCTGTGTTAGAGGTGATAGGGGGAGTAAAACAAAGTTTTTGAGGGTCTTTCTACCCTCCTCTCCTACAATTAATGTTAGAAAATTCCATGCCTCTTGAAGCTATTTGTAGTTGTCTATCCCTGGAAAATATTTAAAGTGCATACCTCTATAAGTTATTTGAAGTTCGATAAAAGTCCATCTTTAAGCTTCATATTAAAAATTTCTGAATTTTTTTGGGGGGGGTTGAACCCCATAACTCCCTCCCTAAGCCCATAAACATTGTACATATTCACTATAGTCTTTTTAACAAACATTGTGATTCTTAAATTTGCCAAATTCTTGGCATAGTTAATTTTTTACACATATTTTAATTGTGCAGTACATTTACCAGTGAGTTAGACCTACTTTCAAGCTAAATGAAGTGTAAACGTAGTATTATATATTTTCAAAGATGTTACCGCTTGATAACTTGATATGTATGATTTATTTTGAGGGGAAAACATAAATACTTTTTGATTAAGGTCATTCGATAATAAGAATCACCAAGATATTTTTGAGTCTATAAAATCTTGGCAGGTAATTTAAGATATGTGGTGGGGGGAAGATATTAAGTAGTAAAGTCTCAGCCATTCCAGAAACACGACCTGGTAAAGAAGCCAGCGTCCACTTTACCTGGGTGTGTCATTAGTTGGAATTATCTGACCCTCTGTCTCGGCCGGGCATATTATGTTCTGCTAGTCAGTGTTGGCTCTTCAATCGGTAGTAAAATAGAAATTTTATGAAACAGATATTTCAAATCTTTATTTACAATGATTAATTCGGATAAATTAATAAAATAAACAAGTAGATTTAGTTTAAAAGAAAAACAAATTAATTCTAACTAACGACAAACAAAATGAGATAAAATCATATTTTATGTCAAAAAAATTAGAATTTTATATACGACTAAAAACTATATCATTTAAAACTGCTACTATACTAAAAATAATTTTCCTTTAATATATTATAAATATTTTTTCATTGTGTACACCTCAATGAATGTCTAATTATAGTAAATTTCAGACCCATTCATTAATTACTTTACTTTGATATTGGTGCGCAAAAAACATAAAATAGCAAGTTAAACCCCTTATGACTCGAGAACTATAATGATTTGAAATGATTTAATCATTATTTATAGCTTTTAATTATACACTTGTTAAAATTGTGCTGTAAATTTTTTCTTGTAGAATGATCTTATCCAAACTTTTGTTCTAAAATAAATAGTGTTGAGAACTTTTGCTAGTATTCCCATTAATATATAAAATATGATAGCATATGTATTGACGTTTTGATGATTTATTATTAAATCCTAGAGATGCATTAGAGTGGCTATCTAAAAAAAATATATATACAAAGGAAAATCCTCATCAATGTTTATTTTAGAATAAAAATTATTTCCATACAAAATGTTATTAAAAAAAATCCAAAACTAGCTTGAACACCATAAATAGACAGGGGTTGTTGGTTCAAACCTAGGTTTAGTCGGGCCAACTACCACTTACTACTTATCTAGGTCGTTCACACCTTATTTATGAGTTGTAAAACCTTGACATTAATAATTTAGTTGAAATCATTTAGGAAGAAAACTGAGGAAATGTAAATTATTAATATAAGATTTAAATGTGTGTAAAATTGATTTATTCAGAACTGTAGTAAATAATTACTAAAAAACATATTGAAAGCTTTTGTTTTTATTTTTAAATTTTACACTAATACGATTTTAAATAAGCTACTAGCTAATTTACTCAATGATTAGTTCAACGCTGAAGCCTATAAAGAAAGTATTGGTCTCCTAGATTTGAGAAAAAAAACAACTTTGAAATATATCAGTGTGTACAATAATAGGTCAAAGGAGGAGAACCTTTTTTATCATCATGTCTTACTACCCGTCCGGACTATCCGTTTGGTGTTATAGGCCTTTTACATGAACATAATTAATCACTTGAAATATAGACTAATTGTTGATTTAAAAATTTACTAAGGTTATTAAAAATATTTTTATCGCCACACTAAACAAAATAATCCCTATCTCAAACAATAGCACTAAAAAAACTCGCGTTATTTTAGGAATATACCTTTTATTATATCCTATATTATTTGTGATTTATCAATGATAGATTAACATAAAACCCCAATTAAAAACAATATAAATCTACTATAGTTTTAAAATGAGTTCACTAAATAGATTTTATTTTTAATTAGATTACCAAGCAAAAAGCCACTTGTAAATAGTAATATAATTTACTCCTAAATTCACGCGAATTATTTTAAATTATATTTTTAGAGACAGTCATTATTTGATTACATATTAACAGGAAAATTTGTTATATTCTTAGTAAATTTATAAGTAGTTAATTAAATATAAACGTATAGCTCAAACGAATAGTAAGACGCAGTGGTAAAAAAAAATCTAGATGTAAAGCAATTTATTACTTTGCACTACATCTTGCTAACTTGTTTGGGCTATCCTCATATGTACGCCATTGGTTTAGGGATCAATAATATTGACTTGAATCTAGAACAAATGTTCCCAAATTTGCGTGAAATATGAATGGGGAATCATTTAGTATGAAATAACCCCAACCGAGATTCGAGCCCCAACCTTCCCGTTATTGGCAATCCAGTTAATTGCGAGAGTGGCGCTTTAAGCAATGAAAGAGGTTAACCTTCAATTTGTTATTTAAATATATATATGTGTGTGTGTGTGTGTGTGTTGTTATCAGGGCTGGATTTAGATCTTGGGTGGCCTGGGGCACTTTAGGTTTTGTGGGCCCCTCAAACTCAGAAAAGGACAACTTCACCAAATGTACACATCACAGCCAGCCTAATATACAGCAAAAAGGACAACTTCACTAAACGTACACTGTACACATCAAAGCCAGTTTACTTCATGTAATTGGAACTGACAAGTTATAAACATAGAAAGGTACATTCATAAAAACAGTACAATGCCTACAGAAAGTCTTTGTCCCTACACTCGACATCTGAAAATTCTTTAATGAATTCCTCAAACGGTATCATCATTAGAACTGCTCTCAACTTTCAGTTGGCACAGAACATATTTTAGTCTTTCATGGGGCATTGTGGTCATATATTATCAACGATAATCAAAAAGAAGTTCATTGTTAAAGATTGTTCGTAACAATGTTTATATAATTTATTTTAGTAAATAAAGTAATATTTTAATCATTAGATTACCCGCTCCGGTGTCCACGTGGTCTAACGCGATGCTCTTAAAGTAGACTAGACTGCCGATGACGGGGAGATTGGGGTTCAAATCTCGGTAGGCTTTACTGAATTTTTTCCAAAATGATTTTCTACTTCCCCTACACGTCAATGCGGGTACATTTCCTCTAAATTTAACCTTCCTATTACCTAAAACCATCAGTGTAATTATAACATACGTGTATAACCCGACCTGGTAGTAAGACGCGGTGCTAAAGGAAATAATAATAATATTCTGTACAAGGGTGGGGCGCCCTTGGCTGGAAGCCGAGAAATTTCCTCTTTTTCCCCCTTATAAATCCCATCCTTTGTACATATAACCAAATGAACGTTTGTGTGGCCAGGCAACTTTAAATTTAAATTTAAATATAATAGCCACCCCCCTCCCTCCATCGATTGAAGCACTAGTGTGTGTGGGTGCGTGGCGCGTGGGATAAGAGGGTTGCTGTAACCTGTATTGGGGGAGATTTTAATCTCATGTATGTCAACAGAAAATGCATATGCAAATAAATCTAAAAATATACAGCGTAAACCACATGATGAGTTCATCAACAACCAAGAGCTACCCACGGTTTTCGTACGTTTTATGTAGTAACTCACAAAACACTCGCGCTCATCTATCTTGTTCTGTCAATAAATATTAATATAATATTATATTTTAAACTAAAAACCAATTAAATAATTTTATAAATATTCGGGACGTTACAAAAAGAACAATGACTTAGTTAAAAAAAAATTAGGCATATATTAATATCTTAACCAACTAACTAACTCTCTCTCGCTTTGGTCTTAAGTAATTAGAAAGTTCAAGGCCACCAGAACGTAAGCTCACTAGTCAACCCTATCTTGAGACACCTCCTTCAAATCCCTAAACTGACACACAACCCCCTTCAAATATACTATCACATTGTCCTTCCATTGACGTATAAACCTACCACGGAGTCTGGTATCTTCAGGTTTCCCAACTAAAATGTGAATCACCCATACTCGCCACATAGCCAACCCATCTCATCCTGTGCATTCTGGATTCTCCTTAATATATTTGTAGATGTATACAAACCATGAAGTTATTATCGTGTAACTTTCTTCATTCTTCTGTTTATTCATACCTCTTCTTCAATCATTGAGAACAGGGTTTTGTAATTTTCTTATTATTTGTTTTAAGAAAATGATATTATCAGGTGAAAATAAATCAAGTCACGGCCACAAATAACCCACAGTCCATGGGTTGGACCACACTGATTATTTCATTGAAAGCTTTGCTCAAATTTAAGAATGTAATATTTAAAAATAATGATATTTCAACCATTGCCAGTCTTGCGTCGTCTGAAACATTAAGTAGGTAGTTTTTCTGCTCTGGTACCGAATTGCATTTTCTTTGGCTGTTAAATGAGTAATTCTACTAAACAATGAGCCGTAGATAAGGCTGAAAGAATGTATATTTTATTACTATCATTGATTGTACAAGACAAAGGAATTTTATTGTAAAACTTAGTATTGATAGTAAGTATCACACATAGTATGAATAGTTCAGATTGTTAAAAAATATTCTTTTGAAAAGATTAAAAAGATCAGTGATAGATGTAAGCATAAAATGTAAGTACATACATTTAATATAGTAAGGATATTGCAAGTATACACAGCTATTGATTATATTAATGTAATAAAACCAAAGGCATTATAATCTATAACATATTGTTATAAGTCTTCCAGTCGTAAATATAAGGCTATCAGATTTTTCATACTTATTGGTGAGTTGGAAAGATAAATTTAGGGAGATTATACACGAACCACCCAAAATTTGAGAACAAATTAAAACATTTGTATAGTAAATAGTTCTGTAATAAGGTGACCTGGGGTCTGGGGTAAAGTGTCGACTTCTGTGCTGAGGGTACGGGGTTAATTCCTCGATCCCGGCACAGATTTATCTGATTGCCGAACCCTTACTTCGCCTCTGACAATACGTGTATTAATCACAACTTGTGAATGTGAGAATGCCAGGCCTCCACCGTGGTTCGGATCCCATCGTTAAACTGTAGGTCCTCCATTTCATCTACACAATCACCCTACCATTGCACATTAGCTAAGTGCGTATAAACCGAACGGGTATTAAGACGCGGTGCTAATAATAATAAATATAATAATAATAATAATAATAAATAATAATAATAATAATAAATAATAATAAATAATAATGATAATATAATAATACCAGATACCCCTGTTAGAGTAATACAATCTCTCTGTTTACCGTGAGCCAGATAAAAAGCGCGAATCAAAGGTGGACTATATAGAAATAGGGTGAATTAGGTGAATTGATAGATAGGATAGGTGAGGTGAACTGGATAGAACTAGTTCAAACTAATGGGATATGAAGGGTATAAATATTGAAGTGGTAGACTATCAAACTAGGATAGGGTATATGAAGTGACTGGATAGAACTAGCTCAAAATATGGATAAATGGTGTAGTTTTATAAGTGCGTCAATGAAGTTTCGAGTTTCTAGTGCTATAGAATAAATAAGTAGGCCTAAGTAAGATAAATATATCAACATGTCGCCTTAGAAGAGCTTCTAATCCAATGTAATTTCCAACCAATTTAAAAAGAAAGGTTTTTTTTAGCTAACATTGAGAGTGTATCATTGACTTTAAAAAAACACATATAAAGACAAAGTTTGCAATTTTAAACGTGAAAAAAATATTAAATTTTAGGTGCTCAGAGGAGGCGAGTGTCTAAAAAAACTAAATTTTAAATAAAAAACTCATTTAAGTCTATAAAAATATTTTAACCAACAAGGTATTGTTGAATATTGGTGAGATGATTTTTAGAAAATACAAACATATTTTATTTGCAATAAATCATCTAAGCATTTCACCATTTTGTTAAGGCTATTTTACAGGTATTGGTAATATCTATTAAAAGTGACTACTACATATCAACATGTCTTGACGTATTAATATGTGAACGTATATTTAGTATCGTTTCTAGCTGTCAGACAAGAAGACATTTACTTTTCCATCCATTACTGTTTTCAGTCTGTGGTCTGGGCAAGTTTTTTATTCAAGCCATATATTTTCCAGTACCGGCTTGCTGGGCTTGTCTTAGCTTCATATGTCTTATAATAATATAACATAAGACTAGGACAGACACAACATCCAGCCCCCGGCCGTTAATTCATCACTGTGAAAGGGTAAATCCATATATTTCACTAATGATAAATTTTCGACCTTGCCGGGAATCAAACCGGGACCCTTAGCTCAGTAGAGAGACACGAGACACGCTAAGGTGTTGGACAAGAAGACTCTTTATATCACAATTGTACTGTAGCAATTTGTTGATTAAGAAATGCCAGCAGAGCGCCTTGAGATAAATCAAGTAGATAAACTATCTTACAGTTCTGTAAAGAGTATTGCATAAGGTGGGGATCTAGGGAACGAGAGAAAATATAAATGTCTTAGAAGTTCTTATAGGAAAACATTTTGTTTGTCAAAATAAATCAAATATTGCTCCAGTAGAAACATTTAGTTTAACTTTACTAACCTGGTAGTATCAAGTTGTTGAATATCCACCATGATCATAGCAGCATTAGATAACAAACTTTTTAAATGAACAGAAAATATGTCAATAAATTCTCAGGACACCCTCGACAGATATTCAACAACTGTTGATATCAACATTTGAAGAAAATTAAACTATATGTTTCTAATGGAACAATATTTTATTTATTTCGTCCAAAATAATGTTTTGCTATAAAAACTGCAAAATCACTGACCTTTTCTCGCGTCCCCTACAACCCCACCTTAAACATCGTTTAAGGTGGACTTGTTATATCATATCATACAGTTGATATTAATGTTTGTAGAATTTTAAATCATGTATTAATATTTTTTTTTATGTTATGTTAAATTGTGACTCTCCTAAAAAAGATCATTTTCTTTTTGTTATTTTAGAATATTGATCTATTTAGCTCAAATATTGGTATAAAAATGTTATATTTATTAAAGTTTTAAATTTTGAATTTTAAATTGTCCGCAAATACTGCTATTTGTCTAATATATTATGATAAGGTTTCATTATTTTATTAATTTTATTCTAGAAATGGAACGTGAGAATGATTTATTCTTCGAATCGAGAGTTTCGAGATTCGTAAAGATCTCCAAAAAGTATATCGAATACAATATGAAGATCTTGACTCGGTATAAGAGTTTCAAGCAATTGGTGAAATGTATTGTATAGACTTATGTATTTGGCAGAGTAACAAAATCACAGAAAGTACAAAATATTGTATTAATATAGTATAATTAGTTTACATTAAAAAGTGTTCTCTTTGTTGCTTATGACGTAATAGACATGGCAAACAAAATAGCGTTTGTCACTGGGACCAACCTTAAGTTATTTTAAATCAGTTTAAATATTTTCTTTTTAAACAAAATTGCATATTTTTAAGGAGTCAAGGATTCGAATTTGGATTCTAGATTGAAAGTTTCGGATTTGAGAATTATAGGATTCGAATCATCTACGGATTTTATTTTTAACCACCATGTCTTACTAACTGTTTGGGCTATACGCTTATGTACTAATTACTAAAATGTTTTTTAGGATTAGGAAGGTTATATTTTAGAGTAAGTGTATCCGCATTTGCGTAGAGGGAGAGTGGAAAACCATTTTGGAAAATCACCCGCTTTACACCCGACCGAGATTCAACCTAGATTTTCCCGTCATCGGCAGTCCAGTCTACTGCAAGAGTAGCGCCTTAGACCATGCGGCCATTGAAGCGGGTAGCCTATAGTTAATTCAAGCTTCCTGGAGACAGTTTATATAAATTTGGAAGCAGTAGTATTCTAGTATTATTACGACATACGTGAGAACCATTGGGGTGGGCACTCCTATAGGACTAGCTGATCCCGTAAACTAGTTCGGGGCACTATCGCTAGGAGCAGCTTGCAATGACGTCACAGAGAAATGCGCATGCGTGGACGTGAAACCCATATAAAAGGAAGTGTGACGTATATATAAAATTCGCCATTGTTGTTTTGTTAGCAATTTGTCGTTTATTTAATGAAGAAGTTTATCTATATTTCACATTTTATAACGTGGTTTATTTATATCATTATTATTATTAGCACCGCGTCTTACTACTCGTTCGGGTTATACGCACTTACGCTAATGTGTAATGGTAGGGTATTGTGAGATGAAATGGAGGACCTACAGTTTAACGTGGATCCGAACCACGGTAGAGGCATGGCATTCCTCACATTCACAAGCTGTGATTAATACACGTCTTGTCAGAGGTGAAGGAAGGGTTTGGCAATCAGATAAATCTGTGCCGGGACCTAGGATTGAACCCCGGACCCCAGTACAGAAGTCTGACACCTTACCCTCTAAGACCTCCAGGTCACCTGTTTATTTATAAAATAATGGGTTTAGTTACATTTGATTGAATTTAATATAAGAATTGATTAATTAACATTCCGCAATAGAAAATGCGTTTGTTTTCCAAGTGTAACGTCCCGCTTCGAATCTTTTAGTTCGCGGCACAAACGCCGCGAGCGCTAGCGATGTGGTTCTACTTGCCAACATTAGAGTGGAGTTTCTATACGTAACCCTTTTCTATGGTGAAAACTTGTGATATTGCTCAGTTGTGTGTTTCAATGATAATCGAGAAGAACTACGTTTCGACTTGGGCACATATCACGATAAAATATCAAATAAGTTGGTGGCAGCTGTGTGGATATTCAGATGTATTCGAGTTTATGATTCAGGAGTCGGGGAAAAGGGGGGGTGGGGGTGAATATTGAGTCTCACATATGTTTTATGAAAGAAATATATCGAGTCTTGTCACACGAGTATAAGTGGAAGACGAAAAGAGAGAGAGATGTGTGCTAAAATATGCAGTGCAAGAGTGAGAGAATAAATTAAAGATGAGATAGTATTTTTTTTTACTTTCTCTCTTCTCCTTGGAGAAAGAAGTATTGTGATCGTAAAAAAAAAATCTAACTCAATATTTTGATAAATGTTGACATTTCATGACCCCCTGGAACTGAAAAAGTGTTTTTTTGCGATACCGTCTGTCTGTTACTGTGACTAGAACTGATCGGGCTAAGGCTTGGTGTCTAGGGTTTTTATAGGGTTTCCTCGAGGAGTTTTTGGAATTTGATATCTAACCCTAATATTTAGAATTTTTCCGGCGGCTAGGGAGATGTGTTACCATTAAAAACACTTCAGAGAGCTTCTAGAGTTCTTTAATATTTAGAGGTGACCTGGTGGTCTAGGGTTAAGGTGTCAGACTTCTGTGCTGAGGGTCCGGGGTTCAATCCTCGGTCCCGACACAGATTTATCTGATTCCAAACCCTTCCTTCACCTCTGACAAGACGTGTATTAATCACAACTTGTGAATGTGAGGAATGCCAGGCCTCCCCCGTGGTTCGGATCCCACGTTAAACTGTAGGTCCTCCATTTCATTTTCACAATCACCTACCATTACACATTAGCGTAAGTGCGTATAACCCGAACGGGTAGTAAGACGCGGTGCTAATAATAATAATAATTTAATATTTAGAATTTATCCTAGCCTCCGGCAGTTAAGGAGCTATGTTGCCATAAAAACACTTCAAATAGCGTCTAGAACTGTTTATCATTTAGAATTTTTTCTAACCTCCGGCAATTGGGGGATGTGCCCACCAACCCCCCCCCCCCCCCTTGAAATTATTGGCTGGTTACGGCCTTGGGTATTTTACATGTGCAGTAATGTCTAATTCTGATCATTTCTCCGCAACTATTTGAGATAATAAATAAATAATCATTGTAAAATTGTAGTAATACTAAAGATACAAATATGTAATTAAAGTATATTTTTACAAACCATTAGTTTCTGAGCTATTGGCAAATATATATTTTATGAAATACTTTGAAATGTGAAATTGTTATACTTTTTGGTGGACAGAGAAGTTACTTGTTTTTAATGTTTCTGTAACAGTGTATATTATTTCATGTATGCTCTTTGGTGGAGTGTCACTATAACAAAATATAATATTTAATCTCACAAATCTTATGAGTTTTTAGTAAATGTCCCTATTTTAAGATAAAAGAGAGAACAAGTGTATGCGGTTCAACGTAACTGTTATTTAAGTTTAGAAGATGACTTGAAAAAAAAAATCAGTGGGGAGCCATTTGCTTTTTAATATTACGTTTGACTGCATGGTTATTAGTGACTTTAAAATAACGGATAGGGATGAGGAGAGCAGCTAAGAGGAAGTGCACTGACATTAGTGTGTATAGGGATGGTGAGAATAAAGAGTGATAAGAATTTTAATTATAAGGACTTTGAAAAAACTACCTTCCATGGGACAATTTGAGCAAATATTTTTGAAATTACCGGTAGGATAACGCACATCTAAAGCTAAGATGAAAAAGAAAAGACTAATACATACATAAATTAAGGACCAAGAGAGAAAGAAACAAAAGTAGATATTAAAAAATCGTAATTTTTAATCATGTCCCTTCCACCGAGATGTCCTTGAAGCAGAGAAAGAGCATTGAAGGTCTGATCCGGCTTACATTTGATGGCCATTATCTCGTCCTACAAGATAATCCTTTTCAAAACCCTTGGAGGAAGGGTTGTAGGGGAAGGAAGGACAAAACCGCAGCTTACCCTCCGGTGCGGGGTACTGTGGAAGGGTAGGGGGGTAGAGACAAGAAAGATGACTGCAAAATCTCTTAAGTGGCGACATCAGAATCTAAGTGCAAACACTTGAATGTAGGCTGGTAAGCGCTGTTGACAGGTCCCGGTGTACAGTGTGGTTCACCATTCAGTCACCAGGAATGTTAGTGTCGAACTATTAGAAGCTGGAAGCGTATGATGAGGTCGGGGGGTTCATAGACGTTTGCAAATATTGTTGACCGAGTGGAGCGAGGTCCCGTTTTTACTCGATTGTTTGGTATTTCGTCCGTCTGTATTTTTGTTCCACGATTACTGCCAAATGCGTGGACCAATTTTTAACTAAATTTGGCAGTGAAATTCTTTGAGCCTAGATTAAACAAAGTATATATTTGTGTACATATATATACACTACATATACATACATATATATTATATACACATACAAAATATATACATATATTTATTTATTTTAAAATTTTGACCTCTATTTCGAGATTGACGTACTAAACGAAAACCGGAGATAGCTCAGTGATGGAGTATTGCCACACTTAGCCAAGGGTCCCGGGTTGGATTCCCTTGTCCAGGTGTAGTTTACAAACTACAAATTATAAGGCGGGATGGAAGGGAGGGTGAATTACTGTGGATTCACACGTCCGCTGAAAAACTAGCGCAGAACAGAAATGTGGTCACGTGACGCGCTCTAAGCCAATCACAAGATTTCCACCCTATCGGCGCGAGCTTTTCCGCTAAAGTTCAACTCATCTCTACTTCGTCCGCTCTGCCTGAGATGTTCGGCACAGAAGAACCAATCAAATCAAAGATTCAACCATCTCAAATCAGTGCGCATGTGCATTTGACAACGCATGCGCTGTAGAACTAACAGCAAGCAGCGCTTCGTTGTCCGTTGTGAGGAGATTTGAAATGACGCGTTATAATTTGTAAACATCCATCAGGAGAATGATCTAAAATTTATGTTTATCCACTAGAAAATAAAATATGTAGATAGTCAGCTGTTTTAAGTTGGCGTTGCAATACATCATGGGTCAACATACAGCGTGTGAATTGTTGCGCTACTCAAGCAGATTCTCCTTTATATTTTCGGTGAGCGTGTGAATCAAGCTTTAAGGTCTATATTTTTGCAGTTTTTGTAAAAACTTTTTTTTTAATAAACTAAATCAAATATTGCTCCGGTAGAAAATATAAGAGTTTACTTTTCTACACGATGTATTATCAACAGTTGTTGAATATTTGTCATGTGAATCCTAGAACTGTTTCTCTTAATTTACAAAACTTCTCATTAGATTCCATATTCATAACAAATATTCAAGGACTGTTTATATTACTATATGAAAGAGAACCAAACTATTGCAGAGCTGACAAAGTAGAGATAAGTTGAGCTTTAGCAGAACAGCTTGCGGAAATCTTGCGATTGGCTTAGAGCTCGTCACATGACCACGTTTCTGTTCAACGCTTGATTTTCGATGAACGTTTGAATCCACAGTTACTCTGAGCTATACACACGCTCATATAGAGTGTGTACCGTGGGACCAACTTAAGCTGTGGACAGAAGACAGAAATAAACAATTAAAAAAGTTTATACAATCATGTGTCCACACCTGCTTCAGTGTCCACATGGTCTGAGACGTCACTCTCACCATAGACTGGGAGCCTATGACGGGGATATGGTGGTTTGATCCTGGTTGGGATACATACATACATACATACATACATACATACATACATACATACATACATACATACATACATACATACATACATACATACATACATACATACATACATACATACATACATACATACATATATCAACTCAGCATATTGTTGATTTATTCAGCACGCGTGATTCTGGAAAACTACGCACAAATGATGTACGAGTTGGCCTTCAAATAATGTTCCAAAATGAATACTTGCTCTGCTCGTGAAAAACTCATTTTACACTTTCAAATGTTGTAAACCAACTGGCTAGACCTAGTGCATGTCTCAAGGTCACATGGCCTGCACAACACCCGGCCAACATTACAGTGTTGCCATACATATAAACAACATGTTCATTTTCCATGTTCTTCCGTGAGAAATATCATTGGAAAAACAGGGTTGCGAATCTTTTGGATCATTCTATATATATATATATGTGTGTGTGTGGTTTGTTTTTCTCCATGGCCTAATTCCCATCAAATTCAAAATTGACTTCGTCAATTAATTGAGTAGCGATGAGTTAATAGGATTAATAGGAAATGTACCCATATTTGTGTTGAGGTAGAGCCAGAAACCATTTAGATAAAACTACCCTCAGTGCACTCGGACGGAATGATAGCCCAGACCTCCTTTTAACTTGATATCCAAACCAGATGGACTGCCATTTAGCCTGCGTGTCCACCAGTGTGGTTTATAAAATACACTTACATTAAGTGGTTTATGTGGCTCTGTCTGTAGAAGGTCTTACACAAGTAGGTCAAAGTTGCTTTATTTAACTTGGAACATTCTTAAGAGGAATTATATATAGTCCTATTATTTATAGGCTGTAACTAGACAAATAGACACAAAGTGCTTACAGTTGTTGAAAACTTATAGGACATAAAACTGTGTATATCCCTCAAAACTTTCTAATATGGCGGATTCTTGAAAACACTAATCTTTTAGCTGTGAATGTTAAGAGAAATGGTCATCCTTCTCTTCTTATTAATTGACCACTGAGTGCAAAGTAGAATTTTGATAGGAACGGACATTTAAAAAATACAAACATATTATTAGTGTTATTGTATAGGTATCTAACAAACATGACAGACGCAGTTGATTTGATGTATGAATACATGAAAGAAGATCTAGAAATTTTTTCTAGCTGTTAGATAAGGCTCGCTCTTACTTATTTACTCTGGCACTAGGAACTCAAAAGTTCATTGCCGCACTTACAAAAACACACCACCTATCTATATCCTTAGAAAGTTCTATCCAGTCCACCTAATTACACTCTAACTCTTCCTCAAGTCCCTTCTAATGTGTATCATATTACATATATCTATTCATAAAAACTTTATGTATATGTATACTCGCTTTGCTCGTTGGGGGCTCCACCCCCAAACCCCCAGTGAGTTTTATTTGCAAGTGGATGTAAAATAATGTAATTCCAGAGTTGTTTTGAACGTAACAACTTAAAGTTATCGATATTGTAGCGTATTTTTCACACATTATTTTAGTTTCTCCATACTAATAGGGCAGCTAGAATCATCAAATTTTACACGCTTATAGCAATTGGTTGTGCAAATATTCCTGCCAAATTTTATCGCTATATCTTTCCTATAAGTGTATCAGAAAATTAAAAATATGTGGAAAATGTGCAAAATTTACCTAAAATCAAAAAATCTAGCTCTATCTAAGGTATAACCGTTGGAGATATGACAAAAAGTAATAGGACCAAACTTGTGGATCTCGCCAAATCCGTAACTGCTGGTGCAATCAGTTTTTTGATAGGTCTTACCGTTTAGCCACAATAAACCTCCAAAGAAAGGTCCGCACCGACTTTAAAGTTGCTCCACCATTTTGAATTTTTTTTGGGGCTTAGAATTTTTTTTTTTTAACTTTTTGGAATTTTCCCGTCGGTTACAGGCTAGAAGCTATAAGTTTGCCAAATTTCAAGTTTCTAGCTCATCTGGAAGTTGGTAAACATTAATATCAGTGAGTGAGTCAGCCATGTGGCTTTATAGTAGTAGAATGTGTGTGAAAGAGAGATATTTTTAAAACAATGGTTAACATAACAAAAAATCGAAAGAATAACTTTAAAATATGCTATAAGACTATACTTATATATTATAGCAAATTTTAAAGTTAGCCGTGATAAAAATTGGTATAATCTTATGTAAAATGCACCATCATTTCCGTAGAGAGAGAGAGAGAGAGAGATTGGCAAACCATTTAGGGAAAAATAACACCATCCGAATAGCTGACCCGGACTCTAAACCCGATCTCCTGGTCACCGGAAGTCCAATCCAACAAGATAGTGACGTGTTAGACCATTCGACCAACGATGTGGGTTATTTTTTTTTCTATGATGATAAGTTTATGTGGAAGAACGTAGCGATGTACGTCAAGGCCAGACTCGACCAAACAGAGGCTCGACATAATAGTCAAAGACCCCTCTCGAAGTTTTCCTCATTTCCTTTGAATAGATCGATGTCTATTTTCCAACTTCATTGTATTCCCACCCTCCAAAAAGTATAGATCCGATACGACCGCCCTTACGATACCAATTTCCTTTTTTTTTTTTTTTCTTTCGAACCTTTTTACGGGCGATCTAAAAAATATAAAAAAAAAAAATCATCCAACGCTACCGTCATCAATTATGTTGTCAAATGAAATTACATCCTATATCTTGGAGGAGAGAAATTCCACCCTCCATTACAATACAGATTTATTGTAGCATAATTTAAAAGGCGTGTAAATATATTTAGAGAGGTCGTCCTATTCGCCCATATAGCTTTGTTATTTTTATCATTGGAATGCTTGGGTGGCCACATGGTCTAACGCGATACTCTTTATATTTAATAAACTACCGATAATAGAGAGATCGAGGTTCGATCCCAGTCGGGTGTTCTTAGGGTGGTTTTCCCTAAAATAGTTTTCCACTCTCCCTCTACGCCAAAGCGGGAACCAATTCCTTTAAATTCAACCTTCCTAATCCCTAAAATATTGGAGTACATGGGCGTATAAACCGAACGGGTAGTAAGACGGGGTGCTAATTGTACCCATGCAAGATAGTTTATATTTATTTATTTAGCACCGCGTCTTACTACCCGTTCGGGCTATAGACTACGCTTAAGTAATAATTACGCTGATGTGTTAGGAATTGGGAACGTTGAATATAGAGGAAGTGAACCCGCATTTTCGTGGAAGGAAAGTGGAAAGCCATTTGGGAAAAACCACCCCCAGTTCACCCGAACGAGATTCGAACCTCGATCTCTCCGTCCTCGGCAGTCTAGCTCAACACGAAACTAGCGCGTTAGCTAACTACGCCACCGAGTTATTCTAATTAGTTAGGGATGAGGAAGGAAGCATTATAGAGGTAATCTACCCACATTTATGTAGAAGGGGAGTGGGGAACGCTTTAGGAAAAACCACCCTCAGTAGACCTGATCGGGATTCGAACCTTGATCTTCCCTTCTTCAGCAGACCAGTCTAACACGAGAGTGAAGTCTTAGACTGACGCCTTAGACCATTCGGCCACTGATACTAATGTATATCAAGCGGTGACTCACCCGGACACTGTGACGATGCTCAGACATTGTAGAGTCACTGTGACCTTGTATTTAATATGTGACGAAGCTCGGACACTGTAGTCACTTTGATCTTGTCTGTCACATGTGACGAGGCTCGGACACTGTAGTCACTTTTACCTTGTCTGTCACATGTGACGAAGTTCGGACACTGTAGAGTCACTGTGAACTTGTATGTCACATGTGAGCTGTGACGAAGCTCGGATACTGCAGTGTCCCAGTGTGAAAAGACCCTTAGTTTCTGTAACCTGAAGTCTTCAGTAAAAACAGTGAAATTGAGATAGAAGAATCAATTTAAACAGATATACAATTTTATTTTTAGAAAAGAATAAATATTTTATAGTTAAAAAAACTACCTCACTAATTCTAAATTTGCTGTTTAAAGTTAAAAATGCACAAAACCGCACCCAAATGAGATTTTTGGTTTAATGGTAATCATGTCTCTAATATCCCGGTTAATCGAGTTCGTGATTTTGGTCATGGTCGGAGCTTTTAAACGTAGTTATCAAATTGTCTCCTTTACCACGAGCCTTTTTTAGATCTTGTGAATTCTCTTTCTAGACTTCTTTTTTAGTATTAATTAAATCTCTAAATAATAGAGCATTATTACATACTGAGATCAAGGGCTAAACGAAAGTAATGTACTTCAAATTAATAAGCATTCGGCGTAGAAGAGAATACGGTTAGTGTTTTTTTAACTGAGGATCTTCATTATTTGAAACACGTCCCACAAAGAGTGGGCGCACTCCTTTCAGGACAATTACCATCTTCCAAATTAAATATGCATGAACTTACGTTTAGGAAAGGTTAGAAATGTTGTGGTTTACATTGTAAGTAGATGAAAGATTATATATATATATATACCTACTTTATATACGGCATTAGTAGCTCAAGTTCATTGCCGAACTTAACGAGAGTACATCACCTGTTCCTATCTTGAGCTAGTTCTATCCAGTCCCCCTCATTACAACCTATCCTTATCTTTACCCAGTTCTATCCAGTCCATCTTATTATACATATCCGTATCTTGAGCTAGTTCTATCCAGTCCACCTCATTACACCCTATCCCTATCTTTACCTGGTTCTATCCAGTCCCCCTTATTACAACCTATCCCTATCTTTACCTAGTTCTATCCAGTCCATCTTATTATACATATCCGTATCTTGAGCTAGTTATATCCAGTCCACCTCACTACACCCTATCTCTATATTTACCTAGTTCTATCCAGTCCATCTTATTATACATATCCGTATCTTGAGCTAGTTATATCCAGTCCACCTCACTACACCCTATCTCTATATTTACCTAGTTCTATCCAGTCCATCTTATTATACATATCCGTATCTTGAGCTAGTTCTATCCAGTTCACCTCACTACATCCTATCCGTATCTTGAGCTAGTTCTATCCTGTTCACCTAACTACATCCTATCCCTATCAATCGTGACCATAATGGCAATGGATGACAACATTTTTCTCTTCATTTAAAAAGTTGTAATTCAATTTCAGGACACCCTTGACATATATTCAACAATTGTTGATATCACCTTGTTAATAAAATTAAACTCTATATTTCTACTGAGGTAATATTGTATCTATTTTGACACTAAAATAATATTTTGTAAAACACTGACCTTTTCTTGCTTGCCCTTCCTTAACTAAACGGTCGTTAGAGTATTATAATTGTGTTCTTTCATAAGGTCGTTTAGCTTACTGATCAGTGGTATTAGGTTAAATAAATATACTATCAATGATTTTAGATTGGTTTATTATAATTATTTTTTTATTTTAGCACCGCGTTCTACTACCTGCTCGGTTTGTACGCCTATGTACTAATTACGAATGGTTTAGGAATCAGGAAGATTTGATTGAGAGGCAGTGCACCCACAGTTGTGTGGAAGGAGAGTGGAAAACCACCCTCAGTGCACCCGACCGGTATCGAACCCTGATCACCCTATCTTCAGCAGATTGGTCTATTAAACTCCTACCCAAATTATCATATCATACAAGTGATAATAAAGGATTATTACAGAGGGTGTTTTTATCACACCTCTGCACCCACTGGGTTATTAAAAAAGGCAAGCAGATAGTCCGAACCACTAGAATGTTAAATACGTAGTATATATGCAGACTGGCTATCTCAACACAGTATCTGTTGACTGTCTTTTCCTGTCTGGAGTCCTGAGGGTGATGTCTGCAGGAATTGCAGGGAAACTAATAGTCTACGTGTTCTGTAATTCCCCACAAGAACTGGTGGGATACAAATTACAGGTCGTGTCTTGGCTTCTAAATCTTTAAATGAACTGTAAAATGAAAAAAAAAAACAAAAAAACACGTGTTTATTGTATTTATTTACTTAGCACCGCGTCTTACTATCTGTTCGGGTTATACGCGTAAGTATTAATTACGCTAGTAGGTTAGCGATTAGGATAGTTTAATTGAGAGGAGGTGAGCTCGCATTTGCGTGGAGGGAGAGTGGGAAAACCATCTAGGAACCCCCCCCCCCCCAGTTCACCCGACCGAGATTCGAACCTCGATCTCCCCGTCGTTGGCAGTCTGGCTCGTTTATTGTACATTTATATTATTATAGGTATTACATTTTTCTATAAAACATATTTTGTGACAGTAAGGATCTGTGGTGCTACCTCAAGGTCACTATCTGAATAAGGACTTTCGGTGAAAGTTAAGTGTGTTGTTTTAAGTTTATTTAAAGGCTCTTTGATTTATATATATATATATATATATATATATATATATATATATATATATATATATATACATATATATATATATATATATATATATATATATATATATATATACATATAACTAGCTCAACGAGCGCAATCTATATACCTACTGTACTATCATAGTTAGAATATGGTAATAATGATATAAGAAAAAGTACATTATGGTCAACACAGATATTGTGGCCGCATGGTCTAACGCGCTACTGTCGCAGTGGACTAGACTGCCGATGACAGGGAGATTGAGGTCCAAATTTAGGTCGGGTGTACTGAGGTTGGTTTTACCAAAATGTTTTACATTCCTCCTCCGCGCAAATGTGGGTACACTTCATCTAAATATAGCTTTCTTAAAACCAATTGGGTTAATTAGTATATAAGCGTATAAGCCGAACGGGTAGTAAGACGCGGTGCTAAAAAAAACATGAAGTAGTTTTTTCATGCAAACGTGATTTTTTCTAACCCGTCTACAGCTATTTAGTTTATTCACGAAATTGTCCTGTAGGAGTCTTCCTGCCAGGATGTAGATTAAAAAAGTCCTTGGAAGCAAATGTCTATCTAGAATAGGAAACAAGTCGATCATTATTTGGAAGCACAGATAAATGCTGTCCAAGCGCCATTAATAATAGAGTGAGTGTGTATATTTGTCAACGGAAGAGGGGAAGTGTTGCCAGAAGTTAAACAAGAGGCCTTGAAGTGAGAGCTACAATTTTTTTTCTTTTAATTTCCTTAGTACCATGTCCTACTACCCGTTCGGTTTATACACTTATGTACTAATAACGCAAATGGTTTTAAGGATTAAGAAGGTTATATTTAGAAGAAATGTACCCACATTTGCGTGGAGGTAGAGTGGTTAACCATTTTAGATAAACCACCCTCAGTACACCCGATATAAATTTGAATCTCTATCTCCCCTTAATCAGAAATCTAGTCTACTGTGAGAGAAGCGCCTTAGACCTTGTGGCCACCGAAGCAGGTTAGTTTTCTTACCTCTCTTTCTATTTGGTACATTGGTGTCTAACTGTGATAGTGCTTGGAGTGCCTTAGGCGCGTCAAGTTAAGATGCAACCCGCCTTACAAAATAATTTTGAATTCACCAAGTAAGAAGCGTCATTAATGGAGCTACAAAATAAAGTTTAAAACGAGGCCACGATGCTGTGGTGTTGGAACTTTACCGCTGAGGACTTGAGCACACACTTAACAAACAATTGTGGTATAACTATGTTGACATTGCTTGCAACATGATTGGGCTGGCGGAATCTCGTCGGATTCTTCACTCAACCTAACGTAAGGAGTTGTTCAGTGGAGAATTATTTTATTACGTTACTTTAAATTCATCGTGAACACTTCCATTATAAAAACACAAGAACTTATTTTACTTTATCCTTAGGTTACGTCATGTCATGTCAACTTTAAATTAATTGTGATCCTAGCATTAATTTATTTTAAATTCATGAGTAAGTTACTGTATCTTTGCTCATCATCTCTTATAAAGAGAGAATTTAACATTAATGGTGTTTTCGTGTAATGAGACTACAGCAAAAGCTAATAGGTAATATAGATTATCTCTTAACATTAATTAATTAATATAGATATACGTTAAATACACATACCTTTACCAATGTAATTACTATATAATTTATTAATATGCCAGCTTTATCACCTGCCTTTACCAGAATATAGTATAAACAGATTGAAAACGAAGAATTTGACTCACAAGGTAGCAGAATTTGGCTCGGCAAGCTGAAGGTTTAATCCTGATAACTACATAGACATGTTTTTCGTCTGCAATTTTTTCCCCAAGCATCGTGTTTTTACTACCTATTCGGGCTATAAGCATAAATACTAATTACATTAACGTGTTAGGAATGAGTAAGGTTGAATTTGGAGGAATTGTACCCAAATTTGCGTGGAGGGAGAGTGGAAAAACTATTTCGGGAAAGCTACCCTAAATACTCCCCTTCGTGATTCTAAAACCGATCTCCCTGTCATCGGCAGTCTAGTCTATTGCGAGAGTGACACATTAAACCATGCGACCACCAAAGCAAGATTTTTCTGTAAATGGATAGCATGGTTTACCAGTGATGGGGAGATCTGAGTTCGTATTCTGGCCTGAAATACTCAGGATGTATTTCCTCAATGGTTTCTTACTCTCACTTTGAGGATATTAACCAAAAGAGCGAGCAAGAAATAACAAGAGCGAGCAAGAACTAACAAGAGCGAGCAAGAAATAACAAGAGCGAGCAAGGACTAACAAGAGCGAGCAAGAAATAACAAGAGCGAGCAAGAACTAACAAGAGCGAGCAAGAAATAACAAGAGCGAGCAAGGACTAACAAGAGCGAGCAAGAAATAACAAGAGCGAGAAAGGACTAACAAGAGCGAGCAAGAAATAACAAGAGCGAGCAGGAACTAACAAGAGCGAGCAAGAAATAACAAGAGTGAGCAGGAACTAACAAGAGCGAGCAAGAACTAACAATAGCGAGCAAGTAATAACAATAGCGAGCAGGAACTAACAAGAGCGAGCAAGAAATAACAAGAGCGAGCAAGGACTAACAAGAGCGAGCAAGAAATAACAAGAGTGAGCAAGGACAAACAAGAGCGAGCAAGGACTAACAATAGAGAGCAAGAACTAACAATAGAGAGCAAGAACTAACAATAGAGAGCAAGTAATAACAATAGCGAGCAGGAACTAACAAGAGCGAGCAAGAACTAACAATAGAGAGCAAGAGCTAACAAGAGTGAGCAAGAAATAACAAGAGCGAGTAAGAGCTAACAAGCGCAAGCAGGAACTAACAAGAGCGAGCAAGGACTAACAACAGAGAGCAAGAACTAACAATAGTGAGCAATAAATAACAAGAGTGAGCAAGAAATAAAAAGAGCGGCAAGAACTAACAATATCGAAGAAGAACAATTAAGCGCGAGCAAAAACTAACAATATCGAGCAAGAACTAACAATAGAGAGCAAGAACTAACAAGAGTGAGTAAGAACTAACAAGAGCGAGCAAGAACTAACACGAGCGAGCAAGCATTCTCACTCAATAATCGTTTGGTGGGTACCGATTAGCAAGCGAGCAAAGATTTTCTCGCTCGTTTTCAAAAAAGATCAAAGAAAATACTTGTACGTGCTGCGGAAATGGGTTTTCTATAGTTTGTGTGTTTTTGCAGTTTTTATAGCAAACATTTTGTTGGTCAAATGAAATAAAATATTTCTCCAGTAGAAGCAAAGAGTTTAATTTTCTTCACACGGTGATATAAGCAGTTGTTAAATATCTGTGAAGGATGTCCTGGAATTTAATGACAACTTTTTATCTTCATTTAAAAAGTTTCTCATCTAATGCCGCTATGCTCATGACAAATATAAAACAACTGTTGTTGATATCATATTAAGAAAATTAAACTCTATGTTTCTACTGGAGCAATATTTTATTTATTTTGACCCAAAAAAAAGTTTTGATATAAAAACTGAAAAAATACTGGCCTTAGCTCACGTTCCCTATATACCAACCTTAATTTTTACCTTCGTCATTCTGTAGTTCACCTTCATATAGCTGACATAGCTTCCTCCCAATCGATAGAAATGGCAGGTGAATTGAGATCATTAAAAATAATAGAATAACCTGAATACAAGCTTTCAACTTGATGATGTAAACGTTTACATTTCTCATGGTAGGTTGTATGTAATAGTATTTGCAGTTTGTAACAAAAATCAACCTCTATATTTTAGTCTACGGACACACACAACAATGGTAGCGTAGCTGAAAGCGGAGAGCAGAGCAGTCAGGAATACTTATTATGGACACACACACGCAAAATATCAGAACGCGTACAAATCTGTTCAGCCTCTGAACAGCCACTAAATGTCAAGCAGTGGCTTGATATTATCTGAAAATACAGCTTTAAAATTTCGTATTATTAACTCATTGTATTGAGAAGACTTGATCCACTAAATAAACGAACAACGAGAAGTTTATGGAGAATTACATCATTTATATTTAAAAAAAACGTTGACCTTGAGGCCGCCACAATCCTCCGTTTGAAATTTTCCACTTTTCATCATTTCTCCGCAATTATTTGATATACGAAATAACTTATCATTGTAAAATTGTAGTAGGTTAATATTAAAGATAAAAATCTTTTGTTTTAAATATATTTTTATAAAATCAATAGTTTCTGAGCTATAAGCAAATATATTTACTTTTTAATTCCGGTCTTTGAAAATGAATTTGATTCTTATGTTCTTTGGTGGACAAAGATGTTTCTCTTTTCTCAATTTTTCTGTAACAGTGTTCCTATCTTCTAATGCCATAGAGTAATTAAGAGTGTATATTATTTAATTTATTATCTTTGGTTGGCGTAGTTGGCTAATGCGCCAGTCGTGTTGAGCCAGACTGCCGAGGACGGGGAGATCGAGGCTCGAATCTCGGTCGGGTGAACTGGGGGGGGGGGGAGGGTGTTTCCTAAATGGTTTTCCACTCTCCCTCCACGCAAATGCGGGCTCACTTCCTCTAAATTCAACCCTCCCAATTCCTAATCCATTAGAGTAATTAGTACTTAAGCGTATAACCCGAACGGGTAGTAAGACGCGGTGCTAAATATTATTATTATTATTTTTTTATTATTATTATTATTATCTTTGGTGTAATGTTTCTACAACATGTATAGATCTATTATTTCGTTTCACATATCTTATGAGTTTTTAGTAAATGTTTCCATTTTAAGATAAAAAGCGAGAGAAAGTCTGTGTGGTGCAATGAACCATTTATTTTCCCCCGTTTTCCGAAAAGTATGTTCGCATTATCGGGGATTTCGGACTACCGGGTTTCGGTCTTAAGGTGTCTTACTGAAATGAATTTATTCAGTTAAAGTACAATAATTTTGGAAAATATTTTAAATTAATTTAACTGAATTGTTGACCACCATATTGCAAATTGTTATTTTTATCTGTGAAAAACAAGTATTTTTTTAGTGTAAAACCTACTATAAAATTAAATAAATACCTAGCCTCACTCTCTAAACCAAATGATCATTCAAATAACGGTTATGTAGATGATCGTTATAAATAATTATTGTTGTCATTGATGTAATCCTGATGAATATTATAATTATTTAATAATTGGGATCACACGCTTCGGAATCTGCGTGGTCTAACACACTACTCTCGCAGTAGACCAGACTGCTGATGACAAGGAGATCAGTTCGAATCTCGTTCAGGTTTACTGAGAATGGTTTTCCCATTATGGTTTTCCACTCTCTCTCTCGCAGCGCAAATGGAAGTACACTTAATCTAAATATAACTTCTTCAAGCCCTAAAACCATTATCGTAATAGAACATAGTTTGGCGCATAACGATTTAAAAACTACCCACAAATAAATAATTGCAAATCCTGGCATCAGTTAGTTAATTAATAATAATAGTCATAAAAAAAATTAGATCCATAGGTTTTTTATTACCGTGTCTTACTACCTGTTCAGGATATACGCATTTAGCATCACTATTCTGATGGGTTAGGGATGAAGAAATATATATTAAAGATTTATCTACCCGCATTTTCGTGGAAGGAGAGGGATAAACCATTTAGGGGCAACCAGCCTCAGTAGACCCAACCAGTATTTGAACCTGGATCTACCCGTCATCAGCACGCCAGTATAACATGATAGTGACGCCTAAGACCGTGCGGCCACTGAAGTGAGTTATCAAATTGTTATTCAAATATTATCGGGTCTGTATCAAGTTGTCATCACCGAATACTCGTATAGTCATTAGCGAGTAATCATTAAGACATCATCTACAAATTCTGATTAATCAAAAATTACTTTTAGAGAGCTCCTCATTCCGGGTCTTTGCCCTTTCTGCAACACTAACACCGAAGAGGTGATGGATGACCTGTTAGTGCTTGTTATTGAATACAAAATAATTGATATAATTATAAAATAAACCTTTGAACGGAAGTTACGGAACATCATAAAACCGATCCGTGATGGGAAATGGAACTTAGCCCTGTTTTGGGTGGAGACCATAAATAGATATGTTAGAGAAACATATTATAGTTCCTACAGGGCATGGACGGGGGTGTTGAGTTCCTCCACAGAGATAAGTAGTACATAGTAGTAGTCTAGTTCCTCCACAGATATAATTAGTACGATAGTAGTCTAGTTCCTCCACAGAGATAAGTAGTACGATAGTAGTGTCTAGTTCCTCCACAGATATAATTAGTACGATAGTAGTCTAGTTCCTCCACAGAGATAAGTAGTACGATAGTAATGGTCTAGTTCCTCCACAGAGATAAGTAGTACGATAGTAATGGATCAGAGGAGCTCGACCCCCAGTAGAGGAACTCAACCACGCCATCACGGAAGCCATATAATTCTCTATATAATAAACACATTAATGAAATTAACGAGTCATGGATCAAATTCAAAAGGCCTGTTCTAGCGCTATATCACTGTCTAAAAGGAGTGTAACAGCTATATCATGGTCTAAAGGAGCTGTACAGCTATATCACTTGTCTAAAAGGAGGTAACAGCTATATCACTGGTCTAAAGGAGTGTAACAGCTATATCACTGGTCTAAAAGGAGTTACAGCTATATCACTGGTCTAAAAGGAGTGTAACAGCTATATCACTGGTCTAAAAGGAGTGTAACAGCTATATCAGTCTAAATGGTATTTTGTAAAGGAGTGTAACAGTATATCACTGGTCTAAAGGAGTGTAACAGATATTCACTGGTCTAAAAGGAGTGTTACAGCTACGAAATAACCGGTTTTTTAGAGAACACAGCTTTATTATATTAGCCTTAATTGGGTATATTCAATTTTTTGGTTCAATTATTTAACAATTTCATTTTTATTAAATATTTAAGTACTGGATCAACGGATTCTCTCATTAAAACCTGTGGCATAAGTTAAAACCACAAAGTTTTCCTTTCTTTATTAGAATCCTAGAAGAGATTTGGGCCGATCTTTCTGGTTGCAGAGTAGGGGAGGGTGGGAGGAGGTTGGAGGCAGAAAAATAGAATACACCCTCATATAAAAATATCTTATCCAAAGGAGACACAGATACCAGTTTCAAGTGTAACGTTTACCTAAACAAAGGAAGTAAACAAAAACTGGTTGGATGTCACTTGGGGTTCCTCCATTAGTAAATTAAATGCTTGCCATTAGCTAAATAAAACACGTTGACCTGATTAGCTGAGGAGCCCCTCGATACGGTTGCGAGATAGGTTTTGCCCTGATGTTGTTGACCAGCACATATCGTCTCGAGTATGTGTGAACCCAGTGAATATATTCAAACAAAACATGTGGCATTTGGTTATAATATAGAGACAACTGTTATCTACTTATTATCTTTAAAATAAATAACTTACACTTATTTTATGAAGTTATGTGTTCAAACAAAGACAATGATATAACGCCCTGTCCCTTTTAAAAAATATATTTTTAAATATTATTTTAAAACAAAAAAAATACCAGCACCGATGGTCATGAGTTTTTTAACTACGTCTTACTACCCATTCGGGTTAGACGCTTATGTCCTAATGACACTAAAGGGTTAAGGATCAGGAAGGTTTATTTTAGAGGAGGTGCATCCACATTTTGCGTGGAAAACCATTTTGAAAAACTACCCTCAGTCTTCGGTAGTCTAGTCCAACACGAGAGTAGCGCCTTAGACCATGTGGCCACCGAAGTGCGTCTCAGAAAATTTAAATGTAGAAATAATCTAGTATGGTTTGACGGTGATAAGTTTTAAGGTTCAAATACCAGTTGGTTACATCAAGGATGTATTTCTTAAATGGTTTCATAATCTCCCTACACGCAAATGTGAGTGCATTTTGCCTAAAGTATACTTTGCTCATCCCCATATTAATGTAATTAATGTATATCTATAATTCTATATACTTTTAATTCTAATGGGTAGTAAGACATGTTAAAAAAAAGCACAAACATAAAAAAAAAATCTGAAGAAAAGTCAAAGCTGAAGTCAAAGGTCTTCTTTTTTTTTGTCAAATAAAAATGCTCTTGATTTTTAAACACTAATGCTACTTAGTAAAGACAAAGCCTTAGAGATATAAACAAGGCCTTATACTCACATATCTGAGTTTATCGTTGTTTACGTTGTATATGTTATTTAATCTCCAGTCTGTGTTAAAATACTGTTTAGTGGCTGTTATAAAAATGTTTATATGTTGAAATGTGTCATATTAGGGGAGATATTTCAAATATATTCAGAATGCATCACAGTCTTCTTTCGTTGAGATGTTTAGAAGATGTGAGGGTTATTGTAGACGTCGAAGCTAAAGTGAAGGAGATTTGACCTCTGACCTCGATTCTGATATTTCAAAGCTTCGCACATCCCTAAAAAATAACTCCAAATTTTTCTGCTACAGTTTAATCGTCGAACATTATTAATCGCCACTTAAGTTGTTATTTTAATCTCCTACGCATGTAATATAGGCTGTATGACACAATAAATAATAGTATGTTTGGTGACCTGGTGGTCTAGGGGTAAGGTGTCTAACTTCTGTGCTGGGGGTCCGGGGTTCAATCCTCGGTCCAGGCACAGATTTATCTGATTGCCAAACCCTTCCTTCACCTCTAACAAGATGTGTATTAATCACAACTTGAGAATGTGTGGAATGCCAGGCCTCCACCGTGGTTCGGATCCCACGTTAAACTGTAGGTCCTCCATTTCATCTCACAATCACCCTACCATTACACATTAGCGTAAGTGCGTATAAACCGAACGGGTAATAAGACGCGGTGCAAATAATAATTGTAATAGTATGTTAATAGACGATTTATTCCAAACATTTCTAGACAGACGAACAAAAATAATTACAAGTTCCACACTTTGAGTTCTGGGGTAGATAAAACGTCGATTTAAATTATAATCTAAAAGATAAAATATGTGTAAGTTTATAGTATTTCAACTTTTTTTTTTAGAAAATAAAAATACATGGTAGGTAAGGCTTTGTTCATTTGGCGACAGTATGTTTTATAAAATGTGGACTGGCTGTCATCCATCTTCTTTACCCTTCACGTAAGTTAATTTTGTCAAACATTGCCATTCCACGAGGTAATGTAATAAGTAAAACCCTGAGTACCGAGAGCGGGGGGGAGGGGAGTGGGGAGGTTGTGTGGCACTGGTTTCAAAGCTTAGTCAAACAAAGCTTAAAGTGACTTGTTTTAGAAATTCTCATGGATTCGCTCAAAAGAGGACATGACTGTTGTTACCTTCACTAATTAAACCCTCCGAAATATGGAGAGATAGGTGTGTGGCCTGATGTTAACGTGTTCGTTAAGTGACAAATTGCCGCACAGGTCTTCAGATTTAAAGTAATGTTTACATTATTTATGTAATTCTATTACGCATTATTTCAAAATATGTCACACGCCAAAATAAAGTAAAAAATATTCCAACAAGGCTCTTTTTCCTTATAACAAGCCTCTATGTTTAATTTTATTGATATAAATATGTGTGTGAAAATGCAACATAAGCTCATTTTAATTATTTGTAAGCATATTTACTGAGATGAGTCTAGGCTTAGTGAAAAAGAGCCTTCTAGCAAATACTGTTATTTTTTGAAAAGCTCACAACAAAAACTTTTAATATATTTGAGAACTACCAGTGAGCTTTCGTCTTTACCTTGAGAAAAGAATATTAAATAAAAAAATTAATTTGTAATCATTACAAATAAATTTTAATTTAATTTTGTCCTAATGAGTTTAAATGTTAATCACAGTAGTGAAAATTATGAATAGAACATAGCATGTAAGTGAAACAACAAATGTTAATAAAATAAACATATTGGAATTATAATTAAAAACTCATACGCTGAGATAGTAATAGTAGTGAGAAGTTTACAACAGTAGAAAAATATTCTTTTATTACTCAACCGCCAAATGATCAATAAAATTAACATAAATTTACTATAACAGGTTATTAGACAAATAATAAATTATTGAATTACTCTAATGGTTTTAGGGATTAGGAAGGCTATATTTAGAGAAAGTGTAACCGTATTTGAGTGGAGGGAGAGTGGAAAGCAATTTAGGAAAAACCACGTTCAGTACACCTGACCGATATTCGAACCTTTATCTCCCCCATATCAGCAGTCTAGTCTACCACTAGAGTAGCGCGTTAAAACATGTGGCCACCTAAGTGAATTTTAAGGAATTAATCAAGACAAACAGGATTTAATATATTTGAAGGTTAAATGGTTGCGTTTTGTTCTGTATACTCGCTTTGCTCGTTGGGGGCTCCGCCCCCAAACCCCCGGTGAGCTTTCTTTGCAAGGGGATGTAAACATATGTAATTCCAGCGTTGTTTTGAACGTAACAACTTGAAGTTACCGGTATTGTATTATATTGTATTTTTCACACATTATTTTAGTTTTTCCATACTTATATAGAAGCTAAAATCATCACATTTGGTACGCTCATGGAAATTGGATGTGCCAATATGCCTGCCAAATTTTATGACTCTAGCTGTCCCATAAGTGTGTCAGAAAATTAAAAAATGTGTGAAAAATGAGCAAGATTTACCTAAAATAAAAAAAATCTAGCTCTATCTAAGTTATAACCGATGGAGATACAACAAAAAGTAATAGGACCAAACTGTGTATCTCCCAAATCTGTGGCTGCTGATGCAATCCGTTTTTTGATAGGTCTTACCGTTTAGCCACAAGATACCTCCAAAGAAAGGTCCACACCGACTTTAAAGTTGCTCCACCTATTTTGAATTTTTTTCGGGGGTTAAAAATTAAATTTTTTAACATTTTGTAATTTTCCCGTCAATTATTTGCTAGGAGCTAGAAGTTTGCCAAATTTCAAGTTTCTAGCTCATCTGGAAGTGGGTAAACATTAATGTCAGTGAGTGAGTGAGTCGGCTATGTGACGTTATAGTAGTATTATGAATAAAAAAAAGTTAAACGGTTGAATAGATACGGATTGATTAACATTTTCTTTCTTATCTTTAATCTTCTTTTCGCTTGGTTGATGGCTGCGTTGGGTGCCAAATATTAAGGACTACTAGTTTCAATGCATGTTGTGCATCTTCAGGTCTTGTAAGAAAATAGCAAAACAACTAATGGTAATGCGGCCCGACCAGGATTCAAACCCCAAGGAAGAGGGGACTGTTATCAGTAGATAAATAAGAGCCTTCACAGGTGTTAATGCTCATTTTCTTCCCTCTCTTTCTATTTCATAAATTGGTTGTCTAAGTGTGATAGTGCTTAGACTGCTTAGGGTACTCAAGTTAAGATGCAACCAGCTTCACATATTAGCTTTGAAATCTCCAAGTAGGCAGCGTTGTAAACTTAACAACCTACAATGCCTATTCACAAGTTGTGATTAATACACGTCTTGTAAGAGGTGAAGGAAGGGTTTGGCAATCAGATAAATCTGTCCCTGGGATCTAGGATTGAACCCCGGACCCTCACACAGAAGTCTGACACCTTACCCCTAGACGCATTTTGCTGAAAAAAATGTCAATTTGGTATAACTTTCACCAAGTTTTAAGATACATAATATCAAAATGTTGTAAAGTTGTCCATTCTTTGGTGAAATACTTTCAATCGGTTGTAGATGTTGACATATTTTATTTAAAAGACTATCAATGTATTGCAACTGTGAACATTCGTACCACCATTTAAAGGTCCCGGGTTTTGATTACCGTGTACAGTGTAATCTTTCAATGTATCCGAATATGACTTGGCCACGGATGATTTCCGCAATTATAATCATTAATCCCTCAATATTTGACTTCCATATATACTTAATGGTGTATCGTTACTTTCTTCAACTATCGAAATGGTTTAAGCCAAACCAAAATTATTTAGAATAACAAACATTTGAGTTGTCATAATATCTGTTTGCCAATCTGTGTTTCTTAATTATGTGGTCCTATGAACTATTAAAAAGTACTTAAGAAGAGTTGGTGAGAAGAGAACCAGTGATTCTTTGGTACAAAGCAAACTGGATCTTAGGAGGAACTGTCTTATGCACAAGTCATAGAAGGAAAGGTTGAGGGAAAGAGGAGCTTAGGAAGGAGGAGGATTCAAATATTGGATGACTTGAAGGAAAGGAGGCAGAGGACAGGACACATTGGCGGTCTAAGTTCACTGACAAAAGGAATGGACTTGTCGTAGGACAGAAAACCTGGTAATAAAATTGAATTTTATATATCCATCAAGTATTTAAGCGACTGTTATTGTTTATCAATTTTAATCTTCCCATTTTTATATGAGTGACAATTTCAACTCTTTTGTTCCATTTTATAATAAAGTTATCATTTCTAACCGAGCAGATGAAGCCTGTGGTACACATCTGCTATCCGTGATGTGTGGTAAACCTTGTTCACTATCATTCTTGTTCTTGTAACAACAGGATAAGAACTTAATAACGCTTAAATAATCATACAAAAGGAAAATAACAGACAACAAATTGCTTCTCTTTTTTTTTCTCACCCACACTTTCCCTTCATATATATGCTCAGAGAAATAAATTTGTTCCTCGATGGAAAGTTAAAATCAGCTCTATAATGATAAAGAGAACAAAAAGATTTTTATAAGCTTACTTGATAAAAAATTAAGTTTTTATTTGTATATTAAAAGGGCGCATTGCTTGAAGGTTTATGCATCACATTATTTAAGTTTTTATCGGAAAAGGGTTACTTTGATGTTTCTAACAACAAACACAAAAAAAATTCCTCAAATAACTCAGAATGTTCTGTTAAAGTTATAAAAACAAATGAAGGAATTTGTTTAAGGAAGGTTGTGAGTAGTTTTCTTCATAGCCTTGAAACAGAAGCGGGTAAATCGGGTTAAAGGTCAAGCTAGTTAAGTACTGTTTACCACTGTCGGGGAGGTCAGGGTTCGAAATTGTCTGGTGTATCTCACATGGATTTTTAATAAACAAATATACACTTACTCTCACGAAAATGTGGGTACATTTACTCTAATTTCTGTCTTCCTTTTCCCTACCACAATATTTGTCTATCACCGGTCTTACTACCTGTTCAGGTATAATGCATGGTAATTACTATAATCGGGTAGGGATGAGGAAGGAAGAATTTTAGAGGTAATACACCAGCATTCGCATGGAGGGAGATTGGGAAAACTTTTAGGAAATACCACCCTCAGAAGACCCGACCGGGATTCGAACCCCAATCTCTCCGTCATCAGCAGACAAGTCTAACATGCAAGAGAGTGACGCCTTAGAACCGTAGATCAGTGAAGTGGCTTAACTCAATAGATTAATTAAATGTGAATAGGTTGAATGGATAGTAAGACATGGTGGAAGCTTAAGTGTTTAATTATTTTACTTTTATGGGTTTTAAACGAGAACCAAAACCAAATGAAGTCAGTTGAGAATAGAAACTCAGCACTACTACGGAATACCTGAATAGGTATGAACATTATATATATGCAAATAAATATCTACTCTATGCTTTAGAAATGTTTGTGCAAAATAATGTGAATCGGTGCTTACAGAAAGGAACTAGGTCAAAACATGAGTTTTTTTGTTTTTTTTATGCAAACGTATGTTTTCTGTGCTAATGTCTCTATAAGTGGTTAATGGAACTAAGTCTCACTATAGCAACAGTTATTGAGTCAAGTACAAGTTGTACTTAATTACACTTTGTCATTTACTTAGATCCTCTTATCACCTTTTGTCCAGTAGTTTGTTTAGCCTGGCTAGCAGCTGTCATTTCTGATGAACTTAGTAAAATAAAATGAGATTATTGAAGTGAAAGTATCTTTTTAGTTAAAAATGTTGCACAAAATGCAGATTATTATAGCTATTTACATGTTTATACATACTAACTTACTCTATGGCATTAGGAACTCAAAAGTTCATTGACACTCTTACAAAGGTACGTCACCTATCCCTATACTGAAACAGTTCTATTCAGTCCACCTCATTACACCCTATTCTTATCCCGTGATAGTTCTATCCAGTTAACTTCCTTACACCCTATCCCTATCTTGAGCTAGTTCTATCAAGTCCACCTCATTACACCCTATCCTGAGATAGTTCTATCCAGTTAACATCATTTCACCCTATTCTTATCTTGAGCTAGTTCTAACCAGTCAACCTCATTACATTCTATTCTTATCTTGAGCTAGTTCTATCCAGTCCACCTCATTACACCTTATCTCTTTCAGGTAAATTCTAATGTTATCCTTCCATTTGCATCTAGTTATTCCCACTAGTATATTTCCAATATACCTTGATCGCGATAGTTAATAATATATATTTTTTAAACAAAAAATTCAGTAAATTAAAATTATACACGCGTTAGATAAGTCACTAAGCCACAAAATCTCTTATAATATATGAAGCAATCTAGTGAAAAATATGCTACAAAAATTGACTTAGTACCCTTCTGCACGCACTGATTCATTTTTGTATACGCTATAAAATATTCATTTATGTATGTGCTGGATACTGGGTTTCAATTGGTCCATTTTGGACCCTTGCCCCAGGCTCCCGAACAAAATCGATGTTACACTTGTGTTTTTTATACTTAGATATAAAAACAGGTCAACTAACATGGAAGTAAAGAAAGAAACAGCGCTCTGGTAAATAGTGGTCCATTTGTACAAGTCGTGGGAGCCATTAATACGAGGCTTATTTCTGCCAGGCATTTTGGCTGATACCATTTGTGGTCTGAAACGCATTGCTGGTTTGGTTTGAATGGAATTTATCTGGTACGATATAGCTCCACCTACTCAATTATACATAATACTTCTACAGTTAGAGGAAAAGGTTGAGTGTGAATTTTAATCAAAGACACCAGAATTCACTTAAAATGAGAATATATGGTTTTGTGAGAAGTAGTAACGTAGCCGTAATTATTTGTCATTTGACTATGAACTAGAATGTTCTCTGTTTAATCCTTACCAGGAAACAGAGCCCCTATGAGTTTTCAAAATGGGGGGAGGGGGACCGTGAATTGGGGTCTCATCTGCCAGGGGTGTGGCACCCTGTTCCCCACCCCCTTCCTCGAGATAAAATTTTAGGTAATTAGCCTTGTGGGAGAGAATTTTAGAGCATTTGAACATATTTCTAAGCTAATTATATGAGTTTTAAGAGACAATTTTAGCAACAACAAAAATCCTTTAAAAAAAAACTTTAGCTATAGCTGAACCCATTGAAAAGAAACATATTTTTCACAAGTTTATTGAACAAAACAAAATGAAAATAAAGTTGTTAAAGAGGAAATTGGAGGAAATCTACGTTTTATAATTTTTATCTCTGAGAACTCGGATATTAATAATTTTAAAATATTAATAGCAAATTACAATTAGATCCCAAATAAACTATTTTATATTTTTATAAAAATTAACAACAAATAAGTAAATATTGCGGAGTGATAAGGGGGTCTGAAACCCCCGCTTATCGCCCACCTATGGACGCCCAAGTTACCAGGTACACTTATCTTAGTTATCCTACTGGTGTAGCATGTCACCTAAATCAAAATGACATTTACAAACTGTAATCCGCACAAAATGTTAAACTACAATAAGGAATCCGAAGAAGACAATTAAAACTGATATATTCAGCAATAATATCGTTTGGAATCTACTTACATTACGTGGATGTTCCCGGATACGATCACCATGCTTTCACCAACTGTTCTGCAAGTATGGTGGAAGCGAAGGCGTGGCAGTTTCAACGCACGTCCTACCTCTTGACCTCAACATTGAAAAAAGACCAGATGGTCGTTGGTTCGTTGTCACGAAGCCACGAGCGACGACCACTACGCCCCTAGCGGACTTCCTTGGCAACTCTTTCTCCACCGGTCCGCCCCCCCCTTTCCTCCCCTTTCCCTTGTTTACTTGCCCAGTTTGCTAGTCAAGGAAAGAGTATATAACGGGGGACTCCTAGGTTCACAGATTGTAGTTCATCATTGGATATCTTCGAAGAAGGAAAATCTGCTCTAGCATCTGTAGAAGATAGTGCTGACCATGACGGTTAGGTCGTGGGTGTCACCGCCTCGACGTCGAGGAAATCCTGTCTATTAATCCAAGTATTCGGTTATTTTCCAAGTCCTTCAGACTTGTTGAGTTAGTACATATGACTATGTAAGTTTTTGTTAGTCAAAGTGGCTATGATATTAGTCCCACGTCCATCAGACGTGTTTGCTTTAGTCAAGATGATTGTGTCTATTAATAGTCCATCTGACGCGATGTGTTTAGTCAGAGTGACTAAGTTTAGTTTTTTAGTCTAGCTGACTTAATTTTCTGTTAGTCGGGAAGATTGATTACATATTATTCCTATATCCTTATGATATAGCATAAATATAGGAGCCTTGAGCTCTATATGTAATAGGACCCAAGCTTAAGTGTCCTCTTCTTCACAAGTTCATTATTCCATTCTAAGTCCGGACTTCACAATATTACATGGCGCCGTGGACGTCATGCTCAGATGTTCATATTTTTGTATGGCTACAAGCAGGTTGTCTAACGCTTTTACATGAGGACTTAGTTAGGTCGGTACCTCACAGCACTCTAGTTGGCATCTCTTATTCTGTGTTATTATTTTGGGTGCGAAAAGTGCGGAACACGGCTAAATTTGTATGGTGGCCCGCACAGACAGTATTTTCTTCCAACCCTTGGTTGGTGCTTCTTATGATTTAGTATTTAATGTTGTTGTATACTAAACTTGAGGTTTACCCCAGGCAGTGGGTAATGACATAAATATACTATTGAATGCTCTGGAAGTACTCACTGGGAAAGGACCGGCCATAGTACTATTTAGTGTAGACACCTGGTTGCTTTTTAGCCATTTGCTGATGTAATGGACAGTCCGTCCTCTTATATTATATCATTTAGCTTTGAAACAGTTCTTTATTACAAGCCAAGCCAGCTAGCTAGGACGAGCTTAGGTTAATAACTCTAAAAATATAGGATCTGTTGTCACATCTTTATTTGTATTTAATTCGCCATGTTTTTTGTTTAGACCCTTCTGGTGGAAGTCAGGCTCTAGCCCGGCTGTGTTGGAATCCAATCCTCTCTGTATACGTAACGTCCTTTTGACTGTTTCCGTGTCGTCTTGGACACGTATTCTCCCGAGCCACAGGAAGTTCCTATAACTTTGGAGTTGTTAAACCCTATCTTATTTGCCAGTTTAAAACTTAATATTGTTCATCTAAGAGTTACTTGTTTTCCTTTGCCTATTTAACCGACTTCAACCACTGTTACTTGTTTGGTCCAACTTTCTATTTTCATTTACCAATTGTAACCCGATATCAACCTTTATGTTATTGTATAATAAATCTATTATTGTTACCTAATCAATTCTTTCACTATAATAATATGTGTACCTATCTCTATACCGTTTCCTCCTCTACATATTAGAGTGAAGGGGAAGAGCGGTAGACTGGTTATCCAGATGAATGTTATTACATTTTAAAAAACCTACTAAAATTGTATCTTTATGTTAGCTAGACTTGTAACAATAAAAACCACTTCGGTGGCCACGTGGCTTAGGGCAGAGGTCGGCAACATATTTCCCGATGTAGCCACAGGTGTGGTGAAGGAGGAGTGAAATTCGCCACACTATATAAAAATTGAGAAATTAGGTTGCTGAATTGAACATTTAAAACCATACTCACTGTTATTATTATTATTATTATTATTATTATTAGCATCACGTCTTACTACCCGTTCGGGTTGTACGCACTTACGCTAATGTGTTAGATGAAATGGAGGACCTACAGTTTAACGTGGAATCCGAACCACGGTGGAGGTCTGGCATTCCTCACATTCACAAGTTGTGATTAATACATGTCTTGTCAGAGGTGAAGGAAGGGTTTGGCAATCAGATAAATCTGTGCTGGGACCGAGGATTGAACCCCGGACCCCCAGCACAGAAGTCTAACACATTACTCCTAGACCATAAGGTCACCAATACTCACTGTTGTTTATTCATAGCATTTAACTTACATTTTGACCATGGTCGCCCGTAGTAACGGGCAAAGGGGGGGGGGGGGAACTTTCCAGTTTATTTAATACAAGAAATGTTTTATTTTCAAGAAAATAGTGCTAACATTTTTCATTCTTCTATTTTTCCTAGCAAATTTTTTCTTCAAACTAATCTGCTTTTGTATAAAAAGTTATAAATTAATTTGTTAATGACCGTAGATGTATTTAGTTTCTATTTAATTGGGTAGTGTTTTTATGTAATGTTGTAAAATGAGTTCAAATTATAAGCTTGTAGTAAATTAAATCCTTTCAAAAATTCTTATTTTCCCTCACTAAAATAATAAAAATGTCTTCATATATTTACCTTGCTGGGGATCTATTCATAAAAATGTACCTTAGCTTATTGAATAATACTGAATACTTGTATAATACTGCTGAATAAAATATGGGATTACTAAATATTCTCATTAAATTCCCAAATATAAGGTCATATTTATGATACCAAATTATGAGTTATGAACAGAATCTAATATTTATTTTTTATTTTAAATGTATGATTTTTTTTATTTACAAGTTTATTAGTTGCGTTCAAATTGAAGTAAAAATCTGCTATTTGTAATTTCTATATTTTTTTAGAATCTTTAGAGTGCCAGTGCCGCGGAAGGCTTTCCAAGCGCGCGCTTATGGGGGGATGGGTAAATATATCGTGCAATCCCTCTCCCCTCCAGAAAACATCTCTGGGGGTGCCAAAGACTTTTTGACTACTCAGTTACAACTGCCTATGACGCAAAATATGAAAATTGTTCTAATTTAAAATGTAAGACAATTTAATGCGATCAACGATCCTTTTGTCTGAAGACAAAGATGAAACGAAGTGATGGGGAAGCGGGTGGAAGGGAGTATTGAATGTCAGAGTGACGTCAATGTCCCATTCAAAGGCGGAATGCTTCCAATCATACTCAGGAATCATAAAGTTACAAATAGCACACGCCATCAGGGAAAAAAACAAAATTACAGTGAGAGCTGCCAAACTCAAATCCGCCACATTCTTTTTCTCCAATTCGCCACTTGTGGCAAATTATGATAGCGTTACACATCCCGGGTATAAGACGTCACTTTCGCAATAGATGACTGCCGATGATGAGATCGGGGTTTGAATCCTGGTTGGGTGTATTGAGGGTGGTTTTACTAAAGGATTTCACACTCTCCTTCCAAGCTAATGTGGATAAATTTCCTTTATAAAATTTGACCTTCCTCATCTCTAACATAAATAAGCGTAATTAGTTCATAACGTGGGCTAAAACCGAACGGGTAGTAAGACGCAGTGGCCAAAAAATAATTACACAATATTGTTAACTAAATATTTAGTTTATAGAAACACATCTTAAACCTATTAAATCTGTACAATGATCTTGGATTAAATTTTAGAGAGCATTCTCCCTGTTATATAGATTTTCAATATGCATTAAGGTGGGGTGGAAATAAATCAAGTTAAGGGGGCCGTCTCGGTAAACCATAAAGTGCCACACAAATATTCAGCTCCTAATATATTTTAATTCTGCGATGCTTTATTTCAAAATATGGTTCACGCCTCAAATATTGTCAAATTATTCCAAAAGGGCTCTTTTTCCTTAACAACCCTATAGTTTGAGTTTTTTAAATATAAAAAAAAGTGTAAAAATGGAACATTAGCTCATTTTCAACAAATTTAAAGCATATTTGCGGAGCTATGAGACTAGACTTGATGAAAATGGGCTCAAGATTTAGCCTCCCTCCAACAAATAAAGAGTGCCCATATGTGCTTAGAGAGAGAGTGGAAAACCATTTATTAAAAGCCACTCTCAGTACACCTAACAGGGATTTGAACCCTGATCTATCTGTCATCAGTAGTCTAATCTACTGCGAGACTGTGCGGTCACCGAAGCTTAGGAAACTTTATTCTACGAGAGCGAAAGCAAATTCTGACAGCATCCTTCTCACAAATAAAGTACTGAAGGAAATGTACTTAAAGTTGTCACACGGAAATATAAAATAACATTACGCAAACATTTTCAAAATGCTCTAATTAAAATTATTTTTGACTCTGTTCTATTTTAGAATACTTTCACCAAAGGACGTTAATAAATCATTTTACTTCACTCAAGAAACAATTAATGTCTTCGTAGCTTGATCACTCACGTATACTCTAAAATTGTTTTAGATAAAATTAATGTTAACTTTATAATTGTTAAAAGTTAGATCTGAGAATGGCAATTTAACACTTGGAGCAACATTGCTATACCACCAAACTAGCTAGGGTCATTAATCAATTATAGTTTAAGGCAGAGTCCGTGATGGACACGTGAGGTTGTAAGGTATCTAACATACATCAGAAACAAAGCCATCATGACTTTGATTGTTTTTTATTATTATATTTTCAGTGTTGATAAACTATCAAAATTCAGGTAAATTTGGCAATTTGCATATCAAGGTAACGTGAATATTTCTTAAATATATGAGGTTCTGGCTAATTCGACATTGCTTGATTCTTAAAATCGTATAATTCGAACCCATCAAGATTCCCCATGAAATTCTTAAGTAAACCAACGGTAAAAAATAACATTTAATTCTATGTTTAGAAGGAAATATTTTAATAGTTCGAAGCCTATCCATAATTAACTTTTTCGAGTTTGTTCTCATTTAAAACCTAACTTAACGATCTTTATTAAATCACCCTTATATGTTAAGAATTTTAAATAAAGTTAGAGTTATTGAGGAATAGTAAAGATAAACCGGGGAATTCTACACCGTCGGCGAGCGGGTTGCCTAAAATAAGGGATGTGTAGTCTCAGCTTCATGGCTTCTGTGCGGTAATAATCACGTCAAGCCCTGACTGACTTATCTAGGTCTGCTATTTTAGTATGTTAATTTTTACAAGTTTTTATATTTTGTGTTTAAATTTTTCTTGTTTTTTCATGTATATTTATTTTGTATGTGTGTTTTTATAATTATAGCATGTATAAAATGTGCGTGTGTTTATAAGGAGCATATTTTGAGCATATTGATTTATTATGTACCAACTGCCAAGATACTCATGAAAGGGGTTAGTTAGAATTTGGAATATTTCGAATTTTTTTTTAGATATCCCGTGCACTTTCGAATTAAAAAATTTTCTACTGTATTTCAATAAGGATAGGATTCTAATTTTTTTTAAAACTATACCAAGTCCATTTTTTTTAGAAATTTGGTAGTGTATTTTTTTAATAAACAGTTGTAATAATATTAAAATATGTATCTGGACAAATTTTTAAACAAGCCTTCATCTCTTTCCTTTACCAATACCTGAAACAAGGTCAGTCAAGAAGACACTACACAGAGCCTATTCTCCATAAAATCAATAAAACACTTTTTATTTGTACCTCCCATCACACTATCCACCTTAGATATCCACTGAGATATCCCTGAGCTATCCACATATTTACAGACATGAGAGGGTAAGGTTATATAACATTATTTCCACAAAGAGAGAGAGCGGTAAAACCAATTAGGAGAGACTTGGTCCAATTTTGGACCTCAACTTCCTCATTACCTGCAAACCAGACCAAGACATTTTCTTGTTATTAAATTACTTGTTATTATTATTATTATTATATTATTATACTTGCACCGCGTCTTACTAAAATATTTATTATATCTAATGGGAGGATGCTGGACAATTTATTATTATTATAACACGATCTGTCCAGTGCGGGACTCAAACAACTGACTAAGTGGGTGGGCTATAATCCGAACCTGAAACACATGATTTAAGAATTATTAATATTAAATTACCCATTTCGGTGGCCGCATGGTCTAACGCGCTACTCTTGAAATATACCAGACTGCCCATGACGGGTATATCGAGGCTCGAATATCGGTAGGTGTTTTTTTCCCCAAAAAATTGTTTTCCACTCTCCCTACACGCAGATGTGAGTACACTTCCTCTAAATACAACTTTCCTAATTCCTAAAACCATTGGCGTGATTAGAATATAAGCGTACAAACCGAACGGGTAGTAAGACACGGTATTAAAAAATAGCATTTATTATATATATATATATATATATAATATAAATACGTTTGAAAAATGGGGTATTGTATTTCTATTAAATACTTTAAAACCAATGGGGTGTCACGTTACAACCAATGGGGTGTCACATTACATTTTTTTAAATTTATCACCGAGTCTTTCTACCTGTTCAGGTTGTACGCATATAATATAGTTACTATAATGAGGTAGAGATGAAGGAGGAAGCATTTTAGATGTAATATACTCGCATTTGCGTGGAAGGATATTGGGAAACTATTTAAGAAAAACCACCCTCAGTACACCCGACCGAGATTCGAACCTCAATATCCCCGTCATCAGAAGGCTATTCAAACACCTTAGAGTTCGACCATTCGGTCACCGAAGCTGGTCACTTTTCTATTAAATATGTTGTGTTCTTTTACTGTTAAATATGTAAAAACTAATTATTCATTGTGTTAAGGTTAAATAGTTTAAACTAAGTGAGATATCATTTATTATTGGCGTGGATTAAAATAAAATGGAGTATCACTTTACTATTAAATACAATAAAATAAAATAGTATTAGGCTACTATTAATCACGTTAACTAAGTGGGTTTCTATAAAATACGCTAAGAATGAGTTATGGTCTATCGTTCTAAAGTTTGTGATAAGAAAGTGTGATAGTCTATTGTTCTAAAGTTTGTGATAAGAAAGTGTGATAGTCTATTGTTCTAAAGTTTGTGATAAGAAAGTGTGATTGTCTATCGTTCTAAATTTTGTGATAAGAAAGTGTGATTGTCTATCGTTCTAAAGTTTGTGATAAGAAGGTGTGAAAGTCTATCGTTCTAAAGTTTGTGATAAGAAAGTGTGATAGTCTATTGTTCTAAAGTTTGTGATAAGAAAGTGTGATTGTCTATTGTTCTAAAGTTTGTGATAAGAAGGTGTGATAGTCTATTGTTCTAAAGCTTGTGATAAGAAAGTGTGATAGTCTATTGTTCTAAAGTTTGTGATAAGAAAGTGTGATAGTCTATTGTTCTAAGCTTTGTGAAAAGAAAGTTTGGTGTCATTATATATATATATATATATATATATATTACGAACTATTTGGTAGCCATAGCAACATTGATTAAGAAAGAATCTGTAGTAACATGCATTAACAAGTTTCCACTGAGCTCTCTCTTGCTTTAGGGAGTCGGTTAGGCTGATGAAATCTAAAAATAAATTCAAATATTCAGGTTTGGTGTAAGTCTAGCAAGGTATAATAAAAGTCATAAATTAATACAATGTCAACACTGGTAAAGGAAACGGCAGTAAACTTATCAACGTCTAATAATGTTGATAAGGGAGTCAACATGGTAGTGACAAACTGTCTAGAAGAGCACAAATAAATTATATTTAATTTAGGGGAACATGACTTTTATATCATTATCAAGTGTATGATTAAATAATTTAGGGATATTTTTTGTGAAGGATATATATATTAATTGTGGTTTATAGATATATTATATATATATAAACCACAATTTATTAATATATTATATATATATATATATATAAACACAATTTATTTAAGAATGAATATATTTGATAGCAAAAAAAAAACTAAATAAACATTTAAGCATTCTTAAGATAAATCACGTAATCTGTGATATACATATATACGTTATATTCCTATATAGAACTATATAAATATACATATATAGTACATATATGTTTACAACTATATACATATATAGTACATAGCTATATAAATATTTATGTAGGCCTATATAGTACATAACTATATACATATATGTATATACACTCGGTTGTAAATTGTGGGACTTAAGCAAGTCGTACGAAGTTGGGAAATGGATCATTTTACAGATCTCAAGTTCAGGAATCGGGGTGAAATAAATTATTTTTCTAAACACACCATAAACATATTTTTATATAAGAAGCCAAGTAATAATTTTATAGCGTATTGGAAAGCATTCAATATTTTTTACTGTGTTTGTTGAGGCTTAATGAAGCTTTCCAGCTATCCATTTGGAAAAGAACACTTGGACGTTTTGTTGGATCACTTCGAGGGTATAAGTATCGTTCTAGAAGACATTATTTTTTTAATAGCCCATAACTTTAAGGAAAACATCTAAAGAAGATAAGTGCGGTGATGGCGGTAGCCATAAATTCTTAGAAATGATGTGGCTACCAAATAACTCTTCCAACATAGTCAATGTTGGGCTTGCACTATTTGCAAATGTCTCATTATACTTAAAACTAGCAGTTCTGTTAATTATCATCCAGTAACAAGACGACGCTGAGTGGGAGCGATATACACTTATAACAGGATGCGGAAAAAATATATGACGGTTTTGCAATTGTAATAACTTTTGTACTTTCGAACAAAAAATTGTTTACATTTTGTCATTACATTCAGCATATTTTGCCATTGTTATTTACACCATGAAACCATTTTTAGAACACAAGTTAGGTATGGAAAATAACGTCTTGCAAATGTCCTCCATTTTCATTCACACATTGTTAAAGTCTTGCTCTGAAGTTGGTCATGACATCACGAAGCACGTTTATCGATATTGCCCTAATTTCACGTTCGATAGCAACCTTGAGTTCTTCCAAAGTGCTAAACTTCCTCAGACCTCAAATGCAAAGAATGCAACTGAACAATGCCCAAGTGTGGTTCCAGAAGGACGGGGCAACCCGCCATACATCACGGAACTCCATGGCATTGCTTAGACACATGTTCCCACAACGCTTAATTTCACTTCGTGGAAATATTCCATGGTCAGCGCGGTCACCCTATCTTTCGGCGTGTGACTACTTTTTTTGGGGTTATCTGAAGTCGAAAGTTTTCATTGATAAACCACGCACTTTGGAAGAACTCAAGGTTGCTATCGAACGTGAAATTAGGGCAATATCGATAAACGTGCTTCGTGATGTCATGACCAACTTCAGAGCAAGACTTCAACAATGTGTGAATGAAAATGGAGGACATTTGCAAGACGTTATTTTCCATAGCTAACATGTGTTCTAAAAATTGGTTTCATGGTGTGAATAACAATGGCAAAATATGCTGAATTTAATGACAAAATATAAACAATTTTTTGTTCGAAAATACAAAAGTTATTACACTTGCAAAACCTCATATATTTCTGCCACATTCTTTATAAGTACTTGTAGTTGAAAACTTACTTGAAACTTTTTTTAGCACTACGTCTTACTATTCGTTTGGATTTTACGCCTATGCTCTAATTACACCAATGGGCTAGGGATTGTGAAGGTTTAATTTAGATGAAATACACCCGAATTTGTGTGGAGGGTGAGTGGAAAATCATTTAGGGAAAAAAACCCACCCTCAGTGCACCCAACCGGGATCAAACCCCGATCTTCCCCCTTTGACAGTATAGTTCAACACGAGTGTAGCGCGTTAGACCACGCGGCCACCGAGGTGGACAAATCCACTTTCTTTTTTTGAGCTTAATCACTGCATTTAAAATGAGACAACATTGCGTTATATATTCAAAGTTTGGTAAAAATAAGTCCATAAAAGGGAAGTAATCTCAATTAGGCACAAGCGTGGCCCAAGAAAAAAAAAAGCAAACATGAATAAACCCTTATAAAAAATATCAAATTTTTAAAATTAGTTTTCAAACGTTAAAACTTTATATGAAACACGTTTAATAAAACTTTTGAAAGAGGAAAAAAAAAATCTTTCTACAAAATTAAACATGACGATTAAGAACTCAACTAATAATAAATATATTAGTTACTTTTTTAAAACAATTTCTAATCAAATTAGATTGGATGTGGTTAGAATTCCTAGAAAGGGGGTTCTTTAAATACTATTCAAGTAAATAAATCTTGCATCACATATTTCCTTCTTCTATTTTTATAACCAGTATTAATTTTCATCAGTTTTCAATAGGAAAATAACCTATTTTAGATATTTTCAATTTTTAAATGAATATTTTATATATTCACATATACTTTAAACAGAGCTTCCATTTATTTTTTATTTATTTGAGGTATTTAAAGTGCACTTTATGAACCGACTCATTATATCAGCACAAGATAATAACTTATATGAACGAAAATGAAAGGGCCTACCAATTTTGTGCGGAAAGGTATTTTTACATACCTTCAAGGATTCTTTTACATGCAAAAATCAATATGAGACAGACGGCTTTATTAAAATATTTTTGCCCAAATACCACTTGAATATTCAAGAAATATTGAGAGTTCATCAAATCCGGTGAAACTTTAAAATGATCAAGTTCAAGCCCTTTAGGACTATACTAGTTAAAAACGTGATTTTCTTTACTTTTAGTTATTTTGTTATTTATTATTGCTGTCCTTCCATGTCTACTTCCCGCCCACCACCGAAATAGCATCATTTCTTCTGTTTGTAGCTATTTCATCAAGGTCTCTAAAAAATGTCTCTGCGGTCCGTATGCGGACCACGGTCGGCTATTTGGTGACCAATGGTCTAGGGTATGATTAGCGAAGAACTAATAATATTTCTAGCACGCCTGCACACGCTTTCAAGAGACAGGTTAATTATTGGTTGATCAAATCATGTGTCAGCATTTAGTTTGATTTTTGTTATAATCTAAATTAACTTAATTTCAAATGTAGTCTATAGGTATATATATATATATATATAATTTTAGTAGTATAATAATACTCGCTTTGCTCGTTGGAGGCTCCGCCCCCAAACTCCCAGTGAGTTTTTTTTACAAGTGGATGTAAACTAATGTAATTCCAGTGTTGTTTTGAACGTAACAACTTAAAGTTACCGGTATTATACTACTATAAAGCCACATGGCTGATTCTCTCACTTACTAATATTAATGTTTACCCACTTACAGATGAGCTAGAAACTTGAAATTTGGCAAACTTATAGCTTATAGCCTGTAACCGACGGGAAACCTCCAAAAAGTTAAAAAAAAAATTTAACCCCCCCATAAAAATCAAAATGGTGGAGCCACTTTAAAGTCGGTGCGGTATAAACAATACAATACCGGTAACTTTTAAGTTGTTACGTTCAAAACAACACTGAAATTACATTAGTTTACAACCACTTGTAAAGAAAACTCACTGGGGGTTTGGGGGCGGAGCCCCCAACGAGCAAAGCAAGTTGTATTGTATATACCACAACGACATTAAAGTTGCTCCACCGTTTTGAATTTTTTTCGGGGGTTAAAAATTAAAATCTTTAACTTCTTGGAATTTTCCCGTCGGTTACAATATATACTCTCAATTTTAAGTTTAGATTATTTTTAAATAAGGATATGTTGAACACAAATGAAACAAGCTTTTAGTGAAATTTTTAAAAATTAAGTTTATTCTATTCAGACATATTATTAATTTTTGCTCAAAGCACTTTGTTTTCATTAGTCTTTGTGCTGGGTCTGAATTCCCGTACATTTTATCTGTCCGATAGACACACACACACACATATATATATATATATATATATATATAGTTATAGGGAGATATATAGTTATAGGGAGATACATTTTATTCATAGCGTGAGAGAGCTCTGCTCTCTACGAAAGCTATCGATCCTGGTGGTCTTGAGCTAAAGTGCTCGTCTCAAGACCCAATGATCGTAGGTTCAAACCCAGCTGGGGTCGATGGATGTTAAGTGAGCGATAAAAATCCTTGGCACAACTTCCTTTCGGAGAGGAAGTAAAATCGTCCCGTCGGTCCAATCTCAGTTGTAGCTTGTAACAGAACCTTGGAAGGTATGGGGAAAATATTCTTTCCCAGCAAAATTGGTATAACCTTTCACTCTCGTTCTTAGAAATTCTCGTGAAATGATATAATAGGTCGATTCAGTAAGTGCACGTTAAATACCTCAAATAAATAAATAAACTAACAAATCAAGTGTCGTTAAAATATTTATTTACCATACGGCCAAATGTCACATTATATTAGTAAACTATACTTCGTGTACCATGAAAGATGGAAAGTTTACCTTACACATTTATACTATGACGTAAAATTTAAGATTGGGTCATGGCGAAATCCTCCAAATTTAAATTGATAACTCGCATGGTATATGAAGTGCACATACCTCATGTATTATTCTAAATGCAAGCCGCTTCAGTGGCCGCATAGTCTAAGGCGCTACTCTAACAGTAGACTAGACTGCAGGTATCGAGATTCAAATCTGGGTCGAGAGTACTAAGGGTGGTTATTTCAATATGATTTTCCACTCTCTCTCCATGCAAATACGGGTACACTTCTTCTAAATATAACTTCCCTAATCCCTAAAGCCATTGGCTTAATTAGTACATAAGCTTATAAGCCGAACGGGTAGTAAGGGAAAAAAATTAAATGTATTTATTCCACCCCAATGATGAGTCAGCCTACTATAACAGTTTTAAGGAATAAGCACATACATACACACACACACACACACGCTCATCACATATATTTTTCTAATATATTAAGAACCAATATTAACATAATATTATAAACTGTAAAGATGTGCAGCAGAAGTTCAAAGAAGTGATGTGTTATGTCCCAATATTGTAGTTTGCATCAGAAACCTGGGGGATGAAGGAAAGGGATGATAACAGGATACAGGCTAGGAGGGACAAGGATGAACAGGGTGAGAGAGAGTGAAGGAGGAACTCCTGCAGGATAGGACAGAAGGGAGGAGGATGTTCAAAATGGAGGTGGCGGGTAGGAGGCAAGAGGAAGACCCAGGGACAGGTGGATAAATGGAATGTGGAGAGGGGAGGAGTGGATTGGGTCGGTGTGGAGGAAGAAAGGTGGTGGGAGGACAGAAGTAAATTATTATTACTATTATTATCACCGCGTCTTACTACCCGTTTGGGTTATACGCACTTACGCTAATGTGTAATGGTAGGGTGATTGTGAGATGAAATGGAGGACCTACAGTTTAACGTGGAATCCGAACCACGGTAGAGGCCTGGCACTCCACACATTCACAAGTTGTGATTAATACACGTCTTGTCTCAGGTGAAGGAAGGGTTTGGCAATCAGATAAATCTGTGCCAGGACCGAGGATTGAACCCCTAACCCCCAGCACAGAAATATGACACCTTACCCCTTGACCACCAGGTCACCTACAGAAGTAAATGGGAGAGTCTTATGTTTGAGACAGACTCTGTCAGTGGCAGGAAACTGGGGATGATGATGATGATTTATAAAATGTAATTTATATATTTTAGGAAAATAAATAAATTAATACCCGCCTCGGTGGCGTAGTTGGCTAACGCGCCAGTCGTGTTGAGCTCGACCGCCGAGAACGGGGAGATCGAGGTTCGAATCTCGGTCGGGTGAACTGGGGGTGGTTTTTCCTAAATGGTTTTCCACTCTCCCTCACGCAAATGCGGGTTCACTTCCTCTAAATTCAACCCTCCCAATTCCTAATCCATTAGAGTAATTAGTACTTAAGCGTATAACCCAAACGGGTAGTAAGACGCGGTGCTAAATATTAATAAATTAATGAATTTTAAGTTAAATATTTTAAGTGATGGGTAAAGATATTTAAAATAGGCATTTAAAATTACGCAATTTAATTTACAAACAGATATTACTAGAAAAATCTAGGATCCAAACTTAATTATTTATTTTATGAGTAAATATAGTTCCGTCAAGTCAAGTATAACGAATCATGCAGATTGATTTTCCTGTTTATTTACATAACAAAATTGAGTTTATTTACACAATCTTTATTCTGTTAGCACGAATAATATAGAAATAAAAAAATGCTCATATTTAGTTGAAAAAAAAAACAAACAAACAACAGGAAAATCGAAAGAAATCAATCAACATTTTTACGCTACCCGTTCATATTGGCGTCACGGGGTGATTTTATTACGTAACAAACTTATCCGGTCTTCTCCAGTTGTGGGAGTCAGACGAATCAGACGGCATTCACAGGGAGATTTGTTCAAATGATGTCTATTGTACGACAGACAAGTCGCTCCTAATAACATTCGCGGAAAGTCTCATTCATGAATATATATCTCAAAAAAAAACTACCGGTTCTCAACCCGTGGAGCTTAGGGGACATTCACTGGTAACCATATGAGACTGATGGGACATTGACCTTTTCATTCAGGATTCGGGGAAGAGCGTAAGTAGGTCAAAAAAAGAACTATGGACTCGCTAACTTTGATTTTTTTTTTAATGTCTGACACAATTTATTAGAAAATAGAACGAAGTATATATATATATATATTCCACTTCAGTGGCCGAATGATCTAAGGTACTCCCTGCTCTACTTTCAGGGGGTACGCAAGCAGCTCTTAAGGGAGAATTGACAAAATGACAAGAGAAAACTTAACGGGGAGTTTTCTTGGTGATTGAGGAGATGAGTACTTAACCCTAAGATATAAACAAACACCCTGAATATATAATTTTTACTAAAATATTATATCATTATGAGTTGCAAGGTCTAACACGTAACTATTGTGCTAGACTGGGTTGCAGGAGATTAGGATTCGAAGCCAGGTCGGGCTTACTGAGGGTGGATTTTCAAAGCTTTTCCCCAACTCGCCTTATGTGCAAATGAAAATACATTTCCTCTAAAACGCTGCCTTACTCATTCCTACTGCGTGAGAGTAATTAATGTATACACCCGCATTGGTGGCCACATGGTCTTACAGCGTCACTCTCGTGTTGGACTATACTCCCGATAGCGGAGAAATCAGGGTTCAAATCCCACTCAGGTTGGTTTTACCTAAATGGTTTTCCACTCTTCCACTACGCGTATGCGGGTACACATCCTCTAAAATTCAACCTTCCTCATCCCTAACACATTAGAGTATTTAGTACATAGGCATATAACCCAAACGGGTAGTAAGACGGTGGCCTCCTGATATCGAACAGTCCAGATTGGGGCCACGCCATGTCGCTATGCCATCCCGCCCCTAATTTGAAAATAGGGGTGGCCCAAGGGGGCCTAGCAATCCTACGTTCTTTCAGACTCGTCAGTCTTAATTTAGATAAATTACATACACGAGTATTTCTAGGTTAGGTTAGTCTAGGTTATGTCAGGTTAGGTTAGGTTAGGTTAGGTTAGGATAGGGTAGGTTAGGTTAGGTTAGGTTAGGGTAGGTTAGGTTAGGTTAGGTTAGGTTAGGATAGGGTAGGTAGGTTAGGGTAAGATTGGTCAGGAGGAAAGCCCCGGTGGCCGGTGGGTGCTGCCAGTAGCCCCTTCCACCCGTGTCACCCCCCCCCTCAAGTAGGAATTACCGCGAGTTGCTATTTTAATTGTTCGCAATCTGGATACAATCAGTAAGACGCGGTGCTAAAAAATAATAATATGTTATGCTTACATCCCTAACGGGTACTAGTAGGACGGAAGGGAATGGAAAATACAAATATTTATGCTCTTATGAATACTTCTCAGAGAGTGTATTATGAAGGTTTACTGACGTATGCTATTAACTGAAGAGTCCACATTAAGAAATAATTCTGGATTATAAAATAAAACACCTCGAGTCCAATTCTTTCCAATACGTCAGCGTAGTTTTCCAAGTGGAATGAATTTTACTGTGTTGATTTATGAAGGCAAATACAATTTTCCGATTGGGTGGACTGTGGGTGGTTTTTTATAAAACTGTAATTTCCAATGTAAGTTTTTTTTAAATTCAATTTTCATTCTTTTATTTAGAATCTACCTTGCTAAAAGTGTGCTCTTAATAACGTTGCCTACTTAGGTGCAAATCAATATAGAATTTCCCATGTTAGTGTATTTACGTGCTATTCGACTGGTTTTATAGATATAACATTGAAAAAATAACTATACATTCTTAAATAAAACTTAATTTAGTCTTACATTGTCAAAAAATTACTTTGTTTTTATTTTGAAATAGTTTTAAAAAATTTTTTTACCGTTTACAACTTTGATGAATTGGATTATTTACGAAAATGGCCAGTAGAAATCTTCTAGCAAGATGTAGACTAAAAAATTCAGTGGAATAGCAAATAATAAATTTTGAAATACAAGTCAATAATTTCCCAGCGTAAATGATAGTGTGAGTGTTTATATTTGTCAGTGGAAGAGGGAAGTGTTATCAGTAGATAGACAATAGACTTCGCGGGGGTGAACTACTTATTTTCTTCCCTCTCTTTCTATTTTGTACATTGGTGTCTAATTTTCTAATTTCTCCCTTAAATTAACAATTTTTGGCTAAGTAAATAAATAACTAACCCTCTGGCCTTAAGGTGGGGTTCTAGTGAGCGCGAGCTTAGGGAATTAATTTACCAGTTCTTATAGCATAAACATTTTTTGGCCAAAATAAATCAAATATTTATTATATAGAAATAAAGAGTTTAGTTTTCTTTACATTCTAATCTCAACAGTTGTTTATATCTGTCAAACGTGTCCTGGAATTTAATGACAACTTTTTATCTTTATTTAAAAAGTTTGTCACCAAATGCCGCTATGCTCATGACAGATATTCAACAACTGTTGAGATTAGGATGTAAAGAAAACTAAACTCTTTATTTCTATAGAAGAAATATTTGATTTATTTTGGCCAAAAAATGTTTATGCTATAAGAACTGGTAAATTAATTCACTAAGCTGGCGCTCACTAGCACCCCACCTTAAAGAACTGGAAAGTTCTTGGCCACCAGAAAGTAAGCTCTCCATTCAACCCTATCCAGAGACACTCTCAGCCAATATCTAACCCGACACACAACCTCCTTTAAATACTTTTTCACATCATCCCATCGACTTCTTAATCTGTATCTTCAGGTTTACCAACTAAAATGTTGTGTACATTTATAATTCTTTTAATACTCCATCAAAAATATAAATCATAAGATACAATAGTATACTAACAAAAAAAATGTTAATGGAACAAAATTATAAGAGTTATCTAAACTAATCTGAATTAAAATTTTATTTATGATTGAATAAATATTACTTTTAATCATTTATTTTAGTTACAAATAATGTTAAGTAATAAAATATTGGGTCGTGCGTGGACAACATATTATTTATTCAGCTCATTAAGTGATACAAAAAGATTGTATACAACTAATATACTATGGGTCAAAATAATTAATCGTTAACTAACCGTGATTTTTTTATATCGGTGAGCTTTCAAATATTTTGTTACTAAATCAAACTAAACCTAAATATTACAATAGAAGACGAATTATATAAGTTTATATCTCAAACAACTCATTACATAATATGTAGATAGAAAATGTTTTATTAATGGATGACAATTTTGTTTTAGCTTTTAAAAATATATAAATATGAAAACAAGGCTCATTTGTCAATTTTTTTATTTATTTATATAAAAAATAATTTAAATAAGTCAATTATGGTTGAATTAAAATGAAAGGATGGTAATCAGAATATTAAATTATTTCATTTTGTTAAAAACATGATTACATTAATCAATACTCCGTTCGTTTATCAGGTTTATTTTTCCATCAATATTCCATTTAATTTACACCCAGCTAAATTTATCATAAACACGAAAACACTAATAATTTGAAATACACTAAATTTCTAGTGGATTTATATATATTTTGTTGATAAAATAGATTAAAAATAATTAGCAAAAACAAAATTCACACCCCTTTTGTATCTATTTTATTTGATCTAGATCTACACTTTCGAAGAAAAGTTCTACTTTAGTCTATCCAATTGGGATTAATTTAAATATGGGTATTTTATTATAATAAACGAGACCATTAAAAAATGATGTGGTTGGTTGAAATTTATGAAGTGTAATAGTGTTTGTTTACATATAGCCCAATTTCCTTAAGAATAACCTTCTACCCGCCTCGGTGGCGTAGTTAGCTAACGCGCTAGTCGTGTTGAGCTAGACTGACGAGGATGGGGAGATCGAGGTTCGAATCTCGCTCGGGTAAACGGGGGGTGGTTTATCCTAAATGTTTTTCCACTCTTCTTCTACGCAAATGCAGGTTCACCTCCTATAAATTCAACTTTCTTAATTCCTAATTCATTAGCGTAATTAGTGCTTAATCGTATAACCCTAACGGAACCCATGGTGATAAAATAATAACTAAAATAAAAAACTTCTAAAAGCTCTTTTTTCCAACTATAAGAATACCATATAGTAGGATTATGGTAGAAGAAAAGGCCTTCAAGATGGTTACTCGTAAGACAATCAGGTTATATATATATATACATATATATATACACATAAATATATATATACATATATATATATATAGATAAATGCGCCATCCAATATTTGTTTACGCTTTTTGACTTCAGGAAGAAGTCCAATCGATTCCAAACTTAGTAGACATGTAGACTTCAGTATTGTCTTTATAAAATATACAATTTTATTTAGGATTCAAGAGAAATTTCCCCAGTTGAGATCATTTTACTGTCGCACATCTGTGAAAGTAGAGTCCACTCCTCTTGAACTACACTAAAACTAGTGTTAGTGGTGTGCTATAGTGAGACTAGAATACACTCCTCTTGAACTAGACTGAAACTAGTGTTAGTGGTGTGCTATAGTGAGACTAGAGTCCACTCCTCTTGAACTAGACTGAAACTAGTGTTAGTGGTGTGCTATAGTGAGAATAGTGTACACTCCTCTTGAACTACACTGAAACTAGTGTTAGTGGTGTGCTATAGTGAGAATAGAATACACTCCTCTTGAACTACACTGAAACTAGTGTTAGTGGTGTGCTATAGTGAGACTAGAATACACTCCTCTTGAACTACACTGAAACTAGTGTTAGTGGTGTGCTATAGTGAGAATAATAATAATAATAATATTTAGCACCGCGTCTTACTACCCGTTCGGGTTATACGCTTAAGTACTAATTACACTAATGGATTAGGAATTGGGAGGGTTGAATTTAGAGGAAGTGAACCCGCATTTGCGTGGAGGGAGAGTGGAAAACCATTTAGGAAAAACCACCCCCAGTTCACCCGACCGAGATTCGAACCTCGATCTCCCCGTCCTCGGCGGTCGAGCTCAACACGACTAGCGCGTTAGCCAACTACGCCACCGAGGCGGGTTATATAGTGAGAATAGAATACACTCCTCTTGAACTACACTGAAACTAGTGTTAGTGGTGTGCTATAGTGAGAATAGAATACACTCCTCTTGAACTACACTGAAACTAGTGTTAGTGGTGTGCTATAGTGAGAATAGAATATACTCCTCTTGAACTACACTGAAACTAGTGTTAGTGGTGCGCAAAAGAAAATGCATGTTTTGGATTAAAATAGATTTCTTTTTGGCTCAATATTGTAGAAGGTTAGTAATAATCAAAGGTATTCTAAAAATAAACAAAATAAAATTATATGAATGTTATCTCACTGTGTAATATATTGTAATAGGTGTGATTACAAAAGGTTTTGTGCTTTGTTACAAAAGATATAAAACTGCACAAAACGAGTAAAACATGTTAATGTTAGCTTTTAAAATATTTGATGGGTAATCATAAACTTGAAGTCACCACTTTGAATTTCATGCACGCCATATTGGAGATGGGTAATAATTAAATGATGTATCCGTCATAAAAACACACACACATTATATATATTTGAACTAGAACAAAACACTTTTATGAAAAAAATAAGAAAACACTTGACATTGTGCAGATGTCTATTCTAAGCAACACACCATAAACAATTTTTTTTTTCAAACTTTTGCTAAATAATTTAAAACTAAGACATCAAAGCTTTATATGTTTGATCAATTAAAGAAGTTCAATAATTCTGTTTTTCCAATTACTGGGAGGTTGGTGTGCGAATCCTGGCCGGGTGTACTGAGGATAGTTTGTCCTAAATAGTTTCCCTTTCTCTCTTCACGCTAATGTTGGTATATTTATTTTAAATTATACCTTCCTCGACCCTTCTACATCATCGTATATAATATATACGGTATCACCCCAGCGTTAACCAGTCCCGTGGTGTAGTGGTCAGCGCACTTGACTACAAAACTAGGGGTCCCTGGTTCGATTACCGGCTGATAACTTGGGTATTCTTGCCCAAAAGGGAATGATCCCAACGGTCAGCAGGGTTTGGTTAATTAGACTTAAGTTAAGCTAAGACTCACACTAGATCCATTACTTCATGATAACCATCATCATCATCTCATTGTTGGTACGACGTGTAGACAACCTCCCATGTTGTACCCTGGACAACGTTCTGTCACTAGAGAGGCTAATAGTCTACATACAGACAACCTCCTATGTTGTACCCTGGACAACGTTCTGTCACCAGAGAGGCTAATAGTCTACATACAGACAACCTCCTATGTTGTACCCTGGACAACGTTCTGTCACCAGAGAGGCTAATAGTCTACATACAGACAACCTCCTATGTTGTACCCTGGACAACGTTCTGTCACCAGAGAGGCTAATAGTCTACATACAGACAACCTCCTATGTTGTACCCTGGGTAACGTTCTGTCACCAGAGAGGCTAATAGTCTACATACAGACAACCTCCCATGTTGTACCCTGGGTAACGTTCTGTCACCAGAGAGGCTAATAGTCTACATACAGACAACCTTCTATGTTGTACCCTGGACAACGTTCTGTCACCAGAGAGGCTAATAGTCTACATACAGACAACCTCCTATGTTGTACCCTGGACAACGTTCTGTCACCAGAGAGGCTAATAGTCTACATACAGGTGATCGAACCTGAATACATTCCTCCCGGTCATAGTTGCCAAATTTTTTTTTTTTAAATGCGGGTATACTACGATGCGGTGAAAAAGATAATCACTCCAAAAAAAAATCTGGCCAACTACAAATATAAAACATGGTTCAAAATTCCATGTAAAAACGCTAATGTGTGTGTGTGTGAGAGAGAGAGAGAGAGCACTAAAACAAACCTTTTTTGTTCTTGAATATCTTTCCGCAGACGTCACCCTTAGTTTGTAGAGGGTGCTGTAGGGCGGCGCGTCAAATTGATGTTTTTCGCCGTCGTCATTAATAACGTGGGCTTGGTACGTGTAACATGGAACATTTCACGGATTCTGAGATGGGTGATATTCATCAAACGTAATAGGGCCTCTACACGATCAGTCAGACTGTCAGTCCTAAGACTGACAATCTGACTGTCAGTATGCATCAGTATTTACAACTTTCAGTCTTCGTATCATTATTTGTATCAGTCTCAGCTCCTACATGCAACGTGCAACAACATGGGTGATAAGAAAAAGGCGTGGGCAGTCCATGTTTGCTACTGAGACTGAAGGAAATACTGACGAGTGCACGCAAACGGTCAGTACTACGGTCAGTACTACTGGATCAGTCTCTCCCACAACTTGCAAGACTGATGGACTGAGATTGATGTGATCAGAAAATTCGGATGATATCAGTATTTTCGTAAGTTCATCCATCAGTTCATCAGTACCGCCCCTAACCCTCGGTGGCGTAGTTGACTAACGCGATAGTCGTTTTGAGTTCGACTGCCGAGGACGGGGAGATAGAGGTTCGAATCTCGGTCGGGTGAATTGGGGGTGGTTTTTCCTAAATGAATTTCCACTCTCCCTCCACGCAAATGCGGGTTCACTTCCTCTAAATTAAACCTTCCCAATTCCTAATCCATTAGCGTAATTAGTACTTAAACGTATAACCCGAACGGGTAGTAAGATGCGGTGATAAATAATAATAATAATAATAATAATAATAATAATAATAATAATAATAATAATAATAATAATAATAATAATAATAATAATAATAATTACAGCCCCTATATGATCAGTCAGACTGTCAGTATTAATTATCACTTTATTAATACTGGCAGTCTGACTGATCATATAGGGGCCCTAAAGGGGCTGCCAATGTAATTGGGGAAGAGCTGCTATTAAGATTGTACCGTCCTAAATATAGTATGGCTGTCAATCATAATTGAATGTATTATTATTACCCGTGGTTTGAGTCTATTCGTTTGTTTGTTGGTAGTTGCTATATTTTCAACAACTTCATTATTAACATATGTCTATAAGTTGTGTGTGAAGATCCAAAATGTCAAAGTTGAAGGTCTAATTCAACATCTAATCATTTCTAAAACAGCCACTAAACGGTATTTTAACAGAGACTAGTGATTAAATGGCATCTGTAAACGTAAGCACAAAATAACATGTTGGGCTTTCCTTTTTACGTACAAAAATCTTATCCTCGACTTCGGTTTTGACTGTTTCATCTTCACTTTGACTTTGCTTTGAATTTAAAAAGTTACTTTCGCACAACCCTAATCTATATTACTATAAATATGACTATTGATCTGCATACCAACAAGCTCAACACGTCTTAATACCTACCTGTGATCCATCCATATATTTACATTTTTTTTTACGTTTGCCACCTGGGTTTGTCAGCTCAATATTCCTACTATACTGGAGGTGACCTGGCGGTCTAGGGGTAAGGTGTTAGACTTGTGTGTTGGGGGTCCGGGGTTCAATCCTCGGTCCCGGCACAGATTATCTGATTGCCAAACCCTTCCTTCACCTCTGACAAGACGTGTATTAATCACAACTTGTGAATGTGTGGAATGCCAGTCCTCCACCGTGGTTCGGATCCCATGTTAAACTGTAGGTCCTCCATTTCATCTCACAATCACCCTACCATTATACATTAGCGTGAGTGTGTATAACCCGAACGGGTAGTAAGACGCGGTGCTAATAGTAATAATGTTATACTGGCAGTGGTGGACATATTACCGTCTCCTGAGTCTGATACAACATGTATGTGTGGTTACTCCGTCCCGATGATGATTATGATTATGTTAGGGTTCCAGTAAAAGTCTTAAACCTATCTTAAGACTAATTAACCAGACCATGGAGACTATAGGAACAATTACCATTCTGGAAAAAAATACCTATGATACCATCAGGAATTGAAACCGAGACTTCTATATTATTAACCAGGATTGCTAGACACTAGACCAAATGGCTGGCTGATATTTACACTAATATTAATAGAGATGAGAGAGGTAGAATTTAGAATTAAAATGACGTGAAAAAAGAGTGGTAAACGATTTAGGAAAAAAGACAGGCTCAATTCATTTGGCCCGGATTCAAACCCCAACCAACTTGTCACCGGTACACCAGACCATACGAGACAGACGCCTCAGTCTGCGTGCACACCGATGCGGCTAACGCATTGCCCCAGCATGATGTACATAATTATTTTCTTATCAAGTCTCTTTTAGAAAATACAAATATAATTTTTAAAAGCAAAATTTGATCACATTCTACTATTTTACTAGTGTTAATTTAAAGGTTTTGATAACGGGGATGTTGAATTCCTCCACGGAGATCATTAGTCCGATAGCAATGGTCGAGTTTCTTCAAGATACCTCAAGGAGGGGGTCGCACAGTAAATTACAAAATTGAATAAGAACGAAATTCGTTAACAAATGAAAGGTTAGGTTAAGTTAGGTTGGGTAAGAACCATAAGTATATGTAGAAACTAACCAACTTCGTTACAAAATTAAATAAAAACAAAGTTTGTTAACGCATGAAAGGTTAGGTTAAGTTAGGTTGGTTAAGAACCATAAGTATATGTAGAAATTAACCAACTTCGTTACAAAATTCGTTAACGCATGAAATGTTAGGTTAAGTTAGGTTGGTTAAGAACCATAAGTGTATGTATAAACTAACCAACTTCGTTACAAAATTCGTTAACGCATGAAATGTTAGGTTAAGTTAGGTTGGTTAAGAACCATAAGTGTATGTATAAACTAACCAACTTCGTTACAAAATTCGTTAACGCATTAAAGGTTAGGTTAAGTTAGGTTGGGTAAGAACCATAAGTAGAATGTAGAAATTAACCAACTATACTTATAATACATTCCTTCAGGTGTCGTGAAGGAACTCAACCCCCCCTCCTTTCCACCTCCCAACCACCAAAGTGAAGTAGTTAGATCCCCACCACCCACCAACCCACCAAGTGAAGGAACTCAACCCCCCCTCCTTTCCACCTCCCCAACCACCAAAGTGAAGTAGTTAGATCCCCACCACCCACCAACCCACCAAGTGAAGGAACTCAACCCCCCCTCCTTTCCACCTCCCCAACCACCAAAGTGAAGTAGTTAGATCCCCACTACCCACCAACCCACCAAGTGGAGGAACTCAACCCCCCCTCCTTTCCACCTCCCCAACCACCAAAGTGAAGTAGTTAGATCCCCACTACCCACCAACCCACCAAGTGGAGGAACTCAACCCCCCTCCTTTCCACCTCCCCAACCACCAAAGTGAAGTAGTTAGATCCCCACTACCCACCAACCCACCAAGTGGAGGAACTCAGCCATAGAATTAAGCGAGTGACCTTTGTCAAAAAGTATCTTAAATCAGCTTTCGTGGTGGAACTCGGAACACGCCCTTTGATGATATCCATCAAAAGTAGCTGCTGCAGTTTCTTTTTCATTTTTCATTTCAATTATTAGAAGTATTTAACGTGCACTTTCAGCACACGACTTATAAACTAACTTAAATCTAGAACAGACACAACAACCAGAACCCAGCCGTTAATTCATCACTGTGAAAGGGTCAACCCATATTTCACCAATGATAATATTTCGGCCATGCCGTGAATCTAACCCGGGATCCTTAACTAAATAGACAGACACGCTACCGATTGATCTAAGGTATAGGGCATCAGATACATTCCATCTTTTGAAAATTGAACTGTATCATCATTTGTCAAGAAAACTCCTACGACCCATCCGCCAACATTACCGTTACAAATTTAATTTGATCCGTTGCAGAGGATGTATTTTAGTATTTTAGTCATCAACATTTCCATGACACAATGTTGGCAATTTTTTTTTTAAAGAGTGAAGGAACTCATGTGAAACTTCCCTAGAGACCAACTAACTTGCCCTCTTTGACTCTCTTTACGCTCCAAATAAACTTTACTATTTTGTTTATCACCATCAAACCCAAGTGTGGAATGTATAGGAGATGGCATTAGTGCTTCACAGGGGTTGACTTCGATATTAGTTGACAGCGAGAGTGGGGGAACATCAATTAATACTTCTTCTAGCCCTCACCATCCTATCTCACTCCCTGTTCTGTCTCCCGACAAACTCTCATCAGTCGTTGATTCGCGCCCACCGCAGGAAGATGAAATCAAGCCGAGATTCCACTTCACGGTAATGAGTCAAGGTTCGACAAGTCTCTAAAGGCTAGGAGCCCACTAACTTGTCCCGGTTTCGGCTATACATCGAGAGAGAAAAACACCCTTATGGGAGATTGAGTTGCGATTTTTTGTCACCTCTTTTTTTTTTTTTTTTTAGCTCTCGAATTAAAATTACATCTTCTTCCGTCCTTTTCTGTCATCAAAATCCTTTGATGAGTCGGTAGTCCTATACATCATGGCCAGATGTTTCCTTGCCGGGATGAGACCTATATATTTTTTTAACACGATACACACTAGCCTATAACAAAAATTTAACTATGTTAACTGATTTAAAGAATATAATTATCTAAATTTATAAAATAAAAAACACTAACTTTTGAGGGGTGACCTGGCGGTCTAGGGGTAAGGTGTCAGACTTCTGTGCTGGGGGTCCAGGGTTCAATCCTTAGTCCCGGCACAGATTTATCTGATTGCCAAACCCTTCCTTCACCTCTGACAAGACGTGTATTAATCACAACTTGTGAATGTGTGGAGTGACAGGCCTCCACCGTGGTTCGGATTCCACGTTAAACTGTAGGTCCTCCATTTCATCTCACAATCAACCTAAAATTACACATTAGCGTAAGTGCGTATAACCCGAACGGGTAGTAAGACGCGGTGATGATGATGATGATAATAATAATAAACTTTTGAGCATTTGTCCCTGGTGGACCAAAATTATAAATTTGTAATAAATAATAATCATCTGGTGAGCTAACAATATTAACTTTTTTTTTTCACTGGCCCAGAGATTAGATACGAGTACATCATACATTACACACGCTTCAGTGGCCGCATGGTCTAAGGCACTACTCTCACAATAGACTGGACTGCTGATTACGGGGAGATCGAGGTTAGAATATCGGTCGGGTGTACTGAAGGTGGTTCATCCTAAATAGTTTCCCACTCTCCCTTCAAGCAAGTTCGGGTACACTTTCTTTTAATATAACCTTCCTAGTATATAAAACCATTATAGTAATTAGTAGTACATAAGCGTTTAACCTGAACAAGCTAGTAAGACGCGGTGCTAAAATATATTACCTAACGTTTATTGGAAATTTAAAAATACCCAGTAAACCCTTGCGAAACTTTCGCACATTCAACCTTCCCCCCCCCCTGCCCCCCCCCTACAAAGATTTAGTCTTTTGTTGAGTTGTTGGAGTTAAATACTCAGCGAAGTTTATACACAAAATAGCAAAGAAAGTTTATTTTCGGAAATTGATACAAAAATATTGTTAGATTTTTCTTGTAACTTAAATTTTAAACAAACAATGTGTTTTATCGTAAACTGAGTATGCTATGTCAGAATTCGGTAAAAAAATACTATCCACTGATACCTTATTCATCGCTGTAGGCTTTGTATTAGTTGAGAAAAAGGGATGTTGACAATAGAAATAATATATTGGATATTAATGATAATGAAATATTAAAGAGAGAAAAAACAAGTAGACAATTAGAAAAACCATTTGGACTCTCTCATTCATAGAATAATTCAAAACTCAAATTATTTTATTAATTCACTTTAGCTTTTTTATGAAAATATGATTACAATTAAATATGTTATTTCAAAAGAAAATAATTGTGAGGTTAATTTATAGATTGATTACTGCTGTTGTTGCGTTTGTAAGGTTTATTATTCTAATATGGAGTCGTGGCAAGGTATATTAGACTAATTTTTACCCAAATATTTCCCGCTCTTCTGCCAAGCAAATACTGGTCCCCTTTCTATAATTTATACGTTCCTTACTCATTTGTGAAAATACGTGGGTATTTCGGGTGGGTAGTAAGACGTGGAGTACGTAAAATAAATATAGGGGAATCAATCATTAATATGGGAAGCTGGTAATGCAAGATATGTTAGTTGATAAACCTTAGCGTCAACAGATTAAAAAAAATACAAAGAAATAAGCAAAGAGAATTATTTGAAATTATTTAGGGATAACCCGCCTCGGTGGCGCAGTTGGCTAACGCGCTAGTCGTGATGAACTCAACCGCCGAGGACGGGAAGATCTAGGTTTGAATCTCGGTCGGGTGAACTGGGGGTGATTTTTCCTAAATGGTTTTCCACTCTCCCTCCACGCAAATTCGGGTTCACTTCCTATAAATTCAACCTTCCCAATTCCTAATCCATTAGCGTAATTAGTACTTAAGCGTATTACCCGAACGGGTAGTAAGACGCGGTGATTATTATTATTATTATTATTATATTTTGGGATAATCTACAATAACTAATGGTGCACAGATAACCCTTAATAAATGTTTAAAAATCTATTCAACAATACAAGAGTTTGTACAGAAACGACAATTTATAAAGAAAATAAAGAAAAATTAATAAACTTGTTTAACAATTTTAAAACTATTATTATAAACTTTTAAATATGGACCACGAACTTGAATACGAAAGTTAATACCTTATTCGGATTTCATTGAAATATTTGAATAAATAGGCTAGTAAAAAAACTTTCATAAATACAATAAATAGGTCATAGATAAACCGTGCTGCTTTAGGTTGGAATAAAGTCGGGCGGGATGCTTCACTTTTGAGGATAGTTCAAAGTTGGTTTAAAAAAATTGATATATGTATTTACAGAACTAAATAGGCGTATATTTTATAAAAATCACTTTTTACTTTATCGCTTCCTTATAGGTAGAGAAAGTATTGTGATCGTAAAAAAAATCGAACTCGAAAGTCTGATGAATGTCGACGTTTTGTGACCCTTCTAATCCGAATCTGTCTGTCAGAGTAGTATTATTATTAGTAGTACCGCGTCTTACTACCCGTTCAGTTTGTACATACTTACACTAATGTGTAATGGTAGGGTGATTGTGAGATGAAATGGAGGACCTACAGTTTAACGTAGGAATCCGAACCACGGTGGAGGCCTGGCATTCCCACAATTCACAAGTTGTAAATTAATACATGTCTTGTCAGAGGTGAAGGAAGGGTTTGGCAATCAGATAAATCTGTGCCGGACAAGGAATGAACCCCGGACCCTCCGCACAGAAGTCTGACACCTTACCCCTAGACCACCAGGCCACCTCTGTCAAAGTGGGGCCTAAACTATTTTACCGATCGGGCTAAAACTTTGTTTCTAGGGTTTTATATGGTTTCCCCTAGGGTTTTTGGAGTTGATATCTTACCCTATAATTAAGGTAGTAATTTAAGGGCGAAAAGAGAAAAAAAAAATGATTTTATCAAAATAGGTTCCTAACTATTTTGATTAAATTTCATTTCAAGCATTGTCAATATTACTAACAAAATTATTACTCTCTATTTTTTGTCAAAATCACTTTAAGGGTTTCGGTCTGATGCGTGCATTCTAATTTTTTCTATATCTCCGTAACTCTTTGAGATATGAAACTATCTATCATTGCAAATATTTTGTTCTATTTATATTAAAAATATTTTATTTGAAATATATTTTATAAAACCAATAGTTTCTGATATATTGACAAATATATTAATATAATTTTGTGAGCTTTAATTGTACAGCGATACTACTTAAAACACAATAATTCTCTAATTCCATAGAGTAAGTAAGTAAAAATGTTGATGCTCTTTTACTTTAATCTCTTAGGGAAAATGTGTGTACAGCAATAATCTATCTATATAATTTTAGACTCAATAGTCAATATTTACCCTTTTTCATTGGTCAAAATTTATAAATGAGGAATTAAATAGCAATGCAATGACCTGAAGATATGCAACCCCTAATTAAAATTCCGAAAATTTTAACTGAAAGTCAACATTTTAATACGAAGTGTTGACCCTTGTGGACCCAATATCGATAATTTTTTTGGCTCCAAATATACAAATGAAGACTTTAACTATTGAAAGTAAAACTATAAAATTTAAAACCGTAAGTCAAAAAAGTTTTACATAAATATAGCGCAATTTATGCTCGGGTTTTCTAGTGTCTATTATTTTGTTTCACATAAATTACGGGCTTTGAGTAAATATCTCAATTTTTAAACAATGGAGCGAGAAAGTCCGTGCGGAGTTCCGCACCATTTATTTATAATTTAGTAGCCAGTTTGTTTATGTATTAAAATTAATCCGACACCTTAGCTTAGTTAGTAGCGTGTCAGTCTACTGAACTAAGGGTCCCGGTTTGATTCCTGGCATGACCTAAAAATGTATCATCGGTGAATTAACGGCCGGGAGCTGTATTTTGTGTCTGTTCTAGATTTAAGTTAGTGTGTAAGTCGTGTTCATATGTAATCAGTTGGTTCAAAATGTGCACGTTAAATACCTCAAATGTATTAAATTAATATTAGTGTGATTAAATTGTTAGCTGCCTTTCTTAACAAAGGTGTTAATCTATTGCCGCTAGGAATTACCGAGATCTGTATCAAAATCCTCAAACACTCCAAAACCCCCAACTTCACTCCACCACATACTTTGATCCCAGACACCTGCCCCATGGCTGACTCCCAGCATCCCCCCTTACTTGCCGTCCCTTGCCAGAGATCATTGGGATGTAACCCAAAAGCATTTTGCAGCGAACTTCTGACAGATGGCGTACTAACACAAGTGAATACAGTTTCAATCAAAACTAAACCCCTGCCTATTTCGGAGAAATAACGCTACTCTATGTGTTATCCTTTACTAGCCAACTTACTCAGCCGAATAACAGACTAAGTCAACTTTCTGGCTTGTCTAAATCACAGGGATTGTACAATCCCTTTACCTTGTAAGGTCACGTAACGCTTTTTATAATTTTTTCCAACCCCTCCACCCCTTTCAACCTGTGTTACGTAGCTTTTCAATCAAGAGTAATCTATTATTCTTCATCAACAACTTTTTCCAGCCTGTGGCCCGGTCGGTTTATTAAAATGCTTCCAGCTTCCTCTTTCCTTCCACCACTCTTCTTCATTTAATTGCTTCAATTATTCTTCTCTCACATGCACACATTCTGTTATCTGCTCCTCCCATCTCTTTCTTTGTCTCCCTTGCGTCCTTATTCCTACATACTTCCTTTATATAATTTTATTTGGCATCCTCTCCTTCTGCATCCTCATTATATGCCTATACCATCTCAGTCTTGCTTCCTCTACTATCTCATGTACTCCAACATCCTCATTACATGCCATACCATCTCAGTCTTGCTTCCTCTACTATCTCATGTACTCCAACATCCTCGTTACATGCCCATACCATCTCATCTTGCTTCCTCTACTATCTCATGTACTCCAACATCCCGTTACATTCCCATACCATCTCAGTCTTGCTTCCTCTACTATCTCATGTACTCCAACATCCTCATTACATGCCCATACCATCTCAGTCTTGCTTCCTCTACTATCTCATGTACTCCAACATCCTCATTACATGCCCATACCATCTCAGTCTTGCTTCCTCTACTATCTCATGTACTCCAACATCCTCATTACATGCCCATACCATCTCAGTCTTGCTTCCTCTACTATCTCATGTACTCCAACATCCTCGTTACATGCCCATACCATCTCAGTCTTGCTTCCTCTACTATCTCATGTACTCCAACATCCTCATTACATGACCATACCATCTCAGTCTTGCTTCCTCTACTATCTCATGTACTCCAACATCCTCGTTACATGCCCATACCATCTCAGTCTTGCTTCCTCTACTATCTCATGTACTCCAACATCCTCATTACATGCCCATACCATCTCAGTCTTGCTCCTCTACTATCTCATGTACTCCAACATCCTCGTTACATGCCCATACCATCTCAGTCTTGCTTCCTCTACTATCTCATGTACTCCAACATCCTCATTACATGACCATACCATCTCAGTCTTGCTTCCTCTACTATCTCATGTACTCCAACATCCTCGTTACATGCCCATACCATCTCTTTCTCCCATCTCTCTACTATCTCATGTATTCCCTGTATCCCAACTATTTCCCAGATAACTTCACTCCTAATCCTGTTTCTCCTCGTGACAGCTATCATGCTCCTCATCGTCAAGAGTGAAAATCATTATTTAATTGGGAAGCATTTTAGACACTAAAAGAGGGGCTCAGATTTAATACAACTCAGAGTCCGAAACTATCAGCTATAAGTATGTTTACCAACGGCGGAAACATTAACATTAATATCAATAATATCCCCCCCCCCCCCCCGCTTCAGTGGTCGCATGGCCTAAGGCGACACTCTCACAATAGACTAGACTGCCAATGATGGGGGGATAGAGGCTCAATTCCGGTCGGGTATGCTGAGGTTAGTTTTTCTAAATGGTTTTCTACTCTCCCTCCACGCAAATATGGGTATACTTTCTCTAAATTCAACCCTGCTAATTCCTAAAACATTAGAGTAATTAGTACATAGGCGTATAACTCGAACGGGTAGTAAGACACAGTGATAAGAAAAATGTAAACGTGTGTTACGTAACACTGTGGCCTCAATGTAACACCAAGTAACATTAGAACTCCCCCACGGGCCCTCCCCTCCTCCCAACAGCGATATAAACCCTAAACATACCTTGAATTATTCCACTATGGTGTAGCTTAAAAGATAGGACCATAGTGTAATTCGTCAAGGTAAGACCGCTCCTTTTCAGGGTAAACCTAATGTACTGTACATTTTTATGACGAACTTTTTATTTGTCATACATTTATTTTTCTTTGCGATTTTAATTACAAAATGTTTTAACATAAAAAAGAAATCTCTTCTATTTTGCTTTAGACTGACGTAATTGTGTTTCCCCTCAGTACGAACATTCTCCAATCGCCCTCTCTCTGGCTTTTATTTTCCACGGGTAATCTGGGGTAGAGGGTCTACATCCCATTTTAATGGCTAGCCTCGTGATTTAACTCTTTGAGCTACCCTCTCATATAATAGGATCAGTGGAGTGACCAAAATGTGGTTTCCCCTAAGTCTCCGTTAATCGAACACACCCTCCGTTTAAATTACGTACACAGTGTCCAGGGTTTATGACAAGGGTGTGACAATATCTTCCTTTTTACCGGTGTAAGGATCCTTTTAAAGGGTGCTTACCTCCCACCCCCCTTAATGACGTAGCATACCTGGATTTCCCTTGTTCATGAATTTACGTTCTATTCAACGAGATTTAAATATATAACGTTGAAATAAAAACCGTAAGTTCTTAAATAATTCTAAAAATAGTTCTACAGAGTCACAAAATTATTATTTTTGTATTGAAATAGTTTTTTAAACGTGTTTTTTTTAATATAAATCATCTACAATCTAGGCTATTTGGTTTATTCATGAAAATGTCCTGTCAGGATGTAGATTAAAAAGGTCCGTGGTAGCAAATGTCTATCTAGAATAGGAAACAAGAATAAGGTTATTTTAAAAGACAACTCAATGTTTTAAAGCAGCAAATATTATAGTGAGTTTGTAAACTCGTCAGAGGAAGAGGGAAAGTGCTATCAGTAGATAAACAAGAGGCCTCACAGGGTGAACTGATCATTTCCTTCCCTCTCTTTCTATTTCGTACATTGGTGTCTAAGTGTGTTAGTGCTTAGACTGCTTAGGTACGTCAAGTTAATTTTCAACCCGCTTCGCAAAATAGCTTCGAAATCTCCCAAGAGGAAACTTCGTTAAGCTCGGTCCACACGCAAGATTTTGTACAACGTTTTGCCTGCGCAGTCATATATAGCTTAGTAATAAAACGTTGCGTGTGGACCGGGATTTACACATGGATGATGTTTCCGTACTAACTGTGGATCCAAACGTTCGCTGACAAAACAAGTGCAGAACGTGATTAGTTCTTAACCAATCACAATATTTCAGCTTCTTCAACGCAAGATGCTCTGCTAAAGTTTAATTCATCTCTACTTCCTCTCTGGCTGAGATCTTTCGGCACGGAGAAACCAATCAAATCAGTGCGCATGCGCTGTATTATTATTATTAGCACCGCGTCTTACTACCCGTTTGGGTTATGCGCACTTAAGCTAATGTGTAATGTTAAGGTGATTGTGAGATGAAATGGAGGAACTACAGTTTTACGTGGAATCCGAACCACGGTGGAGGCCTGGCATTCCTCACATTCACAAGTTGTGATTAATACACGTCTTGTCAGAGGTGAAGGAAGGGTTTGGCAATCAGATAAATCCGTGCCGGGACCGAGGATTGAACCCCGGACCCTCAGCACCGAAGTCTGACACCTTACCCCTAGACCACCAGGTCACCAAGCATGCGCTGTAGAACTATAAGTGAGCAGACAGTTCCGTTGGCCGTTGTGAGGAGATTTGAAATAACTCGTTGATGTACAGCGTGTGTATCGATGTATTGGATTGTGCCACGACACAGGGTTATAAATAAAGAAAACATTGGTCGAGAGACTGATCTAAAAATATATCTAGCTGCTAGAAAATAAAATATGTTGATAATCAACTGTTTTATGTTTGCATTTGATTGCATTAAGAGTCTACTAGTGTGTGAATTGCTGTTCAGCTCAAGCAGATTCTGCTCTATATTTTCAGCAAACTTGTAGGATTAAACACACCGACATCAATTATTACTACCCGTCCTCGACGTCAAAAAAACGTAAAAACTGAGCGGCCACAACTGTAGAAGTTGACCCGTTTTATTAACCCAAAACTCCGTGAAATCGGCTGTAAATTTGTCCTTTTTGATTTGACACCTCTACTTTAATGTGTTATTATTGGGTGCTACTGTCACTATGTACGTGGCAGTGAAGAACAGAGTCCAGAGAGCCGCTTCATGACGTGACACGTGATGCATCGCTTCACGCGTAGGCCTATGATACCAGGCAGCCAAGTAGTAGGCCTATGCTATCAGCCAGCCAAGTAGTAGGCCTATGATACCAGGCAGCCAAGTAGTAGGCCTATGATACCAGCCAGCCAAGTAGTAGGCCTCTGATATAAGCCAGCCGAGTAGTAGGCCTCTGATATAAGCCAGCCGAGTAGTAGGCCTATGATACCAGCCAGCCAAGTAGTAGGCCTATGATACCAGGCAGCCAAGTAGTAGGCCTATGATACCAGCCAGCCAAGTAGTAGGCCTCTGATATAAGCCAGCCGAGTAGTAGGCCTCTGATATAAGCCAGCCGAGTAGTAGGCCTCTGATATAAGCCAGCCGAGTAGTAGGCCTCTGATATAAGCCAGCCGAGTAGTAGGCCTCTGATATAAGCCAGCCGAGTAGTAGGCCTCTGATATAAGCCAGCCGAGTAGTAGGCCTATGCTATCAGCCAGCCAAGTAGTAGGCCTATGATATCAGCCAGCCAAGTAGTAGGCCTATGCTATCAGCCAGCCAAGTAGTAGGCCTCTGATATAAGCCAGCCGAGTAGTAGGCCTCTGATATAAGCCAGCCGAGTAGTAGGCCTCTGATATAAGCCAGCCGAGTAGTAGGCCTATGATACCAGCGAGCCAAGTAGTAGGCCTCTGATATAAGCCAGCCGAGTAGTAGGCCTCTGATATAAGCCAGCCAAGTAGTAGGCCTATGCTATCAGCCAGCCAAGTAGTAGGCCTATGCTATCAGCCAGCCAAGTAGTAGGCCTATGCTATCAGCCAGCCAAGTAGTAGGCCTATGATACCAGGCAGCCAAGTAGTAGGCCTATGATACCAGGCAGCCAAGTAGTAGGCCTATGATACCAGCCAGCCAAGTAGTAGGCCTATGATATCAGTCAGCCAAGTAGTAGGCCTATGATATCAGCCAGCCAAGTAGTAGGCCTATGATATCAGCCAGCCAAGTAGTAGGCCTATGATATCAGCCAGCCAAGTAGTAGGCCTCTGATATCAGCCAGCCGAGTAGTAGGCCTCTGATATAAGCCAGCCGAGTAGTAGGCCTATGATACCAGCTACACGAATAGTTGTATTTTGCCGATTCCACACCACCGTGGCGACAGCTGTTTTTGATAGATTATAGCAAGGACTTTTTTGTTTTTCATATTGCAGCAAATCATTTAAGTGTGGTGACAACACAATCCCTATATTTTATTGCCATGGACTAGCAAACATATATTTAATCGATTTCATTGCGATTTCTTCGATTTTTGCAAGGATTTTTCTAGATATTTATATTTTTACGATACTCGATACCATTTTTAACCACCCATTTGATACTCGATACCCCCAAGTATCGATGGTATCAAGATATCGCGAAAAGTATCAACCCATCCCTAGATTGAACCCGCGACCCCTAGGTTGGTAGCCAGGTATACTAAGTTTTATATTAAGGGGCCGATTCGTATTTAGTTTAGGTACAAAGATAATACATTTGATTTTATTCGTCATAAAATCATCGTTGTTTGGGTTAATTTTGAAATGGATGAATCATTTTGAGTTAACACAACTGTAGAAAGTGATGTCATATGGAAGGAAGGAGGCGCTGCTTTAACAATCTCGCTCAGAATATTTTTTTGAGATATATTCACAGAATATTGTGTGGACTAACCAAGGGATAAAAGCATTTTTTTTTAAAGTTAAATAATGTATTCAGTTGCTAGCTGACAACATGCACCAGGGTATTGGATGATTGATGAGAACTCAACAACTTATTTGCTTAAAGTCCAGGAAACTCAAAATAAACCTCAAGTTGGTGGGGAGAGAGAAGAGAGAGAGAGAGAGAGAGAGAGAGAGAGAGAGAGAGAAAGTTGCCTCGTCAAGGGCTGGAGAAGAGATGAACAGAGAGGGAGACAAGATGGAGAGAAAGAATCACTTTAAGTAGTGACCTTTAAGATGGTGACCTTAGTAGAATAAAAGATGGTTTTCAATACAAGAAAGCCATAGCTATTTGGTCAAGAGAAGAAGAAGAATAGTGAGTTCAAGATGTGGACATTTGCTGTAAGCAAGAGACTAAGAGAGTTTATAACAAAGGGAATACACTAGAGCAGGGGTCCCCAACCCTATGCCCGCGAGCCTTTTGAGTCTGCCCGCCACTTTTTGACCACAGCTGAAAAGTTATTGACTAATAATTTTAATCTGTCACTTTTCCGACAAAAATCAAGTTTTTGCTTATCTCCAGGTTTGCTGTGCTCAAGAAATTGGCGATTGAAAGCGCCCCCCCCCCCACCCCCTACCCCCCCACCTTCTCATTCTTCTTTCTTTGCCGGATCATTTTCAAAATGTACTTTATTACTCGGAACTATCATTCTACTCGCTAATACCATGTTAATACTTCATATTTCCTTTGTAAATATCTTGACATGAGTCTACCCAGCTTTGTTACCTGATTAAACACAGAATAAATATATATTTTAAAAATGTACCTAAGCACCAAAATGGTGGTGAGTAGTTAAATATGTCCTTGTGTATTTATTTTGGTCTTGTTAAAATCGTAAATAAAGCAGTATGATATTTTATTTATTGAAATTGACTTTTGGTTTGGTAAAAATGGTTTCAAATTGTTTAAACTGGTTTTGTACTAACTTTGCGTGTGTACCATTTGCGTCATTTTATATGCGTATTTAAAAAAAATTACTTTTTAAATTTTAAACTCACAATTTTTTTAATAATATGTATTTGTGTGTGTGTGTTAATTTCATTATGAATTATGTTCGGCTCTAAATTTAGTTGAAAAAGTAATTGGTGCCCGCCTCACTACCGTTAGTTTTGAGTGTGCTCTAAGGTACAAAAAGTTTGGGGACCTCTGGACTAGGGTGTTCCAAATCAAGAGTAAAAAATCACTTAAAATTGTACAACACGCCTTTTACTAAATATACAAGCCTGGAGAAGGAAATTTCTGTTTGACTTGTGAATTAATTCAATCTAACAAGACCTATTTACTTTAAAAACAAACCGAAGTCAAACCAGAGGTTTCTAAATCCTTATACCCTTGTGAGTCAGAAGGGATGAGAATTTGGTAGAGAGTCATTTTCCGCGACAGAAGAATCATGAATAGATTTGAAGATGAAATGAAATCAGGAAATTAAATAATAGAGAACATTTTATATAGATAGATGTTTGGCAGGAATAAATTAATAAAATATATTAGGATAGTAAACGTGAGTGAAGGAAAGGAAAGAAACAAATATAGCATGGCAAAGAGCCAAGGAAGATATGAACGGGTGAAAGTTAGAATAATAGAGTACAGGAGAAAAAAATCACGAGAACGTAGGAAAGGACAGGAAAGGAAAATCGGAAAGCGAAGGCATGGCTATCGTTTATCAATGGTAAGGTAGATTTGCAATAATAATATTTCAAATAAGCTACAATCAGTTGGTTTCAAACCGACAGTTTTCACAGAAATACAAATAATATATACCGGTATGTTAATATGTCAACGGAAACTAAGCTTGAACCAAATGAAGTGGTATAATATTAGATTATTTACAGATAAAATATGTAAACAAAAAATTTAAAATTCACCATGCTTTCTCAGTAAATGTGATATCATGTTAAAAAGTATCTCTACTGTATACAATAGTCAGAACTTTTATTTAACGACACTTCAATATGTGTTAATGTAAAACCATTGTTTTTAACATGTCAATGTATACAAATTACATGAAAATTTGTGATCCAGATTAAAATCTATATTGAAAATCTAAAAAGGAATTATGAATTATATCAGAGAATGCAATTTGTTCGCGGGTCTATCTCCATGTATTTGGATCTAATAATGCGTATCTATGTATTTGTGTTTTTATGTGAATAAGAATGTATTTAATGTTGTATCTATGCATGAGTGAGTACGCAGGAATGTGTGTTTGCATGAATGTATGTTTTAATGTGATGCCGGGATCACGAGCAACTTAACGTTAACTTAAAGTTAACTTAACGTAACTTCCCTATTTTGAGCTAGTTCCATCTAGTCCACCTTATTACATACACCCTATCTCTATCTTGAGATAGTTATATCCAGTCCACCTCATTACACCCTATCTCTATCTTGAGCTAGTTCTTCCCAGTCCACCTCATTACACCATATCCCTATCTTGAGCTAGTTCCATCCAGTCCACCTCATTACACCCTATCTCTATCTTGAGCTAGTTCTATCCAGTCCACCTCATTACACCCTATATCTTTCAGGTCCACTCTAATGTTATCCTCCCATATTCGTCTAGGTCTTCCCAATGGTCTCTTCCCATTAGGTTTTCCAGTCAATACCCTGAACATTGTTCTAGTATCTCCCATTCGCGCTGCATATTGTTTGTATGAAAATGAAAACTTTAAGGAACTTCTCACGTTACTTTTTATTTTACAAAAATATTTGCTAATTCAAAAGTTTGCAATTGGTTCATTCATTTATAATTGGTAAGTATTTCATAGCTCGTTTGAACATTTCGTGACAGCAATAAATTGATCATCTGCCCGCGCCTCTGCCCAATGTACAGTCTGGAGGTTGTAACGATATTGATTTGGACCGCTCTCATATATTTAAAAAGTCATGGATGAAGGTATTTTTCTATAAAGTATCGTATGTAAAATATCCTTTTAAGACTTCATCCATGGAGAATCACGCGCTTTTCAGGTATAATCTAGAAGGATTGCACCATTAAAACATTTTTTTTATTTCAAAATTTAACTCCGTAGTATTTACCAAACAAGCAAGAGACGCAAGCTCCCTATACCCAATAGGAAGCTAGCCTTCAAGACACCTGTCGCAGGAACGCTTTCGATTTGTTGGTTTTGACACTGGTCACGAGAGGTCCAAGGGGCAAGGGGTATGTCATATATAAGCTATGTGTGCGTATGAATACACAGAGAGTGCCGGCGAAATAGATAGAGTAGTCACATACACAGGGAGTGCCGACGACATAAACCTAGAGTATGTATAATATTACGAAAGTACATCATTTTTATTTCAAGTATAATTGTATAAGACGATATCATCACTACAATAAATCGTGTGCAACTTCAACAGTTGTATTTATTCACGTAAAAAAACCGTAATATCACAATTGGAAAATTAGACGATGGAGGCTGGAGGTTCGCGAGCAGAAAGAAAAACAACGAACGACACACGATGCCGTCCCAATGTGAACTGAGAAGCCGACAGGAGACGGATCGCCACGAGCTGTTCACGAGCAGATCGTTCGGCGCTCCAAGCTCCGTCCCAATCATGAGAACTTGCAGCTCGCGAACGGTTCGGCTCGTAGATGTATACGCACCTTAATACATTTAATATTTACAAGCTTCCTCCTGGGATCGAGGGAAAAGGAGAGAAGGAATAATCCACAGCAACAAGAGAATACGATCAAACAAACATCCATATGCGTATAGCGTGTACAGTTAGTGAGATGCGGTGCTACAAAATTAATAATTAAAATTATATCAAATTAATACAAACTTTCAAAGGTAAAAATGTTGATTTAAATTCAGTGTATTTGTAAATATTTATGCCCCATAGTATATTGCAGCGATACTAAAATCAGTCAGTAAAATAAAGACCACATCGGTCACCCCCATAGTGTAATGGTCAGTGCACCCGGCTACGAACCTAGGAGTTACAGGTTCAATTCTAGGCTGGTACCCTAGGTATTTTTCTCTTATGTAGAATTACCTCAACTGTCACCAGGGTCTAGTTAAGGTGTACGTTCTGTTGTAATAGTTTCTACTGGTTCCACACTCGCATACTCACTGTCACCATCATACTCATTATCACTATCACACTCACTATCACCATCACCTCATCTCATCAGGACATAGAAAGAGCCTCCACGGAAAGGATGTACTATTCAAAATTGTAATTATATAATTTGGATTTATGTGTACCACTGGTAACCAACCATCTATCAATTCTTTTGAAGCCAAGTTTGACTTTCGGAATTCAGCTGCGGAGCCGTGTTGTGGACTGGCGATTTGATTGCTTTAGCTCCCTTCAAATACCAGATTAACGTTTACAAATGATTTGAAGACCTTAAAATTGTCCATTTCATGTATTCAATAAGTTCCATTCAACTCGTCGAGAGGAACTACCGGTAAATCCTTTTTAGATTATTTATTATTCATCACCGCGTCTTACTACCCGTTCAAGCTGTTTGCATAATTATGTGATAATTACTCTGATATGGTAGGGATGGGAAAGGAATCATTTTAGAGTTAATTTACCAGAATTTGCGTAGAAGAAGAGTGGTAAACCATTTAGGGGAAAAACACCCAAACGGGATTTGAACCCTAACCTACCCTTCACCATAAAACCAACAGGTGAAATAAATATTCTGTGGATAGTTTAGCTCCTAACAAAATAGATTTTCGCTTAAGTTTTTCATTCAAAATTTTGTTTTAAAATTTAAATTAATAGGTTAGTACAAAAGTAATGATTATTTTAAACTATATATTATTTTGTGCTACCCTTGCAAGCTATATGAATATTTTACATAAATGGGGTGTTAATGAGAAATGTATAATTCTAGAGGAAATATACCCAAATTTTCCTGAGAGGAGATGGGAAAGAGATTTTAGAAAAAACCTATTCAGTGCACCCGAGCAAGATTCGAGCATGGACCTCTCTGTCGCCGCAAAGCCATAAGAACAAGTTTTTTAGGATCTCGTGCCTGCAAACGATGGTTAAAGTTTTTAATTTTCTCATGTACATTAATTTATTTATCAAAAAATAAATTTAAATAACATGACGTGACACAGACCAGTGTAACGTATAAAAAGGCGTCTGTCTGATCGTGTATGGTTTTTTGGTCAATAATAGACCTTCATGGTTCGAATTAGGACTTGGTATCCAGGTTGTTTTTTTTTCAAAGTCGTTTCTAAAACTATTTCCACTAGAGGTTTGTGAAGTCCACTTTCTCAATTCGAAGCGAAATTGAATCGAATATATGAAATATTCTCGAATCTGAATCAAAGTTCAAATATTTTTTTGTTAGTATTTTACACTAGAAAAATATATTATATTGTGGTTGATTAAACTTTTATGTACATAAATTAATTAAAAAAGGTTTTATTGTACTTAATTTTACTAATATTTAATTTTAATCTAATAAATCAAGTTTATTTACAACTTACAATTCAACTACTTACGATTTTTTTTCCAAATAAATGTTGTTTTATATTATATATTAATGGCAATAATTGACTATAAATAGAGTATTTTACCTGTCAATATTTTATTGACTAAGCTACGAAGCCGGAATTATTTTCGAAGCGAAGTTGAAGCTGGCATTTGTTTCGAAGTTTCGAAGCCGAGTCGAAGCTTCGCACATCCCTACCTTCAACGTAAACGTGAATAAATTACGGTCAAAACCCGATTTCAGGACAAACTGTTTCGGACTATGCCAAATTGATTCATACTGCCGCTTTTAGGAACAACCGATATAGTCTGATGTTTATAGGCAGTACTAGTTCTCATTCTTTATAACCCATACGATGAACTGACCTTGGACAGGTTTCATCATCCACAGTTCACGTGCAAATGTTGTCAGCTAACCTAACCTAACCTAACCTAACCTAACCTGACCTGACCTAAACCTGGTTTGGCCTAATAAAATTGTAGGCTGTACTAGCTTATCCAACAACCTAGGCCAAAATTTCAGGATTAACGAATTTAGACTAGGCTAAACTAGTACATCCTGAAGCTCTTAGGATATATTAATTCGGACTGGTCCGATCTAGTTTGTCCTGGAATCAGGTTTGGACGGTATCAAATAAATTCCCTCGATATGTTAGAATGTTATATCCTATTAATTTTAAGCTGGGGATGTAGGGGAGGAGAGAAAAGTATTTTTAGAATGTTTATATAAAAAAAATTTGGCCGAAAAAAATCAAATTTTGCTCCAGTACATATATATAGTTTAATTTTCTACACACGGTGATGTCAACAGTTGTTTAATATATGTTATGAGAATAGCTGTATTAGTTGACAAACTTTTTAAATGAAGATAAGAAGTTGTTATTAAATTTCAGGACACTCTTTGACAAATATTCAACAACTGTTGATATCACCGTGAGAAGGAAATTAAAATCTATGTTTGTACTGAAGATTTTGTTTTTTTTTGTTTTGGACACATCTTCACCTTAATATGTTGGTATTCGAACAGGTAGTAAGAATCAAAGCATTGAGGAAAAAAAGCATCTATAGGCCTACTTTAAAGCTTAAATTGACACGATAGGGGAAATTTACTCTTTCATATCATTTACAAGAATATATTTTACAATAATGCTGCTAGTGCATTCTCATAAAATTAGTAAATAATGTCAAACTTATTATAAAAGCTAAACTTTTCTAACGTCTTAATAATCTAGTTCCTTCCTTTTCCTTCTCCTTTAAATTCCTTTCCCTCTACGCCCAGTGCATGATTGCATTTTAAAATAATTGAGGTTATCAAGACAGAAAAGAAGTCGAGGGTAAATAAAAGTCAGCCATACATTTTATGTTGCAGTAAGACGAGGATAACTTAAAAGATCTCTCTTTTTTTTTTTTTTTGGCAGTCTGCCAACCCCATTTCCTGCGGAAACACTCAACATTTCTACACACAACACTCGACTAAATGCAATAAGATCTATTCGTACTGTACTTTCACCAACCAGACAGAGAAGAAAGCTGTGGGGACAGACTGACATTTTCATGGCTGCTAAATCAATCACAAAATTCTCACAAGAGTAATAAAACTAAATTTATTGCTTGAGTCTTCTTTATTGCAGAAATTACTAGGAGGGAGTATTATCCCCAATAAGCTATATGTAAATGAAAAGCTCTCTTTCTATTTATTTTAGTCACGAAGCAACATGCCTTAAAACCAAAATCTAAAATTAAAATGAGTGGTGTGGTTATCATACCGTAATATTTTAGATCATAAATCAAAAGTGGATTAAATAACCGGATGACCAATAGAAAGTAATTAACCAAAACAACTAACCATATATTAACAAAATAAAACAAGTGAAACTAATATGCTATGTCCTTATCGAATAATCACAGGCTAACCAAATTTTTACATGTTTAGCTGGCCCCCTTATGTGACTTCTATTGGCATAGCTGAGCTACGAGTGAAGTAGTTTAGATACGTAAAAATAAATATATATGTTACAGGAAAAGTAGATTCTCCAGTAAGAGACGACTTTACCTAGGCCGAGTCGACTCTTACTGGTCTTTTTAGTAAAAGTTGATTAAAAGCGAAAAGTGATGAATTTCGATCAACATTTACTAGTCAGAGTTGACCGTACCTAGGGAAAGTATACTCTTACTACCTTGAGTTAGTAAAAGTTGACTTTTTGCAAGAAAATGGTCTACTACCTAATAAAAAACAAATAAAAAAGCAAAATCTTTATGATACAAAGAGAGATGTAAATATTTATTATTTATTACAGCAAGGTAAAGATTTGTGACACTTTGAGTTGCAGAGCACATCTTTCTTCTTACATATGCACTTCTTGGATTTGCATTCTAACCTAACCTAACCTAACCTAACTAACCTAACCCAACCTAACAACAACAGTAAACAAATAGAGCTGGGATATTCAAAACAAAGATATGCGCGCGAAGTCGCATGTGGAGAGCAACATCGCGGAATCAACTTTTACTAAACCACAGCAGGCATAGTTAACTCTTCCTAGGAAAAGTTGATCTGTTTATTCTCTATCAACTTTTACTGATACTTTTAGTGAGAGTCGACTTTACCTAGGCTGAGTCAACTCTCCCTAACAATATACTTTTACTGTGACATTTACATTAAACAAGGGAAAAAAACTTAAATTTAAATTTATCTTACTTGTTTGAATATTTAGTATACTATCAAATTAATCATTAAGATGGGGATGTAGGAGCTGCGAGAAAAGGTCATTGTATTTCGAGATTATATAGCAAAACTTTTTTTTTGTCAAAATAAATCAAACATTGCTTCAGTACAAATATATATTATAATTTTCTTCACATGGTGATGTCAACAATTATTATTGTTGAATATCTATCAATAGTGTCCTGGAATTTAATGACAAACTTTTTTAACTAAGAGATAAATTCATTAAATTCCAGGACACCCTTGACAGATATTCAACAATAACAAATGTTGATATCACCATGTGAAAAAAAAAATGATACTCTATGTTTGTACTGAAGAAATCTTTTTTTGTTTTGGTCAAAAAAAGTTTGTATGTAAAAACTACAAAAAACACTGACCTTTTCTCGCTTCGCCTACACACCCACCTTGATATAATTTAGGGAACTAGGAATATTTCTCTTAGGCCTATATGTAGGGATCATATTTTGCCCGTTTTCCTATTTTGTCCTTGATCGTAAAACATAAGGCATTTGAGATAAATATGCATTTCACGTTGATGCCCATAGTTTCCTAGTCTGTTGGTTTTTGCCTCTTTTATGAATAAGATCCTTAACGCACCTATTTCAGGTTTTAGCCTTCCTATATTTCATACAGTATGGATTTTCTACTTAAAGAGAGAATCCATTATCTTAGAAATTGTAAGCTGTGGCATACTTGTTTGGAAAGTTTGAAAATCTATACTTGTTGAAGATCTTCCAATAATCGTAAATTGGGTGGAGGACAGTGGTAGCAGTGGCAGACATCTTGGGAGGACAATGGTAGCAGTGGTAGACATCTTGGGAGGACAATGGTAGCAGTGGCAGACATCTTGGGAGGACAATGGTAGCAGTGGTAGACATCTTGAGAGGACAATGGTAGCAGTGGTAGACATCTTGGGAGGACAATGGTAGCAGTGGCAGACATCTTGGGAGGACAATGGTAGCAGTGGCAGACATGTTGGGAGGACAATGGTAGCAGTGGCAGACATGTTGGGAGGACAATGGTAGCAGTGGCAGACATCTTGGGAGGACAATGGTAGCAGTGGCAGACATGTTGGGAGGACAATGGTAGCAGTAGCAGACATCTTGAGAGGACAGTGGTAGCAGTGGCAGACATCTTGGGAGGACAATGGTAGCAGTGGTAGACATCTTGGGAGGACAATGGTAGCAGTGGCAGACATCTTGGGAGGACAATGGTAGCAGTGGCAGACATCTTGAGAGGACAGTGGTAGCAGTGGCAGACATCTTGGGAGGACAATGGTAGCAGTGGCAGACATCTTGGGAGGACAATGGTAGCAGTGGGAATGAACCGCTTCAGTGGTCGAATGGACTAAGGCGTCACTCTCGTAGTAGATTGGACTATCGATGAAGGAGAGATTGAAATTCGAACCTCGGGCTGATGTACTTAAGGTCCTTTTTACTATCTACCACTTTTACTCTTACTATTTCCACGCAAATTCAGATACACTTCGTCTAAATTCCACCTTTCTAATCTCTAACATACTAGCATATTTAATAGGCCTACATATTCGTAAGACCCTAACTAATAGTGAGACGTAGAGATAATAAGAACAGCTCTTTGTGAATTGACAGGTAATAAAATCAATTTTACGTTGCTCATTGTGTGCTTTTATTTTTTTCCTAAAGTGCCTATTCCGGTGCCTAGATCCCATATTTTTAATGCCTATTTTAAGCATTTGTAGTGCCTTAGAATCCACTACCTACTTATTAGTGACCTGGTTGAAGAAAGAGAAATGCGGAGGTGGATTGTTCGAGTCTGAGCTCGGGTCTATCTATCAAAAGAAAGAGGACTGTAAAATGACACTTTTATCTCCCTGAGTCAGCGTTCTTCTCTTCTTACCCTCCAAATTGATATTACTCCATCCCTCCTCCACATAGGGTCTGAGGAGATTTAACCACACAGCGGGGCAGACGATCGTCTTTCTTTAAATAATGTGTTTTTCTTAACGACAGTTGCCACCAAAATATAAAAGGGGAAATCACAGACAATTAAATTCTTGGAGAGTACTATAAAATAAAACTTTCAAGTAATGGGAATTAATGTTAAAAGTTTTGTTCGTTTGATTAAAACTTAAAATTACAAATTGTTATGAGATATACTAAGATTCTAAATAACCCTAAAAATGGATTAAGCCATGTAGGTTTTTGATCACAAAAAACAAATAAGTTTTTCTCTATGGTAAAAACGTGATGAACTAGAAATGGATTAAAAGGGATTAGGATCAGAAATTATATGAAGATAACTTGAAGATATAGGTTTTGAATACATCCCTATTTTATTTTATTTTTATGAATATAATGTATATCAAAATATCGCAAAATAATTTAAATCTATAATAGTTTTTTTTGGTGTAGAAACATTTTTATTTGATCTAGCTCTAGATTAAAAAATATACACATAGTTCACAGTCCCTCCTCGCTAGCCCTCTACCGTAAGAACTGTTTGGCTAATATTCTTGGTAGTTGTTTTTGTAATATCTTCTATACCCGCCTCGGTGGCGTAGTTGGCTAACGCGCAAGTCGTGTTGAACTCAACTGCCGAGGACGGGGAGATCGAGATTCGAATCTCGGTCGGGTGAACTGGGGGTAGTTTTTCCTAAATGGTTTTCCACTCTCCATCCACGCAAATGCGGGTTCACTTCCTCTGAATTCAACCCTCCAAATTCCTAATCCATTAGAGTAATTAGTACTTAAGCGTATAACCCGAACGGGTAGTAAGACACGGTGCTAAATAAAAAAAAAATCTTCTATCATTGGTATTTATAAATTCAGTCTTTCTTCCTAGTTGTGTTTGTAATTGCTTCTCTTATTGGGATTTACTCATTCAGACTTTCTTCGCTGTTGTGTTTGTAAATGGTCCTCTTATTAGTATTTACAAATCCAGACTTTCTTCATTGTTGTGTTTGTAATTGGTCATCCTATGGGTATTTACACATTCAGAATTTCTTTATAGTTGTGTTTTGTAATTGAATTTGGTGTAAATATGCGACTATCCAGCAAATGAAGTAAGGTGCTAAATAATTATGAAAAAAATATTATGTTAAGATGTATGAATTCACAGTCAACCTTGATACTTTCTGGCTACTTAACAATAAGCCTCAATTCTTTTGAAAGAATCTTCTATTAAAATTGAGGTTATTTACCCACGGTGGTAAAACTTGAATAAAGATAAATAAAATAGGTTCTATTTAATACGCCGGTGGATAAATGGATAGTCTAACGGAGCGATTGAAGAAAAGAGAAACAATAAAATGCACGTTGTGTGGTATTGTCTAGCCATCTTTTATTCCATAAAATCGTAGTTTTGTCTGACCATCAAAGGTCTTCTCTGGCAATATCAGTGGGAATATCGTATAATCGACATCCATTTTAGCTTTCTTTTCCTTCTTTAGATAAACACACGACTTGATATGTTGTAGATAATGTCTTTTGTTGATATTATAAATGCATCTTCCGAAGAATTGGTCTAACGCACTACTCTCGCAGTAGACTAGACCACCGATGACGAAGAGATTGGAGTTCGAATCTCGGTCGGGTGTAATGAGGTTTTTTTTTTTCAAAATAATTTTCCCACTCTCTCTCCATACAAATATAGCCACACTTCATATAAATATAATGTTTCTAATCCAAAAAACCATTTGGCGTAATATAGGGTTGCCAGACGTCCCGTATATACGGGATTGTCCCGTTTTTTAAAATAAATGTCCCAAAAGATGTCTTCTGGACACCCGATTGTCTCGTATTTTAGAAAAATTAAATTAAATTATGTGAAAATAATTAAATTACAAAATAAAAATAAAAAGTGTTACAGTTAATGACAGTGAACTTTTCACACAATGGACGAGAAAAACAAAAAAAAAGTGTGGAGTGAAATGTCTAATCAACAAAAATGGCGCTATTACACGAAGGCGTGTGAAAGTAGGTCTCAATACTCCGAACTACTGATAATGTCGGTACCTGTTCAGTATCTCAGCATACAACGAACGAATAATTTAATTGATGACCAATCAGTGGACCAATCAGTGGACAAAAGAAAGAAACTGAATGAAACCAAATACAGTGGATGGAATTTTGCAGAACTTAGTCAATGAATATAAGACTTGTTCTGAATGTTGTTCCTATGTATCAAAGGACAAACCCTTTTTAAAAGTTGCACAAAGTTCAGAGAAGTATTAACTGATGTCTACCAGATCGTTAAAACTCTGCCCAAACTCTTATAGATTTTATTTTTTTCGAAACACTGTAGGTTCGAAGTCTATCAGTCTTTGCGTGGTGAGTTAATGGGTCTGGTTATTATTTTTTAATATGTAATTTTGAAGGTTATATACCAAATTTAGTAAATTTTAAATCATTTGTGAGACTTTAATAAACCTATATCTTCATACAATACATGTGTCCCGTTTTTATATTTTGAAAATCTGGGAACCCTAAAGTAGTGTCATAAACATATAGCCCGAATGGGTAGTAAGATGCAGCGCTAAGAATAACAAATAATAATAACCTATAATCATTTACAAAAGATTAATTAAGTTTGGATTAAACATAAAATAAGTAACAAATTAGCTACCCCAAATATTTAACAAAATTATTTAGACAAACATAATTTTATAAAATACTATTATATTAATAATATAAAATTATATCTTAGCTGCAGCTGCCTAACCCTTGCTCCACGCAAACCTTTCTTCCTCCAAAATAATACAAGAACAACTTCTTTTAATACATATTGGAGAATATAAATTTGCATATTCATATTTACCAAGGGCTAGAGGGGGGAGGCGGGAGGTAATATTTCGTAATTCAAGTAGATATATATATATAATATATATATATATATATATATATATATATATATATATAGAGAGAGAGAGAGAGAGAGAGAGAGAGCTAGTACGTAACCTATGAATATGCAAAAGTTTCTGTAAAATATTATTTTGAACCATTTGTTTAAAAGAAAAAATATAGTACGCCTACAACGAGGATATATTCTTATAAATACATTTAATTTCAACAGTATTTTGAGGGTAGATTTATTCTCAAAGATGTAATAACATTATTTTATATTGTTATACTTATTTAAAACATAACCTTGAAAAAAATTTAATTGTTTGGACATTTTATTTAAAATAAATAAATACATTTAGCTCCTCCCAGACTAAATAAACTAAAAAATATTCTAAGAAATATTTTTTAGAAATTTATTTTAAAATCTGTGAATTGCTTACAAAAAAAAATTCTTAATATAATTAGGTAATTCTTCTTAATATGTATCAACGCTACATGGGGCATTGGTATTTTTTAAATATAAAAAAATATAAACAATAAAACATAAAAAAAATAACGTATGTTTTGTCTACGCTGGGCTGAAAAGTATTTACTAGATAATTTGAGTTTTACCTTTTTTCGTTTTTTATTTATTTCACGTAGGTATTTAACGTGCACTTTTTGAACCAAATGATTATATCAGCAAACGGCTTGTAAACTTAATTTGAATCTATAACAGCCACAACATCCAGCCTCCGGTCGTTAATTTATCACCATGAAAGGGTAAACCCACATTTCACCAATGATACATGTTTCGGCCATGCGAGGAATTGTGTAGTGTGAAACGGTGATCACTTAGTTCGACTTTCAGTTCAGTTCTAAAAAAAACTGTTTTTACGACACACGTAAGCCATTTCACACCAGCAACGTAAACCAAATGGAGAGTGTAAAAGAGAGGTAAAAAGCTGTACTTGTATGTTTAAAGTCTTCAAGGACAAAGCTCATGGGTTTTATATCTTCGAGATATAAATACTAATTAATAGAATTCTAACTACCATGAAACTATGATACTCGTAATCTAATAGATTCTCCCTGGTATTACGTTTCCATATTATTGCTTAAAAAGATTTGCTTCCCTCCAAATATCTTAAAAAATGAGCGTAAAATAAGTCAAAATAAAACTAACTTAAATATAACTACCAGGTGAACTAGATAGAACTATCTCAAGATATAGGGTGTAATGAGGTGGACTGGATATAACTAGCTCAAGATAGGGATAGGGTGTAATGAGGTGGACTGGATAGAAATAGCTCAAAATAGGGATAGGTTTTAATGAGGTGGATTGTATAGACCTAGCTCAAGATAGGGATAGGGTGTAATGATATGGACTGGATAGAAATAGCTCAAAATAGGGATAGGTTTTAATGAGGTGGATTGTATAGACCTAGCTCAAGATAGGGATAGGGTGTAATGATATGGACTGGATAGAAATAGCTCAAAATAGGGATAGGTTTTAATGAGGTGGATTGTATATACCTAGCTCAAGATAGGGATAGGGTGTAATGATATGGACTGGATAGAAATAGCTCAAAATAGGGATAGGTTTTAATGAGGTGGACTGTATAGACCTAGCTCAAGATAGGGATAGGGTGTAATGAGGTGGACTGGATAGAACTAGCTCAAGATAGGGATAGGGTGTAATGAGGTGAAGTAAATATAACTAAATCTAGATATAGATGGGCCGCGTACCTTTTTATACCTTCGAGCTTCCAATGCCATAGAATAAGTGACATTATAAAACCAACACTCCTGGAAATAACCATGTATCAAAGCCACAGGTAGTCCACTTAGAAATATTGGAACACTATTGTTACTGTTAAAATAACTATTTGTAGTTATCTAACCACAATATTAATTAAGTACCATAAGCCAATGTAGCGATAAGTTATCGGGTCGTGGATGGACATATGATGAGAATTAATATATCATATCACCCCTGCTGAGGTCAAGGACATGGCACTGAGAGAGCCACCACAACATAGAAAAGGATTGTGGTAAGGAAAAATTCCAACGAGGGTTGGAAGATGAAGCCGCAGCTGTCACCCACAGGAAGGGAGGGGACCTTTCAGCAGGTACGTACATATATAGATAGATAGAGTGAAATATCTAGCCCAGGAGCATGTGAGCAAATGGAACATTAAACTGGAAATGTGCAAGTTTCACATATATGTCAAATTTGGAACTATTAATTGAGAAAGATAATTAAAAAAATAGCTATAAATAATATTTTTCCCCCTCATTTACTTGAGGTATTTAACGTGATTTTTCTGAACTGCCCGATTATACAGCATACGACTTAAAATATAACTTAAATCTAGAACAGACACAGGTGACCTGGTGGTCTAGGGGTAAGGTGTCAGACCTCTGTGCTGGATGTCCGGGGTTCAATCCTCAGTCCCGGCACAGATTTATCTGATTGCCAAACCCTTCCTTCACCTCTGACAAGACGTGTATTAATCACAACTTGTGAATGTGAGGAATGCCAGGCCTCCACCGTGGTTCGGATCCCACGTTAAACTGTAGGTCCTCCATTTCATCTCACAATCACCCTACCATTGCACATCAGCGTAAATGCGTATAACCCGAATGGGTAGTAAGACGCGGTGCTAATAATAATAATAATAATAATAATAATAATAATAATAGAACAGATACAGTATCCAGTCCCCGGACGTTAATTCATCACTGTTAGAGGGGAAACCCACCAATGATAGATTTCGGCCATTTCGGGAATCGAATCTGAGACCCTTTGATCGGTAAGAAGACATTCTACCGACTGAGTTAAGGTAACGGACTTGAAATTATAGGATGATGACTAAAAAGAAATATGATTATTAATATCCCCGTTTAAATACATGTAGACACAAGACTTTTCACCAGAGTCGTAAACAAAATAAGTCCTTGAGACAACTTTCATCCATTAAAAGAAATTAGCAAAGACAAATGAGAGAGTAACTCCAGATAAAGGAGAGGAAGAGAGTATGAGTGATCAGTGGAATTGGGAGTGAAATGAATGTAAAGAGAAGAGACAAAATCCCTGTAGCACTTAGTTAACTTCTTGGTCGTATCTCTTCAACGAATAGACAATTAATTCCCCCCCTTCCTACCCCATTCAAGTAATCAGTGACATGAGATTGACATTTTTAGGGGGTTGGAAATAAAAGAATAATTATTTACCAGCTAGGATGGGAAATAACAATAATAATATATTAAAGTCATACTTAGAGACCAAAATATTATGGAGGAAAGCTGAAGAAAAGTGTTGGAGGGAGAAAAAAAATTAGATATTTAGAAAAAAAAAACGATGAAGGGGCACACTCGAACTACGGAATAAAATATACCTGTCAGGTGGTCCACACGAATTGCAGAGCAACCTGTAATCCCATTTAACTCCTAACCACTAACCTAACCTAGCCTAACATATCCTAACCTAACCTAACCTAACCTAACCTAACCTAACCTCTATGTTCTATTTGAACAAAGTTATTATGAATTTAAATTTCTACCCCGCAGTTCGTGTCAGGGATGATCTCGGATGAGTTGTCCCGCAATTCATGTGCACCGCAATGGAGGATATTACAAAAAAAATACTAGCAATGTAAAGCTGAATCAGAATACTAAAAATCAAAATATAATATGGATAAAATGAATAAAATGATCTAGTGACCAAAAAAATAAGAGTTTAGAAATAATGAACCTAAAAAAAAACCTCCAGTGCATCATTCTGTAAGGGAGCTATACCGACCGAGCGGCCGCCGCATGTTGGTGAAGATAGTGCCAACACTTGCAGATTTAAGGTGTCATGTGGTCAACACAACAAACCTACGGCCGTTAATATCAGTTTTATAGACCAGAGCCGCTACTTATTCATTCTAGTAACTCCTCATTTGTCCTCGTGAGGCCGAGTTTGATTTCGTTCCAGAGTAAAAGTGTCTGGTATCTCCGTGGATAGATCCCGGGACCTCTGGACCCATATCCAAGAACTCGAACCACTAGACCACATAACATAAAGGACTAAAAACAGCTCACCAGAATAAATATTAAAATATGTCTTAAGGGGAAAAAATAGCAGCAATATTTAAATGATTTAAAACTACCCTACCAAATGCTGGTCCAGCTATCCCATATCAACAGTCCCCTATAATATTTTATCAAATATATTATATTTAATAAGCAGAAGGGGTGGGGGTGGTATGAAACGTACTCACATATGTAACCAAACAGTCATAAGTATCTTAGTATAAACAATTGTCAGCTTGAAACAGTAAGGCCCTTATTATTCAAAGAGAGTAGAACCTTTTTAATTTGAAGTCAAAAGGATATGAGTTTTTTTTTCGAAATATCCTAAATTCGAATTGACCATTTTTAAAAGTATCCAGGCAGCTGGTACACAATAAATCAATAATCTTAAAATATGCTACCTATAAACACACAATACACAATAAATACATACATAAAAAACCGAGAAAAATGTAAAAACAAATATAAAAACTTGTAAAAATTATTATACTAAAATTACAGAATTAAATGAGAATTGATGAAAGCCGATCTAACACATCCCCTGTATTAGGCAACCCGCTCACCACCGGTGTATAATTTCCTGCTCTCTCATTTACTGTGTGTCAGTAGGTTAACTACAACTTTATTTGACGTTCTCGGTTTAGTAAAGATGGTTAAGTTAGGTTTGAAACGAAACAAATTCGAAAAAATTAACAATGAATAGGCTTCGAATTATTCAAACATTTCCTTCTAAAATTTGAAATAAATTATATTTTTTATCATTGATTTAGATAGTGACTTCATAAGGAATCATAGTGGGTTCAAACTATCCAATTTTTCGAATTAATCAATGTATCCAACTCCTACTGTATATTAAAATCTAGAACAATGCCTTCAACGTACATTACATAATAGGTGTAGATAACGCTCTTCAGGGTTAAATACTAGACCAGTCCCTGATAGGCATCTTAGCCACTGGCCTAGACAGAAAAAAAATAAATTAGGCATACATTTCTGCAACTTGGATATCTATTAAGTAGCATGGTTGATCGTTTTTTCAAGCTGTTGGTGAGCTTTTCAACAAAATCTGTTGTAAGAGGAACATATTCAATCTAATGAATGTTTACCGCAGAATACATGGAAGAGTATATCTACAGTAGCCCCATGGCTTCCTTGGTGCTGACTGACAGCTCACAGCTGACGGCTTTGAAAAGTTACCAGACCAAATTATGTATCCCTACGCCGAACCATATGATCTGCAAATCATGTGTTTAGCAGCTGTCACTTCTGAAATTCAAAATGTAGGTATATACCTAAATTTTGACTGTCAGAAGTCAGCTGTGAGTTGTCAGTCAGCACCAAAGAAGCCATGGGGCTACTGTACGTAGAAATAATGCATGTAATTTATCTGTACACGCCGCTCATCTGTGTCATGAATTTAGTAAGTATATTAAATAACTTAAATAGTAATATAAGCTAATTTCATAAATACTCATGAGTTGCGACAAGTAACAAATTAGTAATCAAATGATCAAACAAAAGTATTCAAGAGAACTCCACATTTTCTAAGCCTGTACGAATGGCCAAATATATCAAAACAGGGCCACCCTTATGGATGTGCAAACGGTGTGGCCGTATAGGGCCCCTCAATTTGGGGGGGGGGGCACACGCTTGCTTAAAACATGTTGAGGAGGGAATTTTCCTTGCACGCTCATTATAGTAGTCTCCCTGTATAGGCGATTAGGCAAATATTTCCAGAGCGTAATAACAACTAAACATTTAACCAGGCGGGTTTGATTTATTGAACGAGTAAAGTAAGTTCTATCTTTTAACTACACCGATCTTTTTTTGGTGGATATGTCTCACAATAACTTTAGAACTCATTAACAGATTTAATTCAAACTTGTCACAGTTGTTCTTTGTACCTTTATACATATCTTGTTCATTGGAAAAGAAAATCGAAAGGAGGTTTGGGGAGAAATCAACCCTTAATTGTATGAAAACACGGGATCGAACCATTATTATTATATGTATCTACCTTTTAGGTCATTTCCTGACACCTAATACGGCTGAAAATGGGTATATAGGTGCAAACTACTGTGATAACACTAAACAAAAGTTGAGTTTTTTAATTATTATTTTTGGGGTTAGGGGGCGTGAGACAGGGATCCCTGCAAACAAAGTTTACCCAGGTCCACACGTCAGCTAAGGGCTGCCCTGATAGTAAAGGGTAGAATAACCCATGACTAAGGTATCAAAGAGATTTCTAGCACGCGGCAAAGCAGAGGTCAACCGGGAACCGGGTTGGTTTTAGAGAATGTTATGTTAAAATGAACATCTTCAAACGTTAATGACCTTATAGCGAGAACTGGCGAGAGAAACGTAAAAAGGAAGCATCATAAGATCATTGATAGAAGAGTTGAAATATGGGGATATCAAACAGATGAACGCTAGATTATAATATATTGGATGGAATTCAATCAAAGGTATGAACCAATTTCTTTTAAAAACATCATAGGTAAAGTATATATCATCCTTTAAGAAATGGACCAAAAGTAATTCAACAAAAGCCAAACCAGCCTTGGTACACACGCCCATGAAACTAATATTTAACTTCGAATTATAATAATGAAACTGGAAGGACAAGAAAAAAACTATATATTTTAGTTATCTGAATTATTTTACCAATACAATCTGAACTTGATAGTTATTGAAGAATACAACCTGCAAACTTGCGTAATCGACAATAATAGGCACAGCCGTCTTTTAGTTACGTGAAAAAAAAAATGAATATTTAATTTTAACAATGATATATTTTTTTACCTACGCGGGAATCAAACTTTGGATCCAATACTTAGCAGTTAGATGCACTACCGACTGAGCTAATGAATTGGAAAAGGATTAAAATGTACTTATTAATTTTTCATGCCTCTAAAATCATAGGGAGGTGGTCCAGGCAGGAAAAATTGCCGTAAGTAATCCTATAAGAACGTAGCCCTAAACATGGACACTTGATTTTCTTTTTACTATATTAATTCTTAATAATATAAACAAATATTTAAAATGTTTCTCAGTATAGAAATATAACTAAATATAACAACAAATATAACAAAAATATTACCGAATACAAAACTCTTTAACGGGAAATCATGTTTAAAAGTATTTTAAAACAATATTTTATATGGCTAGAATAAATAAACTCTTTCTGATGGATGGCAATATAAATTCTAAAAACGATATATGTGTATCTATATTTAATAACTACAGGAACGTCATAAAGAGAAAAGGAAGGGGGGTAGGTGGGAGGGGCAGTCCATTTTGATCTTAATAAAGATGATCGCACAGGTAATGTTATCTTTAACTACATGGCCTGTTTTATTAGATTTTTTCATTATTATTGTGGCTAAATAAATCTTTTCAACGACGAGAGTTTATTGATTTTAAATTAAATATATGTTTTTTCTTAGCTTTATTATATTTCTTTACTAAATCTAAAGTAAATTATGGTATCGTGTCTGTTGTGACTTACCTTGACACGTTACACGTTTACTAGCTGTCACAAGTTCGACGCCCACCAAGCGCACTCCATAAACACTAGCTACATTGATATTGCACAGAAAATAGCTGGACCGGTTGCTTTGTTAGGATTTTGCTTCACTGCTAGGAGCAATATTGTAGGAGCAAAATCCTTAAGATATTACACATTCATACGTAGAGATAAATATATTTTTTATACCCCCAAAAAATCAATACTCGATATATAGTAAGGACAAATTTTTAACAATAGTTTTAATTTACTCAGTATAATTAAATTAATTACAAATTTGTAAGTAAAACTTTCTTCCTAACTAAAACACTTCTATAACTTGTTTTTATTAAAATAATAATTTTAATTAAGATTGAAAAACAAAATATTTGTCGGGATGCTTAGTGTAACGTGAAAAGTGCGTGGCGCACATTGTTAGGTGGAAGCGGTCGATGAGGAACCGATTAATTCACCGCGGCTGTTGGCTGGAGACTGAGCCGGATTGGTCCACAGCTCATCCCTTGCGAGCATTACAGCGACACTAGCGCAGTGATATGCGGCGACGCCCATTAGCACTATCCAGTCCTAGCCCAGGTAGCGCCACTCTCGTGAATTATTACTTATTGAAAAAGAAGTAGGGAGCTTAAGGAAATAATGTTAAGAAAATACAAACATTTTTCGGTTGAATAATACTTTACTGTTTTCTTAATGTCATTGATATTATTTATATCTAGTGGCAGCTTAAGAGTACAAGACTTTGAGCGTGATGATAACTATATTATGAACTGTTAAATTTAAACAAATTTAATTTAGATACATATGTAGCTGACGATTTCCACACGTCCATCAAAGACTCTACTTAAAATATGAGTGAAGAATGACCCAGAGTATGGGACGACTCCTGGATAGCTCAGTGGTAGAGCATTGGCGTACTAAGCCAAAGGTCTTGCGTTTTGATTCCCGTGTCCAGGTGACATTCAATCAATTAAAAGAATATTATGAACATAAAGTTTTTTATTTTAATAAACTTGGTATTAACAAAATACTTACCAATGACTTCTCAAAACCTAAACGTTCATCTGATAAAAAGAAAGGAGTGAAAAAATACAATGATGAAATCTATTGGTGTATTTTGTACCAAGTTAAATAGTTGAATGCTATAACTCGATTATATATTAGGTATTTATTACTGGTATAAAATATCTCTTGCTCCATAGAAATCGTATTTATGTATGATCCAAGTTGCAGAGTCGTTTCCTATTTTCACATATTATAATTACATGAAATATTACTGACGTTAGTTTAGCTATAGACTAAAAAAAAAATACTTCTTACTGATTGGTTAGTCAAAACCCTTTATTTTTCCAACGTTCTTAATTTGAAACTCACAATTATGTCTAAGCTCATTGCTTGTCATACTGCTAATTCTTTAAGCCACACATTTAAGTAAAAACGTTATTTTTCTAAGTTAAAGATTTTAATTATGTTACCAGCTATAGGCTAGTAATTCTAGTGCATGGATAAAGATACGACCTACACAAAGCCTTCCAGGGCATGGATTGTTTTGCTTTAAACAGGTTGAGTCCTTCAACACGACGAGGAGCACTAGTTGTAGTCCTTAGTGAAAGCAATAGTGCCAACTGTACATTTCTTAAACCAATCCTTTTCAACGCGTTATTCCTGATTTGCATACTCTGTCAGACATGAGCGTTTGAAGATCCTCTAAAAACATGTTTCTGCACATGCGTGAGTATTAAACAAGGAACAAAAGTAATTGGGTATTCAGACGAACGTATGTAGATAACAGTTCAAGCTAAGATCCACGCATGCGCAGATAAAGAATACAAACGAGATTAAAAAGACACCTTTACATACCAGTTAGGCACATATTTTATGTTATTTTAAAAACCAACTTTAACAAACATAAACTAAGTTTTAAAAAAAAGGCTCTGGCTATGTTGTAATATTGATGCAGACGATCCTATAAATAAACATCCAATTGTGTTCCTTGTTTAATACCTGCGCATGCGCAGAAGCGTGTTATTTAGGGAATCTACAGATGTTCTAATAATCAGACTAGTAACATGATGGTCTCGCTAAAAGTACGTATAGTATATCAACAAGACCCGATCATTAAATGTCACCTTAAGGGGGCCGCCTTGGTACGTGAGAAAGTATCATTCGTGTTAGGCCTCATGTCTTAAAATGAAATGCTCTGTGCTGTTATCTTGAACTACAGCGTCTGTCTCTCTCTAATCTTATCCTCTTCACACTTACCCTGCCACCCCATGTCAGAAGAAGAGAAGCAAAGAAATGGAAAACTATTTCAAGGTCAAGAGGAATAATGCGCGTGGCTGATCGCCTCCCCACTCACTACACAGTCCAGCTGTCCGCCTGTGTTTATCTTGTGATATTTTGCTAACTTGAGATTCTCGTGAAGGGTTCACAAACAAGCACAATCCTCTATTGATGGTTTAACTTGTCTTGAAACCTTATAATACGAACGGGTAGTAGGACCCGATGCTAAAAAAAAATTTTTCTTGAAGAACACACACTTTTATACATGTCACTTTTTTTTTTAGGAAAATGTGAATATTAACTATACAATAATTAATCACGTGTAGACTAAATTTCTATCTTACCCTTACTTAGTTGATAGCAGGGCGTCGGAACCGAGGAGTATAAGAAGCTCTAACACACGGCCCTATACCCCCAACCCGTCTTAGATTTATTCTACCTGTGTAAAATGTTTAGTAAATACTTATAAATATGGAAGATGTAAAAAAAAAAAAGCCTTCAACTAGCTTCTAAAAGCATTCACTTTTTTTTTTGCTAAAAATCGGGAATAATCCTCCCCCCTTCCGACCTCATCGTTGTTAATCAAACCAAAGAGGTTTTTCCTTTTAGAACTGCGTCTTACAACCCGTTCGGATTACACGCTTATGTAATAATTACTCTAATGGGTGACCATGCGGCCACCGAAGCGGGTCAAATTAGTTAACTTTTACTCTCAACTAAAATGAGATAGACTACACATTGTTATATCACCTACACTGTTTACGCCTACAAAAAGCTAGAGTTTACATAAATAATAGGTTAAATGGTCATGTGTAACCTATTTTCAACAATTAATTCATTTTAATTTCAGGTGCCTATTCAGGCTATCAGTAATTTCCACTGATTATTCTAGCTGATAGGGGAAGAGGAAGGAAAGTTTTGATGAAATGTACCCGTATTTGTTTAGAGAGAGGGCTACGGATAAACTACCCTTAGTAAACCTGGCCGAGAATCAAACCCCGACCTCCTTGTCACTGGCAATTTTGTTTAGCTTGATCCTTACGTTTTAAATAATTAAATCAACTAAGAACTTATTAAAAACAATAAGAAATAAACAATATTATTAATGTTGAAACACATTGACTGTTTCATATATAATACACACACACACACACACACACACAGTGGCGGATCCAGAAAAAAATGACAGGGGGGCACCATGATAATTTATTATTATTATTATTATATTGCTACTTTACATCCTTTTAAAAATCTCGTATCTGAATGTGAAAATTAATATTTAAACAAGATTTACAAAGCTATGTTGGATAAAAGCCTTTTGAGTCCAATGATAAATGCTGATAAATAATTATTTATCTTTAAGAGTTTGATTTAAGTTTTCGAGTGTGTTTTCTATCAACCATGTTTAGAACCTCTTCAGGATATATTTCAATACTTTTATTTAGACTAGGCAATGAGCCTGGCCAAATTATAGAGTCTTCCCTGACCTATTGTTGATCTCGAGTAGTTTTTAATTAAATTCAACGAACTATAAGATATTTCGGCTGTTGAAGTAGTAACTGGTATCACACGGTTTTCAATGGGCATTCGATGTTATTGACAAAAATTAGTAAGCTTTCATTGGCGTATCGACTTTTATGGATTTCTGTATCAAGAATTCCCGCCATAGTTTCAATTCTCCTTGAAGTACCCTCTAGTGGATGAAAACACCAGATCTATGTGTTTTATTATGTATTTATGTATATATAAGTGTATATATGTGTGTATATATGTGTATATATGTGTATATATATACATATATATATGTATATATATATATATATATACACACACGGTTGAACTCCAGTCACCCGGATCGCCAAATATCCGGATCATTATCAGGAAATAAAATAAAAAAGGAAAATACTGTACTGTAAAATGATATTTTAAAATTACACTACTACCGTACACATGTACATTTAGTATCAACTTAGTTTTTACATAAATACAGTACTGTAGGCCTACTGTATGATTCAAGTTCATTGTATTCTTGTTTACAGTAGAAATAAGTTTAAATTTACTGTATTTTTTAACTACAGTAGAGTAGATTTTGCGTTTTCTTTCGAAACATTGTTTTAATCTTTAATTATATTTATTATATATATATATATATATATATATATATATATATATATAAATACCCTTCATACATCGAGATTCTCAATAAAACCGAAGTTTTAGTGAATCCCCTTAACATTTACATAGATAAACTGTTTATATAGGCCTGTATCAAAATACAATTTTATATATAGAATTTATTCCAAGACAAATCGGGAATTTCCCCCTGAAATGACATTGTTATAAGAAAACCAAGTGAGAAAAAATAGAAACTTTTTTACACAAAATATGTAAAAACATAAGAATTCTAGATAAATTTGAAGTTTTTTCGAAGTAAAATATGTTTAACACTTTTTTTCTGGATAAGTCTTGATTATATATAATCATAACTTGTACATAGTGTGATACATGTTTACTTATTTATAAGAAAAGGTTAGTTGATTAGAAAGTGTTTTTCTAAATACAATATACTACACAATACAAACGTATGAACAAATGGTACTACACAATCATACTTATCTCTCTCATGGTCTATTATTGAAAAGTCAGTCATCAGTAAACAACACATAAATGACTTTTTAATTTTAAAAAACTAAGTACACTGTGATATTTGCAATTTGAAACACTCCTAAAATATCTACTTAGAACCAAATAGTTTAACTTTTTTTTTAATATTTTCAATTTTTGAAAAATTTTGTCAACAGTAAACTATTTTTTTTAAATATAGGACTATGTTAAGTTTATGATATAATATTTTTTGAAAAAAAGTAAGTCGTTAAATGCATTTTAGAGGTAACCATCAAGTTGACCAAATAATTTTTTCAAACATTATATACAAAAATAAATTATATTTATAACCTTCTTTCCTTTTACTTCACGAACGGTGTTATTTCACTTTAGGTCATTTCTTCTGACACGTGTAACCACTTGTGTTGGTTCTCTGATTGGCATATTTCGTGTAAAGCGTGGATCTATCAGTTCCGGTAGAAGGCAATCCATATAGAAACTGTTTAATTTGTCTACCATTTTGACACTCCAGAAACTATCTTGTTTTTCTATCTTCTGCACTAACATACCTAATGGTGTCCATAGTGTAAAAAAACAATGATGTATTTTTGTTATGTGTAGCTGACCTTGCACTTGGTACATATAAGGATGAACCTCCTTCAGGTACAATTTTCCATCTTTTATGGTACAAAATCTAACTTTCTTCTCTTTAACTGCGTCTTCAGGTGTGAGGTTAGCTGCTCCTGCTGGACATTTCACTTCAACAATACCATCTTCATCCACCAGGCCATCAGGTGTAGCTGCAAGCCACGGAAGCTTTTCATCTACAAACAAACCCGAAGGCAAAATTACAGTGTTCAAAAGCTTCTCAAGCTGCGCTATTGCAATCGGCTCTTTTTCAATGCCATACTTGGTTGCTTTAGACCCTGAAAAATCATTATACAATAGAGAAATGATAGTTTTTGTACAAGAAGTTGATGGTCGCATTCTACAAATTTTTCCAAAATTAGATACAGTCAGGCGTTTGGATCGTTCACTGTACCATATTTGAGAATTTAACTGGGAGGTGGTTAGGTGTTGAAGATTATTTCTCTGTTCATCATTTAAATGTAAGTTAGCCAAGAGAGCATTTTTCTTTTCTTCAAATTGAACAGAATCAATGTCTTCAATCGTTTCGTTTTCCTGAACATTCCCATAGTTTTTGTCAGGGCCAGAAAATTCAAGTTTTCTGCGTTTATTAGACTGAGGATTAGATTTTCTTCTTAGACGCCTTTTCTCAGCCGATCTTTGTTTCTGTTCATCATGTTTCTTTAAGAACAAACCAGGGCTGTTGTTGGTAATGTGTTTATGTATCCATCTCTGCGCGTTTCCTTTTGTATTATGGGAAATTACAGTCATTTCACTTCTCATTTGGTAACTTCCTCGCAGGGAAAAGTTGACTCTCTTACCACCAACAAATTTGCATAAGATACTATTAAAGTTCTCTGCTATGTTGGTAGTGACGTTGTGAATTAGACTTTCAGCATGATGAACTACTAAATTTTTAGCAGCCATGATTTCATCCCACATGCCTAAAATTTCTAAGTCGGAAACTAGATTTTCTTCGCCCTCTTTTGAACCTTTACAAAAGTAGTTCCGCTCTAGGCATTTTGAATGGTCACCAAAAACATGATGGGGCCCATTATGAATGTCTTTACAAAGTTCTGCCACACGAAGATGATGCGGTAGATCTGTTTGTGAAGCTCTGTATTTTATGGCTGCTGTTATTGCTGAACGAAGACGCAAGAGTCTAGTTGAAAGAGCCTTGCGTGCAGTTGAGGGAACTGGTCCAGCATCATTTTTTGTTTTTGCTGCGATTTCCCGCAGTCTACGTAAATAATTTCTTAGAATGTGATTGGTACATTCTATTTTTGTAATACAAAAATTTGCCCCATATGGTTTTGCTTTCGCAAGTTGCCGCGTAACACTGCTGTCACCATCACCTTAAAACATTAGAGTTAGTTTCATTAGAGTGGTTTTATTAAATAATTATAATTTTATATTTCATATACAAGTTATATATATGTTCATTACTTATGTAATAAATTGAGAAGTAGAACTGCGCAAGCATTATTTCCCACAACTTTATAATAAAATCACCCTTCATTTAAATATTTTGTACTTGATATTTAAATTTAAAGGGATGTTAAGTTTGGTAAGATGAGGATAGGTTGGGATTGTCACAAAAATTGGGCTTTGAACAAGGTTCATTAAGGTATTTTTTGGTAAAAAATACATAACAAAATATTACACTTCGAATAAGTAATGTTTGAAATACACAAGGAGAAAATTAAATAATGTGGTTCAAATTAGCAAAGTTAGTGTAAAAAGTAAAAATGAGAACACCTTATATGAAAATAATAAGTACATACCTTTTGGAACTACTTACCTATAAGCTTATGATATTTCAAATTGTGTATAGAAACACTTTTTTTTAAAGCCTTCGACTATTATGTCAGCCTCCATTGCTGTGGAAGATTTATTCCAATTTTTGAAACACAAATGTTCATTAGGAACTTCATTCTTTGTTTGTGCGTGTGCACATATACAGCAGTAAGAGTTCCTTACACTTGCGAAAATTACTTTTTCCGTTCTTTTTACGATGATGCATGCCTAAAAAGGTTAATTTAATCATGTATACAAACAAATTTATTAAAACACATGTCAATTATGACACTCATATAAAAGTGTAAACATAACAATTTTTGTATAATACTTACCACACCGGACAAAGCGTTGTAATTTGTCTTAAAGGAACGCTTGCACCATGCACCGTCTGCTACTACAGTGATGAGAGGAATACCATCCGCATCTATTTCTCCTTCTGCAAGAGCAAGTTCAGCTTCTTCTTTAGCAGCGGCCTGCATTCTTTCCCAGGCAACATCATGGATCACAGAAGACAATTTCTTTTGGTACCTATTAAAACCTTCCTTTGACATGCATGGCATATCCATTGTTGAAGTAATATCTTTCATCTGTGTGTAGCTTTGTCCATTCGCTATCATGCTGCTGACCCACGCGGTATTTATTCCCATATACTTCTGTCGTTTATCAGGGTTCTCTGATTGTAGAGTGGTTTTAAACCCACACATATTGCACTGAAAAGTATAGCTACTCTCCATCCCTTGCCTTTGTTCTTTGAGCATTACCATGTTGGAAAAAGAGCAACCAAATATATCACTATGGCTACTTATGCGTTTAATTTCGTTAAACAAGTGAGCAACATCAAAAATTCTCCGGCCATAAACTTCTTGATCTGGGGATCTAAATTCAGTCACTATCTGCTCTGACCTTTTGCAGGTTTTTTCAGAAGGGGATAGAGGTAGGGGCATGACACCTTCTAAACAGTAAAAACTACTCTGATCAAATGTATCCATCACATTTTTTTTTCAGAGCTTGTTATGGCAGTACTAAGCTCAGACAATTTTGAGCAGCCAGGTGTATCTAGCTCAGACCATTTTGAGCAGCCAGGTGTATCTAGTTCAGACAATTTTGAGCAGCCAGGTGTATCTAGTTCAGACAATTTTGAGCAGCCAGGTGTATCTAGCTCGGACCATTTTGAGCAGCCAGGTGTATCTAGTTCAGACAATTTTGAGCAGCCAGGTGTATCTAGTTCAGACAATTTTGAGCAGCCAGGTGTATCTAGCTCGGACCATTTTGAGCAGCCAGGTGTACCTTCTTACTGTTCATTTAAATTATGCCTAGGTAAAACCCTGTCGTTCTCTAGATTTATTTCCTCAAACTGCATATTACGAAGTGACGTAAATGTTTTTGGAGATCTCCTAGAAAATAATTGTTCAACGTCAATCCAAAATTTTATAGATAGTTTACATCCTTGAAAAAAAGAACGAGTTTAAAGTGGGATAGAGATTATTGTTAACTATACGTTGTGTGAAGTAGTACATTGTGCCCCCGAAGGCTTAGTTGTGCAAAAAAGATAATTTTAAGGGCAGATAGTGACAAAACAGTAACCGTAATGAGATTACAAAAGGAGGAGTTAGGGCAGTGATTCCTAACCAGGGTTCCGCGAGAATCTCCAACCTTTGTTTTTATTAATCTGACAATATTTTTTGGACAGTGTGGAGATATATAAATATAGCTCATGTACCCGAGGAAGATGAAGAGAATAGTGCCGATGGTAATATTAAAAGTGAGGTTGGTAAGAATAGTGATAACCCAAGTTCAAGTACCGGAGGACAGTAATTAGTAATAGTAAATAGAAATAGGCAATAAATAATCCTGAAATATTTTATTCAAAAGTATAAATTTATTATTATTAATAATATTATTATTATTATTATTATTATTATTATTATTATTATTACTCGTATTTAACAACCCTAATCATCTATATGTCTATTTTATAATTTACCCTTGTCGTACCTAATGTGCGTTTCCCCGAGATTTTATGAAATATTTTAAGAGTTCTTCTAAAGAAAAAAGGTTGGGAATCACTGGGTTAGGGTCGCTTTCCCACGCAGGAGGCCAAAATATTATTAATATTGGATGCCTTATCAAGCTATTTAGCGTTCAACTTGGTTTATTTTAGGGGAGACTTCAATTCAATCTATAATATATACGGATAATATAGATATATTGAGGTGAGTGCTCATAGAAATAAGAATATATAATAAGAGGGCAGGGAGAGGGGTGTTGGGTGAGGGGGGTATTTTGTTTTTTTAGAGAACAAAAACAATTATAATGTATTACTTCATCAACAAAGTGGGGGTAGTTAGAGATCTTTACTTTAGTTTACTATTGGTTAGAGAGTAAACAAGAGAGTGTTAAATTATTTTCCAAATTAAAACAAAATCGTAGTGAAAGATAACTCCAAATAGTTTCTGAAAGCATCCAATTTCCAAAAGTATGTCGGTGGAAGCACACTTCAAATATATTCTAGAGCAGGGGAGCACACAGAAATTATTCTAAAGGAGGATCCAAAGTATAGAAGTTACAAGTCAATAATCAATTAAATCCATTATTACTAAACAAAATACTTAATAACGCTATACAGACTAGACAGCGTTAAATCCAGTTGGGCATGTCTCACACTCAGGCATGGATTCAAGTGGGTGGGACTAAGGAGCTATAATCCCCCCTTTTTGAGATATTTTTCAAAAATTAAATTGACGGATTGAAGGGTGCTGTGCTCCTCTGCAGACATACGTCCAATGTGTTCGAACAACACATGTTTCACCCCGTTTACTCCGAACCCTGGCTTTCCCGCACACTACCCTCCTATCTCACCACTCCTTTGTGTAGTAGAGAACGTGTTATTTACTATTGACTTATTTTCATATTTTAACTAAAATACAGTCACTTGAGTTAGGCATCTTTATTTTTAACAGTTCATTTTTATATTAATTTAAAAATTATACTCACAAACTAAATGTAAATTCTACAGTGAATATACTTAGAAATTAAAGCTGGCAATCAAATCGAAGGTAACATATATTTATAACCCATATAAGTTTAATCAGAAACAATTAGGTACAAAATATAATTAAAGGGCACCATTTTGAACCTTAGAATTAAAAATTTTTCTCCAGGGGTGAAAAGCCCCTAGGGCACGGACCACCATTTTATTGGTTCCTAAAGGTGACCTGGTTGGTCTAGGGGTAAGGTGTCAGACTTCTGTGCTGAGGGTCCGGGGTTCAATCCCCAGTCCCGGCACAGATTTATCTGATTGCCAAACTCTTCCTTCACCTCTGACAAGATGTGTATTAATCACAACTTGTGAATGTGAGGAATGCCAGGCCTCCACCGTGGTTCGGATCCCACGTTAAACTGTAGGTCCTCCATTTCATCTCACAATCACCCTACCATTACACATTAGCTAAGTGCGTATAACCCTAATGGGTAGTAAGACGCGGTGTTTATGATCTATTGGTTCCTAAAGGTATTTCTTTTGTGGTGTAGGCACTCCCCCCCTCCCCCCTCATGACATAATCATGGATGCACCACTGCTCACACTGTATCAAGACATTGGGTTATTTTCAACCACTGCTTTAAGGTGAATTAACATTGCTAAATCGTCCCTTTGTATTTAATATTTTATTTATCCTTCATGTTCTCCATGGGGGGCTGGGACCCACTGGACCCCCTTTGTGTGTACGCCCCTGTTCTAGAGGAATATTATTTTTAAAATTTTCTGGGAAAGGGTCACTCCAAATATATTCCAGATACAAATCATTTTAAAAAAATCCATCTGACAACTCCAAATTTATTCTAAAAGCATCCTATTTTCAAAAATGTCCAGGTGAAGATCATTTCAAATAGCATTTAAAGATTTACATTTTTTTTAAAATTAGAGAAGACCACTTTAAATAGTTTCTAGAGACATCTATTTTTATTTTTCAATTAAAGGCGAGGACCACTCCAGATGGCTTCTAGAAGCATTTGAGTTAAAAAAAAAATTGTAGAAGACTTCTCCAAATAGCATTAAAATAATCTGATTTTCTAAATTTGGGGAGGAGGACATCTCCAAATAACTTTTAGGGACATCCAAGTTTCCAACATTTATTGCGAAAAGGGGCAGAGTAAGGGAGAGGTGAAGGGGGAAGGCAACTTCTCAAAAAACTTATTTTTCGTTTGCCACCGCCGCCTCCCCCTTCCACCCTTCTACACAAATAACGTTCCGCCACCAGTGGTAGCAACCAATCCGTGCAACTGGTACAAAATTATGGTGCACCCCTGAACATTTTTTTAAAAAATTTACCTACTACTGTCAACAGGAGAATTTACGGCCAAGAGGTTTACAAGGGCGAAAGTTGAGAAATAGAATTTTATAGCTAAATTTTCATAAATAAGTCTTAGACTTTAATTTTTTTTAATACAGTAGTGATGAATTTTTTATTTAACTAGATATATATTTGCTATTCATAAAATAGAGCCTAAAAAGACTTTTCTAAAATCTTACTGTGGACAGGGGTGGACTAAGGTGCAAAAGAAACAAGCGGACACTTGGGGCACCAGTGGCTGCCATGGGTGGAATTTCGTAGCTTGCAATAACTATAGCAAATACTATTTTGATTATAGTACTTATATTTATATAAATATATTATGTGACTGTATATACAAATACATCATTGGATGCAATTCTTGTATTGTAAATTCTACGTAACCCTTTAGGGAGAAGGTTATCTAATGTACCTAATACTATTTTTTGTTATGGTACGCAATTAATTATAACTAATGTCAAAACTTTATAGTTCGTTTCATAACTATTCATATAGCCATTTTCCAATGTAATGGATGGTATGGTATTGTTTACATCTTGATTAAATTATTGCAGACTTCAACAAAGACCCCAGGATTGATTTCATCATCGCCACGATGCTTGAAGGGTGGGGCGGGATGAGGGGTGGCAGAATTATTCTCCGCTTGTGACAATACATTTAGTCTGCCCCTGGCTATAGATATTTCCTTCACCATAATCACCATGGTTTATGATAGTAGGCTGATAGTATTGATATAAGAAACCCATTATTAGAAATATATTAGGCCTAAAAATTTAGGCACAGAAAAGTCAAAAACCCTAAGAACTCCTCCCCCTCCCCCCCCCCCCACACACACATAAGACCACAAACATAGATATTCTAAAATTAGTGGTTCCCATCTTTTCCATTTTCCACAGACCCCCTCGAGCCAATGATAATTCACCCGCGGCCCTCTAACCTCCCCAGCCATACATGGTGAGATAAAAACACTTACACATTTATGGTACTCTACGTAACCAATTATATATATAAATATTGTCGAACAGGAAAAAAGAGAATTTTGAGAAAATTGGGAATACCATATATTTTTTATAGATGTGAAAATTCAAATTAAAAGAAAATTTAAAAAATATAGGGCTTATATTGTTTCGCCGGGCCCCCACGGTGCCTTCGCAGACCCCTAGGGACCTGCGAACCCAGGTTGGGAACTTCCATCACATTCAATCTCCGAGTGTGGTACATTTAGTAGACTTATGTCAAATATAACGTGTGGAGATTATTACAAAATTTGGGACAAGCGGCCAGGATATTATGAATCATGAAAATGAATAAATACCTTTATGTATGCTAGTAGCTATGTAGCTATGTTCACACAAAACTATTTGCTCCCGAAAATTTATAATGGATAACCTATTAATTTAGTTTTCCTACCCCAGACAAGCTGACTAATCTCCAAATTTATTGGTTCCATAGCTTTGTCTTCAAGTTGGGTTGAATCCAACGTTGTGGACATTTCAATGGGAGTGGACTGAGAAAGGTTTACTCTGTCCCGACAATCAGCTTTGTCCTCTCTGCCTGAAGAGAGAAAAACACCTTGTCTGAAAAAAAAAATTATTTAATTTATTGTTATCGATTATTAGTTTTTTATGGCCTACTGTAGGTATATATCATGCCCAAAACACGTTTCAAATTTTGAGTTAACCGTTTCTTATAGAATTTTTGTGTTCACTATTATTATTATTATTATTATTATTATTATTATTATTATTAAAATAAATTTTTTTTTAAAAATATAATACTTTGTTCTATCAAATAAATGTTTTCACTGCTTTCTTTCTGTTTTTTTGCGGCGAGCACAATTCGAAATTTTTTTTTTTTCCCCTCTACGTTTGTCTTCTTTACGTGTCACGTAATCCATTTAAAAAATAAACAAGAATATGTATCACAAGCAACTAAATAAAAAATATATAATTGAAAGTATTTCAAACTTAATAGAAAACTAATTAATTACTGTGCCAAACATTGTTTGGGTCTTAATTATATTAAATGAGCAGACTATATTTTTTAACTCATCATGATTAAATATGACGGGATTTCTGGAAGTCTGCACGGAAACTTCTCGCCTACCGAGGGGGCCCCCCCTTAATATTGAAAAAGCAAATTCACAAATTACTCATAAATTAAATATTTTGCTCAAGTTTTTTATATTTAGAGTTTGATTTTGGAACTTTTTCGTTGAGACAACCAATCAGGCACTAAACTTGTAATAATTGCTTTAGAGTTTTAAACCTTCACGTATCAGAACTGAATTAATATCTATTAAAATTAAATGTTATCTTGCGTGAAGTAAAAATTTTGTTTTAATTTTATAGTTATACATATTTTAAGAAATTAAATTGTCCATTATCACTTGTTTCTAATTAGTATACGTACAGTAACTATATACTTTTCCCTCTTATTTATCTTTATGTAATTTTTTTTTACAGTCCAAAGGGAAAGACCAAATAAATAAATAAATGTTTTATCCAAGCAACAGAATTCAAATTAGGTTCTTTACTTCACAGGACTAGCTTTATGAAACTTCCGGACGGGATTCTAACCGCGTCCTCCTGAATATAGGAGCAACACGGTAAATGAAACTAACACGCAACCGGTTGAAAGTGAACTAGACCCTGTTTTTATACTAATCAATCAGTATGTATTACTTTGATCCATTAATAAAACGCTTCTTCCCCTTTTTCCATCCTAATTTTTTGCGGCGGGCAGATAGTCGAAAATCTAGTTTTTCCCCTTTACGGTAGTCCCTTTTGCTTGTGTTATTGTTCATATTAGTTTTAAATTTTTCGAAAATAACAATATTATTCTATTTTATTTATATATAATTATAATGGCTATCATAAAAGGCAAAGCCATACACAACTGTCGGAAACACTTGTGTTATTGTTCATATTTGTTTTAATTTATCGAAAAATAACAAAATTATTTACTTTTTTATATAAATTATAATAGCATCAAAAAAAGGCAAAGAAACCAACTGTTCGGAAACACAGGACCATTTTTTTTAAACACTTTCCATAAAAGCACAATAAATATTTTTTTTAATATTTTAATGAAACCTAAAACTTAAAAATGTTCGGCTGTTGAAGTAGTAACTGGTATCACACGGTTTTCAATGGGCATTCGATGTTATTGACAAAAATTAGTAAGCTTTCATTGGCGTATCGACTTTTATGGATTTCTGTATCAAGAATTCCCGCCATAGTTTCAATTCTCCTTGAAGTACCCTCTAGTGGATGAAAACACCAGATCTATGTGTTTTATTATGTATTTATGTATATATAAGTGTATATATGTGTGTATATATGTGTATATATGTGTATATATATACATATATATATGTATATATATATATATATATACACACACGGTTGAACTCCAGTCACCCGGATCGCCAAATATCCGGATCATTATCAGGAAATAAAATAAAAAAGGAAAATACTGTACTGTAAAATGATATTTTAAAATTACACTACTACCGTACACATGTACATTTAGTATCAACTTAGTTTTTACATAAATACAGTACTGTAGGCCTACTGTATGATTCAAGTTCATTGTATTCTTGTTTACAGTAGAAATAAGTTTAAATTTACTGTATTTTTTAACTACAGTAGAGTAGATTTTGCGTTTTCTTTCGAAACATTGTTTTAATCTTTAATTATATTTATTATATATATATATATATATATATATATATATATATATATATAAATACCCTTCATACATCGAGATTCTCAATAAAACCGAAGTTTTAGTGAATCCCCTTAACATTTACATAGATAAACTGTTTATATAGGCCTGTATCAAAATACAATTTTATATATAGAATTTATTCCAAGACAAATCGGGAATTTCCCCCCTGAAATGACATTGTTATAAGAAAACCAAGTGAGAAAAAATAGAAACTTTTTTACACAAAATATGTAAAAACATAAGAATTCTAGATAAATTTGAAGTTTTTTCGAAGTAAAATATGTTTAACACTTTTTTTCTGGATAAGTCTTGATTATATATAATCATAACTTGTACATAGTGTGATACATGTTTACTTATTTATAAGAAAAGGTTAGTTGATTAGAAAGTGTTTTTCTAAATACAATATACTACACAATACAAACGTATGAACAAATGGTACTACACAATCATACTTATCTCTCTCATGGTCTATTATTGAAAAGTCAGTCATCAGTAAACAACACATAAATGACTTTTTAATTTTAAAAAACTAAGTACACTGTGATATTTGCAATTTGAAACACTCCTAAAATATCTACTTAGAACCAAATAGTTTAACTTTTTTTTTAATATTTTCAATTTTTGAAAAATTTTGTCAACAGTAAACTATTTTTTTTAAATATAGGACTATGTTAAGTTTATGATATAATATTTTTTGAAAAAAAGTAAGTCGTTAAATGCATTTTAGAGGTAACCATCAAGTTGACCAAATAATTTTTTCAAACATTATATACAAAAATAAATTATATTTATAACCTTCTTTCCTTTTACTTCACGAACGGTGTTATTTCACTTTAGGTCATTTCTTCTGACACGTGTAACCACTTGTGTTGGTTCTCTGATTGGCATATTTCGTGTAAAGCGTGGATCTATCAGTTCCGGTAGAAGGCAATCCATATAGAAACTGTTTAATTTGTCTACCATTTTGACACTCCAGAAACTATCTTGTTTTTCTATCTTCTGCACTAACATACCTAATGGTGTCCATAGTGTAAAAAAACAATGATGTATTTTTGTTATGTGTAGCTGACCTTGCACTTGGTACATATAAGGATGAACCTCCTTCAGGTACAATTTTCCATCTTTTATGGTACAAAATCTAACTTTCTTCTCTTTAACTGCGTCTTCAGGTGTGAGGTTAGCTGCTCCTGCTGGACATTTCACTTCAACAATACCATCTTCATCCACCAGGCCATCAGGTGTAGCTGCAAGCCACGGAAGCTTTTCATCTACAAACAAACCCGAAGGCAAAATTACAGTGTTCAAAAGCTTCTCAAGCTGCGCTATTGCAATCGGCTCTTTTTCAATGCCATACTTGGTTGCTTTAGACCCTGAAAAATCATTATACAATAGAGAAATGATAGTTTTTGTACAAGAAGTTGATGGTCGCATTCTACAAATTTTTCCAAAATTAGATACAGTCAGGCGTTTGGATCGTTCACTGTACCATATTTGAGAATTTAACTGGGAGGTGGTTAGGTGTTGAAGATTATTTCTCTGTTCATCATTTAAATGTAAGTTAGCCAAGAGAGCATTTTTCTTTTCTTCAAATTGAACAGAATCAATGTCTTCAATCGTTTCGTTTTCCTGAACATTCCCATAGTTTTTGTCAGGGCCAGAAAATTCAAGTTTTCTGCGTTTATTAGACTGAGGATTAGATTTTCTTCTTAGACGCCTTTTCTCAGCCGATCTTTGTTTCTGTTCATCATGTTTCTTTAAGAACAAACCAGGGCTGTTGTTGGTAATGTGTTTATGTATCCATCTCTGCGCGTTTCCTTTTGTATTATGGGAAATTACAGTCATTTCACTTCTCATTTGGTAACTTCCTCGCAGGGAAAAGTTGACTCTCTTACCACCAACAAATTTGCATAAGATACTATTAAAGTTCTCTGCTATGTTGGTAGTGACGTTGTGAATTAGACTTTCAGCATGATGAACTACTAAATTTTTAGCAGCCATGATTTCATCCCACATGCCTAAAATTTCTAAGTCGGAAACTAGATTTTCTTCGCCCTCTTTTGAACCTTTACAAAAGTAGTTCCGCTCTAGGCATTTTGAATGGTCACCAAAAACATGATGGGGCCCATTATGAATGTCTTTACAAAGTTCTGCCACACGAAGATGATGCGGTAGATCTGTTTGTGAAGCTCTGTATTTTATGGCTGCTGTTATTGCTGAACGAAGACGCAAGAGTCTAGTTGAAAGAGCCTTGCGTGCAGTTGAGGGAACTGGTCCAGCATCATTTTTTGTTTTTGCTGCGATTTCCCGCAGTCTACGTAAATAATTTCTTAGAATGTGATTGGTACATTCTATTTTTGTAATACAAAAATTTGCCCCATATGGTTTTGCTTTCGCAAGTTGCCGCGTAACACTGCTGTCACCATCACCTTAAAACATTAGAGTTAGTTTCATTAGAGTGGTTTTATTAAATAATTATAATTTTATATTTCATATACAAGTTATATATATGTTCATTACTTATGTAATAAATTGAGAAGTAGAACTGCGCAAGCATTATTTCCCACAACTTTATAATAAAATCACCCTTCATTTAAATATTTTGTACTTGATATTTAAATTTAAAGGGATGTTAAGTTTGGTAAGATGAGGATAGGTTGGGATTGTCACAAAAATTGGGCTTTGAACAAGGTTCATTAAGGTATTTTTTGGTAAAAAATACATAACAAAATATTACACTTCGAATAAGTAATGTTTGAAATACACAAGGAGAAAATTAAATAATGTGGTTCAAATTAGCAAAGTTAGTGTAAAAAGTAAAAATGAGAACACCTTATATGAAAATAATAAGTACATACCTTTTGGAACTACTTACCTATAAGCTTATGATATTTCAAATTGTGTATAGAAACACTTTTTTTTAAAGCCTTCGACTATTATGTCAGCCTCCATTGCTGTGGAAGATTTATTCCAATTTTTGAAACACAAATGTTCATTAGGAACTTCATTCTTTGTTTGTGCGTGTGCACATATACAGCAGTAAGAGTTCCTTACACTTGCGAAAATTACTTTTTCCGTTCTTTTTACGATGATGCATGCCTAAAAAGGTTAATTTAATCATGTATACAAACAAATTTATTAAAACACATGTCAATTATGACACTCATATAAAAGTGTAAACATAACAATTTTTGTATAATACTTACCACACCGGACAAAGCGTTGTAATTTGTCTTAAAGGAACGCTTGCACCATGCACCGTCTGCTACTACAGTGATGAGAGGAATACCATCCGCATCTATTTCTCCTTCTGCAAGAGCAAGTTCAGCTTCTTCTTTAGCAGCGGCCTGCATTCTTTCCCAGGCAACATCATGGATCACAGAAGACAATTTCTTTTGGTACCTATTAAAACCTTCCTTTGACATGCATGGCATATCCATTGTTGAAGTAATATCTTTCATCTGTGTGTAGCTTTGTCCATTCGCTATCATGCTGCTGACCCACGCGGTATTTATTCCCATATACTTCTGTCGTTTATCAGGGTTCTCTGATTGTAGAGTGGTTTTAAACCCACACATATTGCACTGAAAAGTATAGCTACTCTCCATCCCTTGCCTTTGTTCTTTGAGCATTACCATGTTGGAAAAAGAGCAACCAAATATATCACTATGGCTACTTATGCGTTTAATTTCGTTAAACAAGTGAGCAACATCAAAAATTCTCCGGCCATAAACTTCTTGATCTGGGGATCTAAATTCAGTCACTATCTGCTCTGACCTTTTGCAGGTTTTTTCAGAAGGGGATAGAGGTAGGGGCATGACACCTTCTAAACAGTAAAAACTACTCTGATCAAATGTATCCATCACATTTTTTATTTCAGAGCTTGTTATGGCAGTACTAAGCTCAGACAATTTTGAGCAGCCAGGTGTATCTAGCTCAGACCATTTTGAGCAGCCAGGTGTATCTAGTTCAGACAATTTTGAGCAGCCAGGTGTATCTAGTTCAGACAATTTTGAGCAGCCAGGTGTATCTAGCTCGGACCATTTTGAGCAGCCAGGTGTATCTAGTTCAGACAATTTTGAGCAGCCAGGTGTATCTAGTTCAGACAATTTTGAGCAGCCAGGTGTATCTAGCTCGGACCATTTTGAGCAGCCAGGTGTACCTTCTTACTGTTCATTTAAATTATGCCTAGGTAAAACCCTGTCGTTCTCTAGATTTATTTCCTCAAACTGCATATTACGAAGTGACGTAAATGTTTTTGGAGATCTCCTAGAAAATAATTGTTCAACGTCAATCCAAAATTTTATAGATAGTTTACATCCTTGAAAAAAAGAACGAGTTTAAAGTGGGATAGAGATTATTGTTAACTATACGTTGTGTGAAGTAGTACATTGTGCCCCCGAAGGCTTAGTTGTGCAAAAAAGATAATTTTAAGGGCAGATAGTGACAAAACAGTAACCGTAATGAGATTACAAAAGGAGGAGTTAGGGCAGTGATTCCTAACCAGGGTTCCGCGAGAATCTCCAACCTTTGTTTTTATTAATCTGACAATATTTTTTGGACAGTGTGGAGATATATAAATATAGCTCATGTACCCGAGGAAGATGAAGAGAATAGTGCCGATGGTAATATTAAAAGTGAGGTTGGTAAGAATAGTGATAACCCAAGTTCAAGTACCGGAGGACAGTAATTAGTAATAGTAAATAGAAATAGGCAATAAATAATCCTGAAATATTTTATTCAAAAGTATAAATTTATTATTATTAATAATATTATTATTATTATTATTATTATTATTATTATTATTATTACTCGTATTTAACAACCCTAATCATCTATATGTCTATTTTATAATTTACCCTTGTCGTACCTAATGTGCGTTTCCCCGAGATTTTATGAAATATTTTAAGAGTTCTTCTAAAGAAAAAAGGTTGGGAATCACTGGGTTAGGGTCGCTTTCCCACGCAGGAGGCCAAAATATTATTAATATTGGATGCCTTATCAAGCTATTTAGCGTTCAACTTGGTTTATTTTAGGGGAGACTTCAATTCAATCTATAATATATACGGATAATATAGATATATTGAGGTGAGTGCTCATAGAAATAAGAATATATAATAAGAGGGCAGGGAGAGGGGTGTTGGGTGAGGGGGGTATTTTGTTTTTTTAGAGAACAAAAACAATTATAATGTATTACTTCATCAACAAAGTGGGGGTAGTTAGAGATCTTTACTTTAGTTTACTATTGGTTAGAGAGTAAACAAGAGAGTGTTAAATTATTTTCCAAATTAAAACAAAATCGTAGTGAAAGATAACTCCAAATAGTTTCTGAAAGCATCCAATTTCCAAAAGTATGTCGGTGGAAGCACACTTCAAATATATTCTAGAGCAGGGGAGCACACAGAAATTATTCTAAAGGAGGATCCAAAGTATAGAAGTTACAAGTCAATAATCAATTAAATCCATTATTACTAAACAAAATACTTAATAACGCTATACAGACTAGACAGCGTTAAATCCAGTTGGGCATGTCTCACACTCAGGCATGGATTCAAGTGGGTGGGACTAAGGAGCTATAATCCCCCCTTTTTGAGATATTTTTCAAAAATTAAATTGACGGATTGAAGGGTGCTGTGCTCCTCTGCAGACATACGTCCAATGTGTTCGAACAACACATGTTTCACCCCGTTTACTCCGAACCCTGGCTTTCCCGCACACTACCCTCCTATCTCACCACTCCTTTGTGTAGTAGAGAACGTGTTATTTACTATTGACTTATTTTCATATTTTAACTAAAATACAGTCACTTGAGTTAGGCATCTTTATTTTTAACAGTTCATTTTTATATTAATTTAAAAATTATACTCACAAACTAAATGTAAATTCTACAGTGAATATACTTAGAAATTAAAGCTGGCAATCAAATCGAAGGTAACATATATTTATAACCCATATAAGTTTAATCAGAAACAATTAGGTACAAAATATAATTAAAGGGCACCATTTTGAACCTTAGAATTAAAAATTTTTCTCCAGGGGTGAAAAGCCCCTAGGGCACGGACCACCATTTTATTGGTTCCTAAAGGTGACCTGGTGGTCTAGGGGTAAGGTGTCAGACTTCTGTGCTGAGGGTCCGGGGTTCAATCCCCAGTCCCGGCACAGATTTATCTGATTGCCAAACTCTTCCTTCACCTCTGACAAGATGTGTATTAATCACAACTTGTGAATGTGAGGAATGCCAGGCCTCCACCGTGGTTCGGATCCCACGTTAAACTGTAGGTCCTCCATTTCATCTCACAATCACCCTACCATTACACATTAGCTAAGTGCGTATAACCCTAATGGGTAGTAAGACGCGGTGTTTATGATCTATTGGTTCCTAAAGGTATTTCTTTTGTGGTGTAGGCACTCCCCCCCTCCCCCCTCATGACATAATCATGGATGCACCACTGCTCACACTGTATCAAGACATTGGGTTATTTTCAACCACTGCTTTAAGGTGAATTAACATTGCTAAATCGTCCCTTTGTATTTAATATTTTATTTATCCTTCATGTTCTCCATGGGGGGCTGGGACCCACTGGACCCCCTTTGTGTGTACGCCCCTGTTCTAGAGGAATATTATTTTTAAAATTTTCTGGGAAAGGGTCACTCCAAATATATTCCAGATACAAATCATTTTAAAAAATCCATCTGACAACTCCAAATTTATTCTAAAAGCATCCTATTTTCAAAAATGTCCAGGTGAAGATCATTTCAAATAGCATTTAAAGATTTACATTTTTTTTAAAATTAGAGAAGACCACTTTAAATAGTTTCTAGAGACATCTATTTTTATTTTTCAATTAAAGGCGAGGACCACTCCAGATGGCTTCTAGAAGCATTTGAGTTAAAAAAAAAATTGTAGAAGACTTCTCCAAATAGCATTAAAATAATCTGATTTTCTAAATTTGGGGAGGAGGACATCTCCAAATAACTTTTAGGGACATCCAAGTTTCCAACATTTATTGCGAAAAGGGGCAGAGTAAGGGAGAGGTGAAGGGGGGAAGGCAACTTCTCAAAAAACTTATTTTTCGTTTGCCACCGCCGCCTCCCCCTTCCACCCTTCTACACAAATAACGTTCCGCCACCAGTGGTAGCAACCAATCCGTGCAACTGGTACAAAATTATGGTGCACCCCTGAACATTTTTTTAAAAAATTTACCTACTACTGTCAACAGGAGAATTTACGGCCAAGAGGTTTACAAGGGCGAAAGTTGAGAAATAGAATTTTATAGCTAAATTTTCATAAATAAGTCTTAGACTTTAATTTTTTTTAATACAGTAGTGATGAATTTTTATTTAACTAGATATATATTTGCTATTCATAAAATAGAGCCTAAAAAGACTTTTCTAAAATCTTACTGTGGACAGGGGTGGACTAAGGTGCAAAAGAAACAAGCGGACACTTGGGGCACCAGTGGCTGCCATGGGTGGAATTTCGTAGCTTGCAATAACTATAGCAAATACTATTTTGATTATAGTACTTATATTTATATAAAATATATTATGTGACTGTATATACAAATACATCATTGGATGCAATTCTTGTATTGTAAATTCTACGTAACCCTTTAGGGAGAAGGTTATCTAATGTACCTAATACTATTTCTTTGTTATGGTACGCAATTAATTATAACTAATGTCAAAACTTTATAGTTCGTTTCATAACTATTCATATAGCCATTTTCCAATGTAATGGATGGTATGGTATTGTTTACATCTTGATTAAATTATTGCAGACTTCAACAAAGACCCCAGGATTGATTTCATCATCGCCACGATGCTTGAAGGGTGGGGCGGGATGAGGGGTGGCAGAATTATTCTCCGCTTGTGACAATACATTTAGTCTGCCCCTGGCTATAGATATTTCCTTCACCATAATCACCATGGTTTATGATAGTAGGCTGATAGTATTGATATAAGAAACCCATTATTAGAAATATATTAGGCCTAACAATTAGCACAGAAAAGTCAACAACCCTAAGAACTCCTCCCCCTCCCCCCCCCCCTCACACACACTAAGACCACACAAACATAGATATTCTATATTAGTGGTTCCCATCCTTTTCCAGTTCACAGACCCCCTCGAGCCAATGATAATTCATCGCGGCCCTCTAACCTCCCCAGCCATACATGGTGAGATAAAAACACTTACACATTTATGGTACTCTACGTAACCAATTATATATATAAATATTGTCGAACAGGAAAAAAGAGATTTTTGAGAAAATTGGGAATACCATATATTTTTATATGATGTGAAAATTCAAATAAAAGAAAATTTAAAAATACTAGGGCTTATATTTGTTTCGCGGGCCCCCACAGGTGCCTTCGCAGATCCCTAGGGACCTGCGAACCCAGGTTGGGAACTTCCATCACATTCAATCTCCGAGTGTGGTACATTTAGTAGACTTATGTCAAATATAACGTGTGGAGATTATTACTAAATTGGACAAGCGGCCAGGATATTATGAATCATGAAAATGAAATAAATACCGTATGTATGCTAGTAGCTATGTAGCTATGTTCACACAAAACTATTTGCTCCCGAAAATTTATAATGGATAACCTATTAATTTAGTTTTCCTACCCCAGACAAAGCTGACTAATCTCCAAATTTATTGGTTCCATAGCTTTGTCTTCAAGTTGGGTTGAATCCAACGTTGTGGACATTTCAATGGGAGTGGACTGAGAAAGGTTTACTCTGTCCCGACAATCAGCTTTGTCCTCTCTGCCTGAAGAGAGAAAAACACCTTGTCTGAAAAAAAAAAATTATTTAATTTATTGTTATCGATTATTAGTTTTTTATGGCCTACTGTAGGTATATCATGACAAAACACGTTCTAATTTGAGTTAACCGTTTCTTATAGAATATTTGTGTTCACTATTATTATTATTATTATTATTATTATTATTATTATTATTAAAATAAATTTTTTATATATATATACTTTGTTCTATCAAATAAATGTTTCCACTGCTTTCTTTCTGTTTTTTTGCGGCGAGCACAAATTCGTAATTTTGTTTTTTCCCCTCTACGTTTGTCTTCTTTACGTGTCACGTAATCCATTTAAAAAATAAACAAGAATATGTATCACAAGCAACTAAATAAAAAATATATAATTGAAAGTATTTCAAACTTAATAGAAAACTAATTAATTACTGTGCCAAACATTGTTTGGGTCTTAATTATATTAAATGAGCAGACTATATTTTTTAACTCATCACTGATTAAATATGACGGGATTTCTGGAAGTCTGCACGGAAACTTCTCGCCTACCGAGGCGGCCCCCTTAATATTGAAAAAGCAAATTCACAATTACTCATAAATTAAATATATTGCTCAAGTTTTTTTATATTGTAGAGCTGATTTTGGAACTTTTTCAGTTGAGACAACCAATCAGGCACTAAACATTGTAATAATTGCTTTAGAGTTAACCTTCACGTATCAGAACTGAATTAATATCTATTAAAATTAAATGTTATCTTGCGTGAAGTAAAAATTTTGTTTTAATATATAGTTATACATATTTTAAGAAATTAAATTGTCCATTATCACTTTGTTACTAATTAGTATACGTACAGTAAATATATACTTTTCCCTCTTATTTATCTTTATGTAATGTTTTTTTTACAGTCCAAGGAATGACCAAATAAATAAATAAATGTTTTATCCAAGCAACAGAATTCAAATTATGGTTCTTTACTTCACAGGACTAGCTTTATGAAACTTCCGGACGGGATTCTAACCGCGTCCTCCTGAATATAGGAGCAACACGGTAAAATGAAACTAACACGCAACCGTTGAACAGTGAACTAGACCCTGTTTTTATACTAATCAATCAGTATGTACTTACTTTGATCCATTAATAAAACGCTTCTTCCCCTTTTTCCATCCTAATTTTTTGCGGCGGGCAGATAGTCGAAGTCTAGTTTTTTCCCCTTTACGGTAGTCCCTTTTGCTTGTGTTATTGTTCATATTAGTTTTAATTTATCGAAAATAACAATATTATTCTATTTTATTTATATATAATTATAATGGCTATCATAAGAAGGCAAAGCATACACAACTGTTCGGAAACACTTGTGTTATTGTTCATAGTAGTTTTAATTTATCGAAAATAACAATATTATTCTACTTTATTTATATATAATTATAATAGCTATCATAAAAAGGCAAAGCATACACAACTGTTCGGAAACACAGGACCAGTTTGTAAACACATTTCCAGTAAAAGCTACAATAAATATTATTTTTAATATTTTCTAATGAACACCTAAAACTTAAAAATGTGCCGGCTCACTGTGCGTTGTCTCAACTCTCTACAAGGCGAAGGCAGACATCCAACTAAAAGATCGCATGCGCAAGGAGTCAACTGCCTTTCCTTCTTTCTCCGGCTATTCTTTACTTCCAAAGCGTAGATGGAGGATATGGCTGCGCCACTTGATGGCTGAAAAGCATTAGCTTTGACGCATCAAAACAGCAAAAGGAATTAGCAATTATCTTCACATTTTCTGTTGTGACCCTATCAAAAAATGACTTTATTTGTTTTTGAAAGGTTGTGTCTAGGATTATTTATAAGCTACCCTCGTCTCAGAACTGTGACAATATACTTAAGGCCATTTAAAGGTCATTGAAAATGAGCAAGTTTCGAGTTTTCATTAATTTTTTATATACATAGATTATCAAAATGTAAGGTTTATAATAATAAATAAGCATGTTCCCCACCTTTATCTTCCTTTTGGCTTAAGTCAAGTTTGTAAAAAATTAAACACTACCTAACCATCGCGTATTTCCTGAACGTCTGCAACGTATTCCAACTCTCTGGTAGGCGGCCCCCTTAAGGTTCCCGTAACCTAGCTGTTCGTCAAGACTCAACTTTGTTTAAACCTGAGTATCTCACAGTGATATTTTATGTTGCTGTCCAATTAAGGGGGGCGGGGTCTTCCACTAGTTATATATATAGTATTTAACGTGCACTTTTTGAACCGACCGATTATATTTGGGTGACCTGGTGGTCTAGGGGTAAGTTGTCAGACTTCTGTGTTGAGGGTCCGGGGTTCAATCTTAGGTCCCGGCACAGATTTATCTGATTGCCAAACCCTTCCTTCACCTCTGACAAGACGTGTATTAATCACAACTTGTGAATGTGTGGAGTGCCAGGCCTCCACCGTGGTTCGGATTCCACGTTAAACTGTAGGTCCTCCATCTCATCTCACAATCACCCTACCATTACACATTAGCGTAAGTGCGTATAAACCGAACGGGTAGTAAGACGCGGTGCTAATAATAATAATAATAATGATTATATTAGCACACGTGAATTTCTATGAGCGAGAGCGAAAAGGATTTCCAATTTTCCCGAGAAAGTTATTTTAACATACTTTCCCAGGTTCTTTTGTATGATATTTCCCCTCCAACGGAAGTTGTGCTACGTATTTTGATCGCTCAAGTAAATTCCATCGACCCCAGCTTGGTTTGAACACACGGACATTGGAGCACTAGATTTGTTAACAAATTGTATAATGGATTTATTTGAACATAGAGAGAGTGAGTTTGTAATTACAACGTTTGTGGAATGTTTCTGAATACAAATGAAACTGTAATGTATATTTTGTAACAATCTCTAAAGTACGAGGTCATTTAATGTTAACTGATATATACTAGATAAAATGTTGCTATGTTTGTTGAAAATCTGGATTCTAGGAATTCTTTCGTTCTAAGTATATGTGTATTTTTTTTAATGAGACCTAGTTTTATTGTGCTTTTTTCACAAAGGGGCATAACTCAGGCACATCCTATTTATACAACGGGTAGTTACAATTATTATTATTATTATTAGCACCGCGTCTTACTACCCGTTCGGGCTATACGCACTTACGCTAATGTGTAATGATAGGGTGATTGTGAAATGAAATGGAGGACCTACAGTTTAACGTGGGATCCAAACCACGGTGGAGGCCTGGTATTCCACACATTCACAAGTTGTGATTAATACACGTCCTGTCAGAGGTGAAGGAAGGGTTTAGCAATCAGATAAATCTGTGCCGGGACCAAGGATTGAACCCCAGACCCTCAGCACAGAGGTCTGACACCTTATCCCTAGACCACCAGGTAACCCTACTATAAGGTAGTTAAAAATAGATATCTTGAATTAGTGGCTTAATACATCGATCTATCCTAAACAACTGAACGATTGTTATGCTGCTTATCAACTCCACTATCACGCACAGGTTCTGTTAGGTTAGGTTGGTACTCTGAACGGCGCCTCCGTCGATCTGGCGCCCCGGGCGGTCACCCAACCTTTACTCCTCCCCTGGGGACACGAGGTTGGAGATATCCCGGTCAAAGAACACTTATACAATATAGTCATTATTCATTAGAGAGCGGACTCCTAGGCATAAAACATGTTTAAATTAGGCTGACAAATAGGCATTAAAAATATGGGATTTAGGCACCAGAATAGGCCCTTAAGGTTAAAAAAAGGCACACAATAAGCACTGTACAATTGCTTTCACTACCTACTATTGTATTATCCACAGCCAATTCTCAATGAGATGTCCTATAGCACCATGTCTCACTATTACGGGTTGTACTAATTACGATAATATGTTAGAGGTTAGGAAAGTGGAGTTTAGAAGAAGAGTACCTGCACTTGCGTGGAAGAGGAGTAAAAAATTATTTTAGTAAAAAACACCTTAAGTACACGGGACCAATATTCAAATCTCGATCTCCCATGCATTGATAGTCAATTCTACTGCGAGAATGACGCTTTAGTCCATTCGATCACCGAACTGGGTCACATGCTGTTAATCCCTAGATACTTTTTTAGATTTTCAGTAGTTAAATAGGTTGTATTTTCAGATTGAATGTTTTTTATTATTTGAAAAGTCAAGTTCTACTTCATGTGATTTCAAGGGACAACCTTTCACATTTGCCATTTCCAAAGAAGTTGAACTTTTCTCCTGTAAGTGCATGCTGTTTCCTCCCAAGATGTCTGCCACTGCTACCATTGTCCTCCCAAGATGTCTGCCACTGCTAACATTGTCCTCCCAAGATGTCTGCCACTGCTAACATTGTCCTCCCAAGATGTCTGCCACTGCTAACATTGTCCTCCCAAGATGTCTGCCACTGCTACCATTGTCCTCTCAAGATGTCTGCCACTGCTACCATTGTCCTCCCAAGATGTCTGCCACTGCTAACATTGTCCTCCCAAGATGTCTGCCACTGCTAACATTGTCCTCTCAAGATGTCTGCCACTGCTACCATTGTCCTCCCAAGATGTCTGCCACTGCTACCATTGTCCTCTCAAGATGTCTGCCACTGCTACCATTGTCCTCCCAAGATGTCTGCCACTGCTACCATTGTCCTCTCAAGATGTCTGCCACTGCTACCATTGTCCTCCCAAGATGTCTGCCACTGCTACCATTGTCCTCTCAAGATGTCTGCCACAGCTACCATTGTACTCACAAGATGTCTGCCACTGCTACCATTGTCCTCTCAAGATGTCTGCCACTGCTCCCATTGTCCTCTCAAGATGTCTGCCACTGCTCCCATTGTCCTCTCAAGATGTCTGCCACTGCTCCCATTGTCCTCCCAAGATGTCTGCCACTGCTACCATTGTCCTCCCAAGATGTCTGCCACTGCTCCCATTGTCCTCACAAGATGTCTGCCACTGCTACCATTGTCCTCCCAAGATGTCTGCCACTGCTCCCATTGTCCTCACAAGATGTCTGCCACTGCTTCCATTGTCCTCCACCCAGTGACAGATTTAAAATCTTTGCGCTTCTAGGCACAATTATAATATGCCCCCCCCTCCCATTTTTTTCAAGGGTATGAGGTTGTTTTGGAGGAAAGAGATGTTGGGTTGGAGTGGGTGGCAGAGGTTAGTATTCGATAAAAGGTTTCTACGAAAGAAAATAAGACATGTACAGGCCATAAACGTAATTATTAAAAACTAAATATTTAAATAAAAATAATGCTATCCAAAATGTGCCGCAGCCCCTAGGCCCGTGCCTAATGGGTCTATAGTGTAACTCCACTTCTGCCTCGACCCAATTTACGATCATTGAAAGCTCTTTAACAAGTGTCCAAGCTCCAAACAAGTATGCCACAACTTACAATTTTCTAAGATACTGGACACTCTCTATGACCAGAAAATCCATACAGTATAAAAAAGAGAGAGGCCAAAGCTGAAATAGGCACGTTCAGGCACTTATTCATAAAATGGCAAAAATGAATATAATATGCACAATAAAATTAACATATTGTACTCGTAATAACATGAAATACATGTATATCTGAACTTCCTATGTTTTACGATCAAGGAAAAGAAAAGGCAAATAACCTATAGATCCGGTCACTACTCATCATATATTTTACCAAAAATCAAAAAAATATAGCTTTATCTAAGGTATATCCGATGGAGATACAACAAAAAGTAATAGGACCAAACTTGTGTATCTCGCCAAATCCGTAGCTGCTGGTGCAATCAGTTTTTTGATAGGTCTTACCGTTTAGCCACAAGAGACCTCCAAAGAAAGGTCCGCACCGACTTTTAAGTTGCTCCGCCGTTTTGATTTTTTTTTTTCAGGGATTGATTTTTTTTTTTTTTTTATTTTTTTACTTTTTGGAATTGTCCCTTCGGTTAAAGGCTAAAAGCTATAAGTTTGCCAAATTTCAAGTTTCTAACTCATCTGGACGTGGGTAAACATTAATTTTAATGAGTGAGTCAGCCATGTGGATTTATAGTAGTATAATATCTTATCATATCTAATCATATCCTAATGGGATTAGATTCGCGACGTCAGCTGTTCCAGGCCAAGAGAGATTCCACCAACTTCCTCGTCATTCCTTGGAGATCACAATATAACCTTCAAAGTTCCCTCCTCCGTTGCGCCATCTGGCAACACTCCCTGTTGTGTAACAAAGTGCCCCTCTCTTTTCCTCCCGTTACCCCTTTCACCAGAAGGTAGAGAGAGAGTCTTTTACCACAAAACCTTTACTGCAGTGAACAACCAGCTCTAGTCCAGTGGAAAACTGCTGGAGGATGTTTTTACTTTCTCGTATCAATAGTGATTGTGAAATAAAAATCACTCTCGAGTTTATGACACATTTTTACGTTTAGTGAACACAAACCCAAAAAGTGGATTTTTGTCTATCTGTCTGTCCCTAGCCACGGATCCAAAACGGTTGAATGGATTTTGTTCAAACTTAATATTTAGATTTTATAGGAATATACCACAAAACATTTTTCCACCCTAGCCCTTCAATAAGTAAGGGTAGTTTACTGATGAGTAATTTTTCTAAATTCCAAAATTTTTTCGAAAATGACTCTAAAGATTTTGTTTTAAAATCATATCTATAATTTGTTTGACATGAAAAATAGTACTAAATATTTGGTTTATGGACAAAATTTCAATGAAGGGTAGTTTATTGATTACTGATTTTTCAAAAACTTGAAATGTTTTAAAAATGGCTTTAACGATTTGATTTGTACATCGGTGATGTGTTGATAGGACTCGCTGCATAACTTGCTTGGAGCTGCACTTAAAATACCTGGCTTTTAATAAATTTCAGTTGAGCTTTGCCAAATGGTTTTCGAGTTATATTAGCAAGTTCAAATTTTACTGTTTTCCACTGTGATATATTTTAAAATAATTACTAAATACAGTTTCTATTTAGCTACCACTGCTGCATTAATTGTAATACTGTCAGCTTGTGCAGTATTTATAAGATTTATTGTATTGCAATTATTTGTATTATGATTAAAACCCGTCTTAAAGAAGATGCAAAATAAAGGTATCCTTTCTAAAATTAAACTTTGATTACATTGCATTTGCTTTGGACAGGGCGCATTGGAGGTTTAAGTTTCACTAACATACGGAATGGACCTGTCTAAGACAGAACACCTAATAAAAAATAAAATTGTTGTATATCAATAAAAATAATGTATCTTCATTTATCCCGAATAAATTAATTTAAGGGAAGTTTACTTACAACAAATTATATACAATGTCTATGTTTTGGAAATTGACCTTGAAGATTGAATTCAAAAATGGAAATCTGTAAATAGTTTTTCATAATAATTAAGACTAAGGTTTTATTTTTACAAGTAACAAATAATCTTAGGATATTTTACAAATTATATATTTTTGAAAATTTGAAATTTAAAAAAATATATTTGAGCAATTTGGTTTAAAATTTATAAATAAAGAGTGATAATTAACAATATGATGTGTTTTTTTTATGAGTATGTATGAATATGTTTTTAGTAAACTACCCTTAAATAAGTTAAAGGGTAGTTTACTAAAAAAATATTCTTTTTAAATTTTCTTCGAAGCTATAATACACAATATGAGAAAGCTTGCGCGATTGTTTCGTACCATTTATTTTCTTTTAACACCACGTCTTACTACCCATTCGGGTTAAACGTATACGTACTGATTACACTAATGGGTTAAGATTGGGGAAGGTGGAATTCAGAGTAAGTGTACTTGAATTTGCGTGGAGGAAGAGTGGAAAACAATTAGGAGAAACCACCCTCAACGAGATTCGAACCTCGATCTCCTCGTCATCGGCGGTCTAGTTTACTGCAAGAGTGACGTATTAAACCATGCGGCCACTGAAGTGGGCTACTATAGGAATAAAATAACCAATACTTTAATCATTGAACCTAGTGTAGAGAGGTCCTTTTTTAACTAGACCATTTAACATTTCGTCTAAGTGTTTGTTTCATGATAACTGCCAAATTCGTTGACTAATTTTAAAGAAATTTGTCATGGACATTCTTTGAACTAGTCCGAACAATGTACCCGTCCTTTATTCACCGCGAAAGGTAGCAAACAAGAGCTCAATAAGTAAATACTACAATTTCAGTGAATTCGACAAGCAATAAAGTGGAGTTGGACGATTGTTTCCCTGGGAAATACTGGTATAATCTAATATTCCTCTAAAGTTAATGATATGCAATATTGTGAAGAGCTAGGCTGTCCTAAGGGTCCAGTGTAGTCATAAGGAGGTGTGGAGTGGACCTAAACAATAATTCTGGTCGGAACAACAGTATTTCATCCATCCCTTACTGTTTCCAGACTGTGGCCTGGGTCAGTGTTTTATTCAAGCCATATATTTCCCACTACCAGGCTGCTAGGCCTATCGTAGCTTCGTATACCCTATAATATAACTTAAGGCTAGGACAGACACAACATCCAGCCCCCAGCCGTTAATTCATCACTGTGAAAGGGTAAACCCACATTTCACCAGTAATAAATTTTTCAGCCATGCTGGGAATCGAACACGGGACCCTAAGCTCAGTAAAGAGACACGCTATAGATCGAACTAAGTTGTTGGATATCAATACACATAAAGTAATAAAAATATTATTATTATTATTATTATTATTATCATCACCGCGTCTTACTACCCGTTCGTGTATACTTACTTACGCTAATGTGTAATGGTAGGGTGATTGTGAGATGAAATGGAGGACCTACAGTTTAACGTGGGATCCGAACCACGGTGGAGGCCTGGCATTCCACACATTCACAAGTTATGATTAATACACGTCTTGTCAGAGGTGAAGGAAGGGTTTGGCAATCAGATAAATCTGTGCTGGGACCGAGGATTGAACCCCGGACCCCCAGCACAGGGGTCTTAACACCTTACCCCTAGACCACCAGGTCACCCTGATAATAACAATAATATAGTAAAATGATATCATAGTTCAACGCAAAAATAAGGCTTTTATTTAATAAATTGTTAACCCGCTACGGTGGCCGTATGGTCTAACGTGCTACTCTCGTGTTAGATTAGAATACTGGAGACGAGGAGATAGGGGTTCGATCGCGGTCGGGTGCACTGAGGGTGGTTTTTACAAAATGGTTTCCCACCATCCCTCCACGTAAAAGTGGGTGCACTTCAACACATTAGTGTAATTAGTACATAGGCGTATAACCCAAAATGGTAGTAAGACGCGGTGATGAAAAAAAACACAGCTAAACTGTTGTTTCTATGAAAATCTGACTATAGCTACTCACGTGTTTTTAAGGGTGAGATGATCACAGACACTGCCACTATGTAACTCACCTGAAACAAACAGAGCAGATACATTACAGTCAAATGGGGCAGCTATTTAAATCATCCTATTCTTTTTATTTGGGGTATTTAACGTTCATTTTCTGAACCGACTGATTTTATCAGCACACCACTTATAAAATAACTTAATGAAGTTGCCTATTTGGAGGTTTCGAAGCTATTTTACTAAGCGGGTTTCATCTTAACTTGACGTACCCAAGCAGTCTAAGCACTAGCACACTTAGACACCAATGTACGAAATAGAAAGAGAGGGAAGAAAACGAGCCGTTGAACATATGAGGTCTCTTGTTTATCCACTGATAACACTTCCCCTCTTCCTCTGACGAGTTTACACACTCACTATACTGTTTGCTCCTTTAAAACATTGACTTGCTTTTTAAATTTACCTTTTCCTTGTTTCCTATTCTAGATAAACGTTTGCCACCAAGGACTTTTTTAATCTACATCCTGGCAGGAAGACTCCTACAGGACAATTTAGTGAATAAGCCAAATATCCTGAGTTGTAGAGGATTTATAAAAAAAATATGTTTACAAAAAAAACTATTTCAAGGTAAAAATAATAATTATGTGACACTGTATGACTATTTTTAGAATTATTTAAGAGTTTATTGGTTTTTGTTTCAACGTTGTATCTCTAAAACTCGCTGAATAAAACGTAAATTCATTAACTAGATAAATCCTGTTTTGACCTGTGATGACGTCACTGGTAGGCAACTTCCTTAAATCTATAACAGACACAACATCCAACCCCACAAGCGGCCTCCACCTTATCCAGCAATGCTGGGAATCGAACCCGGGACCATTGGTTCAGTAGCAACTGAGTTAGTCTGAGTTATCATTATTAATATGTTTAAAACTTCGTACTGCTTATCTGCTACTTACGCTAATGGGTAAGGGATAAGTAAGGTTGAATTTAGAGGAAGTGTACCCGCATTTAGGTGGAGGTAGAGTGGAAAACCATTCAAGGAAAAAACGCCCATAGTACATTGAACCCCGATCTCTTTACGATAGGTCCAGTCTATTGCGAGATTGACGCTATAGACCATGTGACCACAGAAGCGGGGATAGGAACATAGAAGGTAAATATATTCCCACGTATAAAATGGTTGTCTTACTACCCATTCGGGCTGAATGCATATTTATATTAATCAGGTATGTTTGAGAACGGGTTGGTTTTAGATCAAATGTTTCCTAATTTGCGTGTTTGGAAATGGGATGCAATCTATCAAAAAAATTAAATGGTTTCTCTAGTTAAAATGCGCTCAATTACACTTATATCCGCCAAAAAAAAAGTAATTCAAATATTTAGAGGTGATTTTTTCTGTTTTCTTTAATCTGATCCTAATAACATGATTGAACAAAAAGTTTGTTTTACGAAAATAGTTCAAAATGGTACTTTTCAAGTTTACGGCTGGCAGGCGAATATTGCATTTTCTTGAAATTTATACTCCTCATCCTGGGCCTTTAAATGAGTTTAGCTTGCAAAAATCGTTATTGTGCAATAATATGTCTAGTAATAAATAGAAAAAGAATAGATTTTTAATATACTCAAGCGAGCGATTATAATATTTTAGTTTGTGCACTTTATCTATATCCTCATTCGGCCTATAGTCATATTTACACAAATGGCAAGATCATATTTAGAGGAAGTGCACGGGAATTTGCGTGGTGGGAGAGAGGAAATATAGTTAGGAAATTCTGCTTCATGGTTATCGATCTTTAAATGAGGTGACCTGGTGGTCTAGTTGTAAGATGTCAGACTTCTATGCTGGGGGTCCGGGGTTCAATCCTCGGTCCCGGCACAGACTTATCTGATTGCCAAACCCTTCCTTCACCTCTGACAAGACGTGTATTAATCACAACTTGTGAATATGTGGAATGCCAGGCCTCCACCGTGGTTCGGATCCCACGTTAAACTGTAGGTCCTCCATTTCATCTCACAATCACCCTATCATTACACATTAGCGTAAGTACGTATAACCCGAACGGGTAGTAAGACGCGGTGCTAATAATAAAGCTTTAGATGGGTTTGCAGCAATTTTCTGGTCTTTAAAGTATTTTGTTTAGCACCGCGTCTTACTAACTGTTCGGGCTATAAACTAACTAACGGCAAGTCATGTGATCTGCAACTGACACTTTTTTGATAAATTTTATATTTATATATTTTTTGATAAATTTTATATATATATAAAATTTATCAAAAAAGTGTCAGTTGCAGATCACAGTATTTCTTTTAGAAAATACAAACATATTTTTGCTACCAACAAAAAAAACATGTTATTTTATTATATATATATATTTATATATATATTATTATATATATATATATTTATATATATATATATTTATTTATTATATATATAATAACAATAATAAAATAACATGTTTTTATTGTTGGTAGCAAAAAATATGTTTGTATTTTCTAAAAGAGCGATATTAATATCACATACATTTTATAAATTGTTGTTTTATACTAGAAATATGATCTAACTTTAATGATCCATCAAACATATTTCAAAAATTAATATATCTTACAAACTCTTTATAAAATATTTACTTTAGATAACAAGGTCTAGGTTTTTATTAAAGAAAATAATAAATTAAGTAAGCTTAAACTAAACATGCAAAGCAGTTCAAAATTTAATCATACAGTATGCAAGACAAACTCCACACTTAAGCTATAGCAGCTTTGGTGACAGAAACATGCTCCATTCTTCAATATTTCTTACATAATTAGTGTACTTTTTTGTGACAAATATATTGCACAAACATTGAAAAAAGTGTGATGAATTATAACGCACATATTTTAATTAATTTTTTGGTAAAGAAATAAGACAGTGTATGTAATTTTGTATGCCATAAGTAGAAATAGCTGGCGCGCTTGACTTGTTACCTCCTCGGTAGTCATGTGAGCCTAGTAGCTTGAGGAAGTTTTTCCGTACTAAAAACGAAGCCCATGCGCCGCCGCCGTATAATCTGGCTGGCCCTCTCTCTCTCTTTCTCTTTCTTTCTTTTCTATTACAACAGTGCTGGAGAGGTGTATAACAACATATGACTAAGCCAACCACCATCCAGCTTCTATCTATCTATTTATTATTTTATTTTTATTCAACACACGTGGTGTGGTGGGGTGCATCACTTTCGTTTTGGAGTGAGCTTGCCGGACTACCAGGCTGCCAGAAGACTACAGGAGGTATCGTTCAAACTGCTATTGATTCCATCATGTTGTGATAATAATAATGGGCGGACGGAGAGCCCGACTAAGCTTACGTTAATTAGACCGTTCTTCTGCTCTAACAAACCTTAAAAAAACACGAGTCTTTGAATAATCAATAATCAATTACTTAATCAAAGCTCAGATGTAATTTTGTTTTGATCTTCCATCAGTAATTCAAATCTGGTTTTCTAATTTTCAGTTGCATCATTAGATTTAGCTTGACGTAGAGTATATTCACCCATCGATATAGATAATAGATATTCACCATCCGAGTTTACATGGATGAAAGCTCAAAATGTTACAAAAATAGTTTCTAATGTATTCCTACGCCAACAGCTGACATCTTTTTTTCTCTTTGGACAGCTGTAATGAAAAAATCCGGTAATGTATGAATGTGATACTTAACCAAAGTAATGTAGGTTAATATTATTTATATTTATTCGAAGTCGGGCACAATGGCTTATTTATCGTTTTATTTCACTTCAAAAATTACTATTCACAGCACTTTCACAAAAGTTCTAACAAATATAGCTTCAAAATGGTGACCGACAAACTTAAACCATGTGATTGATCATGACGCACAACAAGTTATTTACAATGGTGCAACCACGTAGTTGATAGCTTAATTTTATTCAGTTAAATATTTCGAAATACGTTAACATAATGTATATATATATATAAAATAATGTATTTTATATAATATATATATATATATATATATATATATATATATATATATATATATATATATATATATAAAGGACAAATATTTTTTTCTTTTTCAAGTAAATACGATGCTTTTATTTAAAAGTATTAATGTATGTACTATGTTACACACTATCAATAACATTCAAAACTAAGAATAAGTAATTTGAATTATGTTTAAAATATTGTTTCAGATTGGGTAAAAATAAATTATTAAAAGTAGTGAAATAATGTGAGAAAACTTAAGTTTTCGTTATTTTAAATGTGAAATATAACATGTAATTTAAAAAAAACTTAACATTTATAACAAAACAGTGATCTTTTACAAGTGTTGGTAACCCAAAACATAGACATATGATTTTTCAACTGTCATTCAGGTAAAAAGCCATGGTGAACATACTCTATTCACTATGGTGGAATAATGCACGGCAATCTCACTACCTTTCAGGGGAAACGGAGTGTATTTTAACGTGTTGTTTTTTCTTGTCAAATGGCGAACTACTGGAGGACATTTAGACTCGTGTATTTTTGGTCCTTTGGAGAGTGAACAATTATCCCAGCTCTAGTCTAACCGCAGAAAACATGTAAAGTTGAACAAGTAGCGTCAACCAAATCCAGTCAGGGTTTATTGAGAGAAACGATCTTCGGTGGTCGAACGGTCTAACGCGTCACTCTCGTAATAGACTGGACTTATGATGACGTCAGACATGGGGTCAGTATCCTGGTAGGGTGTACTGAGGGTAGTTTCCCCTAAATGGTTTCCCACCTTCCCACCCCACAAATTCGGCTACATGACATCACTCCATTAACGGTAGGAATTACTCTCTGAAAGGTCTTTTTTCCTACCAATATCCTACTATATAATAGATTTCTGGTAGGGAAAAAGACCTTTCAGAAAACAATTCCTACGCTGAACAGACTTTAAATTATCTCTTCTAAATAATCCATCTTTATCATCCCAAACTAATTAGTGTTTTTTAGCACCTGTTCAGGTTATAAGCTTATGTACTAATTACTCTAATGGTTTTATGGATGAGGAAGGTTAAATTTCAAGGAAGTGTACATGCATTTTCGTGTGGTGAGAGTCGAAAACCATTTTGTAAAAACCACCCTCATTACATCCGAACGAGATTCGAACCTCGATCTCCCCGACATCGGTAGTCCAGTCTACTGCGAGAGTAGCGCGTTAGACCACGCGGACACCGAAGAAGTTAATTAGCGTAATTAAAACGCGTCTTAGTCCGGATGTGTAGCAAGACACGTTTGGGGAGGGAGGGGGGGGAGGGAACAATTATTGTGAAAGGCACTAAAGAGATAAGTGTGGGGATGGAAGACATGACTTCTCTGTTTTAAAAGTAATCGGAAATGAGTTCATGACATAACCACTAACGGAAGAAGGATTACATATCCTTCATAGATGAACAAGATAGGGATGAACTACACATTTTTATTTTGTATGTAAGAATTTGTTATGGAATACAGTGTGTGTGTGTGTGTGTGTGTGTGTGTGTGTGAGAGAGAGAGAGAGAGAGAGAGAGAGAGAGAGAGAGAGAGAGTCGTCTTAATAACAGTAGGGCTGACTGCAAATCTACATTAATCAGGTATGGATGAGAACGTAATGGTTTTAGTGTCAAATTCTCCCAAATTTGCATGTAGGAAGATTGTGAGACCTATTATGTGGGGAGGGGGGGGGGGACATATAGGTGAACTTGAATAGATTCGAACCCCGATATTCACGCCAGTGTGAAATCAACTCTATCCGCCATGGTTTATTAGACCACTTAAGCAGCTTTATATGTTGTGTATTTAGTAATTAGTATGTATCAGTTTCTTGATTTATAAATGGATACACATTTTTCTGGGTATTTAATATTGAAAACATATTATTAAATTTAAGGTCCACAGTGGTGTTCCAGAGATATGTCTCAGGGTGATAGGGGGAGGGGTTGGAGGTTGGTCTTTTAGGTTAAGTGGTACATATACACAATTAAATTTAGCCTATATGTTAACCGGAAGTCTGAGTTATACCCGTGCGAAATTCCAGCTAAATCGGTATACTGGTTTTTCTGTTCTGGAGATTCATCCGATGGCTGTTGGGGTGTGGGGGTTCTAAGTCTAGCACCTGGGGTATCACCCCACACAAAGAGCAACTTCCTAGCCCCCCCCCCTCCAACCTTTGTGGTTCAGGAGATACGTCTGGAGTCGAAAGGGAGGTGCGGGGGTGTTTTAGGTTAAGCAGTATAAATAATTCTAACTATCCTATATGCTAACCGGAAGTCTGAGTTATACCCATGCGAAATAGCAATTTAATCAGCGTAATGGGTTTAGAGTGAAAGGTAAAGTATATTTGTAGCACATGACATAATGACGGAGTGATTACTCCATAGTAGAGTAGTAGATATGTAGAGGTAGGAGTGGGGACATTATTAAGGAAAGAATTACCTTCAGTACACCCGAACGGTATTTCAATCATGACCTTATCATCGTAAAACCACACTAAATGTTCGATACCTTAGCATGTCTGCTTAGAGAGTCCCGGATTCGATTAACGTCATAGCTGAACAATGTGAAATGTGGCTTTACCCTTTCACAGCGATGAATTAACGGTCGAGGACTGGATGTTATGTATGTTCTAGATTTAAGTCAGTAAGTCATGTTCTGATATAATATGTTGGTTCAGAGAGTGAACGTTAAATACCTCAAATAAAATAAATACAAAATGTGCTCTACGTTTAGATCGTGTGACCACTGGCGTGAATTATAACATACGCCCTAGTTGAGAATACTTTTAGGGCCCTTTTATACAAGTGTTTCGTGACGCGCGCTCTCTAAATAAACAGGAGATTCTGTCGCGCGTCATTTATGTCGTTGCGATCTGAAAAGTATATCGTCGTAACCTAAGAAAGATTATTATTATTATTATTATCACCGCGTCTTACTACCCGTTCATGTTATACGCACTTACGCTAATGTGTAATGGTAGGGTGATTGTGAGATGAAATGGAGGACCTACAGTTTAACGTGGGATCCGAACCACGGTGGAGGTCTGGAATTCCACACATCCACAAGTTGTGATTAATACACGTCTTGTCAGAGGTGAAGGAAGGGTTTGGCAATCAGATAAATCTGTGCCTGGACCGAGGATTGAACCCCGGACCCCCAGCACAGAAGTCTGACACCTTACCCCTAGACCGCCAGGTCACCCTCCTAAGAAAGAGATCACCGCGTCAAAAATGACGCACGACAATCCAAGATACATTATATTCAATGGGGAATTTTATACAGGTGTCAAATTTTGTGTCGTCGTGTTGGCGAGACTGGAGGGCAACCAACCTCTACGTCACGCCTGTTGGAACCTCAGTGTAGCTCAATACCAGTAGCAGTGTACTTCTGTAGCAGGTAGTGAATGTGTTTTATTATTTGTGGTTGGGTATTTATTGTCTACTTGCTTTATTCGTTCTTGAAATGGCAACAATATGAAGTAGATAACGCACGGATCCATCACGAGTGATGAGAAGTTTCTGAGTGACCTCGAATCATGAAAATAGAATTGAGGGTGATAGTCGGTGATCCATACCAACGACATTTTCAACGGTAGGCGTGGGTGGCTGTAGAGGACAGTGAGTCTCTGTAGAGTTGTCGGGGACTTCTCAATTGTGCTAGATCTTCTGCTGAAAGAGTTTAAAAAGTTCAATTTTAACATTGTCGTGTCGTGGAATGTCGCCATGGTAAGCAGAGTTAGTTTAAACTATACTCTGGTAGAATGCTCTAAGGCCATATACTGGACTGCCAATGAAGCGTGGATTAGGTGTCGAGACCAAGGGTGTTTTTTCTTGAATGCTTTTCCCAATCTCTCTCCACGAAAATGTGAGTACACTTCCTATAAATTCACCCTTCCTCATTAATAACACATTAGCGTAATTAGTAGGCCTACATAAGCGTATAGCCCAAAATTTGTGGTAAGGCGCAGTGCTAAAAAAAAGCTTTACCTGTGAAATGTTCTATCACTCAGTAGAACACTCATTGTCAGATATCAATGAACACACATTCCCATGTGAGGAATGTAGAGCAGAGAATACGTATACTTAGTCAAATGGGGCCCTAGAGGTTGAGAACATATTTTTACTTTCTAATATCAAGAGAAATTATTGTGATACGATACAAAAAACTATCTATAGATTATGATGAATATAGATCTACATTTTGTGTGAACACGATATAAAAAAGTTGATTTTACAATTCTGTCTGTCCCCATGTCTGTCTGTGTGTTTGTCCCTAGCCACAGAGCCGAAACCGTTAAACGGATTTTGTTCAAACTTTATATTTAGAATTTATAGGGCTATACCTCGGGGCATTTTTTTTATTTTGACCCTAGACTTCAAACTAAGGTTATTTTATTGATGAATGATTTTTTTAATTCAAAATTTTTTCAGAAAATGGCTCTAACGATTATGATTAAAATGTATACATGGGGATTATGTGGTAGGACAAATAACACCATTTACTTGTTTTTAGGGTAAAACTCATTTATGGGTAGTACAATGATGATTGATTTTTCAAAAACAGGAAATATTTTTAAAATGGCTTTAGCGATTTGGTTCCAAATAACTATCTAAAGAGTGTTTGACATACAAATAACCCTTTTAATTTGGTTTTGGGTAAAAATCACATCTTCTTAGCAGTCCAAGTTTCTGCCCTATAAAACGCGATGCTCCAAATGTAGCATTTCATATGATATAATATAGTCATAGGTATTAAAAATGTTATGGATTTTCATTTGAAGTGATTAATGAAATATTGCACGTACAATTAGTTTAGCCATCAAATTAAATAGAGTTGTATCGGTGGTCGCGTTGTTTAATGTGTGTGGTGTCCAATTACTGCCAGGGTGTACTTATAGTGGTTTCCCCTAGTTGGTTTATCACTTACTCACCCCCCTCATCGCAAATGAGAGTACATTTCCTATAATTAATAGCTTATCCCGCCCTAACCCATTCGTGTGATTGCATGCGTTAGTCTGAATGGGGTGTAAGATGTGTATTATATAAGTAATTAAAAAATTACTGTAAATAAGTGTTTCTTTATAATTTCGTTTCAAATTCTTTATTCAAGAATGCGCACAATCATTTTACTTGCACTTCTTTTTATCTTCATATGCTAGTTTGGTTACACATGTATGTACAAAGTATGTGTAGCTTTCAAATAATAATATGTCTATTTTGAAATTTTAGTTTTAAAATAGTCTATTCTTAATTTTTTCTTTACCTCATTTTACTTTAAATTTATAACTGTTTCCAGCCTGTGGCCTGGGTGAGTTTTTTTTATTAAAGTCATATATTTTTCCACTACCCAGCGTTTTAGGATAGGCAAAACATCCAGTCCCCGCCGTTAATTCATCACTGTGAAAGGGTAGACCCATATTTTCATCAATGATACATTTTCGGCCATACCGGGCATCGAACCCGGGACCCTTGGGCAGGCAGACATACTATCGACTGAACTAAGGTTTCGAACTTTTTTATTTTACTAGCAAAATAAAAGTTTACAATACCCCTGCAAGAAAATCGAAAACAATTTGCTATACACGGTTGTGTTACACGTAGCCTATCAGCACCTTTCATGATGGCTTCCAAGGCTAGATCGTGTTTATTTTTATTTCTATATTTATGTAACTAATCTAATTCTAAACTTTAACTCACCTACATGTATCAGTTTATTGGTGTTAGGTTAATTAGTTCATATATGGAAAGACGTATTAATTACGAGGAGTGAAACAGGTGAATCTGTAAAGAAGTCTGAACTAGGCTTGCAGAGCATGAAGGAGGTGGCTGGAATACCAACCTATTCCCCTGGGAATAATAACCTTATCTGGAAGGTGAGAAAGTTTTGTTTTTAGCACTGCGTCATTCTTACTACTCGCTTAACCGGCCACGTGCTATAGAGGTTAGAGCACCTGGCTGCTGACACAGAGGTCTCGTTTTCGATTCCCGGCTGGTACCGGGGGATTTCTCTCGTAAGAGGAATAATTCCCATGGTCACCAGTGTTTGGTAAGTTAGGTTTAAGTAGTTGTTCCACTGGTTTCACACCCTCATACTCACTTCACCATCACCTCATCTCATCAGGAATATGAAAGATCCTCCACAGAAAGGATGTACTATAGTACATTCGGACGTCCCCTGGACAACGGTACATTAGTACTGGATAATATTTCCACAACTGGGCCAGGAGGGACGTAGCCCCGATATGCCATTAAATTATTAACTAACCCGTTCGGGTTATACGAATATGTACTATTTAGCTAATGCGGTTGGTATTAGGAAGAATGAATTAAGATGAATAATTTAGAGGAAATGCACCTGCATTTTCGTGTTGAGAGAAGGGAATACCATTTAGGAAAATCCACCCTCAGTACTTGCAGCCGGAATTTGAACCCCAATCTCCCTGTAATCGACAGTACAGTCTATTGGGAAATGACGCCTTAGACCATTCGACTACCCGAAGCAGGTGTTGGGAAATATACTAGATCTATTTTCACGTATTTATACTTCAAGTGATGTGAATTGTAGCGGACACGTTTGATAGAATATTAAGTTTATAATTTAATATATATAAAATAAACTAGTGAAACAGTAAAATGTTATCAATTTTGGCATCTCTATGTACATCTGGACCGGCAGCATTCCGTTGGTATTACCCGCGTCTACTCCCCGTTCGGTTATGCTTATTAATTACCTAATGGATTAATTTTTGCCGTTCTTCCATTTAAAACCACTCCCATCCTATTGTTTCAGAAAGATGTAATAGGATCAAGACACGGCAATCTTGCTTGGCGGTGTGATTAGAGGGGACAGGGGGGAGGAAAAGGCACAAGTCTGGAAGAATCTGGGTTCTTTTCTAGCCCAGTATTCTAGAAATGGAGTATTCCAGACCCTTAGCTGTGACCTTATATAAACACGGTCAGCGATACGATAGACATAAGACTTGAGTCCAAGTTGTAGATAGTTAAGTGGGTGGACTGGCGTGTCCAGGAGTGGGCTAGCGTGCCTGGGAGTGAGCAACGTGACCTGCGAGTGGGTCAGCGAGTGTTAGGTTGAATTTAAATCAACAAAAGTTACTAAATTATACAAGTATTTCTTCTAAAATTAATTTGTTTTTTTACTACTGATTTAAATAAACAATTTCATGAAGAATCATGGTGGGCTCGAAACTATCCAATTTTTTTATTTAACAATGTTGAATTAGCCCAATCCTACTGTATATAAAAAAGAAAGAAAAGTATTATTACCGTGCGCTTTTTTTTTTTACTAGAATCGTTTTCCTCTCGTTCAAGGAATGGTTTATGACCACTCTTTATTTCTCTATTGGATATGTTTGTAAAAGAATGCAGAAAACCTCCCCTACTGTGACAACATCGAGAGACAATCAATGTGTCACTGTCCAACTCCCTAGTCCTGCCAGAATAAAACGTCCCAAAAAGCGAGCAGAGAATTCCCAAACAAGCAATAATAGTGTGTAGCTCAATGTCTAGCGGAGAAAATATCTTCAAGGAAGCGTGTGCGTGTTTAATAACGGGCTCCAAAGTAGACTTGGAGTTGTAGCCTGAATGATGGTCTAACTTATGGATGGGCAACCGGGGATTTCACGGCAATTCTCATTCGAGCGTGTAAGAAAATTACATCGTCATTGAAATTAGATCTTTTAGTGAGGCCAAAAATAGTCTTGATTGGTACTAATCTTTAACCAGTCAACCTTGGCGAAACTGATACCGTATTCATCGCTGTAGGCTTTGTATTAGTTAGAAAAGGGATGTTGACAACAGAAATAATATATAGGATATTTATTTATGACCAAATATTACTACCTGTTCAGTTATATGCACAGATGGTTACTCTAATGAGGTAAGGATGAGGAAGGAACATTTTAGAAGTAATATGCCCGCATTTGCGTGTAAGGAAAGTGGAAAACCATTTAGGAAAAACACCCCCTTCAGCACACCAGACAGGGATCGAACTGCGATCTCCCCCCATCAGCAGTTAGTCTATTGCGAGAGTGACGCCTTAGACCATGCAGCCACCGAAGTACGTTTGAGTCTACTTCAGACAACCTTTCTATATATTTATGCATAATATAGTACCGGTACTTATAAATAAAGTCTTGATTTTATTGTGTTTTAGCTGTAGAGGTATACAACCATTTAAATGCATAACTCAACCGTTGTTTTAACTACAATATTTTAAAAATAATAAAAGGAAGTGTTATTGTGTTGTTTGTTGGTGCGATGCCCAGCCAAATCTACGGCACGCAGAGATCTGAAATTTTTAACATAAGGTGGACGGAAGGGGGTCCAAATGCACCTCGAGCAGGATTTTTAAATTTTTAATTAGCTTTTTAATTAGGCTATTTTCAACAAATTTTTGGTGGGTTAAGGAAAACGCCTGCGGATTGCTAGCATATATATATATATTATTATTATTATTATTATTATTATTATTATTAGCACCGCGTCTTACTACCCATTCGGGCTATACCACTTACGCTAATGTGCAATGGTAGGGTGATTGTGGATGAAATGGAGGACCTACAGTTTAACGTGGATCCGAACCACGGTGGAGGCCTGGCATTCCAACATTCACAAGTTGTGATTAATACACGTCTTGTCAGAGGTGAAGGAAGGTTTGGTAATCAGATAAATCTGTGCCGGGACCGAGCATTGAACCCGGACCCTCAGCACAGAAGTCTGACACCTTACCCCTAGACCTCCAGTCATCAGTTATGAATAACAGTACTCTTGATTGCTGTAAGACCACGTATAAATTGAGTAGGGAGGCGCCCAGCACATATCCCTTTTACCTAGCACCGATTATAGAAATAATAATGTTTCACAAGAAAATGATTTGGAAAACTGGGTATTCCTTAGAAGATAAAATTCATGGATGTGAAGATTCCATTGAAAAGAAATTTCAAAATGAATTACTTAAAAACACCTAACCATTTTAATGTATAGTGGTTCTTTCTTGTAGTTCGAGTTTTCAATAGTTCAGAGGTCATTTTTTTTAGCACCGCGTCTTACTATCCGTTCGGGTTTTATGCCTAAGTACTAATTACGATATTGGTTTTAGGGAATATATTTATATTAAGTGTATCAGAATTTGCGTAGAGATAAAGTGGAAAACTATTTTGGAAAGACCACCCTCAGTACACCAGACCGAGATACGAACCTCGGATCTCCCCGGTCATCGGCAGTCCAGTCTACTGTGAGAGTGACGCCTTAGACCATATGGCCACCGAAGCGGGTTGGGTATTGTATCCGTCCAACTGCACTATTAAAATATATATTGTGTCCGGTTTGGGCAATCTTTTATTATCTGTTATTAGTAGAAGGGTGCGACCAGGGATATGTAGGCCCTATCACTATGCTGATTTATTTAGTTTTAACATAAATTATATTTGTATTCTTGATGATGACCTAAAGCAGGGATGGCCAAATATATGGCACACGTGCCACTGAGTGGCATGAGAACATGATTTGTGTGGCACAATGACAATAAAAAAAATAAACATTAAATAAAAACTTTTCCCAACGTATTATAATTTTTTGAAGTCAATAATATTTTGACAGCCATGTCACACTGAACTTTGTGAAGTCAAATGTTATTATCTTGGCTCGCACTTTAGTGCATCTTGTGCACTGTTGAAGACAAAGCTATGAACCGAACATAAATATCTTGGATAGTAAAATGCAACATGTATCGAGCTAATATGGAAAACATTCTGTAAGTTTTTGATTGTAATTATATACATATAAATCAAACAGTCAAAATTTGACAACACGAGAAATGAGAGAGTAAGAGGAATAGTAAGGACAGGATAGAGAAGGCACGAATTAAGTTGAGAAGAATGGAGAGGGAAAGGATGCCCAGGAGTATGTTGGATATGAAGGGAGGAGGAAAGAAGAACAAGGGACAGATGGCTGAAGGGAGTAAGGAGGAGAGTGGAGGAAAGAGGAAAGGACTGAGCCAAGGTGGAGGAAGAGAGGTGGTGGGAGGAAAGGAGGTGGTGGAGAGAGGAGAGGACTGAGCCAAGGTGGAGGAAGAGAGTTGGTGTGAGGAAAGGAGGTGGTGGAGAGAGGAGAGGACTGAGCCAAGTTGGAGGAAGAGAGGTGGTGGGAGGAAAGAAGGCGGTGTAGAGGCGTATGTTTCAAACAGACTCTGCCAGTGGCTGGAAGCTGTTCATGATGTTGATGACATAATTTTTTTCATGATTTTATTTTATGTTATTGAAATTAATATTGTCTAAGAACTCACTTTTGACCATTTAATGAACTATCCTTCTTTAAAATGTAAGCCTAGGCATTATCAAAATATTTACAAATAGATTTGAGTTATCCTATTCATTTCATTTCATCATGTTCAACAAGCTTTGATTTTTAAATTCTCATAGAAAAAAGTACGGTAAATAAGATATATGGATGGCATACTTGACTATTTCAAAATTCATCTATTCCTTTCAGTGGCACACTGGCTGGAATAGTTCCACCAGCCCCGCCCAATCACCTACCTGTATGTCTAAGGACTGCTATATTCTTGGAGACTTGTCGATAACCTCTCAGGTTGCTATATTTATGTCTAAGGACTACTATATCCCCGGAGACTTGTCGATAACCTCTAAGGTTGCTATATTTATGTCTAAGGACTGCTGTATCCCCGGAGACTTGTCGATAACCTCTAAGGTTGCTATATTTATGTCTAAGGACTGCTGTATCCTTGGAGACTTGTCGATAACCTCTAAGGTTGCTATATTTATGTCTAAGGACTGCTGTATCCTTGGAGACTTGTCGATAACCTCTAAGGTTGCTATATTTATGTCTAAGTACTTTATGTAATCAATACCATGCTTCTTCATGCAAACAGAAACCCTGCTAGACTGAGCACTCACCGGTTTGAGGCTCGAAGGATTGTAGACAACCACCCTCTTGAAGCTGTTTCCACCACGGAACTTATCCCTCGGATCATACACGGTCAGATAGTGCATGGTTCCGTTGTTGCTGTCTTTGTTCACTGTTATTTTGCTTTCAGATTCACTCACTTTTACTCTTCGTATAAGTACGCACTTTTACGCACATCGAGATACTTTTTTGATAAACTTTAAAATTGTTACATTCATTTAGTCACTAACACAATAAAGTTTAGAGTATCCATATGAAATTTACGTTAGTCAGTTAATATATGGACGTTATTATAAGTAGTTTTTGATCTATATATAATTTACGTTAATCAGTTAATATATGGACGTTATTATAAGTAGTTTTTGATCTATATATAATTTACGTTAATCAGTTAATATATGGACGTTATTATAAGTAGTTTTTGATCTATATATAATTTACGTTAATCAGTTAATATATGGACGTTACTATAAGTAGTTTTTGATCTATATATAATTGACGTTAATCAGTTAATATATGGACGTTACTATAATTAGTTTTTGATCTATATATAATTTACGTTAATCAGTTAATATATGGACGTTATTATAAGTAGTTTTTGATCTATATATAATTTACGTTAATCAGTTAATATATGGACGTTACTATAAGTAGTTTTTGATCTATATATAATTGACGTTAATCAGTTAATATATGGACGTTACTATAAGTAGTTTTTGATCTATATATAATTTACGTTAATCAGTTAATATATGGACGTTTTTATGAGTAATTTTTTTTATCTATATATAATTTATGTTAATCAGTCAATGTATGGATCCGACAACTTATCTAAGTTGGACACGTGTCTGCTTACTGAGCTAAAGGCCCCGGGTTAGATTCCCGGCGTGGCCGAAACATTTATCATCGTATAAATATAGGTTTACCCTTTCACAGTAATGAATTAACGGCCAGGAGACTGGATATTGTGCCTGTCATAGTCTTAAATTAGATTATAAGACATATGAGAGGCCTAGCCAGCCGGTAGTGGAGAATATATTGCTTGAATTAAAAAACTGACCATGCCACAGGCTGGAAACAATAATGAATGGAAAAGTAAAGATTGGTGAATATAAAATTATATATTATAGGCCATTATTTTTATATTTATTTTTATTACTGTGTCTTACTAACTGTTTAGGTTATACGCGTATGTACTAGTTACGCTAGTAAGCTGGGGATGAGAGAGGCTAAATTTAGAGGAAGTGTGCCCACATTTGCATGGAAGGAGAGTGGAGATCCATTTAGGAAAAAAACCATCAGTAAATCCTAAACTTCGTGTCATTGGTAATCTAATCTATTGCGAGAGTGACGCATTAGACTCCGTGGCCACCGACGCGGATATAGACTAATTAACATCATCATTCATAATATATTTTACTTTTTATCTGCACAAAACACCATTTTACACTCAGGAACTTATTTCTATTTTTAAATAAGACTTTGTGTGTTTTTCAACAAATACTGACTCACTCTTATTAGCTTTGATATTATATTTTTGTTTAACGCCATAGATAGAAATGAGTTAGTTTAAAAGATCGTGTTTAGGAAAGGTAATTTAGATAAAATGCTTCCGCATTATTGTAGAAAGGGGTTGTGAGAAATAATATGTAAACTTTTATTTACTTAGAGTATTTAACGTACACTTTCTGAACCGACTGATTATATCAGCACACGACTTATAAACTAACTTAAATCTAGAACAGACACAACATCCAGCCGTCCAGCCAAAAGCCGTTAATTTATCACTTAGAAACAGGAAATCCACATCGCACCATTGATAAATTTATAGGCCGTGCCCACAGACAAATAATATACCCAGACCCTCAACCTCCAGGTTAAAATGGTTGCGCTCCTTTTGTCAGCTTGAGTCCTTCACCACTAGGATCGCTGCGGTTAGTCCTATCATCACCCAGCAGTGACACTAGCGAAGCCCAGTGTTGAAGGACTCAAGCTGACAAAAGGAGCGCAGCAAAATCCCCGCAAGGTTGAGAATCTGTTATTTGTCTGTGGCCGTGCCGGAAATTGAGCCCAGGACGCTTAACTCAGAAGACAGCCACGCTACCGACCGAGATAAATTGTCGGACTGATAAGTATACAAAACAACCCTCAGTTTAATCGGGATGGATTCAAAATTAAAACTCCTCGTCACTGCGTCTGTCTCCTATAATCTGGTTTGCAGTTGTGAGATGGTGTCACATAAATGGTTTTCCAGTCTACCGCCAGTCGAATGAATGTATATTTATTATAAATTGTACCTTCCTCATCCCTACCTTATTAGTATAGGTACGTGGATATACCTAATGGGTAGTAAGACGCGGGGAACCCATTTACACACATTTACACATTTACACACACACATATATTAAGCTCGCAGTTTTATTATAAACTATCAATCCTGCACGGCGTTGCCCGTGACCCACTGTGGTATAAGAATTATGTATCCCCCCCTTCCCCACACGCGCTGCCCGTGACCCATTGTGGTTTAAGAATTATATAAGCCCCCCCTCCCCCCCATGGTGCCCGATTTCATTTTGAAACGTTATCTCCGAAAACGTATTTCTAAACCAGATTAAAAATATTTTCTTCAAAAATTTGTTAAAAATAGCCTAATTAAAAAGCTAATAAAAAATTTAAAAACCCAGCTTTGAGGTGCATTTGGACCCCCTTCCGTCCACCTTTGTTAAAAATTTCAGATCTCTGAGTACCGTAGATTTGGCTGGGCATCACACATAAACAAACAAATACACACAGACAAACGCTTCCTTTTTTTATTATTATAAATATTGTCAATTATTTTATTCTTGATCATTTAAAAAATTCAACAGATACATCAACAATTTGATTAGTAAGGTTTATTTTATCATTGTCATATTATTTAGAAAAATTAAACCAGAAGTTAATTTTTAAATAATATGTTTTAACCACTTTTTATAGCTTGCAATTATTTTTACTTAGAACCATTCTTTATTTTTTTACTTGTGTCCTCTAAAAATGGTACATGGAAATCTAGTGAAATGAATAATCCATGGAACCGAGATTGTCCTCCCGCATGCAAAGGTAAAAAAGAAAAAAAGAATTTCCCTTTATTTGTTACATTTTTTATCAACAAATGAGCAGAAATGGAATGGACTATTAATACCAGTAATATTGTTTATATTTAAAATATTTATAAATTGTTTTTTATCGTTTAGACATATTACACATGTAAATAAGCTTTTTTTTACAAATTATAATAAAATCAAAATTGTACAATTCTTTTACCCTGTAAGTTAGCAAGCTCACCTTGCATTATTCCACCATGGTACAGCTTATAAGATAGGCTCATAGTGTAATAGATTAAAGTAAGACTGCTACTTATATTGTAAAATAAGTTAAACTACGGACATTTCTGTTGAAATCCACATAACATATTTTTTTTCTAAAAGAAATGACTAAGATCTATAGGCCTACTTAAATACTCTATGGCATTAGGAATTCGAAAGTTCACTTCCCAAAATTACAAAAGTAATTTCTATACCTATCCGTATCTTGAGCTAGTTCTACCCAGTCCACTTCATTACACCATATCCCTATCTTGAGCTAGTTCTATCCAGTCCACCTCATTACACCCTATCTCTTTCAGGTCTATTCTAATGTTATCCTCCCATCTTCGTCTTTGTCAGGGGTTCTCAACCGGTAGAGAATTTTAGGTTTTAACGGGGGGATTAAGACCAAAGACTAAAATTATTTATAAAACATTTTTTCTGCAAACTAAAATATTTCAGACTTTGCCTAAACAGTTTGTTTAGTTTGGCGCACTGGACTTGCTGAATTATGTATCTTATTCAGAATGCAACTTTTGAGTTAGGCAATCTTGGAAGGGGGGAATGACATTATAACATTTGGTGAAAATGTTGCATGTCACTAAAAAGGTTAAGAACCACTGGTCTAGGTCTTCCCAATGGTCTATTCCTAGGTTTGCCAGTCACCCTGAACATGGTTCTAGATTCTCCCATTCATTCTGCATGTCCTGCCATTGTCTTGTGATGAATACAGGGTATGCAACTCAACATTATGTAACCTTCTTTACTCCCCAGTGGCCTCATCCCTTTTTGGACCAACAACATAATGTTGAGTTGCATACCCTGAAGTCAAAAATCGTAAAATAGAATGGTACGTTCAGTTGTCATTTGGTCTGTAAATTTTACGATGCAAACCGAACCCAATATTTTTGAATTAGCTTCGTCTACAGTATTATCAGAATACAACACTATCGAACTTCATTCCGATTGGATAACATTAAGTAGGATTTTTTTGTCAAGAATTTAGTTATGTATAAGCAAACAAAATGAATGTGCGCTTTTGGTTTTGGCCAAGTATTGGGTTCGGGTGGGCACCATTACATCGCATGTCCATTACATCGCGTTTCGGTACAAATACATTGCAGGTCCATCACATCGCATTTACCCCACCTCTCTACACACAGCTAACCCTACTCTGACGTACAACCAATAGGAATGAAGGGGCGTATATATACAATTACGTCGCATGTCCATTACATCGCGTTTCGGTACAAATACATTGCAGGTCCATCACATCGCATTTCCCCCACCTCTCTACACACAGCTAACCCTACTCTGACGTACAACCAATAGGAATGAAGGGGCGTATATATACAATTACATCGCATGACCATTACATCGCGTTTCGGTACAAATACATTGCAGGTCCATCACATCGCATTTACCCCACCTCTCTACACACAAATAGCCCTACTCTGACGTACAACCAATAGGAATGAAGGGGCGTATATATACAATTACATCGCATGTCCATTACATCGCGTTTCGGTACAAATACATTGCAGGTCCATCACATCGCATTTACCCCACCTCTCTACACACAAATAGCCCTACTCTGACGTACAACCAATAGGAATGAAGGGGCGTATATATACAATTACATCGCATGTCCATTACATCGCGTTTCGGTACAAATACATTGCAGGTCCATCACATCGCATTTACCCCACCTCTCTACACACAGCTAACCCTACTCTGACGTACAACCAATAGGAATGAAGGGGCGTATATATACAATTACATCGCATGACCATTACATCGCGTTTCGGTACAAATACATTGCAGGTCCATCACATCGCATTTCCCCCACCTCTCTACACACAGCTAACCCTACTCTGACGTACAACCAATAGGAATGAAGGGGCGTATATATACAATTACATCGCATGTCCATTACATCGCGTTTCGGTACAAATACATTGCAGGTCCATCACATCGCATTTCCCCCACCTCTCTACACACAGCTAACCCTACTCTGAAGTACAACCAATAGGAATGAAGGGGCGTATATATACAATTACATCGCATGACCATTACATCGCGTTTCGGTACAAATACATTGCAGGTCCATCACGTCGCGTTTCCCCCACCTCTCTACACACAGCTAACCCTACTCTGACGTACAACTAGAGATGACTTGTTGCAAGGATAGTGTGCCTGACTCTCAACTCTAAAGCCTAGTTTATATTGTAACACAACATGTTGGCCAACACGATCCCAACAAGTTGTGTTACAATATAAACATACTCCCAACTTGTTGCTGTTGGGAGAGTCGGTCAGAGAAAAAAGTTGTTTTGGATCACTTAGCTAGCGCTAGAGAGGAGGGATTAATACATTTGAAGTAATCTAAATATTTTAGGTCTTATTTTTTTAGAAAAATCTATCAACCCTCACCTTAAGAAACATTGAAAATTATTTAGAAGAAAAATCATTATCCACGATGGTGTGATCAGGTCCTAGCCTTTAAGGTAAGAGTCAGATTTGCTAACTGTTCATACAATACAGACGGAACATCACGATGCAATCTATGAACGAACATATGATAGAGTTGTTCTTTTTGAACTAATCTTTCAACGAGATCCCAAATAGAGATTTTTCCTGTATTAATGAAAAGGTTCCCTTATGAACGTTTAGTGAGGTGTGATACTATGATATCCTATTCTGGCAAAATTCCCATCTCTGGTTCTACAGATGACGTAACCTCACTACAATGGAAGCTAATTCCAGATACGCCTCGGATATATGAGCAGTCACACAAGTTTTAAAACATTATTCATCACCGCGTCTTACTACCTGTTCAGGATATAAGCATAATTATATAATCATGTTAATGAGGAAGATATAAGGAAGGAAGCATTTTATAGGTAACCTATCCGCATTCGCGTGGAAGGGGAGTGAGAAACAATTTATGGAAAACCACCCTCAGTAGACCTGATCTAACATGATAGTGACGCCTTAAGCCGTATGGCCACTGAGGAGAGTAAGAGATAGCTTAGATGGCTATTTCAATAAAATATCGTTCACTAACCCTTAAGACTATTATATTTTATTAATTTTATAATTTTACAAATATTCTGAGCCGATAAAATAAAATATTAAGGTTTAGAATTGAGAATAATTAACCAATGTTGAGTAAAATTAATTAAAGAGTGAGAGCTTGAAAGAGTCTATATAGTTGACCGACCGAAGCAAGGTTCTGTTTTAACTTGGCCATTTGGCTTTCATCTGTGTATTTATTTGTTACGAGATAACTGTCTAATGATTTGACCAATTTTAACGAGATTTGGTAGGTACGGTCTTTGAACCCAGGATTAAAAACCTTTATACATGTACTTTTAATATGACTATCAGTTTCAATATGGTGGTTGCTCATTTTTCGTTTAACAGCTCCTCTCAAGTCATTTGAATTACAATTCAAAGCAATCTACCGAGTAACTAGGAATTATTAAAAAAAAATTTAAATCTATTGCTAGACTGACGTCCTAAGTCACGTGAACAACGGTTATTCTTTATGACTATTGACTATAATATCAATTTGTTTTTTGTCTAACTTCACTAAGGAAAAATATCAACTTCATGTATTAGGAAAGATTATATGAGAAATTTCAACTTGAAATCTAAAAATAAATCTTAAAGATTTTAAAAACGTTAAGAACATGACATAATTCTTAACATGATAGCCTTAGCATGTACTAAAAGGACTTTTTAGAGAAATATTAGTTTAACTGTTTCCAAAACTTTTTATATTTAAAAATTCGTACAATTTATTATTCTATCCATTCCACCTCACTATATCCTATCCCTACCTTGAGCTAGTTCTATCCAGTCCACCTCATTACATCCTATCCCTATCTTGAGCTAGTTCTATCCAGTCCACCTCATTACATCCTATCCCTACCTTGAACTAGTTGTATCCAGTCCAACTCATTACACCCTATCCCTACCTTGAACTAGTTGTATCCAGTCCAACTCATTACACCATATCTCTATCTTGAGATAGTTCTATCGAGTCCACCTCATTACACTCTAGCCCTATCTTGAGCTAGTTCTATCCAGTCCACCTCATTACACCCTATCCCTATCTTGAGATAGTTCTATCCAGTCCACCTCATTACACCCTATCCCTATCTTGAGCTAGTTCTATCCAGTCCACCTCATTACACCCTATCCCTATCTTGAGCTAGTTCTATCCAGTCCACCTCATTACACCCTATCCCTATCTTGAGCTAGTTCTATCCAGTCCACCTCATTACACCCTATCCCTATCTTTAACTAGTTATATCCAGTCCACCTCATTACACCCTATCTCTTTCAGGTCAATTCTAATGTTACCCTCCCAGCTATGTCTAAGTCTTCCCAATGGTGTCTTCCCATTGGGTTTGACAGTCAGTTCCCTGAAAATTTTTCTAGAATTTCCTATTCTCGCTGAATATCTTGCCCACCATAATCTACGATACTTGATTATCCTAGCAATGCCTTGTGATGAGTACATTGTATGTAATTCATCATTATTTAGCCTCCTCCATTCCCTAGTACCCTCATCTCTTTTTGGAGCAAATATCTTCCTAAACACGTTGTTTTCGAACACCTTAAATTAGTTTTCGTCAAGTAAGTTAAGAGGCCATGTTTCGCACCCATAAAGAACAACCGGTAAAATTATTGCTTTGTAAATTCTGAGTTTAAATTCCTTTTAGAAGGTGACAACAACTTGCAGACCGAGTAATAGCATGCATTTCCCGACTGTATTATTTTACTAATTTAAAAATTAATCTTGTTATTCATATTTAAAATAATTGTTACTAAATATTTAAGCTTAAACTTTGCCCCGCTAAATTTCACATGTGTGCAGAAGGTTTATATACATGAACAATTCAGCTCCTAAAGGGAGAAATGGACGGATGAAGGGGTTAAAGGTTTCAACTGAGCAGACATATTCTATTATTGGTTGGATTGTACTATAGCACGTTAAAAGCTATTTCTAGTTGTCAGAGAAGGAAGGGATGAGGGTATGGATTGAAATAACCGCCGACCACAGAAGCTGACTGCAGGATTAAGTGAGTGTGGTTGACCATCCTGAATCAGAAGCTCAGATGCCAGTAATAGACACATTTTATGTGAATACTTTGTCATAGTTTTTTATATTTTCTTCGGGCGTTTGCTAATACAATCTATCTCAATTTCTTCTCCTCAGTTAAGCATATTATACTGACAATAGTGTATTCAATCAATGAAATAAATAGTTCCATGCCAACATTTTGGTAACAGAGCTTTCAATCTATTAAATTAGAACAGTGTTATTCATGCTTAAAGCTGACAAGATAACTAACATAGCAGTGATACTACTATGGATGCTGCTGTACTATATATTAATTAAATTAATAATAGTCAAGTGACTTGCTAACACTCTGAGCTTAAGTAACTCAAAAGTTGATGGCTTCCATAACGTAAGCCCTCCATACAATCTCTAACCTGACACACAACCTCCTTCGAATACATTTTTATACTATCCTCCCATCGACATCTTTACCTACCACGGATCTAGTATCTTCAGGTTTCCCAACTAAAATGTTGTGTACACGTCTGTCATCCCCCATACTCATAATGTTTCTACCTCTATAAAATAAAAAAACAGAAGTATCAAATTATATAAAATAGTTTTATAATATTTGTCTAATAAGTTTAAGAACTACATTTATGAAAAATTAAAATCATACGCGTCAGTTAATTATTATATAGTTAGATTCCTTTGAAACCAAGTTGTTCTGAATCTTTTAAATTTCAAGTTTATAATTAGGTTTCATTAAACAATAATTCATGGGTTATACTCAGTAGTGTAAATCAACAACAGTTATTAAACTATAAAACATTGAATTTGAACTTAATTAATAAAAGTTAATAACATTAGAAAATGTTTTATTGATGTAGTCAGTATTTTAAAAAAAAATCTTAAGAGGGGAGTTCATTTAAACGTAGAAAAATATAATAGGTTACAACTAAAAGTGATTTCATTTAATATCCGAAGGTTGGAGAATATAAATGATTATTAAAACATTGTGATTATCGCGTATGAAACTTAAATACAATGTTACATTAACGTATAGAGAAAATAAGCTCGTGTACTCACGAGGTGGTAGCTAACCTGCGGTTTGCCGACATATAATTTTTTTTTTAAAAATTAGAAGCCTCAGCACAGCACAATCAGTATTATTATTATTATTGTTAATATTATTATTATTATTATTATTATTATTATTAGCACCGCGTCTTACTACCCGTTCGGGTTATACACACTTACGCTAATGTTCAATTGTAGGGCGATTGTGATATGAAATGGAGGACATAGAGTTTAACGTGGAATCCGAACCACGGTGGAGGCCTGGCATTCCTCACATTCACAAGTTGTGATTAATACACGTCTTGTCAGAGGTGAAGGAAGGGTTTGGCACGCAGTCAGTAGCTTGCTAGTGTGTCTATACAATGGAGTTGAATAGAGAACAAACAATGGTAGCATATATATTACACCGAAGGATACAACAAAGAAAAAGAAAATACAGTTTGGTTACCCACTAAACAGTGTGCGATTGACTTAGGGCACTTTTCGCCTGCTATTTAATAAATTAAGGTGGCATCAACATAAATTTTCAATTATTTTCAAATGTTCATCTCATAATTTGATGAGCTACTGATTAACATACGCCCTGAAATGTCAATAAGTAGTGATACCAACATGAGATCAGCTGTTACTTCAGCCGAAATTTCCCAGCTTCAAGCCACCATTGGCTGAGGTGGGGAGAAAGAGGACCAAGACTCAGACCTGACCTTAAACCAAGAGAGCAAAGTTACAATTGAAAACGCGCTGTAGTAACCGGCCATGTGAAAGGTTTCCTTATATTTCTTTGATGTTGAGCAATGCCGCCACCGCAAACTACCGATAAAATGTCGAGAAAACAGCGTTAGAAACAAGCCGTTGCGCGTTAGACTAATCATGGGTTGATCGCGTGAAGAGATCCACTTGGGCCAATATATGTTGACCAATCGAATGTTGACCGTGTGACAGGACCCACATAGGCCAATGTATCTTGTTCAATTGCGCGTTGACCACAAACGCCCGCTCTGAGCTATCTGGCAACCATAGGGAGGGTCCATTCCGTTGATCACGTGCTTGTGACGTGGACATTCATCATGATGAATCTCGAAAGCTTTGACACAGATCTTTTTTTCAGCACCACGTCTTACTAACCGTTCAGTATTAATCACACTAATGGGTTAGGGAGGATTTATTTTAAAGGAAACGCACCCGCATTTGCGTATGGGGAGTAGAGAAACCATTTAGGAAAAAAACACCCTTACCGCACCTGACTGGGATCGAACCCAGATCTCCCTGTTTTGAACAGTTTAGTCCAACAAGAGAGTAGCGCGTTAGACCACGCGGCCCTTGAAGCGGGTGATTCGAAATATTTTTTATGAAATTCAGAAACCAGTCCATTTGGGATATGGAGTGTCTGGAATATAATATTTAGTATATATTTTAAAATAGTTGAAACATGTATGTACATATCCTCTCCAGTTTTGGTTAAAGGGCTATAAACAAAACGTGAGTTTGTTTATCCCTTAAAATAGGTTGTACTCAGTTTCACCTATGGACCATAGAAAAGGGTTAAGAATAGAAACGCCACTCTAATGATGGCAAGTAGAACCACATCGCTAGCGCTCGCGGCGTTAATGCCGCGAACTAAAGGGTCCGAAGTGGGACGTTACACTTTGTAGACAACGCATTTTCTATGGCGGAATGTTAATTAATCAATTCTTATATTAAATTCAATCAAGTGTAACAAATTGCATTATTTTATAAATAAACCACGTTATAAAAAGTGGAATCTATTTAAACTCCTTCATTAAAATAAACGACAAATTGCTAACAAAACAATAATGGTGAATTTTACATAGCCTTCACACTTCCTTTTATATGGGCTTCACGTCCACGCATTTCTCTGTGACGTCATTGCAAGCTGCTCCTAGCGATAGTGCCACAAACTAGTTACGGGATCAGCTAATTCTATAAGAGTACCCACCCCATACTCTGCATTCACTATCGTCACTATAAATGACGTAAATAAAGGCAAATACGAGTTATTTATTCAACTTCCGGGGTGAGACTGAGGTAGTTGAGGTCAGGGTAGGAGTTAACGCGTGTCTAACGCAAGTGTGTGTACACTGTACACTGTACACGCCTCACGCTTACACGAGGCCAGTTGATAGGCAGATTGGACTGACCTGTACATTCTCAGTGGCCCGTCCACACACAGGATAAATGATGTAAGTGAGAGCGCAAAAATCACATTGAACCACTCGAGAACCAGCCACCCTCATGGTGTAGTGGTTAGTGCACGAACCTAGGACTCCCGGTTTCGATTTCCCGTTGGTATAAAGGTATTTTCCCGACAGGGGAGTTATCACAACGGTCATCAGAATTTGGTTGATAAGGTTTAAGTTTTTCCACTGGTTCCACATCCTGATGCTCACTATTACACTCATACTCTATCACCCTCATACTACCTAATACTAACAATCACCCTCATAATCACTATCACCATTATACTCACCATCATTCTCACTATTACTGGATAATCTTTCCACTGACTGGGCTACGAGTAATGTAGCTCAGAGCTGACACCAGTAGTACCGAAAAAACACACATGTATTTATGTACATATTTATATATTTATACATATATATAACTACACCATGAATATCAGTGCAAAATATCGATGGTTAAAAAATTTCAACCTATACAAATCAATGGCATAATCATCGAACTTTAAATATAGTTTTGAAAACATCGATGTCCGATGTTCATTCCTACCGGTAGTGGGTGAAATAGGACAAACTTTGACCAAGACAAGAAACTGTTTGGAAATAAATATGGTTTCGAAATGAGCGTTTTTACAAACAGTGGACGACATATTGTGGCGATTATAATTAGTGAACAGACCAGGAGTGGAATACCGTTCCGGCCCTTTTTTTCATGGAAATATTGAATTATTCTTTTGTGTAAAGTTTTATACTACGCCAATCTAAGTTAACTATATGATTTTATATCAATATTAATTTTTAAAAAAATTTCCATACTATGAATCAATAAATTTTGATTGCTAATCAGCCCGCCAGGGCGCCAAAGAATATTTTTATATTTAATTGTGCTGTGTCTGTTAGTTTTCGAGAGCCCTACGGGTCAGGTGCTTACTGTTATATGTCAATATGTTTCCTGTCATTACATGTTTAATTTTGATGTTGAAATAAAATAACTCCTACAAACAAATAAACAAAACAAATAGCTTCTAGAGAAATTTATGTTTGTGAAACTTTTTCGCCTACGATGGTTAGGGGGTTGTGACCCCTCTAAATTCCCCCGCCCCTTCAACGTTGGGATGACCAGGTTTATAGCCTTTCATTTCAGCACTGCTACATTTATGACTTCAATACTGGAACAGACAATATCAAGAACTGGCTATTTTCAAAATGGTATTTTCTTTAAAAAAATTATATGTAGCCTATGTATTATTTTATGAACATAATTTGTAGATTTAAGTTTTGAATTTATTGAATGTAGATGTACTTCAGATACGGTTATTTAATTTTCTTTTGGAAAATATAAATTAAAAACGCCTGATGTTTTAATAAAAAAAAACAATAAAAATCAATATATTAATAACATCGAATTATATACTTATTCTAGATCCATCCTTAGATCCAAAAAGTCTTCCAGGTCGTATAGTTTGATATCAAATATTAATTTATATTTCAATTTGATTAACTAGGTCTGTCTCTTTACGAAAGATCTTTAAAACAAATTAGAAACTAATTAGCACAAAACTCCAATCACATTCTGAGTATTAAAAAAAAACAAAAATTACAGATTAGCCCAACCAATACTCCAGCGCACTTAGTTCTTGTTTTGGATTAATGTATACATGAGTATCTACTATTTACACTTAATATAAACATATTTTAAAGATTTATTATTTTGTCTCTCATACACCAAACAGAAATTTCACCTTTATTTTAAGGTCTACTTTCAAACGCTATGAATTTAGAGACTTATTTCATTTTTATATAGTATTTTTAAAGATTTTCTGATGTCTGGCATCTATGAGTGATCATACGAACCATTCTCGCTGGCTCAGTAGAGGATAGGAAACAGTAAATTGTAGATTAGCTTCTCTGTTGGTGGAGATCAGTTGCGTAACAACTTTTAAATGTATTTACTATGTAAAATAATCCCCCGATATAAATTTTAGATTAAGACAGATATAAATTGATTTAGTTTAGGGTCAGCTTATCCACTCCTACGACACAAATTTATATTTAACAAAGCCCGACCTTAAATGCACTTTAAGTAGGGAAGCAGTATTGCTAATATTAAAAAAAAAAAACTAAACTTGCTAATTTGATAAATGTCGACGTTAAATGACCCCCTGAAATATAAAGAGTGATTTTCACGATGCCTTATTTCTGTCTGTATTTTGGACTAGAGCCGAAACAGTTTTATCGATCGAGCTAAAACTTGTTAGCTGGTGTTTTCATAGGGTCACCCGAGGGGTGTTTGGAATTAAATATCCTACACTAAAGTTGAGTGTAGTTTATTGAAAGGCAAAAAGAGATGAAATTGATTTTATAGAAATCCGCTTTAACTATTTTAATCACATTTAGTATTCAGGCGTTGTTTAAGATTACAAATAGAATGACTATCATCATTTTCGCATAAAATGAATGAGGGCAGCTAACATAGACAATAGTTTTCACATTTGATCATATTTATGAAACAATATGAAAGAAAAAACTGAAAATGATAAGCTATCAAAAATAAAAACTTTTTATTTTAAATATATTGTTCTAAAAGTAATAGTTTCTGAACTAATTACAAATATATATCGAGCACTTTGAAATAGAAATTAATGAGTTATGAGTTTGGTAAATATATATGTCCCTCTTTACTCATTGTTTCTGTAACAGTTTACTGTATTATATATAATTTATTCTCTTTAGTGGAGTCTTTCTGCAACAGTGTATATGATTTCGTTTCAAAAATATTATGAGTTTTTAGTAAAATTTTCCATTTTAAGATAAAAGAGAGATAAAGTCTGAGTGGTGCACCGTAACCATTTATTTTTTCGTATTTTCAATTTCCAGTTGTTTTTTATTATTTTATATTTTGAAATAATAACTCAATGTTCACATTAAAAAAAATACATTTCGCACCCCTCATAACAAATTGTTTAGACAGTCAAACAACCAAGTCGTGTATTGATCTTGTTGACAGTTAATAACCAGGCTATAAAAATATTATTATTATTATTACTGCCTCTTACTACCCGTTCGGATTGTACGCACTTACACTAATGTACAATGGTAGGGTGATTGTGAGATGAAATGGAGGACCTACAGTTTAACGTGGGATCCGAACCACGGTGGAGGCATGGCATTCCTCACACTCACAAGTTGTGAATAATACACGTCTTGTCAGAGGTGAAGGAAGGGTTTGGCACGCAGTCAGCTGCTTGCTGGTGTGTTCACACAATGGAGGTGAATAGAGAACATGCAATGCTAGCATATATATTACACCGAAAGATACAACAAAGATGTGTTTGGGTTTAGCCACTAAACAGTGTGCTATTGACTAAAGGTGTGTTTCGCCTGTTATTTAATAAATTAAGGCAGCATCCACATACATTTTTCAATTATTTTCGAATGTTCATCTCATAATTTGCGAGCTACTGATAAACATACGCCCTGAAATGTCAATAAGTGATACCAACATGAGAGCAGTTGTTACTTCATCCGAAATTTCCCAGCTTCAAGCTACCGTGGGCTGAGGTGGGGAGAAAGAGGACCAAGACTCAGACCTGACCTTAAACCAAGAGAGCAAGTTTGGTTAGTTTAGATAATCTTAGATGAGTTTTTTTAGCTTAGGTTAGTTTAGGTTAGTTTGGATTTATGTTCTATATTTTTATCCAGATACACAAGCTAGGCCGTAGTTCGAGGAGGGGTTGAGAGATCAACCCCCCTCCAAACTTTTATGAACCAAAAATGTATGGCTTTATATATGGTTCAAACAATATCAAAATTAAGGTACAAGTACAAATCAGGGGGCTCTGTTACCATAAAAAGTACTTCAGATAGCTTCTAGAGGTGTTTAATATTTAGAATTTTTCTAGCCTTCAGCAGTTAGGGGTCTATGTTGTTATAAAATAAACTTTAGATAGCTTCTAGAACTGTTTAGAATTTTGAATTTTTTCTAGCCTCTGGTAATTGGGGGATGGGCCCACCAAACTCCCCCAAAATTATTGGTTGGCTACGGTCTTATACACAAGATATTTTTTTTAAAAAAGTCACCGGTAAGTGTAGATAATACAGTTCATGTTTCATACTTTCACCATACTGCATTGGGAAATTAATAAAATCATTGGTAAATTTAGATAAATCCTCTAATTTGTAAAATAAACCATCGCTTTTGGTGATTCTATATATTCACTGGTTATGTTACAAAATAATGAATTAAGCACATTCACAGTAACATATATATTTTATAGCACCGGGTTTTACTACCCGCTCGGCTTATACACCTATGCACTAATTACGCTATTGGGTTAGGGATAATGTAGGTGTTATTTAGAAGAAGTGCACTCAAAGTTGTGTGGAGAGGGTGGGAGAAACCATTTAGAAAAAACCACTATCGGTGCACCCTGCCGGGATTTAACCCCGATCTCCCCGTCTTCGGCAGTCTTGTTTAACACGAGACTAGCGCATTATACCGTGCAGCCTGTATTCTAATATTGTCTTACTATAATTATATCTTCAGAATTAATTAATGGGAGGAACTCTCCTTATGTAATGAATGTATTCTGAATAATTTGCTTGACTACTTATAATGTTTGAACCTTTCTAAAGTATATTTAAATGTTCTTTGATTATTTTGTAACTATTTGTTATGTTTGAACCTTTCCTTAAAGTGTATTTAAATGTTTTTTAATTATTATTTTGTAATTACCTGTTATGTTTGAACCTTTTCTTGAAGTTTATTTAATTTTTTTTTATTATTTTTTACTATTTATTATATTTGAGTATTTACTTAAATAGTATCTAAATGCTTTTTTAAATTATTTTGTAACTATTTATTATGTTTGAAATGTCTCCTAAAGTGTATCTAAATTGTATTTTTTTAAATTTGTTATTATGTTTGAAACTTTTCTTATTGTGTATTTAAAGGTTTTTTGAAATTATTTGGTAACTGCTTATAATGTTTGAAACTTATTTGTGTAGCTACATATAGTATTTAAACCTTCCTTTAAAATATTGTATATTGTTGTTTAAGTCTTTCTTTGAATTGATTATACGGTATTTGATTATTTTATTTTAATAATACATTTTTAATAATATATATAGTAGATCATGACACTTCATCATCTTATTAATAAATATTCCGAGTGACCATAGATGCATTTTATATGCGTTCTCTATTTCACTTGAAATCCTTGCCTCATAATACATGTCTGAAATTGAGTATTTTCTAGTATATATGTTTCGCTGGAAAAAATAATTTACCTAACTTCAATGCGAGCGAAGCCGACGGCAATCTCCTAGTTAGTATATTATGTGCAGCAGCACTTATGCCCTTGTTGCGCTTGGTGATTGACTGCTGTTTGAACACCGCGCTAAGATCTAGAGCCAATCGTAACGCTCTAAATGCGTGATGCTTTGTACTGGGTTAGGGAATGTTAGAATTCGACCGGGATCAAACCCCGATCTCCCTGTCTTGGACAGTTTAGTCCAACACGAGGGTAGCGCGTGAGACCACGCAGCCACAGATTTTTTTTTATGAAATTCAGAAACCAGGCCATTTGGGACATGGAGTGTCCGGAATATAATATTTAGTATACATTCTAAAATAGTTGAAAATTGTATGTTCATATCCCCCCAGTTTTGATTTAAGGGTTATAAACATAATGTGAGTTGGTTTAACCATTTAAATAGGTTGTACACAGTTTTTTGTTAAAGGTTTATAAACATAACGTGAGTTGGTTTACCCCTTAAAATAGATTGTAATCAGTTTTGGTTAAAGGGTTATAACCACAACGTGAGTAATTTTATCCCTTAAAATAGGTTGTACCAAGTTTTGGTCAAAGGGTTATAAACATAACGTGAGTTTGTTTATCCTTTAAAATAAGTTATGCCCAGTTTCGCCTCTGGACCAGTGAAAAGGGTTAAGTATAATGCGCTACTCTAATGTTGGCAAGTAGAACCACATCGCTATTGCTCGGTGCGTTAGTGGCGTGAACTAGAAGATTCAGAATGGGACGTTACACTTGGAAGACAACGCTTTTTTACTTTCTCTCTATCTTATAGGTAGAGAAAGTATGGTGATCGTCAAAAAAATCGAAGTCGAGATTTTGATGAATTTTGACGTTTCATGACTTCCTGAATCCGAAAAAGTGGTTTTTGAATTTCCGTCTGTCTGTCTGTCTGTCTGTATGTCTGTCTGTATGTCTGTCTGTCTGTCTGTCTGTACCTCCAACTAGAGCCTAAACTATTTTACCGATTGAGCTGAAACTTGATATCTTGGATTTTCATAGGGTTGCCCCGAGGGGTTTTTGGAATTGGACATCTACCCCTAAAATTAAGGGTAGTTTACTGAAGGGAAAAAACAGAAAAAGTCGATTTTCTCAAAATCGGCTCTAACGATTTTGATTAAATTTCATTTATGGACATAAATAAATATTTCAAACAAAATGGCTACTCTCAACATTTCGGCAAAATCGCTTTAAGGGCTCCGGTCTGATGCGTAAATTAACATTTTTTATAATAGCTCCGAAACTATTTGAGATATGAAATTACTTAGCATTACAAATATGTATATATATTTATAATACAAATATTTTATTCGAAACATATTTTTATAAAATCAATAATTTTTAATCTATACGCAATTATATATATATATTTAGCTTTTTGGACATTAAAGCTTAAGTATTGCGATCGTAAAAAAAACTAACCTGAAATGTTGATGGATTTCGACGTCTCATGACCCCCCGAACCCTAAAAAAATAGTCTTTGCAATGCCGTCTGTCTGTGTGTCTATTAAAACTTAAAATTAAGGGTAGTTTACTGAAGGGCAAAAAGAGAAAAAGTCGATTTTCTCAAAATCGGCTCAAACGATTTTGATTAAATTTCATTTATGAACATTAATTAATATTCCAAACAAAATGGCTACTTTCAATATTTCGGCAAAATAGCGTTAAGGTCTCCGGTCTGATGCGTAAATTAACAATTTTTATAATAGCTCCGAAACTATTTGAGATATGAAATTACTTAGCATTACAAATATGTATATATATTTATAATACAAATATTTTATTCGAAACATATTTTTATAAAATCAATAATTTTTAATCTATACGCAATTATATATATATATTTAGCTTTTTGGACATTAAAGCTTAAGTATTGCGATCGTAAAAAAAACTAACCTGAAATGTTGATGGATTTCGACGTCTCATGACCCCCCGAACCCTAAAAAAATAGTCTTTGCAATGCCGTCTGTCTGTGTGTCTATTAAAACTTAAAATTAAGGGTAGTTTACTGAAGGGCAAAAAGAGAAAAAGTCGATTTTCTCAAAATCGGCTCAAACGATTTTGATTAAATTTCATTTATGAACATTAATTAATATTCCAAACAAAATGGCTACTTTCAATATTTCGGCAAAATAGCGTTAAGGTCTCCGGTCTGATGCGTAAATTAACAATTTTTATAATAGCTCCGAAACTATTTGAGATATGAAATTACTTAGCATTACAAATATGTATATATATTTATAATACAAATATTTTATTCGAAACATATTTTATAAAATCAATAACTTCAATATATACGAAATTATATATATATTTTTAACTTTTTGGACATTAAAGCTTAAGTATAGCGACCGTAAGAAAAACTAACCTGAAATGTTGATGGATTTCGACGTCTCATGACCCCCCGAAACCCTTAAAAATAGTCTTTGCAATGCCGTCTGTCTGTGTGTCTATTAAAACTTAAAATTAAGGGTAGTTTACTGAAGGGCAAAAAGAGAAAAAGTCGATTTTCTCAAAATCGGCTTCAACGATTTTGATTAAATTTCATTTATAAACATTAATAAATATTCCAAACAAAATGGCTACCCTCAATATTTCGGCAAAATGGCTTTAAGGGCTCCGGTCTGATGCGTCAATTAACATTTTTTAAATAGCTCCGAAACTATTTGAGATATGAAATTACTTAGCATTACAAATATGTATAATATATTTATAATACAGATATTTTATCCGAAACATATTTTTATAAAATCAATAACTTTCAATCTATACGCAATTATATGAATTTTTTTAACTTTTTGGACATTAAAGTTTAAGTATTGCGACCGTAAAAAAAAAACTAACCTGAAATGTTGATGGATGTCAACGTCTCATGACCCCCCGAACCCTAAAAAATAGTCTTTGCAATGCCGTCTGTCTGTGTGTCTATAAAAACTTAAAATTAAGGGTAGTTTACTGAAGGGCGAAAAGAGAAAAAATTGGTTTTCTCAAAATCTGCTTAAACGATTTTGATTAAAATTCGTATCTAGGCGTTGATTAATATTATAAATAAACTGGCTATTTTCATTTTCCTATGAAAATGATTTTTAGGGTACATTACAGAAGCGTTAATTTCCGTATCTCCACAACTATTGGAGAAACTAAACAACTTATCATTGCAAAATTGTAGGACTATTAGAAATAAAAAACTTTTATTTGACTTATATTTTTATAAAAGCAGCAGTTTTTGAGATATTTGCAAATATATTAATACAATTTTGTGAGCTTTAGTTGTAAACATATACAACTTAAGTCTTAACGCAATAATTCTCCAATGCCATAGAGTAATTAAATTTAAGTATCTAAAAAAGTATGTTATTTTTCCTTAAAGCTCTTAGGAGAAATGTTTGCATAGCAATGATCTATCTCCATTTTAGACTTAATAGTCAATATTTACATTTTTTATTGGTCAAAATGTATAAATGAATAATTAAATATCAATGCGATGACTTGAAGATCTGCAACACCTTATAAAATGTTAATATTTTAACCAGAAATCGAAATTTTAATACGAAGTGTTGACCCTTGTGGAAGACATTAAACTGTTTGAAATGCTCTTAGGTGGACAAAGATGCGCCTCTTTTCTCATTGATTCTATATCATTGTATATTATTTTATGCATGTTCTTATGTGGAGTGGTGAATATACAATGTACATTATTCCGTTCAGAAATCTTACGAGTTTATAGAAAGAGAGAGAAAGTCTGTGCGGTGTGCCGTACTATTTATTTTTTTGTAGAATGTTAATTAATAAATTCATATATTAAATTCAATAAAATGTAACAAATTTCATTATTTTATATATAAACCACGTTATAAAAAGTGGAATCTATTTAAACTCCTTCATTAAAATAAACGACAAATTGCTAACAAAACAATAATGGTGAATTTTACATAGCCTTCACACTTCCTTTTATATGGGCTTCACGTCCACGCATTTCTCTGTGACGTCATTGCAAGCTGCTCCTAGCGATAGTGCCACAAACTAGTTACGGGATCAGCTAATTCTATAAGAGTACCCACCCCATACTCTGCATTCACTATCGTCACTATAAAACGACGTAAATAAAGGCAAATACGAGTTATTTATTCAACTTCCGGGGTGAGACTGAGGTAGTTGAGGTCAGGGTAGGAGTTAACGCGTGTCTAACGCAAGTGTGTGTACACTGTACACTGTACACGCCCCACGCTTACACGAGGCCAGTTGATAGGCAGATTGGACTGACCTGTACATTCTCAGTGGCCCGTCCACACACAGGATAAATCATGTAAGTGAGAGCGCAAAAATCACATTGAACCACTCGAGAACCAGCCACCTTCAAAGTTTAGTGGTTAGTGCACGAACCTAGGACTCCCGGTTTCGATTTCCCGTTGGTATAAAGGTATTTTCCCGAAAGTATAGTTATCACAACCGTCATTAGAATTTGGTTGATTAGGTTTAAGTTTTTCCACTGGTTCCACATCCTGATGCTCACTATTACACTCATACTCTATCACCCTCATACTACCTCATACACACTATAACTATCATTCTCACTATTACTGGATAATCTTTCCACTGACTGGGCTACGAGTAATGTAGCTCAGAGCTGACACCAGTAGTACCGAAAAATACACACATGTATTTATGTACATATTTATATATATATTTTATACATAAATATAAATACACCTTGAATATCGGTGCAAAATATCGATGGTTAAAAAATTTCAACCTATACAAATCAATGGCATAAGCATTGAACATTAAATATAGTAATGAAAACATCGATGTCCGATGTTCATTCCTACCGGTAGTGGGTGAAATAGGACAAACTTTGACCAAGACAAGAAACTGTTTGGAAAGAAATATGGTTTCGAATTGAGTGTTTTTACAAACAGTGGACGACATATTGTGGCGATTATAATTAGTGAACAGACCAGGAGTGGGAATACCGTTCCGGCCCTGCTTTTCATGGAAATATTGAATTATTCTTTTGTGTAAAGTTTTATACTACACCAATCTAAGTTAACTATATGATTTTATATCAATATTATGTTTAAAAAAATTCATACTATAATCAATAAATTCTGATGAAATTTAGTGTGCTCTATGAGAATTCTTAGAATTTTAAGCTAAGTGCTTTAAGTAAATTTCAGCCTTAGTTATCATGAAAAAATGCTCCAAATAGCTTCTAGAGGAATTTATGTTTGTGAAACTTTTTCGCCTACGTTTGTTAGGGGGCTGTGCCCACCCAAAATTTCCCCGCCCCTTCAACTTAAGATGGCCAAGTTTATAGCCTTACATTCTAGCACTGCTACATTAACGACTTCACTACTGGAACAGACAATATCAAGAACTGGATATTTTCAAATTAGTATTTTTAAAAAAAAAATTAGTTGTAGCCTATATATTACCTATATATTATTTTATGAACATAATTTGTTTAATTTAATTTTTGGATTTATTGAATGTATATGTGCTTCAGATAGAGTTATTTAATTTTCTTTTGGAAAATATAAATTAAAAACACCTGTTGTTTTAATAAAAAAACTTATAAAATAAAAAATCAATACATTTAAAAACACCGATATATATACTTAGTCTAGATCTGTTCTTCGATCCAAAAAGTCTTCAAAGTAGTGAAGGTTGAAAGCAAAATTTAATTCTAATTGGAATTGATTATCTAGATCTGTCTCTCGGCGACAGATCCTCTAAAAATTAGAAAGTATTAGAACACCAGACAGCACAACCGGCCTCCAGGCGGTACAAACCGTCCTCCAGCTCCCAAAATTGGAACACAGATTTGCCCAACCAATACTCCAGCGCACTTTGTTCTTGTTTTGTATTAAAGTATGCACGAGTATTTACTATTTACACTTAATATAAACATATTTTGAAGATTTATTATTGTGTCTCTCATACCACAAACAGAAATTTCACCTTTATTTTGAGGTCTACTTTCAAACGCTATGAATTAAGATACTTATTTCATCTTTATATAGTGTTTTCAAAGATGTTCTCAGGTCTGGCATCTATGAGTGATTGTAGGAACAATTCTCGCTGGCTCAGTAAAGAGGGAAAGAAACGGTACACAGCACAGTTGCGTAACAACTTTTAAATGTATCTACTATGTAAAATAATACCCAGATACAAATTTTACAATAAGACAGATATAAATTGATTTAGTTTAGGGTCACCTTATCCACTCCTATGACACTATTATACATTTAACAAACAATGACTGACCTTAAATGCGCTTGAAGTAGGGAAGCAGTATTGCTAATATTAAAAATAAATGGTATGGCGCACCGCACAGAATTTCCCTCTCTTTCTATAAACTCGTAAGATTTCTGAACGGAATAATGTACATTGTATCATCACCACTCCACATAAGAACACGAATAAAATAATATATAATGATATATAATCAATAAGAAAAGAGGCGCATCTTTGTCCACCTAAGAGCATTTAAAACAGTTTAATGTCTTCCACAAGGGTCAACACTACGTATTAAAATTTCGATTTCTGGTTAAAATTTTAACATTTTATAAGGTGTTGCAGATCTTCAAGTCATCGCATTGATATTTAATTATTCATTTATACATTTTGACCAATAAAAAATGTAAATATTGACTATTGAGTCTAAAATGGAGATAGATCATTGCTGTGCAAACATTTCTCCTATAACATACTTTTTTTAGATACTTACTTATATTTAATTACTCTATGGCATTGGAGAATTATTGCGTTAAGACTTAAGTAGTATATGTTTACAACTAAAGCTCACAAAATTGTATTAATATATTTGCAAATATCTCAGAAACTGTTGCTTTTATAAAAATATATGTTTAATAAAAGTTTTTTATTTCTAATAGTCCTACAATTTTTCAATGATAAGTTGTTTAGTTTCTCAAATAGTTGTGAAGATACGGAAATTAACGCTTCTGTAAAGTACCCTAAAAATCATTTTCATAGGAAAATGAAAATAGCCAGTTTATTTATAATCTTAATCAACGCCTAGATACGAATTTTAATCAAAATCGTTTGAGCAGATTTTGAGAAAACCAAATTTTTCTCTTTTCGCCCTTAAGTAAACTACCCGTAATTTTAAGTTTTTATAGACACACAGACAGACGGCATTGCAAAGACTATTTTTTAGGGTTGTGGGGGTCATGAGACGTCGATATCCATCAACATTTCAGGTTAGTTTTTTTTTTACGGTCGCAATACTTAAACTTTAATGTCCAAAAAGTTAAAAAATTCATATAATTGCGTATAGATTGAAAGTTATTGATTTTATAAAAATATGTTTCGGATAAAATATCTGTATTATAAATATATATACATATTTGTAATGCTAGGTAATTTCATATCTCAAATAGTTTCGGAGCTATTATAAAAAATGTTAATTAACGCGTCAGACCGGAGCCCTTAAAGCCATTTTGCCGAAATATTGAGGGTAGCCATTTTGTTTGGAATATTTATTAATGTTTATAAATGAAATTTAATCAAAATCGTTAGAGCCGATTTTGAGAAAATCTACTTTTTCTCTTTTTTCCCTTCAGTAAACTACCCTTAATTTTAGGGGTAGATATCCAATTCCAAAAACCCTCTGGGCAACCCTATGAAAACCCTAGATATCAAGTTTCAGCTCAATCGGTAAAATAGTTTAGAATCTAGTTGGAGGTACAGACAGACAGACAGACAGACAGACAGACGGAAATTCAAAAAACCACTTTTTTGGATTCAGGGAGTCATGAAACGTCAAAATTCATCAAAATCTCGAGTTCAATTTTTTTGACGATCACCATACTTTCTCTACCTGTAAGATAGAGAGAAAGTAAAAACTAAACTTGATATCTTTATAAATGTCGACGTTAAATGACCACCTGAAATATAAAAAGTTATTTTCACGATGCCTTTTATCTGTCTATATTTTGGACTAGAGCCGAAACAGTTTTATCGATCGAGCTAAAACTTGTTAGCTGGTGTTTTCATAGGGTCACCCGCGGGGTGTTTGGAATTAAATATCCTACACTAAAGTTGAGGGTAGTTTATTGAAAGTCAAAACGAGATAAAATCAATTTTATAAAAATACGCCTTGACTATTTTGATCAAATTCAGTATTTAGGCGTTGTTTAAGATTACAAATAGAATGAATATCCTAATTTTCCCATAAAATGATTGAGAGCAGCTTACATAACCAATAATTTTCACATTTGATCATATTTATGAAACAATATGAAAGAAAGAACTGAAAATGATAAGCTATCAAAAATAAAAACCTTTTATTTGAAATATATTTTTCTAAAAGCAACTAAAAGCAAATATATATATGGAGCACTTTGAAATAGAAATTAATGAGTTATGAGTTTTGGTAAATATATATGTCCCTCTTTACTCATTGTTTCTGTAACAGTTTACTGTATTATATATAATTTATTCTCTTTAGTGGAGTGTTTCTGCAACAGTGTATATGATTTCGTTTAAAAAAAATATTATGAGTTTTTAGTAAAATTTTCCATTTTAAGATAAAAGAGAGATAAAGTCTGTGTGGTGCACCGTAACCATTTATTTTTTTCGTATTTTCAATTTCCAGTTGTTTTTTTATTATTTTATATTTTGAAATAATAACTAAATGTTCACATTTTAAAAAAAAATATACATTTCGCACCCCTCATAACAAATGGTTTAGACAGTTAAACAACCAAGTCATTTATTGATCTTGTTGACAGTTAATAACCAGGCCACCTCTGACAAGACGTGTATTAATCACAACTTGTGAATGTGAGGAATGCCAGGTCTCTACCGTGGTTCGGATTCCACGTTAAACTGTAGGTCCTCCATTTCATCTCATAATCACCCTACCATTACACATTAGCGTATATGCGTATAACCCGAACGGGTAGTAAGACGCGGTGCTAATAATAATAATAATAACCAGGCAATAAAAATATTATTATTATAATTACTGCCTCTTACTACCCGTTCGGATTGTACGCACTTACGCTAATGTACAATGGTAGGGTGATTGTGAGATGAAATGGAGGACCTACAGTTTAACGTGGGATCCGAACCACGGTGGAGGCCTGGCATTCCTCACATTCACAAGTTGTGATTAATACACGTCTTGTCAGAGATGAAGGAAGGGTTTGGCACGCAGTCAGTAGCTTGCTAGTGTGTCCACGCAATAGAGGTGAATAGAGAACAAGCAATGCTAACATATATATTACACCGAAGGATACAACAAAGAAAAAGAAAATACTGTTTGAGGTTCACCCACTAAACAGTGTGTGATTGACAAAGGTGTGTTTCGCTTGTTATTTAATAAATTAAGGCAGCATCCACATACATTTTTCAATTATTTTTGAATGTTCATCTCATAATTTGATGATCTACTGATTAACATACGCCCTGAAATATAAATAAGTGATACCAACATGAGAGCAGTTGTTACTTCATCCGAAATTTCCCAGCTTCAAGCCACCGTGGGCTGAGGTGGGGAGAAAGAGGACCAAGACTCAGACCTGACCTTAAGCCAAGAGAGCAAAGTTACAATTGAAAACGCGCTGTAGTAGCCTTCCATGTGAAAGGTTTCCTTATATTTCTTTGATGTTGAGCAATGCTGCCACCGCAAACCGCCGAGAAAATGTCGAGAAAAAAGTGTTAGAAACAAGCCGTTGCGCGTTAGACTAATCATGGGTTGATCGCGTGAAGAGATCCAGTTGGGCAAATTGAGCGTTGACCGTGTGACAGGACCCACTTAGACCAATGTATCTTGACCAATCGAGCGTTGACCGTGTGACAGGACCCACTTAGACCAATGTATCTTTGACCAATCGAGCGTTGACCGTGTGACAGGATCCACTTAGACCAATGTATCTTGACCAATCGAGCGTTGACCGTGTGACAGGACCCACTTAGACCAATGTATCTTGACCAATCGAGCGTTGACCGTGTGACAGGATCCCACTTAGACCAATGTATCTTGACCAATCGAGCGTTGACCGTGTGACAGGACCCACTTAGACCAATGTATCTTGACCAATCGAGCGTTGACCGTGTGACAGGACCCACTTAGACCAATGTATCTTGACCAATCGCGCGTTGACCGTGAGACAGGACCCACTTAGACCAATGTATCGTGACCAATCACGCAGTAGACCTGACATGAAGGTAGGAACCATGCGAGAAAAGGAAACGCTCGTGTGAACCGTACTAAACTCCCGCTCAGAGCTATACGGCAACCATAGGGCGGGTATATTCAGTTGATCTCGTGCTTGTGACGTGGACAGTCGTCATGATGAAGATCGAAATCTTTGATATATTTTTTTTAGCACCACGTCTTACTAACCGTTCAGTATTAATCACACTAATTGGTTAGGGAGGCTTGATTTTAAAGGAAACGAACCCGCATTTGCGTAAAGGGAGAGGGTTAAACTATTTAGGAAAAAAGCACCCTCAGCGCACCTGACCGGGATACGTATTAACATTCCCTAACCCAGCACAGAGCACTACGCATTTAGAGCGTAATGATTGGTCCCTACACCGCTCCGTCTCTCTCTCTCTCTCTCTCTCTTTCCCCTACGCCACCTTTCTCCTCTCACGCGCTGTGTCACTTTACAGTGCCTTGAACGGTTAATAGTATTAATTATAAAGTATAGTATGATTTTGGTAGGAAGAATAGTAAAAGTTAGTTATGAAGTTACTCAAACGATTTGAATATATTCATACATCAATTGATGTTATCTGCAGTTGTTTCTTTTGATAGATATTATCAATATCTATAATAGTAAAATGTTATCACTTTTGACCGCAAAGAAATATGTTTTAATTTTCTCTACCGTTCTTCAACCAAAATTAGGGTGTATGTATAGTTATTATGTATATAATTTATATCTCCGTCGCATACATCTAAATTGTATATATATATTATAGTAAAGACTATATATGCATTATGGTATATATTTAGATCTTTAGTGAAAATACTATAGTACCGGTATTATATTATATAATATATTATAATAACTATAATGTGCATTGTATATAATATGCATCACATATCAAAACACATTAATCATGTTCCCTTTCTGTGCTCTTATAAATATTCTACTATGAATGTGCTGAATGTGATGAGTTTGTAAAGTCACCGGTGATTCTACAAATCCACTGGTTCACTTGGGGAATGTAAAAAATGTATTTACTATTTCACATTATGTTCTCACCGAACATTTTACGAAACTACCATCAACCCTCAGTGAATGTTAATAAGTCACGTCAATATTAAGTTTGTTTAAGTTAGTTTAGGCAAGTTTGGTTAGTTTAGATAATCTTAGATGAGTTTTTTTAGCTTAGGTTAGTTTAGGTTAGTTTGGATTTATGTTCTATATTTTTATCCAGATACACAAGCTAGTCCGTAGTTCGAGGGGGGGTTGAGAGACAACCCCCCTCCAAAATTTTATGAACCGAAAATGTATGACTTTATTTATGGTTCAAACAATATCAAAATTAAGGTACAAGTACAAATCAGGGGGCTGTGATACCATAAAAACACTTCAGATAGTTTCTAGAGGTGTTTAATATTTAGAATTTTTCTAGCCTTCAGCAGTTAGGGGTCTATGTTGTTATAAAATAAACTTTAGATATCTTCTAGAACTGTTTAGAATTTAGAATTTTTTCTAGCCTCTGGTAATTGGGGGATGGGCCCATCAAACTCCCCCAAAATTATTGGCTGGCTACGGTCTTATACACAAGATATTTTTTTAAAAAAAGTCACCGGTAAGTGTAGATAATACAGTTCATGTTTCATACTTTCACCATATTGCATTGGGAAATTAATAAAATCATTGGTAAATTTAGATATATCCTCTAATTTGTAAAATAAACCATCGCTTTTGGTGATTCTATATATTCACTGGTTATTTTACTAAATAATATATTAAGCAAATTCACAGTAACATATATATTTTATAGCACCGGGTTTTACTACCCGCTCGGCTTATACACCTATGCACTAATTACGCTATTGGGTTAGGGATAATGTAGGTGTTATTTAGAAGAAGTGCACTCAAAGTTGTGTGGAGAGGGTGGGAGAAACCATTTAGAAAAAACCACTATCGGTGCACCCTGCCGGGATTTAACCCCGATCTCCCCGTCTTCGGCAGTCTTGTTTAACACGAGACTAGCGCATTATACCGTGCAGCCTGTATTCTAATATTGTATTACTATAATTATATCTTCAGAATTAATTAATGGGAGGCACTCTAATTTAATGAATGTATTCTAAATAATTTGCTTGACTACTTATAATGTTTGAACCTTTCTAAAGTATATTTAAATGTTCTTTTATTATTTTGTAACTATTTGTTATGTTTGAACCTTTCCTTAAAGTGTATTTAAATGTTTTTTAATTATTATTTTGTAATTACCTGTTATGTTTGAACCTCTTCTTGAAGTTTATTTAATTTTTTTAATAATTTTTTACTATTTATTATATTTGAGTATTTATTTATATAGTATTTAAATGCTTTTTTAAATTATTTTGTAACTATTTATTATGTTTGAAATGTCTCCTAAAGTGTATCTAAATTGTATTTTTTTTAAAATTAGTTATTATGTTTGAAACTTTTCTTATTGTGTATTTAAAGGTTTTTTGAAATTATTTGGTAACTGCTTATAATGTTTGAAACTTATTTGCGTAGCTACATATAGTATTTAAACCTTCCTTTAAAATATTGTATATTGTTGTTTAAGTCTTTCTTTGAATTGATTATACGGTATTTGATTATTTTATTTTAATAATACATTTTTAATAATAGATATAGTAGATCATGACACGTCATCATCTTATTAATAAATACTCCGAGTGACCATATATGTATTTTATATGCGTTCTCTATTTCACTTGAAATCCTTGCCTCATAATACATGTCTGAAATTGAGTATTTTCTAGTATATATGTTTCGCTGGAAAAAATAATTTACCTAACTTCAATGCGAGCGAAGCCGACGGCAATCTCCTAGTTAGTATATTATGTGCAACAACACTTATGCCCTTGTTGCGCTTGGTGATTGAACGCTGATTGAAGATAGCGCAAATACCTAGAGCTAATCGTATCGCTCTAAATGCGTGGTGCTCTGTACTGGGTTAGGGAATGTTAGAATGCGACCGGGATCAAACCCCGATCTCCCTGTCTTGGACAGTTTAGTCCAACACGAGGGTAGCGCGTTAGACCACGCAGCCACAGATTTTTTTTTTATGAAATTCAGAAACCAGGCCATTTGGGACATGGAGTGTCCGGAATATAATATTTAGTATACATTCTAAAATAGTTGAAAAATGTATGTTCATATCCTCCCAGTTTTGGTTTAAGGGATATAAACATAATGTGAGTTGGTTCAACCATTTAAATAGGTTGTACACAGTTTTTTGTTAAAGGGTTATAAACATAACGTGAGTTGGTATACCCCTTAAAATAGATTGTAATCAGTTTTGGTTAAAGGGTTATAACCACAACGTGAGTAATTTTATCCCTTAAAATAGGTTGTACCAAGTTTTGGTCAAAGGGTTATAAACATAACGTGAGTTTGTTTATCCTTTAAAATAAGTTATGCCCAGTTTCGCCTCTGGACCATAGAAAAGGGTTAAGTATAATGCGCTACTCTAATGTTGGCAAGTAGAACCACATCGCTATTGCTCGGTGCGTTAGTGCCGTGAACTAAAAGATTCGGAATGGGACGTTACACTTGGAAGACAACGCTTTTTTTTTTGTGGAATGTTAATTAATAAATTCATATATTAAATTCAATCAAATGTAACAAATTTCATTATTTTATATATAAACCACGTTATAAAAAGTGGAATTTATTTAAACTCCCTCATTAAAATAAACGACAAATTGCTAACAAAACAATAATGGTGAATTTTACATAGCCTTCACACTTCCTTTTATATGGGCTTCACGTCCACGCATTTCTCTGTGACGTCAGTGCAAGCTGCTCCTAGCGATAGTGCCACAAACTAGTTACGGGATCAGCGAATTCTATAAGAGTACCCACCCCATACTCTGCATTCACTATCGTCACTATAAAACGACGTAAATAAAGGCAAATACGAGTTATTTATTCAACTTCCGGGGTGAGACTGAGGTAGTTGAGGTCAGGGTAGGAGTTAACGCGTGTCTAACGCAAGTGTGTGTACACTGTACACTGTACACGCCCCACGCTTACACGAGGCCAGTTGATAGGCAGATTGGACTGACCTGTACATTCTCAGTGGCCCATCCACTCACAGGATAAATCATGTAAGTGAGAGCGCAAAAATCACATTGAACCACTCGAGAACCAGCCACCCTCATAGTGTAGTGGTTAGTGCACGAACCTAGGACTCCCGGTTTCGATTTCCCGTTGGTATAAAGGTATTTTCCCGAAAGTATTGTTATCACAACCGTCATTAGAATTTGGTTGATTAGGTTTAAGTTTTTCCACTGGTTCCACATCCTGATGCTCACTATTACACTCATACTCTATCACCCTCATACTACCTCATACACACTATAACTATCATACTCACTAGTACTGGATAATCTTTCCACTGACTGGGCTACGAGTGATGTAGCTCAGAGCTGACACCAGTACTACCGAAAAAAACACACATGTATTTATGTACATATTTATATATATATTTATACATAAATATAAATACACCTTGAATATCGGTGCAAAATATCGATGGTTAAAAAATGTCAACCTATACAAATCAATGGCATAAGCATTGAACATTAAATATAGTAATGAAAACATCGATGTCCGATGTTCATTCCTACCGGTAGTGGGTGAAATAGGACAAACTTTGACCAAGACAAGAAACTGTTTGGAAAGAAATATGGTTTCGAATTGAGTGTTTTTACAAACAGTGGACGACATATTGTGGCGATTATAATTAGTGAACAGACCAGGAGTGGGAATACCGTTCCGGCCCTGCTTTTCATGGAAATATTGAATTATTCTTTTGTGTAAAGTTTTATACTACACCAATCTAAGTTAACTATATGATTTTATATCAATATTATGTTTAAAAAAATTCATACTATAATCAATAAATTCTGATGAAATTTACTGTGCTCTATGAGAATTCTTAGAATTTTAAGCTAAGTGCTTTAAGTAAATTTCAGCCTTAGTAACCATGAAAAAATGCTTCAAATAGCTTCTAGAGGAATTTATGTTTGTGAAACTTTTTCACCTACGTTTGTTAGGGGGCTGTGCCCCCCCCAAAATTTCCCCGCCCCTTCAACTTAAGATGGCCAAGTTTATAGCCTTACATTCTAGCACTGCTACATTAACGACTTCACTACTGGAACAGACAATATCAAGAACTGGATATTTTCAAATTAGTATTTTTTAAAAAAAATTAGTTGTTGCCTATATATTACCTATATATTATTTTATGAACATAATTTGTTTAATTTAATTTTTGGATTTATTGAATGTATATGTGCTTCTGATAGAGTTATTTAATTTTCTTTTGGAAAATATAAATTAAAAACACCTGTTGTTTTAATAAAAAAACTTATAAAATAAAAAATCAATACATTTAAAAACACCGATATATATACTTAGTCTAGATCTGTTCTTCGATCCAAAAAGTCTTCAAAGTAGTGAAGGTTGAAAGCAAAATTTAATTCTAATTGGAATTGATTATCTAGATCTGTCTCTCGGCGACAGATCCTCTAAAAATTAGAAAGTATTAGAACACCAGACAGCACAACCGGCCTCCAAGCGGTACAAACCGTCCTCCAGCTTCCAAAATAAGAACACAGATTTGTCCAACCAATACTCCAGCGCACTTAGTTCTTGTTTTGTATTAAAGTATGCACGAGTATTTACTATTTACACTTAATATAAACATATTTTGAAGATTTATTATTGTGTCTCTCATACCACAAACAGAAATTTCACCGTTATTTTTAGGTCTACTTTCAAACGCTATGTATTAAGATACTTATTTCATCTTTATATGGTGTTTTCAAAGATGTTCTCAGGTCTGGCATCTATGAGTGATTGTAGGAACCATTCTCGCTGGCTCAGTAAAGAGGGTAGGAAACGGTACACAACACAGTCGCGTGACAACTTTTAAATGTATCTACTATGTAAAATAATACCCAGATACAAATTTTACAATAAGACAGATATAAATTGATTTATTTAGGGTCACCTTATCCACTCCTATGACACTATTATACATTTAACAAACAATGACTGACCTTAAATGCGCTTGAAGTAGGGAAGCTGTATTGCTAATATTAAAAATAAATGGTACGGCGCACCGCACAGAATTTCTCTCTCTTTCTATGAACTCGTAAGATTTCTGAACGGAATAATGTACATTGTATCATCACCACTCCACATAAGAACACGCATAAAATAATATACAATGATATAGAATCAATAAGAAAAGAGGCGCATCTTTGTCCACCTAAGAGCATTTCAAACAGTTTAATGTCTTCCACAAGGGTCAACACTTCGTATTAAAATTTCGATTTCTGGTTAAAATTTTAACATTTTATAAGGTGTTGCAGATCTTCAAGTCATCGCATATATATTTAATTATTCATTTATACAATTTGACCAATAAAAAATGTAAATATTGACTATTGAGTCTAAAATGGAGATAGATCATTGCTGTAAAAACATTTCTCCTATAACATACTTTTTTTAGATACTTACTTATATTTAATTACTCTATGGCATTGGAGAATTATTGCGTTAAGACTTAAGTAGTATATGTTTACAACTAAAGCTCACAAAATTGTATTAATATATTTGCAAATATCTCAGAAACTGTTGTTTTTATAAAAATATATGTCAAATAAATGTTTTTTATTTCTAATAGTCCTACAATTTTTCAATGATAAGTTGTTTAGTTTCTCAAATAGTTGTGAAGATACGGAAATTAGCGCTTCTGTAAAGTACCCTAAAAATCATTTTCATAGGAAAATGAAAATAGCCAGTTTATTTATAATATTAATCAACGCCTAGATACGAATTTTAATCAAAACCTTTTTAGCAGATTTAGAGAAAACCAAATTTTTCTCTTTTCGCCCTTAAGTAAACTACCCGTAATTTTAAGTTTTTATAGACACACAGACAGACGGCATTGCAAAGACTATTTTTTAGGGTTGTGGGGGTCATGAGACGTCGACATCCATCAACATTTCAGGTTAGTTTTTTTTTTTTTACGGTCGCAATACTTAAACTTTAATATCCAAAAAGTTGAAAAATTCATATAATTGCGTATAGATTGAAAGTTATTGATTTTATAAAAATATATTTCGGATAAAATATCTGTATTATAAATATATATACATATTTGTAATACTAGGTAATTTCTATCTCAAATAGTTTCGGAGCTATTATAAAAAATGTTAATTAACGCGTCAGACCGGAGCCCTTAAAGCCATTTTGACGAAATATTGAGGGTAGCCATTTTGTTTGGAATATTTATTAATGTTCATAAATGAAATTTAATCAAAATCGTTAGAGCCGATTTTGAGAAAATCGACTTTTTCTCTTTTTTCCCTTCAGTAATCTACCCTTAATTTTAGGGGTAGATATCCAATTCCAAAAACCCTCGGGGCAACCCTATGAAAACCCTAGATATCAAGTTTCAGCTCAATCGGTAAAATAGTTTAGAATCTAGTTGGAGCTACAGACAGACAGACAAACGGAAATTCAAAAACCACTTTTTTGGATTCAGGGAGTCATTAAACGTCAAAATTCATCAAAATCTCGAGTTCGATTTTTTTGACGATCACCATACTTTCTCTACCTGTAAGATAGAGAGAAAGTAAAGACTGAACTTGATATCTTTATAAATGTCGACGTTAAATGACCCCCTGAAATATAAAAAGTGATTTTCACGATGCCGTTTTTCTGTCTGTATTTTGGACTAGAACCAAAACAGTTTTACCGATCGAACTAAAACTTGTTAGCTGGTGTTTTCATAGGGTCACCCGAGGGGTGTTTGGAATTAAATATCCTACACTAAAGTTGAGGGTAGTTTATTGAAAGGCAAAACGAGATAAAATAGATTTTATAAAAATACGCCTTAACTATTTTGATCACATTCAGTATTTAGGCGTTGTTTAAGATTACAAATAGAATGAATATCCTAATTTTCACATAAAATGATTGAGAGCAGCTTACATAACCAATAATTTTCACATTTGATCATATTTCTGAAACAATATGAAAGAAAGAACTGAAAAGGATAAGCTATCAAAAATAAAAACCTTTTATTTGAAATATATTTTTCTAAAAGCAACTAAAAGCAAATATATATATATGGAGCACTTTGAAATAGAAATTAATGAGTTATGAATTTTGGTAAATAGACATGTCCCTCTTTACTCATTGTTTCTGTAACAGTTTACTGTATTATATATAATTTATTCTCTTTGGTGGAGTGTTTATGCAACAATATTTATGATTTCGTTTCACAAATCTTATGAGTTTTTAGTAAAATTCTCCATTTTAAGATAAAAGAGAGATAAAGTCTGTGTGGTGCACCGTAAACATTTATTTTTTCATATTTTCACTTTACTTTTTTTATTGATTTATATTTTGAAATAATTACTAATCGTTCACAATAAAAAAAGACATTTCACACCCCTCATAACAAATGGTTTAGACAATTCGACAACCAAGTCGCCTATAGATCTTGTTGAGATTTAATAACCAGACAATACAAATATTATTATTATTATTATTATTATTATTATTATTATTATTATTATTATCACCGAGTCTTACTAACCGTTTGGATTGTATGCACGTACGCTAATGTACAATGGTAGGGTGATTGTGAGATAAAATGGAGGACCTACAGTTTAACGTGGGATCCGAACCACGGTGGAGGCCTGGCATTCCTCACATTCACAAGTTGTGAATAATACACGTCTTGTCAGAGGTGAAGGAAGGGTTTGGCACGCAGTCAGCTGCTTGCTGGTGTGTTCACACAATGGAGCTGAATAGAGAACAAGCAATGGTAGCATATATATAACACCGAAGGATACAACAAAGATGTGTTTGGGTTTAGCCACTAAACAGTGTAAGATTGACTAAAGGTGTGTTTCGCCTGTTATTTAATAAATTAAGGCAGCATCCACATACATTTTTCAATTATTTTCGAAAGTTCATCTCATAATTTGCGAGCTACTGATTAACATATGCCCTGAAATGTCAATAAGTAGTGATACCAACATGAGAGCAGCTGTTACTTCAGCCGAAATTTCCCAGCTTCAAGCCAGCGTGGGCTGAGGTAAGGAGAAAGAGGACCAAGACTCAGACCTGACCTTAAACCAAGAGAGCAAAGTTACAATTGAAAACGCGCTGTAGTAGCCTTCCATGTGAAAGGTTTCCTTATATTTCTTTGATGTTGAGCAATGCCGCCACCACAAACCGCCGAGAAAATGTCGAGAAAATAGCGTTAGAAACAAGCCGTTGCGCGTTAGACTAATCGCGCGTTGATCGCGTGAAGAGATCCAGTTGGGCAAATTGAGCGTTGACCGTGTGACAGGACCGAATGGCCAATGTATTTTGACCAATCGAGCGTTGACCGTTTGACAGGACCCACTTAGACCAATATATCTTGACCAATCGAGCGTTGACCGTGTGATAGGACCCACTTAGACCAATGTATCTTGACCAATTGAGCGTTGACCGTGAGACAGGACCCACTTAGACCAATGTATCTTGACCAATCGAGCGTTGACCGTGTGACAGGACCCACCTAGAACAATATATATTGACCAATCGCGCGTTGACCGTGTGATAGGACCCACTTAGACCAATGTATCTTGACCAATCGAGCGTTGACCGTGAGACAGGACCCACTTAGACCAATGTATCTTGACCAATCGAGCGTTGACCGTGTGACAGGACCCACTTAGACCAATATATCTTGACCAATCGCGCGTTGACCGTGTGACAGGACCCACTTAGACCAATGTATCGTGACCAATCGCGCAGTAGACCTGACATGAAGGTAGGAACCATGCGAGAAAAGGAAACGCTCGTGTGAACCGGACTAAACTCCCGCTCAGAGCTATACGGCAACCATAGGGCGGGTATATTCAGTTGATCTCGTGCTAGTGACGGGGACAGTCGTCATGATGAAGATCGAAATCTTTGATACAGTTTTTTTTAGCACCACGTCTTACTAACCGTTCAGTATTAATCACACTAATGGGTTAGGGAGGCTTGATTTTAAAAGAAACGCACACGCATTTACGTAGAGGGTCAGGGGAAAACCATTTAGGAAAAATACAACCTCAGCACACCTGACTGGGATCGAACCCCAATCTCCCTTCCTTGGAAAATTTAGTCCAACACGAGAGTAGCGCGTTAAACCACGCGCCCACCAAAGCGGGTGATACAGATATTTTTTTTCATGAAATTCAGAAACCAGGCCATTTGGGACATGGAGTGTAAGGAATATAATATTTAGTATACATTTCAAAATAGTTGAAAAATGTTTGTTCATATCCCCCCAGTTTTGGTTAAAGGCTTATAAACATAACGTGAGTTGGTCTACCCCTTAAAATAGGTTGTACCCAGTTTTATTTAAAGGGTTAAAAACAAAACGTGAATTGGTCTACCCCTTAAAATAGGTTGTACCTAGTTTTGGTTTAAGGGTTATAAACATAACGTGAATTGGTTTATCCCTTAAATTAGGTTGTACCCAGTTTTGGCTAAGGGTTATAAACATAACGTGAGTTGGTTTACCCCTTGAATTAGGTTTACCCAATTTTGGTTAAGGGATTATAAACAAAAAAGTTAGTTGGTTTACCCCTTGAATTAGGTTGTACCCAATTTTGGTTAAGGGATTATAAACAAAAAAGTGAGTTGGTTTACCCCTTAAAATAGGTTTTACCAAGTTTCGCCTCTGGACCATAGAAAAGGGTTAAGTATAGAAACGCCACTCTAATGTTGGCAAGTAGAACCACATCGCTAGCGCTCGCGGCATTAGTGCCGTGAACTAAAAGATTCGGAATGGGACGTTACACTTGGAAGACAACGCATTTTCTGTTGCAAATGTTAATTAATCAATTATTATATTAAATTCAATCAAATGTAACACATTTCATGATTTTATAAATAAACCACGCTATAAAATGTGGAATCTAGCTAAATTCCTTCATTAAAATAGACGACAAATTGCTAACAAAACAATAATGGTGAATTTTACATAGCCTTCACACTTCCTTTTATATGGGCTTCACGTCCACGCATTTCTCTGTGACGTCATTGCAAGCTGCTCCTAGCGATAGTGCCACAAACTAGTTACGGGATCAGCTAATTCTATAAGAGTACCCACCCCATACTCTGCATTCACTATAGTCACTATAAATGACGTAAATAAAGGCAAATACGAGTTATTTATTCAACTTCCGGGGTGAGACTTAGGTAGTTGAGGTCAGGGTAGGAGTTAACGCGTGTCTAACGCAAGTGTGTGTACACTGTACACTGTACACGCCCCACGCTTACACGAGGCCAGTTGATAGGCAGATTGGACTGACCTGTACATTCTCAGTGGCCCATCCACACACAGGATAGATCATGTAAGTGAGAGCGCAAATATCACATTGAACCACTCGAGAACCAGCCACCCTCATGGTGTATTGGTTAGTGCACGAACCTAGGACTCCCGGTTTCGATTTCCCGTTGGTATAAAGGTATTTTCCCGAAAGTATAGTTATCACAACGGTCATTAGAATTTGGTTGATTAGGTTTAAGTTTTTCCACTGGTTCCACATCCTGATGCTCACTATTACACTCATACTCTATATCACCCTCATACTACCTCATACACACTATAACTATCATACTCACTAGTACTGGATAATCTTTCCACTGACTGGGCTACGAGTAATGTAGCTCAGAGCTGACACCAGTAGTACCGAAAAAAACACACATGTATTTATGTACATATTTATATATATATTTATACATATATATATAACTACATCTTGAATATCAGTGCAAAATATCGATTGTTAAAAATTTTCAACCTATACAAATCAATGGCATAATCATCAAACTTTAAATATAGTTTTGAAAACATCGATGTCCGATGTTCATTCCTACCGGTAGTGGGTGAAATAGGACAAACTTTGACCAAGACAAGAAACTGTTTGGAGAGAAATATTTGAGCGTTTTTACAAACAGTGGACGACATATTGTGGCGATTATAATTAGTGAACAGACCAGGAGAGGGAATACAGTTCCGGCACATCTTTTCATGGAAATATTGAATTATTCTTTTGTGTAAAGTTTTATACTACACCAATCTAAGTTAACTATATGATTTTATATCAATATTATGTTTAAAAAATTTTTTCCATACTATGAATCAATAAATTCTGATTACTAATCAGCCCGCCAGGGCGCCAAAGAATATTTTTATATTTAATTGTGCTGTGTCTGTTAGTTTTCGAGACCCTACGGGCTGGTGTTATCTGTTATATGTTCAATATGTTTCCTGTCATTACATGTTTAATTTTGATGTTGAAATAAAATAACTCCTACAAACAAATAAACTAAACAAATAGCTTCTAGAGTAATTTATGTTTGTGAAACTTTTTCGCCTACGATGGTTAGGGGTTGTGACCCCCTCTAAATTCCCCCATTCCTTCAACGTTGGGGTGGCCAAGTTTATAGCCTTACATTCCAGAACTGCTACATTTATTACTTCACTACTGGAACAGACAATATCAAGAAATGTCTATTTTCAAAATGGTATTTTCTTAAAAAAAAATTATATGTAGCCTATGTATTATTTTATGAACATAATTTGTTAATTTAAGTTTTGAATTTATTGAATGTAGATGTACTTCAGATACGGTTTTTAATTTTCTTTTGGAAAATATAAATTAAAAACGCCTGATGTTTTAATAAAAAAAGCAATAAAATTCAATATATTAATAACATCGATTTATATACTTATTCTAGATCCATCCTTAGATCCAAAAAGTCTTCCAGGTCGTATAGTTTGATATCAAATATTAATTTATATTTCAATTTAATTTACTAGGTCTGTCACTTTACGAAAGATCTTAAAACAAATTAGAAACTTATTGCACAAACCTACATTGATATTCTGATTATTTAGAAAGAACAAATAGTTTACAGATTTGCCCAACCAATACTCCAGCGCACTTAGTTCTTGTTTTGGATTTTTGTATACATGAGTATCTACTATTTACACTTAATATAAACATATTTTAAAGATTTATTATTTTGTCTCTCATACACCAAACAGAAATTTCACCTTTATTTTAAGGTCTACTTTCAAACGCTATGAATTTAGAGACTTATTTCATTTTTATATAGTATTTTTAAAGATTTTCTGATGTCTGGCATCTATGAGTGATCATACGAACCATTCCCGCTGGCTCAGTAGAGGGTAGGAAAAAGTAAATTGTAGATTTGCCTCTCTGTTGGTGGAGATCAGTTGCGTAACAACTTTTAAATGTGTTTACTATGTAAAATAATCCCCCGATATAAATTTTAGTTTAAGACAGATATAAATTGATTTAGTTTAGGGTCACCTTATCCACTCCTACGACACAAATTTATATTTAACAAAGCCCGACCTTAAATGCGCTTTAAGTAGGGAAGCAGTATTGCTAATATTTAAAAAAAAAAACTAAAGTTGCTAATTTGATAAATGTCGACGTTAAATGACCCCCTGAAACATAAAAAGTGATTTTCACGATGCCTTTTTTCTGTCTGTATTTTGGACTAGAGCCGAAACAGTTTTACCGATCGAGCTAAAACATGTTAGCTGGTGTTTTCATATTGAGGGTAGTTTATTGAAAGGCAAAACGAGATAAAATTGATTTTATAGAAATCCGCTTTAACTATTTTGATCACATTCATGTTTTGCCGTTGTTTAAGATTACAAATAGAATGACTATCCACATTTTCGCATAAAATGATTGAGGGCAGCTAACATAGACAATAGTTTTCACATTTGATCTTGTTTATGAAACAATATGAAAAAAAGAACTGAAAATGATAAGCCATCAAAAATAAAAACCTTATATTTGAAATATATTTTTCTAAAAGCAAATATATATATATATATATATATATAGAGAGAGAGAGAGAGAGAGAGCTCTTTGAAAGAGAAATTAATGAGTTATACATTTTGGTAAATAGACATGTTCCTCTTTACTCATTGTTTCTGTAACAGTTTACTGTATTATATATAATTTATTCTCTTTGGTGGAATGTTTCTGTAACAATATATATGATTTCGTTTCACAAATCTTATGAATTTTTAATAAAATTCTCCATTTTATGATAAAAAAAGAGATAAAGTCTGTGTGGTGCACTGTACCATTTATTTTTTCGTATTTTCACTTTCCAGTTGTTTTTTATTATTTTATATTTTTAAATAATTACTAAATGTTCACATTAAAAAAAAAAGATATTTCGCACCCCTCATAACAAATGGTTTAGACAGTTCGACCATCAAGTCACCTATAGATCTTGTTGACATTTAATAACCAGGCTATAAAAATAGAAAGACGTTTATGCACGTAATGGCGTGAATAGAAAGCGGTGGTCCTATCAGGCGCGTTCGACTGAACCACTAATCGTGTTCTGACACTTTGCGTCACTTCCAAGATCAAACACATTTCACTTATTAAAAAGCTTTGTCTGACACTCAAGATCATTTGATCTAGAAGGCTTGTGTTGCAATATTTGATTAAAATGTTCAAGTTTCGTTGAGCACGAAAACGGCAAAATAAAAACAACAAACGTGTTTTTCATCATTCAATTCAACACGTTCAAAACAAGTTTGGCTCACCGTGCTACACGTCTTACTACCCGTCCTAGCTACCCACATATTTACACTAATGTGGTAGTGATGAGGAAGGTAGAATAGTACCGTGCTTTACGTATTACTACCCGTCCGGGATATCCACATATTTACACTAATGGGGTAGAGATGAGGAAGGTAGAATAGTACCGTGCTCCACGTCTTACTACCCGTCCAGTATATTCACATATTTACACTAATGAGGTAGAGATGAGGAAGGTAGAATATTACCGTGCTCCACGTCTTACTACCCGTCCAGTATATCCACATATTTACACTAATGAGGTAGAGATGATGAAGGTAGAATAGTACCGTGCTCCACGTCTTACTACCCACCCGGGATATCCACATATTTACACTAATGAGGTAGAGATGATGAAGGTAGAATAGTACCGTGCTCCACGTCTTACTACCCATCCGGGATATCCACATATTTACACTAATGTGGTAGAGGTGAGGAAGGTAGAATAGTACTGTGCTCCACGTCTTACAACCCGTCCAGTATATCCACATATTTACACTAATGAGGTAGAGATGAGGAAGGTAGAATAGTACCGTGCTCCACGTCTTACTACCCGTCCGGGATATCCACATATTTACACTAATGAGGTAGAGATGAGGAAGGTAGAATAGTACCGTGCTCCACGTCTTACTACCCGTCCGGGATATCCACATATTTACACTAATGTGGTAAGGATTAGGAAGGAAGAATTCAGAGAAATTTTCTCACATATCCGCCTGGAAGGAAAGTGGAAAACTCTTAATAAAATCACCTTGAATACACTCGGGTGGGGTTTGTACTCTGACCTCACCATCACAATCACCATATGACGTTGACGCCCTAGTCCACGTGACCACTGATGCGAGTTTCAATACAAATTATCGTTGCTCTTTCTTTACCTAACCGTCTGGATTGTATGCATTTCACGAAACTAAACATTAGTTTTGGTAGAAATCTACATCTGGACTTTTTTACCGACAAAATCTTATACAACGTGTATCTAAAACATTGCATCAAACTTTGGCAGGATATTCCTTGCGTGAAAATAGAATAATTCACATCAGCAACCTAGGGTCCATCTTCAATATTAAGGGCGGTATACACCCTAAAAAACGACTGTTGTGTGAAATATTATGAAAACTGCTTAGGGTATTACAAAGAATATTTGTATACTACTTATTGAAATCTTGATCTTTAATAAATTAAATGTGCTGTTACCGTTACCCACCCCCATTATGTAATAAAGGGGAGGTTGTATGACTTTTTTCTACAATAAAATATGTCAGAGTAAGTGTTACCAATTATGACTTAAGATTACAAAACATGGAGTAATAAATGGTACGGCACACCGCACAGACATTCTCTCTCTTTCTATAAACTCGTAAGATTTCTGAACGGAATAATATACAATGTATCATCACCACTCCACATAAGAACACGCATAAAATAATATACAATGATATATAATCAATGAGAAAAGAGGCGCATCTTTGTCCACATAAGAGCATTTCAAACAGTTTAATGTCTTCCACAAGGGTCAACACTTCGTATTAAAATTTCGATTTCTGGTTAAAATTTTAACATTTTATAAGGTGTTGCAGATCTTCAAGTCATCGCATTGATATTTAATTATTAATTTATACATTTTAACCAATAAAAAATGTAAATATTGACTATTGAGTCTAAAATGAAGATAGATCATTGCTATGCAAACATTTCCCCTAAGAGATTTAAGGAAAAATAACATAGTTTTTTAGATACTTATATTTAATTACTCTATGGCATTGGAGAATTATTGCGTTAAGACTTAAGTAGTATATCTTTACAACTAAAGCTCACAAAATTGTATTAATATATTTGAAATATCTCAGAAACTGCTGCTTTTATAAAATAAATGGTACGGCACACCGCACAGACTTTCTCTCTTTTATAAACTCCTAAGATTTCTGAACGGAATAATGTACATTGTATCATCACCACTCCACATAAGAACACGCATAAAATAATATACAATGATATAGAATCAATGAGAAAGAGGCGCATCTTTGTCCACCTAATAGCATTTCAAACAGTTTAATGTCTTCCACAAGGGTCAACACTTCGTATTAAAATTTCGATTTCTGGTTAAAATTTTAACATTTTATAAGGTGTGCAGATCTTCAAGTCATCGCATTGATATTTAATTATTCATTTAAACATTTTGACCAATAAAAAATGTAAATATTGACAATTGAGTCTAAAATGGAGATAGATCATTGCTATGCAAACATTTCTCCTAAGAGATTTAAGGAAAAATAACATACTTTATTAGATACTTATAATATTTAATTACTCTATGGCATTGGAGAATTATTGCGTTAAGACTTAAGTAGTATATGTTTACAACTAAAGCTCAAAAATTGTATTAATATATTTGCAAATATCTCAGAAACTGTTGCTTTTATAAAAATATATGTCAATTAAAAGTTTTTTATTTATAATAGTCCTACAATTTTGCAATGATAAGTTGTTTAGTTTCTCAAATAGTTGTGGAGATACGGATATTAACGCTTCTGTAAGGTACCCTAAAAATCATTTTCATAGGAAAATGAAAATAGCCAGTTTATTTATAATCTTAATCAACGCCTAGATACGAATTTTAATCAAAATCGTTTGAGCAGATTTTGAGAAAACCAAATTTTTCTCTTTTCGCCCTTCAGTAAACTACCCTTAATTTTATGTTTTAATAGACACACAGACAGACGGCATTGCAAAGACTATTTTTTAGGGTTCGGGGGGTCATGAGACGTCGACATCCATCAACATTTCAGGTTAGTTTTTTTTACGGTCGCAATACTTAAACTTTAATGTCCAAAAAATTAAAAAAATTCATATAATTGCGTATAGATTGAAAGTTATTGATTTTATAAAAATATGTTTCGGATAAAATATCTGTATTATAAATATATATACATATTTGTAATGCTAAGTAATTTCATATCTCATATAGTTTCGGAGCTATTTAAAAAATGTTAATTGACGCATCAGACCGGAGCCCTTAAAGCCATTTTGCCGAAATATTGAGGGTAGCCATTTTGTTTGTAATATTTATTAATGTTTATAAATGAAATTTAATCAAAATCGTTGGAGCCGATTTTGAGAAAATCGACTTTTTCTCTTTTTGCCCTTCAGTAAACTACCCTTAATTTTAAGTTTTAATAGACACACAGACAGACGGCATTGCAAAGACTATTTTTTAGGGTTCGGGGGGTCATGAGACGTCGAAATCCATCAACATTTCAGGTTAGTTTTTTTTTACGATCGCAATACTTAAGCTTTAATGTTCAAAAAGCTAAAAATATATATATAATTGCGTATAGATTAAAAATTATTGATTTTATAAAAATATGTTTCGAATAAAATATTTGTATTATAAATATATATACATATTTGTAATGCTAAGTAATTTCCTATCTCAAATAGTTTCGGAGCTATTATAAAAAATGTTAATTTACGCATCAGACCGGAGCCCTTAAAGCGATTTTGCCGAAATATTGATGGTAGCCATTTTGTTTGGAATATTTATTGATGTTCATAAATGAAATTTAATCAAAATCGTTAGAGCCGATTTTGAGAAAATCGACTTTTTATGTTTTTTCCCTTCAGTAAACTACCCTTAATTTTAGGGGTAGATGTCCAATTCCAAAAACGCCTCGGGGCAACCCTATGAAAACCCAAGATATCAAGTTTCAGCTCAATCGGTAAAATAGTTTAGGCTCTAGTTGGAGGTACAGACAGACAGACAGACAGACAGACAGACAGACAGACAGACAGACAGACAGAGAGACGGAAATTCAAAAACCACTTTTTCGGATTCAGGAAGTCATGAAACGTCAAAATTCATCAAAATCTCGACTTCGATTTTTTTGACGATCACCATACTTTCTCTACCTGTAGGATAGAGAGAAAGTAAATATATGTCAAATAAAAGTTTTTTTATTTCTAATAGTCCTACAATTTTGCAATGATAAGTTGTTTAGTTTCTCCAATAGTTGTGGAGATACGGAAATTAACGCTTCTGTAATGTACCCTAAAAATCATTTTCATAGGAAAATGAAAATAGCCAGTTTATTTATAATCTTAATCAACGCCTAGATACGAATTTTAATCAAAATCGTTTAAGCAGATTTTGAGAAAACCAAATTTTTCTTTTTTCGCCCTTCAGTAAACTACCCTTAATTTTAAGTTTTTATAGACACACAGACAGACGGCATTGCAAAGACTATTTTTTAGGGTTCGGGGGGTCATGAGACGTCGACATCCATCAACATTTCAGGTTAGTTTTTTTTTACTTTAATGTCCAAAAAGTTAAAAAAATCCATATAATTGCGTATAGATTGAAAGTTATTAATTTTATAAAAATATGTTTCGGATAAAATATCTGTATTATAAATATATATACATATTTGTAATGCTAAGTAATTTCATATCTCAAATAGTTTCGGAGCTATTTAAAAAAATGTTAATTGACGCATCAGACCGGAGCCCTTAAAGCCATTTTGCCGAAATATTGAGGGTAGCCATTTTGTTTGGAATATTAATTAATGTTTTTAAATGAAATTTAATCAAAATCGTTATAGCCGATTTTGAGAAAATCGACTTTTTCTCTTTTTGCCCTTCAGTAAACTACCCTTAATTTTAAGTTTTAATAGACACACAGACAGACGGCATTGCAAAGACTATTTTTTAGGGTTCGGGGGGTCATGAGACGTCAAAATCCATCAACATTTCAGGTTAGTTTTTTTTACGATCGCAATACTTAAGCTTTAATGTCCAAAAAGCTATATATATATATATATAATTGCGTATAGATTAAAAATTATTGATTTTATAAAAATATGTTTCGAATAAAATATTTGTATTATAAATATATATACATATTTGTAATGCTAAGTAATTTCATATCTCAAATAGTTTCGGAGCTATTATAAAAAATGTTAATTTACGCATCAGACCGGAGCCCTTAAAGCGATTTTCCCGAAATATTGAGAGTAGCCATTTTGTTTGGAATATTTATTAATATTCATAAATGAAATTTAATCAAAATCGTTAGAGCCGATTTTGAGAAAATCGACTTTTTCTCTTTTTTCCCTTCAGTAAACTACCCTTAATTTTAGGGGTAGATATCCAATTCCAAAAACCCCTCGGGGCAACCCTATGAAATCCCTAAATATCAAGTTTCAGCTCAATCGGTAAAATAGTTTAGGCTCTAGTTGGAGGTACAGACAGACAGACAGACAGACAGACAGACGGAAATTCAAAAACCACTTTTTCGGATTCAGGAAGTCATGAAACGTCAAAATTCATCAAAATCTCGAGTTCGATTTTTTTGACGATCACAATACTTTCTCTACCTGTAAGATAGAGAGAAAGTAAAAATTAACAAAAAAGGTGTCTTGGTGAAACTGTCTAGCTTTCCCCGTTTCCGAGATAATCACACAAGTTTGAGCTCAGAGACAAATGTATCCAACACAGCTAGCAACACAGCTATACTGGCTCCCTACCTGGCAGGAATTAACACTTGTCTTTGAAAACACACATGCATGGTTATCTCGGAAACCGGGAAAGCTAGACAGTTTCTTCAATACACATTTTTTTGTTAATTTTGACTCCATGTTTTGTAATCTTAAGTCAAAATCGGTAATACTTACTCTGACATATTTTATTTTAGAAAAAAAGTCTTACAACCCCCCCCCCTTTATTACATAATGGGGTGGGTAACGGTAACAGCACATTTAATTTATTAATGATCAAGGTTTCAATAAGTAGTATAAAAATATTCGTTGTAATACCCTAAGCAGTTTTCATAATATTTCACACAACAGTCGTTTTTAGCTCTATCTTTAGGGGTGTATACCGCCCTTATTATTCAAGATGGACCCTAGGTTGCTGATGTGAATTATTCTATTTTCACCCAAGGAATATCCTGCCAAAGTTTGATGCATTGTTTTAGATACACTTTGTATATATATAATATATATATAATACAGAGTGGAGTTCCAATTATCCACGACCCAATAAACCAAGGTTCCATACTATCCTAGGTTTCTATTATCCAAGTTTCTTTCTATTAAAGGTTCCATATTATCCGAGGTTCCGTATACTCCTAGGTGGTAACATGTTTATGTTTTGTGAGAGCTGTCTATTAAATGATCCTCACTAAACTGGTTCAGTCGTCTAGTATGAGTAGCGGATTGAATCATTGGGTGACTTAGCATTCACATTGTACTGTGGCACCGTCAATAATAATATTTAGCACCGCGTCTTACTACCCGTTCGGGTTATACTCTTAAATACTAATTACTCTAATGGATTAGGATTTGGGAAGGTTGAATTTAGAGGAAGTGAACCCACATTTACGTGGAGGTAGAGTGGAAAACCATTTAGGAAAAACCACCCTCAGTTCACCCGACCGAGATTCGAACCTCGATCTCCCCGTCCTCGGCGGTCGAGCTCAACACGACTAGCGCGTTAGCCAACTACGCCACCGAGGTGGGTTTATTTTTCTAAAAGCTGTGAGAGTTTGCCAAGCTCAAATTTAATGTAGTGCATTTTATAGTGTTCCATACTATCCGAATTTGTGTTTATCAGCGGCAGTCTTTGTCCCGCTAGCCTCGGATAATCGGGACTTAAGTGCAGTAAGATTCTGGTAAAAAAAAGGCCTTTCAGATGTATATTTCTACAAACATCAGTGTATATTTTAGTAAGGATGAGAATGGTACAATTTATATGAAGTGTAGCCGAATTTTCATGGACGAAGAGTGGAAAAAAACTATTTTGGGGAAAAAAAAAGCTGAGTGCACTCAACTGGGATTGCAGCCCTGACATTTCAGTCATTGGTAATACCAGATTATATTTTATTTACATCTATACTGTGTGCTCAAACATGACAATTTCAGGACAAAATATGGTTTGTCCTTTCAGACGAATACAAAAGAAGTGTTTTAGGTTTCACATAATGACATTTGTATTGCAAATGGTGGTCATTTGGCGTTGTTTATTTGTTTATCTTAACCTAACCAAGTCATAACCGCTGTCTTGTAGCTCCAGGCTTATGTTGTGTTTATTAAACTATTCCGTAAAATTTACTGCTTATAAGAAAGTGTTTATGCCTCACAATATTGTAGGCGTAAAGTATCCCAAAAGGCAATTTGTATTTATAGTTCATAGTACACCGTTAAAGTTACTACCTACCACATCAGTACTGCGGTATTTCCGATAAACCCCAAAATATGGTATTTTTTTAAAGCATTGCCAATCGTTTTGCAAAATTTATTCACACGTTGCATTTACTTTGTTTTCCAAATCTTAGCCCAAATATTCAGAACTATTATTTTTATTTGAAGTATTTAACATGCATTTACTGAATCAGCCAATTAGAACAGCACATTAATTATAATTATAAACTAACCTAAATCTAGAACAGACACAACGTCCTGGCCACAGCTATGTCCGTTAATTTAACACTGTGAAATGGGATACCCACATTTCACCAATGATTTTTTTTTTTCAATGCTGGAATCGAACCTAGGACCCTTAGCTTAATAGGCAGATAGGATAACCACTGAGATAATGTGTCACAGGTTGGAAATTATTCTTTCATGCCAAACCTACCTTTAATTACAGTGGTATTTTAAATAATGTACGGTTTATAAAAAGTTTTTGCTAAATAGGTTCGCTAGGTTGTAAATTGTATTTCACCCCCTATAAGATTTTTTTCTTAGTTTTTAGCACCACGTCCTCCTATACGTTCGGGTTATACGCTCGTGTACTAATTATGCTATTAGCACCACGTCTTACTACCCGTTCGGTTTATACACACTTATACTAATGTGTAATGATAGGGTGATTGTGAGATGAAATGGAGGACCTACAGTTTAACGTGGGATCCGAACCACAATAGAGGCCTGCCATTCCAAATTATGCTAATAGATTTAGGGATTAGGAAGGTTATATTTAGAGAAAGAGTACCCATATTTGCGTGGAGGGGGAGCGGAAAAACCACCCCAGTCCACCCAACCAAGGTTAGAACCTCAATCCCCGCCGTTATCGGTGGTCAAGTCTACTGCGAGAGTAACGCCTTAAACCATGCGGCCACCATATTGGGTTATTTTATGTTAATCATTGCTTAGTATCCGCTCTACTTGCCCATCTCCATTTATCTGCTATTCTTTGTTTACATTCATATTTACTTCACCTTCAGTTTATTTATTTTAATACTTATTATTTTGTGTTAGTGATGGCTTCTGATTTCAGCTGAAATTAATAAGCACGTTATTGTAAATGTAATTTTAACTTGGAATAAGTTTACCAAGTTCCCAGTTTTAATTTACTGTGATATACTCATACGTGAACAAAATGTGTAGTTCATATTTTGGGATCGAAGCCGAATACTAAGTTCCTTTATGTGCTTGATAGCTGTATTCATCACAAGGCAGTGTCAGGGTGAATGAAATATCGCAGGTTATGGTGGGCAGGACATGCAGCGCGATTGGAAGAAACTAGGACCGCGTTCAAAGTAATGACTGACAAACCTGATGGGAAGATACCATTGGGAAGACCTAGATACAGTTGGGAGGATAGCAGTAGAATGGACCTGAAATATACATGGTGTAATGAGGTGGACTGGATAGAACTATACCAAGATATGGATAGGGTGTAATGAGGTGGACTGGATAGAACTATCCCTATATAGGGATAGGGTGTAATGAGGTGGACTGGATAGAACTATCCCTATATAGGGATAGGGTGTAATGAGGTGGACTGGATAGAACTATCCCTATATAGGGATAGGGTGTAATGAGGTGGACTGGATAGAACTATACCAAGATAGGGGTAGGGTGCAATGAGGTGGACTGGATAGAACTATCTCAAGATAGGGATAGGGTGTAATGAGGTGGACTGGATAGAACTATATCAAGATAGGGATATAGTGTAATGAGGTGAATTGGATAGAACTATACCAAGATAGGTATAGGGTGCAATGAGGTGTACTGGATAGAACTATCTCAAGATAGGGATAGGGTGTAATGAGGTGGACTGGATAGAACTATACCAAGATAGAAATAGGGTGCAATGAGGTGAACTGGATATAACTATACCAAGATAGGGGTAGGGTGCAATGAGGTGAATTGGATAGAACTATCCCTATATAGGGATAGGGTGTAATGAGGTGGACTGGATAGAACTATCTCAAGATAGGGATAGGGTGTAATGAGGTGGACTGGATAGAACTATACCAAGATAGGGGTAGGGTGCAATGAGGTGGACTGGATAGAACTATACCAAGATAGAAATAGGGTGCAATGAGGTGAACTGGATATAACTATACCAAGATAGGGGTAGGGTGCAATGAAGTGGACTGGATAGAACTATCTCAAGATAGAAATAGGGTGCAATGAGGTGAACTGGATAGAACTATACCAAGATAGGGGTAGGGTGCAATGAGGTGAACTGGATAGAACTATCCCAATATAGGAATAGGTGGCGAACTTTTGTAAGTGCAGCAATTAACTTTCTTGTCCCTAATGCCAGAGAGTAAGCAAGTAAGTAGCTCTGTGTTTAAGATGATGGGGAAGTATCATTGGTTTGAAACAAAAACAAAAACCTTTATTTTATCTTTATCGGATCTCTATAAAAAAAATTGATTGATCATTAGAAACCATTTGAAGAAATGGAGTTTTTTTGTCCATCTTTCTCTATTTCTCTTTGCCTTGTTATAATCTCACCACCTTCAGTCTGGACGCAAACCTTTAAGTGATCAATATTGAACCCTCCAGCTTGTAATAAAGATAGCAGCGCTCTTAAAGTTTAATGACCAAATTGCCTTCTTTGTTTGGAGAAGGACAGGTTAGGATGAAGGAGGTAAAAGTTTAGAGGTTAACTGCAAATTGCTCGGATGGTCTAAGGCGTCACTCTAGCGATAGACTAGACTGCCGATGATGGGTATATTAGGGTTCGAATCCCAGTATGGTGTATTGAGGGTGGTTTTTCTTTAACAGTTTTAACTCTCACTCCACGAATATGTGGGTACACTTCCTTTAAATACAAATTTAAATTCCTCATCCTCAACTCATTAGAATAATTAGTAGACCTACATGCCTATAACCTGAACAGGTAGTAAAACGCATTGCTATAAAAACTAAAAAAATATTTATAGATCTATTTTTACATATGGTCTCCACCAGAACTTGTGGTCACGTGATTCAGAATGTAGATATTGTGACTGGCTGGATTATTGACGACAGGGAGGTTGTCCGACACCTTAGCTCAGCCAGTATCGTGTTTGTCTACTAAACTAGAGGTCCCGGGTTCGATTCCCGGCTTGGCCGAAACATTCATCACTGTTAAAATGTGGGCATCCCCTTTCACAACCAGGGGGACTGGATGTTGTGTCTGTTCTAGATTTAAGTTAGTTTATAAGTCGTGTGCTGATATAATAAGTCGGTTCAGAAAGTGTAGTTTAAATACCTCAAATAAATTAAAATAATAATTACCATTTCAAGGATATTGAAGCGTGAGACCCGGTTGGGTTTACTGGTAGTGTATTTCAGACATGTGATTCAACACTGTGTATTTTCTCATCTCACTTCCTTCTAATGTGGCTGCACATTCACCAATAGCTAAACCCTTGGTTGTTCCCGAAACTTGGACGGGAACAAATATTTATCGGGATTTTTCGGGGGGGAAAAAAAATATTAAAAAGTTATAGTTAAGGATCGTCCATCAATGTCACGTTTTATTTAATTTTCACTAGAAATATTAATCTATTAAATTTAAACTAACTTTATCTTCCTTTAAGTATATGGATACCCAAAACTTCAGTCGCTTTATTAACTACCTTACAACACAACGCAGCCCCATTAACTAACCTAACCACATTACATATATTTGAGGGAAGTATTTCTCCTAGAATATATTTAAGACCGGAAAACATATTTTTAGAGCAAAATAATGATTGAAGTGGCTTTTACATATCAAACTATGCTAGAAATATACATTTTATATATTATTACCAAATTTTTGAAGAAAATATTTTTAATCTGGTTTAGAATTACGTTTCAAAGATAACGTATCCATTTGAAATCGGGCACCATAGCGGGTGGGGGCTTATATAATTGTTGTACCACAATGAGCACAGACAAGTAATAAACAGATTACCAGCCTTACGGGGGTTTTGCTGTGCTTCTTTTGCCAGCTTGAGTCCTTCAACACTGGGCTTCGCTAGTGTCACTGCTGGGTGAAGATAGGACTAACCGCAGCGATCCTAGTGGTGAAATACTCAAGCTGCCAAAAGGAGCGCAACCATTTTAACCTGGAGGTTGAGGGTCTGGGTATATTATTTGTCTGTGACAGTGGGTCACGGGCAACGCCGTGCGGGATTGCTATTTTACAGTAAAATCACAAATCTTCTGAGCTTACGCTGAGTTTCATACCATACTTATTTGCATAAAGACAAGTCTATTACGTTAGTGTTATTATTTGGAATGATATCCATTTGCTTGTATCTTAGATAATAATATTTGGATAAACTAATATTTTTGGAATACAACAGCGCTTTTAGTGAGAGGTTTAATAACTAAGAACTTAAGAGGTAACCAGGCACACTGGCTCAGTTGAGAAATGTTTTTGTACAGTTCATACAAGACCGCGGCTCACTTTTATTAATTATACAGATTAGTTTGAATATTTTGAGGTTTTATTTTTTTAAGTATTATTTATTAAAATTCACGCCACGAATATTTTATTTAAGAAATTTATGGTCCATCTTAAAATCTATTTTAGAAGTTATTTATATCCATACAAAATATGCTTGATTAAAAATACCCAATTTAATTGTTGCCTTTAGCTTTGGTTTTTTAATTTACATTACATCCCAAACCTTAATCAACAATGGTTGGACAACATATTATTTAGTTTAGAAAACATACAGTTTAAAAATAAATTAATATAAACATTTTAGTATGCATATATATTATTATTATTATTATTATTATTATTATTATTATTATTATTATTATTATTTACAAAATGACAGGATTTAAATTTTTTGTTTATATCTATAAATGCAACCGAATACAAGTTTTTTCTCTTTTCCTGACTAAACAAACATATTTTTGACATTTATCCCTACATTTAACTTAATTCAGATTATCAAAAGATTTTTTTTATTGAAATGAAAATGAAAAATCCTAGTTTGGACTAGAATAAATAAATCTGAAAAATAAATATAAGCCTAAAGTGAAAAATTACTTTTAAATTTTTTTCACTTTTCCCACCGCTACCACGGGAAATCATTATTTCCCTCCCGAAAATTCCCCGAAGTTAAAATGTCATTCCCGCACAGGACTAATATCTAGGCACTGTTTTACATTACAAACAAAATGGAAACTCTCATTTTCCCATGAAAATAAGTTTAAGGACACTTTAGAGAAAAGAAAATTTCCAATTTCGATCCTATCTCCGCAACTATTAAAGATACGGTACTCTTAGAATATTCTTTTTTAAATATAGTTTTTATAAAATCAATAGTTCTGAACCATAAGCAAACATATATTTTCTTATGGAGCACTATGAAATATTAAATTGATGTTTATGTTCATTGGTGGACAGAGATATTCCTCTTTTCTCAATGTTTCTGCAACCGTGTATATTATTTCATTTACGATAACAGAGAGAGAAAGTCCGTCTGGTGCACCGTACCATTTATCATTTAATTGAAGTATTATCATTTCAAAGTTAGCCAATTTTCGATAGATTATTATTAGCACCGCGTCTTACTACCCGTTCGTGTTATACGCACCTACGCTAATGTGTAATGGTAGGGTGATTGTGAGATGAAATGGAGGACCTACAGTTTAACGTGGGATCCGAACCACGGTGGAGGCCTGGCATTCCACAGATTCACAAGTTGTGATTAATACATGTCTTGTCAGAGGTGAAGGAAGAGTTTGGCGATCAGATAAATCTGTGCCGGGACCGAGGATTGAACCCCGGACCCAATGTTCGATAGAGAGTCAACAATATACTATAGGATATGTAATTTAGGTAAAATTTTGGGTGGATTAAAGCTATTATGGTAGGGTTCCTAATATCATATAAAAGTGCTTGAGGTGTACATTTAAAATAAAGTCACAAAGCTTCTGAGCTTAAGCTGAGTTTTCATTACCAACCTTGTAACTAGGACAAGCAATAAAGTTGATTTCGGCGGTTTTTAAAACATGAATTCATTATTTAAATTTACATAAAAAAATATGTTCAATATGTAAAGAGATTTTAAAATTTTTTTTGTCACCGTGTTCGGCTTGCACGCATTATTAGCAATAATGCTTTCAACCTAACACAAATTTTGCACATACATTATTCTATAAGGACATTATTATTAAAGAATTACACTCCAATGGCCGATATTGTCTTACTACAGGTGCTCAGATTTTTGTTAGTTGGTTATTTATAATGATTGGCATTAAACATTTACACAAAAAGCCGAGCTTTTAAAATTTATAAACTTTAAATCTCTATCTACTATTATCTGATTACTTTTAAGGGTATATACACATTTAAATCCATAGACCATTACTTATACACGTAACAAAAAATGGTTACGTAACCACTAGCGTGCTTTGATCTAACCAGGCAGGGCAGAATCTGAGAATTAGCTAGATATAACAGATAAGTTGAGTTTATTAACCATAATCTGTTCTTAAGCCTTTTTTCCAAACAAATAAAGACAAGTACATTTCTTTAATCTACAACTTATTAACCTTGTTTCTTTAAATTATATAAATCTGATAATAAAGAGAGGCTTGTAACTTGTTTGCAGTAACAAAAAATTACCAAACTAATTCACTTAATCAGTCCATAGAATTATAACCAGCCATTTTAAATTGTTCTATTATTGCTTACTCACTATTATAATGAATTAGTTCTACTAAACCGATTCGGCTTAGAGCTAATCAATATTTTTTCTCGTTATTCTCAAAACGAGTAACTAAATGGCTAAATAACATTCATTTTAAAAGTTTTAATACACATGGTTAAACGTTTATTCAGCTATAAATAGCAAATTATCCTTTTAACTGAGCTTATATTACAACTGGTTTATTTTAACAAATTTATTTAATTATATAGACACTTTAAAAACCTTATAAACTAAAATCAACAACATATTAATGAAGAAATGTAAAAAAAAAAGTTATGTAAAATACTAATACTAAAATTGCAAAAAAAGGTTTGTTATGAATCTTATTTTGAATCTTAAAAATACATAATTCTTTTAAGAAAAACTCAGGAGTGAATCATATCAATTGGGTTTCATTGAATAAAACATTCAAAACGGGGGAAGATTATATTGGGGTAGGTAATCGTGCGGGGAAAAAGAAAATCATAATAAGAGCTTTACACTCTTATTTTATTCTAAGTTGCAGTAAAAAGTTTCCCAAACGTATGAAGTGATTCCCAACAAATGTCAAATCAATGCGCTAGTAATCTAAAATAAGTCCTTAGCTCTGAAGTTGACAAAGTTCCTGTGAAATCCCATTAGGCTGACGTTTCCTTAGCTCTGCGAATGTACAGTTAGTCAGAAAAAATGATACAAGTTTATATTTGATGTATTCGAGAAATTACAATGAATGTTTAAATATCATTTAAAACGTTAAACATTTATTTAAATTACGTTTTGAAAGAAAACCAAATATTATTATTATTATTATTAGCACCGCGTCTTACTACCCGTTCGGGTTATACGCAAAACCAAATAACTTCACTTTTATTCAACTGTGTAACTCCCAGTAACCGGCCCCTTGGCGTAGTGGCCAGTGCACCTGGCTACGAAACTAGGCGTTCCGGGCTCGATACCCGGCGGTATCTTCGGTATCTTTCCCTTAGGGAGAATTATCCCAACGGTCATTAGGGTTTGGTTGATTTGGCTTAATTTAGAATCCCACTGGCTCACACCTCCTTAATAACTGTCATAACATCATCACATTGCTCATACGACCTGTAGACAACCTCCTGTGCTGTACTCCGGCCAAAGCTATGTGCCACAAGAGTGGCAATAAGCCTACATATATGTGCCACAAGACAGTTTAATATTCTACATATATGTGCCAAAAGACTGGTTAATAGTCTACATACATGTGCCACCAGCGCAGTTAATAGTCTACATATATGTGCCACCAGCGCAGTTAATAATCTACATATATGTGCCACAAGAGCGGCTAATAGTCCACATACATGTGCCACAAGAGCGGCTAATAGTATACATAACCTATCCATATATTGGGCTAGTTATATCCAGTCCACCTCATTACACCCGATCTCTATCTTGAGATAGTTCTATCCAGTCCAACTCATTGCACTCTGTCATTGGTATCTCGGAATTTGACTAGGCCTTATTCAAAACTCTAATTTAAAATGTTTCCAAACAAATGCCACGATTATCATGACCAGTATTCTAGAACTGTCGACATTATTATGTACAGAAAATTAAACTGAATGTATCTACTGAAGCAATATTTGATTTATTTTGATCAAAGATATTTTTTATATAAAACTTCAAGAATACTGACCTTAAGTCACGATTCCTTCCATCCCACTTAAGTACCCTAATTACATATAATTACCTGAGATTCTGTAAAACAAGTGACGCGATAATGGTTCTGTTTCGAGTAATACTACACTAGTAAGTTTAAACTTAGATCAGCGTGGCGGATGGATAGCGGGCGGGCGGCAGCGAAAAGGGTGGCGAAGAAGTTCACCGTACTTGATGGGCCGGGCGGAGTGACACAACTACGAGCCATGAACGGCGTACGTCTTGATGCTCCCACGTCCCACCCCCTCCTGCTGCCCCTTCCGCCGTCTCCGCCCCTACCCTTCACAAACCACCCCTACCAGAGGCACCTGCTCGAACGCTCGAACCGCAATGGCTACAACCTCTCAAGTAGTCGAGTCTTGCGTCACTTCTGCGATCCGGAAGTCCAGAGTGCTGTGGACACATTGTATCTACAGTGGGATTTCCTGCTTAGCAACTACTCAGCTGAGTCATTCTGGGAGGGACAAGGGGGGGGGATTGGGGATTGGATAGAGGGGTCGTAGGATAGGGTTGAATGGTGAGATTGCGTTCTGGTGGCCTTTAACGACGTTGCCAAACTTATAGAGATTTTGAAGTTATTTTTGTGAAGCGGGTTGCATCTTAACTTGACGTACCTAAGCAGTCTAAGCACTATCACACTTAGACACCGATGTAAGAAATAGAAAGAGAGGGAAGGAAATTAGCAGTTCACCCTGTGAGGCCTCTTGTCTATCTACTGATAACACTTCCTATCTTCCTCTGACGAGTTTACACACTCACTATATCATTTGCACCTCGAATACATCGACATGTTTTTAAATGTACCTTTTCCTTGTTTCCTATTCTAGATAGACATTTGCTATCACGGACTTTTTTAATCCACATCCTGGCAGGAAGACTCCTACAGGACATTTTCGTTAATAAACCAAATAGTCTCAGTTGTAGAGGATTTATAATAAACACGTTTACAAAAATACTATTTCAAGACAAAAACAATAATGTTGTGACACTGTAGGACTATTTTTAGAATTATTTAAGAACTTTTGGCTATTGGTTTCAACGTTGTATCTTTATAACTTGCTGAATAAAACTTAAATTCACTAACATGGGAAATCCTATCTTGACCTGACGTGACGTCACAGGTAGGTATCGTACTTGGAAGTATTTGTCTATCTAAAATTGGCAACAAGAACAAAAGCTTTTTTTTTTAACATGTTGATGATTTCAAGGAACAAAGAAGTATAATGAGTGTGTAAACTCGCCAGAGGAATAGGGAAAGTGTTATCAGCTGATAAACAAGAGGCTTACCAGGGTTAACTGTTCATTTTCCTCCCTCTCTTTCTATTTTCTACATTGGTGTGTCTAAGTGTGATACTGCTTAGACTGCTTAGGTGCGTCAATTTAATATGCAACCTGCTTCACAAAATGTCTTTGAAATCTCTAAGTTTACAACTTCATTAAGTTGGTATGGAAGGGGACGCGAGACAAGGTCAGTGTTTTTGCAGTTTTTATGCCAACACTTTTTTTTTTGACCAAAATAAATAAAATATTTCTCCATTAGAAACAAAGAGTTTAATTTTCTTCACATGTTGATCAACAGTTCCTGAATATCTTTCATGAGCATAGTGGGATTATCCAACAAACTTTTTAAATTGTGAGAAAAAGTTGTCATTAATTTCCAGGACACCCTTCACCTGATACTTTTTCGGAAAATGGGCATACTTTTTTAAAAATTTGAAAAATTAAATTTCCATACTGATAAATTTTCTTCTAATGGCTATTTTGTTGTTGTTTATATTCAAGAAATTTTGAAGTCACTACGTGAAGAGACTAAATTCTACGTTTGTACTGGAGAAATATTTTATTTATTTTGGCCAAAAAATGTTTTTCCATAAAAACTGCAAAAACACTGGCCTTATCTCGCGTCCCTTTCCATCCCACCTTAAGGTCAGAGCGTTAATTATTATTTGCTGTAAATTCTCTCTCTGACTCAAAATAAATGGTACGACACAATCTTACTTGCTTTCTCAAATTCTATTGACAGTTGACCTCAGTGGTGTAGGGGTAAAGTGCTCGACTCAATTCATAAAGTTCGTGGGTTCAAACCCAGTGGAGGTTGGCTTATTTACTTGAGCGATAAAAAGCCGTTGCACAACTTCCTTCGGAGGGAAAGTAAAGCCAGCAGTCCCATGTGGATTGTGACTTGTAAAATAACCCTGGTGGTTATGTGAAAATACCTTTCCGGGGAAAATTGGTAAGTCCTTTTCGTTCTTGCTCATTGAATTCAGTTTGGAAGGCACGGGTGATAAATGGGTGGGGGGGGGGTCTCTAGCCCCGTTATCACTCTGCAATATCTACTTTTTATGTTATTTTTTAAGAAAAAATAGTATTGTGAATTTAGAATTTAGATGCAATTTGCTATGAACAATTACTTTGAATCATCAATATCCGAGTTAACAGAGAAAAAAAATGATAAAATATATTTTTTTTCCCATTCCCTCTTCATAAGTTTTTTTCATTTTACCTGTTCAAATAACTAATGTTTCTTTTCAATGAGCTCAGCTACAACTAAATTGTATTTTTTGTTTATTTTTCATTCACAATTTTCTGTTGCTAAAATTGGCTCTTGAAACTAATATACCGGCAGATGGGACTTCAACCCGCCTCCCATTTGGAAAACCCACATCGGCGCCCTTGGTGGAAGGTAACGGGGAACCCCCACACTTTTTGAGCTTCTCTAGTACACGGGATTTCCACCAGATGGTGCAGCCAACTGAAGAGATCCGGATGGATAGAAATCACATCAGATCAACCTTCGGGTTGTTGACTTAAGAAGAAGTCTATTATTATAGTTTGAGACCAAATTTTCCAAATTCGAATATCAGTAAACTAATCTTCAATGAGTTCTCCTCAGAAGGACAAACATAGCATTTTATTATTCAATTTTAACATTCTTCAAATAAATATTTCGAGCAAACTCGTTAAAGCCCTTTTTTTATATTCAAATTTTAAAAAACATATGCATAAATAATCTAAACTTAAATTGTTATGTTTTAATAAGATCAAACGGAAACTATTGTTTATCAGACAAATTATTCCATGGACACCAATTTTTAACAATTTTACTATAAATGCTTAGAGTAGACAACTGGCAGCAAATAAATAAAATATCAAAGGGAAATATTTAATTTCCTAAGTCTAATGTATGTACACCTTATTTTAGAAATAAAAACTTATTTTTGTAGTTTTAGTTAAATCTAATTTTCATTCGCTCCTTCCTGAAATAAATGTTGGGTGCGCCAATGAAGGAGCTCGAACTAATTTTCCTGAGCAGCACTTGTTTGAAACTCCATAATTTATTAACTTCTTGAGTGGGCTTTCTCATCTTTTATTATAATGAGATTTTTACTGAAATTTAATATTCTGTTGCATTTACTCTTCCTTGATTGTATTTTTTTTTACGTTCTTTTCTAGAGAATGTACGTATTTTAACCGTGGGAACTCTCGACATCGAGTTTATTATGGATCTAGACGTCTTATGGGCTCCTGAACTCAAAATGTGTTTGATATTTCTGTGTGTCTGTACCTGGAGAAATATGGAGCTCATTCAGACCTGATATCTAGATTAGAGAAATCGTGATTTTGAGTCTAACTCTAAAATTAAGGATAGTTTAAGGATAGCTGAATTTCTAAAAATTTGAAAATTTTTGAAATTTGATTTTACAATTTTGTTCAAAATTGATATTTAGGTAGTGTTTCATATTATACATTATTACTGGATACTTGTTTCTCGGAGATAAATACATTTAAGTGGGGCTTAGAATTTAAAATTTTTAAAGATATTTTAATTATTCTAAATTGACTAATGACTTCGTTAAAATTGGTTTTATGTTAATAACATAGCTTTTTATGTTTTGATATTTAATTTATTTAGAGGTATTTTACTGATATTCTATTATCGAAATTATTGTTCCAAAATATGATACACTATGTGAGAAATTATGTAAGGTTGTGCGTATCATTTATAAACAGTTATTTATATTCATTTTAATGTTAAAAATTACCACATTTGGTCATTTTTGAAATTTTAAATATTTGGGCACATTTTCGGTGTATAGGCCTAAAAGTTAATTATTTTAAAAGATGGAAATATGTCATGAAGAACTCCGGGAATCATTGTAAAAAGGTATCGCTTCACGTTTTAAAGAGATAGATAGTAAATGTGTTGTGTAGAGCTAAGGAAATCATTGTAAAAAGGGATTGCTCCACGTTTTAAATAGATAGATAGTAAATGTGTTGTGTAGAGCTAAGGAAATAATTGCAGAAAGGAATCGCTTCACGTTTTAGATAGATAGATAGTAAATGTTTTATGTAGAGCTAAGGAAATCAATGTAGAAAGGAATCGCTTCACGTTTTAGATAGATAGATAGTAAATGTTTTATGTAGAGCTAAGGAAATCATTGTAGAAAGGTATCGCTTCACGTTTTAAATAGATAGATAGTAAATGTGTTGTGTAAAGCTAAGGGAATCATTGTAAAAAGGAATTGCTTCACGTTTTAAATACAAATACAACTATGCCCCACTTTGTGACGATTCGCTGATAGAACGGTTTAAATGGTGATTCTACCCCGAGTATCTGACATATGACTCGCTGATAGGACGGTTTAAATGGCGACTATAGCCCGAGTGTCTGAAAGATGACTCGCTGATACGATGTTGCTGAAATTTTTGTTTACTCTTCAAACTAATTCCACCTGCTATACAATTTTACAATCAGTAATTGTTGAGTTCAACAATAGCAACATTTGATAAGCCTATTTCCAGTTATAGAAATTATGAGGGACTGGCTGAACATATTTAACTAAAGACCACTTATTTTAAAGGTCATGGGTCCAGGATGTCGTGAAAAATAGTAGCGTCCAACAAAACTCTGATTTACACAGAGCATTTCCAGCTTTTCACTCTTTGTTTACATCACCTTAGAAACCCTGATTCGTGCATGATTTTATACTGCTAAAGAAAATATTTTTCCTTTGTTAAAAACAATAGCTCATTCTGTAAATATAATATTTATCTTTGGTTATAATTAATAAATCAACTCAACTAAACTGAATGGTTTAGCAAAATTTAATATAAGAATTATGACAACCATTAATATAAACTAAACTAATCAATGAGAATAAGCTAGAAATAAATCATTTTGTTTGTATTGGTAAGTTTCCTTCTTTAGTTTAGAATATTTACCTCTGATCACAAAATGGCCACTGTACATTTTTTGACTTAAACAATTAATTTTCTAAACTCGGGAAATATTTATTGTTATTGGAATGTTGTTTTCGTTAATTCATATTTAAATCAACAATATCGATTGTAGTTTGCAAATTAAAAGGTTAAGTAGTCAATTTCACGAAAATATTATTTAACAATTTGTTTCACGCATGAATAATAAATTAAAAACGAAACAATCATGTTTAAATATATTTTAGTATATATATTATAATTAAAAAAATTGATGAAATGATCTTAAAATGTGTTTATATGGCCATTTTAATTGCTTAAATTGCTTAAAATCTGGATTTTGGTGTTCAATCGAGCTAAACCAATCGAATGATTGCCACTGTTAGTGATGATAGTGCCAACATTTGCGGGTAGAGGGTGTCGTGTGGACAGCACAATGAACCCTCTGGCCGTTAGTCTCAGTTTTCTAGACCGGAGATTTACTTATGTATTCAAGTATCTCTTCATTTGGCCTTATGAGGCTGCGTTGACCTCGTTTCAGACCCACTGATTCACCGAAAAATTTGTAAGCGCCGGGGATTGAAGCTAGGACCTCTGGATATGTGGCCAGGGACAGCTATCACTAGACCACACAATACATCTAATTATGAGTCCTCTAGCTCAGTTTATCTGTTTTGGACCCATTATCTAATTAATATATATAAGAGATATAGGTCTATAATAGTGTATATGAGATAAATATTATACAGGGTGTTCGGAAACTCATAGTTCAAATTGCACATATAGCTTGTTTGAACCAAAAGTAATACAATATCCTTATACACTTACATCCAGAAAACTATGCTAATGCCATTAAATTGTGTTCAAAGTTTTGTCGTACATCGCCGGGAGAACAAAGCTGTTCAAGCATGCGTGTACAACAGGTTGCATAGGAGTAGGTCACGTGGCACTGCACATGTAATAATGGCAAGCACTTTCTGTGATGTAGGACCGTTAATGATGACCCTAAGAAAGTATTCGCGTTTCTAGATGGAATGGTGTGTTGTTTACTATTAACTGTGATATGTTCTGCTGCCATGCTACAAGTTATCTAGGTGTGTAGACGCTGCGCGCCTAGCTCATATGCAACCTGTTGTACACGCATGCTTGAACAGCTTTGCTACCCCGGCAATATAGGCCTAAGCTTTGGACACAATTTCATGGTATTACCATAGTTTTCTGGATATAATTGTATAGGGATTTTGTATTACTTTTGGTTCAAACAAGCTATATGTGAAGTTTTAACTATGAGTTTCCGAACACCCTGTATACTGGTATATCTCATATTAGATATGTATAGGATATATACAAGATATGTGTAAATAAGGATATTTAAGGATACTATCTGCCGTAGAATAGAGGGTACAGCTTTGGGTGTTGAAACAATCTTCCTCTGATCAATAAATAGCTGTGACGGAGCGGAACAAATGCACTGAAATCTTCAGTTGTTAAACATCCTTTCGGATGTTAGCGTTATTGGCAGAAAACCAATCCACCTTCACCCCCGACTAGCCCTAATGGATTAAACTCATTCACCTTAAAACCACACACCACTAGCCTTGGTCACACACAGCTTGAGAGGAGATACAGTAGGAACAACCTTAAAAACTACAATCCACTAAAACACGTTTTTAGTGGGTTTTTTTAGCACCTCGTCTTACTACCCGCTCGGGTTATACGCTCATGTACTAATTACTCTAATGGATTAGAGATTTGGAAGGACATATTTAGAGGGAGTATATCTAAACTTGCGTGGAGGGTGATTAGAAAACAATTTTTGAAAAACCACCCTCATTACACCCGACCGAGATTCAAACCTTGATCTCCCCGTCATTGGCAGTCTATTTTGTTGCGAGAGTAGCACGTTAGACCATGCTGACACCCAATCGGCTCGTCTTTTACTTAGTCATTATTATTCGTTTATATGTTATTTATTACAAAATAACCTGACTTAACTTTCTTTTTATTTGAAATATTTAATGTATACAGTACTTTCTGAACCAAATGATTATATCAGCTCACGACATACAAACTAGCTTCTAGAAAAGACACAACATCCAGGCCCCCGGTCGTTAATCCATCACTCTGAAAGGGAAAACCCACATTTCACCAATGATACATTTTTTTGCCACATCGGGAATCGAACCCGGGACCTCTAAGTCAGCAGTCAGGAGCCCTGACCACTGTTCCACAAGGCCGGTTAACAAAGATATTTTAACTTACTAACACAAACAAAGATCTATTTATTAAGTTGGTGATAAATGGAAGTTGTTCAGCGATTTTTTTTTTTACTACATAAACTGAACATTGTAATCAATTTGATAGAAAAGTTGACTAGTTTTAGTAGCCATAAACTATTTTGTAGAAAAAACAAACAAAAAATCAAAACAAAGTTTATTTTCCCCAACTAACTTAAGGACACCAACTCCTAGTGTTTCAACGGAACAAATCACAGAGGTGAAGCAAGGAAAAGTAAAAGCAATAGACCTCAATCTTTGATCTCGTGCTAAGAGGATTACTATGTTATGTTGTCACACCTAAGTCTAGTCTTCATCTAGACCAAGGTTCATTTTGTCATGCCCAAAAGACATCAGACAAAATATATATATATATATATATATATATCTTCGACAAACTCGCACTCCGTCGAATACAGTTATAGACAAGCAGGAGGATTTAAATAGGTTTTTTTTTCAAAACAATATTATTCTGCTTCAACACTTCAATAACCACAACTTCTAGACTTCGTTTTAACTCAACGTAGGAATGTAGAGAACGAGAAAAAAGGTTGGTGTTTTTACAATTATTATAGCAAGACCTTTTGTTGCTCTAAATAAATAAAATATTTCTCCTATAGAAACATAAGAGTTTAATTTTCTTCTCGCGATGATATCAACAGTTGTTGACTAACTGTCATGAACATTGCAGCATTGGATGACCAACTTTTTAAATGAAGAGAAAAAGTTGTCATTAAATTCCAGGACACCCTTGACAGATATTCAACAACTGTTGATATCACCATGTGAGGAAAATTAAACCCTTAGGATTGTACTAGATTATTATTATACTATTATTATTAGCAGCACCACATCTTACTACCCGTTCGGGCTATATGCACTTACGCTAATGTGTAATGGTAGGGTGATTGTGAGATGAAATGGAGGACCTACAGTTTAACGTGGGATCCGAACCACGGTGGAGGCCTGGCATTCCTCACATTCACAAGTTGTGATTAATACACGTCTTGTCAGAGGTGAAGGAAGGGTTTGGCAATCAGATAAATCTGTGCCGGGACGAAGGATTGAACCCTGGACCCCCAGCACAGAAGACTGACACCTTACCCCTGGACCACCAGGTCACCAATGATTGTACCAGAGAAATATTATTTATTTTGACCAACAAAATATTTTGTTATAAAAACTGCAAAAACACTGACCTTTTCTCGCGTCCCCTACAACCACACCTTAAAGAGCCCACCTCAAAGCTAATCATCAAGAATACGTACGAATAATAAAACGTATCGATGTGCTACTTTTTTTATCTCTTCATTTGAAAACAGTCAAATTAGGATCAGATAAATATTATTGCCATTTTATAATGACTATTTTTAAAATTTCTTAGATTTTAAAATTTTGTAAAAAGGTTTCACTGGTCTTAATCCCCCTGTTTTCTAAAGTATAAAACAGAAAACTGCACCAAGATACGTCTGGTTCTAGCTGTATTACCTACCAAGGTTAGGTCTCATCAGTGGGGTGAGACGGGCTCTTAAGAGAACATATTGGTGCAGTTTTTTGGTTCTACTTAGTAGAATTGAGAACAGTGATTTCGTTTTACAATATTTTTAAAAGTCTATCAGAATTAAAAGAAATATATTAAATAATAAAAAACAATTAACCCTATCTCAATTTTGCTGTTATCACTATATATTAGCTCTGTGGTCTTAAGTAACTTGAAAATTCAAGGCCACCAGAACGTAAGCTCTCCATCCAATCCATAACCTGACACACAACCTCCTTCGAATACATTTCCACATTATTCTTCTATCGACATCTCGTCCTACCAAGGGGTCTTGTATCTTCAGGTTTCCCAACTAAAAAGTTGTGACACGTCTATCATCACCCATAGGTGCCACATGACCACCCCTCACCCCCACCTCATCCTGTGCGCCTGGATTATCCGTAATATGTTTTGGGATGTATTCAAATGATGAAGTTAATCATTATAATTTATAACTTTCTTCTCTTTAAATATGTCTTCATCTCTAGTATTATTTTTATCATTAGTATTATGAAACCTACTTCATGGCCGAACGGTCTAAGACGTCACTCTCATACTAGATTAGCTTTCTGATTACAGGGAGATCGGGGTTCGAATCCTGGTCGGGTCTACTGGAGGAGGCTTTCTCTAAATAGTTTCCCACTCTCCTTCCAAGCAAACGCGGGTATCTAACCTCTAAAATGCGTATAGCCTCAACAGTTAGTAAGACGCAGTGACCCACTTCCGTGGCCGCGTGGTCTAACGCGCTACTCTTGTGTCGGACTAGACTGCCGAGGACGGAGAGATCGGGGTTCGATCTTGGTCGGGTGCACTGAGGGTGGTTTTTTAAATAGTTTTACACCCTCCCTCAATGAAAATGTGGGTGCATTTCTTCTAAATTAATCCTTCCTAATCTCTAACACATTAGTGTAATTAGTACATAGGCGTATAATCCGAACGGGTAGTAAGATGCAGTGCTAAAAAAATAAAAAATAGATAAAACGTGGTGATAAGAAAGAGGTTTATAAAATAATGCCATATTATATAATCGCTCAAGATAAGCCTACCACTTTTCACCGGGAACGGAGCGTACATTAGCCTGTGAGGGGAGTCTCTTCCATAAACGCGCCATTTGTCGGTAATTTCAAAGTTTATTAGTCATACAGGAAAATAAAGGCACATTAATCTCTTAATCATAATAAAACAAAGTAATCATAGCTGAGCAAATATGAAGTTAGCTTTTATTACCATACCTTGTTTGAACCGAATTGGTTCTGAAAAAAATAAAGAAGCTGATTGTGGATGCAACTCAAATGACCAGCATGTGCAATATTGGCCATCAAGATATATATCATGTTATCTCACGTAACGATAATTACAGCGACATTCTAATGTTATCCTCTCATCTGTGTTTATCTTTTACCAATGATCTGTTCCCACTGGGTTTGTCTGTCAAGAGCAGATATAAAAATATTCATTGAAATATATTAGAGGGAGACAGCTATTATTATTATTACTACTAGCAATCCCGCACGACACTGCCCGTAACCCACTGTGGTATAAGAATTATATAAGCCCCCCCCCCCACGCACTGCCCGTGACCCACTATGGTATAAGAATTATATAAGCCCCCCCCCCCTCACGCACTGCCCGTGACCCACTATGGTATAAGAATTATATAAGCCCCCCCCCCTCACGCACTGCCCGTGACCCACTATGGTATAAGAATTATATAAGCCCCCCCCCTCACGCACTGCCCGTGACCCACTGTGGTATAAGAATTATATAAGCCCCCCCCCCCCTCACGCACTGCCCGTGACCCACTATGGTATAAGAATTATATAAGCCCCCCCCCTCACGCACTGCCCGTGACCCACTGTGGTATAAGAATTATATAAGCCCCCCCCCCTCACGCACTGCCCGTGACCCACTTGGTATAAGAATTATATAAGCCCCCCCTCACGCACTGCCCGTGACCCACTGTGGTATAAGAATTATATAAGCCCCCCCCCCTCACGCACTGCCCGTGACCCACTGTGGTATAAGAATTATATAAGCACCCCCCTCACGCACTGCCCGTGACCCACTGTGGTACAAGAATTATATAAGCACCCCCCCTCATGCACTGCCGTGACCCACTATGTATAAGAATTATATAAGCCCCCCCCCTCACGCACTTCCCGTGACCCACTGTGGTATAAGAATTATATAAGCCCCCCCCCCCTCACGCCACTGTTCCCGTGACCCACTGTGTAATAAGAATTATATAAGCCCCCCCACCCTCACGCACTGCCCGTGACCCACTGTGGTATAAGAATTATATAAGCCCCTCCCCTCACGCAGTGCCAATGACTCACTGTGGTACAATGAATTATATAAGCTCCCCCCCCACTATGGGGCCCGATTTCATTTTGAAACGTTATCTCTGAAACGTAATTCTAAGCCAGATTAAAATATTTTCTTCAAAATTTGTTAAAATATATTAATTAATACTTATCAAAAATTTAAAAATCCTGCTTCGAGGTTATTTGGACCCCTCGTCCAACTTGTTAAAAAGTTCGAATCTCTGCGTGCCGTAGATTTGGCTGGGCATCGCACACAAAAAACAAAAACTTCCTTTATATTATTATCATTATAATTATTATATTATTATTATTATTATCATTATATTATTATTATTATTATTATTAGTACCGTGTCTTACTACCTTCGTGTTATACGCACTTACGCTAATGTGAATGGTAGGGTGATTGTGAGATGAAATGAGGACCTACGTTTAACGTGGGATCCGAACCACGGTGGAGACCTGGCACTCCACATATTCACAAGTTGTGATTAATACGCGTCTTGTCAGAGGTGAAGGAAGGGTTTGGCAATCAGATAAATCTGTACCGGGACCGAGGATTGAACCCCGGACCACCAGCACAGAAGTCTGACACCTTACCCCTAGACCAACAGGTCACCAAACAGCTATTAAATTTATATTTTGTGAAATAACATAGGCCTTTATTAAATTTTTCTTTATAAAAAAATATTTTTGATCATACCCGTGAGCATATTGACATAGATTTAAATGGTTGAAGTCATATCATAAAAATATAATTGTTTTATTCCTATTACAAAAAGAGCTGTGTATGACTTGTGATACACTTTCGAGAAGAATACCAGTTAGAGTTTACACGCCGCTTATTTGTCTAAAATGACATGGGATTGTAAAAGGCGGGAACTTTGGCTTAATACAGATACGATTCTGTAAATATCTCAACATTTGACAATGGAAGGACATTCCAAACCAGTAAACTATTGAAGCCTAAGTCTGTTAGCAACCATTGTTGTAATTCAGTTCCTAACATTGGTGTTATCTAGAGCGGGTAGAAGACACAATACCTTTCCTGTATATTACTGTTCCATTAAACTGTTATACGCCACGGGAGTTTTGAGTTTTTAGTGTTGTGCTCATTACAAGATAGAAGAGCCTGCTCGGTGGGCGATAAGTTCAGTGTTACGTAAGTTTTAAGTAGCAATTAAACACTAATTACCACAATCTAACAAACGGGTAGTCTCTATTACACTCGTTTTAACGACCTTTGTTATCCAAGAAGTGTATTTTGTATTTTATTCGGTACTTATAGCATTCACTAACAATTTCATTTACAAGAGTATTTTCTATTAAAATAATATATGTTAGTTATAATATATTTGAGTAAAAACAGCATGAAAATCAGTGTCATTTTGGATTATTAAGATGGAGACAGACATAAATGACATTTTGTCTGTGTATTCCGCGAATATTGCCGAAAGTGTTGACCAATTTTAACGAGATTTGAACTTAAGCTGAACGACGTATGTACTGTCATTTTACTACAGATCCAGCCACAGGTTGGAAACAGTTGATGATGATAATGATTAACGATAAGAAATGTGGAACTTGGAGCAAATGTATCCACATTTACGTGGATGGAGTTTTTGAAACCGTTTAGGAATAAAAACATCCTCAGTATATCCAGTTAGGAATCGATCCCTGACCTTCACATCATCAGCAGATCAGGCTATACGTGGCGTGTGTGAAAAAGCAAATCCAATAAAGAGATTATTAGCAATGATTCACATCGATTATAAGACTGCTATATTTTCTCAGAGGTTGAGTGTATCTACATTTTTTATGTGTGAGTAAAATAAAATTAATCCATAGTTATAATTATTAGTTTCAAGCTCACGCTGGTATTCAGACAATACCAACAAGGTTTGTTGAAAGAATAATAATTGGTGGTTTGAAGCACACGCCACCCTTGCGAACAATTAGGTGGCAATAAACACACACAATAAAATTAAAGGTTAAATTCTCCTCTTTAAAAAAAAGGGCAGGTACTAACTAAATAAAAATAGCACCAAAAAATTTATGTTTTCAAAGATTCTAAACCAATAGAAGTGAGTTAAATAAAAATAAAATAAACCAATCAAGTAAAACCATGAGAGATTTTAAGTAAGATCTAAGATTAATTTACTACCGTGAATTCGCCGTAAGTTTTAAAAACTAAACTTTAAAAAAAATGAGTTTTGTTTAAATAGATTTATTTATTTATTTTTATCTGCTTCGGTGGTCCGCGTGGTCTAAGGCGTCACACTCGCAATAGACTAGAATACCCATGGCAGGGAGACAGTGATTTTATCCCGGTCGGGTGTACTGAGGGTGGTTTTTCCTAAATGGTTTCCAACTCTTTCTCCACGAAATTGCTAGTACATTTCCTCTAAATTCAACCTTTCTCATTCGAACCCATTCGTATAATTAGTAGATAAGCGTACAGCCTGAATGGGTGGTAATACGTGATGCTGAGAAAGAAATTACATTTAATACTGATATGCAAGGGGGTAGTAAGGTTGAATTTAGCGAAAGTGTAACCACATTTGCTTATAGGGAGAGTGGAAAACCATATAGGAAAATTCTCAGTACACCCGGTCTGGATTCGAGCCCCCGACATCCCTATCATCGGAAGTCCAATAATTTTCAAGAGTGACGTCTTAGACCATTCAACCACCGAAGTGGGTCCTTTAATATCTTTAATTGCCATTACAAACATCTGAAAGGCCTTTTTGCCTACCAAAATCCTACTGTGTAGTAGTATTCTGGTGGGAAAAAAGGCCTTTCAGATGTCCATTCCTACAAAAACCAGTGTGTAGTCTTGAGCGTAGTCCTGGGATATAACAAGAGCCCCTGCAATCCCCCATCCCCCTCCCCCCTTGCCCCACATGATAGGGAGCACGCGAGCACGCCAAGATCCAAGCAAGAACAAGTTGATGAACATCCACAGACATTACACAACCCCATAAAAGGAGTGAGATAGAGATATCCCCAACTGAAACCACTCTCACCTTCTCTCCTCTTATCAAGAGAAAGAGAAACGTTCGATAAAACAAGAGAGGCGCTAGCGTAATAGATACGTCAGAGGACAGATGGACATTTCCCATGCGTGTGGGATCCTCAAGCCATTTTAAAGGATTTCTACAAAGGGCCAAAGATAAAGTAATCATCCACTGTTACATTCTCTCATTGTCTAGACGTAATTGAAACCTAAACAAAAAAAAATCTTGGAAGTGAAAACCTTTTTAAAAGATAGATTAGTTAAAACTTTTCAAATATTTGGGAAATGAAAGGAATAATAGAAATATTCAGAAGGGAATTAATAATAATATCACTTGTATATGAATTGGAATAAAAGTTTTCATAAATAAATTTATGAAATTAATATTTATTCAAAACCTAATTTCAAAATAGCTTATATTTTAATTAGAAAGTATATCAAATAAATATTAGTAAGAGGCTTATAGTATCCTATGAATTAATCAAACAACAAGCTCAAGAGCTTAAATAATGCATCAGGAACTTTATCTGATCTCTTTTATGGACTGCGTCTTGTAATCAATTAGCTTTCCTTCATACTTCTGTCTTCTGCTACCGGAGGGTATAAATATTCCTGCTTTACCCTCCTTCTTACTCAAGGGAAGGGAGGGAGGGGTGAATGGGGTGTAGGGGGAGGTTAAACATGCCATTGTAATTCATCCATTACAAACCCACAATTCCTGGGGGTTTATGTGTAAGGGGTATATAATTAAAAATGAACCAAATCGGGCAAACCATTTAGATGCCATAGCTAGCTTGTCACTTTGAATAAAACCTCCCTTGTGCCTTGTATTTACAATTTGGAATGTATTAAAAAAAAAAATTAATGTCAGACCGCAATCGACCCATACTGACCAAGCGGCCACCTTCTGTTATCGAAGATCGTGCCAATTTCCGTGGAGAGCCCAACGAAACCTCCGGCCATTAATCTCAGTTTTCTAGATCGGAGCAGCTACTTTGGTTCAAGTAGTTCCTCATTTGTAGATCCTCGTAAAAATTGTTTTATTTTTAGTTAAATTTCGTTTTTTAAATCTCACTTTTCGATGTTTATTCAAAATGACATGTTATCTGAGGTGTTTTAAGTATTATTTACATACTGAGACAATGTATACAAAATTAAAATTTACTAATGAAACCTTATATATTTGCTTTAAAATTCTTTGTCAAGTTTGTCTGCATATTTCACAATTTTTTAGCCTAAATTTAGCTTACACTACAACAAAATACTAATCAAACTACAGCATGGTCAAAATTTATTCTTAATTTCGTGTTTATTTAAAGATTTTTTTTTTGTAAAAGCGGTGTTATTTCATTTTACAGGAGGATTTATTGTTAAAATACAATTTCGTTTTATTTCTCTTTTCAAAAACATTGTAAATAATAATCTAAAAACTATCAAAATAAAAAGTACTTGATTCCATTTTTGTATCATACTGTTTGCTTTATCGCGTCTCGCCATTTTTACGTGGCTCTACTTATTTGTCTTCACGGGGTTGAGTTGATCTTGTTTCAGACTCACGGCTTGAAGCAGTGCTGGGGAAAGAACCCTCAACCACCTATAGCACAGAGCCGGTCAACTATTAAGGGATGTATTAACCGATTCAATATTATTTGTGATCAAATCCTACATGTGTGTCATCATAAATGCATATCATTTAAAATTAAAATAAATCATGCACGCTGCTAAGAGATAACTTTATATTGAGTGATTAACATTAAGTTATCTAAATGTCGATACGTATACAAACATGACACAATATTATCAAATAAAAACACAATTAAATAGAAAATACAGTAAAATTTTTTATTCCAAGTCCAAGGGGTATCTACAAATATTCTCATAAACCATGTTCACGAGTATTTAGGCAGTTGGTACACAATAAATCAATAACCTTGAAATATGAAACATATCAACACACTTTTTATACATACTACATCAAACACACATAGATTAAAAAACAAGAAAAATTCAAACACAAAATATAAGAAACTTGGGAAAATTAGCATCCGAAAATTACAGACTTTAATCAGAACTGACGGAAGTCGAGCCAACACATCCCCTGTATTAGGCAACCCGCTCGCCACCTGTGTATAATTCCCCGCTCTCTCATTTACTGTGTGTCAGTAGGTTAACTCCATCTTTATTTGACGTTCTCGGTTTAATAAAGATCGTTAATAGCCCGTTTCAGAGCGATGTATTTGCTGGTTTGCATGACCAACTTACGTAACCTATACAGCCTCGTAAATACAGCGCATGAACAAGGGAAAAGAGCCTTTAATTTACCATGCCAGCAGGGCTATTATGACCACGACGCAAAACAAATTTGCGACCGTTAGCATAGAGACGCTAGACTTTGCGTCAAAAGTTATTATGGTCGACCATTTTGCGAAAGCAAAGTACTTGCGAGCGCAAATATTTTCCTAGTAGAGTGACGCTAAGTTGCGCAGACATTTTACTTGTCCTTTGGTTTGCGTTATGAGGTTATGTTTGCTAGTTTTTGTAATTTATTAGGTGTTTTGTGTTACCTTATTTAAACTTGCCATCTCACTAGCCCAATATAATAATTTCAAAACGTTTTTGTGTGTGTTTCACATAATCTAACTTTAAATAGGCCTATATCATAATGTAATCCAAGAGTGGGGATAGTACGCCTACACTGAATTCTAAAAGAATATTTTCTTTGAAACATAACACTATCAAAATGCATTATTATTCAACATATACACACTGATAATTGGGACATTCCAATACTAATTGTTTGTAGGTTTTATAATAGGTGGAAGTTAGTTAGGCTTCAAAATATTTGGGATGTTATTAGTATTTTGACCTACCTCATGGGGCAACATTGACCAAGACGTTAATATCTTTAGTCTAATTTTCCAATGGTGGGGAGGTTGGGATTTGAATCCTAGCTGGGTGTGATGAGTGATTTTATTTCTCTAAATGTTTTCTCACTCTCCCGCTATACAAATCCGAATTCTATAACTCAAACTTTATCATTTAAGTATACCCTATGGCTATTAGTGTTAAACACATGAACAGACCAGTTGACAAGATAATAAAAAGGTAGGCCTAATCTGTTTAAGATACCTCAACATAACTTTAATAATGTAAGCCTATTTAAACTGAATCGTACATACAGTAGTAATTACTTTCCATATTAATGTGAGTTGTAGGCCTATGAAATAATGCAGCCAAGACTGGAAATAACCAAAATAGGCCCTAGCTTAATATGTACATGTGGTTTGGTATAGGCCTAGGTTTTTTAATCATAAAATATTTACCAAATTTATCTGAAACCGATAATTAGTAGTTAGTTATTAGTTATCCTGAAGTGAATAAATTGCAAATAACTCATTATAAAGAAATATAATATCCTTATATTCTTAGTCACTTAACTAAAGTCTCAAGAATTCCCTTTAAATAAAATATGGATTTTATTATTTTGAATCATCCAAAACACCCTCTCGTTCACTTTATTGTTAGCTTAGTAAGCCGACGGGTATAAATGCCCATTGTTTTGACATTAAGTTGTCGAAAATATTCAGTGTAAACACTATTTTTGGGAGTTCTTGAACGCTTTCATCAACTGTATATAACTAGTATTATTTACTAAGATCTTCACACAACATATTAATTGTTCTAGTATTAACACAAAAATGTGGAGAATAAGGCATTGGGTCGTAAAGCATACATATTACAAAAAACATTGTTTCTTTTTGGCCAACATCTCATTTCCCCGTGTGACATTACTATTTGAATGCATATTTCACAATATGATTTTTTGACTAAAATATGTTGTGTATTGAATAATGTAGGCCTAGTATTTTTTTCATTTCAAACCGTAGGCAAACAAAATTCTTCAATAGATTTATTAGATAGGTTAAATCTTTCTTGCAAATAATGTGATTTGTGATCAGCTGTTTGGGTAAATAAAAACATATGAATAATGTTCAGTCATGAATACCAACATTCTTAAAATAAATTACCTAATTTCTAGCCTCTAACGTCTTAAAAGGTAATATTCTTCGGGAAAGTGTTGCCAACTGTTGACGCAAACTGATTTTATTCTGTGCGTTGACGCTAGAAGCAAAGTCGAAGCTAAAACTAGCGGACGATACAAAGTGTGGTGGTCATAATAACCCAAACGCTATATTTTCCTCGAGAGTGACGCTAACTAGCGGTAGCAACTAACTTTGCGTCGAATGGTCATAATAGCCCTGCAGGACTCGAGTTCTGACCTCCTCATCATAGACAAACCAAGCGAGGCGAGACTCTAGACTTTGTCTGCGTGTTTAACAGTGTTAATTATGTTAGCCAGTAAAAATGCAGCTTCCCTGGAAGTAGGTTTTATTACAGGATAACATATTTCCTAATCCAGTTATAAAATGTTTCAATATAATAATAATATTTAGCACCGCGTCTTACTACCCGTTCGGGTTATACGCTGTTTCAATATAAAGTTCATTCAATTCTTTGTAGCTAAACAATTAAACCTTATTAGCGTTACATACATGTAGTGTGAATGGGAGATTCTAGAACTTTGTTCAAGGTACTGGCTGACAAACCCAATGGGAAGAGACCATTGGGAATATCCAGACGCAGATGGGAGGATAACATTAGAATGGACATGAAACAAATAGGGTGTAATGAGTTGGACTGGATAGAACTAGCTCAAGATAGAGGTAGGATGTAATGAAGTGAACTGGATAGAACTAGCTCAAGATAGAGATAGGATGTAATGAAGTGAACTGGATAGAACTAGCTCAAGATAGGGATAGGGTGTAGTGAGGTGGACTGGATAGAACTAGCTCAAGATAGGAATAGGGTGTAGTGAGGTGGACTGGATAGAACTAGCTCAAGATAGAGATAGGATGCAATTAGGTGGACTGGATAGAACTAGCTCAAGATAGAGATAGGGTGTAATGAGGTGGACTGGATATATTTATTTATTTATTTATTTTAGCACCGCGTCTTACTACCCGTTCGGGTTATACGCTTGACTGGATATAACTAGCTCAAGATAGGGATAGGTGACGTACTTTGTAAGTGCGGCAATGAACTTTCGAGATCCTAATTCCATTGGGTAAGTACGTGAGCGTGACGTACAGGACGGAAAACCTCCAATACTAATTATTATTATTATTATTAGCACCGCGTCTTACTACCCGTTCGGGTTATACGCAGTCCAATACTAATTGTTTGATGGATCACACACTCCTTGTATGTTATCTAGACATTTGAAATCCCTGCCCACTGATCTATATACGGTGACGATCAATGAGTTTTTTTTTTACGCAGCTGAGTGACATACTTACCTCGTAATAAACCTGGTCCACGGCGATATACGAGAACAGAGGAAGACAAAATAGAAAAAAAAAAAGCTCTGTCGAAAGAAAATAAAGTAAGCTATAGAATACGCAATAACGGGATAGAAACTACTGAAGGGTAAAATTTTACCTAAAAAATAAAGAAATGAGAATAAGAGATGAAACCAGCTCAAACAAACACAGCACTCAAATAAAACGACAGTGAAATTTGTTTTAAACACAGGAGTGAGGTCATTTTGAATGCACAGAAATATGTGAGAATATTATATGGTTTCATTGTGCTTGTGTGTCTGGTTTAAATTCGTGGGCGTGGTTATCGTTACAAGAGTCGCAAAAAAGTTCATGTTTTACAAGAACCTCTAGACCAGATGTTATCAACATTTTTATGTCCAAAGGCCAAACTTTCTGTCTCTTGTTGGCTCATAATACTGTACCCACAATATTAGGATTGAATATACAGGATGTTCCAGGTTCAAACGGCTACACTTTGGGGAGTGGTAGTGGATAAAATAAAACTAACCAAAATATATTTTAGATATTTGCTCGTTTTAACTTCCTTTTCGCGCAAACAGCAAAAAATTAAATAAAAACACGTTTTTCTGCAGAGGTTCTCGGCAATTGCTTAATATTAATTTTCCTGGAAGATGGATCGGTCATGCCGGACCTGTGACTTCGCCTTCTCCGTTTACCTGATTTGACGCCATTAGATTTTTATTTTTTTGTATGGGGAGCTCTCAAGCAAAAAGTGTATGAAGTTCCTGTTATGCCGGGATCACGATCAACTTAACGTAACTTAACGTAAATGTTCTCCTCGTGTGTTTAAATGGAGGCGATCACGATGCCGTTAACTTAACGTAAGAGATGTCCTGGGAGGTCTTTTACTTTAAGTGAACGTTACTTGAAGGGTATCACGTGATCTAGCCAGCCAATCATTATGCGAGTGACGTCAACAGGGCTATTTAGTAATTCATTTGTTGGTATTATGACCAATGTTTACTCTTTAGCGTAAGTTCTAGTGATCAGACATTGAAACAAAATAATTAAACTAAAATAGGAAAGCTAAATTTATCAAAAAAGGTTTGTAATATATATTTATTATTTAGATTGAAAACTGTAAACATTCACAGATCATCACTTTATAAATAGTACAAATCACAGATCATACTCGAGAATGAAGATGTTTGGCTTGAGTTGTTACGTGAATCGTGATCACACATACGTTAAGTTAACTTTAAGTGAACGTTACGTTAAGTTGATCGTGATCCGGCATCACTTAAGTAAAAGACCTCCCAGGACATCTCTTACGTTAAGTTAACTACAAGTCAACGTTAAGTTAACTGCATCGTGATCGCTTCCTTTAAACACACGAGGAGGTCCTTTGCGTTAAGATACGTTAAGTTAACTTTAAGTTAATGTTAAGTTTATCGTGATCCGGCATCAGACCTTCAATCGTTACCACAAAGGATTACGCAAGCGCGCGACAATCGCACAATGTCGGTTAGACACTCGTTCTGTCATTAGGTATAATGGGCTGGAGGCCATCAATTTGAACAAAATAAATACAATATTTTATATAACTACAACCTTTTTTTTCTGTTTGTGCAAAAAGGAAGCGAAAACTGCCAAATCAAAAAAACACATTTTGAGTTAGTTTTTTGATCCCCTACTACTTCCCAAAGTTTAGCCGTTTAACCCGGTAACACCCTGTATAATAAAATATCTATATCAGCTCATTCTTATACACTTATTTCATACAAGGGATTAGGATTTCTCGTGAAGGATGTTCTCTGTTGTTTCACAGCAAGAAGTAGCAGGATTTGTCTTGTCTACTAGAGTTTGTCATTTTTAGGTTCAAAGTACATTTGTATTAAAACGCAATACTTTTCTTCAAGTTTAAAGCAAAAATCATTTATGGAATAACGTAAAATACATAAATAAAATAAGTATTTATTTTATTAGTTGATTATGTAAAATATCTATTTGTATTGGTAATTTTTTCTATTGAAATAATTTTATATTTTTCATGGGCCAGCGGGCCGTGAGTTGAAGATCATTGTTCTAGAAAGTTTTTCCTACGAGTATAAAGTGGAACCAAAATAATTATACTCTTGAAACTATTAAGGAAAATGATGGGTTTTAATAAAGGGGTAAGTATCCTAAGCTATGTCAGTGGCGTACGAAGGAAGAAGGACAAACGTATGAGTTGATGTTTAATGGCGCTGTCTACTGAAGTAATGAGACGCTTTGCAGGCGTCCAAAGATCCCACGTTATTTAAGAAATAGTATCTTATTTCAAAATATGGTTCAAGCCAAAATTAAGATCAAAGGTATCAACATGTCATTATATGATTAAAATTATTTAAGATTAATTTTATAATTTTTTCAATATTCATGAAAGGTTAAATTTCAAAAACATTTCACCCGATATCTTTAAGTTCTAAGATCAGAGTAAGTGCTAGGAAACATAGATATATCCTTTCTCAAACAATTAAGTCTAATTTTTAACAAGTTCTCAAGATATCATTCTGAGATAGTTGAGGATTGTTTTAGTGGTTTGGAAGCTTCAGAACTGACATTACCATAATAAATACAACAGTGTGAGGATAATTCCCTTCAAGTAGCCGATGCCCTTAAAAGCAGCCTGAACATGACAGATTTGGTGTTCACTTCAAACAAAGGCTGGTCCAGGTTCTCATAATTCCACACGCGCTAAAGTAACTTTAGTAGTAAACATAATGATTTAAAAAATCTCTTCACAGGAGCTATTTGATTCTTTATTAATTATTATCTATTCTACGCCTTGCCATACTCAATTTATATTGATAACAGATAAACTACATCTTTAATTTAAATCTCGCTACAAGTTATTTAATTTTTTCTATTTAGCACCGCGTCTTACTAACCGTTTACGCTATACGCTTATGTATGTACTAATAACGCTAATTGTTTGATGGATGAGTAAGGTTCTATTTATGGGAAGTGTGCACGCATTTGCGTGGAATACCATTTGAGAAACCCACCCTCAATACACCAGAACTATATTCGAACCTAGATCTCCCCATCATTGGAAGTATAATTTTTTGCGAGAGTAGCACCTTAGACTATGTTACCATTGAAGCGGGTTGAAGCTTATTGAAATGTATACAAATATGGTAAATTTAATTATGATCATATTGAATAAAATATAAGTCTCAAACTCGGTATATGTTATTAAAAGTATTCTGTAGATAAAAATACATGAATAGAGGTGAATGGTAGCAATAGGTGTAATTAAACAGATACAAATCTGGAATTAGCTATTTATGTTCTAATATACATTTAATTACTTATTTTAAAATTAGGTTAACTCGGTAGTGCAAGGTTTTGGGAGTAAATTTTAAAATTTAAACAATTAATAGGTATATAATTTATTAAGATAGATTTTGGTGCAAATATTACTCACTGCATACAACGAGTATTACACAACATGTTATATTACTGGCTAAAATTCAACCTTTATCATCCCAAACTCATCATAGTAGTTATTACATTATCATATATCCCAAATGGTTAGTAAGACACGGTACTAAAAAAAAGAAGAAGAAAGTTTGCTACGCGACAGTTAATGACCACCCCGAAACTAGGGCCAGAAGGAACGCGTCCTCTGAGCCTTAAGATAGGGCTAAAGTGTAATGAGGTGGACTGGATAGAACTAGCTCAAGATAGAGATAGGGTGTAATGAGGTGGACTAGATAGAACTAGCTCAAGATAGAGATAGGGTGTAATGAGGTGGATTGGATAGAACTAGCTCAAGATAGAGATAGGGTGTAGTGTAGTGGAGTGGATATACAATTATTCGCTATTCACAATTTGATAAAACATCTTTTTTTTTTTGCATTACTGTCCGACTAAACATCTATTTTCTTTTATTAATTTGAACTGGGTTACGTAGAATAATATAAATATTTACATAATTTTTTCATTCCCTCTCGAAAGAGGGGGGTGGAGGGGGTGAAGGGGACAGTGGGATATGAAAGTTATCATTGGCCTCGGGGGGTCCGCAATATGGAAAAGTTTGGGAATCAATGCGATATAGTCAGTAAATATTTCTATACTTACGAAAAGCGCTCCACCAATACGTTGTTTGAAAAAAAAAAAATAGCATGGCCTTCTTTCCCTTGGGCCGCCGTTTTCAAGAAAATTAAAGTGAAAGTTTATTGATATATTATTATAAGCCGTTCGTGAAGCGGTGCTTTCAGTGATTGACGGCCGGTCCGATGGGAGGAAGGAAGACTTTTAGTTGGCTCACATGACTAAGCTTAAGGCTTAGTTCCACCAACATCCAATTATTTCTTTTTTGGTTTCTCTCGATTTTGTTATACTATTTTTAATAATTGTATTTATTTGATATAAATAAAATTTAATTGACCAAGCATAGTGATGTAATGTTTTAACGTGTCCATTTGGCATTTCGTTTGTCTGGCCGGAATTTTGTTCCGCGTTAATTGTCAAATGATTGTGCTAATTTTAGAGAGATTTGCCAGGGACATTCTTCGATCCTAGCCCTAGCAACGTATTTACCCTTCGTTAATGACGTTGCCTACCTGTGACGTCACGGAAGGTCAAGATAGGATTTCCCTTGTTAATGAATTTACGTTTTACTCAGCGAGTTTTAAAGATATAATGTTGGGACAAAAAACCTTAAAATCTCATATAATTTTAAAAATAGTCCTACACTGTCACAAAATTATTATTTTTATCTTGAAATTTTTTTTTAAGGGGTTTCTATAAATCCTCTACAACTCAGGCTTTTTGGGTTTTATTAACGAAAATGTCCTGTAGGAGTCTTCCTGCCAGGACGTAGATTAAAAAAGTCCCTGTTGCCCATGTCTATCTAGAATAGGAAACAAGGGAAAGGTAATTCAAAAAAACACGTCAATGTTTTAAAGGAAACAAATATATAGTGAGTGTGTAAACTGTCAGAGGAAGAGGGGAAGTGTTTCAGTAGATAAACAAGAGAACTCACTGGGTGAACTGTCTCATTTTCTCCCTCTCTTTCTATTTCTACATTGGTGTCTAAGTGTGATACTGCTTAGACTGCTTAGGTGCGTCAAGTTAAGATGCAACCCGCTTCGCAAGATAGCTTCTAAATCTCCAAGTAGGTACCTTCACTAACCCTGAAAGGTACGTTTCGTGATTATTCTATGGCGCATCTTATAATATAGGGTCATATTATACCCGCCGAGGTAGGACTGCGACCTTTCAGGTTAATGGAGTGGTCAATCCGGTGCACGCACCTGCTCAATGGGTTTTTAATTAAATAGCTCATCTTAAGTGACTTGAATCGAACATTCATAGTAATCGCTAAGAGTACCTCCGTGTCTTACTAAATGTTGACATATATTGCAACCCCGACCTCATAAGCTACGAGAATAAAAGTTAATCTCTATTACTAAAATGTACAATCGGATATAATATTCATTAGTTTTGTGTCTAACTTAATCACGAAGGGAAAATATCAACCTCTAATTAAAGGAGAAATTATAGAAGATATTTTAACTTTAAATCGGTGACCTGGTGGTCTAGGGGTAAGGTGTCTGACTTCTGTGCTTGGGGTTCGGGGTTCAATCCTCGGTCCCGGCACAGATTTATCTGATTGCCAAACCCTTCCTTCACCTCTGACAAGATGTGTATTAATCACATCTTGTGAATGTGAGGAATGCCAGGCCTCCACCGTGGTTCGGATTCCACGTTAAACTGTAGGTCCTCAATTTCATCTCACAATCACCCTACCATTACACATTAGCATAAGTGCGTATAACCCGGACGGGTAGTAAGACGCGGTGCTAATAATAATAATAATAATAATTTAACTTTAAATCCAAAGAGAATGAACATGACATAATTACTATCATGATGTGTGATCAGTTAGCATTTTTTGAATGGAGGTAGAAAGGTATACTTTTAGGAGGACTACAAGTAGTATTTATTATCATTGAATTCATATCTATAAATTTATTTTCGAGTAAAATCAAAATATGTATTGATATAATAAAATACGATGTGTACTTGTGTGTATGTGTAGATTAGGTTCTAAAAAAGGCAGAACAAAGAAACTTAAGGCTGAAAATTGGTATACAAATTTAGGGGGACTTTAGAGTATGCATCTCGGGCATATTATTTTTAATTGTTACATCCATTGCAAGAAACACGTATTGAATCACGTGATCAAGAGTTAATCTTAAAACAATACAACCCGCTTCGGTGGCCGCATGTTCTAATGCGCTACTGTCGTGTTAGACTAGACTGATGGCGGGGAGATCGAGGTTCTAACCTGTCGGGTGTACTAAGGGTGGTTTTCCCTTGATAGTTTCACCATTCTCTCCACGCAAATGCGGGTACACCTTCCCTAAATATAACCTTCCTAATCCCTTAAACCATTAGCATAATTAGTACATTAGCGTATAACCCGAACTGGTAGTAAGACACAGTGCTAAAATGTTTATATAAAATACCTCACATTTTAACGACGCTGCCTGCTTGGAGATTTTGAAGCTATTTTGCTAAGCAAGTTGCATCTTAACTTGACGCTCCTAAGCAGTCTAAGCACTATAACACTTAGACACCAATTTACGAAATAGAAAGAGAGGGAAGAAAATGAGTATTTAACCCTGTGAGGTCTCATGTTTATCTACTGATAACAGTTCCCCACTTTCTCTGACGAGTTTACACACTCACTATACTATTTGCGCCTTGTAAACATTGACTTTTTAAAATTACATTTTTCTTGTTTCCTATTCTAGATAGACATTTGCTACCAAGAACTTTTTTTAATCTACGGATAAACCAACATTAAATAAGAAATGCGACCGTAAACTTCAAATGTAAGCCCTAGTGCGGTGGTACTCTCACTCAATCAATAAATATTCACTGGGATATTTACATAAAATATATTATAATAAGCGAAAGTAAAATAATTTTCAAATATTATCTTAAATTGGGAAAAAAAAACACATTTAGGAGGGGAAAGATCAAATAAAAATATTATAATGTTACTTTTACAATTTAAAGATGAACACAACAGTTCTTTCTTCATTTACACTTTATTGCTGCCACCGGACAAGGACAGAAAAAATTGGCAGCTTAAAAAAAGAAAGTAAATAAATTAAAAAAAAACACGCTTCGTTCTAGTTAGTTCTCCGTAAAAGTCGGCAGTCTGCTATGAGGACTACAGAACAACGAAGGAGGTATATCTTAATAGTACCCTGTGTCTTGCTCACACTATTCACCTCACTCCTTTTTACCTCTCCAATCTCGTGTAGAACTAGTCGGATCTTTTTTATTTTTATTACTACTATTACTATAGTTGTTTGTATACCTACCCTCTTCCCAATTTAATAATATCATATATTGGGAGGAAGAAGAACTTTATCGATTCCATTCGTGTCTCAATAAGTTTCGGCGGGTGTAATATAAAATGTGACTTCATTGATCGAATCGGTTAGCAGGATCGCATAGCAATGCAGGAGGTAGTCTGCCGTCTCGTGAGATTCAACTCTCATATGCACACGTGCTTTTACCCTCACACGGATAACACAAATGTGAACCATCAACTTAATTGAAATGTATATTGAATATAAATCAAACAGAATGGATATATTTTAAAGAGAGCACTGTCATATTATTTATCTGAATGTCTCCATTTGAATTGGCGTAGACACGGTGATACATTCGACCTCAACTTTTAATCTTTTGGTTCGAATACTCGAGGGTGATAAACATTTCTAGTTTGCAAAAAACGACTGTTTCGTAGTTTACCATATTCAGGATTGCCTGGGCATCAATAAACAAAGATTGTTATTAGCTGTTGGACAAAACAACCAAAATACAAAGTGAGTGATGATGTATTAGTAGTGCATACTTGGTGCTTGTTTCAGAAATGTATAGTTTTTCAAAACAATAAATTCAGTCGCCAAACCTGGGTTTGAATAATAGAGTACAATTATTTCCATCGAAATAACCTTGGCTAACAACTTGAAGGTTTCTAGATCTACTTTCATTATTCATACGTAAGTCATGTTATCTGCAGCTGTCACTTTCGATTGATATCATCAGTACCTACAAAATAACATTAATAAAATGATTATAAATAATATTTTTTAGCAAAATTTATAAATTTTTTTCTCCCTGAATATAGATTTTTTTAGTTATATTATTTCTATAGATTAAATTATATTTTGTATTTTAATCAGTCTTTTTTTCCCTGTTATATCTACATGATTAAATGTATTCGTTTTATTATTCATCTATATTCTATATAATCAAACATTCCAAAACTATCAAAATTATTCACATTGTACTGCCATGTTTTTTGATTTCATACTAACAATTTTTTTTAAAATTTTTATGATAATAACTTGCGTTTAATATATGTAAAATACGTTATTAGGTAAATTCATAGTCCTTTAAGTGAGCTTCTCTTTGGATAGTGTAATTAAATAAAAAAATATCAATTTTGGCTGCAAAAAATATTTTTTATTTATAAAACGAAATTCTTATGAAAACTGGTCTTTACACGCGCCTTACTAAGTTAGCATTAAGTAGAATAGACAAGTTCAAAATTATTGTTTTTTTTACTGCCCGTTTAGGGATTATGTACTAAAATTACTTTCATGTGTAAGGGGCGAGGAGTGTTGAATTTAAAGGAAATGTACCCGCGTTTGCGTTGAGTGAAAAGGAGAAACCTTTTTAATAAAAACCCCTCTCAGTACACCCAACTGGAATCGAACCCCGATCTCCCCGTCATAGACAGTCCAGTCTATTGTGAGAGTAGCGTCTTTTTAGACTATGCGGCCACCGAAGTGTGTTTTAAAATGTATTAATTTGATGAACTCACCCTTCTCTCTCTCTCTCTCTCTTTCAGAGTTATGAGCCCAGCGATGTTGGTTTACTTTACTTTACACGTAAATCTGCGCGCGCACTTGTTTCCATGGTGACGAAATGTCGAGGAAAGATATTTTTTTTTTTTTAAAAGACCTGAGTTAGAGATTTTTTCAGCCATGTGACCCAACAGTCTTCGTCTTTGGTAGTTCAACAAAAACACATTTTAACATAGAATTTTATAATCAAATATACATAGGCCTACATACTATTTTATCTACCACCACGTCTTACTACCTGTTCAGGTTATAAGCATATGTACTAATAATTATTCTAATGAGTTTGGGATGAGGAAGGTTGAATTTTGGAGGAAATATATCCGCATTTGCGTGTGAAGGGAAAGTAGAAAAACATTTTGGAATAAAAACACCCTGAGTAAAACCAGTCGGGATTCGAACCTCAATTTCCTGGTTTTAGGCTGTCTAGTACAATATGAGAGCGACGCCTTAGACCATGCGGCCACCGAAGCAGATAAACATGCACTTAAAATACCCATACCCGTGGGTGCGTGGAAAGAAAGACGTCGGTCTCATCAAGTCTGAATGATTTACCAGTTACCGAGGTTCGAGTCCCGAATGGGTGTACTTAAGTTATATTTTTATCAAATGGTTTAGCACTCTTTTTTCATAAAAAATGCGTGTGCATTTTCTATCTAAGTTTAACTTACTCATCACTGCTCCATTAATGCAGATAAATGTGGACAGCCCCCGGGAGAAGGGGGGTAATGTAGATAATAATAATAATAATAATAATAATATAATAATAATAATAATAATAATATAATAATTATTATTATTATTAGCACCGCGTCTTACTACCCATTCGGGTTATACGCACTTACGCTGATGTGTGATGGTAGGGTGATTGTGAGATGAAATGGAGGACCTACAGTTTAACGTGGGATCCGAACCACGGTGGAGGCCTGGCATTCCTCACATTCACAAATTGTGATTAATACACGTCTTGTCAGAGGTGAAGGAAGGGTTTGGCAATCAGATAAATCTGTGCCGGGACCGAGGATTGAACACCGGACCCTCCCAGCACAGAAGTCTGACCCCTTACCCCTAGACCGCCAGGTCATCTGGTAGTGTAGTAATACGTCTACTATATATATATTTACCACAGGAAATAACGTTTCAATATCTAAAATCAAAAGTTCGTAAAGCAATATTAGTTAAAGTTCTTTGGAGCATGTCTGAAAATTCGACACAACTAATGACCAAAATAATGGTCACAGTAAGATATGTCCTCAAGACGATCATTAATTTCCCCCTCACTTCAAATTTTAAATTAAAAAAAAGTGTTTTTTAAATGTTATTTTAAAACGTTCTATTAGGGGATCCATGATTGGAATTTTTTTCTTACTAACTCGGTGTATAAAATAAGTTTACTTATAACAATGCATTTCTTAGAAATTTTGAAACAATGGTAAAGAAAAAATAAAGAAACATTATTGAAACTTTTTACCTGAGCTCTGTGCTACAACACTCGTAGCCCAGTTAGCGGAGATATTAGCCATATCAGTACTAATGTACCGTTGTCCAGAGGATACCCGAATGTACTAATAATACATCCTTTCTGTGGAGGCTCTTTACATGTCCTGATGAGATGAGGTGATGGTGATAGTGAGTATGAGGGTGATAGTATGAGGGTGTGAAACCAGTGGAAATATTTAAACCTAACTTAAGCCTAACTAACCAAACCCTGTTGACCGTTGAGTAATTCCCATTCCGGGAAAAATACCCAAGACACTATCCGGGAATCGAACCTTGGACCCCTAAGTTTGTAGCCAGGTAAACCGACCACAACACCAAGGGGTCGGCTTTTATCTAAACTAAAAGAAATCGAGAACCACGAAAGTAAATGACCTCTTGAAGACTTATGCGAGCTTGGTAGCTAGCTGGCGAGTAAACATTGCAGCGCTGTTAAGTTGGTGTGGCGTGGCATCTTGCCAACCAGACAAATAACGCACCGTGCCTGCCGATTTATAAAAAGAGCGTTAGAAACAGGTTATAGGAGAATTCATATTCGTGCTCCACCAACAACTGGTTGCCATAGCAACCAACCAGAACCAGTTTGCCTAGAGCCACATTCACGACCTTAATTCTACTTGGATGACAGCTCAAAAAGTTACTGAAAATAATCTCTAATATCCCTACGCCAACAGCTGACAGCAGTCATTTTGGATAACTGTAATGAAAATATGGTAATATATGAATTTGAATTTCATATAAATATTGTAACTATGAACAATTTCGACCTAGAGGTTCTGATGAATCTTTACGTTTTATGTGACCCGCAACCTAAAAACAATTTTGTCTGTCCTCGGGGTGGTGTTTTGATTTGTATCGATAAACTCAAATAAACAATAGTTTAATGATGTTTGGAAAGTTTTGAAAATTGTCATAAAGATTTTGTTTATAATGGATATCTGAGAAGTCTTTACATGATAATATAATACAAATAATTTGAGGTTTGATTACAGATTACTTTTATTTTTGAGAAAGCAAATAATAATAATAATAATAATATTAGCACCGCGTCTTACTACCCGTTCGGTTATACGCTTAAGTACTAATTACGCTAATGGATAAGGAATTGGGAGGGTTGAATTTAGAGGAAGTGAACCCGCATTTGCGTGGAGGTAGAGTGGAAAACCATTTAGGAAAAACCACCTCCAGTTCACCCGACCGAGATTCGAACCTCGATCTCCCCGTCCTCGGCGGTCGAGCTCAACACGACTAGCGCGTTAGCCAACTACGCCACCGAGGCGGGTGAAAGCAAATAAATCCACCAAACTATTGTGTCGTCTGTGGATCACCTGGCATACCGCAGACCATAGTTTTAGAACCACTGATATAGCGACTCCAAAACTGGAGGGGTGGGGGAAGGTATCTGGGGGGCTTGAGCTCCCCCAGTTTTAATATTTGAGGGCTGGGACTATCTTTAGGCCCTCTCACTCCTACAATATCCTCCATCTCCACTCAAAACATGTTATAATTTTTTTTAAACTATTGTTTAACTGTCCTACACTTTAGTTCAGTCGGTAACGTGTATTTATATTGAACTAAGTGTCCCGGGTTTAATTCCCAACATGGCCCCAAATTTATCAATAATGTAATCTAGGTTTCCCCTTTCAGAGCTATGAATTAACGGCCGGAGGGCTGGTTGTCGTGTCTGTTCTAGATTTAAGATCAGATAGGCCATTTTTAGCACCGTGTCTTACTACACGTTCGGGTTTTCGCATATTCACCAATTAAGCTAATGTGTTAGGGATGAGGAAGGGTGAATTTACAAAAAATGTATCCACATTTTCGCCGAGAGAAAGAAAAGGGTAAACCATCTCGAAAAAACCATCCCTAGTACACCTGAGCGAACTGTTAGCCCTGATCTCCCGGTCATTAGTTAGGATGAATTCTGTATTATCTTAAATTAACCATTAATCTTTTCAAAAATTATAGTAATTTTATTTAGAAATAGCATTGTATTAACATTAGATAAGCCATATAAACTTTTCACATCCTCTTGTTACAAATAAAATATAAATAGTAAGATTGTCTAGTCCTTCTTTCATTGACACTTAATAATGTTTCGAGAGTTTTGTAGTGTAGTAGACTGCTATATATCCATGTCTCAAGTCATTCAAATGTAAGCTTATATTAGCTAAAAGTTCTCTTAATATAATCAACAAGTTTTAAAAATTAATCTGAAAATTCAAAGAGTCTACGATATCGGCAAGTTGTTCCAGCTTTTCTTATAGATATTTATTACAACTGCCCGAAATTTTCTATAAAGGACCCACTTTTTTTTGGGGGGGCTTTCTTAATATTTATTTTTGTTTAATAGATTATCCCAGTCACTAGGTAATATTAAATAATCAACCTCATCAACAAACAAACTTATTTCCTTTAACCCCTCAATTTTCAACTGAAACCATAAAGGCCTACATAATTTTAGTTCAAATTTACAGACAATTTTTTAGTATTTTGTCTTTCAAACATTAACACATTACTTCTTATTTACAATATAATAATTTTGTAATAAGTTGAAATTTTAGCTTAATTATTTAATTTGGTAAATGAATAAATTAGATTGTAATCTTCTAAATGAAAATATGCTGCCCATGTATTGTTTTCAGCAAATTTCATAATATTCCTTGTTAAATACAATTTTTCAAAGGTCTTTATTGAGCCTGTTCTACTATTTACCTTCTTCATATAATGTATATACTGATGCTAAAACTATTTTCATTAATTATCAGCTTGTTCTCACTAACCCTATCTAAGAAGTAATCATTTTATTTATTTTGACTATGGCATATCCCCAAAGGCTATAAAATGATAACTAGGGACCGGATTTTTAGGCACCAAAAATGTTTAAAATAGGCAGGTAAATAGGCATTAAAAATACGGGATTTAGGCACCAAAATAGGCACTTACTAAAAAAATAGGCACATAATAAGCAATGTAAAATTTATTTTACTACAAGTTTGTTACCTGCAGCTTACAAGCAATTTACATTGCTGTGAATCACTAAATAATTTCCTAGGTTTTCAATTTTTAAAATGGGTTCTATTGTCTGATAGAATGATTTTATGGCTAAAAAAAGCTTTGTTCTACTTCACAAGGTGTCAATTTACAAAATTTTAAATTTATTAATTCTGAAGGGGTTAAATTTTTATCCTGCAATAGCATACCGTTTCCTCTCAAGATGTCTGCCACTGCTCAATAAATGAGTTTTCTCAAAGTCGAGACCTAGCTAGATCGCTTTCTCGCACCCAAAAAGGTAGATCAACCAATTTAATATAAATTCTTGAGCCCGTTTTCAAGATAATTTACAAATATACAACCCCTCCCCCCCCTCATACTCCTTAAATGAGTTTTCTCCAAGTTGACAGCTAGCTAAATTGCTTTTTCGCACCCGAAAAGCTAGATAACTCAATTTCATCAAAATCCTTAGGCCCTTTTTCAAGGAAAAATGTACAAATATATAGTAAACCTATATACAAGAATGTCTCGTTTAATAGGGTAAATTATGGGAATTTCTACCACGCGATGCAATGACCAATGAGTAGTGCAGGCCACGTCACATGTCCAGGAAAAAGTTTCACGTGGCCCTGTATAAACATAGTATGTCAAGGTCATGTCATATAAGTTAAATAAAGCTACGTCACATTCCTTCTCTCCATCCCCCCCCCCCCCCCATAATGCCGAAACTTCCATTTCTAAGAAACTAAACTCTCTTTCAGAAGGAGAAAAAAGAGAGTACAAAGCCAAAATAGGCGCATTTAAGGCTTTTATTCATAAAATAGGCAAAAACCAACAGAATAGGCAATTAGAGGCGCTATAAAATTAACATATTGTAATCGTAATAACATAAGATAAATATGTATATCAACAGCCTATGTTTTACAATCTAGGGAAAAAAAAAAGGCAAATAGGCAAAATCCTGTCCCTAATGATAACATATGACCTAACATAACAAAATGTAGATCTGCAAGATATATGATCAATGTGATACAATAGTTTACAGTCAGTACAACACAATACATTTACGTTAATATTAAAAACACCATACGGTCTAGAAAGATGGTCACAGATCAATGTCCAAAGAAAGTACCCAGCTTACTGTTTCAGGGGGGCTGTAGTGAGATCATTCCAGGACCCTTGGAATTCCCTGAGTGGCATTCACAAGGTATATGTGGTACTGATTGTTCTAGTGATCCGTAGTCACATTGTGAGCGTTAGTTCTAGCATGACCAGTTCTACTCCATATTTTCCCAGGTAATTGCATATCTGGTTTGATCTAACCAGTCTTTCTGGTGATAACCATTAAAATACGTTCATTTATATCTCCATTCTTCATTCAAGCTGAAGGATTGTGAGATGTTATTTCATATTGACTTTCTAGACTTGAGCCTGATGTAGGATAAAGAGTTCATTGTTTTATGTATTGGTAATTCTTTTAGAGCCGATAAGCAGTTAATCTTTTCCCATTCACGGTTTATTGCATGTTGTCTTCTGATCTTTGAAAAGTGATGTTTGCCAGAACGTGGAGCCACGGAATTGGTGATAATTTTAGAGTGCTTGATACTATCCAGATTGCGTCATTAAGATGGACATTGATCCTGTTGGTAAGGTAGCTCCTTCCCCATACTGGATCACATTTTTCGGCAACAGAGTAGACTAGTGATTGTGTATTGTGTATAAGAAGTATTAATTTGACATGGCTCTCCATTGCATCAAATCTAGTATAATAACAGAGATAAAGTAAACATTCTAAAATGTGTTTAGTAATTAGTTTACATTTTTGGAAGCGACTGAGGGGCACACAAATACAAATATACATCATACACATATTGCTTGATGCGTCGCAGCTTTATTAGAAATTAAATTATTGGGTATTTCCCTGATTCCGGTTATATTTGACTTTATATGTACGTGGTCATCGATAATATTATCGATAATCACAAACAAACTGACATTTTTATTATAGTTTTGTTTTAATCGAGATTATGACTTAAACTGCTTATGTTATACTTTCAAGTTACTATATTGTAATAATTATACTGTTCAACAAATTTAAAACTTTTTTTTGTTTATTTTATAAATATATTTTCAATGTTTTTATTTTCTTCTAGAAAACTAAAAAGTCACCATTGAATATACTTCACTCTAGTTTTGTAATTAAAGAGTCCCCTTTATAACAAATGAAAGAGTTTGTAAGCCTTCTTGGGGTACAAAATTGTAAATAAAAGATTATATTTCTCATATACAGTATCTTTATATTACGAGCTGGATCTTCCTCTTTTATTTCTTTGATTTAATCAATTATTTCAATTATTTCGTCAACTTATGCCAACAACACAGGGAAATATTCCGCCATGTTAGATCACCTTATCAGACCACCTTACGTAGAAAAGCTAATATATGCGATATTAGGATAAAGAGAAAATGGATGAATCTAAGGACATTATTTCCTTTAAATATTGATTATCGTTATCATGTTTTGGATTCACTTCAGGCACGAACTCTTATCTCCAAGGGTGTAGTGTCAGAGTAGACTATGGGACTAAGATCTCCCAGACCTTCTACTGGAAAGTGAAGAGAAATAAATAGTACGAGTTTATTTGCTATTATAAGTTTAAAAACAACTTCCATTGCGATAAAACTTGACAACATTGCTTCTTACACTAGGAAAATATTTTTTTTTTCCGTTCACTTCCCCTTATGAGACTAACCTCTATTTTTTTCTAGCTTCTAGTTTTTTTGCATGTAGATAATGATAGACTAGCATATTATCCGATCACTACGCAGGATTAGTGGTTATAGAATGACCCGATTATTCTCCAGTTTGCCGTGCAGAGGGCAAGAGAAACAAGATTAGAATTTGTGTTAGACTTATTGCCAGTGATTAGGAGAACGGGGTTCGAATCCTAGTCAAATATGCTGAGGATGTTTTCACATAAATGGTTTCTCACTCTCTCTCCACGCAAATGTGGGCAGATTTTCTCTAGAATTATACCTTTCTCATAAGCGTAATTGATGCACGCGTATAGCCTGGACTAGTACGAAGACGCAAAGAAAATAAAAATAACACCTTGAGCAAAATGTTGGGAGTGATAAGGTGTAGCTTAGACGAAATGCACCTCTATTCGCATGTAAAGGGGATAGGAAAATTATTGGTGAAAATCGCCACAGCACCTGTCGAAATTCTAAGTTCGACCTCCTAGTCAGCGCAAAAGCAAGAGCCTAACATATTTACCCACGCAACCACTGGTACAGTGTTTTTTGGATATATATTTCAAATAACATTTCTAACAGAAAATTAAACTCCAAGCAAGTTTTCTTATTACAAATCAAAGATTAAAATTTAAAAAAACGTCTTCATTGCATTGTTTAGGCGCACCAAGCTCGCGTGTTTTTTCCGCGCCTTGTTCAACTAAAACCAAACTGTGCTACCATCTAGTGGCGAAAGGATGAACTATAGATTGAGCCGAGAGATCGATGAGGTTTCTCAAGCATAGTTTTGTCGGTTTTTCTTTTTTTCTTTTCGAACCAGAACAATTGTTTCCCCACAAGCGCGTCATACCACCCGTTTGGGATATCCGGATATTTACTCAAATGGGGTATGGATGATGCAGGTAGAGTTTAAGAGAAATGTACTTGAATTTGCGTGGATTGAAGGTGGTAAAACCCTCCACAGTGCAACCGACCAGGATTCGAAACCTTATCTCCCTGTCAACGCTAATACAATCACCTTATCTCCCTGTCAACGGTAATACAATCACCTTATCTCCTTGACATCGCTATTACAATCACCTTATCTCCCTGTCATCGGTAACACAATCATCTTATCTCCCTTCCAACGGTAATACAATAACCTTATCTCCTTGGCATCGCTATTACAATCACCTTATCTCCCTGTCTACGGTAATACAATCATCTTATCTCCCTGCCAAAGGTAATACAATATCCTTATCACCTTGGCATCGCTATTACAATCACCTTATATCCCTGCCAACGGTAATACAATCATCTTATCTTCCTGTCAATGGTAATACAATCATCTTATCTCCCTGCCAACGGTAATACAATCATCTTATCTCCCTGTTAACGCTAATACAATCACCTTATCTCCCTTTCAACGGTAATACAATCACCTTATATCCCTGTCTACGGTAATACAATCATCTTATTTCCCTGTCAACGCTAATACAATCACCTTATATCCCTGCCAACGGTAAGACAATCATCTTATCTCCCTGTCAACGGTAGTACAATCACCTTATCTCCCTTCCAACAGTAATACAATCACCTTATCTCCCTGTCAACGGTAATACAATCACCTTATCTCCCTGCCAACAGTAATACAATATCCTTATCTCCCTGTCAACGCTGATACAATCACCTTATCTCCCTGCCAACGGTAATACAATCATATTATATCCCTGCCAACGCTAATACAATCACCTTATATCCCTGCCAACGGTAAGACAATCATCTTATCTCCCTGTCAACGGTAATACAATCATCTTATCTCCCTGTCAACTGTAATAAAAAAATATTTAGCACCACGTCTTACTACTCGTTTGGGTTATACGCTTAAGTACTAATTACGCTAATGGATTAGGAATTGGGAGGGATGAATTTAGAGGAAGTGAACCCGCATTTGCGTGGAGGGAGAGTGGAAAACCATTTAGGAAAAACCACCCCCAGTTCACCCGACCGAGATTCGAACCTCGATCTCCCCGTCCTTGGCGGTCGAGCTCAACACGACTAGCGCGTTAGCCAACTACGCCACCGAGGCGGGTGTCAACGGTAATACAATCAAGCTACTGCAACAGTGACGTCTTAGACCATCCAACCACCGATGGTGAGTTTTGGCTAACATCAACAATATTGGGAGTATACTTGGATAGTAACGGTGTGGATGTAGGGGACGTGAGAAAAGGGCAGTATATTTTTTACTGTTTTTATGACAAAACTTATTTTGTTTGAAATAAATCAAACATTTTTCCAGTACAAACAGAGTTTAATTTTCTTCACCTGGTGATATCAACAGTTGTTAAATATCTGTGAAGGGTGTCCTGTAATTTAATGACAACTTTTTATATTCATTTAAAAGAGTTTATCATCTAATGCTGCAATGCCCATTACCAGGGCCCGGATTTTGATGAAATGTCATTTTTGTGTGTGTTCTTCACATACAATGCTCATAACTATATAAACTTTATTTATGATCCCCTAGTTGTTGAAATGTATATTGTATAGGTTAGATTTGGTAATTTTTTGTCATTTTGGAATTCAAAGTAATATTTTCTTAGTTTGCGTAATTTATTAGGCATTTTTAGGCATTTTGGATAATTTTTTGGCATTTATTTGAAGTAATTTTAATGCATTCATGTTGAATAAGTATGTTTTTAAATACTATCGATATTTTATAAAAGCATAGATACTCATACACAATATTTTCCACACACAGTTGTCTGAATGAGAAGCAGGGCCACATTTAGAAATATAGTGCCCCTAGGCACATGAGCTGCCGCCCCCCCCCCCCCCCACTCCCATCCTCACAACACCCTCCCAACAAAACGGGCTTGCCTGAATTGCGCCAATCCACCTAGCTTGGACCCGAATTGCGCCAAGAGCTTAAAAGTGCCCCCCAGACCAGACCCGAATTGCGCCAATATCCCCCTTCCCCAGACCGGATCCGAATTGCGCCAACTGTGAACATAAACAAATATTAATGCTATGGCGGGAGGTAAGAAGGACACAAGTCAAAAAATATTATATAATTAACTATATTTAACTAAATAAAACAAAATTAAACATTATAACATCACAGTAAAGTTTCCATTTTAAAAACATTGTCCAAAATAGCTAAATGTAAGCTAAATTATAATATAATAATAATAAATATAAAATAAAAAACAAGTCAAACTAAAAAACGAGTCATACCAAGGATTCACAGAGCTTAATCTATCTATTAACAAAAGCGTAAAAATAATTTCAAAATATTTTGAATTTTTGAAAACTAGTCATTAGTAAACTACCCTTAAAAGGACTTCGCCCCAAAAACCAGGTATACTGTATTAATTGTCATCTTAAATGCACCCAAGATGTATGTTTTAATAAAAATTGTTAGAGCTATTTTTGAGAAATTTGGAATTCTTTTAAAATTAGTAATTAGTAAACTGTCTATAATTCAAATTTTTTTCTCTTGAGATCAATTATACAGTCCTATTCATAATTTAAAAAACTCCCCAGATATACACTTTGAACAAAATTACCTAAGCCGATGATTGGAAAGTTGGGGTTCGAATCCTGGTCGAGTGAACTGAAGGTGGTTTTTCCTAAATGGTTTTCCACTCTCTCTCCAGGCAAATTGGATTCACTTTCTCTACATTCAACCTATCTCATCCCAAAGCTCACTATTATAACTAGCACATAAAAGTATAACTCAAACAGGTAGTAAAACACAGCGTAAAAAAAAGTCAACAGTGAAAAGTATAATAATCAACTATCAAGTAAAAAATTATAGCAGTATTATGTAAAGTTGTAAAATAAAATTGTTTCGCTTACTATGCTTGCACCAAATGAGATCGACAGCCTACTATCTTGGTTTGTGGAAATGTTGACACGATGCACTCATGGAGTGCTTGCTCGAAATCAATCACATTGTATAAAGGTTGAAGGTGAAGTTTCTCTTCTCGCACTCGTCCTTTAGGATTCTCATAGCGCCAATGTAGCTTTGCCTTTTCTTGTCTTTAAGTAGTCAAAATATCAGAGGTATGTATGACCCTTTGAAATACCCGTGTATAGTAAAAAGCTGAAAAAAATATTTCGGTGCGTATTCAAAGTTTCCATCCATTAACACACTTTCATTGCGACACAAATACTCAAGTTTGAGTCACAAGAAAATATCACGACCCCCTTCTCTTTTTTGTTTTCAACAAAAAGTTTTCGTCTAGAGTTGTATTTAGTTCAATTTAATCTAAGGCAAATTGAATTTCGTCAGAAGATTTAGGCAAACTTGACAGTTAATGTTATTCCTGAAACATTTCATGTCCTTGCGGGTCAATGTTTATATAGTTTTTCCTCTGTATTTACCTCTTTGTGGATCAACCTTAAAGTCCTTAACTTCAATCACCTCAGCTTTCCTCTTAACTGCGTTGCTGATGGATTTTCTGTTCAACTCTTGATCTAGTAGCGGTTCGTGGTTGTGTTGGTCTTCCAATCGCGAGGAAATATTTCCGCTATCAAGTGTGAATATGTTGGCCCTACAGTCCTTTCTTCCCTCGTCAATTCAATTGATTCATCTGTCGATACGTATAGTTACTATGGACCCTTAGATATTTACCTCTTTCACTTTAAATCCTTTACATATCAATAATTATCGCTAATATCACAGTCCACACAAAACCCGAACAAAAATAAAACAATTACAATTGGACAGTTACCGTGCCGAGATAATTTGTTAATACTGGCAGACTTATGTCAGAAAAGCTAATACAGATCTTGTTGGGGGCTCTTAGGGCGTTTTTACATTCCTTTACCTAAGGAAGGGAAGACAAACAGTGGCGAGAGCTTGTTTGTGTTGGTGTTTGTTTATTTCATCCCCCCAGATCTATCTGAATTAGACTTGGCGCAATTCGGGTCCGGGTTAAGTGGACATTTTTCAATCCCTTAATTACTGGCGCAATTCGGACTTGCCCACCAAAACATCTTACTGTTATTTGTTAATAGGGCCGCCGCAAGGGGGAGGGGCTGCGAGTGGGGCGATGGCCCAGATGCCGTAAACAAGGGGGCGCCGACAGCGCCTCGTACCCATTTGTATTAATAAATCGTTTTAAAAATGTAAAGATTGAATATATTATAAGGACATTAGATCAGATTCCATCGGATAATGTTGCCAAAATTTTTAAAATACGTCTTGTAAAATTGAAAATAAAATGGTATAATGTGTTGTGTTATAAAACATCAGTGTAATTAAATCGGTAAAGTGAAAAGAGCAACCGTTGTAAACCGGTGTCACCGCTGCGACATGAATTCGTTCAGCTGACAGCCCGTGAGTCACAGGCCTCGTGATGAACCTTTTCCTTCTCTCCACTATTCTCTAATAAATTGGCTGACACAGTGAATAGACAGACATTTAGACTACAAAGCAATAAATATTTTGATTGTATTAATTATGATTTATCAAAGTAAATAGTGAATGACTACGTAGTAATATTCTGAACATTTCACAACTACAACAATTTATGATGTGTTACTTTCGATTTTTCAAATTGTGTGAATACAATAGGTACCGTATTTATACTAAAATATATTTGTTTAACCCTGTTATTCAATAATAAAAAATGGAGATGTACTCCTGGGCTGGGACTATCAGTCATGGCGTCAGGTGACAGGCATGTTATTAATTACTTATGACTGTTTGAGATAAAAACATAATTAAAAAGGGTGAAGCATAACCTTTGGATGTTTTAAACAGTGTTTTTTTGATTGCTGACACTCTGCACCATAAAGGTTGCACCCATGGATTACTAGACTAGACGGTAGATGACGCGCAGGTCCACTCCAGTGATGACGTAACCTGGACACCACCAGCCTACCCAGCAGGTTAACAGTTACTCGAGCCGAGCATTTGTATATTACAGGTTATCTAAAGAATACACTCATGACTGTTTAACTACTCATTTATCTATTTTAACTCTATCGGATACAATTGTAAATTACACCTAATCACGAAATTATAATATTGTATTTTATCTTTATTCAGCAGAATACATAAAACCATTTAAAATATAACAAATATTGTTTTACAAACATTATTTCAGTGTTATAGTTATAAAACAGTATAATATAACAGCTATATTATCCATGATATTTTGTTTAGTAATTTTTACATAGGATTATTTTATAAAATTATATTATCATATTTAAATTGTATAAAACAACGCCGTCTCAAATAGAACCAATATTGTGTTACAAGCGCTATTTTAGTTTTAGCTTTGCTTATTTGTATAAACTATGGCATACAATCCTACAGACAGTTCAGAAACACTAGAACTACATTCCTGTGTGTTTTCGTGTACGCTTTCTTACTCTACAGATTCATTTCGTACGCACTCTATATAGATCTATTTTATTTTATTATTTTATTTAGCACCGCGTTTTACTACCCGTTCGGGTTGCATGATTAAGTATCTACTAATTACGCTAATGGGTTAAGAATTAGGAACGATGAATATAGAGGAAGTGAACCCGCATCTGCGTGGAGGGAGAGTGGAAAACCATTTAGAAAAACCACCCCCAGTACACCTGAACTAGATTCGAACCTCGATCTCCCCGTCCTCAGCAGTCTAGCTTAACATGAAACTAGTGCGTTAGCTAAATACGCCATTGAGGCGGGTCAGTCTGTGTCATTGTTTAATGTTGATTGTAGAAGTTGTACTTCTTTGGGAGATTGTCATTTTTCTGCCCGTATTTTACAGTCATTACAAATAGGCTTAGTCGGCCTTTACAACAGTGCTACATATTCGTAATTCTAAATCAGGAACTGAATAAGGCTTCAACACACCTTTTATAGAAAGATGCAATAACTAAATCTTAAATCCCTTACATAGTCTAATTCATCAAGATGTGTTGAGCATACACGAGCGATATCAATGGCAAATGATTCGGCCCACTTACAAGCATCTATCCACTTTAATTTAGTTTCATTGTTTTTAGGAAACTTGTGAAAATGAATGGCCTATGTCCTTTTGGTGTATATCATGATTAGTACAACCGGTAATCGCCTAACCCACCATTGTTACAGACTCACATTTGATAAAACCACAGTATGATAACACAAGTGACTGACACAGCCGAGGTTAGCTTGGTGTCCACGTGACGTCAGTGGGCGGGGCTTGCCACTGCTCATACGGCTCGTGACCCCTACCTTCTAGTCTAGTAACATTAGTTGCGCAGATTGTTATTCTCTCCATAGCAATAACCCTTAGAATTACCGTGTAAATACTAGATGGTGTGAGGGGTGGTGTATGGGGGGGGGGGCCTTCTTTCAAGGCTGCCCCGGGCGCTGACTTCACATGTGACGGGTCTGTTTGTTAATGAACACAAATAATAATGTTGTAGGCCTATTTATTGCTACTATTAACAGTATATCCCCTATAATTATATTACCACCGCGCAAAATGGTTGTGACTATCTATTTCTACCACAGAATGGGTGACCTAGTGGTCTAGGGGTAAGGTGTCAGACTTCTGTGCTGGGGTCCGGGGTTCAATCCTCGGTCCCGGCACAGATTTATCTGATTGCCAAACCCTTCCTTCACCTCTGACAAGACGTGTATAAATCACAACTTGTGAATGTGTGGAATTCCAGACCTCCACCGTGGTTCGGATCCCACGTTAAACTGTAGGTCCTCCATTTCATCTCACAATCACCCTACCATTACACATTAGCGTAAGTGCGTATAACCCGAACGGGTAGTAAGACGTAATAATAATATTCTACCACGGCTTCGCATATGAGTGATGAGTGACTCAAATGAACTCTTAACAATACTCTAGCGCTCTATAACAAGCAAGCTTCAGCTACAGCTGAGTCCATGAGTGATGTTTTAGTGATAATTATGTTCATTCATGTTGAAGACAAGGGTTTCGGTTTCTCATCCCGTGACGTCATACCTCGTAAAGGGCGCTGCTCTAAACAATTTGAATTTTTAAATGTTGCACCCCCAAAAATCTCACGCCCTAGGTATGTGCCTAGTCTATCTAGTGGATAATGCGGCGCTGATGAGAAGATAATGCAGACAATGGACTTTGTATCATCTTCTCTTGTCTGGTTGTAAAATACACATTCCTGGTGAGACTGTAACTAGACTGGAGAGGGTTGTGTTGGGAGAGGTAGCTATTACTTCTGAAGCAGGTATTACACATTCTGGTGAGACTGTAACTATGTTAGAGAGGGTTGTGTTGGGAGAGGGTAGTTATTACTTCTGAAGCAGGTAATACACATTCCTGGTGAGACTGTAACTAGACTGGAGAGGGTTGAGTTGGGAGAGGTAACTATTACTTCTGAAGCAGGTATTACACATTCCTGGTGAGAATGTAACTATGTTAGAGAGGGTTGTGTTGGGAGGAGGTAGCTATTACTTCTGAAGCAGGTAATACACATTCCTGGTGAGACTGTAACTAGACTGGAGAGGGTTGTGTTGGGAGAGGGTAGCTATTACTTCTGAAGCAGGTATTACACATTCCTGGTGAGACTGTAACTATGTTAGAGAGGGTTGTGTTGGGAGGGGGTAGCTATTACTTCTGAAGCAGGTAATACACATTCCTGGTGAGACTGCAACTAGACTGGAGAGGGTTGTGTTGGGAAGGGGTAGCTATTACTTCTGAAGCAGGTATTACACATTCCTGGTGAGACTGTAACTAGGATGGAGAGGGTTGTGTTGGGAGAGGGTAGCTATTACTTCTGAAGCAGGTATTACACATTCCTGGTGAGACTGTAACTAGACTAGAGAGGGTTGTGTTGGGAGAGGGTAGCTATTACTTCTGAAGCAGGTAATACACATTCCTGGTGAGAATGTAACTATGTTAGAGAGGGTTGTGTTGGGAGGAGGTAGCTATTACTTCTGAAGCAGGTAATACACATTCCTGGTGAGACTGTAACTATGTTAGAGAGGGTAGCTATTACTTCTGAAGCAGGTAATACACATTCCTGGTGAGACTGTAACTATGTTAGAGAGGGTAGCTATTACTTCTGAAGCAGGTAATACACATTCCTGGTGAGACTGTAACTAGGATGGAGAGGGTTGTGTTGGGAGGAGGTAGCTATTACTTCTGAAGCAGGTAATACACATTCCTGGTGAGACTGTAACTATGTTAGAGAGGGTAGCTATTACTTCTGAAGCAGGTAATACACATTCCTGGTGAGACTGTAACTATGTTAGAGAGGGTAGCTATTACTTCTGAAGCAGGTAATACACATTCCTGGTGAGACTGTAACTAGGATGGAGAGGGTTGTGTTGGGAGGGGGTAGCTATTCTGAAGCAGATATTTGTACATCAATGTTATATTTAGAAGAATGTAAGAGTTTAGTTGCTAGAGGATTTTCACTGCATTTTACATTTGTAAAGTGTGTGTTTAATTTAGTCATGTGTGTGTATTACGAGTTTTTGTTCATATTTTTAGGCCTTTTTTTTTAATATGAGGTTATTTTTTAGAATTTTTAGATCATTTTATAAGTACATTTTTTATAAAAAAAATTTGTTCAAAATCCGGTCCCTGCTCGTGACAGATATTCAACAACTGTTGATACCACCATGTAAAGAAAATTATTAAACTATATGTTTCTACTGGAGCAATACTTGATTTATTTTGGAAAAAAAATATAAGTTTTTTTTATATAAAAACTGCAAAGATACTGCCCTCAGCTCGTGTTTCTTACACTTGCACACTAAGCCGCCACGGCTAACAATATAAAAACGGAGAAACTAATGATTGTTGTATCAGATTAAGCTTAGCTCCTTCAACTGTCGCATCAGACCGGCAAATGTCAAACCCCCCCAATAAACCCAACTCCGTTCTCTCCCCAGGGGGCGCTACATCCCACGCTGGGGGCCGCTGTTATTAAATATCAACAAAGAGCTGTGGCTATTTGTGAATCGTCCACAACACATTGTGATATTATTAGCAGCGGGCGGCAGCCTATGGCCCGAGGGCCTAATCCGGACCATCGACTGATTGTATCTTGCTCGTAAAAGATTTAGCAAACAAACAAACAATCTTGCTCACAAAAAGAGAATAGAAACTATAGTATGATTTAGGAAGGAGGAAAAGTAGAAGTTAGTTACTAAAGTTACTTAAACAATTTTAATATATTCATACATCAAATCATGTTATCTGCAGCTGTCACTTTTGATATATATTATCATTACCTATATAATAACTCTAATAATAAAGTACAGTAAAACCTTGGTCTGCGAGTGTTTTGTAAGACGAGCAAAAATTTTCAATAAATTTTAACTTGATAAACGAGCGATATCTTGCAATACGAGTAGTACTACGGTTACGCTTTGTCTGCCGAGCAGTGTCATTGGATAGGTTCTTTGTTAACGTCGCACAAAAAGAAAAATATTCCAGTGATCCAACATATAGCAGTGATTTCGTTAGTGACAGTGAAAGTCGTCCTAAACTATAACCCACCTCCTCCTCTCCTCTCACTCGTCCACCTCAAACCAGCCACCATTAAATTTAATTAATAAATTTGATTACAGTACAGTTACATTTAAATAATGAAAATAAAAAAGGTATTAATCATTTTTAGATAAAATATTTTTTGTCTGTGGGACGAATCATCTGAGTTTCCATTATTTCTTATGGGGGAAATTCACTTTGATATAAGAGTGCTTTGTAGTACGAACACGTTTACGAAACGAATTGCTCGCAATCCAAGGTTTTACTGTAAAATGTTATCAATGTTGGCTGCAATATAAATGTTTAAATATTTTCTACTGTTCTTCCAATCAAAATCAGGGTATAATTAGTAGTTATTATGTGAGAAATGTAAAGTTTATTTTTTTTCTTCTCGGTATTCTATTCAAACCATCCTACCTACATGGTTTTTAAACCGGTACGGCTCAAAAACGTTGCCGAATGCTGGAATAAGAATGGCCCTGAAGTGTAAAGAATTACCGAAAATCTCTGTTTGGTCATTTAAGTGAATCCACGATGCATTGTGGTAACTTTGATTAGGTCACTGAGTAGTTGATATACTTGGATGTAACATAAATACAAACCAATTCTTCTGTAAGAAAAAACAATTTTTTTTTACGGTCAATATTTACATATTTATCCGTTTAGGAAAACGACCTTCAGTACACGCGACTGTGGTTCGAGCCCCGATCTCCACGTCGTCGGCAGTCAAGTCTAATTTATTAATTATGAATCATTTTGAGGCCTGGATAAGTATAAGACAAGATCTTATACCTTAACTTTGTCAGAATAAATAAATAAATTTAAATAAATGCAAGAGTGATGCCTTAGACCATTTGACCACCTAATTGGGTAGTATTTATATAAAAACTATTTTATTAGTGCTATGTTATAAGTGTCTACCAGTCTTGGGGTAAAGGGTTCGTCTTAGGACCAGATATTCGTGGGTTCAAACCCTGCCGAGGTTAACGGATTTTCCTTGGGTGATGAAAATCTGTAGCACAACGTCCTTCGGAGGGGAAGTAAAGCCGTCGGTTCCTTGTCGATTGTGGCATGTAAAACAACCCTGGAAGGTATGTGAACATATTCTTCCTGGCAAAATTGGTAGGCTCTTTAGTTATCGCTCATTGAAATTCGGTGTTGAAGGCAAAAGGGAACCTCCAAATTGTAAGCCCCTGATACATGGGATATCTACCAGATGGTGTAGGCAGCACTAACCATTTCCAGCTCCGGATGAATAGTAAGCACATCAAACCAACTTTCAGTTTGTTGACTCAAGAGAAGAATATGTTAATCATAGAGAAAATATCCATCAAAATAACACCTGCCAATCACATGTCTTGTATGAATACGTCAGAAAAGGCTCTTCCTGTGAAAATTGGACAGTAGTAGTAGTCAATGCCAGTATAAAATAGCTTGCAGAGTTGTAGTAAAGCCAACCACTATTCCGATAGTTACTAAATAAGCGGAAAAAATCCCACAGATATAATACTCATAATTAAACAACAAGATAAACGTTGAGAAGGATTTAAAAAAATCATAATTACTAACCAGGAGTGTGAAAACATAGAACAGTTCAAATACCCGGGAAGTCTGTTGACAAAGGATGTCTACTGTACCAAGGAAATTAGGTCGAGGATCGCCATGGACAAGGAAGTTTTCAACAAGAGGAGGTTACTGCTTACCAGCAAGTTGAGTTTAAACTGAGGAAGAAACTGATGAAATTATACATTTAGAGCATCTCACTGTATGAAGCAGAAACTTGGAAAAGAAATGCTTGTTGAGCTTTGAAATGTGGTGCTGGAGAAGACTTGAGAAGATCAGGTGGACAGACAGGGGGACAAATGAACAAGTACTAAGAAGAGTGGGTGAGAAAATCAGGTGGACAGACAGGGGGACAAATGAACAAGTCCTAAGAAGAGTGGTGAGAAGATCAGGTGGACAGACAGGGTGACAAATGAACCAGTCCTAAGAAGAGTGGGTGAGAAGAGAACCATTTTGGATGTGATTCTTTGGTACAAAGAAAACTGCATCGGGCACATCCTTGGGAGGAACTGTCTTCTTTACAAAGTCATAGAAGGAAATGTTGAGGGAAAGAGGAGCTTAGGAAGAAGGAGATTCAGATACTAGATGACTTAAAGGAAAGAAGAAAATTCTGGGAGCTGAAGGAGGAGGTAGAGGACAGGGTGCATTGGTGGTCTAAGTTTCACTGACAAAAGGAATGGATGGACCTGTCATAAGACAGAACACATAATAGTAATCTATCAAAAATTTGATGCTACACTACTGGGCACGCGGATCAAAGGTCAATGTCATCTAGTCTTGTTTGACGGGGACAGGGAGGTTGGGGTACGATAGTAGACCGTGTATACTGAGGAAGGTTTTCATAAATGGTTTCCCCACTTTACCTCCACGCAAATGTGGGTACAATTGATTACAATTCTACCTTACTTATGCCTATCTCATCGGTGTGGTTAATATACATGTGTTTATAACCTGAAGAGAAAATATAATGAGGGAAGGGGAAGAATATATACTTATGTATAATTTAGTGGCTAGAGAGCTCTGACGTCAAACCAGCATTAAATGTGACGTCACCGCGGAAGATATCATTGACGGAAATATTTATGTTTACTGAATCGCTGTCCGATGCTGTTTGTCTTCGAAGAAATAAATGCAACAAGAGAGAGAATGTCAAAGAGAAGCGGAGAAGAACAGGAAAAAGGGGGCAGGCCAACCCTGAAAGAGAGCAAAATCGCTGAAAATGGCAGCCAACTCGTCTGTTGAGATATCGACCGGAAGCTGTCAGACGGTTCCTCGGACCAGAGGATCGTTTTCCTTCTTGCTGACTTACGGCTCGCTCCAAAGTGTCAAGAGATAAGTTGGTTCGTCGAGCAAGAGGTGACAGAAATAAAACCATGTATCTAAACAACCAATTAACACCACATTTCATCAGATTGTTTGGATTGTTTATCGATGGGTCCGCAATGAAATTGATTGTTATGTATTTCAGAATAAAATGTCTTTTAAAATCGTCAAACTAGTTTTAAATTAAAGCTGGGAAGCTAAAATTTTTTGTGTCGAGTTCTATGGTATTTAATTAATATTGGAGATTCATAGCAATGTAAGAAAAATTATAATAAAATTATGAAGACCTTGACTTGAAATAACTATTTCAAACAATTAGTAAAAGGAATTTTAGACTTGTGTGGTTGATAGGATAACAAATAAAAAAGTGCAAAATTGTATTACTATAATTAACTTAAATAAAAATGTGTTTTCTTTGTTGTATAAGACGTAATAGATATGACAAATAAAATAGCGTTTGTTAGTGTTACCAAGCCTTAAACTCCGTGTTGGTTGTGACCACTTTATATCAAAACCATTATTATTGTTATAAGTAGGGTAAATAATTGTATTTAAAATTTGATTATGCTAGTTCCTTTCAAAATCATTGAATTTTTTTATTTTATTCCAGCGAAATAGAGATATCAAGTCAATGACAAACCTTCACTAACCTAACCTATCCTAACCTAACCTAACCTAGCCCAACATAGCCTAAAATATCATAACCTAACCACGTTTAAAATAACTTAATATAACCTAACCTAACAACCCTAACCTAGCCCTACCTAACCTAGCTTAACCTAGCCTAATTTAACCTAAGCTAGCCTAGACTATCATAGCCTAACCAAACTTAGCCTAGCCTAACCTAACCTATCCTTGCCTAACCTAATCTAATCTAGGCTAACCAAACCTAACTTAGCATAACCTAGCCTAACCTAACCTAGTCCAACCTAATCTAACCTAGTCTAACCTAACCTAGCCTACCAACACTATTAGGACCAATCAAAATATAAACGCCATATACGTCCTCTTAATGACTTCCAATTGAAAGTATCAATGCTTTGACTCGCCGACGGGCTCGAACACTTTGGTTTATCTTAGGCGGGCGCAAACGCCTCCGATTTTTCAAAAGTCGCTACCAACACGGGCGCTAACAACACTCCATCAAGCCTCAAACAAATTTTTTAATTACACTTTTAAATATTTTCACTTAAAAATGGTATATTTTTAAAGATTCGAGGGCTCGATTTTGTATTTCAGATTCGAAAGAAAATTTAAGATTCGGTTCACGTCATTTAGAGCTTCTAAAACTTTATTTTAGATCATATGTACTAAGGTAATTTATTAAACGTGTTGTGTAAGACACCTTGGCTCAATCGGTAGCGTGTTTGTCTACTGAGATAAGGGTCCAGAGTTCAAGTACCAGCATAGCCGAATAATTTATCATTGGTGAAATGTGGGTTTACCCTTTCATAGTGATGAATTAGCAGTCAGGGGACTGGATGTTGTGCCTGTTCTAGTCTTAAGTTAGATTATAAGACACATGAAGTTATGAAAGGTCTAAGCAAGCCGGTAGTGGGAAATAATTATATGGCTTGAATAAAAAACTGACCACAGGCTGTAAAATTTAATGGATGTAAAAATAATATCTGTCCAGGATTTGAATCCTGACCTCCAGGATATCATTAACCTTGTCACCAAACAATATGGGTCTCTAACTCAACTTCATATACCAAAATACCGGAAAACCTTGATACCCTGGACTTAACAGCAGAGGATGGAGACCGGCAGTGTCTGCAGCAAATTAAGGTACAGTATTGTATTATTTTGGATTACACAGTCTGTTACTTAATACAGGATTTGAAGAGGCTCTTCATATCCTTTTGTGAACTTTTGGTACTTATTAATTAAATTATAAATTCATTAAGATATCTTGCTTTCGGCCTTACTGCATATAAAACTATAATAAGTAGGAAATAATAATTGAAAACATAATCAAGATTAGGCGAAGTATCGATTAACGAGGTCGGATTTACCGACAATTTAAATATTTTTGCTAGAACCGCGTCTTACTACCCATTTGAGTTATACGTTTATGTAGCAATTTCACTAAGGGATGAGGACGGTAGAATATATAGAAAGTGTACTCGTATTTGCGTGAAGGGTGTAAATACATTTTGGAAAAACCACCCTCAATAACTTGACCGAGACTCGAACCTCGATCTCCCTGTCATCGTAAGTCTAGTCTAACAAGAGACTAGCACGTTAGACCACGCGGCTACCGAGGCGTGCTATTGATTGTTTGTAGGCCTATATTAAGTTGATCACTAGATAATAATAATAATAATGATAATAATAATAATATTTAGCACCGCGTCTTACTACCCGTTCGGGTTATACAATTAAGTACTAACTACGCAAATGGATTAGAAATTGGGAAGGTTGAATTTAGAGGAAGTGAACCCGCATTTGCGTGGAGGGAGAGTGGAAAACCATTTAGGAAACCCCCCCCAGTTCACCCGAGCGAGATTCGAACCTCGATCTCCCCGTCCTCGGCAGTCGAGCTCAACACGACTAGCGCGTTAGCCAACTACGACACCGAGGCGGGTAATGGGATTACTAAATATATATTTGGCCCACGGTGAGAATTGATGGCCAAATTTAGCCCTTGAGATGAAAAAAACATTGGGCCACTCTTGTCTAAATGTCTCCTTTCTGACGTTTCGTGACATCAGCGCTGAGGCGGGAGATTTGAATTGAACATATATTCAAGAAAAAGAGAGGAGGGATGGAAGGAGGTATACTGAGCTCTTGCCAAGTGTTGGCGGTGACGGTATCAAATGGCACTAGATTGGGGTTGGATAGGGATAGATAATTAGAAGTGTATTTCATGCGGGGATGTTGATGGCTGTTTAACTCCTTTGATGCTCTACCTCCTTCATTCTCTCTTCCCCCTTTAATTCAACCCTTTCCCTACTTTACAACCCCTATTTGAATGAATTAGCATATTTGGCTTAAAGTTTAAGATGGGAAGGTTTAACATCTTGATGTGAGTTTTTCACATCTAAAAAACACAGAGCATTAGCTTACATTGAAAAACAATTTAAAAAAAAGACTTTTTATAACAAAAAGTCTACATATGAAGCACACGTACTGATAAACAAAGATATAACTATAAAATATATTCTGACAACAATAATAATATATTATAATAACTTACCCCCATCCTCACTATCACCATCATAATCACTATCACCCTCATACTCACTATCACCATCACCTCATCTCATCAGGACATGTAAAGATCCTCCACGGAAAGGATGTACTATTAGTACATTCGGATGTCCCCTGGACAACGGTACATTAGTACTGGGTAATATTTACACAAACTGGGCTACGAGAGAATTAGTCCAGAAGTGTAATATTATATAATTATATTAAAGTAATAAATTTAAAAAGCAATATCAGATATTCAGTGCTGCCTCAAGCATACTATTTTGTACCTGGGCGAGCTTTCATTTTGGTACCAATCTTCTGGTATTGTTTTTGTTCAAACCTTATCTTATAACCTTGAAGGGAAATCATAACAAGACAAAAATTAATGGATGTCCATGTTAGATGTTTTCCCTTGATCATTGCAAATACGATTTTTATGCAAGGTGAATAGAATTTAATAAAACTGCTCGCCTCAGGATCTGACGTTCGTGGGTTCAAACTCAGCCTATGTCTGATTTTTTTGAGCGATAGCAATCCGTAGCACAACTTCCTTCGGAGTGGAAGTAAAGCCGTTGGTCCCATGTTGATTGTGGTGTGTAAAAGAACCCTGGAAGGTACGGGAAAATACCTTTCCCGGCAAAATTGGTAGGCCCTTTCATTCTCGCTCATAGAAATTCTTGCATGCTTATCAATCAATTGAGAAATTACACGTCAAATACCTCATACAAATAAATAATAGTGAAATAAATAGCTAAGAGATGAGTTGAATCCAATAATTATCGAATCTTAAATTTTCTTTCAAATTTAGAATCCAAATCTGAATCCTCAAATCCTTAAAAATGTACAAATTTTGAAAGGTAAAAATATCTAACATTGAATTAAGAAAATTTTTTAAGGCTTGCTGCCACAGACAAATGATATTTTGTTTGTAGTGTTTACTACGTCTTTAACAAAATAGATAACACTTTTTCAGTTAATTAATTATATTAATTCAATGTTGTCCATTTTGTGATGTTGTTATTCTTCCAACTACACACACACACACACACACACACACACACACACATATATATATATAATACGTTTTACCAATGGCTTAAAATTGTTATTTGAAGTAAAGTTCTTATAATTATTGGATTCGAGATACTTTATTGAGATTTTTACGAATTTCGAATCTCTGGTATACCATGGGATTTGAGGGATTTAAGGAATTGAGGATTCGATAGTCCAGCTATACATGTAATATTAAGTAGTTTTTATTAAATGTTTTGGGTTCAAATGTAATATTTTTATTTCATTTAAAATAAATAAGAAAAATTTTAAAATAGTTTAAAATAATGTTACCTTGTTAAAATAATTTATGTAATATAAATATATAACGAAATTCTCAAGTTTATATGGTCAAGTCATTTATTGGATCCATGCTAACTTCTTTAAAAGTTAAATCATTCAAAAATTTGACATTTAGATTCGAATTTCAAATAAAATTACATCTAATAATAATTCGATTCAAATCTTTACGAAAAAAAAAAGATTCGTAGATCTAGTACAAATCATAGAATCATACAATCATATTTTATATGTTCGGTTTCAAAATGTCGAGATTTCGCACTGGCTCGATTGGGTACATAATGAAATGGTTTATTTACTCTATGTCATTAGGAACTCGAAGGTTCATTGCCGCACTTGTAAATACTGGGAACTTTGTTAGTGGTTTATTCTATGCCCAGCTGACAAGATGTGTATTAATCACAACTTGTGAATGTGAGGAATGCAGGCCTCCACCGTGGTTCGGATTCCACGTTAAACTGTAGGTCCTCCATTTCATCTCACAATCACCCTACCATTTCACATTAGCGTAAGTGCGTATAACCCGAACGGGTAGTAAGACGCGTGCTAATAATAATATATAATAATAATAATAATATATTATGCCCATCACGTTGACCTTCTGAAAAACACTGAAATAGACACTTAACTTTCCTTCCCTCTTAACGATCGAATGGTAAATTATTGTCATTAATCCGGCCCTGCTGTTTTATACACATTTTAATTATAATAACAAAATGAGCTAAGGAAAATATATATGCAAACATGATCCTGAAACTTACCTCGCGCACCCAACAATTCAGATCCATTGAATAATTGTTCGATACAATATCTCTTTAAAATATGTACTAGTGTTGTGATCTATGAGAACATTTTCTTACGAACTTAACAGTTCCTACGTTTTATGAAATAAACTATTATTATTTCTAATGCCAAGTTGAAAATGAGGAAACATGTGTTTATTTATTATTATTATTATTACTAAACTATTAAGAGTGAGGATGTATTTATTATTAGATAATCTACATAACTGTTTCATACTATATATAGATCAGATTTAAATTCTAACACTTACCAAGGAATAGCTATTTCATTTATTTGTTTGGAGTTTTGTTTCAAGTTTTTACCCCAATACTTTATTTTCTTTACTTTAGAGGGTGGTGGTTTTTTATTCCCCATGGGCACGGCTTTATTTAAATTATTATTATTATTATTATTATTAGCACCGCGTCTTACTACCCATTCGGGTTGTAAGCACTTACGCTAATATGTAGTGGTAGGGTTATTGTAAGGTGAAATGGAGGACCTACAGTTTAACGTGGGATCCGAACCACGGTGGAGGCCTGGCATTCCACACATTCACAAGTTGTGATTAATACACGTCTTGTCAGAGGTGAAGGAAGGGTTTGGCAATAAGATAAATCTGTGTTGTGACCAAGGATTGAACCCCGGACCCCCAGCGCAGAAGTCTCAAACTAGTTTTCTTAGTGAAAGTTGGTAAATTTGTTTGAAACTATCAAAAATATATCAACGCAAAAGAAAAAAAACTATTCAAACATGGGCTAAATATATAAAATAATACTACTTAAAATGTATTGCATTTTTAGAGCAAAAAACAAACAAAAATAGTAGACTATTCTCACTGAAGAATGTATATTTGAGAACCAGTTTGGGACGGCAGTCACAACAAACCCTCATTGTTCTGCGAGGGGAGATAGCGGTTGTTAAGCGGTGGAGGAAATGGCTTCAAGAGAGACACAGCAACCGGCCGGTAGACTCAAATTAAAAATCAAAGATATTCTCTTTTAAAAAATACAACACTTGATGTACTGTTTCAAAAAACTGTTCAGGTGAATAGGTATTAGAATATGGAGGGGGTGAAATAATAATTGTTTACATATTATCTTAAGTTTATTTTTAATTAATAAATATAGTTTTTTTTTGATACGACCCTTGTTCAAATTATTAGTTAAAAAACATATTTTAATTTTTTTAAATTCTAAAATATTTAGGAAATAGCCAAAGAAACAATCTTTTAGAAAAGAGAGACATCAAATTTTTGAAAAAGTATTTTGGGCGTAATCATGGAAGAAAAAATCATAAAAATTATTTTAATAAGTTGAAATTCAATAATTTACATCTTTTTAATGGTTGGATTTACAGAAACCAAATTTATTTTTTCTAAACAAACAACCTTTATTTTAATAGGAGAAAAAATAACAAAGCTATTAAATAATAACTACCATCAGATTTAAGGAGGTTAGTAGTACACGTTTTTTTAGGACGTTTTAGGACGTTTTTTGGACTTCCCCCTTAAGTCCACGATACAGACTCCATATACGTAGGTCCGTAGTCCGTACTCCGTTTTTCTGGTCCATAAAAAAAATTCTACTCGCTATTACAGAGTCAAATCCGTAATCACGTGACCGTTTCAACCAATGAGATAGCAAGAGACTTCGTCCAATAAAAAATTCGAAAGAAAATCGTCTACAGCAAGGAGCGAGCGTATTTATAACTTGATTTTCACCATCAAACTTAAAATAAATAAGTGTTTACAATAGCCTGAAAATGCAAAACGGATGTACTAGTATTTTGGATGAAAACGAAACAAGTGCTTTTAATATTTTTGATAATAGGGGTGTTGAACCTAAAAAATCAAACTCAATATTTCTGAGAACTTGGTATTTCTCAGAAAACATTTCCATAGAACCTGTTCTTCCCACTGTGTTTGTATTTTTAGAAAAATGTTTCTGAAATAGCTCCACGTGTAACCATCTTTTCATTTTATTTATGTTTCCCTAGCGACTGATCCTCTCACCGCCATTCGTTATTTTATTCCAATGCGCATGCACATAATTTACTCGACTGTGATTGGTAGCCCGTATAAACTAGTCCGTAAAAAGTTAAAACTGGGCAACTTTTACGGAGTAAGGACTTACGGATAAGGACTCTGTGGCCAGAGCAATCTAATACTGTGGCATCGATTTCTTACGGACCACGGACCTACGGCTACGGAGTCTGTGTCGGGACCTTTACAAAGCAGACTTCAATTCGTGTGTCCTACTATAGTTCATTAGGGGTTGGCACTGACACGCGTCAATCTTGTATTCTACAGTTTGAATCGCGTAGGAAGAAACTTATTTGAAAACTGGAAACTCATGTTGCTACAGTGGCGGAAACAAGAAATTAGGGCATCCTGTAATTTAATGACAACTTTTTATCTTAATTTAAAAAGTTTGTTATTTTCACCGCCACTCACCACTCACCATCCACTAGGGTTATATATGCACACGAACTAATTACACTAAAGGATGACGAATGTTGAACTTAGAGAAGAAATTTATCCGAATTTGTGTGGAGGGAGTGTGGAGAACCATTGTCCCGTTTTGGGGACATAGAAATTCATCCTGATTTCTTTTTTTTTTTTTTTTTTTTTAGAAAATGGACTTTTAATAGCAACATGTAAAAACCCATTTTTTTTCTTAAGATCCAACTATAAAACTCCAGTGACTAGGCTATGTTTTGCCACAATTATTAATTATATATTACTCTTTTATTGTATGGGGTGACCTGGTGGTCTAGGGTAAGGTGTCAGACTTCTGTGCTGAGGGTCCGGGGTTCAATCCTCGGTCCTGGCATAGATTTATCTGATTGCCAAATCCTTCCTTCACCTCTGACAAGATGTGTATTAATCACAACTTGTGAATGTGAGGAATGCCAGGCCTCCACCGTGGTTCGGATTCCACGTTAAACTGTAGGTCCTCCATTTCATCTCACAATCACCCTATCATTACACATTAGCGTAAGTGCGTATAACCCGAACGGGTAGTAAGACGCGGTGCTAATAATAATAATAATAATAATAATTTTATTGTATGATTATAAAATAATGTTCGTTCCAATAATATATACATGTGTTGTTCTAAACTGAAATTTTAGAAACAATTTTTTGCATTTTTTACGGAGGGGAGGGGGGAAGGGTGTAATGCATGATGACAGGTGGTCCCACTTTTGGCTTAAGCAATTATGGTCACCCTATTTAGGTAAAAACTCACTCAATCCCTGAACAAGAGTTCGAACCCCGATATATCCCTCATCGTCAGTCCAGTCTATCGCGAGAGTGACTATTTAAACCATGCGTCCACCGAAGCGGGTCTATAAAAAGTTATTAGATCTACTTTCACATTAAGTCACGTGATCTGCAGCCGTCATTTTTAATAGATATTATCAATACCTATAAATTAACAATGATAATATAGTTTATTGTTTTCAGTATTTGACAGTAAAAAAAGTGTTTATATTTTTTAAACTATTCTTATTATGAAAATTAGAATGTACCTGTTTTCAGATTTTGTAGTTCTCATATCTACGTTCTAAATCTAAGGTTACGTCAACGTTACGCTTAAATTACATAATTATGGTTTTCAAAATATTATCTCTTAAAAGCACTCAAATTAGATTACTGAAATCAAACATATTAAATTAATAAAAACTAATTAATATTGTATTAAATTATAGCCATCACCGATACAGCTTTCATATGTTTTAACCTTTATGCATTTTTTAAAAATGTTATTGTCACGGAAGATGCCTTTGGCTACAATTTCGAGTGTAACAGTTCAAAATAAGGAAGGGGGGTGAGTTTATTTCAGTCTAGGGAGAGCAGAAAAGGGGGTTCCCCAACCACTGGCAACGTGATATATGAGATATATTAGTAGTTTTAGTAGTTTATAAGAGTGCCCCCTTTAATGACTGACGTTGCCTACCTGTGACGTCATTACAAGTTAAGCTACGATTGCGCATGTTTAAAAAATGTATGTCTTATTCAGCGAGTTTTAAGAGATATAACTTTGACTCCAAAACCATATAATTCTTAAATAATTCTACAAATAGTCCTAAGTGTCACAATATTTTTTAATGTTTTATCTTTAAACAGTATTTTCTTGTAAATATGTTTTTTATAAATCTTCTACAATTCAGGCTATTGGCTTAGTCCCGAAACTGTCCTGTAGAAGTCTTCCTGCCAGGATGTAGATTAAAATAGCCCATGGTAGTATTTGTCTATCTAGAATAGGAAACAAGAAAAAGGTAATTTTAAAAAGTAAGTCAATGTTTTCAAGACGAAAAAGGTATAGTGAGTATGTAAACTCATCATAGGAAGAGGGGAAGTAGATAAACAAGAGGCCTCGCAGGGTGAACTGCTCATTTTATTCTCTCCTTTTATATTCGTACATTGGTGTCTAAGTGTGATACTGCTTAGACTGCTTAGGTGCGTCAAGTTAAGATGCAACCTTAGAAATCTTGAAGCAGGAAACGTCTTTAAGAACGTTGATCGCGTACCACTGGTATTTCCATCCCTGACCCGCTAACACCTCCAACCCTCTTCTGAAATCAATGAAATAACGGAGAGAGAGAGAGAGAGAGAGAGAGAGACAGGAGGGAGGGAGGGAGGACTGGAACGAGAAGTTGGAGAAAATGGTTCAAAAAAGGGGTAAGGAAGCCTGAGGCACAGCAACCTTGGAAATATTCGACCTCAGCCTTGCATGACCTCTTAGCAACCCTCTAATTCAGCGGCTCCCAAAGTGTGCTCCGAGAAAGAGAATGAAGAGAAAAATAAATAGAATAGATGTAGCAAGCTCTCAAAAACGGTGTATCTGTGTTTAGGTACCGTATGTTTTGGGTATAAATTATTCAGCTTAGCAGCGTGCTGTGAATCAGTGTGGATAGCAAGTATTATAAAGCCAAAGTGCATATTGTTATACGTCACCTCAGTCAGCTTTGGCCACACGCACCTTCTTGGAACCGCGCAAAACATCTAAAACGTCGGCGAAGCGCACAGACTGCACATGGTAAAACCAGACGGATACCCGACGGTGCCAGCAGCTAACTCTGTCTCTGTGAGGACTTCGCCGTCGCGCTTTCAGGTACGATGGTTAGCTTCGACACTTTTCCAGAATTTTTGGGGAATATTGTTGTAATTCGGTTTAATACCTATGTAAGTGTTAGGTGAAAATATCGTCGCCCTTATGCCAAAGACACGTTTGTGCAAAAATTGGTGTTTTAATTAAATGATATTTAAAGCTCCAATTTTCAATGACTTTCAAAGGGAAAAAAAGTTTAGGCTATATCAAACTTTAAGCTATTTTTATATCGAAAAAATAATTTTTACTTTTGCTATACAATAATATATCGACTAACAACTTTAAAAATGCATTTAGGTAAAAACAGCAAAAAAAAAAACGGACTTGGGTAGGGCACTGATAGTGCTCCGTGATGAATTTCTCTACTTTAAAAGTGCTCCGCGATTCATAAAGTTTGGGAAACTCTGCTCTAGTTCATCGGCAGCTAGACCTCTTCAAGAGGAGAGGAACTATTGTTAAGTTAGGGACGAGGAAAGAGAGGGGAAGCATGCAAGAGAGAAGTGAAACGTGGATCTTGGAGAAAACTTAGCAGACACGCAGACTGGAAGGACCGTGAAAATTAAAATTAAAAAAATACGCGCGATAAAAAATAGAGGCCATTTATTTCCTGTTAGTATCTTCATGGCGATAACACCCGCTTTGGACAGCCTCTGTGGACTAGCGGTCAGAGCTCCTGACTACACATCCAAAGGTCCTGTGAAGCAGTTGGTCTGGAACGAGGTCACTCAGCCTCGTGAGGACAAGTGAGGGAATAGTTAAATAGAAGTAGCAGCTCTGGTCTAGAAAACTGAGATTAATGGCCGGATTGTGTTGTGCTGAACACATGCGTCTCTCAATCCGCAAGTGTTGGCACTATCTTCACCAACATGCGGTGGCTGCTAGGTCGATATAGCCTACTTGTGGGCTGATCTCATGGAGGATTTATAAAGACCTGCTTCAGTGGTCAAATGGTTTAGCGACTTTGTCTACTTGGAGATTTTGAAGCTGTTTCGTGAAGAGGGTTGCATCTTAACTTGACCCCTAAGCAGTCTAAGCAGTATCACGCTTAGACACCAATGTACAAATAGAAAGAGAGGGAAGGAAATGAGCAGTTCACTCTGTCAGGCCTCTTGTTTATTCACAGATAACAATTACCCTCTTCCTCTGACGAGTTTACACACTCACTATACTGTTTGCTCCTTGAAAACATTGACTTGCTTTTTAAAATCACCTTTTCCTTGTTTCCTATTCTAGATAGACATAGGATAACGGGAACTTTTTTAATCTACATCCTGGCAGGAAGACCCCTACAGGACATTTTAGTGAATAAACCAAGTTAGCCTAAGTTGTAGACGATTTCTATAAAGTACGTTTACAAAAAAACTTCAAGATAACAATAATAATGTTGTGACATTAGGACTATATTTTAGAATTATGTAAGCATTTATAGTTTTTGTTTCAAAGTTGTATTTTTAAAACTCGCTGAATAAAACACAAATTCAATGATATGGAAATACTATCTTGACCTGCTGTGACGTCATTGAGGAAATACATAGACCGGACGGCCAATAACGAGGAGATTGGGGTTAAAAAAACTGGTCGGGTATATTGAAGGATTTTTTCCCCTCAAATAGTTTTAAACTCTCCCTCCACACGCATTGGGTACACTTCTTTTAAATTCAACCCTCCTCATGCTTAGGACAGTAGCATTTATTACATAAGCGCGTAGCTCTAACAGGTAATAAAACGCGATGCTAAAAAAGAATACAATTAAATAAACCCACCTGAATTGAACAAACTAGTTGGTTAAGTTTAACTACAATACAACAGCTAGATTTATAGAAATTAAAGCAAATTTATTTCGAAAGTACCCAATTTGTAAATAAAACAATCGTATAGCTCTCGTATTTGAGTAATTTATAACTTATCATTCGATTGCATATTTCAAGCTCTACTTGGTTCAAAATTGCGTCAAGCCACATCTCACACGTATGCTTATAGCTATATATTAATATATTTTAATTTTCTTCTTCTTCTTCTTCTTCTTATTATTATTAGGTGCTTTGTCTTACGACAGGTCCATTACTTTTGTCAGTGAACTTAGACCTCCAATACTCCCTGTCCTCTGCCTCCTCTTTAATCTTCCAGAATTTTCTTCTTTACTTCAAGTCATCCAATATTTGAATCCTTCTTTTTACTTAGCTCCAATTTCCCTCAATCTTTCCTTCTATGACGTCATACAGAAGTAGCTCCTCCTAAGGATGTATCCGATTCAGTTTTCTTTATACCGAAGAATCACATCCAAAATGGTTCTCTTCTCACCCACTCTTCTTAGGACTTGTCCATTTGTCTCCCTGTCTGTCCACCTGATCTTCCCACCCACTCTTCTTAGTACTTGTTCATTTGTCTCCCTGTCTGTCCACCTGATCTTCCCACCCACTCTTCTTAGTACTTGTTCATTTGTCACCCTGTCTGTCCACCTGATCTTCCCAACAACTCTTCTTAGGACTTGTTCATTTGTCTCCCTGTCTGTCCACCTGATCTTCCCACCAACTCTTCTTAGGACTTGTTCATTTGTCACCCCGTCTGTCCACCTGATCTTCTCAAGTCTTCTCCATCACCACAATTTAAAGATCTCTAATTATTTCTTTTCCATCTTCCTAAAAGTTCAAGTTTCTGCTCCATAAATCGCGATGCTCCGAATGAAGCATTTCATCAGTTTCTTCCTCAGTCCTAAATTAAACTTGCTGGTCAGTAGTAACCTCCTGGTCAATGGCGATCCTTGACCTAATTTCCTTGGTGCAGTAGGCTTCCATTGCCAGCAGACTTCTGAGATACTTTGAAATGCTCTGTTTATACATTAATTACTCTCACTAGTGTCGTAGGGATAAAGGAAGGCTGAATTTAGAGGAAATTTACTAGCATATGCGTGGAAGAAGAATGGAAATAACACTCCACGCCCACCAATCCAGCATTAAAACCTCGACCTCGCAGTTACCGGAAAACCAGAATAGATGAGCTTGGCATTTAGACCACGTACCTACAGACCTACAGACTCCCGTGTCCTATATTCAAATGAAAAAAATGTAAGGTTGAAGAGGGGATTTAATGGAAGCTCAGACAAAGAACAGTTCTGTATAGATTTATTCAGTAATTTGCACGTCATGTCTTGGGAGGGGAAAAAGAGGGAGAAATGGGGAAGATTTCACCGAAGAGCTTTCTTCTCGTCAATTTTTCAACCGATAAACCCCCTTCCCCCCTTTTCATCCAACCACCCCCACCACTTCCATTCAACTAACACGCCAAAGATTTGTGGGTGAAAAAAAAATTTAAGATAGAAGTGAGAAAAAGCCTGAGCCATCGAAAAACTCTGTCTTCAGACGCCGATAATCACAAGCAAGATGCTCTGGTTTGAATCCTGTTGGGGACCGAAATTTAGTATTTTCCTGATACTACAAGTCAAGATAAACATTTACTGGTAAATTTTCAATCGTAAATGTTGCCATGTACTGTACAGTACTGTAGTTTCGTAAAGCCACCAAATAACGTGTTAGGGGACAATTAAAGGATTAAAGGTATGATGATAAAAATGTTGATCAATACGTAAGCAAACTTTAAAATTATTTTACTTATTTTATTAATGATATACTGAAAATAAAATTTAAAAAATATAATTGCAATATATAAATGAAATTTTGTGGTAAAAGTAATATTATATATTGTATTTAAACTCTGGTTAAGTGAAAGAGAATATTAACGTCTTAACTTCATCAGATAAAATAATAAAGGTCATTATTATTATTATTATATATTATTATTATTATTATTATTATTATTATTATTATTATTATTATTAGTCAGTTGGCGCTTGCCGTGAGTGGACGTGTTTTTACGGAGCTCCGCAAGTGACCTCATTCCGTGTGCTGAGTGTTGTGTTTTGTGTGAGTTTGCCTATCCTTAGGCCTGGTGGGTTCAATATGCCGGGCAGTGAGGACAATTGTGCGAAATGCTCCCGTGCATTCTTTGGCCGACAAAGGTTCATTTGGTGCTCTGGCCCTTGCAAAGCAAGGTTTCATCTGGACTGCCTCAAAATTAATGATGCAGAATATGAGATATTTATGAAAAGTGGGGTATCTACTTTTAAGTGTGACCCATGTATTAAAAAGGCTAAGGCTTCATTTGGGGACGCCACCCTTACAAAATCTATATCTGCTCCCGCTCTCCCAGAGTGGCCGATGAAGCCGCCTCAAGTTAAGAAGACTTTTGAGGAGTTAATTAAAGCTCCATCAGCTGATCGGGAAGCAGTTACTATTCAGCTGTTAAATTCCCTGATTAACATGGTCTACGATCTCTCGACTCAGGTAAAAGATCTGAGCAGCGATAACGCTGTGCTTAAATCTCAAATTTCGGAGCTTTTAGCTTTCAGGACCCCGGTTTGCTTGGTTTCAGTTGGAACTCAATGCTCATTATCTTCACAATCTTCTATTCCAAGTGAATCTTCTCCTTCTACATCTCTCCTATCTAAATCTCCGAAATCACCCAAATTAACGTTTAGCCAAGCTTTAACTTCTAATAATAAAAGCTCTGGTGTTGACTCTAAGTCTGTTGTGAAATCACCAGCTGGGTCACAGTCTGCGTCAGCAAGCGCTGATGACGGTTTTACGGTAGTGTCGAGTCGTAAAAACAAGTCATCGAATTCCAACGTGCGTGAGGATCCGCCGGTTCAGCGCTCGCGTGCCAGAAAGTTGCTGACTGGTAATAAGATAGCCACTGACCTACAAACAGTGAACAAAGTTTTTAAAAAAAAATCGCTATTCGTTACTCGCTTTTCTCCTGAAGTATCTTCCCTGGCCATTCAATCTTATCTGAATAAAGAACTCAATCTTGACTACCTTGTCTGCTCAAAATTGAAAACTAAATTTAATTCATATTCCTCCTTCCATATTTCTGTCAAAGAAGATGATTTTCCCATGATAAACATTAGTGATATTTGGCCGTCTGGCTGTCTCATTGCACCTTACTATGGGAAGTTGCTGCCAGAGCAGATAGTCTGTGAGGAGTCTCCCTGTGTGTCTGCCCCTGTAAACGCAGCTGTTGCATCTGACCTTGGCTCACAAGAGGATTCAACTAGAACCCCACTTGTGACTATCAATGGAGGTCTGGAGGCTACCTGCCAACCCATCTCCCAGTGATTAACAGTGATATTTTACTATATTATCAAAATGTTCGAGGTCTGCGAACCAAAGCAAGGGAATTATTTTCTAATGTTTGTTTGAATGAATTCTCTATTATTTGTTTAGTTGAAACTTGGCTATCTAGTGAGTTTGTTAATGAAAATTACTTTCCCCCTAATTATAATGTCTATAGAGCCGACAGGTTATATGACGAAGCTACTATCTCAAGGGGTGGTGGTGCTCTCATTTCTGTCATTGATACTATTTCTGGTGTGGTCAGGAGAACTGACCTAGAGAATAATATGGAATGTGTCTGGATTGAGATCCCAACATTTGATCGCCAAAAACTGTTAATTGGGAACATATATCTTGCTCCCCAAATAACAGTCGAAGCATTTAACAATTACTTTATATTTCTTGAAGGTGTGTTGGCTAGCTACCCCTATAGAATAATACTAATCGGAGATTTTAACTGCCCCAAAATTGATTGGAATTATCATCATTCTCAGAACATTTCGCATTACTACATTAAATTAAAAGCTACTCAACTTCTCGCTTCGACTAATATATTGGGATTAGAACAACTCAATGAAGCTGATAACGACACTAACCTCCTTGACCTCGTTTTTGCTAATTTTCACCACCCCTCTATTACTCAAAGCTCTCAACCACTAGTCAATATTGATTTAGCTCATCCACCCTTATTGATTTCACTAGATGTACCTATTGCGACTAAAATTAATGACACCTCTAAAACATATATTGACTATGCACACGGTGACTACCTTAATCTCTACAATGACCTGGCTTCTGCAGATTGGACTTGTGTTTATTCTACTACGGATGTTAATTTGGCTGTAGATAATTTTACCAAGTTAGTCCAAAGGAAAATCAAAATGAATATTCCTCAAATTAATATTCTTAATTCATCCAAATATCCTAATTGGTTTTCTTCTACACTCAAATACTATATTAGGAAAAAAAAACCATTTTTTCAAAAAGTTTAAAATAACAAATAATAGTGTATTCTATTCACATTTTTCTCACTTTCGTAAATTAGTTAAAACTACTTTGATTATAGACAGAGCCAATTGGATGAACTCAATTGAAAATAGTATTAAATGCAAACCTAAAGATTTTTGGAAATTTGTTAAAAATAATCGTACGAATAAAGTTTTCCCATCCAACCTTGAAATTGATGGCAAATCTATAGCGGATCCTTTATTAATTGCTAATGAGTTTGGGACCTACTTTCATTCCGTTTATAATTCAGCTACTCCTGTTTTACCCTGCCCCGTTATTGAAACTAGCGCGCCCTTGTATCCATGCCACATTACACCCTTGGATGTTGCTAATGCTATTAAAAAATTGAGTTCTTCTAGATGTGCCGGGACAGATGGAATTCCAAGTTTTATTGTTAAAGGCTGTGCCAGCATTTTCAGCCCTTTGTTAGCCTATATCTTTAACATTAGCCTGTCAAATGAAACTTTTCCTCGTACATGGAAACAATCTGTTGTCATACCTATCTATAAAAAGGGGGTAAAAACAAATGTTTGTAATTATAGACCAATATCTCTCTTAAACACTTTCTCCAAAGTATTCGAGAAAATCATACATGAGCATACTTTTCACCACCTTAAAAATAAATTTTCAGATAATCAACATGGCTTTATAAAAAATAAATCTACTGTAACTAATTTAGTAGAATTTCTTGGGCATGTTGCCCCTCAAGTCTCTGCCCAAGGTCAGGTTGATGCTATTTATTTTGACCAAAGTAAGGCATTTGACTTATGTCAGCATAATATTATTCTCGCTAAACTTGGTAATTTTGGACTTTCTCACTCATATGTAAATTGGTTCAGCAGTTATTTGCATGAAAGATCATTCATTATTAAAATTGATTCACACAGCTCAAATACATTTTTAGCACCCTGTGGCATACCACAGGGGTCTAATTTAGGTCCTCTTCTCTTTAATGTGTTTATTGATGACATTGGTAAATATTTGAACTCTTCTAGTTATTTACTCTTTGCTGATGATGTAAAATTATTTAAAACTATCAATTCAATTGCAGATTGTATAGATTTACAAAATGATGTAAATGGTATTCTACAATGGTCTTTGGAAAATGGAATGTCTATCAATAAATCTAAGACCAAATCTATATCTTTTCACTAGGAAAACTAATCCTTTCTTTTTTACTTATAAATTATTTTTAAGGTTACTTTTTATTCTTATCATTATTAACTACTTTTTTGTCTCGTGGTTGTTTATCGGTATATGGCATTATTTGGCCATTTTTTGTCTATCATGTTTTCTTATGTAAATGTATGTATTGTAGGGTATGTACTTGTGTGCTTTTCAGTGCTGGCCTGTTATAGGTCTTACGACTGTTGGTCGGCACTATAATAAAGGAAATTGGAAATTGGAAATTGGAAATTCTAAGAGAATGAGACTTTATTTATAATAGTGAAGTATTAATACTTCCGGTCCATAGCAGACCCAAAGTTAGTGACGAATTCATCCACTGTACTGTAGTCGATATGTGTGTGTGTGGTAGAAGAGTTGGGATCACGATTATTGTTTTATTTGAATTAATTTAAATGGCTGCAATTTTTGTTTTACTTGGGTAGAATAATTATAAATTTTCAAAAATAGATTTTTTTTTGTCTCACAATTTAAGTACAAGTGACCCAGAGGAAACAATAAATTATTACGATACTAATTTCTAAAATATATTTTCATTAGCAAAATTAACCGGTGTTACCCCGGAAACATATTTATTTAGTACAAAAAGACAGAAAAAAAATCTCTTCATTTTATTTCTTCCAACCCAGTTTTAATAACTTTAAAAAATCAAATAAAAAATTTAAAATTCAAGCTTTAAGATGCACATGGGCCACTAAATTAAAATTTCCAGCGTGTGGTAGAAATCGCGTAACGCTCATGACAGACAAACACACTTAATTTTATTAATATAGATTTATATAGTAATTATTTTATTTATTTATAGTACGAGGTTGAGGAGGGTAGTTTGTCAAAAGTGCAGCCGCATTAGTGAAGAGAGTGCATGGAAAATCCACAGTAATGTGTTTTCCAGGGCCATTTTAAGAAAATGTGAGGCCTGGGGCCATAAAATTGGAGGCCCCCCTTTGTACGACAGTTTTTTCAGTTTTAGCACTAAACCGTTATAATATATTGATACGTACTCGGTAATTATGTTAATTAATAGTTTCTAATATTTTATTGAATATTGATCAACCCATTAAATGACTGTACTTTATTAAATGCAAACAAATTAAGTTAACAAAAGTAAATTCCTGTTTGTACCATTGCACTGTTAATGTTCTGTAGACTGACAGCGGTAGTACATTGGTGGCGTATTCTACTGTACTGCAGTACAGTACTAGAATAACGTAAATCTTAAATTACATACAATTAAAGTTTTTAGGAATCTGGAATGGAACCATATCACCAAGGCCGTAGCCAGCCAATAATTTCAGGGGGGTTTGGTGGGCACATACCCCAAATGTCGTAGGCTAGAAAAAAATGCTAAGTGATAAACAGTTCTAGAAGCTCTATGAAGTGGGTTTTTTCATGGTAAAACAACTCACTAACTGCCGAAGGCTTGGAAAATGTCTAAATATTAAACACTTTTTTAAGCTCTGTGGAGATTTTTTATGGTAAATAACCCCCAAAATGCCGAAGGCTAGGAAAATTTCGAAATATTTAACACCTCTAGAAGCTCTCTGAAGTGCTTTTTATGGCAACACAGCCCCCTAATTTGTACTTGTATCTTAAGTTTAATATTGTTTGAACCATAAATAAAGCCATATATATTCTGTTCATAAAATTTCACGGGGGGTTTGAAACCCCCAAAACCCCTCCCTGGCTATGGTCTTGCATATCACTAAGTGAATACTTATTGCTGTTAATTATCTGTATACTATTTGAAGCGAAATTTTTAATAATAGCTGTAATTTAATCTAATGATATTTTGAGGAAATGTGGTCCCCTGGAATGAGAGGCCCAGGGAAATTACCCCCTTTGCCGCCCCCCTAGACGCGGCCCTAGTGTTTGCATTCGTTAAATGTTTATTGGGTTAGAAATTAGATTTTTACTAGGAGATTAATCTTAATTGAATCGGTGAGTGGAAAAATGATAACATTCCAGCTTTCCTAGTTTTCTTTAAAACGAAAAAAAAAAAAGTTTAATGTCAAAACTATAAGTTTTATTGAAAATGCTACCACTAAGCAATTGTATTCCTAGTCATTAAGTATTCAATCCCAAGATTTCAAAGGGAAATTCTCCTTACTTTATTAATCATTAATAATGAAAGTTGTTGAAATTATATCTTTTTTCCACTCGATGCTTTGACAGCAGGTAGATAAGCAGCTAATATCAGTTTCATAGCAAAAAAGATTTTAAACAGTATGTTAAAAATTAAAAATAATAATTTTTAAACTTGATATATATTTAATTTAAGAAAAACCTGGCAGCAACTGCGCACATGACTGACAATGGCTGGCGATATGGAGACCCACAGATGCGGTCAGTAACGGTCTCTACAGAAGTCCTCTGACCTCATGTTTCCATTATTTGATAAAGAGCCGCTACTTGATTATTTTATATAGCGGCGGTCTTCCCTCTAAAGAGTATTTTCCTTACAATAACAAAAAGTAGGATTTATACGGTGTTGGAAACATTATTTAATTATAGTTTTACTTGCATTTTGTAAAAACCAATAAAGGACTTGTTTACAGTAGTTCACACTTAATTAGTTTAGTGCAGCTTTGAACACGTCTTTTTACCGCATCACACGCGCAACAACTGTGAAAATGAATGGTCCATTGTTTTTAATATCAGTTTTACAAGCTCACTGTTGAGTAGAAAAAGGTTAACATTCTACTCAACGAAACTTCAAGGCTGATTTTAGGCATGATACGAAACTAAAATATTCCCCCTTTTTTTTCATTCATTAGATGGCCTATAAAAAAACCTACAAATGGCTATCTCTGTTTAAATTACCATATTTATGGAATGTTAACCTTTTTTCAATCACCGATTCAATTAGAGATTCATGATTCACATATTATATAAGGGTGCGTATATAAAATCTATTGTTAACACGTAAGTTTAGGATTTTCGAAACATGGCTTAGTTTTAATTTTTAGTGTTAATTTTGGAGAGAAGAAAAGGATTGCAATTCAACTTCGCTTGAAATATGTTTTGAAGTATTTAAAATTTTCTTGTAGTGTATAAGTAAAATACGTGCGCCATGTTTTTAAACAAATAAGTTATCTTCAAAATCTTAGCTAATAATATATGTATGTCAATTATTTTTCTATACATACATTTATTAAATAGATAAATAATTGTCTACAGTCCAATTTTCATATAAATGACCTTTAAAAATCACATATGTATTTTTTTACCGCCAACAATAATAATTATATTATTATACTATATTATTAGTTTTAATTTGTAGGTACTGATCATATCTATCGATGGTTATAGCTGTAGATCACATGACTTGACGTATGAATAAGTGAAAGTAGATCCGGTGGTCGGATGGTCTAAGTCAGTGTTGTCCAACTGGTAGACCACGGGCCAACTGTGGCCCTCACAGTATTCTGGAAGAAAATTAACGGGCAATCCCCGTTGGCAGATGTGAATTAGCTGATGATTAAAATAAAAATTTTAATTTAAAAAAGGTCAATATTGCATTTTAACATGCATTTATTTGATTGGTATATGTATAAATATATAATATTTATAATTCTAATGGTTTTGAGAAAGTGTGTGTGCGTGTGTACGTCACAATACATTTTTGGGAGGTTAATAAACTTTTTTTATTGGCAGTAATATTTTAAAGATTCTACCAACCAGAAATACTATTTATTTATAAGTATTTAAAATAATAATTATTGTTTATTGAGTGTTTTTTTTTAATCTCTCGTCTTTCTAACCATTCGGGTTATACGCTTATGGGTGACCTGGTGGTCTAAGGGTAAGGTGTCAGACTTCTGTGCTAAGGGTCTGGGGCTCAATCCTCGTTCCCGGCACAGATTTACCTGATTTCCAAACCTTTCCTTCACCTCTGACAAGATGTGTATTAATCACAACTTGTGAATGTGTGGAATGCCAGGCCGCCACTGTGGTTCGGATACCACGTTAAACTGTAGGTCCTCCATTTCATCTCACAAACACCCTACCATTGCACATTAGCGTAAGTGCGTATAACCCGAACGGGTAGTAAGACGCTGTGCTAATAATAATATACGCTTATGTACTAATTACGCTAATGATTTTAATAATCAGGAAGGTTATATTTATAGGAAGAGTACCTACATTTGCGTGAAAGGAGAGTGGAAAAACATTTTTTGGAAAAACCACCCTCAGTACACCTGACCAAGACTCGAACCTCAATCTCCTCGTCATCGACTGTCTTGTCTACTGCGTGAGTAGCGCTTTAGACCACGCGGCCACCGAAGCGGATTATTATTTGATGTTTGTAGGGCTGTATTTGGTTTATGAGATCACTAAAGATATGTCTGGCCCACGGTGTAAATGTATAACAAGATATGTCCTTTGGGATGAAAAAGTTGGACAACCCTAGTCTAGGACATAACTCTCGCAACAGATTGAACTGCCAATTACGGAGAGATTAGGGTTCAAACCCCGCTCGTGTGTATCAAGAGAGTTTTTTTTTACTAAATGCTATTCCAGTTCCTTCCACGCAAATGCAGGTTCACTTCCTTCTAAATTCAAACTTACTCATCCCTAACACATTAGCGTAACGAGTACGCATACGTATAAACCAAATGGGTATTAAAAATCGGTGTTAAAAACATATATTTTAAATTGTCAGATGAGGTTATTCGTATGAAAATTGGACTGTGACAGCCTTTATGTCGGGATCACGATCAAATTAACGTTAACTTAAATTTAACTGAACGTAACTTAACGTTAAGGCTCTCCTCGTGTTTTTAAATGGAAGCGATCACGATGCAGCCAACTTAACGTAGACTTGCAGTTAACTTAACGTAAGAGATGTCCTGGGAGGTCTTATACTTTAAGTGAACGTTACTTGCAGGGTATCACGTGATCTAGCCAGCCAATCATTATGCGAGTGACGTCAACAGGGCTATTTAGTAATTCATTTGTTTGTATTATGACCCATGTTTATTCTTTAACGTAAGTTCTAGTGATCAGACATTGAAACAAAATAATTAAACTATAATAGTAAAACTAAATTTATCAAAAAAGTTTTGTAATAGCTATTTATTATATAGATTGAAAACTGTAAACATTCACAGATCATCACTTTACAAATAATAGAAATCACAGATCATACTTTAGAAGGAAGATGTTTGGCTCAAGTTGTTACGTTAAGTTATGTGAATCGTGATCACACATACGTTAAGTTAACTTTCAGCTAACTTTAAGTGAACGTTAAGTTGATCGTGATCCCGGCATAACATTTTTAAAAAAGTTTTTTTCCCTCCAATGTGATAATTACCTTGACGGCAGGTATTGGCAGGTGCTGATGGGACTGTACAGTGCTGCACGTGGCACCGTAGTTGAGCAACATCTGGTAGCTGTTGTTGAGTATCTTCTTGTGCGCAGAAGCCTGCGCACGGTACGCTGACACACTCAACTTCATGATCACCTTTACTTCCTGTAAACAACCCCATACAGTAAGTTGCAGTAGGTTAACATCGTATAGGCAGCACAGATTGACAAATCAGAACTTTTCCATCACCATCTTCAAGATGTTTTTATTTATTTGAGGTAGGTCTATTTAACATGCACTCTCTTAAGCGACTGATTATATCACCACACGATTTGTAAACCAACCTAAATCTAGAACAGACACAACAACCAGACCCCCGGCCGTTTATTCATCACTATGAAAGGGTAAAAACCACATTTCACCAATGATACATTTTTAGGACATGGCAGTAATCAAACCCGGGAGCTTCTATCTCAGTAGACAAACACGCTACCGACTGAGCTAAGGTGCCGGAATTTTTAAGATGTTGAAACTTGTTTGTTAATATTTACCTAAAATAGCTGATTTATTTTGATTGTCATCAATTGGGCAGACATGAGTGCTGTGATACTGGAACTTTTTTAGTGTTGGAAGAGGGGTGCGGGGATCAGCATAAACAAGATGAGTTGGAAGAATTGGGGAATTGGGAACACAAAGTCAAGAATTTGGGGGCCGGATGTTATTCAAAGGGGTCCTACCCCATTTTTTTTTTGTAATTTGTATACCCTTTGAAGATATTTATGCCCGGATCATGATCAACTTAACGTTAACTTAAAGTTAACTTAACCTAACTTAACTCTCCTCGTGTGTTTAAATGGAAGCAATCACGATACAGTTAACTTAACGTTGACTTGCAGATAACTTAACGTAAGAGATGTCCTGGGAGGTCTTTTACTTTACTTTACGTTACTTGAAGGGTATCACGTGATCTAGCCAGCCAATCATTATGCGAGTGACGCCAACGGGGTTATTTAGTAATTCATTTGTTGGTTTTATGACCAATGTTACTTTTTAGCTTTAGTTCTAGTGATTGGACATTTAATTAAAATAAGCGCTAGTATCTTATCATTATAGAACGTAATAGAACAGACTTAATTCAAATATTGTAAAGAATTTAAAACCACAAAGCTTTTATTATATGAAAAAATATCCTTTTTATTAAAATATAAATCAACTAACATAATCATGATTGTAAAAGCATTAAGATCTGCTTGTTAATGCTAGTTAATATTTAGCCATGTATTAATAGAAAAAATTGTATTATACATTTCACAATTCGTGGTATTATTAAGCTAAAGTAGATTTAATATTAAAGTAGATTTAAAATTAAACTAAAATAGAAAAGATAAATTTATCCAAAAAGTTTAATGATAAATTTCTATAATATCGGTATAAAACAGTAAACATTCACAGATCAAAAACACTAATGGAGATGTTTGGTTCGAGTTGTTACGTTAAGTTACGTGTATCGTGATCACACATCTGTTTTCTTAAGTTAAGTTAACTTTAAGTTAACGTTAAGTTGATCGTGATCCCGGCATAATAGTGGTTATCGATTGGACTCTATAATTTTTTTTTGCACTGTGTCTTACTACCCGTTTGGGTTATACGCTTATGTACTAATTACGCTAATGATTTTTGGAGTTAGGAAGGTTATATTTATAGGAAGTGTACTCACATATGTGTGGAGGGAGAGTGGAAAAAACCCCTCAATACACCCGACCTATATTTGAACATTTATCTCCCCATCATCGCCAGTCTAGTCCAAACGAGTGTAGCGCGTTAGACCACGCAGCCACCGAAGCGTTTTTTTTAAATTAGATGCTTCTACAAATTTTTTAGAGTTGTTTTTTAATTGTAATTAGAGTTCAATGCGTCCTTTACTGACCAGCTAATTATTTACTACATTATTTGTGTGTGTGTGTGTGTGTGAGTGTGTATGTGCCTGCCTCATCGAAAAAAATATTTGAAGCAACATCAAAAGGGGGCCTACTGTATTGCTAAGGTTAGAAATAATAATAATAATAATAATAATAATAATAATAATAATAATTATTATTATTATTATTATTATTATATTATTATTATTATTATTATTATTATTATTATATAAGAACCGCGTCTTACTACCTGTTTGGGTTATGCGCCTAAGTACTAATGGGTTAGGAAATGGGAAAGTTTAATATAAGGAAGTGAGTCCGCATTTGAGTGGAGGTAGAGTGGAAAACCATTTAGGAAGAAAACACAATCAGCTCACCCGATCGAGATTCGAACATCGATCTCCCCGTCGTCGGCAGTCTAGCTCAACATGAAATTAGCGCGTTAGCTAATTACACCACCGAGGCGTGTAAGGTTGTTGAAGACTGTTTTATTTATGAGCTCAAGGATATATATATATTTTTTTTTAAGTACCGAAAACTTTATTGTATAAAAGCGTGAAGATATTTTAAAATTTTAATTGCGAGAGTTGTATCACATTGTGGTTGTTAACATGTTCATTCTATGTACAGTACATAGAGTGAGTGAGTAGTTGGTCCCAGGAGAGGAAAAATGATGAGTGTTGACACTGTGTAGGTCATACAGCTTCAACTGTTGTCATGGAAACACACTGCTGTAATGCCCTCATTCTGCGTTCCTATACAATCAGCACCACTGGGAACTTCACTGACAAGCAAAAATGGCCCCATTCCCTTGCTGGCAACTACGTGTCCAGAGGAGGGGGGGGGGGCTCGTGGACCTGAAGGCCCCCTCCCCCCAATTCTAAACCAATTTAAAAAATATTTTAAAATGATTAAAATTATAAAATTATCATGTAGTAATAATAAAAAAATACAGTAGTAATTAATTTCAGTTTCACTTTCTTGACCGGACTAAACATCGTAAATAATAAGATGTAATATAATCATGAATTCCTCCATACATGGAGATGAAAATATGTCAAAATTTTGTAAAAAAAAAAAAAAAATACAGTGGACCCATGCTTGAATTCAATAGTGATTAATATATTTTTTATGACTTTGAATAGAAAATTTATTAGTTTTTAGGAAAAAAAATTGTAAAATTAGTATATTTTCTATTAAAAGTCATAAAAATATATCAATTAATAGTAAATATTGCACATTCATGCAAGAATGGGTCTACTTCAATATATATTTGTAAGAAATGTTGGTATATTTTCCTCTCCATGCAGGTCAGATTCGTCCGCCCCCCCCCTCCCCCCGCTGTTAAGTCTTGAGATGACAGTCGTCGTTGGACAATATTTGGGGTATGAGCCCCCCTCCCACCCCCGAAAGAAAATTCTAAATACGTGCCTGCCTTCTGGCGTGAAATGGAACGAGATTAATACCCACATCAACTTTGGTGGCCACATGGTGTGAGGCGTCATTCTTGAAATATACTGAACTGCTGATGGCGGGTAGATCGGGGTTCGAATCCCGGTCAGGTGTACTGAGGGTGGTTTTCCCCTAAATGGTTTTACACTCTCCCTCGACGCAAATTTGTGTACATTTCTTCTAAATTCAACCTTCCCCGTCCCTAACACGTTATAGTGATTAGTACTTATGTATTTAACCTGAAATGGTAGAAAAAGGCATTTGTAAACAAAATTTAATATGTGCTTATTAAGTGACGTCATCGAAGACAAGGTGGAAGAGAGAAGAGGACCAAGAAGAGGAGGAATGGAAAGGATGGATGATCTAAAACAAGGAAACAAGATTAAATTTCAGGATATAAAAAAGGAAAATGTTAATAAGACAAGCTGGAGGACTCGATTCGGATAATGTCACGGACCTGTCTAAAGACAGAACACCAAATGATAAAATCATAAGCATATAGTAGACCTAGTGGTCCAAGGTGTTGGACTCACACTATAATGGTTTTCCATAAACGATAAGGTTAGGGCTCGATGCCTGGATTGAAGAACAGAGGGTGATTTTCTACACAAGGTCTTCCATCGATTATTAATGTTAATGCGGATGCAATTTATCTCCACTCTACCTTAGTTATTCAAAAAAATTGGCAATAAATCTCGTATAATCTGGTTTGCTGGAGTCAAGAAGCTTGATACTCGAATTTCGGACACATTTACTGACTTTGATTTTTCCTGAATCAGTTATTCACGCAAACTTGGCTACATTTTCTCTAAACTATGCCTTTCTCATTTCTACCTGGTTCAAGTAAACATGTGGAGAGCCCTGATAGGTGGTAAGAAGAGAATCACAAACAAATGGCAAGATTCTGAAAGGTTTACATGAAAACCTTTTTTTTTTACTATATCAACCAATTTCCTTTATTTCTGAAAGTAATTTCAAACCAAAGGGTCTATTATCTTTCTCTCTCAAATTGAAACATTTTTTTTCCAGCAAAAATATTTGTAGAGGAGCCTTCAGCCAATTTGAAATACGTGATATTAGCTTCTGTTTATATTTATTGGTCCAAAATATAGCTTGGAACCATTTTGATTCTACGTCTCGTTAGCAAAATAAACCAAAGGGCGTGAGTAATAATGGTGCGCCACTCAATTGACCAATTCACATAAATGTTCCCTGTGCCCTAATTCTGAGCTAGAAAATCCTCTCCATAAAATAAACCGAACTGCTTGACCAAATTCATCTTCATTTTGAAGATAACTTCGAAAATCAACATCTGTTAATCTTGTTTAAAATATTTGTATTGTCGCATTAGGGAAATTGAATTTAAAGTAGAAATTCAAAGTTACGAAATTTGTTTTATATAAATTTACAAATAATATTTAATGGGTATCTGGAAATACACAGTGATGTAATGAAAATTATTACAAATAAAATACAGTTTTAATCACATGAGTTTCAATCTGAGCATCAATTTAATTAATATTAAGATAGGTATAGGGTGTAATGAGGTGGACTGGATAGAGCTAGCTCAAGATAGGTATAGGATGTAATGAGGTGGACTGGATAGAACTAGCTCAAGTTAGGGATAGGGTGTAATGAGGTGGACTGGATAGAACTAGCTCAAGATAGGGATAGGATGTAATGAGGTGGACTAAATAGAACTAGCTTAAGATAGGGATAGAATGTAATGATGTGGACTGGATATAACTAGCTCAAGATAGGGATAGGGTGTAATGATGTGGACTGAATAGAACTAGCTCAAGATAGGTATGGAGTGTAATGAGGTGGACTGAATAGAACTAGCTCAAGATAGGTATGGAGTGTAATGAGGTGGACTGGATATAACTAGCTCAAGATAGGGATAGGGTGTAATGAGGTGGACTGGATAGAACTAGCTCAAGATAGGGATATAATGTAATGATGTGGACTGGATAGAACTAGCTCAAGATAGGTATGGAGTGTAATGAGGTGGACTGGATAGAACTAGCTCAAGATAGGTATGGAGTGTAATGAGGTGGACTGGATAGAACTAGCTCAAGATAGGTATGGAGTGTAATGAGGTGGACTGGATAGAACTAGTTCAAAATAGAGATAGGGCGTAATGATGTGGACTGGATAGAACTAGCTCAAGATAGGTATGGAGTGTAATGAGGTGGACTGGATAGAACTAGCTCAAGATAGGTATGGAGTGTAATGAGGTGGACTGGATAGAACTAGTTCACGATAGGGACAGGTGGCGTACGTTTGTAAGTGTCGCAATGAACTTTTGAGTTCTTAAGGTGGGGATGTATAGGATTCGAAAAAAGTCAGTATTTTTGTAGTATTTATAGTACATTTTTTGGGATAAAATAACTCCGCGATTCAAAAAGTTTGGGAACCGCTGTTCTAGTACACCCTTGAACTATATTTAAGAACAGGTGTTGATATTACCATGTGTATACTATTAAATTTTATGTTTCTATTGGTTCAGATTAATTTTCGGGAATATATTATATGTTATAAAAACTACAAAATACTGCCGTTTTCTTGCGTTTCCTAAACACCCATCATAATGCCCTAAAGTTAGTAAAGTTGCCAGTCAGAACAAGTAAATAGCGATCCTTTGGTCAAGTTGTGATGGAAGGAAGTCTTACAACAGCTTTTGGGAAGCCTTAGCGAGACGTTATGGGACATGATTCAGCTTTAAGAAAACGAGGGTATTGACAAACACTCCATACACCCACTCTCAAATGAAAGGCACATTTAAAAGGTGTGTCATCTAATGTCGTTATGCCCATAACAGATAATCAACAGCTGTTGATATAAAAACTGCCGAAATACCAAGCCTCTCTCTCATTCCCTACATCCCCACCTTAAATGATTTACGGTCTTTGGTTCATGTGCAAGTTAAAATGTTGTCATGTACCATCTATCTTTGTACTGAGAAAGTATTGTACTCTTCAAAATAATCAAATTTTGAGATTCTGATTAATGTCGACGTTTCATGACCCCTGAAACAAAAAAAAAAGTGGTTTCCGGAATGCCGTGTGTCTGTCTGTACCTCGGGCTAGAGCCAAAACTATTTTACAGATTGGGCTAAAACTTGGTAGCTGGCGTTTACTTAAGTTCCACCGGAGGTTTTTTTTTTAATTAGATATCTAACCCTAAATCTAAGGGTAGTTTACTGGAGGGGAAAAATAGAAAAAAAAAATCGATTTTCTCAAAATTAGCTCAAACGATTTTGATTAAATTTTATATCTAAACACTGTTTATCATTATAAACAAGATATAAATTCTCATTTTCTCATGAAAACGACTTTGAGGGTACTTTACACGGCGGGAAATTTTCCAATTTTCATCATTTCTCCGCAATTATTTGAGATAAGAAATAACGTTTCATAGTAAAGTTGTAGGACTGTTAAAGATACAAATCTTTTGTTTTAAATATATTTTTATAAAATCAATAATTTCTGAGTTATAAGCAAATATACATACTTTTTAATTCAGGTCTTTGAAAATGAATTTGGTTCTTATACTTTTTGGTGGACAAAGATGTTTCTCTTTTCTCATTTTTTGTGTAACAGTTTTACTAGTTCCTAATGACATAGAGTAAGTAACAGTGTATTATTTCATTTAAGATCTTTAGTGTAATGTTTCTACAACAATGTATTGACTTGTTATTTCATTTCACAAATCTTGTGTTTGTTTTAAGATAAAAGCGGGAGAAAGTTTATACGGTGCGCCGCACCATTTATCTTTAACTAAATTAAATATGACCGGCCTTTTTTTTAACCATAATATAGATTAAATTAGAAAGGTCTCATGATTTCTAACAGATGGCAGCTCAATTTATATGTGATAGATACCTCTTTTAACCATAATATAAAGTGCATTAAAAAGGTCTCATGATTGTCTAACAGATGGCAGCACTAGCTCAATTTAAATATGACAGAAATGTATTTTAACCATAATCTAAAGTACACTGTAAAGGTCTTATGATTGTCTAACAGATGGCAGCACTAGCTCAATTTAAATATGACAGAAATGTATTTTAACCATAATCTAAAGTACATTGTAAAGGTCTCATGATTGTCTAACAGATGACAGCACTAACTCAATTTAAATGTGACAGAGATGTATTTTAACCATAATCTAAAATACATTATCAAGGTCTTATGATTGTCTAATAGATGGCAGCACTAACTCAATTTGAGTTAAAATTGGACTTGTTCCCTTTTCCCCCGTATTCTTGAAAGAATATCACACTTTAGTTGATGAATGAGCCACGTTGATAGGCACGGTATAAATATTTCACATTCATCTAGTCTCATTTGCCGGTCATGGGGCGTGTCAGGTTTCATATTTCACTGGGGTTACTCTACTAAATCGTTTTCCCACCCTCCTTTCACGCATATGAAAGTTAATTTCCCCTAAATTATACCTTCTTCAGCCTTGCAGCATTAGCGTAAGTAATATACAGGGACCCACTTCGGTGGCAGCGTAGTCTAACGCGCTACTCTCGTGTTAGACTAGACTGCCGATGACGGGTAGATCAAGGTTCGAATCTTGGTAAGGTGTACTGAACGTAGTTTTTCAAAAATTGTTTTCCACGCTCCCTCCACGCAAATGCGAGTACACTTCCTCTAAATATAACCTTCATATTCTCTAAGACCATTAGAGTAATTTAGTGCATAGGCGTATAAACCGAATGGGTAGTAAGTCGCGGTGCTAAGAAATAAGTGGTTTTTTTTTTTACCAGAAGATTTACTTTAACTTAAGGTGGGTGAGTGTAGGGGACGCGAGAAAAGGCCAGTGTTTTTGCAGTTTTTTTGGCAAAACTTTTTTTTGTCAAAATAAAAAAAGTATTGCTCCAGTACTAACATAGAGTTTAATTTTCTTCACATGGTGATATCAACAATTGTTGAATATCTGTCAAAGTTGTCCTGGAGTTTAATGACAACTTTTTCTCTTCATATAAAATGTGTTTTATTATTATTATTAGCACCGCGTCTTACTACCCGTTCGGGCTATACGCACTTACGCTAATGTGTAATGGTAGGTTGAATGTGAGATGAAATGGAGGACCTACAGTTTAACGTGGGATCCGAACCACGGTGGAGGCCTGGCATTCCACACATTCACAAGTTGTGATTAATACACGTCTTGTCAGAGGTGAAGGAAGGGTTTGGCAATCAGATAAATCTGTGCCGGGACCGAGGATTGAAACCCGGACCCCCAGCACAGAAGTCTGACCCCTTACTCCTACACCACCAAAAATGTTTGTTAAATCATGGCATAATGCCTCTAGGCTCATGACAAATATTCAACAATTGTTGAAGAAAATTAAACTCTAGGTTTGTACTGGAGAAATGTTTTACTTATTTTGGTCAAAAAGTGTTGCGTCCACTTCCATCCCACCTTAAGACGTATACATTGGTTGGCACGCAATATAGGTCGTCAAGTTCACCTAACATATTCATACTCGCCCTTGAAATATGAGAGAAGAATTACCCTAAGCACGTGACAAATCCTTGATAGCTCAGGGGTAATCCAAGCCAAGGGTCCCAGATTTGATTCCCGTGTCCAACTGTAATTTTTCAATTGATGAAGGTTATGATTTAATAGATACCAAAATGTGGTAGTATGATGTATTGAACATTAGTAGTTGGTTGATATGTTATATAGTAGGCCTGCTGACAGTGCCCGCCACAAGAACGAAGGAACATTCGAAGCTAGCAATGGAAGGGGGGAGGGGGGATTCATGAAACAGACTCCTGATGATATCATTAACCTCATTATTAATGCATGAGGAACCATCTCCGTGGCACAGTTTGAAATAGCCAAGACGAGCTCTTCCTACACCTAGACTAGAGTCCATTCACCACAGGAGTGGTGGTAAACGACACCAGAAGATATAAAGACAGTTAAGGAAGTTGCCTATCTGTGACGTCACGGCAGGTCACGATAGGACATCACCTGTTAAATAATTTACGTTTTACTCAGCGAGTTTTAAAGCGATAACTTTTAAACAAAAACCATAAATTCTTAAATAATTCTATAAATAGTCCTACACTGTCACAAAATTATTATTTTTATCTTGAAATAGTTTTATTTTGTTAAACATATTTATTTTTATAAATCCTCTACAACTCACACTATTTGGTTTAGTCACTAAAATGTCCTGTAGGAGTCTTCCTGCCAGGATTCAGACTAAAAAAATTCCCTGGTAGCAAATGTCTATCTAGAATAGGAAACAAGAAAAAGGTAATTTTAAAAGCCAGTCGATGTTTTCAAGCAGAAAATATAATATTGATTGTGTAAACTCGTCAGACGAAGAGGGGAAGTGTTGTCAGTAGATAAACAAGAGGCCTCGCAGGGTGAACTGCTCATTTCCTTCCCTCTCTTTCTATTTCGTACATTGGTGTCTAAGTGTGATACTGCTTAGACTGCTTAGGTACGTCAAGTTAATATGTAACCCGCTTCGCGAAATAGTTTCGAAATCTCCAAGCAGGCACAGCGTCGTTAAAAGGAAAACATAATTTAAAAACCAATTGTTTGTTGCGAATGTTTAAGGGTTCCACAAACTATCAAGCATGCTTGACAAGAATGGTGCTTGCTCAAGCATTTTGAGTATCTGTAGGAGTGATTGATGGCTTTTGCTTGAGCCTGACAGATATCAAAATTGTTTCAATTTCTGTCTTCAAGCAAGAGTTTGCGCAAGCGTGCTTGATAGTGCATGTCTGTGCTTGTCAATCACGTCAGTGGCGCGCTAGCAACCATAGCGAGCGTATGCATCTCGGAAAGAAAATATTGTATTAAGTATACGCTTGACGTTGTAAAAAACTACAACTCAGGCTTCAAGTATTACACACTTAGTGTGTAGAAGAGATCCAAGCATGCTTGTCAAGCAGTGGCCAAACGGTCTAAGGCATCACACTAGTGTTAGATTAGTCTAATTATGACGGAGAGATCGGGATTCAAATCCCAGTCCTGTCAACTAAGGGTGGTTTTTAACTGAACGGTTTCCTACTCTCTTTCCACTCAAATGCAGGTAGATTGCCTCTGAAATGGTTCCTTCCTCATCTCTGCCGTTTTAAATAGATAGATCATTAATTCAAAAGGTGTATATAGCCTTAGAGTTAATTGATAATTATCTTTGGAGGTGAATCTTAGCGGGTGCGGACGAAGGTACAGTTGATTACTGAGCCAAAACATTGGGCAGCGACGATTGGCTCATTAATTCGTTCCGTAATTTGGATAGAGAAGAGACAAAAAATATACTACGTTACTAGGAAAGTCCATTTTTAAAATGAAATAAAAAAGGGTTGAACTTGTATTTGGATATTAAGAAGCTATGGAGAGCATGCGTATCTAAAGACGCAAACTGCCAAGAAAGGTGAGGTAAAAGTATCGAGAGTGAAGTCTCCGAGCTGTTCAAAGTCAACTCACGTAAAGAAGAGTGTTGCCTTTAGCAAAGGAAAGAACATTATTCGCAGAAAATACAACGTGATGAGAGAGATAGAGAAAGAAGGGTGGAGATCAATATCGTAGAGGACGTACACTTGATATGTTGGCTAAGAATTAATTAGGCGAGGGGAGAAGAGTGGCACAGCAGACGTGGCTAACTTCAAGTAGCGGTGTAGAAGAGATCCAATATGGTAGATATACATACAACTACACGGGAGAAACTTCGGGCGAATATTCGGATAAAATCCATCGTAACAAAATGACGATAAAGATAGCTTGTGATACTGATCAGTTAAGTTCATGAGAAAACCTGAAGGAAATGTAACTAACTAATTCTAATCTTAAGTAACTCGAAATCTCATGACCACCAGAACTTAGGCCCGCCGCACATTGGACGCAGGGCAGGCAGAGGGCAGGTATAGCACAGGAAGAGGTTTCTGCAAGGCACCGCACATTGAACACAGTCCTGGCAGAGGGCAGGCATAGCACAGGAAGAGGTTTCTGCAAGGCACTGCACATTGAACACAGTCCTGGCAGAGGGCAGGCATAGCACAGGAAGAGGTTTCTGCAAGGCACTGCACATTGAACACAGTCCTGGCAGAGGGCAGGCATAGCACAGGAAGAGGTTTCTGCAAGGCACTGCACATTGAACACAGTCCTGGCAGAGGGCAGGCATAGCACAGGAAGAGGTTTCTGCAAGGCACCGCACATTGAACACAATCCTGGCAGAGGGTAGGCATAGCACAGGAAGAGGTTTCTGGAAGGCACCGCACATTGAACACAGTCCTGGCAGAGGGCAGGCATAGCACAGGAAGAGGTTTCTGCAAGGCACCGCACATTGAACACAGTCCTGGCAGAGGGCAGGCATAGCACAGGAAGAGGTTTCTGCAAGGCACTGCATATTGAACACAGTCCTGGCAGAGGGCAGGCATAGCACAGGAAGAGGTTTCTGCAAGGCACTGCATATTGAACACAGTCCTGGCAGAGGGTAGGCATAGCACAGGAAGAGGTTTCTGCAAAGCACTGCATATTGAACACAGTCCTGGCAGAGGGCAGGCATAGCACAGGAAGAGGTTTCTGCAAGGCACCGCACATTGAACACAGTCCTGGCAGAGGGCAGGCATAGCACAGGAAGAGGTTTCTGCAAGGCACTGCACATTGAACACAGTCCTGGCAGAGGGCAGGCATAGCACAGGAAGAGGTTTCTGCAAGGCACTGCACATTGAACACAGTCCTGGCAGAGGGCAGGCATAGCACAGGAAGAGGTTTCTGCAAGGCACTGCATATTGAACACAGTCCTGGCAGAGGGCAGGCATAGCACAGGAAGAGGTTTCTGCAAGGCACTGCACATTGAACACAGTCCTGACAGAGGGCAGGCATAGCACAGGAAGAGGTTTCTGCAAGGCACTGCATATTGAACACAGTCCTGGCAGAGGGCAGGCATAGCACAGGAAGAGGTTTCTGCAAGGCACTGCATATTGAACACAGTCCTGGCAGAGGGCAGGCATAGCACAGGAAGAGGTTTCTGCAAGGCACCGCACATTGAACACAATCCTGGCAGAGGGCAGGTATAGCACAGGAAGAGGTTTCTGCAAGTCACCATAGATTTGAAGTGAGTCAGGGAGCTTTCACCCAGTGGTTTAAGACGTGATATGGCGTGTGAATTAAAGGAACTTCTGATAGATTTAGATTCCGAGTCAGACTCTGAATTAAATAATTTAATTTTACTCTACTCTCTTAGTAAAAAAAGGAAAAATGTGACAATTGTAATTTACTTTATGCGCAGTGTCTAGTAACATCTAATTCTTTTAATGGGTTGTACAAACTTCTGTAGATTAATTTCACTAAGTACATAAATCTAGAATATTACAACTACCTTATGAGTAATTCAGTTAAATAGCAATCTTTTCCCATAGCTCATCTTTCAGCTTCATCCTCATGTAGTCTGGATTGCTTGTTTCATATAATACTGGATGGTCTTGAACTAATTAAATAAGATGTTCCATCACAATACACAAAAACTACGTGACAGAGGCGCAGGGGACACAGGAAAACTGTACGTCTACTACAACCAGAGAGAGGAGGGAAAGAAGTTATCCCTAAACTGCGCCTGCACTCTGTCCAGTGTGCGGTAACCCATAAGAACACGTGTATTGCAGATTTTCCTCTTCCTCGCCTGCCCCTCTGCTGCACCTGCCCTGCGTCCAATGTGCGGCGGGCTTGCCATTCAATCTTATCCTGAAACACAATCTGCTTCAAATACATTTTCACATTGTCCTTCCATCGACGTCTCATCCTACCAATGGGGTCTTGTATCTTCAGGTTCCCCAACTAAAATGTTGTGTACACGACTACCATCGCCCATAAGTGCCACATGACCAAACAACCTCATCCTGCACGCCTTGATTATCATTAATAGGTTTGGGGATTCATATAAACCATGAAGTTCTTCATTATATAACTCTCTCCACTCTCATGTTTGTTTATGCCTCTTAAGTCCAATTATATTTCTCATCTTTACTCTATCGAGCAAGAAATTTACAAACTGGGTCCATTACGCTGGACGGAAAGTGAATCTGGATTCCCTTTAAACGGTTTCCCGACAGATAATCTCCAAGAGACAGATAATATCCAAGAGACAGATAATCGCCAAGAGACAGATAATCTCCAAGAGACAAATAATCGCCAAGAGACAGATAATCACCAAGAGACAGATAATCGTCAAGAGACAGATAATCGCCAAGGGACAGGTAATTTCCAAGAGACAGATAATCTCCAAGAGATAGATAATCACCAAGAGACAGATAATACAGTCCAAGAGACAGACATCAGCCATGAGAATTAGCCGTGTGACAACCTGCCAATTGAGAGAGAAGTCAAATTAAAGAGAGAGAGAATTATAGGAGCAAAGCAGAAGGAAGAACAATACGTAAATAGACATTAACTCAGCTTAACACAAATTTGTTCATTTGGTTCTCCTAAGAACCTTGAAATTGTTCTCGTCGTTACCCAAAAAAGATGAATAATTACTTTCTCCTACTTGATGGGCGAGACTTAATGTTTTAAATTAAGATTATTGTATTCATAATTCACGATCTTTAAACCCAAATATTACTCTGTATGATGAATAAATCAGTACACCTGAAATTATATAATGAAAAAGAAAACTTAATAATGCAAGCATAATGAGAATGAAGCCGATAGAAATTCTGAATAACCAATGTGATCCACGGCTGATGGGTAGGAAGTACGAGTGGATAAAATAATAGATGAATATAAATGTCTTCCTGAAGTAAATAAAAGTGCAGTATTTCACCCAGCATTTGGTCACTATCTTGAAAGGTTAACATTAAAACATAGGTGGTTAGAACGTGGAGACTAAAGGTCAATATTTTCAACTGAAAGGAAAAAAGATACACTCACGTTATACCATGTGAATTCAAGTTTTACGAAAAACCAATGGAACTAAATGAAGTAAAACCACTGACTGAGGTTGGGTGGCATGTATGGGTGATTACAACCGTGTGCACAACATTTTAGTTGGGAAACCTGAAGATACAAGACGTTGATGGGAGGATAATGTGATTATATGTTTGAAGGAGGTTGTGTGACAGGTTAGGGAATGGATGTAGGTGTCTCAGGATAGGGTTGAATGGCGATCTTACGTTCTAGCGGCCATCACATTTAAAGTTCAGTTAATTATATCACTATAGAGGTTTTTAAAAATGTTCAAAGTGGGGCTTCTTACTAATTATTAATTAAAAATAACTAAACGTATTAACTATTTCAAGCGTTTACTAGGAAATTTAAACAATCAGAAAATTAGAAGTGTGCATCTTAAAGAAAAAGTTTAACTTGACAAAATATAAACTTTCCCGTTTATAGTTCAAACTGCGTAACTTTCAAGAATGTTAGATCAGGTATCATTCAGCTACGGTTATATCATAAATGTAACTTCTCGGTTATTATGGCAAACTCTTCTATATCAAATATAACTTTCAAACTGTTCACTGTAGCAAATCTAAACTAAATAAAACAAAACGAGAGAATGACTCATAATATTAATTCGTCTTTGGTTTAAATATTATGTTAATTTGAATACTTGTTCCTAACTTTCATTGTGAGATTTCTCATAATGTAATTAACTTTGACTTGCTTGGCTGTAAATTAGCTCTTATTTCTAAGAGCTCAGATCTACAATTGAAGAGCCGGTGGGTGGTTTGGTTACTAATGAGCAAAATGTAGTCTACCCGTGCTACAAAATCAACATGTTGTGAATATTTGGTGAGTTTAATTAAGATTAGATGGCTATATAAATTTTACTTGCTCGTATGGAAACTCGTGAACATTTTCTACCTAAGATTTTTACAGCAGAAATATATTAATGTATTTCGTAAAAACTTTGAGATTTATGTGTTATATGATTATACTTCAAGGTTAAACAGTGATTTTAACTCTCACTATAAAGAATGAAGACAGTTTACTTGAAACCTGATTTTTTGAAAACTTAAAATTTATCAAGTATTAATTTAACGTCTTTCTTTCAAATGAACATTTAGACATTAATTTACATAGTAAATAAATAAATATCACTCAAATTAATTTTGTCCCTAAAACAAAAATGTATTGTAATTTATCATGTAAATATGCCCCAGTTGACTGTGATGAACCAAATTGAAGGGCACAGGAAAAGAATGGGGAAAGTAACTTTACACAATTTTCCAGGACTTCTACCTGTATATATCAAACCTCAAATTTAAATACGACAGAAGTGCATTAGCTAGGATTTATGATTGTCTAACAGATGGCAGCACAAGCTAGATTTGAGTTAAAATTGGAATTAGCCCCTTTTACCTGTATTTATTTATTTAGCACCACGTCTTACTAACCGTTCGGGTTGTACGCTTATAAGTACTAATTGCGCTAATGGGTTAGTAATTGGGAAGGTTGAAATTAGATGAAGTGAACCCGCATTTGCGTGTGGGGAGAGTATAGAATCATTTAGGGAAAAACCACCCCTAGTTCACCTGACCGAGATTCGAACCTTGATCTCCCCGTCCTAGGCAGTCCAGCTCAACAAGAAACTAGCGCGTTAGCTAACTACGCCACCGAGGCGGGGTTTTCCCCTGTCCTCTGTACACAGAGATTGATTGAATTTTCTCTAAAATAAACAAGTATAGTGTGTTATTTATAAATCAAAACACTTCCAAGCATTTTGAAAAAATTCATTGAAGCCAATTTCTTAAAATTTGAAATTTACTAAACGAATCATGAGTAATCAGTGAACTACCCTTATTTTTATAGCTATAACCAAAATCCCAAAATCACGTTGAGCAATGACCATATAACATTTGAACCAAATCCATCAAACATTTCCCCCAAGGTACAGAGATAATGGTTACAACCACTATTTTGAGTTGGAAGGCGCATCAAACGTCAAGTTCTTTCATAACCTCGAGATATGTGGTTATTTTGTCAAATATTTTCGCTCTTAGGATACTTGAGAAATTACAAAGTAATATGAGGTTTGTTTACACATTACTGATTTAAATTGATTAATGTGGTGGGTCAATATACTTAAAAATAATAATTACTATATAAAAACTAAACATAAACAGTTTTAACGCGGAAAGTTTCAACCAAGAATCTGAAGACATAAGTTTGGTGACTGAATACCTCTTTATTGAAAATAATAAAATGTTATAATAATAATAATTATTATAATATTTTAAATGGCACAGTCCTGAAAAGGGAAAGTCTCATACATACATTTTTCAAGATGACAACTTTTATATCTCAAACCTCATAAGGACCCCAGCAAATACATTATTTTTTAAATTAATTTAAATTTGACAGATACCTCTTTTAACCATAATATAAAGTGTTTTTAGAAAGGTATCATTATTGTCTAACAGATGGCAGGACCAACTCAATTTGAGTTAAAATTGGACTTTCCTCCTTTCTCCCCCTATACCAGGGATCCCCAGACTGTGCGTCGCGACGCTCTGGGACGTCACCGGTCTTGGTCCGGGGCGTCGTGGCTATAAGTAAAAACTATAACTTATATTTCAAAGTGAAATGCAACATGTAAGTTTTCAATACGTGTATTCGTAGATATTTTAAAGAATGGAATACATCATAAAAGAAAACATATATCTACTATAATTCCTTCCTATACAATTCTGTAATTTTTTTTAATTTTGTATTTTTACTTTTAAAAATAATACAAGCTAATAATGTAAATGACAATTCACTTTTATTTTAAATGCACCAAACCGAATTTGGGCAATTTTTTTTAATTATTGGGTACATGTGAGGCTGCACGCCTCAAAAAAGTTTGGGAACCTTTGCTCTTTACCCTTCTGAATAATCATCTAATTTATGTGATTTATATTAAAATATTCACTATCCAAGAAACAGTAGTTATTTAATTGAATACAATTTAGAAACATGTTGCATAAATTTACATTTTACAGGATCAACTTAAATTTGCTTTAATAGTTGTACTACATTAGTATAAAGATACTTGCTTTTCTCGTTGGGGGCTCCGTCCCCAAACACCCAGTGAGTTTTCTTTGCAAGTGGATGTAAATTAATGTAAATTCCAGCGTTGTTTTGAAATTTAAAAATGTGTGGAAAATGTGCAAAATTTACCTAAAATCAAACAATCTAGCTCTATCTAGGGTATAACCATTGGAGATACGACAAAAAGTTAATAGGACCAAACTTGTGGATCTCGCCAAACCGCTGCTGCTGGTGCAATCCGTTTTTTGATAGGTCTTATCGTTTAGCCACAAGAGACCTCCAAAGAAAGGTTCGCACCGAAGTTACTCCGCCATTTTGATTTTTTTCGGGGTTAAATTTATAATTTATAACTTTTTTGAATTTTCCCGTCGGTTACAGGCTAGAAGCTATAAGTTTGCCAAATTTAAAGATTCTAGCTCATCTGGAAGTGGGTAAACATTAATGTCAGTGAGTGAGTCAGCCATGTGGCTTTATAGTAGTTTAATAAGCGATTTAGGCTTAGGCTTGCTAGCACGCTGAGCGACTTTACAATATTACTTTGGCACAACACTACAATAAGGTTGCCGACCACTGAGCTAAACCATAGTGTAAAAAAAATCAAGGCAACCTTACTACCTTTAAGGGTGAAGTTTAAATGCACCAATTAATTACATATCCTTAGAATGACGTGTGTTTATGATCCTTTATTATTTTACATTGATAACACATTCCAATAAAGTTTATATCATTATAAAATTTAACTAAGTGTTTTCCACAAAATAAACGTTGTTTTAATGATTGAGCGCTCATGTAGTGAGTGTGTAGACTCGCGTAGACTTCTTCTACCCCCCCTACCATCCGTTGGTACGAACTAGAGATACAGCAGCCAATTATTAGGCACTCTATGTAGTTGGATGAAGTTTACGTTTCCTAAACAACCACTTAGCAAGCTGTTTACGAATAAAAAAAACTGTTCGCTGTATCAGAAAATAAAGGGCTTCATGATTAAATTATATTTTTAAATGCTTTATAAAACACAAAAACGGTTGGATTGTTTTGTTTCCATGCAAACGTTGGTAGACTTACCTTGACATATTACACTATGGCCCTATCTTATAAGCTGTACCATAGTGGTAACATGTGAGGTAAGTTTAACCTTTCAGGGTGAACTAAGGATAGGCCTACATCTACGATATCAAATGTTTTGTGCATTTTTAAACATTTTTGTTTGGAACATAGCCATAAAATTATATAGATATTTATCTTGAATGACCGCCTCGGTGGCGTAGTTGGTTAACGCGCCAGTCGTTGAACCAGACCACAGAGGACGGGGAGATCGAGGTTCGAATCTCGGTCGGGTGACCTGGGGGTGGTTTTTCCCTAATGGTTTTTCACTCTCCCTCCACGCAAATGCTGGTTCACTTCCTCTAAATTCAACATCCCAACTTTTTAATACATTGGTGTAATTAGTACTTAAGCGTATAACCTGAACGGGTAGTAAGACGCGGTGCTAAAAAAAATTAATGAATTAAACTATTTTGAATCTTTATTTAACAATCACGTATAAGAAATAACTTTATACCAGAACCACTTTGGTGACCAAGTCGGAATAAACGTCAAGCTCATCTAGTCTGGTTTTCCGGTGACGGGGAGATATGAGTTCAACTCTCGGTGTGGTGTACTAAGGTAAGTTTTTCCTATACGGTTTCCTACCCTCCTTTCCATCAATACATCTCTAAATTATACAAACATTGTCCCTAACCCATTAGTGTAATTAAATGGGTATATTCCGGGTGGGTAGTAAGACAAGGAACAGAAAAATAACATTAGCAGTTAATATTAAATATTACCCTATAAATGTACAATTCTTTTACCCTGCAAGGTTGCAGTATTACCTTGACTGATTACACTATGGCCCTATCTTATAAGCTGTACCATAGTGGAAAAGAAGGTAAGTTTGCTACTTTCAAAGTAAACGAAACCTCATCTGTGTTTGAAATGTAATTTGCTCCGATATAATATATTTATGGAGCAAGTAATTACTACCTCTCACGAATTCAAAATACATTTTACATTGGAGATACAAAATGTATCATAAATATTAAAATGCACTTATATTTAAGTTTTGTAACAATCACAGACCTAAAATTTAGTATTATTGTTTCCTCTTATAAATATCAAAATAAATAGATGCAAAAATACGTTTTACGAATTCGCGTTTGCAGTAGCAATAGGCTTAATCATATGCTGTTTATATTAATGTAGTGTAGTTTTATATGATAAGCACATTGGCTAAACCTATTAAATCATTGAATTCACTCAGTAATTTTGTAAAAAACAATTTTGTTTTATTGATGTTAATGTATGCATTGTTACGATGTACACCCCATTTACTAAGAATGTATCAAGCTTACCTTGACAGGTTACATTATAGGTGTGGCTTATAAGAAAAGGTTATATACAAGACTGCTACCATATATGGTAAAAAAAATAATCGTGATAGCTTTTTCTGTTCATTTAAAAAGTTTATTTTCAAATGCTAATATGCTCATGACCGATATTCAACAAATGTTGATATCACCATGTGAAGTAAGTTAAACTCTAGGTTTGTATTGGAGAAATATTGGATCTATTTTGGCCAACACAATGTTTTGCTATAAGAACTGCAAAGAACACTGACGTTTTCTCACGTCCCTCTCTTCACTCCCACCTAAGGATCCTCTAGAGTTTTAGGAGAGTCCTGCCCCCCCCCCTGTAAACACGCCTAGGGTGAGAGGTTCGCCCCCAGAACCACACTACAGAATGTCGATAATCGTTACTCAGGGGAGATGACAGTAGGGACATCAGATAAAGCTCCAATACAAGAGATTGCCCTTAGAGTGAATGGAAAATACCCATGATTTTTGTAACATCACCACAGAGTCCGTTCACGATAGCTTCTTACCTGGATGACAGTTCGAAAATCATTGTTTATGTTTTAGGTTGCCAACACTTGTAAAAGATCACTGTTTTGTTATAATTGTAAAGTTTTTTAATTACATTCCATATTTTACATTTAAATAATAATTATTATTATTAGCACCGCGTCTTACTACCCGTTCGGGTTATACGCACTTACGTTAATGTGTAGTGGTAGGGTGATTGTGAGATGAAATGGAGGATCTATAGTTTAACGTGGGATCCGAACCACGGTGGAGGCCTGGCATTCCTCACATTCACAGTTGTGATTAATACACGTCTTGTCAGAGGTGAAGGAAGGGTTTGGCAATCAGATAAATCTGTGCCGGGATCTAGGATTGAACCCCGGACCACCTGGCATAAAAGTCTGATACATTAACGCTATACTACCAGGTCACCGATTTTTACATTTAAAATATCGTAAACTTAAGTTTTCTCATACTTCTTCATTCCTTTTAATAATTTATTTTTATCCAACTCGAAACAATATTTTAAACATAATTAAAAGTACTTATTCTCTATTTTGTAATGTTATCTATGATGTGTAATATAGTGCATACATTAATACCTTTTAATATAGGCATCGTATTTACTTGGAAAAGAGAAAATACTTATCATTATTTTAATATATAACAATTGATTTTATGATTATCTTATCATATTTCGAAATATTTAATTGAATAAAATATTTTCATCAAATACATAGGCGCATCGTTGTAAAAAAAACTTGTTTACCATCATGTTCAACCACATGGTTTAAATTCTTCGGTCGCATCTTGAAGCCATCTTCGTTAGAAGTTTTTGTGAAAGTGATGTGAATATTAATTTTTTTAAACGGAATAAAACGATAAAAAAAACTTTGTGTCCGACCTCAAATAAATATATAAATAATATTGGCCTAAATTACTGTGGTTAACTATCACATTCATATATTACCATCCGTTTTCATCACAGTTATCCAAAGTGATAGATGTCAGTTGTCGTAGGATATATTAGAGACTACTTCTAGTAACATTATGAGCTACCATTCAAGTAAACTTAGGTCGTGAATGAATCATACACACAATAGCTGTGGTTCCGAAACTGTGGGGCGCAAGGCAGGGGCGGCTCAAGGGAAGGGTGAACCGGGTGGGTGCCCGGGATGTTAAACAGAACACCAACCTAACTTAACCTAACAATACTTTGGAATTATATGAAAATAGTCTCCAGACCTTACAACTCCAAGCCTAACGTATCCTGGAAGTAATGCTAAGCATAAGACTCATTTAACTTTTTATACTAACGTGAGTGGTAATTTTTTTTGGTCAATAAAATTGGATATAGTGTCACTTTTTAAAAGTTAATTTACATCCACCATCTTAAAAAAACTTGCGCCCTAAAACGGTATCTTGCAATTAATTTTTAAACCATTCATTATATCAAAATTAAAGAAGCGAATATTTTCTACAAAATATGTTCTAATAGTTTTCTTTGTAATTCTAATCATTTTCATAGTGAAACGTTTGTAGTATCGTATGATGGCCATTTATGGAGATCCACTTCAGATTACTTTGCATGTCGCACCTAGGTTACGATTGGTTTGGAGTTTTTAGGTTTGGCATGGGCGTAGTGAAAATTTAATTTGGAGGCCGGGAAGGAGTAGATTCAGAAATTGCACGTCAAATACCTCAAATAAATAAATAATTAATTAGTAAAACTGTAAGCCATTAGATGAATATTATATAAATAGCTACCCGCCTCGGTGGCGTAATTGGCTAACGCGCCAGCCGTGTTGAGCCAGACAACCGAGGATGGGGAGTTTGAGGTTCGAATCTCGGTTGGATGAACTGGAGGTGGTTTTTCCCAAATGGTTCTCCACTCTCCCTCCACACAAATGCGGGTTCACTTCCTCTAAATTCAACCTTCCCAATTCCCAATCCATTAGTGTAATTAGTACTCAAGCGTATAACCCGAAAGGGTAGTAAGACGCGGTGCTAAATAAAATATAAATAGTTCACTAAACCAATCAAGGCTGGGCCATTAGACGAACCTAGGCTGTTAGCTATGTTGCAAAGATTATAGGGGAGGCATTGGTCGGTGTTTAAACAATTTAATTATTTAAATTATAAATAACACTCCCTCACAATTTTTATATATAAGAATAAGTTATAACATTAAAAAAAGCAAGTCTTGATTTTCAATTCCGGACAATTTTCGAACTGTTGAGGAAGTGTGATTTATATAAAGGTCTTGCTAACATCAAACATAATAAACAACTACAAAACTATGACCTCCTCATACACGTAACGGGTAGTATTTTTGGTACAAGCTGCTTTCGCTCTCCGCTGATCAATGTTTACGAGTGAGGTCTGCCTGCGGAGAGATTTGAAATTAAATTCAAATCTGAATAAAAGTTTATAACTGGTGGTTTAGTATTGCTTGTTCTGAGAGCTCTCCGATACTTTAGGATAGTGCCATACTGTTAGAAGGAGAAAGAATGAGGATTATAGAGGTGTGTTGACAAGTCAAAGTGAACTGAACATCTTGCCCGAAGGGCGGCGTCTACCTGTGACGTCACGGCAGGTCAAGAAAGAATTTCCTATGATAATCAATTTACGGTTTAGTCAGCAAGTTTTAAAGATATAATGTTGAAACAAAGACAATAAATTCTTAAATAATTCTAAAAATATTCCTACAGTGTCACATGATTATTATTTTTACCTTGAAAGGTTTTTTTTTGTAAACTTGTTTTTTATAGATCCTCTACAGCCCATGCTATTTGGTTTATTCATAAGGTGACCAATCGTCCTCCTTTAGGGAGGTCAGTCCTTCTTTTGTAGGTTCTGTCCTTCCTAGAAAAGTTTCCTCCTATCTGTCCTCCTTTTCGATATTTAAAAACTAATCTGTTAGTCTCTGTATTCAGAGAACTAATGCAGCAGTTGAAAGAGTTTTTTCAATTGGTAATGATTTTTGGACAAGTGAGAAATCAAGATTGAATGTTGATACTCTAGCTGCAGCACTTACCGTAGAATTCAATATGAAGGATATTTCTTGCTCCGAAATTTCCAATATATTGTTAGAAAATGATATATTGACAAAAAATATTCATTCAATGGAAAAATACTCGTTTAATTAAATAATTAAAAGGGATGTAAGCATAATTAGTATATTTTTGTTTGAATTAATAAAATGTTTTATTTATTTACGTTGTACTTTTTTCTTAAATTTTTTCGTCCTCCTTTTCATTGTAAAAAAATTGGTCACCTTATTATTCACGAAATTGTCCTGTAGGAGTCTTCCTGTCAGGATATAGACTAAAAAAGTCCTTGGTAACAAATGTCTCTCTAGAATAAGAATCAAGGAAAAAAAGGTAGATTTAAAAACACGTCGATGTTTTCAAGGCGCAAATAGTATTGCGAATGTGTAAACTCGTCATAGGAAGAGGGAAAGTGTTGTCAGTAGATAAACAAGAGGCCTCACAGGGTGAACTACTCATTTTCTTCCCTCTCTTTCTATTTCGTATATTGGTGTGTCAAAATGTGATAGTGCTTAGACTGCTTAGATGCGTCAAGTTAAGATGCAACCCGCTCCAAGTAGGCGACGTCGTTAAGATACTCGTCTTTAATTTTGTTTTGAAGATTCTTTGTATTCTCACATAAGAAAATCAAATGTTTTTGCTTGTACTTTCTTTTATAGAGAAAATTATGTAATATTGAACATTTTTACCCCTGTGATTTTGACGTTTTATTTTCCCCATAATTCAAAAAAAATGTGTATTACAATTCTGTGTCACCATGTCTAGATTAAAACACATTAAATAAACATAGTAATATAGAGTCGCGCAGATGTGTCAGAGGCTACTTAGGTTTGGTTAGGTTTGGTTAAGTTAGATTTCAAATATTTGGAAAGCTTTACTACCACTGTTATTCTCCTTTGCGATGTGACCTTGCATATCAGAGACATCTTACACACTAATTAAATTAAATTCGCCTGAATGAATTTAAAACTGAAGCCTGGTACATATTCCCATCAAGTGGTACCATTTGTCGCTTCGTAAATATTTTAAAGTCGATGACCCATTTAAATGCTGATAGGTTTTCGAATAGTTTAATTATATTGGGTGACCTGCCAGTATAGGGGTAAGGTGTCAGACTTCTTTGCTGGGGGTTTGGGGTTCAATCCTCGGTCCCGGCACAGATTTATCTGATTGCCAAACCCTTCCTTCACCTCTGACAAGATGTGTATTAATCACAACTTGTGAATGTGAGGAATGCCAGGCCTCCACCGTGGTTTGGATCCCACGTTAAACTGTAGGTCCTCCATTTCATCTCACATTCAACCTACCATTGCACATTAGCGTAAGTGCGTATAGCCCGAACGGGTAGTAAGACGCGGTGCTAATAATAATAATAATAATAAATATTATATATTATTATTATTATTATTATTATAATAATAATAATAACTATTATATTATTATTATTATTATTATTATTATTATATTGTTACCAGTTTCAGTGGCCACATGGTCTAAGGCGTCAATCTAATAATAGATTTGACTGCCAATAACTGGGAGATCGGGGTTAAACTCCCGGTCGGGTGTAATAAAATCCTTAATAAAGGTTTTTCCACTATTCCTCTACACAAATGTGGATACATTTCATCTAAATTCAATCTTCTCATCCCTAATATACTATCGTAATTAGTAATTAGGCGTATAGCCCAAAAGCGGTGATATATTAGGCCTATATATTGTGTTAGTCCTACAATTTAGCTTAGTAGGTAGCGCGTCTTACTATTGAACTAAGGATCCTGGTTTCATTTCCTGGTACGGTCGAAAAATATATATTTAGTAAAATTGGTATTTCCTTTCACAGTGATAAATTAACGGCTGGAGGGCCGGGTGTTGTGTCTGTTCTAGATTTAAGTTATTATATAAGTCATGTACTGATATAATTAGTCGGTTTAGAAAGTGCACGTTAAATACTGTTACACCGTCTCCGTGCCTTCTACTTAACGACCACAATTAAATAAAAGGGAGAAGGTATAATCGACATAAAGGAAAATATAAGCAGAATTAAAAATATAACAATAATATGGTTTATTCAGTATAAACGTAGATAAAGCAAAGTACAGTGGTCTCATTATATCATTCTGAATAATGCTGAAAATAATAACGTGAAGCGCAGAATGTAAACATCCCATGTTTACATTTATTACAAGTCGTCTTTAAGAGACACAATATTACGTAGATTATAATATCAAAAGAGAAGTTAAACTACCAAAAGTGAAGTGAAGTAAGATATTCACAAAATGAAACATACACGAAATATTCATGCCTGATGGGCTCCTCAAACAATTACAAGTTACAATACGAAAATTTACAATTACATAAAACATAACGCGAGAGTTTGACTTCCAGACGCTAGTCAAAATCTCCCGGGACTAACTATATCTTAGAAAAACTAAAGAATGAAATTTAGAACAAAATTAAATTATATAAAAAAAATAACAAGAATAGTTTTATATCTACAGTCGCGTGAAATAACAAAATACAAAAGTCCACACATTTTAACAATTTACATTTAAATTCACTCAATACAAAATTACAAATGGTGGATTTCAAACCAAACTAATAAACTACCCAACTAACCAACCGCGCCTAAGTGGCGGCATACAAGTTACATTTATGCGACTGAGATAATAAAGCAAAAAGTTAAATATTAAGCAAAACACAAAATAAAGATTTTAACACGAAAATATTATAAGTTGAAAATGAATAGAGTTCTTTATAAGTAACTGTCATAGTTACGTTCCAATTTATGATGTATGAATGTTTATCCGATCATTGTCCAGGTAGACGACAATGATCCGTCCTCGTTCGTAGATTTTAGATAGTCAAAGTTTTTAGACAATGTCAGCCTGTTTTATAGTGATTTTCGTTGCACGGAAAGAGGGGAGGTAATTTCTAGCACGTAGTTGCTAGCTGTCATCGGTCACGTAGTCACTTTGTAGGGTTGTTCCATCGGAAAATTAGAACAAGTCGGCGATCATTGGATGTTTGTGTTGTTTGGGGAAGTTCATCTGACATCCGTCAGAGGGCGGGTGGATTGTTGTCTTCTAGCGTTCTCCATGTTGTCATTCCTTAGTTTCAATCTGACTAGACGGAGAATGACCACGCGTTGATTGTAGACTCTCGTTAGCTCGGCCCCATTCTTCACATGGCTGCACGGTGTAGTTCAGCTTTGGTGGCGGCTAGTGATAGAAGATTTCAAAGGTAAGTTCCTGAACAAATATGAGTAATATTACAGAAGATTGTACAGCATGAAATATACTGTGTCGTATTATCTTTCCGTATTAGCCTACAGGGACTACAACAGAGAAAAGTACCATTGTAGGAATTCTATTTGGGTCGGAATTATTGAGCGGGTGGTATGAATTCTTGATAGTTACGTATCAACATTATAACGGGATGGATCCAATTGTAACTAACTGTAAGTTAACGTTACAAATCTCCCCCCTTGACCAGGAGAGTAAGTAGATGCAGCATCCGTCCTCAGCAAGGCGGAACATCAAAGGGCTCAAGGTTGCCTTCTTGTACATCATCTTCCCAAACAGCATGAGATCATCCATCTTTTTCAGCTCTAGATTCCATCATCTAGAGAAGCAGTCGGTACCACTACGTAGACTTTACCAGAAACCAGGAGAGAAAGGAAAACAGGATGCGCAACGAAAAACTCATATACAACAAGTCTGTTGTCGAGATGTAAGTGGCGCTAAGTCACACGCAACCACATGTCTAATTGTCTGTATGAACACATGAAGAATCTCTTCTTTCTTCTACGTTCAAACTCAAGTTCTCACAATAAAGTTCACTAGACTAAAAAGTCACAAAAGTTTATCCTCATGAAATCCTAAAATCCTATAGAAATCCTACATAGATGTGTCGGAGGAGCGTCCCCCCCCTCAACACTTTGAAGGTTCCTATTCAAAGGTTTGAGAGTTTCAAATGTTAGATCACCATAATATCACTATATTCTATATAAGTCCATTCTCAGCACTCAATCTAGAATAGAGTGTCTCAACACATAGAATAGAGAAAGTTACGTCCTAATTAAATCAAAACAACATTTGATTTCGTGATCCAAATTCCATGAAGTGGAACATCAACAAATTTTTGCCATAATAAGCTATAAACTATTCACTTATTTTATAAACACATAATATCCACAAGTTCAATTACGGTTCAATACCTGTAAATTACTATATACATGGCCAACAATATATATATAACAAAACACTATATCTACAAACCACTGATATATAACATATCATTAATGGTAAACAAATTTTAAATTTTAAACACGATTTGGCTCACAGCCATGGCACAATGCCATCAAACAAAACTCAAATTAATAAGGGATGCCAAAAGATTAATTATAGGTCCCCATATACCTATAAAAATTAGGCATGATTCCACTTTAGTATTAAGAGTATGAATAAACTTCGGTCAATACTATAATTAACAAAATGAGATTACGTTAATTGACCGTTCATTAAATGACTCAACAATTGTCAAATAATATCAAGACACCAAGTCTTACCAAAAACAGGAATACCAAAAAGATCAAATACAAGTCCCCATAAACTTATAAAAAAATTTCTTGGCATCCTACATTTACCTAAGTAAATCCAAAATGGAGTAATTAAATCTGTAAGTACAATAACTTACGAACATTATCCATTAAACTATTACATTCTAAGACGTCGGTATTAGTTTAAGATGGCTCACATGAGCTCTTCGCGTATCGGTCGGGTCTGTTCGGCTCTTCAATCTGACCGACACGGGTGTTAAGAAAGATTCAACTGACCAGGGTCCACTCCATCTGGGAGAGAGCTTGGCAGATATTTTATCAATGGCGGAGCTCTGCGGGAAGCACCTACACATAACTAAGTCTCCAACATTAAACATTACAGGGACGCGACCACGGTTATAGATTTCCGCAATTCTCTTCTGAGACCTTTTCAAACTTTGATAGGCGGCAGCGCACCTATCAGAATATGAACGGTCATTAGGTGAGTCCAGGAGAGGGTCAACATCCCAGACTGCCAACAAGGGGTGGTTCGGTTCCCTTCCCAACAGTACTGATGCTGGTGAAGCTCCAATTGACTCGTGCACGGCGGAGTTAAACGCAAGGTTAAGAAAATCAAGATCCCGGTCCCAGTGGGTTTGCGACTCACTGTGATAGATGGTCAGTGCAATTTTCAGATTCCTATTGAACCTCTCAACATGATTGGGCGACGGATTATAAGGACTCGTAGTAATGTGTTTAACCCCCCATCCAAAACACATGTCTTTGAACGATTTAGACCGGAAGCATGGTCCATTATCGCTCACGACCTTTCTAGGGGCACCAAATATAGACCAAACTCTAGTAGAAAGAGCCCTCGCAGCAGTCGTGCCCTTCATATTCCTAAGGGGAATCAGCAGCACAAACTTAGAAAATCCATCAACAACGACTAAAATGCAAGAGTTACCGTTCGAAGTACGAGTCATGGGTCCTATAAAATCCACAAAAACCTTTTCCCATGGGCGTTGGGCAATATCAGCAGCATGCAACCCAACGCGAGTGTTGCGGGCAGGTTTAGACCTGAGACAGTCTTCACATTTGTTCACCCAATCTCGTACGTCCTTAACTATGCTGGGCCAATAAAATTCCTTAGAAATTTTATTTCGAGTTTTGAGCATTCCCAGATGCCCTCCATAAAGGGAGTCATGGAAATAGCTCAATATCATAGGTCTTAACTTAACAGGAACAAAAATCTTTCTTTTGCCACTACGGTCAAAAGAAACTACCAGCCCTTTGAAAATGTCAAACTTGCCCAAATCCTCTCCTCTCTCTCGCTTTTCAAAAAGAGAAATACAAAAAGGGTCCTCTTTTTGATGTTTCGAGATGGACACAAATGACTCAGGAATAGTATGAATAATCAACGCTGTTTTCCCGTCCTCCTCCGCACCAATGGCGTCTGCTCCTTCATTCATACGAGATAATGTGTCAGCAACAACATTATGTTTACCTGAAATGTGGTGAGTGTTAAACTTAAATTGAGACAGGCGTAATACCCACCGGCCAATTTTCCCAAGTTGCTTAGGATGTGACCACATCCATGCCAATGCCATGTTATCCGTATAGAGATCGAACTCTCTTTGCTCCAGATAATCTGAGAAACGTTCGACTCCGAAAACGCAGGCAAGGCCTTCCTTCTCAAAGGCGCTATATCTCCGCTCGGCCTCCGAAAGAGTTTTACTAGCGAACGCCACTGGCAAAACTCCCTCTGGATAGCGTTGCGAAAGTACAGCTCCGAGAGCCACAGAGGAGGCGTCCACTTGCAACACAAAGGGGAGAGAGAATTTGGCATTCTAAGCACCTCTGGGGATATTAAGGACTTTTTTAACAACAAAAAAGCCTTAGATTGATCTTCACCCCAAACAAACTTTGAACCCTTCTTCTTAAGCCCATTTAAGGGGGCGGCTATCTCAGAAAAGTGAGGTATAAACTTAGCGTAGTACGCGCACATTCCAATAAAACGTTGGACACCCTTTATGTTCTTGGGCGCGGGAAAGTCGACAATGGGTTTAACCCGCTCCGGGTCCACCAATAAATTACCCTCAGAAATGATGTATCCTAAATACTTAATAGATGTTGTGGCCCACGTCACTTTGTCGGGATTCACAGTAAGCCCGGCACTTCTGAGCTTACCCAAAACAATCTCAATATGAGTATAATGTTCCTCCCAGGAATTACTGTAAATACAAATATCGTCTAAATAATTAAAAACGAATTTATACTTGCAGTCCTCAAAAATATGATCAAGTACACGATTAAGTGCTTGGCCCCCGATCGAACATCCAAGTGGAACCCGGTTGAATTCATAAAGTTGCCACGGAGTGACAAATGCAGTGTATTGTTTTGAGCGTTCCGTAAGGGCACATTGCATGAAACTAGCATTGAGATCAATTAAACTGAAACATTTAGCCCCACCTAAATGTTGAAACGCGGACTCAATACTCGGCATAGGATACGGGTCGAACATAATTTGTTTGTTTACCTTTCGATAATCAACAACAAATCGATGTCCGCCAGCCTTACGAGGAATTATAAACGCTGGGCTTGCAAAAGCAGATTTGGACGGTCTAATGACACCCTCATCCAGCATGTTTTGGATCAACTCCCTAAATATACGTAATTTGGGAGGGGCACAAGAGTAGGGACTCGACCTTACAGGCTTGGAATCTTCCATTACGATGTCATACGGAAGAACATCACATTTCCCCCACTTGGGAGTGATAACGTCTGAAAAACGATCCAAAATCGAGCTAATATCGATATTCTCACAATTTACAAAAAAATTGTCTTTAAGTTGATAATTCTTGCTAAACGGCACCTTAACACGAGGACTAAACCCAAAGGAAATTTCCATTCGTGAAAGATCGATGCAAGATTTAGAGCGAGCAAGAAAGTCTATTCCAAGAACAACACTATACGGTAAATTCTCAACAATATACAAAGGAGTTTTCCACGAGAAATTTCCTATCTTTAAAGGGACACAAACTCTTTCATTAACTTCCAAAGTACGACCATTACCAATAGCAAAAACTTTAGGAACCACTCTTTCAATAATAATATTATTATTATAATCATGAAGACAAGACAAAAATTGAGAACTTATAAACGAACAACTTGATCCAGTATCTAACAATGCTAGACAACATAAAGAAAAAAGCACAAGATCAACAACGGGGGTAGGGGGGCATGGAAATGCGCTTGACTCGTAAGACCCGCGATTCCTACGGTGCACAGCTAGTTTCCCCGAACTACACTTGCTCCGGACATGTCCTAACTGTTTACAATTAAAACAGCGAATTCCTGACAAAAACTTACTATCCAACGCTCGCGGGCCAATATGGTTCTTCTTCACAGGTTGCACACCCAACAGAGAAATCGCAGTATTATTCCTAGACCTACCACAATAACTAGGATTCGAACCCACGCCTGGATTGTCAACAATAAAAGGCGCATGATTTTCCAGAAATTCACTTTCAGACAACAAAGTACCTTCAATTAGGGAAGCTAGCTCATGTAACTCAACTATCGTACTAGGTTTAGAAGTAAATACAAAATGACGTCGAGACAAGGGCGACACATTCTCCAAAATAATATCTACTATCTGACATTCAGAAAGATCTAACCCTAAAACTTCAACGGCCTCAGAAATGGCCATGATGAAACTCCTTAACGACTCATCAGGACGTTGAAAGCGATGTACATACTGCTTACACAAATTATCTCTAGCTCTAGTAGGGACAAGACAGTCTAATATCTTACGACTAATAAGTTTCCAACTTAACCCATTAACTAACCCTTCAGAAAATAAACGAGTTAAATATCCAGAAGTTTTACCCAAACACAATGCAATAAACTCGGACTCAGAACCGATATTTAAATGACAAATCCTTTGAACCTCAATTAAAAATAAAAAAGAGATGAGCTGTCCTGACCATCACACAGTGGTATTCGATTTACAAAATCAACGAGAATTTTACTTTGGATTTTATCACTCACCAAAACGCGTGACATTTCAATTGGATCTCCAACCCTCACCGGTACTGAATGATGATTCTCCACTCCCACTGTTGCCTGGTCTCGAGACGTATCGCTCTCCGAAAGGATTCCCACGAGAACTGCACGAAGTCTTGCTACGGTGGTTTCTGTTGAACCTTGCAGTCCACGCTTAGCAAGCTCGGAGATAAGGCTTTCTTTATTGAGGCGGTAAACATCAGATTTAGACAACACGCTCGGCTCGCCAGTCACTACTTCCACAGTCGAAGCGTCCGTAGTCAAATTGTGTTCCATTATGAAACAGAAAGAGATACAAGGTTAAACTCAGGCTATGATTTCAAAACAACAACAAAAATATACAGTATAATTTTTCAACATTTTTCAGCAATGATATAGGTTATTAATTAACTAATTAAACAGGAAGATCAGTTAATTAAAAGGACAGCAGAGTGGCGCAGTGTTACACCGTCTCCGTGCCTTCTACTTAACGACCACAATTAAATAAAAGGGAGAAGGTATAATCGACATAAAGGAAAATATAAGCAGAATTAAAAATATAACAATAATATGGTTTATTCAGTATAAACGTAGATAAAGCAAAGTACAGTGGTCTCATTATATCATTCTGAATAATGCTGAAAATAATAACGTGAAGCGCAGAATGTAAACATCCCATGTTTACATTTATTACAAGTCGTCTTTAAGAGACACAATATTACGTAGATTATAATATCAAAAGAGAAGTTAAACTACCAAAAGTGAAGTGAAGTAAGATATTCACAAAATGAAACATACACGAAATATTCATGCCTGATGGGCTCCTCAAACAATTACAAGTTACAATACGAAAATTTACAATTACATAAAACATAACGCGAGAGTTTGACTTCCAGACGCTAGTCAAAATCTCCCGGGAC